>JAODLM010000843.1:2350221-3740443 GCA_036937905.1 Salvia rosmarinus
CTTTTTAGTCATCTTTAACTCGACATTTTGTATTTTTGTTATATTAAGAGAGTAATTTCGGTATTATACAATATTTTAGTCATAATCTTTCAATTTATAATACACTATAATCAATTAATCTAAATATAAGACTAAATAATCAAATCAATTAATCTTATGTATCATATTCATCAAACCAAACGTCTTATCACATTCATCAAACCAAACGCCCTCAACACGTATAAACTTCTGTTGATTATAATTTCTTGGCACTATCTACCATTTCGACTTATATGAAGTTTAGATTAATATTATAATTATCAAGAAAGGTAATTAGGGTTGAGTGATCACTCTTATTGAATCTTGTTGGTCACTATAAAATCACACATGATCGATCGATTTCAAGAAAATAAAATTGGTCAGCCTATCTATTCAGTCAATAATTCAAAATTCTCTATCAATAAGGATATCTAAAGAAATCAAGAGAGACACATTTTGATTAATAAAATTTGTTTTATTAAAAAAAAGGTCAAATGGCGATGTTTTTTTTAATAACACGAAACTTATGAATCAAATCATTGTCATTCAAGATAACGGATATCTCACATATCAACATACATATAATCTCTTATAATGGAAGAACTCAGAGAATAAAAAGAAGAGCTTGTCTGATGACCACTCTGCCCTGTGAAATCATAAAACTTTATAATAACCGGCGTTGGTTTTCAGTATAAAAAATGGGTGCATGTAGGAATGAGCATTCGGATTTCGGTTCGGATTTTTGCCTAATCCGAATCGATCCGAAAATTCAAATTTTGAAAGAGAAAAAATCTGATCCGAACCGAATATCCGAAAATCCGAAAATCCAAATTTCAATTAAGAAATCATATCCGAACCAAAAAAATCCAAAATTATGAAAAAAATCAAAAATTGAAAACCAATTTTTGTTAATTCTTATATATATTTATACTAGATTTAAAATATTGAATAAAATATTATTAACCGAAAAATCAAAAAATCTAAAATCAATTTTTGTTAATTCTTATATATATTTATATTAGATTTAAAATATTTAAATAAAATATTATTATCATATATAAATTATACTCCTTCGTCCCACCCAAGGTGGCTCGTATTCCATTTTGGATTGTCCCACCCAAGATGGTCTGTTTCCTTTTTAGGAAATAATTGTCTCTTCAAAAGTTGTGGGTCCTACCTACTTTTTAACACTTTAATCACTTTATCTCCTCTCCTAAATAACCGTGCCGAAAATAAATGAGTCGTCTTGGACGGGACGGATGGAGTATATAATTAAGATTTTTGGATTTAAAAAATCCAATTCGATCCGATCGGAAAATCCAAAATTTTGAAAAACATCAATCCGATCTGAATCGAGAATTCAAAATCAGAATCGAATTTAAAATTTTGATTTTGTTTAGATCACATATTTAATTTTCAGATATTTTGCTAAAGTTTGGGTAAAAAGAATCCAATTATTTTGGAAGGCGGATTTTAGAGAGAGGGAGTGTGTGTTGTGTGTAACCGCTAGGGATGGCAATGGGTCGGATCTGGACCGGATCTCGCTAGATCCGCATCCGATCCGATTTTTTTGCTTTGGTCCGGATCCGATCCGATTCATTGGGTCCAAAAAATTAAATCCGATCCGGATCCATAAGATCCACGGGGTCCGTGGTCTAGACCCGATCCATATTTTCGCTTCTAAAATAAATTCTAATCAATTACAATTCACAGTAACACCATAATAATCTAAATGCATAATAATACTATAATAATTATTTAGAATTTCTACAATTATCACTATATTGGAAGACGTTAGTTACAGATTTACTATAAAGTATGAAACAACAAACAACTCGATCGTCGGTGGTGTAAGTAACGCCACCCACCGTGAATGCCGATAGATACATAATTGAGAGTATTTGAAATAAAATTTGGAACATATTTGTTTTGGAATAATTTGAAAAAGAAAATTGAAGAGTTTTAAGTTGGGGTTATGTATTTAATTATAATAAAAAATATATATATATATATATATATATATATATATATATATATATATATATATATATATAACTAAATGGAGTTTGGAATGAGAAATTGGAAATGACGACGAGACGCATCGAATAGAAATTATTTAGGTTAACTAATTTAATTATAATAAAATTATATATATATATATATATATATATATATATATATAATTAGCGGTCCACGGCCGGATCCTGATCGGATCCGGATCTTAAAACCTAAACTCGGATCCAGGATCCCAAATATCTATATATTTCGGATCCGATCCAGATCCGTCGGATCCAGATTTTGAGGATCCAGGATCCTTAAAACGATTTGGATCCACGGATCCTGGACCGAATCCTGGATCCGTTGCCATCCCTAGTAACCGCTGGTTTGGTTTCCTTGGAGCTGACAAAGTTGTATGTCAGAACGTCAACTCAAACGTCTCTCCATCTCAATTAAAGGATCACATGAACCCCGTAAGGACCGGGTGGGACCCCTCTCTCTCTCTACACTTATCCCCTTCCATTACTGTCCAAAGTTTCCTCACTAGATATTATAATTTAAATAATTGAAGTAATTTAAGTAATTTTATCACACTTGTATTGATATACATATTTGGAAGCCCAACAAATACAATGATGTCCAAGACCACAACATGTCACTACCAGTTTAAGGAGATAGCTTTAAATATAAAAGAGGAAAAACTAATACAAAATTCTCAATTTCATATTCAATTCAAAGGGAGAGAAGATGGAAAACAAAAGAAATTAAAGAGAGTTAGCTCTGATCTTCTCTATTTTACAACAGATTTTGCTTAAAATAATCAGAGAATCTGCTCCGTTCTAAATTCTACACTTAAAACTTAAAAGGGGTATTCCAGATTTTCTTTTTCTATTTGTTTAATACTCTGTAAAATTTATTTGAATTAGTGAGAAATTAAAAAAACTACAAATCTTAATAATAATGGGAAAAATGTTACATAATAATATTTTAAATTTCATGTAGTATATTTTTTACAAAAATCCTTACCTACCTATTCATCAGACCCATCAAATTCGAATCCTTTCCCATTCATCCTTTATAATATAAAATTAGAAGAAGAGAAAAATAATAGTGAAAATTCATATATATAGTTATCCAAGTTAAGGAATGTCAAATTATAGCCACCAACATAAAAATATCAAATTATAGCTAACTTATTGGTCCTATTGGGACTATTATCACCAAATAGTACCAAATGGTTGGACCTATTGGTACTATTTGGTGATAATAGTCTCAATATGGCCAGTAAATTGGTTATAATTTGATATTTTTATGTTGGTGGCTATAATTTGATATTCCTTAACTTGAATAGTTATATAAAAACTTTTCTAAAAAAAATATAGGGGCTTGAAATAGTTGAACACTGTTATTCTGTTAAAATATCCAGAATAGCGCACCGCTGGTACGGATTTGATCTCAAAAACAGCGCCTATTGCTGGAGATGATAATGTTCTCCACAAATCAAAACAGGTGATTATATGTAGGTTAATTAAAATTTATATCTCAAATTTTAGCATTTTCACTTTTAAGGGGCTAGGTTGATTTTCTTTTCACTTGGGCATTTGAAATGATATTATTTCAATCCAGATCAATTTATTAGAAAAAAGCTAAAATTTGCCAGATAATAATCTCTCTCGGATTAAATTTCGGATATCTCCAACCTCATCACTCTCAAACTCCTCTTTATTTACACGATCATTGCGAATTTTCAGCCTCACTAAACTTTCTCTCGAAGATCTACTACCTCGATATATCATACACAATTTTTCTGGTGGTATATCGCTCGTTGTGAGCCATCTCTTGCATTTGATGACGCTCCAGCTCAAGCAGAACTCCTTCGTCGATTCCATCTCCGACTTGAACTGTCGAATTTATAGGATTTCAACGTGTCGGGAAATAGACTCATGTGAGAGGTCCCATACTCATTTGCGGGGAGTAACGGCGTCACCAGTGAACCTGAGGACTACCCTCTCCTCGTCTCCGACAATAATTCAGATGAAAGCAAATCCTCCGGCGATTTTAATTTCTCCTCAACAAAATAGTTTTTCTTTAATAAAATGATTTGGATATAAACAATATTGTTTCAAATTCTCATGTGGAAAAAAAAGTCACTCCAAATTATATATCCATCCTAGTCAAACATTTAATATTATAGAATTTTTTACAAGCTATATGTTAATATATTTTAAATAAAAAAATTGATACCATAGATTAAAAAGCGTTGAAAATTAAAGTAATAAACTATGATTTGACTCCCATCCGTATTTAATATGCATGTGTGCCACTTCTTCGACGAATGGTGACGTGGTTTTATTATGTGATGTCAGCTTTTGATGATATCTACATGGTCTTACTACAACTAGCTGAAGATATTCTACATTAATATTGGGGATATTATTTTTTTAATTTGAGCTTGAACTTTTCACAATATAGAAAATAAATATAATTATAAGGGCATTTACTTTGAATACTAGGAATAATAAATAAAATTAATATAAAGTAATTTATTATTTATTTGGTGATTACTTAAATTTGAATTTATTTGATTATTTTATCTTTCAAATATTTAATCATATAATTTAACAATATCTTAAATCATTCAAAATAAACGCCCTCTAGATAAATTAAGCTATTCGAATCTCAATTCGATAAAATTTGTTCGAGCTGGTTTAGTGACGCTTGTTAGATAAATGAACAAAGCTTGAATTTGATAGTATTAAACTTGTTATCTCGTGAGTAGAGCCGGCAAAATGAGCCCGGCCCGAAAAGCCCGCCCGGGATACCAGGGGTTTAGGTTGGTTTGGGCTTGAAAATTAAAGGCCCGAAAAAATCGGGCCTAAAAAGCCCGCCCAAAAAAAACCCCGGACCTACCGGGCTTCGGGCCAAAAAAGCCCGGAGTTTTGGGCTAAAAAAGTCCGCCCAATATTTTATTAAATATATATATTTTATAAATTATTTAGTATACATATCTATAATTTTTTAATAATATTAATTATATTTTATAGTAAAAGTTTCTTACTAATTCATGTACTGGTCAGGAAAATATATTTTTTGAATTGCAACACATCAAAGTTATGAAAAAAATAATAACTTCAAAAATAACAACTTTATAAATCATTCAAAAATAATTCATAAAAGAAATGAACTCCAAAAATATATAGGCTGATGATTAATGACCTTATAATATGTAAAAACTATTTTGAATCATTGATCTTAAATATATATTGTATAATTAATTTATTTTTTCTAGTATTTTAGGCTTATAAGTGGAATTGACGTTTAACAATATCATTTACCTTTGATTTGCAATTATTAATTTATTTCTCCTTAAATTAAAGAACTAAAATTATACTACATTACAATATCATCGTATGAATACATAAATATGTCAAAATATACAAAAAGCATTATCATAAGAATAAATAAGCTTAATATATTCTTATCACTGATTCTTTATTTAAATTGGAGTTATGAGATTTTAATTATGTATTTAATTTATTTATTTTTGAAATTTAAAATATTAATTTTATATATTAAAAATGAAAAATAATCTAAAAAGCCCTCACCACGAAAACCCGCCTGGGTTGGCTTGGGCTTCACATTTCTAGGCCGAAAAATTTGGGCCGGCCCACCCGCCCGAAAATATAAAATCCCGACGAGCCGGGGGTCGGGCCGGCCCGGCCCGCTACTTTGCCACCTCTACCTGGAGCAAGCTCCTTAAGCAATTTAACTTGAAAAAATAATTTTTACCTAGATACAAATTGTATTTCTATACTATAATTAATAATTAAGTTTATGACTTACTTTATTTTTTCAAGTAGATAATAAATATAGTAGTATGTTATTATGAATAAAACAATCCATTTTTAAAATAAAATAATTAATTTGGGATTCATAAATTACACTTGAATGAGATAGTAAAACCTCAAAGTATTATAGAAATAAAATAAATGTCCAAAGTTTGAGTTTGACAGTATATATAATTCGATTTGATTACAATCGTCGACAGAGGCACATCAACCTGCACGCATGAAAATCTATATTAGAGACAATTAGGGTGACCGAAGTTCTCTAAATTGAAAACCAAATCGAACGTATTTTTTTGAACCGAACTGAACCGAACCGACTTATAATTTTGAACCGATCGAAAACCGAATCGAAAAATCAATCGGTTTCGGTCGGACCGAAAAACAAACCGAAATATAATTATATATATTTTTCTAAATAAATATATTTTCATCCTAAATATTAATTAGATATTAATTAATTATATATAAAATATTTAAAAATAATAATTTCGGTTCGGTTCGGTTACTGATCGAATCTAAAATATAAAATCGAAAACCGAACTGAAAAATCGATTTTACAAAAAAAATTGAACCAAAGTGAAAATCGACTTTCATAAAAACTGAATCAAACCAATCGAAAATTATCGATTCGATCAATTTTTTTGGTTCAATTATGTTGATGCATACCTATAGATTTAGGCCAAGTTTGGTAGGTTAGTTAGGTTTCGTCTAATTAGGTTTCGTTTAGTTAAAATGTCATCGTTTCATGGGTTTTGTAACCCACCATTTTGTGGGTTACAAATCCTAAAGAATAGTCAGAAATCCACCAAACCCGTCATTAAAACACGGTAGTAAGGATATTAATACGCTACCAAACAGACGTATTACAGGTGATAACTTTCTTATCCTATCGAAACAGCCTACCAAAAACGACGCTTAGAGATAAGCATAAGAATTATTTCTCAAACATCTTTGAAAGAAAAAAAAAATGCAAAACTAAATACTGTTTTTTTCAAGGCGACATTTGTCACCTGCGACTTTGTCGGGGCCAAATTTCAATGTCGGCCGAAATTAGAAATGAATTCACTATAAATTAAAATATAAAGGACGCGAATACATAATATATAACCTGAACTGCGAGCCACCCATAATACCATTATTTCTTGTTTTATTGGGGGGGGACTCTATCTCAACTAACTACACGATTAGGGGTTCTGAAAAACTTGATCTTGCTGGGTTGGATGTGCTTGGAATTATGTGCTTGGTTTTTTGTTGAAGACAAAATTAATTGCCGACAAAGATGACATGGTTCTTTAGAGGAATATAAAATTTCATTTCTTCCAAACAGAAATAAATAAATAAAATCATTTCATATGCTGTGATGATATATCAATTCAAGAACAATGATCAGATTCATCTTTTTATTTTGCAAATAATAAGGTATTTAAAAAATATTTGAAGACTACTTTTATTATAGTCCACATCAAAATCATATGTTTATTTATATTTTCTGTATTTGATAATTACAAAAAGTCATTATTTTCTATAATTACCAATTATAAAGATGAAGGAATGGTTATTCTTTAACACCATGGGCTTTGTTATTTTTATTCAGTGAAAATAGAAAATATATGATATTTTTTCATATAGTCATGATTTACTATATATATTTTATATTGAAAAAATTGTTTAATAACTTTATATTATTATTATTATTATTATTATTATTATTATTATTATTATTATTATTATTATATGCGAGCACGATCCGGAGCTACGCAAGCGTGCGTTATGTGTCAGCATGTCAAGAAACATACTCATGCATATAACAAAATAAAACAAGTTCATGCATATAACAAAGCATAAACCTGCATGTCAGCGAACTGGCGTTGGGAACGCGCGAGCGCACGATTGGCTTGCCTTTCCTACATGCATTAAAATAGAAACTCACATGCATAATTGTATTCAATTACATGCAGGTTTATGTTCACTTATATTCATAATTCTGTTCAACTATATACATGATTTATTTTATGTATCATTTAAGAAATCAAATTAATAATCTACCTTTACTATAACGAAATAAGCGAAAATAAGCTTAAAAAGTTCCCAAAAAATCTCAATCGTAGGATCTAGAATATGAGTAGATGAGATTGCATATTATATACTACCTTCAGAATTTTCACTCAGTGTTCGAATCCGATGAGAGACGAAAATTTTATTTTTTTGGATTCAGTAACTTTTCCAGCGGATTCATCAAGTTTCACACCGAATTCATCATTTTTTGGTTCTCATATTCTCATGATAAAAATGGTTCTCACGTTAACCCTCCCATATATATATATATATATATATATAGAGAGAGAGAGAGAGAGAGAGAGAGAGAGATATTCAAATAAGAATCATTTAAAATGTGAATGTGATAACCAAATGAATTCGTTATGAAAGTTGATGATTCCACCAGGAATGATACTAACTTCAGAACATTCAGAATTTTCGCGGGGTTCGAATTCCATGAGGAGCAAAAATTCTAATTTTTTAGATTCAATAACTTTATTTGTAGATTCATCAATTTTCATAATGGATTCATCGCTTTTTGATTTTCATGTTTACACTTTAAAGATGGTTCTCACGTTAACCATCCCTTAATATATGTTATGTGTGGACACTTCTTATATTGTAAATATGAGGAGAAACAACAACCCTTGATAAATCAGTATGAACGTTTCAGATTTAATGCACAAATTATGATGCAGATGCACAAATATATAATTATATGCATAAATGTGCATGTAAATAATTCAGATGCACATTTAAAAATAACCATGTGATTTTCAAATCTAACGGATATTATTTATTCTCATTTATGTATATTAAAGATTGTTTATACATGAATCAATTTTCAATGGCGGATTCAGAAGTCGATAATGGGGTGAGCTGAAACATAAGTACTTCGACTCATTAAATTTCATAAATTTCAAAGTATTTCTATATTTCCATAAGTTGTGTCTTGCGAGACTTCAATACATAAAATCTATCAATAATTGAGATTATATCTTTATTTTTAATAAAATATCTTTCAATATAAAGTACTAGTAAATAATCAAGTAAATTATTCTCGATCTTGTTACGAATTGTCATCTTCACATTATTCATTACAAAAAATGCTTGTTCAGTTATAGCAGTAGAAACATGCGAAATTAGATGAATTAAATTAATATAAGATAGTTTAGAAATTCGAAATTCTTGCATCACTATCATATCATACTTGTAATATCTTTAACTCATACTCTAATGAAACAATATCTTAGTCCGTGAAATCTTCATGATAGATGAAAAAGTATAATTTAGACATGTAAAAGTATTTTTATTTTCACATTACTAATATTAGACACTACATTTTTTCTATTGCAAGAAAATTGGATCTTACTACAAATTTAATTTATAAGAAAAGTATAACTTAGATATTCCAATGTAAATCTATCAATCAAAAGAAAACTCATTTCATTCATATTATCTTTCTATTATTTTTTGACAAATTAGTACCCAATATTTCATTAGATCACAAGGTCAAATTCCAACATCAGAAAACTCCATGTGACACACCACACCTAATGTAGAAATATATGTGCAATGTTGAAAAACTAATTTTTACATCAAATTCGACATGCCACGTAGGCTGATGCCGAAATTTGTACATCATGAGTCATGACATTGCTTTAACGAAAAATATTGAAATATTTGTATATAAAATTTGCCAAAAATTAGAAATCATAGTATTCAGATAATCAAAGCAAGGTTTTGGTTTTGATTTTGGAATTTCAAACTTAGTTCATAGCATTCCATGTTTTAGTTAGGGAGATTGAGTTTATAATTCATCTATCTGTCTTGATTTGTTGTGGTAGTGTTTGTCTCATAATTTTTGAACCTAGTATCTTGTTATAGAATTTCACCGTACATTTTTTAAATAAATATTACTACGCAAAAAAAAACTCACTTCCGCTTCCCTTTTTAATTTTATATACATGCCCTAATGACATCAATCGAATCAGGACCGATAGAAATATTGTTTATTGTGTTGATTCATGCCAAAGATTTGTTACCGAAGATCATGGTGAGTGATCTGCACATATTGTCTATCGGGATACATCACTGAGGAGGACCGTTGCAAGATTCGGATACCAATTGATACATGTACTTGCTTAATCCGTTGATTAAGATTCACAAAATACAGGAAAAAGTAGATAAAAGTGAAACTTCATTGATTCGAGAGGAATACCTGAAGAACACCGTTGATTATTAAAAGATGAATATCGGCAAGGAATGAAATAAAACTCAAATTGTATTTAAATTTCACCGACCTGAAATAAAAAATATAATCTTATTAGAAAATTAATAAATTCTAAATAACTAAACAAAATACGTAACTTAAGAAATAAATAAATAATAATAATAAATTACATAAACTAATTGATATATCTCTATCACTATCCCAATCTTTCACTCATCTCTCGATCTACAGCGCCTCTGGCCTCTATCTTCTCTCGTTTCATCTGAAGCTGCCACCACCCCCCCTCCTAAATCCTATGTCCTCTTATTGACTTTTATTTGTTTCTTTTTGTGTTATATTAAGGTGGCTCCAATGCTATCTTTTTCAAGTTGGCTTCTTCCAACGTGTTAACATTGTGTATATGATTATTAGAATGCCCAATTCCTCAATTAAGAAGTTGACTTATACTTTTTTTTCCTATCACATTCTTCTTCCTTTTTCTCTTTTTCTCCTTCTTTTTTTAATAAATTTTTTAAAAAATAATCAATTGAAATCCACTAGAATATATTCAAGACTCATCTTTAAATAAAGATCGCGAATAGATAATTCATTCTATATAAAAATCATAAACAATGAAATTTGAATTTAAATTGATTACATATTTACAAGTATTGTAAATGAAAAATAAATTAATATACACATATAGTTTAATTGTGTGTGTATTAAAATGAGACATATTAAAAGTTGGCATGTAGGCATATCGTTGAAGAGAAAGTTGGAAATAAGTTGATGAAATTTAAAGTTGATGTTGTGCGACAACAAAAAAGTTGTTAATTTGATTTCACCTTTGGAAGCACCCTAATACTCGCATACTTGAATTTTATGCACACAAATTTTTTGGTGGAAATTTATATATATATAAAGTTAGGAATGTCAATTATAGACCAACACATAAAATGTCAATTATGCCAACTTACAAGTTCTATTGGATTATTATCATTAAATAGTACCAATAGGTCCAACTATTGGTTGGACCTATTTGGTACTATTTGGTGATAATCCAATAAAGCAAATAAGTTAGCTATAATTTGATATTTTATGTTGGTGCTATAATTGACATTCCTTAACTGATATTATATAAAAACTTTCTCAAATTTTTGGAGGGTAAAAAGTTTTTACTATATTATATACAGCTGAAATAACCACAGGATTCATAAAATAAAACATTTAAATAACTAGTAATTTAGTTGGGACAATTATAATATATTTCCGTTCGTCCCATCGAATTTATCATATATTTATTCCATCGAACTTGGTTTCGTTATTTTTTAGGAAATAATTATTTGTTGAAAGAAATATAAACTTTATATATTTTTTATTAGGGTTATTGGCGCCTAAATATATGAACTTTTGGTATATTTTGGTTTTTCCCACGAACTTTAAAAATTGTCAATAAATACACGAACTTGACATCATTGTGATTTTTCCCACAAATTGAATAACGATCAAAATTGAAACTGATGTGGCAGTCGACGTGGCGCCACTCATCAAAACGACGTTGTTTTATTTATACAATAAATATTAATTAACGGTTAAATACATGAACTTTAGGTCTATTTTGATTTTTCCCACAAACTTTAAAAATTTGTCAATAAATACAAACTTAACCTTCTTGTAATTTTTTTCACAAATTGAAATACAGTCAAAATTAAAGCTGATATAAAAATCGACGTGATATCATATTATTAAAATGATATCGTTTTCTTATACAATATGTATTAAAAAAAATCTTAAATCCAACTTAACTCACACCCATACAGCACCCCACCCCACCTCATCTCTCTTTCTCTAACCTCAACTTACGATAAGGTTTGGGTTTAAGAGAGTTGTGAGGTGTATTTAAGATCTTTTTAAATACATATTGTATAAGTAAAACGACGTTGTTTTGATAAAGTGGTGACACGTTGATTGTTATGTCAGCTTTAATTTTTATTATCATTCAATTTGTGAAAAATATTACAATAAAGTTAAGTTATTGTATTTATTGATAAATTTTTAAAGTTTGTGGGAAAAATCAAAATAGACCTAAAGTTCATGTATTTAATCGTCAATTTATATATATTGTATAAATAAAACGACGTCGTTTTGATGAAGTGGCGCCACATCGATTGTCACGTCAGTTTCAATTTTGACAATTATTTAATTTGTGGGAAAAATCATAATGATGTTAAATTCGTGTATTTATTGATAATTTTTAAAGTTCGTGAAAAACAAAAATATGCATAAAGTTCATGTATTTAGGCATCAATAATCTTTTTATTATTTTAATTTATATTTTATCTATTTAATTATTTTATATATTTTTCTAAATAATCGTAGGATAGGACCGAGTAGTTATTTTACAGTGACGTAAAATACTGTGATGAAGTACAATAATGTGGCGTAAAACCACTGTTACACGTTAACCCAGACGCCAGACTGCCTTAAATTCACGCTTCCTCACTAATTGAAATCAGCCCCCTCATCCGATTGTAAAACTATATTCCACTCTAATTATTGAAACGCTATACTGTATTGACGCACGCGCCGCCTTGCCACCGATCACCGATAACGTGGAGAACACTCGCCCCGTCGGGGCGTGGTTGAAGTGTTGGATTCTTTTCTTCTGCTCCGTTCTTCTGTTGCCTCTGCAGATGCATTTTTATATTTCTACTGTACTGTTATTTACCCCCACGTATTTTTTTACTCTGCTACTTCTTGTATTTTTTTACTCTGCTACTTCTTTTTCTTCTCCTTTCAGCCATTTAAATTACGATACATAAACAAATCCGGTTTCAAAAGGCAAAATCACGCGATAAATATTGTGGAAATTCACATGTTAAATTATTCTTCTCTCCAAAATCTTAAAGATGGCAAATTATTTCACAGTATTTGAATTTGTAAATCAAGATCTAACTCAAAAATTCGAATGTGAATTCAATTTACTAAAACATGTAACTTCAAATAAAATTATATATGTTCGTATATTTTGGCAGATAGCGTACAAAATAATTTATTTACATATATATTTTTCAAATATTCGTGTTATATGTGTATATATTTATATAGCTTTATGTATTAGGTTTATATATTTTATTTTAACTTATAATTTAATATCTTTTTTTGTCAATTCAATTCATAAACTTAAAAGCCGCGTCACGATGGACTCGAATCCTTCGGCATCAAGCATTAACCACTCTATCACTAGACCAACACACACTTATAATTTAATATCTTTATTAGATAATGTCGCCAGCATGCGGCTTTATATATCATATAAACCACTGTCATTCCCTCGAGAAAAAAACCATTTATGTAACGCGAGACACTCATTTGCTCGCAACGCATCATAAGAAAATGATAAATTTTTATGACATTTTAATATATTATTTGCTTCAAAATTCAAAGCTTTTGACGGTGTAGTGACGCAATATCTACTACCACATATTTATGATTAGAATAATAAATTTTAATGTATTTTTAGTCAGAAAAATCCTTACCATATGAATTAAGACCTATCGTGATTCTCTCCCGCTCTCATATTCCTGCCGTCGTCTTCTTTCATTCCTGCTTGTTTCATGTTGTTTTTGAAGGTTCGTATATTGCTCGGGCAGTTTCTCATATAACATTTGTGCATTTCTTTTTGTGGGCGTCATGTTTAATTATTAAGTGTAAGATATATAAGGGTGTCTCTCTTTAGTAGTTTTAAATAATTGAAATTACGAATAGTTATATATTTTAAGGTCCTAAAACCAGAAAATTCATTAATTTAAATTATACATGTAGAATCGTTGATGAATCAGTTTGAATAATCCTCTCGCTTAAATCGCGTACTAAATGTTAAATAAAGTGTTTTGATTTCTATCTAAAAAAAATGTATTGATTTGTTTCGACAACACAGTTTCATGCGAAGATTTTCAGAAAGGCATTATACTAATATAAATAAATATTTCCACCCGTTGATTTACATTTACTGGATGGATGGTTGGTATGCATGAATAAAATTAAATAGAAATGAAATAGATTTTGGAATAGAATGATGATAGTAATGAAATGAAATATGTGATTTCTATGGCGGGTATGTACATTGAATGAATGAAATAAAATAAATGAAATAACCATTATTTTTAATATATGTTATAATAATTATAATAACAATAATAATAATAAATTAATTATTATTTTAATAAAATGTTTATTGTTAATATTTTTATGTTAATATTTTTAATAGTATTGTTAATTAATTAATAATATTTATTATTATTATTATTATTATTATTATTATTATTATTAGTTTTACTATTTTAATTGTTGTTGTTATTGTTACTATTATTTATTATGTTGATAGTAATATTATTAATTTAATGTAATTATTTATTATATTATTTATTATGTTAATATTATTAATAACTATTTTTATTGTTTATTAATTAATTAATAATATTTATTATTATTATAATTATTTTATTGTTGTTATTATTATTATTATTTATTATATTAATAATATTATTATTTTAATGTAACTAATTATATTATAATTTATTTTTAATAATTATTATTTATTTATTATCATAAATATTACTATTTTATTATTTTATTATTAATATTATAAGATAAAAAATAAGTATGAATCATTTTGTTAGAAAAATAAATAAATTTGGCTAATCTTGGGTTACTTGCCATATGATTGTAAATGAAGGCAGAAATCACTATTACATTCTTATTGATTCATATACCAACCGACACCTTAATGTACTTCAACATGCCGAATTTTAATGATACGTTGTTGATACATATATACCAAAAATTATTAACACAAAACTTAAAATACAATTTAAAGTATGACAAGAAAAAAAAAAGAATTGGATAAGAGAGTGAGAAAGAGAACAAGATTCAGAAAATGGGAAAGCATATGAGTTCTTTATACACTTGGAAGGAATTCTTTTGTCCACTTTCGTCATCTTATCTTTATCTTTTACTTCTTTTAACTCGTTTTGTTTTTCTAGAAGATAAAAGAATAAACTCGGAGCTATTAGGTTGCCTGTTGTCCTAGATTTTGGGTCAAAAGAAAATATTAAATAATAGATTAAAATACTTTAAAAATTATGAATTCTTTTTCATTTTGTAATTACAACATATATGGAGCTGTTAGATTTTTAATTTTCAACAATTTAAATATTTCTCGGTTTTTCGACAAAACAAATCTGGTAATTTTTTGTCAAGTTCATCACATCAAAAAGCAATGTTGTTTGTTTTGGGTTAAGTTTGCTGAGCACTTTGGATGTGGCTTTACTGAAAATTTGATCAATAGTTTTATTTGAAAGTTTTTATTTATTTTTTCAAGGTAATTTTGAAATTTTTACTGAACATGCAAAATTTTGAAAGATTGTATTGTAATTGGACTTGAGATAAGTGTTCATGACTTTTCGGTGTCCCATTATGTTCCACTTTTATTTTTAAATTATTTTATTTTTGTAATTTTAATTTCGTGTGTTTTAATTAGTTTAATTTTGTAATTATTAACTACAATTTATTATATCCAATTATAATATATAATTATTTTTTAGTATTTAATTTTAATTTTATTAGTTAATAGTTGGATATTAGAGTTGGTAAATTCATAAGTAGAGTATACTTTTTAAATTTTAATTTTTGGTTATGAATGTTGCTCAATTCATTCACAAATAGTGTATCATAATTAATTTATTCGGCATCCACAAATAATGGTCATTTTTCTTTTTATAGCACTACCTCATACTCAACTCTTATTATTTAACCTTATAACCGCTCATTATTTAAAAAAACCTACTATTTCTCCACTAAAAAATCATCAATGGTGGGATCCTTTATGCATTTAAAAAATATCTATCATAATTTATTAAAATTTGTGTCATCCACCAAATAACACTCTATTGGTGGACGGAGATAGTAATAATAATAAATTTTATTAAAATAACGAATTTGATAATGGGAAAGGTGAGACACGGATTTACAATTCATGTTATGCAAAATATACCAAAAAAGCAATTGGCCGTAAAAAGTAAATAAAATACTGTCTAGAGTTTGGGTTATTAAGATTATCAAATTGATAATTTTTTATTTTTTCGTATATTCGAATGACCCATTTTTCAACACCAAAATGGTACATAAATTTATTTCGTTAATTGGTATTTGATATATATAAAAATGTAAATCTATATGTGTTAGACCGGTTTATTTATATATCCATCGATATTTTTTTATGGATAATTGCTCATAATAACACAACGTTTAATTATTTTGTGGTTAGAGAATTTTAAATATTGACAAAAAAAATATAATTTTACTAGTCATGCTCAAATTAAAGCAGATGTGGTTATAAAAAATAAACATAGATTTGTCGTACATGTAAAAAAGTTGGGATGACTTCTTTGAAAGTGAGTCCACTAATTAGTTCATATGTGCTTTTCTAATAACCACGTCAGTTTTAATTTCATCTAATTTCAAATCGATGTTATAATGTACAAAAATACAATTCAAATTACAATTTAATTGATAAAACGCTTCCCGTTAGAGGTTTGGGTCATTATAGAGGAGAAATGAGGAATAATTATAGAATATATATAAAAAAGTATAATGTACACAAATTGTAAACGTCATTTATTTGGTGATAAAAGTTTAAAATTGTATCATAAATCAGGACAGGAGTCCAAATTATACTATTATACGCAATTAATCCATTTTTTACAGCACGTATTCTAGATTGCGATTTCATTTCGAGAATTCAATTTATTAACCAATTAAATTTACTTAGTTTTTGCACGGCCCCTCATTTTTAGTATATCTTATAACTATATCGTACTTATCCTTAACAAGATAGGTAGACATGTGAAGCTAATAGAATGAGGTATGCACATATACCTATATATATACACACTATAATTGATCACTACATAGTGATGTCACATATATATATATATATATATATATATGAAAATAATGATGCTTACATATAAAAGTAAAATCAATTAAGAAAAACATATGTTGGGTCTTAAATAAATATGGACTAAGTAGCTGCAAAGTGGCACAATCTAATACATATTAGCCTTAATAACATTTAATACATAAAATAGATATATACATTATTAGTCATATCTAAGTAGTACACAGAATAAATTCTTTTAGACTTATTTGCATCACAGCAACCTAAGTACAACACAAAGCATTCACAAAAATTAAAATTATATATGAATATTAATAAAAATTTGAGAGATGTCCAATATTGTTAGTCATTATATATAGGAGATAGATGATGATTAAGATGGTGAATTTAAAAAGTAAAGAAAAAGGTTGAAAAAAAAAATGGAGTATGAAGAGGATCAAGAAGAGGAGCAAGAGGGCGAGATCCCGAGTTACGACAACGACTCAGTACTCCCCAACTCAACAACTCGCGCCGCCTCGCCCAAGCTAAGCTCCCCGCCGAGGCCGCGCAAGTCCCGCTACAAGGAGTGCCTGAAGAACCACGCCGTCGGCATCGGCGGCCAAGCCGTCGACGGCTGCGGCGAGTTCATCGCCGCGGGGGAGGACGGCACGCTCGACTCTCTCCGCTGCGCCGCCTGCACCTGCCACCGCAACTTCCACCGCAAGGAACCTGACGGCGGCGGCGGCGCATTCTTCCCTTCCCAGCAGCAGCAGCAGCAGCAGCAATTGCTGCTGGCCCACCACGGGCACTTCGGGTACCGTACCCCCGGCGGGTACCTGCACGTGGCGGCGGCGCCGCAGCAAAGGGCGGCTCTGTTGGCGCTGCCGTCGAGCTCCGGCGGCGGGGGGTCGCGGGAGGAGGCGGATGAGTACAATTACTACTCGAATCCGAGCAGCGGATCGCAGAAGAAGAGGTTTCGGACGAAATTCAGCCAGGAGCAGAAGGAGAAGATGCTGAATTTCGCGGAGAGATTGGGATGGAAGATTCAGAAGCAGGATGAGGAGTTGGTGCAGCACTTCTGCAATGAGCTGGGCATCAAGAGACACGTGCTTAAGGTTTGGATGCACAACAACAAGCACACTCTTGGTAAGAAAACCTAGCTAGGACTTTATTAAATCATCTTTCAATTTTTAATCCCAATTATTATTAGTCTGCCTCTATATCTCTATATATGTGTAGGTGTATGTCTGTGCTCCTCTTTGTAATATTAGGTGATGGAGAATTACTTGTGTTTCCTAGGAAATTTGTCAACATTCTTGCTAGCTAGCTACTTTGATGATGATGATCCCATCTTCTTGATTTTCAACTAGGGTTTTCTAATTATTTTGCAGTCGAGTAGTATATGATATGATTTTTGAATCTTGCCTCAAATTTATTTCTTGATTTGTTGTTTAATTAGTTCAGTTCTAGCTGGTTTGAGTTTTGTTTTCTTACACAGACATTAAAGATGGCTTTTCTTGCATGTGAGTACATATATTGAAGCTGATGAATTATGAATCTCAGTTCACTTAAGCATTTTTTTGTTTTTGTTTTTATGATTCAAGAACCTAGCTTTTTCCATGGAAGAAATTGGGATTAAACTATTTGATATATATTAACTGATATCTTCCCTCCATATTAGAGATGTGTATAGGGTTTCCTCTTCATTCAAGAGTTCCTCTCTCTCTCACACTCTCTCTCTTATCTGTTTCTGGTTAATTTCATAATTTCCTTTCTCGGTTAGGTTCCACTTTTGTTTTCAAGAACAGGCATTGAATTCGAAATGCAGAATTCTAACTCACTGTTCCACATCTGATTTCATGTGCTCATGTTCAAGATTCTTAATTTCCATCTGCAACAATACTTGCACGGTTTCAATTCACATAAGTACCTACTTAAATTTCTATGATGAATGTAGTATACACACACACACAAGTATTATTCACGAGATCTTATATTTTTATCAAGTGTGCATGCATATTGGAAAAATAAATGAAGAAGGTAGCTAGGAACCAAAAGTGTTTGATCATAGAAGGGTGTGCACATTGGGAAGGAAAAGAGAACACATATTTCTTTCCATGGCTTCTCCAATTTCTTATAACATATATATTTACCCCCATTGTCTTCTTCTCCTTTTGCCTCTCTCTCTCTCTCTCTCTCTCTCTCTCTCTCAAATAGTGTTACCTCTGCTCAAGTACTGTCCAACTGTGTTACGTGTACATTATTGTCTTTTAAGGCATAATATATATAGTGCATATCTATATATACGTGTGTGTGTGGATGTGTGCGTGCTACAGTAGCAAGATTGATGTTCCAGAAAGTCGATGAATCCAAAGCTTTGTTCCATCTAAAAAATTCTTAGCAATCCCCTCTTTTTAATATTCCAACTTTTGTTGTGGTTGTGATGTTGCAAAGGGAACATGTGGGCACTAGATTTGGAACACCATTGCTTGAATTTTCACCAACATAAACATATACAAGCAGATCAATGGCATTGCTATTACACAACATATATCTATATATATTTGTGCTGTTTTAGTTCCCAGATAAAGTTCAATCACATGTTTGTTGCTCTAAAACTGCACTTTCTACCCACCCCCTTTTTTGGGTTCGAATTGTTGATATATGCAGGAATCTTTTGTTTGGTCAGCTTATGTTTTTCTCTATATCCAATAATAATGGCGGTAACTGCTGAACTGGTCTCCAAGTGTTTGAATAATATTGAAATATGTAAAAATAAATTTATATTTATTAGATGAAAATTATTATTCATATTAAAGAAATGGTAATTAATGTCTATTTTTTATGGAAGCTGGTCTCCGGTCTGCACGAAAGACTATACAATTGATCAGCGGTGAGTTAATCTAATTAACAGTGATTTTCAGTGTAAACATCGAAGGGTGCGAATATAGAGAGTTTGGTGTTCTGTTGGCTATGCGCAGCGTAATAGTGCTTTCTTATATATACTTGTGCTCGTCACATGCAGCAACGGTTTCAGTATGTCCGGTTAGCAGAAAATTGCTGGCGCAAGTATATAAGAAATAAAATATTATTTGGGATAAAGAAAATATAAACTGAAAAGGAGAAAATAAAATAAATCTTATGAAAAATTATTCATAATTATAGATAATCATTTCCAGTCCAAACATTTTATCATTTGTCTAATAATTTTTTACTGGTGGTTATATTTGTCTAATAAATTTACTTGGCTATGCTAGCACACTGGTATTGCATATTCTATTTTACTGTTATTTATAAATATCAATTATAACCTTCAAAAATAATTAATTATATTGAAATTATAACATTTCTAATATTCACAAGTGATATGGAAACAAGAGATTGATACAATTTATATTAAAATTCAAAGTTGTGGATGGTAATGGAATGGCCTCTACTTCTGATATATAAGCCTAAATAAAGTAAGATGTGTAAGAATTTGTCATTTTGTGTTCATCCTTTGAAATTCAAATGAATAATTTGAAATATGTGGTGCAGCCCATGCTTTTACCTGCCAACTGCAAATTTGCTGTTGTGGGTGATGATTCTGAGTATCACTTAAAGCTGCTTATCTATATGATAAATCATAATTGTGGTCCACATCATAACCCTTATTTCCGTCAAATAATTCAATCATTTTTGTTTTGAAATATTTTTCACGAATTTTCTTCTTGCCATCTTCATGTTGTTTGAGTTAAGACTGTAAATATGTCATGCTATTCATGGGTTAATCAAATCTAGATTCTACAAAAATTGGTTCCAGCCCGTTTAGCGAAGGCCGTGAACAAAATGAGTCAAAGTTAAGCTCAGTATTATTGAAAGTGCGAGATTGTTAACATGGTATAACTTAGTGTTAAGTATATTAATTAGTTTCTAATGATCTCCGCATGTTCTAAGAGAATTGCAAATTTTAGTAAATGTATTGTATTCTCTGTGAATGGAATAATAAAATAAGCGATAAATTTTTAAGTTTAAATCTAAATTTATGACTCGTTTAGACTCAAATCAATTAAGTTTGCGAGTCTCAAATTGTTCGGTAAATAAAGTTGAGTTTGACTCTATAATAAACATAGTTAAGCTTGAGCTTGACAATATTTGACTTGATTAGATTATACCCCTAATTACATAGCATCTCGCTATATATATATATATATATATATATATATATATATGTTAATTCGTACTTTATGTTATAGCCTCAAAACATTACCAGTGCTAATAAAGAAAAGACATAGGAGGAAACAATAAAAATAAGTCATCTATCTACCATAATAAAGATGTAATATGACCCTCACATAAAATTAAAACAAAATTCTTTCAACAATTAAAAACGACTATAACGAAGGAAAAAATCGTTACTTTTAGTTTTTAGAAAAGGCCGTGAGCCTGAACGATGCCAGGTTGTTAATTAATTTAATCAATTTTTTAGCCTACTTCAAAAATTAAGATGGATTAAAAGAGTTGAGTTGTTTCTTATATTTTAGAAAATCTTGGTGAATGATTCTTACACTTAATAGATTAGACCGAATCTGGGGTCCTTTATCTATAAAATTTATGGAATGAACTTCAGATTTGAGTTTAAATTTTATATCTAATAAGTATTAAAAGATTTATTTTTTGGCCTCCTAATATTTTGGCACAAAAACTCATGTGTGGTCGACCTTACGTAGCAACATTCAAAAATATCATTTATAGTAAAAAATATTATATACTTTTTTACATTATAAATAAAAATATTGTTTGTATTGAAAAAAAAATATCATTTATATTGAAAAATATAATTATCTCTACGTAGGGTCAACCCGACGGCGATGGAAGTGTACCTCATATTTTGGGCCATGAGCGTCATCTTAGGATTGAGTTCTAATAAAAATAATTAAATAAAAGTAAGAAATAATACCTAAATAAATCTGCAAGCGCTTCCTTCCATAATCCTCTGGTCGAGGAGGTGGTGGCGGTTTGTATTCGTGAGTAGTGATTTGTGATTCTGTGAAGGTGGTGGCAAATGGTAATAGCACAAGAAACAAAATGCACAAACTTCCTCAACTTCAACAATTTTATCACATAGTGTGCACCCACCTATTAGTTTTTAAGAGTTTACTTAAACAATTATTTTAAGAGTTAATTATCTTTAATATATGAACTTTAAAATTTATTTTTAACTATTATGTATGCGACTAATTTTTAATTCAACATGGTTACTGAAACATTTTAATAATTATACTATGAAACCTCTTAAAATTGGACTACAAAATGTTCTTAATAAATCAATATACACATGGTGATGTCCGATTTGGAATTCATGGAAACAAATTGGAGATTTCTCATTTGCAAATTTTAAAATCCATATTTTGCACGTAAAATGTTAGTGAAACAAAAAGAAACTAATGCGCATGTGATCAGAAAGCAAGTCAAATAGTTATAAATGTTTTGAACATGTACCATCCCATTTATTAAAATTGGAATGGTCCATATCCGGGGACCAAATCTGAGTTTGGATTTTTATGTACTTTTTATTCGGGGTTATGTAAACATAATAAAATTATACCGTATATAGGCCTACTTAATGAAGCAATGAACTACACGTGCTTATGTATTTATTATTTATCAATAATTCTAGTTTTTGTCCAATATAAAGAAGTCGCCTAATGGTAAAATTGTAAATAGCTCTTAGCGAAATCCGGTAACGTCGGCATCAATTATCATAATTAAATGATTATCGTTGCCTGAATTGGAGATTAAACTACTACTATCCGATCCACCTTCTTTTATTTCTATTTCGGTTCTTAAAATTCTCCAATTTCGATCAATTAGCAATAATTTTTCTGTGTACTTTCCTAAATTTGTCATTTTTATCACGAATTAGACAATGTGAGATCGAATCTTAGATACTTGAATTTTTTGTATAACACAAAAATTCATGTGACATCATCTCGTCGAAATACAAGTGAATATCTGGATCTAAATAGAAGCATGTATAATCGAATTGAAGCGAGTCAAATATCGGTGCCCTCAAATTTGGTTCTTTTATTATCTAGTTGAGTCTTGAGTTTTATTTATTGAATACTTCAAAACTCACGAGCTTATTCAAACTCATTTTATATCTTAATTTTAATTTACATCTGTTTTTATTATTATTTTCATATAAAAGTATATTATTCATTATTTTCTTCTAACAAAATACTTATATGATGTTTTGGTTGTCATATGGAATAAAAATAATGTGAAAATTGAATTAAAACATTGACGATACAAAATACAAGTTTAGTATTCATTTTGAACAAATTAAAACTTAGTAAGCAATTTGATTAAAAAAAACATAGTTTAACACCTTTTAAGAAACTAATCATATGGTGTATATATGTGCATAGATATAAAGTTACATGAAAAGAATGAAAGATGTCATTGTTATGTGTACTGCGTTGGGAAAAAGATTACTGCTTAGTGCACTTCTTTTTTGTACATAAAACAAAGTTTCAAGATCGTTCACCTAAATCATTTTCTAAAGAAGAAATCAACATTATTGAACTAGAATCTCAAAACTCTGTTCCTTCAGTCTTCTCATAGCATATTTGAGCCAACTTATCTGCACAAACATTAGTTTGCATTCCAATCCTCTTGATCTCTATCTCCCAGGACCTATGTATCAAAGTTTTGCACTGGTCGATTATTTCTTGAAGTGGGTGGCTTGCTTCTACAACTCCAGTAACAAGATTATAGATCGAGATCGAATATGTCTCTACAATAATCCTTCAACACCTTCTCTCTTAGGCCATTTCTAAGCCCTTAAAAATGGCGGTGGCTTCCGCCTCATCAACGAAACCTTGAAGCCAGGCTCCGTTTTCATCTTGCAGAAGTCCATCGACAGCTCATTTGTTTAAATTGCTTCTTACGCTACTGTCAACATTCAATTTAGCCCAATTTAGATCGGATTTTTTCCATTTCTGCGTTTTCTATAGAGCTGTGTTGTTAGTAAGACCAAAACTCATTTGCTTGATTTGGAAGATTGAAGCAACCAAAGTCTCAAATTTCCCCCTAAATACCATGTTATTTCGTGATCCCCATATAACCCAAATGGTAGCCTAGTGCACTTGATAACAATTGTCGATAGGGTTTTGTTTGCCATTCTTTGAATAGGACTCCTCTAATTAGTTTGAATAGTTCTAACATCAAATCAGTCAATTATTAGAATGGTTTTCTTTCTTTTTATTTTATTTATTTGATTTTCCAAACAATTATTTTATTTCTAACTATTTATTTAATCGTTTTACTATAACATATATCACATACTGATAAAATAAAATAAATTAAAATATTTTGAAATGGTTGGGTTGCTAATGCACATTGGAACTAATAAATTATCTTTTTAGTTCTATGTAATAAATAATTTCAATCATTCCTTTTTTAAAGTTGAATGCTGATGTTGATTTTAGACTTGTTATTACGGATGCATAGACTAAGAAGTTTTGTTGAAATTTGAACATATATATGATTTTCAGTTGAAAGTCAACCCGTCAAGTTATTCTTGATTGAGCTTCTTAATTTTCCCCATTTAAATTCTAAATATGATGTCTAAATTTATTTTTTCTTTTGTTCTCTCTCTCTCTCTCTCTCCAGCACATTTGCAATTTAACGTAATAAATTTACATCTTCTCCACATGAATTTTAGAATTTTCATTGTAGAACTCAAAATTTTGCAATTTACAAGTGTATTGCTTGCAACTAACATATATTTATAAATTTGTGCGTTGTATATCTAAATCCAAATCAAATTCAACATAATAATAACCCTTCTAATCTAATCTTATTACAAGTTAAATAATAATAATAAATAAAATGAAAATCTTCATATAATGTGAACCACGGATCTTGGAAATTAAACAGACATACGGTTTGTATTTGAACCAATCTTTTTATATATACACGTATATATTGTTATTACTTATTATACCATATTTGTTATTAGCCTATATATATATATATATTATACTAACGGTTAATATAATATTGTATTAATAATATTTTGAAAGCACATCAAATGTGTTGTTTCACTTGTCATACAATAAATCCCACAAGAGATCATAAGGTGAAATCACTGAAATGTACTATCGTGCACTGCACTGCACTAAACGTAATTATTTTATATTGGTCCATGCTAAAGTGGTCCATCCTCAAATCTAAAATCACAACTTCTCACATCAGATGGCAGGCCCACCGCCCACGTAGTTTATGAAAATTTAATGGAATGCCATTAATATTAAATAACTGGTTCAATATAAAAACATATATATTTTGAAAAATTCTAGGAAAATATATATAGTATACGAAATCGCCTCATAAAATCTCAATCAAACCTTTTTATAACTATAATTTGTTTTGAATTGTAGCGTCTGCGCCTTCTAGTTTATAAGTAGTTTGTTTATCTTCATATGCCTCAGAGTAGTAGAAAATGCGTGGCGAAATAAGATTATCTTTTGTCAAATATATTTTTTATATTACAATAGGAGTCATATTAATTAATATTCTAGAATATATTAAACGGGTGCTTTACTTCACCTACAACAACAGTTGTCAACCCCTAGCCTGGTTCGAGACAGGACCAACCAGCAAATTTAAAGGGCCTGAAATGTTCAAATCGATTTGGGCCGACGCTGAAACATGGAATGGCCCCATGGGCATGGGGCTGCCAAGATGATATTACACTAGTATTTTATTTGTCCAACGAATATATTTTAATTTTATAAATTTTAATATTTGGTTAATGCTATTATTTGCTCAAACTAATTTAAGCGTTTTAACAAACTCTGATTTGAATACAAAGTTTGAAACTTATTGGTGTTCCTCAGGGCAACTGACCAAGGTTTGATCCTAAAACCTCCTCCGACTCCAAAAAATAAAGTTACTTTACTTAATGCACACATTTTTAGATAAAAAGGTTGTGTGTGTATATATATATATATATATATATATATATATATTGTTAAGCCTATATATATATTATAATATATGTACAATAAATAAAATAAGTACTATACATGAATTAATGTGAAAAGCGGAAAGTATCTACCATACACAATATTATATAAATAAAAAAAGGATATCATACTAATATTCAATTAAATATGAATATTCCAATGTGTACTTTAATTCTAATATTTTACACTATTTTTATACTTGTTAATAAATATGACATGGACCTGCATATATATATATATATATATGACATTATATAGCAGAATGGTTTGTTCTTTAAATAGGAACTAATTCTCACTAAGGAACTAAGAATTAATATGGACCAATACTATTATTAGTGAAAACAAGAAGAGAACAAAAAATTGTTATGGAAATAAAAGAATAAAATATTTATATATAAAATAAAATTAAAATGAATGTCGGAAAAAAGATGGTATTTAAGATTTGCGATCACAAAAATGGCCAGAAAATGATATCGTTAAAAGAACAACAAAATAATACTTCTCTTATCCAAAATGGCAGAAAATGACCATTCGTAATTTCGTACCATCTTATTATTATGTAAATTCGTGATTCAACAAATTGTCATGGACATGCATCATGGAAATAATGCTCATTACAATTACAATCAAACACCAACTATTTTTGTCACATCTTTCTAACAAACTACCAAATATAAACACACTCAATGAAATATATCTCCTTTACAAATTGATAAATTATTTAGTAGGATCATATAATTGTCTCTATTCCATCACCACATCCGTCCTCATTTTCATATTATTAACTGATGACATAATACATCCAGTCATTAATTCGACACAACTCGCCAATTTTTTGTAGTGTGTGATCCCAATAATATACTCCATTTGTTCCATTATTGTTGGGTTTTTTTTTTTTGACTGTCCAAGCTATTGTTGGATCCTTTAAAAATAATAATTTAACACTAAAAAGTACCACAAATTTTATACCACACACTATTTTATACAAAAAACACAATTCTCTTCAATCTACATACCAAAAAAAATGAGCCAATAATAGTGTGACGGATGTAGTATAAAACAAAGTAATACAACTTTTAAAATACCCTATTTAAATGGGATCTAATAAGTAGTTATAACTAGAGGAGGAACATCAATCTCTTCCACATGTTGAAATCTAAAATGGGATCTAATAAAAAATATGGAGCTGCGACGACCAGTCAAATAAATGCTGGCATCGCACCTGATGCTTAATTATTTTCATCATTCTTTTGTACAATGTAGATGGAGCTTTAAATATTTATTCAATTCGAGAATGGCGCCCCAATTTAATTCCCATTTTCATGCTCAAGACTGTCCTCCTCTTCACAGTTTCATGCTGTACATGTCCCTTTATATGTATATATATTTACACACACACACGATTATTAATTACTTTTATTTTCGCAAAAATCTACTGCATTAATAGAGACTAGATTATTCAGCCTTATTTTCAACTTTTCCCTTCAAACCATCTACAAATTAAGATATTGCCTTTTCCTACGTCTTGATGATTGCAGTTTTTATTTTATTTCATGCTTTACCATATTACTTAGTTTACATCATAGGCATGGCAGTGTACATGCATATATAAGATTTTATTTTTTTATTTCGTAACATAATTGAGATCCAACATTCCTTTTTTATTCCGTAACTAGATATATTTCGGATTTTGGATAAATTTCGCACCATAATTAAGATCTATTAATGCATTTTGGATAAATTTCACAGAACATGCATCTATATACTTTTGTTACATATGAAAATATAAGTAAATTTTGTTACTCACAAAAATTAATACACCTTCAAATGTCACTAAATTTTGTGACATGCATAATAATTACTCATCACAAAATATCATAATTTTATTTAGTAACATTGATAAATCTCACAATTCTTTATTAATATGTCACTAAGAAATATTTTATTGTAGGGTCGGTTTTATATATTCAATAACTCTGCAAAACAATGCAAAAACTCATGCAGCATTTGGCATAATCAATGGCATCGATCCCTTTTCTTTAGTGCCGATGGAAAATGGATTGAACAAATATAATCAAATGAATATCCTCGTTAGTAACGTTTGAAATATCACAGTAAAAGCGATGAGAAAATAAGCTAGATTTCTTTCATTTTCAAGACGTCTTTTTCTTTCCTTTTCATTTCTTTCGTTGCACGGATTAGAATTACTTCTCTTGAATATGATGTGTAAATTAATAACTTTGCTTTCGGGTTTCAACATCAGAAATAAATGATCAAACAGATGAGCACTCTGAAAAATTAATTCAATGGTGAGAGTACTTCTATTATTGAAAGACATTTTTCCAGAAGAGCTGTTAACTATATATATACGTGTCCCATTTGGTCAGTCATTGATTATCAACTATTTGTTTATTTTAAAAAAGGCACTTCCATAGCAGGAAATCATGAAGCAAAGGGACTGAGAAAGATAAAAACAAAACGACCTGAGTTAGGAATGAGAGAGAGAGAGAGAGAGTTATTCCTTCACCAACCAAACCAAACATGGCAGAGACAGTAAGTGATGTTGTGATTGTAGAGATAAATATTGTAGTGAGGAAGACAAATGAAGGGCGTAGAGATTGTAATTTTACATAAAATATGGACTCTTCATGCAACTCTATCTGCTCACCCCATGCACATAAGAGATTAAATAACTATATATGTAATTAAAGGCAAAAAGTTATGTACATTTCGGATGTGCGGTTCATCCTCCACAAAATTACGGCATATGAATCTCCAATTATGATTTATTGATACCTAAGTTAGATTTTATTAATTACAGTTATGATTTAATTAGGATTGATGCACGAGGTGTACCTCTTAATTGAATGGTCTTAAATAGATGTCGCCGCAACATATAAAAAATATATATATAGCTTATATGCACACAAGGACTTACATCTCTAAATAAGTAGATATCGTGCCTATCTAGTATATTTCATTAGATGTAGCGCTTAGGATATCACAATATGATTATAGAGTTAGGTTCAAATGAAAACCATTTTTATCCTAAAAACTAAGAACCAAATGAATTGGGTATGAAAATTGATGAAAAATGAGAAAGTATAAAAAGTGAATTCAAAAATAAAGGAAATTAATTTTAATTTCAGATTCGAATCCCACGAGGCCAAAATTCCATATTTTGGATTTATAACTTGCCCAAAAATGATTCATCAACTTTCATTTGTGAATTCATCATAAGTTTTTATTTTCAAGATAAAAATAGTTCTCACGTTAACCATCCCCAGTCATATATGCAAAGATGATGGTCTATATATAATTGGTTGCCAAGTTTAGGATATTGATTTTGGGAGGGTTTTCATCATGAGTGCCAAGATCATAATTTTAGGGTTAATTGCTAAAAACCGTTATGAACTTCTTGTTCCCCTTCGGACATATTCAATGTCTTATAGCGTATATTTCATTTCGGATGGTAAAAATCGGTCCTTTTATAATTAAAGGATATATAATCAGGATGCTCAAAAGTAAGGAACATTCAATTGGAATTAAGTTTGAGCTGTTATAGGCTGTTTTTCTAACACTTCAAGGATTTTGTTTTAATCTTTTTTTTAGGCATAGTTTTATCTTGGTAGTTCGAGGATACATACGAATTATAATTAATTGATGGAAGCAAATTTTATCATCCTTACTAAGCAATTTCGATGATTTAGTGTAAAAATAGTGTTTATTATCATGGTGCCGTGCATGCCACATCCTTCCGTCCCATTATTGTTGGCTCGTTTTCCTTTTGGTTTGTCTTGCTATTGTTGGTCTGTTCCAAAAAAGGAAACAATTTTATACTAAAAAATAACTCGAATTTTATGTCACGCACTACTTTACATACAAAACATAAATCTACGTGAAAAAAGAAATGAGCCAACAATACCGGGACATAGGGATTATGTAACTAGAATAATGTGATGAGCATCAAAGACATGAAAATAGAGAAAAATATTTTTATATATAATAAAAATTTAAACTAACAAAACTATCTTATCTTCTCTCCTCCTAATTTTAAATATCGTTGCATTTAAAGTTATATAAACTAATAATGATCACAGAGCAATTTTATATGGTTAATAATCAACCAAATTATAAATAAATCTGAGGAAAACTCATAGTTCATGCCTTCATCGGTTATTTAAGTCTGTTCCGAAAGTGAATTGTTTGTTTACTGTTTTCAATGAACTTGTTTGTGATCCTCATTCGGTCTACACACACACACATATATATATATATATACAAACACTGAGACAAGTATGAGAGAGAGACACAGAGAGAGGGTAGCTTTGGGCAGCATGTTATTGGGATCGATCCTTCAGTGTGGGCAGGTGGCTACAATGGCCAACGTTTTTCACTTAGTATATTCGCTTTGACCATATGCTTAGCTGTTACTACTGTTATTTCTATTCAACCAAGGCAAAAAAAGTATAACATATTTTACTATTTACAGTTTATCATCTATGTGTTAGTGTTCAAAATGTGACACTTTGAAAGACATGGTTAAGGTCTTGGTCTTTAAAAATATTATCATCATCCCTTCTTCATTTGTAGCTACAACTCTCTGTGTGTGTGACACGGAGAGACATAGTATAACATTCAAGATTTTGAAAGTTGGATTCAATAAATATCATACCGGATGCGGATTTCAATTTTTAATTATATACTTTCACCAAGGTTAATGACAATTATATGCAAATCAAATAGTGTAAAAGTGCAATTTTCTGAAGTTAGAGGTGCAATGTGTAAAATGTATATTACCGTTGACTCTCTCTGAAAAAAGCCCGTATTGACATAAATAACTGGACATGGGCCAGACCAAAAGCCAAAAGATTCATATAATTACTAATCCTGTTTCAATTGTTAAACAATTTACATATATACTTTTCAACCACAAAACTTGTAAATTGTAGGTATGGATGTCAATCGGGCCAGCCCGCTCGGGTTTGGGTTAACCCATTCGGGTTATCGGGTTATTCGGTTCGGGCTATTCGGGTTGATATTTTTTTCGGGTTAGAAATATTCAATCTTAACCCTAAATTCTCGGGTTTCGGGCTAACCCATATATATATGATGATAATATATTTATAACAAATATTTTATATTAAGCATTTGAGTAAAAAAAAAATAAGTGAAAAATAAATATAATACATTTCACAAGTTCCTTTTTTTTTAAATCTTATTATACTAACTTTGAAGAGCAAACAATAAAAATTAAAAATAGTGCTCATAACTAAATTCTTTTTTTCTAATATGCTTTAATATTCGCATTCCGTGTAACTAAATGATCTCGAATAATATAATACAATTATAGCAGAATTAAAACTTATATTTAGAAATTTTTAATAAGTTAATTCAATATAATACTATTTAAATTATATTACAATATCAAAAATAGAAAATAATGCTCACAACTAAATTATTTTTTTAATATATCTGAATATTCATATTCCATAATAGCTAATTTACTATTTAATATATATTTTATAAGTTAATTCACTATAATACCAATTAAATTTTATAACTTGAAAAAAAAATAAGTTAATTCACTATAAATAACTAAATAAACAATCTATAATAGCCACAAAAGTTAAGATAATTAAACATGAAAAGTAATTTTTGAAATCAAGAATTTTGAATTTTTAACTATTAGATAAAGGGAAAAAAATGAGTTGAGTTTTTTTTATTTTTATGCCAGCCCGTTGGGCTGACCGCGACCCGATCGGGCCGGCCTGATTAACCCATCAACCCAAATGGGCTGGCCCGAACAGCCCGATTTTATATTCGGGTTACAATTTTATAGCCAACCCATTAATTTTATCGGGTTATTCGGGCCAGCTCGTGGGTTTCGACCCGTATTGACATCCCTAATTATTATTGCTGCTGAATAATCGGATTGGGTCGGATTTTAAACGAAATTATATGATATTCGATTTTTTTTTTCTAAATAATTATCCAATCCCGACCCATTTGCTTAGTCGGATACCCTAATACCTGACTCAAATACCCGGGTCGAGTATTAGGTATCCGTGAACACTAATTCTTTTAGTACCTTGCCTCCTAGACATCCTTCCCAACTCACGGTCGCGTTTTCTTCTTCTTCTTCTTCTTCTTCTTCTTCTTCTTCTTCTTCTATTTGCAGACCAGGAAATAACAAAAGAGGCCGACGATGGGACGAGGGCGGGCGGCTGAGCGACGGGGGTAGGTGGAGGCGAGAAAATCAGAGAGTGAGAGTGATTGAGCAGAGGCGATGCCACGACGGGGTTGGGCGGAGCGTCGGATGCGACAGCGTGGCGGGGTTGAAATTATTTGATCATCTAATCTTTCGAATATTCAATCAAATATTTTATATATTATCTATCATACAAAAGTAAAGTCATCGATGACGAAATATACTACACCTTACAACCTCCTCTTTCCTTCAAACCTAATAATCTTTTCCCTAACACTTCGACGCACACAAAATGAAGAAAAATATATAACAAACAACCAAAAAACAATAAATCGAACAATAGCTATGTTACTTTATTACCGGAGACTTTTGAATAAAGCAAACTTCATCAAAGCTGGTGCCAGTCAAGAATTCATTGTCAGAATGTCACACGGTACACAAGTTTTACTGTTTTATTTGATAAAAGAAATGGATTTCTTTATAAGGTTTTAAATTTCTAAAGGAGTAGAACGTGCAATTGGATAAGACAAATATTCAAATAATATGTATATAGATCTTGGTATTCATGAAAACTCACCACCACTCTTTCTTTATGCCTAAACCTGTATTCTTATGCAATGAGCGATTAATTATTTTTCTATTTAAATATGAGGATTGTAGTCCTGTAGCGGATAAAGATGAATACTATACAGAACTTCCCTTTGATTTATGAGTGATCTTAATGCATAATGTGGCATTATTAATATTCGCATAGTGTATGTTAATAACTAAAATATGAATCAATAGTTTTGTATCTCACTGTTTAACTAAAATTCAATTCCCATTTTTTATATCACAAAAACTAAGGTAGGGTCGATCTTATCAAAGGTCGGGTTCTCTCGTGGGTCGATTCGACCTAGATCCATGTGACCTAACCCGACCTATAAATGTATTGTGAATAAATATATCATTTTTCTTTGAATAAATGTATCACTTGCTCTAAATAAATATATTACTTACGAATTAATAGTCTGAGTCTAAGTCTGCCCAAATCAACTGAACTTATTCACTTGTTGCACTTACTGTGAGTAAATATATAACTTATGGTGTATAAATGTGTCAATTGTTTTGGATAAATATATCATTTGGTATGAATAAATGTGTTATTGTATCACTTGTTATGAATAAATATATCATTTGGCGTGAATAAAAGGATAATTACATCATTTTTTTTTATTTTTTTTTGTCAATTAATACAGAAATTTTAAAGGCTGCGTCACGGTGGACTCGAACCCAAGACCTTTGGCCTCGGGCATTAACCACTCTACCACTAGGCCAACACACACACACATAATTACATCATTTGATGTGAATACATGTCACTTCTTTTGAATAAAAGTATTACTTACACTGAATAAATGTATTATTTACGAATTAGTATACAAACATTAACCGATCGGGGTCCATGCCGAATCGACCTATAAAAGGACCTGATTTTAGATAAGGACGGTCCTATAAAAGTGTACCCCTTTTATATTTATTTTTTCTCCTCAAGTGAATAAATAAATAAATAAAATGTCAAATAAAAAACGAAATAGAAAGAAATTTTGTATGAAAGCTCCACCAAAATTTAATTATCTGAACAAATATTAAATCGGAGTTGGTTATCTAGAAATATGAAATAAATTAGTCCCCACGTTGCACTCCCTAGACTTCTTATGCTACAGAATAATTAATAAGTTGCTTGTTTATTTCAAAAAGAGAAAAAGGCAAAATTGTGTGGTCATACACATTTACGCGAAACAGTCAAAACAAAAAGGTCATGTGGGCCGGTGTCTGGCCCACTTAGCCCATTTCAGATCCCCGAAAGAGCATGACATGTAATCATTGCAATTCTAAACGACATCGCTCTCTAATATTTTTAAATATTTTATTTTTCGTGATTTCCATTTTTCAGTACCTACGCTACGGATAAATGTATTCGTCGCCTCTCTTATATTTCAATAGGGACAAAATAGATAGATATATTCTTTCCGTGTCATATAAAATTCAATCTGAATCATAGGTTATTATAAAATTCACCATAGTCATAAAATATTATATTATTTAAATATATATTAAATGAATAATGGTGACAATAATAAATCATTATGTTAGAGTTATTTTTAACTCTATTCTCTTCCTCTATTTTTATGAATTATTTTGATATTTCTTCATGTTTGTTGTAGGCTATTTTGGAGTAATATTACTCCTATTTTAGTGTGCTGAAATCGTGGATATTAAGCATGAAGTGAAGCTCCTAAAACATGGAAATGGTTGAAGTGGGTGAACAGAATAAATTTGAAGTGGATGTTCATTGCGGCAGTTAGGTTAGTTCTATTTTTGAACTACTTTTATCAAGTCACATGAGCGTTTGCGGCCCACTCCAAGTCATGGGCCACGTCCTAGAGGAGCTTGGAGATCAAGAAATGCTACTACTATAAATACTTGAAGAGACACAAACGTGTGTGGAAAAATAGTATCATGTAGCAGTGTTGGTTTATGTATTGCGATAACATTATGCTGTAACACTTCATTTCTTTCTGATTCTTAAGTGCATTCTTGAGTATTGTTTTAGTGAGAGATAGTTTTAGTGTGAGAGTTTCGTTTATTATCATCTTGGGCTTGTCAAGATGATATTGTGTTTTTGTAAGATACTCTCATTTAGTGATTTTCGTCATACGGCATCTATAGGTTGTTTTAACAACCTGTAGAAAAAATTACATTGTGTCTTCCATTTTAATTTCGCTGCATTTTTAGTCTTGTGCTTGTGTACGTCACGATAACACAGTGCACAACATAGAGATCCAGACGAACCAACACTTTCACATTAGTCACTATTATATATATAATAATGTATCTTTTGATGAAATATTATGATGAGATGAATTTTCTTTTTCTCATCAACCTACTTCAGTAATACATATCGTGCATCTTGCAATCGATATATAAAGCGCCTGCTAATTATATGTTTAATTCGTCCCTCAATTTCTTTAATAGCTTTTTCTTAGAGACATCCCTCAATTTTTTCATATTTCATTTATGATAACTATTATCATTATTTATGACTTTCAACAATATCATTTATTTATATATTTTACCATTCATTGACCACCAATTTTTCTTTTTTTTATCCTCAATAATCCACTTATTTATATCTTTTACCACTTATGGTCCACCACTAACTAATTTAATACTACACTAATATGAGACTCTTACTCCACTCATAATACATCCAATAACTTTTTTTAAACACGTATCGAAGATTTACAGAAAGTAAAATGGGAGACGGAGGAAGTATAAGGTTGTGACCATCTATTTATTAGCATATGGATGTTGTTAATATTTTTATTAATTGATGTATAAATTGTTATGTGTACATTATTTATATGCCGAATTAAGGCTTAAATGAAAGCATTATTCCACCATTTGGTATGAAACATCTTTAGTTTAGGAACTATGAGACATCTTTAGTTTAGGTTTTAATCCGATTCATAATCTTAACTAAATTGATGGTTAAGATTGATTTTATTGGATAGTGTATTTTTTATATTACGATAATGCATACTTCATTATTATGCATTTACATGTTACAAGAATTTATCTTCATGATTATATATGTATAAATTATCCGTTTTTAACCACCGAAGATCACATATGACCAGCAATCCACAATGATTCCTAGTTCTTATAAGAGAGTTTTTGGTCTAATATTCTACCTATGTGTGTATATATATACCCCCACCCCACCCCACCCCAAAAAAAAAAAAAACTCATCAATTTTTCAAGATCCTACTTTCAGTTTGCCCTCCATAAGAAATTAAAATTTCCAACCGATTTGCTTGTTTTATGAGCTAAAACTAAAAGCATCCTAATGATACTAATAGTAGGTGTTTATTAAATGAGATATAATGAATATATAAAAATCATAAATAATCTATTATTTACTTTGATTAAATTAATTAATTTTAAACTTATTTGATATTCTAATTCTTCAAATTTCCAACTATACTATTTTATAATCTATCATATCAGAATGTCACACTTGATAAATGTCCGGAAAGGGCGAAATTCAGTCCTGCATATGAATAATCGTCTGAAATACTCAATCTTTGGGGTACTATAAATATGATTTTGAGAAATTATGGGTGATTATAAATTAAACATAGATTACATTGCAAATTTGCAACTGTAATAATCCCACTAACAAATTTAAACATGACGTCAAATATATTACACGAAGGCAAAAAATTTATATGGGAGCAGAAAACAAACTTGAGAATGTTTCTTTTATTTTACTTTTTCATTAAATGCGAAGGAAAATACATACTATTCCCGAGAACAAATCTATATATTAAAAAGAAATAAAAATAATAATTATATCTCATTTCTTCAAGCCTCTCCCTCTCTCTCTCTCTCAAACTACACCGAGACAACCTATGTTTTTTTATAATAACAACAACAAAAAGCCCTTTTAAAATTGTTTTTGCTGGTCTTCTCCCAGACTTCTCTCACTACTCTTGTTATTGATGTCTGCTAGCATTTCTTTTCATGCTCAAAGCATGGCATCTCTCCTCTCTCACCTCTCTCTCCCAATCTCCCTCTTTTTATTGTTTTATACATATAAATGTAGCTAAAACTTTCCAATTCCACACCAAAAATCCCATTCACCAGAGTGAGTGTGGGGGGGTGTGAGAAAGTATAAGAATTTCACACATTTGATGGGATCAAGAGGCACCATCTTGATCCAACTTCCTCCTTTTGGAAGTGGGAGAAGATCTCTCATCACTTTTATAGCTCAAGCATGCAGCATCCAACACCCCATTTGGGCTATAAGGCAGTGATGATGAAGACGAGCGCGAGGCGTGGCCATGGCCATAGCCGTAGCCCACGCTTGTCGTAGTAGAAGTAGAAGTAGCAGTAGGAGTAGGAGCAGTCCCACTTATTGATATCAAATCCTGAATCAGCTCAAGGCATTTCACCACTCTTCCCTGCAACAACAACCAACATTCCAGTTTTAAAGAAAACGCGACAAATAATCAAAGCAAGAAAAGGTAGATATACTAGTTGCCCTAATGCAATTCATTACTACCTTCTCTTGTGTGGAACCCCACACTGCCTTATCATCAACATCCAATACCCCTAAAACATACAATGCCACGGCTGAAGCTATCTCAGACGGCTTGAATTCCAAGAAGTCAATACCTGCATTCAATTTCCAACCAAACTTCCTAAATTTTATGATCCACAACAACATTAAATTTTTCACAATGCTGCAAAATCCACACCTTTGATCATGCTCAAAATGATCTGTGTCGATCTAGTGAGCAATGGCCCTTGTGGGATCCGAGCTTCACTCATTTTCCTTAAGTAGAACTCTATGAAGTTGAATGGAGTGTAAGGCTTGACAGTCCAATTCAAGTAGCTCAGCACCAACATCTCCATTCTTTGAATGGTTTTCGCTTCAAACAAGAATTTCGGGTCCCCTGCCTGATCAATTAGCCCACGTTGTCATCAAAACGAGTCAAGATAGTGTCTCACAGCCAAAACAACGCAGCAATGTTTCATAAAATTCACCTGTAAATCGACTAGAGAAGGCACGTTAACCTCGTCCATTTTGGCTGCCAATGATAAGCAAGAAACTGCAATCAATTGAATCACCCAACTCTTACCCTTCTGCTGATGCCAAGAGAAAAGAGTCAATCACCATTACAAAGCAAAATGCCAGTGAAATGAATAAATCTCTGCATTTTTTTACTCGTTTCAATCACATACAGGGAGGCTGTACATCGACAGAAACCGATCCAAGTAATTCATAGCCAAATACAAGCAAAATTCCCCAAATTTGTGATGAGCACAAGCCTGCAAACCGCAGAAGAAAAAAGATTCACTTTATGAGTTTCTGAATTCCAGAAAATAAAATAAAGAAGAAAAGAATAGCAAAACTTTGACTGAACGTGTCATACATTGCAATTAAATTGCTCGAGTAACCATTAATGAATGAGCATAAATGCAGAAAATCACTTAAAAATCCAATCTTTCACCATTTTTACAGAAAATTAGTCATTCAAAAGGGGGGATGAAAATCCCATTTTAGGAAAATCTACAAGAACAGAATTAGCAAAGCAAGAATCCCAAAAGGACATCCAAAAGCAAGACATCATCAATCCGGAAGACTCAATTTGATCCAGAAAACTAAAAATCGATCAGATTAATCCCCAAAAAAAAAAAAATGACAAACAAATAAATTAACCTTAAACATCCAATCAAGAGCCTCCCTCCTCAAACTCAAATCCAATTCCCCACTCCTCAACCTCATGAGATAATCATTTCTAGGCAAATGCTCTCTTTCTCTCTCTACCATCCAACCAATGCATTCCTCACTGGGAAACGGCAAGGGAATCAATGGCTCTGAATCTGATCTGCCCTCGCCGTTTCCACCATTGGTTTGATGATGGATTTGATCATCGAAAGTTTCAACGGAATCGCCATCATCAAAGCAAAAGCTTTTGGTTTCTTCATCGCAGAGCAGCAGGTCTGATGCTGCTCCAAAGTCAAAGCCTCTGTTTCCAGCCATTGAAGTAATAATGTGAGTGCCGAGTTATCAAAACCTTATAGAGATTGGATTTTTATGGGGTTTATTGGCTTCTTTATGCATGTAAAGATTGGCATTATGCTTCTGCCATTTCTGTGAGGAGGTCCAGAGAGAGAGAGAGAAAGGAAGTGAGGAAGTGAGAGAAAGTGTATTTTGTAGGGAGAGTGGTGCTGAATAGACTGTGGTGTGGAGGAGGAGCTTTATGTAGAAATGAACATTTGTCTTTAGGGTAAAGGCGAGGTGAGGTTGAGGAAAGAAAGAAGACTGAGAATTCTCTTTGGACAGAAGAAGTCAAAAATTAGATTAAAATTTAAAAACCTAAATCATGTATTATTTTTTTTTGCAAGAAAATATTATCAGTGGGATTTTATTATAAATAAATGAGATTCAATAGGATTTGGGCAATGCAAATATATAATAACAAAAATCATACTCGCTTCGTCTCATTATTGTTGGCTTATTTTACTTTTTAGTTGTACCGTATTGTTGGCCGATTCCAAAAAAGAAATAATTTTATACTAAAAAATATCTCGAATTTCGTATTTTCTACTACTTTATATATAAAATATAATTCTCCTTAATCTCCGTAACAAAAAAAAATAAAATTGAACCAACAATATTGGGATGAAATGCGATGAAATGACTAGATTTCCTTTCAGTCAATGGTGATTAATTGGATAAGTATTGACGGATTTTTCCATTAGAAAAATGAGTTGCGGTGATGGGATTGTGATTATTGTAATTTTGTTTATTTACTTGTAAATGACAAAAATGCCAAAAATAGTTTTTATATATATATAAGAGAGATCAAATAGTACTCGAGTATAAGGTAGTATGTAGTACTCAAACTTATCCACTCATCTCATAGATCCTATGGTGGAATTTTTTTTTCGTATTTTTTAAATTTAATTTCGTTGATTTCGCTACAGTAAGGATAAATTAGTAATTTGATTTATTATATTATAGCCTTTGAGTAAATAGTCGCATCCCTACGATATTGACCACTCGTCACTTGCGGCACACTTTCTATATCTATATCTCTGTCTTCATCAAATTTTTCTTCTTTCTTTCTATCTTTTTTTAGACAAGCATAGCCGTATCTTAGCTCTCGTTGACCGGTTTTGCAGGCATGAAGAAAAACCATCAGGCCAGGTCCATTCTTGGCTAAACTCTTTGGGCGGGACTTTCTTGATACGACTTCTCTTACCAGACTGACGTGATACTATATTATTCTCAACAACTATAAGATTCATAGTCAGCTTCAGGTGTGGGCTTGCCCGCTAATAATTCCAAAAATGAACAATACATTTAAATGAATACAAAATGCTTGCAGTTGAATACAATAATACATGTAGTTTGGAAGCGCACGCTCGTGCTCGCGCGTCCCTTAGCGTCCGTTGGCCAACAAAGTATTTTTACGTTTTGTAAGATGCATGAACATGTTTTATTAAATGCATGAACGTGTTTTGTTAAATGCATGTTTGTGTTTCATGTCAACATGCAGTTTATGTTTTGTTAAATGCAGTTTTGTGTTTTTCGACAGCAAATCTTTCATTCATCATTCTCCGTCAATTACGCCGTCTCTTTCCCCGATTAATCGGCTAATTTCACCGTGAACTACTGACATAGCTACCATCTCTCTCGATTCTTCAATCCTCTATCAAATTCATCTTCTATTTTTTTCTCAAAATCTATCAATTTTGTTCTCAAAATTTTTTCTTTCAAATCTGTTGTTTTTTTACTGTTCGTATATATTATTTATGTTGTCCGCTATCGTCGCCTTCATTGCCGCGGTCCGCTGCCTCCATTGTAAAAAAAATTAGAAGAAGATAGGAGGAGGAGAAAAAAAGAAGAAGAATGTTGATTTGCTTTCTTCCCATTTTGCCCCTTACAGGAAAAAAAAGAACTGTCACGTGTCAGCTTGTAATGCGGTCACATATTCAAAATGTGTGGTCTAAATTGAATACTATATACTATCTAGGGACAGGGTACTACGAAAACTCAACCCTATTAATTGTGAATTGCCAATAAACAATCGCCTTTGATAAAAAGCATAAGTCAGTCTTATAGATTAGATTGATTAATCTCTAATTCGATTCTAACTTGGATTATCGATTTTGATCAATTAATGTTCAAATTACAGGAATGATGTAATCTACCCTAAAAAAATCCAATTCTTACAAACTAAGTAGAATTCTCTTTAAAGCTGAAATAAGTGTGTAAAAAGTTTTAGTGTTGTAAACTCAAGTTTCTATTTTTTAAAAGAAATAAAAGATCAGCCTCAAAACATTATTTTGAACTTACATGACTTTAAAATTATAGTTCATTTTATACATGTAATCACATGCCAAGCCACTTTAATTTTGCAAGGATCCTACACAACTTCAGGTATTGGAAAATTGTTATTCAGAAATAAGTTTGCATGATTTCATTTAGTTTAAATATCGATTGGTTAAAATCGATAATTAATAATTTTTAAGTGGAAAAAGGGTGGTAATTTATAATATATTTGAGCTTAGTCCTAAAAACTACTCCATTCATCCCATCCAAAGTGATATATATGTATTGATCGAACTTATTTTCGTAAGGGAAATAAATGCGCAAGAACACCAAGGATTTACGTGGTTCGATCTATGAATAAGATCTACGTCCACGGGGAGAGAGAGAGTATTCGTGTATTGAATGTGTAAGAAGCGATTACAAAGAGTGTGAATGATCTATTTCGTCTAATCTAGCCTCTATTTATACACAAATATAATGAGTTTGACTCAATTCAAGTCTTCTCCCATTAGGATTGAAGTCTTCTCCTTCTCCCATTAGGATTGAAGTCTTCTCCATTAGGATTCAAAGTCTTCTCCCATTAGGATTCTTTTAGATATGGTCGAGCCCTGCGTCCCCTGGTTTTAGGAGTCTTCTTGGGCGAACTTGTCGGGCCGAGCTTGATGTCGGGCTTACTTGTATTGGGCACGATGCTTGGGCCAGTAGTTGGGCGTATCCTATCTGACCCCCAAAAGAGCGAGCGAGGTCGTCTTTGGATTGGGGTTGTTTATGACGGGCGTGAACGATCATTGACATTCTCGGTCTCCGACCGTCCTCGGCCTCTGTGCCACCTCGGCCGCCCGCCATGCACTGTCCTCGGTCTCCGGACCGTCCTCGGTCTCCTGTGCCACCTCGGCCGCCTTCACCAACAGACCGTCCTCGGTCTCCCGGACCGTCCTCGGCCTCCTGTGCCACCTCGACCGCCCCGCCATGCACCGTCCTCGGTCTCCCTCACTACCCCGGTTTTCGCCACCTCGACCGCCATCGGAGCCCCGGCCTCCTTCTTCGCCGCATCCCGAGCCTTCACCTCGGCCACGACCTCGACACGAAGTTACATATTCAACCGGTAGGTGAAGCGGTCGAAGACCTCGGCTTAACGCCTCGTCGGGTTGAAGCGGTCGAAGACCTCGGCGCGCCCGACGGTGAAGCGGTCGAAGACCTCGCTTAACGCCCGCCGTCGGTGAAGCGGCAAGAAGACCTCGGCTCAACGCCGTCGGTGAAGCGGTCGAAGACCTCGGCATAACGCCCGTCGGTGAAGCGAACACCTCGACAAGAGATACAAACAAAGACATCGTGACCTCGACGACGCCTCTGCAAGCACGGCATACGATATATGACATCGGAAGCATTGACACGCACAAAGTCGGGCCGAGAAGAATGTCACAGATCGTTCACGCCCGCCGTCATAAACAACCCCAATCCAAAGACGACCTCGCCTGCGTCTTTTTGGGGGGTTGTGATAGGATACGCCCAACTACTGGGCCCAAGCATCGGGCCCAATACAAGTAAGCGACATCAAGCTCGGCTCGGACAAGTTCGCCCCGAAGACTCTAAAACCGGTGAGAACGCAGAAGGCTCGGCCATATCTAAAAGAATCTAATGGGAGAAGACTTGAATCCTAATGGGAAGACTTCAATCCTAATGGGAGAAGACTTGGAATCAGAGTCGAACTCAACTTGGAATCAGAGTCAGAGTCGAACTCAACTTGATATCAGAGTCAGAGTCGAACTCAACTTGGAATCAGAGTCAGAGTCGAACTCAACTTGGTATCAGAGTCAGAGTCGAACTCAACTTCATGAATATGTATAAATAGAGGCTAGATTAGAGAAGAGGGGGATCATCTACAATCATCTACTCTCAGATCGATCACTTGATTCACACTCTTTGTAATCGCTTCTTACACTCTCAAATACACAAACACTCTCTGCCCGTGGACGTAGATCTTATTCATAGATCGAACCACGTAAATCCCTCGTGTTCTTCTCGCATTTATTTCCCTAACGAAATTAAGATCGATCACTGGCGCCGTCTGTGGGAAACGAAATTTTGTGTTTTCGATCAACCTTTGTTTACAGGGAATCAATCACGACGATGAACACCAGAAGTCATACATCCAGAGTCGCCGCCGGCAACAACAGCAACAACGGCGGCAGGGTGCGCCGAGCTCGGCTTGGGAAGAGCCGGTCGAGAACTTCTCTCGTAGTTCCAATACAACATGATCAATCAATCGCCCGGCACAATCCACATGTGCAAACTCTTCCCGAGTTCTTGATCAACAACGCCGTCGGTGGTTCGACGACCTACCTCCGGCAGCATTGGATCTTCTGAGAGACCTAATGGAAGCCTTCCATGAAGGTTCTTCCAAAAGCGAGTCCAAAACCACCTCGCGCCTCCTCACCGTGAGGCAAGGCCGAGGTGAATCCATCGGCGACTTCATGACTAGGTTCAATAAGGAGAGCCTAAAAGTCGAGTATGTAGACGACCTCCTCATTATCTCGGCTTTCCAGAACGGCATCTTGTCGGGGGCCCTATACAAGGAGATCGTCAATCACGAGCCCGTCTTGCATCGGAGTATGTGGCATAGCGGATCGGTTCGCCGGCGCGCAGCGGGACGGAAAGAGCGTGAAGCTGATGATCGAGGGAACCAAGGCAGTAATCCCGGTAGAAACCGAAGAGAAGAGAGACCTCGCCTACATTAGAGAAGCTCGGTACGAGCAACAAGTAGCTCGGTATTATAACCAGCATGTTAAATCCCGACAATTCCAAGTAGGCGACCTCATCTTTTGATTTATTTGCTTCGTGTGCTTGCATATTTCATTTGTCATTTATGCATGCTACCTCTTCCCATCATACTATACCCTCTTCGGAGGACGAACTATACCCTCTTCGGAGGAAGAACTATACCCTCTTCGGAGGACGAACTATACCCTCTTCGGAGGACGAACTATACCCTCTTCGGAGGAAGAACTATACCCTCTTCGGAGGACGAACTATACCCTCTTCGGAGGACGAACTATATCCTCTACGGAGGACGAATTCCCTCGACGGAGGTCAGATTACATTCGTTTCATACGAATGTAAATTTAAACGCGCGCATGCCTACATACGAGATCAGATTACCTTCGTTTATTTCGAAGCAGTTCTCTCTATGTAGATGAAGGACCACCCTCCCGACGACCTCGGCAAAAAACAGGAACCATTCCTACATACGAGATCAGATTACCTTCGTCATTTGAAGCCGTTCTCTCTATGTAGATGAAGGGGACCACCCCTCCCGACGACCTCGGCAAAAAACAGGAACCATTCCTACATACGAGATCAGATTACCTTCGTCTATTTCGAAGCCGTTCTCTCTATGTAGATGAAGGGGACCACCCCTCCCGACGACCTCGGCAAAAAAAGGAACCCCTACCTTCAGCGAGCGGATACCTTCGTTTATATCGAAGACGGATACTCTACAAGGACGAACTACCTTCGTGCGAGCAGATACCTTCGTTTAGTTCGAAGACGGATACTCTCACGAGGACGAACTACCTTCAGACGAGAACGGATACCGTTTAGTTCGAAGACGGATACTCTCACGAGGACGAACTACCTTCGTGCGAGAACGGATACTTCGTTTATATCGAAGACGGATACTCTCTACGAGGACGAACTACCCGTGCGAGCGGATACCTTCGTTTATATCGAAGACGGATACTCTCACGAGGACGAACTACCACCGTGCGAGAACGGATACCTTCGCTTATATCGAAGACGGATACTCTACGAGGACGAACTACCTTCGTGCGAGCGGATACCTTCGTTTATATCGAAGACGGATACTCTACGAACTACCTCGTGCGAGCGGATACCTTCGTTTAGTTCAAGACGGATACTCTACGAGGATGAATTACCTTCGTTTAATACGAGGGCGAGCTACCGCCGCCCGGCCTTCCGCAGCCGACCTCGCCTCGGCCCTTCGTCTTCTCGGCCTCCCGATACATGACCGTCTTCCCCTCGGCCCTCCGCAGGCCGACCTCGGCCTTCGCCTTCACCTCGGCCATCCGCGAGCCGACCTTCGCCTTCACGGCCCTCCAGCCGACCTTCGCCTTCGCCTCGGTCCTCCAAGCGGCCGACCACGGTTGCCGCCGCCGCCGTCTCGCCTCCGCTGGGCCTTCCGCAGTCAACCTCGGCCTTAACCGACCTGGCCTTCGGCCGCCGTGAGCCCCCGGCCCTTCTTCACCGCATCCCGAGCCTTCACCTCGGCCCGACCTCGACACGGTTACATATTCGACTTCGGCGGTGAAGCCAAGCGACGTACAACTTTGGCACAACGCCCGGAAGGTGAAGCGGTCGAAGACCTCGACTTAACGCCTCGGTAGGTGAAGTCGATCGAAGACCTCGGCATAACGCCTCGTCGGTGAAGCGGTCGAAGACTTGACTTAACGCCCGGTGAGGTGAAGTCGGTCCGAAGACCTCGGCCGGTCAAGACCTCGGCATAGCGCCTCGTCGGTGAAGCCGGTCGAAGACCTCGACTTAACGCCTCGGTAGGTGAAGTCGGTCGAAGACCTCGACTTAACGTCGGTGAAGCGGTCGAAGACTTCGACTTAACGCCCGGTAGGTGAAGTCGATCGAAGACCTCGACTTAACGCCCGGTAGGTGAAGTCGGTCGAAGACCTCGACTTAACGCCTCGTCGGTGAAGCGGTCGAAGACTTCGACTTAACGCCTCGGTAGGTGAAGTCGACCAAGACCTCGACATAACGCCTCATCGGTGAAGCCGATCAAGACCTCGGCATAACGCCCCGTCGGTGAAGCGGTCGAAGACCTCGACTTAACGCCTCGGTAGGTGAAGTCGATCGAAGACCTCGACTAACGCCCGTCGGTGAAGCGGTCGAAGACCTCGCTTAACGCCCGCCGGTGAAGTCGATCAAGACCTCGGCATAACGCCCGTCGGTGAAGCGGTTCGAAGACCTCGACTTAACGCCCGGTAGGTGAAGTCGGTCGAAGACCTCGGCATAACGCCTCATCGGTGAAGCCGGTCGAAGACCTCGGCATAACGCCCGTCGGTGAAGCGGTCGAAGACCTCGACTTAACGCCCGGTAGGTGAAGTCGATCGGAAGACCTCGGCTTAACGCCTCGTCAGGTGAAGCCAGTCAGAAGACCTCGACTTAACGCCTCGTCAGGTGAAGTCAGTCTAAAGACCTCGGCATAACACCTCGTCAGGTGAAGCCCGTCAGAAGACCTCTACTTAACGCCCGTCGGGTAAAGCCGGCAAGAAGAAGACCGACGCGCGCCGTCGGTGAAGCGGTCGAAGACCTCGACTTAACGCCGTCAGGTGAAGTCAGTCTAAAGACCTCGGCATAACACCTCGTCAGGTGAAGCCCGTCAGAAGACCTCTACTTAACACCTCGTCAGGTGAAGTCAGTCAGAAGACCTCGGCATAACGCCTCGACAGGTGAAGCCAGTCAGAAGACCTCGGCATAACGCCCGTCGGTGAAGCGGTCGAAGACTTTGCATAACGCCCGTCGGTGAAGCGGTCGAAGACCTCGGCATAACGCCTCGTCAGGTGAAGCCAGTCAGAAGACTTCGGCATAACTCCTCGTCAGGTGAAGCAGTCAGAAGACCTCGGCATAACGCCTCGTCAGGTGAAGCCAGAACACCTCGGCAAGAGATACAAACAAGACACGTGACCTCGGCAGACGCCTGCAAGCACGACATACGATATACGACGCGGAAGCATCGACACGCACAAAGTCGGGCCCGAGAAGAATGTCAGCGGATCGTTCACGCCCGCCGTCATAAACAACCCCAATCCAAGACGACCTCGCCTGCGTCTTTTGGGGGTTGTGATAGGATCTGCCCAACTACCAGGCCCAAGCATCAGGCCCAATACAAGTAAGCCCGACATCAAGCTCGGCTGGACAAGTTCGCCCAAGAAGACTCCTAAAACCGGTGGGAACGCAGAAGGCTCGGCCATATCTAAAAGAATCTAATGGGAGAAGACTTTGAATCCTAATGAGAAGACTTTGAATCCTAATGGGAGAAGAGAAGACTTGAATCTAATGGGAGAAGACTTGAATTGAGTCAAACTCATTATATTTGTGTATAAATAGAGGCTAGATTAGACGAAATAGATCATTCACACTCTTTGTAATCGCTTCTTACACATTCAATACACGAATACTCTCTCTCCCCGTGGACGTAGATCTTATTCATAGATCGAACCACGTAAATCCAGTGATCTCGTATGCAGGAATGGTTCTGTTTTTGCCGAGGTCATCGGGAGGGTGGTCCCTTCATCTACATAGAGAGAACGCTTGAAATAAACGAAGGTAGTCGATCTCGTATGTAGGCATGCTGCGTTTAAATTTACATTCGTATGAAACAGATGTAATCGACCTCCGTCGAGGAATTTGTCCTCCGTAGAGGGTAAATAATGTCCCACGAATCCTTGATTGGCGGGCCATAATTCTCCCATAACCGACCATGATCTCCACCATTATTACCCATGGTTACCGTTACCTCATTACCGTTACCCATAATTAGGGTTTAGGGATCGTCGTTTAAGCGTAACCGAGTAGGCAACAAGAGGTTAGGTCCACTGTTGGGCCCGAGAGGCCCGACAAGATGCCGTTCTGGAAAGCCGAGATAATGAGGAGGTCGTCTACATACTCGACTTTTAGGCTCTCCTTATTGAACCTAGTCATGAAGTCGCCGATGGATTCACCTCGGCCTTGCCTCACGGTGAGGAGCTGCGCCGAGGTGGTTTTGGACTCAGAGCTTTTTGGAAGAACCTTCGATGGAAGGCTTCCATTAGGTCTCTGTAAGATCCAATGCTGCCGGGAGGTAGACTGTCGAACCACCGACGGGCGTTGTTGATCGATAACTCGGAAGAGTTTGCACATGTGGATTGTGCCGGTGCGCCGATTGATCATGTTGTATTGGAACTACGAGAGAAGTTCTCGACCGGCTCTTCCCAAGCCGAGCTCGGCGCACCACCGCCGTTGTTCTTTGTTGCCGGCGACTACGGATGTATGACTTCTGGTGTTCATCGTCGTGATTGATTCCCTGTAAACAAAGGTTGATCGAAAACACAAAATTTCGTTTCCCACAGACGGCGCCAGTGATCGATCTTAATTTCGTAAGGGAAATAAATGCGCAAGAACACCAAGGATTTACGTGGTTCGATCTATGAATAAGATCTACGTCCACGGGGAGAGAGAGAGTATTCGTGTATTGAATGTGTAAGAAGCGATTACAAAGAGTGTGAATGATCTATTTCGTCTAATCTAGCCTCTATTTATACACAAATATAATGAGTTTGACTCCAATTCGAAGTCTTCTCCCATTAGGATTCGAAGTCTTCTCCTTCTCCCATTAGGATTCGAAGTCTTCTCCCATTAGGATTCAAAGTCTTCTCCCATTAGGATTCTTTTAGATATGGCCGAGCCTTCTGCGTTCCCACTGGTTTTAGGAGTCTTCTTGGGCGAACTTGTCCAGCCGAGCTTGATGTCGAGCTTACTTGTATTGGGCACGATGCTTGGGCACAGTAGTTGGGCCGTATTCTATCATGTATTTTCTTTCGAATCGTCCCATTTAAGTTGGCATATTTTCTTTTTATAAAATAATTATTTCTTCAAATGATATGGAGCATATCTATTTTTTATTACTTTAACTACTTTATATCATTTTCCTAAATAATTTTACATAAAAAAATGGAACCATCTTGAATGAAACGGATGGAATATTATATAATCATTGCAATCATGACCACATCAATTGAAATTGTTTGTTATGTAAAAAGGGTTAGAATATTAGAATCAAATCAAAACATGAATAAATTAAATTTGAGTTCAATTCGATGAAAAACGAATCAAACTAAAACAAATTTTATAATACCCATGAACTCGACTCGAGTAGAGCGCAGCAACTGAGAAAAACATATGAAAATTGGCAGGATTATAGATAAGGTGAGAAGTAATAATTAGTGAAAAGAGCTTAGGATACTGATTTGTGGAATCTTGCTTGGGTTTAGACAAAGGTTGCATATATGTAAAGAAACATGCATGCTTCCTCTACCTTCACACATACGCTGCATACCCTCTTTAAAGGGAAAGGGGTTTGCCCAAAAATTCTGGTTACACCAAATATGTATATACACATATCACGTGTTTCTACAAAGTTTAAGAGCAGCCTTCTTTGGTCCACTTTGAGCTAATCTAATCAAGAAATTTTAGGGTTTTGGTATGCATTTGTATACATAAATATATGTAATGGTATCTCTTATAAATGGGCATAGGCATATTTGAGGAGCTTAGGTGGTCCTCCTCCACCCACTCTTTTATATTTTTATGTTTGAGATTCGAGCTTCCAAAGAATCCTCCCACTTAATTCAGAACAATCCAACTTCTTTCTGGGGTTAGCTGAGACTCGTTTTGTTTGACTCAACAATTATGGGGGTATTTGGCTAAGCTTATTTTAAGGAGCTTATAAGAGATAATATTTCAAGAGCTTATAAGTTGTTAAAGTGTTTGGATAATTGATCTTATAAGCTAGAGAAAGAATTATGAATTAGAGAGAGAAAATCATAGTTAGAGAGATAAAATTGTCGAGAGGTGAAGTTGGTAGTGTATATATAGGAAATAACGAGATATAATAAGGTTATTTTGGTAAATTAATTATTGGTTATAAACTTATGAAAAAATTAGTTGGGGTTGAACAGCTTATTTTTAGGAGAACTTATAAGTCGTTGGAGCTTATTTTCACAGCTTATAAGTTGTTTAGGAGCTTATTTTGTCAAACACTTTACAACAACTTATAAGCTGTTTTAAAGAGCGTATAAGCTCAGCCAAACACCCTCTATATTGTATTAAGGAACCCACATTTTAACTTTGGACAATTGTTAATTTTAGAGAAGTTGAGCCCTTTAGATACTAAAATGATGCAACTACCTTTGCGAAGATGGGAAGATTTAAAATTCAAATTCATCTCATCTCCCCTTCCTAAGAGAGAGTGAGAGAGAGAGCGAGAGAGAAATTGAAAATTATAAATATACACATAGCTTCGCGCCGAAGCATGTATAAAATATAAAATGTAGCGATCTTACAATTATGTCAAACGTTTTCGGGTGAAGACAACTTATCCTTGCTCAATTTCTTTTTTTTTTTATTGAGAAAAATTTACTATAGATTGCAAATGCATGGAAAATGAAAGAAGACCTCCACAAGCATCGAAGGTTCATCCCAAACATACATTATAAAACATCTACAGATGCTTTCGCAAATCTATGAGCTAGCTCATAATCATCTCAACGAACTAGCTAAATGGTCAATCATGTTTCATCCTTCCAATACCGCACGACCATCAACAAAGAACTCACCAAAGAGGGAAAATCCCTCAACAAGACCACGGCTCTCAACAAATGAGAGAAAACAAAGGCTCTTAACAAAGGAGAGACAACAAACTCTCACAAAGGAGAGACAACAAAAACGATGGAAAAACAAAAGCAGAATCTCGAGTGCGAGCTAAAAAGGCCTAGATCTAGCAAAACCCACTAGATCTCGAACCAAATCACTCTAATCCTCGAGATCCATTTATTCAAAAAGAAAGATAGATAGAGACCATGGAATCAAAATCCGATCCGCAAGAACACCCAATGTGACGAAAAACACCTCGAAACCCAATCATGGCCTCGGATCTGCAGATCGACTCGGATCCGCAACGTGAATCGATCCGCACGCGTCACCGGAAGCCGTGAAGTGTCGGTGCGTTGGCTCGAACCTGGCACGGTTTATTGTTCGTAACGAGGAGGGAGGAGGAGAGGAGCAAAGAGGAAGTTTTGGGGGGGAGAGGAGGGAGGCGGAGCCTCACCCCTCCGTGTTCTTGCACCGAGAGGAAAGAGATGTTACTGATTTTTCTAGGGTTGGTGAGGGGCGTATGTTTCCGACAATTATCCTTGCTCAATTTCTATGTAAATATTCACGTGTTTTATGTTCATTATTTACGAAAGAAAGAATTGCAAATATTTTAGATAAGAATAAATTAACAAAATGAGGGATATAGAACACAGATCGTCATCGTACAAGCATGTTCTACTATCAATTTAAGTATAAATAGATGACATAAGAATTGCTATATATATAATTCCAAAAAGTCACAGTTAATATTATCCCAAGATGAATAAAAACATCAATCTTTTTACCGTCTTTGGATCATTTTTCTTTGCGCTAAAGACTCATCATTCAGTAACATTTTACAGACAGTTAAAAGATGTTGTGTTGTGCGTGTGTTGGTCTAGTGGTAGAGTGGTTAATGTCCGAGGCCAGAGGTCTCGGGTTCGAGTCCACCGTGACGCAGCTCTTAAAAATTTCTGTATTAAATTACCAAAAAAAAATAAAAGATGTTGTGTGTGTGTGTGTTGGCCTAGTGGTAAAATGGTTAATGCCCGAGGCCAAAGGTCTCGGGTTCGAGTTCACCGTGACGCAGCCTTTAAAATTTCTGTATTAATTGGTCAAAAAAAATGTTGTGTGTGTGTGTGCGTGCGCACGCATGTGTTGATCTAGTCGTAGAGTGACTAATGTCCGAGGTCAAAGGTCTCGGGTTCGAGTCCACCGTGACGCGGTCTTTAAATTTCTATATTAAATTGACAAAAATAAAAGATGATGTGTGTGTGTGTGCGCGCGTGCGTGTTGGCCTAGTGGTAGAGTGGTTAATGTTCGAGATCAAAGGTCTCAGTTTCAAGTCCACCGTGACACGGTCTCTAAAATTTCTGTATTAAATTGACCAAAAAAAATAAAAGATGTTGTGTGCGTGTGTTGGTCTAGTGGTAAAGTGGTAAATTTCTATTAAATTAACAAAAATAAATAAATAAAAGATATCATGTGTATGCGTGTGTCGGTCTAGTGGTAGAGTGATTAATGTTCGAGGTCAAAGGTCTCGGGTTCGAATCCATCGTGACGCGATCTTTAAATTTCTGTATTAAATTGATCAAAAAAATAAAATAAAAGATGCCTATGTGGTGTGCGTTTGTTGGCCTAGTGGTAAAGTGGTTAATATCCGAGGTTAAATATCTCGGGTAAGAGTCCACCGTGACGTGACCTTTAAATTTATGTATTAAATTAAAAAAAAATAAAAGATGCCCCTTTCATGTGCATGTGTTGGTCAAGTGATTAATGCCCGAGGTCAAAGGTCTCGGATTTGAGTCCATCATGACACGACTTTTAAATTTATGTATTTAATTGATAAAAAAATAAAAATAAAAAGATGTCCCTGTTGTAGTTGATGTTTCTAGACAAGTTGGTAAAACGATTAAAATTTTAAAAGCTAGGTCTTAAGTTTGAATCATTTTAAGAATAATCTTTTATATATTTGTGTATCTATGTTGATCTAGTGATAGAGTGGTTAATGCACGAGGCCAAAGGTCTTGAGTTCGAGTCCACCGTGACACGGCTTTTAAATTTTTTGTATTTAATGGAAATAAAAAATAAAAATAAATAAAAGATGCATATGTGTGCGTATGTTGGCCTAGTGGTGGAGTCGTTAATATCCGAAACTAATGATCTCGGGTTTGAGTTCACCATGACATGACCTTTAAATTTTTATATTTAATTGATAAAAAATAAAATAAAATAAAATAAAGAGGTTCATGTGTGTTGTGTGTTGGTTTAGTGATAGATTGATTAATGTTTAAGATCAAAATTTCTAGGTTTAAGTCTATTGTGACGCAACCTTTAAATTTTGTACATTAATTGATAAAAAAAATCATGGTCTGTATGCGTGTGTTGGTCAAGTGATAGTGGTTGATATATGAAGTCAAATGTCTCAGATTTGAATCAACCATGACACGATCTTTAAAATTTATCTATTAATTGATAAAAAAAAAAGATGGCATGTGTTGATTTGATGGTAAAGGATTAATGTTTGAGACCAAATATCTTAACCTTTAATTTTTTTTTTAATTGAATAAAAAAAACAAGCCTTTAAATTTCTTTGTTAGTTGAACAAAACAAAACAAAACAAAAAAAGATGTCATGCTTCTTTAATTTTGTCCCAAATTTATGAATTTTGTGTTTGTGTGTTGGCCTAGTGTGGGGGTGAGCAAAAAATTTGAAAATCGAATATCCGATCCGAATCAAACTGAAATTTAAAATTCGGTTCGATTTTTGGATCGGATTTTTTAAAATTTCGGATCGGATCGGATTAGATTTTTTAATCCGAAAATCCGAATTATATATAATTTATATATAAAAATAATAATTTATTTAAATATTTTTGATTTAATATAAATATATATTAGATTTAATATAAATATATATAAGAATTAACAAAAAATGGTTTCAAATTTTCGGTTTTTTCATAATTTTGGATTTTTCGGTTCGGTTCAGATTTTTTTATAAAAATTCGGATTTTCGGATATTCGGTTCGGATCGGACTTTTCCTCTCTCAAAATTTGAATTTTCGGATCGGTTCGAATTAGGTAAAAAATAAGAACCGAAATCCGAATGCTCACCCCTAACCTAGTGATATGTTTGAGACCAAAGATCTCAAGTTGGAATCGTTAATACCTGAGGGTAAAAATATTAGAATCGAATATATCGTAATACAACTTTTAAATTTATTACTATTGCACAAGACGTGGGGTTTACCTAGTGCACACCTAAGATGACGACTGTGGATTCCCCATGATAAAAAAAAAACTTTTAAATTTATTTTGTTAAAAAAAACTGTCCCACCTCCGCTGAAAGTGAAGTCAATTTACTTTTTACTGGAATCGGTCAAATATTTTGAAAAGTATTACTCCCTCCATCCCACCCAAGACGGTTCCTTTCTTTTCAGCACGGTTATTTAGGAGAATGATATAAAGTGAATAAAGTGATAAAAAGTAGGTATGTCCCATAATTTTTGAAGAGATAATTATTTCCTAAAAAGGAAACGTGTCATCTTGGGTGGAACAGCTCAAAAAGGAAAGCGAGCCATCTTGGTGGAACGGAGGGAGTATTACACAAAAGAACTTATTATTTTCCTTGTTTTGTAAAGTTCATCTCGTCTTTTCTGGATGTATATTTTCTGACCTGTCAAATTGGTATTTTGGGAAGCCGGATTGACAGTCACGGATGAAGCAACCGATGGAAGAACAGATATAAAAGGAATTTGTTATTAAATATAACTGAGTGACATATTTTTAGAAAATTACTTTATTTTAACTTCAAATATAGATACTTGTACATGCTACTCATGAAAACGAGTCAAAATGGGATGAGTATAGAGACCGATAAGAATGCGCAACACCGAACTTATATTATAATAATAATAATAATAATAATAATAATAATAATAATAATAATAATAATAATAATAATAATAATAATAATAATAATAATAATCAATTGGATTCGGTTTGTTAATGTTCTATAATAAAGTTTTCAGAATTTTCCTTTAAAATACTCTTCATTTTGGTTCAGTTTTATTTGAAATACTAGTATTTTTAATTTAAGATGGAGTATTGAGATTCATAACCTTAAATGCTAGAGTCTAGAGATGTTCATTTGTTTTTCAATTTGATCCGATTCCTAACTGAACCGACTAAATGCAGACTCATAGAGGAGGTTCCATTCACATTTTCCATGACTCTACGAATGAATGCTTAATTAGTCACATTTTCCACGTTGAAGTTGGGATGTCACGGCAAAATGATCCAAGTTTTCAACATACAGCAAAATTATCCAAGTTTTCTGCTCAAAGAAGAATCGTGATTGCTAAAATGATAGAAAAAGCTATTTGGAAATATTTTTGTTGAAATCTACAACTTGTTGGTCGTCAGAAAGCATTTGACGATTTTCCCAAGCATCCGTATATCATAAGATATTGATTTAAGACATCAATAATCAATATTGGATATTATTCAGCAAAAATTCGAAACTAGTACGATATAATGTCAGACAACAATAAAAAGAGTGGTCCTAGAACAGCTAAAGATTACAAAGAAACACAGATAACAGCAGTGTCTGCATATCTTTGTAATTACGAAATCACTAACCTTTCAGCTTCGCGCCATGGAATCTTCCCAGCATTCAAATGTTATCGCATTCAGAAAAGCGAGCATTTAATCACAAAACAAGACAGAACTTACAAGAAAAGGCACCTGCAACAACAAATACATATTTGAGCCTGGTCATTACCTCTGGTATTCTCACAAGCTGTCAATTAGAAATAAAAATCAAAAGCCATGTTCATATTCGGGCTCAGTAGCATAGATTCGACGCTAAAAGGTTATTGTAATAGCTGAGATAAAGAAGCCATCTAGATATGAAGGAGAACAGCAAAGTTGCTTCCACGTAAAGGTGACGACCCTGTAATTGGCCAGATCGTATCACATTTACTTTCTTACTACATTTTAAGAAGCACCAGAAAGGAGGAATTGAATAATCCGAATCTTCATACACATCAGAAACTTCAAAGCCCTTTCCAGTCCTATATATGCAAATTACAGATGGATTATGACATTCAAGCCCACCTCCTTGAGGAACAGATGAAGCCACTGGTCTAAGCCTCATCGATCTGGTCCTGCAAACCCCAGGGAAAAGAAGAGAGAGATAGAGAATCCAAGTTAATTCATTTGAATTAGGTGCTCTGCTTTGAAAATCGTGATAAAACTGAAATAGAGTTAGAAGGGATTCTCAGCAAATTCTTCTAACTTGCTTAGAACTTGTGAGCGCATAAAGTGTTAGTAAGGTCGGCTATGTTTCTAACAGCGAGAAAGCAATCCAACAATAAAAAAGAGGTTTAATCCCTTGTTATAGCAATTTTACAAATAAACCAGGCAAGTTTTTAGGCAAACAAGAACATATGTCGACCTAGGAAAAGCAGGATAGAACTCGTTGCCAGTCCATGCACATCCTTACAACATAAAAATCAAAAGTTGGACCAGATTTTCATTGGCCACAAGCAATTTAACATTCTTTCAGAATATGTCTATCAATGAATCAAAGTTCCACATGCAAACATGGGACAGAAAAAGCCTTTAGGAGTAAGTCACAAAAGCAAACATGACAGAGAAACTCAAGCATTCGATGAGCATTAAAGATGTGTAAGCAAAAAGTCTTTTTACCTTACACTTCTTTTTTGTTAAGGTAAGATTATAGGCATATATTATCTACAAGATTAAAAATATTAGCTTTCAAGGAAAAAACATCATTTATCTGATTAATCAACAACTGACTGTATCATCAATTGCCGAATCTTTTCATACAACTTTTATCACCGTTACCGAAGAAGATTTAGTGTCATAAAATGCTGATAGAAAAGCAAAAAAAGCATACTTCAAGGTCGAACCTCATAAGCAACTAAAAAGAGGATGCAAAGAGACATTGATATGATTTAGTGAGACTAAAACTTCAATTCACCCTTTTATTTACAAAAATACCAAACAAGATCCATGACTCAATACAAAATTTCACATAGATTTTGAAAGGCAACCAATCCAGAGAAAAGGAGTCTGAACTCTACGAACCATGCATATATATATATATATATATATATATATATATATATATATATATATATATATGAATCGGAATATGATAGAAGCAAGAAAGTCCGATGAAGCAATTTAAAGAGCTGAACTCTACTAAAATCCTCTCTGTGAACATATCAGCTTGTGCCTACTTGAAAAAATGGCATTCTCACGTGTAATCATAGTTGTTTCCTACCTGCATATCTGATGTCCAAAGCGTGAGATTGTCTCTCAGAAGTTGCATGATAAGAGTGCTATCCTTGTAGGACTCTTCACCCAAAGTGTCCAACTCAGCAATAGCTTCTTCAAAAGCCTACATAGCAGGAATAAGTTACATAATTTCGAAGCAAACGATGATTTTCCCACCAAGACCAAGAATAATAGACCACACAGGCAAAGCCAATTAATTTACAATCGACACCCTTAATCCATGACCTGTCAATGTTTAACTTCAGGATTAGAAAGGCAGTAAGAGTTGGCAGTTTCAGGTAATAGAAATGATTAATGAAAGAGTAATGATTCTTATCCGCCAAATCATTATTTAATGAAAATTCACGGAAACTTATTGTCTGACGTGTTTTCTGATACCTACCTCAAAACCAATCTAAGTGGTGCAATTTGTATATGCATAATGACAATTATATGATCTCTCTTCAAACTGGTAGCCAGGGAAATGGAATTAGTTACTACAGCCGGTGGTGCCAAAAATACATGGACCGAGAAAATACCCAAGGGAAGGAAATAACAACTTCTTTTTGTAGGAAATAAGCAAACAAGATTGCATTAAAATTTCAGTCAAATCAAAATGTGAACTGAGATCCTATACTTGACTTTGTCGCAATGTGAAAAACATATAGAGAGAAATAAAATGTGCAAAGTTAGTCACAACACTATTTGTTGGTCAACTTAGGAATGCCCCTATTTGTAACAAGCTTTTACTTCTTAGACCTAAACGTAAAGAAAGCCTGGAAAATTGTGAAGAACAATTCAACAAACCTGTTTGGCCATGCTGCAAGCTTTCTCTGATGAATTCAGAATTTCATAGTAAAACACGGAGAAGTTTAGCGCCAAGCCCAACCGTATAGGATGTGTGGGAGAAAGATCAGCTAGTGCAATTTCCTATTTACATCGACCAAATCAACCAGAAGAGTAATTAACATATAGAGAGATGCGGAAGTGCTCTACTTTACACTTGAACTAAATCACCAAATTTCGCACAAAATAAGAAACGATGAGGATTATTTATACAATCATGACAGCAAAAGCAATAGGACTTAATCTCACACCAATAGCCCTAAGCAAAGTAAGGTCACGCGATGGAAAGTAGCATACCTCAGCGGCTTTGTAAGCGAGCATAGTATTCTCAGCCGCCTCCTTCCGCTCATTGTCGACCTTAAACTCGGCAAGGTACCGATGGTAATCTCCCTTCATCTTTAAATAGAAGATCTTCGACTCACTCGAGGCCGCCGACGGGATCAAATTGTCGGCGAGCAGCTTGAGAATGCCGGCGCAGACTTGCGAGAGCTCAGCCTCGACTTTAGATCTGTAGTCCTTGACGAGCGTCACGTGGTCGTCGTTCTTGCGACCCTCCTCTTTCTGCTCAATCGAGCTGACGATGCGCCACGCCGCTCGGACCGAGCCAATGACGTTCTTGTATGCGACGGAGAGGAGGTTGCGCTCCTCCACGGAGAGCTCGGTGCCAGCAGCGCTCACCACTAGGTTGTCCATGAATTGAACCATCTCTTCATAGCGTTCGGCTTGCTCTGCTAACTTCGCCATGTAGAGGTACTGTTCTCTGGTCAAAGCCATCGGAAAATTAGAGAGAGAGAGAGAGAGTGAGAATGGGGATTTGACTCTTTCGAGATTTGTGTGAATTTTGGGGCAAACGGCAAAGGGTTAAGGGATGTTTTGATTCTCCTTTTTGACGCGACGTATATTTAAAAGGAAAAGATCTTAGCTCATATAATTCTAAAATTCTAACATAAAACTTTCTCCAAATATATATATGTTTAGATTAGTCATTGCTAAATACAATAACTTTGATATAATTTTTATCTGTCATGTGACCTAAAAAATTTATATGATAAAATACAAAAACTTTGATATAATTCTTATTTGTAATGTGAGCTATAAAATTTATATGATAATATACAAATTTTCTATTTTTCTAACTTTTTTAAATTCACACATTCTTATTCCAGCAAAATCTAAGTTGAACTGGATATTACATTTCTTAATACTGACATGTAAAAGATTAATTATAAAATAACATCGTTATAAATTCTTAATTTTTTTTAAAATCACATTCTCCAACCTCTTCTTTTCTCACTTTCCCATATCTCGATCCTCTCTTTCTATAGGGGACCCTAATTAAAAATACCATCCTCCCACTTTGCCGCAGGCGAAAATAGCAGCAACAATGACCACCTCGACTCTATGTCTCACCCATTTTCTCAACTTTCCGAACAGCAACGATAGCAAGTCGGGTCGTCGTTGCATCCGTCGTTCTCAACCCTTCTCTCCTACCCTCTCGGTCGTCGACAGCTTGTTCCATCCTCTCCCTCATAGCCAAATGCCTACAACCGCGACTTCTCCACCCGACTGTCACCATCTGCATCTCTTTTCAATTCCGCCAACATGCTGTCGTCGTCATTGCGTCATCGTCTCTTTTCGACGACAACAGAAACACAACACCTAGGCCGCCACCTCATATCTCCCTCGTCTCTCTCTACTTCTGGCCGACAGTAACAGCACCATGACACAAACTCACAAACTTATAATCATAATCTCGGTCTATGATCGCCGCTTATCCTTACCAAACAAATTCCTTGTCATATTTTCCTTCCGTTGTTGAGGCATGACCCATGTCCAGGGATGGCAATGGATCGGATCCGGACCGGATCGATTAGCCAGGATCCGATCCGTAATTTTTGTTTGGGTCCGGATCCGGTCCGGATCCATCGAGTCCAAAAAATTAGATTCGCACCTGGATCCATAAGATCCACAAGGTCCGGGATCTGCACCCGCATCCATATATTTTCTTCTAAAATAAATTTAAATCAAATATAATTCACGAAGAACATCATAAAAATAATAATAATCTAAATACATATAACGCTATAATAATTATTTCAAAATTCTACAATCCTCACGACACAAGAAGATGTTAGTTACAAATTTACTTTTGCTTTCATGACAGTAAATAATATTGCAATATTAATAGAAGAAGTAGCACACACATTTTAGCAAATAGACCACTCATATACAAATTTTTTTCAATTACAATGTACAAATTTCTAATATTATTAACATATTATCCAATTTCGTAACCTAGTTTATCCAACTTCGACTAGAAAGAAAAATAATATAATACACTTATAAATATAAATAAAAATTATATATACATATATATTATATGGATCCATGGACCGGATCTGGACCCGATCTGGATCTCAGAAGTCGAGATCCAGATCCAGATCCGGATTTTAAAAGAATGGTCCAGATCCGATCCGATCCGCTTGATCCTATTTTTTGAAGATCCAGATCCTAAAAAATGGATCTGGATCTGCGGATCTGACGGATCCGAGATCCACCGCCATCCCTACCCATGTCATCGTCTCTCTTTATATTTTCCGAGTTTTTAGTTTTATTTATTAATGATATCGTGTTTTTTCTCGTTTGGATGGCCTTAGATATATGATTTATTATTAAATATAATAAAAAAATATGTGTAAACTGCACCAAATTGTATTAATACAATTTAATATAATTTGGTTTGATTTACTAAAATCATCGAACCATATTTTACAATTTGATTTGATTTTAGTGTCAAACTGAAAATATGCGAAGATTTCAATGAATCTTTATCGAATTTTGATGTTGAATATTTCTGGTAGAGTTGAGTTGGAAAGATCAAAGTGTATCTATATTATTCGTTTATGAGGAACATATAAAACCACTTTATATCATTCTCATAAATAATTAAATTAAAAAGAAAAAAGTCATGATTAGTGGGACGAATGAAATACTATTTTATTCTAATTCTCAAAAAAAAAAACCTCAACTTATCGGCTACTACTTTGTTGTCGTTAACCTACAGACTGTGAATAAAGTTTTAATATGGTTGCATAATAAATACGCTATATGTCATACTAATGTTGGTGATATCTCATCTCATTATTATTACCATACAAAATGGAAAGAATTGTATACTAAAAAGTGTCTCAAATTTTATGTCTCACACTACTTTACACATAAAACACAATTCTCCGTAATTCATGTGTGCTTAAAAATAATTAGTCAACATTAATGCAACCCAATTCAATTGAAAAAAAAAAAATAAAACTATTAATAAAGATGCAGTCAAATTTCTTTACTTGTTCCATTGAGTACCCATTTTTTGTGTCAATTTAATATAGAAATTTTAAAAGTTGTGTCACGATGAACTCGAAATCGGGACCTTTAACTTTGGATATTAACCACTCTATCACTATGTCAACATAACACGAGTACTCATTTTTACTAGTACCCATTTTTACTGTGCTTGTACAAGTGCTCGTTGCTTGTAAGTTGTAACAAGTTTGACTGTGCTTCCCTGTTCCCCACACTTTATCCGTGTTCCGGGCATGTTTATTAGCCAAAATTTATACTATTAAAAGTATACCCAGTTTTTGAAAATAAACTACGTTTTCGATATTAATATATTAATATTTACTATATTAATTTTGTTTTCAAATCTAAAACATAATCATATTTTTCGATATCGAATAATTGAGTTAACAATTGCAAATCAATGTGGGATTTGTCATCGATTTAAAATAATAATGTGGAATATTCACATCAAATAGGAATGTCGTTGTTTATTAGTAAATTTTAAAGAGAAATATATCCTCACATCAAGATTGAAACAGTATCATTCTTTAAAAAATTCATAATAAATTTTTGTCATTTTCTTTGCTTTTTCCTCTCTCCCACGGGAAACGTCACTATTGCTGCACTAAAGCATCTCCAAGTGACTTCACTCAGTTGATTAAGAGTTAAAAGATTTGAAATAAGAATTAATGATCAAGTTATAGCAGTTGAAGTATAGGAGTTTCACCTCTTTATGTTGGCTCTTTGTGGGCACTAGACAAAGTCCACATAACTTCTTAACCGCTGAGTCACCGTGATTTATCCTCTAACATTCTCGTGAGACGGGATGTGAGAGTTCCCAAGGGAGAGCCTCCCCTTTGGAACAATTTTGCTCTATTTAACAAAAATTAATACACTCCATTTTCAATGGTTCTACTCTATTTTACAAAAAAAATTAATATATAGTACAAAATGTAATAAAAATAGAATAGCACAGCTACAGTGTTATGCTATTAATTACGCAATATTGTAGCAATATTCAAAATACAGTAGAAAGATAACGCGGGGTTGAGAGGTTTTTATCTGTAATAAAGCATTCGACGCTATTTTACATCTCCCTTTGGAGACGGCCTAACATATGAAGAAAGAAAGGATTAAGAGTCCACTGTATGAAAAGAAATATTGATTTGTGAATATGAAGGAATAAGAAAAACATACATAGCTTACAGTGAAGCTTTTCAAAATAAAATAGATCTTGATTTATGAATATCAAAGAACAAGAAACACATATAAAGCACATATATAGCTTAGAGGCACTCATGTGCATCTACCTAGTAATACCTAATCATAATTAATAAATTATTATAGTTGAGGAATAATATTCTATATAAATCCTAATTTGTGATTTATCAACTCCTAATTAAAATCCTAGTTCATCCGCAAATAACTCCTAATTAATTACTAATTATGTGCTGGCAGCCACACCAAAGTTATCGCGCTAGCTTACGGTGAAGCATTACATCCTAAATATCTTATATAAATTATTTACTGTGCATCCGTCTAATAAAATTGTAATTATAGAGATTAACATATCTTATTGAAAATAATAAATTATAATTAAAATTGATAAACCTAATTAAAACCTTAATTAAGTGTTAAATTAAATCATAATTGAAAACTAATAAATTCTATTTGATACTCAATCCGAACTAAATCTCTAATTATCTATTAATTATTAATTAACTAATCGATAATCATTAATTGCAGTTGCAGACGGCCACATGCAAGTTTTTGTGATTATTCAGTGGGTCTTAGTTTTACCTTTCAATTAAGGGTGGTCGATTTATATAATTAATTAATAAAATAACCGAGCGACCGATCCACCCCGGACCGCCAACCCATCATGCCAACCCACCCCTGCCAACCCTACCCCACCCCACTACCAACCACCCCACCGCCTAATTAATTAAATAATTAATTATAATTACAATTAATTAATTTAATAAACTTTAATTGTAAATTAATAAATAATAATTTTGAATTAATATATCTTAACTTTGAATTAATAAACTCTAATCGTGAATTAATAAACCCCAATTTTGAATAATAAATCCTAATTATGCATTAATAAACCCTAATTCTGAATAATAAATCCTAATTTTGAATTAATAAACCCTAATTGCAAATAATAAGCCCTAATTTTGAATTATAAACCCTAATTGTGAATTAATAAACCCTAATTATGAATTAATAAACCTCAATTATGAATTAATAAACCTCAATTATGAATTAATAAATCATAATTATGAATTAATAAATTTTAATTTTAAACTAAAATTATAATTAAAAATTAATAAATTTAATTATAAATTAACCAAATCTAATTATCTCAAACATTCGGTTTTTACTCATCATTAATATATAATTATTTTAACAAAAAGCTCAGTGATGATGAATATATTGATGAGGAGATGAACTCAATGATGAAGGACGAGGTCGCAGAAGATTACTTGCTCCGATTAGTTGCACAACATACTTTTCGTCAAGAAGATATATCCATCGAGATCATGAGGCTGCACACGATCGACTAATGAAGGATTACTTTGTTGAAAATTCAACTTATGGTGAAAGAGAGTTTCGTCGGAAATCGAATGCGAAAAGAGTTATTCATTCGCATTGTGAATTCTTTGGAAGCGCACTCCTTCTTTTCAACAACGTCGTGATGCAATCGGGAGAAAGGGCTTCACGCCATTTCGTAAATGCAGTGGCGATACGTCGGCTAGCGTATGGTGGTCCGGTGATCACTACGATGAGTACTTACGCGTTCTTTGAATCAGCAGGCATCGAGTGCTTGCAAGATTTTGCAAGTGTGTGATTGAAGTTTCGCAACTATTACTTGAGGAAACCGATCGCAAATGACGTTCGAGGTTGATGAGAATGCATGAGGAAACAATGGCTTTCCGGAATGCTCGGTAGCCTTCGATTGTATGCATTGGGAATGGAAGAATTGTCCAAGAGCATGGAAAGGTCGACACTCGTGGTGATATAAAGAAACCTACTATAATGCTTGAAGTCATTGCTTCTCAAAATTTGTGGATATGGCATGCATTTTTTGGAGTTGCAGGCTCAAACAATGACATCAATGTGCTCGGGCAATCACCATTATTCAATGATGCTCTACAAGGGTTTGCACCGACGATCCCTTTCACAATAAATGGCACACAATACTCACAAGGCTATTACCTAACAGACGGAATCTACCCCGAATGGGCAGCTTTCGTCAAGAGCTTTTCGCATCCGCAAGATGCAAAAGGTGAAGTTCAAACAAATGCAAGAAGTGCGAGAAAGGATGTCGAACGTGCATTTGGGGTTCTCCAAGCAAGATGAGCATTGATTAAAGGCCCATGTCGTCTTTGGTGAAAATAGGAGAAGAATATGATGATGTGTCGTGATGGTAAAATCCAAATTTTTGTCTTTAATTAAATATAAGCATTGGTCATGTTATGACGTATATAGACAATTGGCCTTTGTTTGATAACTTGGACTATTCCCTTCGACAGCTGATTAACGGAAGATTATTTTCAACTACAATCAAACCATGACTAACCAAACTACAAACTATAAATTAATTACAATACTAACCTGTATCAACGGAGAAGAGTAGATTTTTTATTTATATTACCAATATGGAGTTCATTATATAGACAAAAATATTTTACAAATTATGTTATATATATATATATATATTTGAATCAAATATTATTATCCACATTGAACATATAAAAAATATCTATTTAATTGGTGAACCCACCACCAATTGTTAAGTTGGTCTTCTAACTACTATAACAATTCGTTGTTGCATGAGAAGAATTTTATTTAAAAAAAATTTATATACATTGGTTGTCAATGAAGGTGGTCTAAGCCACCAACATCCAACCTTACACCTAAGTATGAAATACACTTGCATAAAAAATAAAGGAAAAAACACATATAGGTTACATTATGTTACTACTCCATACATATTTATTGATTCAAACAAAACTATCTTGCATTAATTCCGATCATCAACAAATAATAACATAAAACAATATGCAATGATAGGTAATGTGAAGAAAATTTAATTTTAGAAGTGATGACGTCGGAACCTTCTTTATAGATATTGTATGTAAAGAATTATATAGACTAGTTTCCGAAAAATACTCCTAAATTTAGAATATGGAATTTATATATCTACGTTATTCTTAAATGCGAATGTATTAATGTGCATAAATTTATCTTATTATAAAGTTTTAAATTATCTCAATTTTAAAATATATTTTGAATTTGTTAAATACTATAAACATTAGGGTTAATTATAGTTTATGCCTCAACTTGAGCTCTTTTCAGTTTATGACCTCAATATTCAATTTTTTCGTAAATCTCATGAACTTTGATAAAACTTATGGTCCAATTTTTTTCCGGTATTGGAATGCTGAGTGGGATGACGTCTTATTTGAGATGACATTTTTTCACCTAAGATGAACGGCATTGTTTAACGTTCAGCTATTATTAAAAAATTTGCAAATGAACTGGTATTACACTTCTGACGTCATCTCCGCTCTCTATTTCAATAAAATAAAGGATAAATATCAATTTAAACTTTAAACGTCATGTTTTATCAAAATTCTACTTTAAAAATATCAATTAAACGAACTATTATATTTATCAATTTAAACCCCAAATTATCCCGAATCGGGGCATTTTTGATAACGAATATGACAAGATTTAAATTGATATTTTTAAAAGTTCATGATATTTACCCTAAAATTAGAATAACCGACATGGTAGGAGCATCGTAGGCGGGCGAGGGAAGAAGAAGGGCGACAGCAGCAACAGTGGAGGCGGGCGCTGCAAAAGTCTTCCCAAAAATTCATAGCAAAAAAATAAAATAAAATTTATGACTACGAAATCAATAATAAAAAACAAAGAAGATTAACCATAATTTATATCTCACGACATCCAAATAAAGGATTCTCATCATTCGCACCACATACACAAATCAAATGTCATTTTCCCAAGAAAAAGAAGGACGTAAAAATTTAAATTAAAAAAATAATCAAAATTATCTGTAGACTTCTTCTGCATCTATTTATCTCTTGTACAGATCAAACTCCAGTTATTTCAAATTCATCGAGGAAGCGATCAATAATTTATTCTCAAATACAATATACATGACATATATACTTATTTGTATCGAACTTCATCTCAAGCAAAGACCACCATTCCAGTCCATACAAATTTATTGGTGTCAGATTCCTTAGTGGAGTTCGAGATTTGTCTCACAACGCTCGATCTTTTCGACGAGAAATAAGAGGAAGACAGTTTCCATTTTTTCTCCATTGCCTAATCCATCTCAATCTGCTCTTATTTGCTCTCTTGGCTATAGAACGTCACTTCCCCTCTGAAAAATCATCAAAAACTCAGTAGCCTAGTTTTATTGGAAGGAGGAAGGGGAGAAAAATAACCAGCTCATTTCTTTTTTATTTTATTCTTTAATGATATTGAAGAAACGACGTCGTTTCGTTCGAGGTGTAAAAAAAATGCCACCTCAAATAAGACGTCATCTCACTCAACCTTCCGATACCGAAAAAAAATTCAAACCATAAGTTAAGAGTATTTATCAAATTGGACATTTACGAAAAAATGAAAGTTTAAAGTCATAAACTGAAAAACGATTAAAGTTAAGACCATAAACTATAATTAATCCTAAACACAACAACAAACTAGCTTCATAAAAGAGTTAAAAGGTGCAAATACTCAAGGTATTCAACGAAATTTAAAACCTTCTAAACGTATCATTTTAGATTATTACATTATTTATGTTTTTATTTTCGAATGAATAGCTTGCTCGACTGGCAGACGACCAACAGTCGGTAACATAAATTGACAACAAAATGTTTTATTAATGTCTTTATTTAGTAACGAATAGCTTGGTTAATGGGCGATGGCGACTAACAGTCGATAACATAAATTGACAACAAAATGTTTTATTAATTGACCAAAAAAAAAAAATATTTTATTAATACTTCATTATCCATAAATACGTTCATTTAATTTTATTTTGGTCCGTTCATAAGAATTATTCGCTTTACTTTTTGGAAACACCAATTCTATAATTTTGTACCCTAAATTTATCCGTTTATTTATAAAAAAACACCAATGATCCACTTTTTTCCTCTCCTATTATCCATTAATATATTCATTTATTGTTTTTATGACTTATCTTTTAATTTTAATAATCATTAATCTATTTATTTATTATCTTTATATATTTTATACTTATTACAATTTATTAAATTTGTACCTCAAAATCAAAAAATGAATACAATGGAGAAGGAATGTCACCAATGGTTGAAACAAGGGTACTCGCATGAGAAATATCAGTAGGGGTTATATTTTTGTAAAAATATAATTTGGGTTTGCTAATATCAAAATGGATATTTTTTATAGGTGGTAATTGTATATATTTCGCCTTTTTTTATCATCAGCTCTTTTTTATTTTCTACTGTTAATTATCACTATCCATTTTTGTCTGCCCCTTTCAATTCTGGTTTAGACCCTGCTTAAATTTCCCAACGTCGTAGCCGTGTATCAGTGGGTGAGAAACAGAATGACCAGCACATGGAGTCGACTCCAGCTATTGCACGCGCCGCCGTCTTCTCTGCTCTTCCGGCGCCGCGATTTTCTGAAAGGTACTCTCTGTTAGCATGGTTGTACATTTCTTCTGCTGATTTATATTTAGCCTTTGTGTTACCGTTACCTTTCCACATACTCCGGCTGGTTTTGCAGTTGAAACATTTGTTCCTGCAAAATTTCGGCTTCCGACGATGTGCTTCTGCCAGCAGCTGCAGACGCAATCGTATGAAATTGTGAATGGAAGCTATGTTCCCACTGGCGATAACAAGCAAGCACGCAAAGTTGAGGTATTGAATATTTTGAGAAAAGAGTACACGACGATTGAGTTTAACGGGAAGCGTACACAACGATTGAGTTTAGAGAATGAAAATACATGGTTTTATGGATACAATCCAATAGCTAAATGCCTGTCACTGAGGCAATGATAACCTGTTTGTGGAAAAGAGTCGAGAAAATTGATTGAGAATTTGGAGGTTTCACTTTCGGTTGTTATCTGGTTCTCAGGATAAAGTGGTCAAGGCTCTTGAAACCGTTGGAGCATTTCAAAAGCTTCCTATGGTGATGCCATCTATTGATATTTTATATTCAGCATTGAGGAAGGCAAAGAGGGTTTCACCTACAAAGGGTAATGCTATCGAGGTCTCTCTTTTTACAGCAAGCAGTATTGAAATCGCTGGTTTAAAGTTAGCATTTAGTATATCTTTCCACAGGCATTGCCAATATTGCAAAGCGTGAAAGAAATAAAGGTGCGAAACAACTTGATGCATTGATGAAGGTAATTACTTTATCATATAGCTCAATATCAAACCTGTTCTTCTCATGAGTGGAAAAAGGTTAGTTTAGTATTCTGCTTGTTGTTATTAACTTCAGGAGCTGGCAGTTCCATTGAGAAAGTACACAGAGAACTTCCCCGAGAAAATAAGTTTGCACCCATATGAAAGATCACTAGTTGAGTTGACTCTTGGAGATGGAAACTATGAAGAGGTAGATATTAGGGCTTCTCCATTTTTTCTCTTCACCAATTGCAGCGTGGGCAATCTTTACCTGCTGAAGTATGGTGTCCGTCACACTAATTAAGTTTATTGAGTCCATGATATTTTGGTACATCAGTTTCATATGTGCTGACTGCCGCCTTCATGTTCTACCTTGGACTTATTCCAGCTTAATATATCATTTTGTCAGCTCTGTTTTTCTTTCTTCCTCCTCCCCACTCATTGACCTTCACTATAGCTTAAAAGCACTATTGTTGTTTCCTGGCTTACTATATGAATGTCAGTTGCCATCAATTTAAAGATGTTATATAATTATGCCTGGATGGGAAGTTGTATATGCTGATATGTTCTTCTGTGTATAACCTACTCTTGATTGATAGGTGTTGAGAAAGGTTGATTATTTACGGAAGCGAGTGGTGGCAGTAGGAAAAGAGCATGCTTCTCTGTGTGCCAAGGTAGTAAGTTGGTTTAAGTTTGTGCGTGCATCTGCCTCTATTATTAGTTTGAGTGAGTCATATTTGATATGTATTGCTCATCCAGCTGATGGTTGGATTAATTGATTTAGCTGCTTACTCCTTGTCCAGTTATTATCACACTTTATAGAATCAATTTGCTTAGTTAGCATGAACACAGACTCTTCTCTGGGCACTGAGTAATATCTTTTGTGATATCAGCATGAATCTGACAACTTGATAGGGGATCTAATTGGGATATATCTTTTGCTATCTTACATCAGGATTTTCATAACTGGGTGTGTGATACCATAAGTACCATAAATTAATTTGCATGGTGAATAGTTTTTGTAATTTTTGGCAGTCAGTCACAAAGCGTGAAGCTGAGGAGCGACTGATTGAGGCTAGTACTACTCTGTCCATACTGCAGATTACTTTTATGTGGGTCCCTAGATCATTTGGTCTTTCCTGCAGGGAATGAAGAAAATTGAAGAAATTTTCAATCATGAAGGAAAAGCTGTAGACGAATTATTAAACATTGCCAAGGTAAAGTGTCTTGTTTAAAACAGATGTATGATTTTTTTGACCCTAGCTGCTCAGCAAAAGGATAATGCTTGGTTTTTTGGGTGAAATAGATCGACGATACTTGTTCTCATGAATGTATGGCTTCTATTGTTTTCTTATTTTGTCACATTTTAATTGTTACCAAGCAGAAGAAGTGGTGGTGTTAATAACTACTTAAGTCAGTTTTTGTAACTCCCTCTCTTCTTAGATTATCTGCCATACTAATCTTCTGAAGTAGACTTAAGTATTACCCATCAGTTTCCATGATGGCGGAACGTTCTAATTTCTTAGCGATAGGAGGTGCATGTAAGTGTGTTTTTGACAAATTGCGTGCAGACATTGCGGGCAATGCCAGTAGTCGATCTGGAAACACCCACTCTGTGCCTTGTTGGGGCTCCAAATGTAGGAAAATCATCTTTGGTTCGTCTACTATCCACAGGAAAGCCTGAGGTATGTACTAAGGCACAATCAAATTTCACATTGTATTCAAAAATCAATATAATTCAACACTTTTTTCTCTTAGATTTATGTGAGACTGACTTTGAACTTGGCATTAGTGACCCTTGGGATGAAATAATGAGTATTCTAGTTTAATCCTTAAAAAAAGTCTCTGTACAGCAGTCTTGTGTACATTACTGTGAGCTGCTAAATTTCATTTCTCTTAATTTCTGTACATAGATCCATTGCACCATAATAGTAGGATGCAGTATTCTTAATCTCATTGCAATATGCTAATTGAGTGGCTTTGAGTAATATGATATCCACAACTTTATGTTGAATGAAGATTTTTATCTTGCTTGATGCTCTACTGTCATTCAGAAATTTAGTTTTTAAACTTTTTGTACTCTCCTGATAGTATTGACCTGGAAAGAATAATGAAGAGTAGTTCAAAATTTCTCTTTACAAGAAACTTACATGGCAGGAACTGCAGAAAATAAGATATGCAACTTGAACAGTTCTCTCTCTCTCTCAAATCTCTTAATGCCTTTCTAGGTCTTGCATTAGCTTTTAAATTTCATGTTTATTTCTTGACAAGCTTTGGTTTGCGCTGAAAAAAAAAGTTGCAGTATTGATACTGATTTTGTTGCTCTAATTAATTCAGATCTGCAATTATCCATTCACGACGAGAGGAATTCTGATGGGTCATATTAACTTGAGATATCAGAATTTTCAGGTTCAAATTTTCACAAATTTACCGTAATGCAAAATCTCTTTTCTGTCTTAAATCTTTACTGTTATTTGTTTCAGGTTACAGATACCCCAGGTTTACTAAGGAGACATGATGGTGAGAGAGTTTCTTTCATCTGGTCTGACTGAACTAAATTGCTTGTGTACATGTGAAGAACACTTCTTCATAGCAGCACATGATGCATTATGTTTTGTTGCAGCATTTAGTTTTCAGTTCACTTTTTAATTCATCACATTAATGCAATTATCTTAATGTATTGCACTGACTGCAGATGTATAATGATATGATTAGAGCTTCACTTCAGATAGGTTTAATTGGTAAATCAATCAAAGCTAACTTGAAATCCCATGCAAAGGCATCATTCACTGACTAAATTTGGGTTCATTCATCATGGGTGACTAAATCTACAATCATATTGCAATGATGTGTAGAAAATCAATAGTAGTATAAATTTTATCTTTATTTGTCAGTTTGTCTAGGATAAGAATACCTGCTTTCTTACTTCAGATGCCACCGCATTTTAACTAGTGCTGAAAGCATGATTCCCTTGTTTGGACTTGCAGAGGATAGAAATAATTTGGAAAAGTTGACACTTGCTGTCCTTTCTCATTTGCCAACTGCTGTACTCTATGTTCATGATCTCTCTGGAGAATGTGGGACCTCACCTTCAGATCAGGTATTTACCTACATTTTGGATTAACAAGTCTCACAGTTTTGATAAATAACAAATATATCGGTGACTTGTCCAGTTGTCTTAGCTTTTACACGTGGTGCGGATCTGGTAATCTTGCCCTTTATTGGTAGTATGCCAGAGATTACATAATATTGAGTTTGTGAGGCATCCTTTATCTCCACTTACAGCAAACTGAAGTGGATTAAATACATGGAAAATGCTGTGTTTGTTTTTTGGAGATGGATCAGTTTTAGCCATTAGGGAATGACAAGATTGCTGACAGTGTGATTCACTATAATTAGAAATTTTTATTCAACCAACATGTAACTAGTGTTAGATCCAAAATTCGTGAACCCCATTATTGCCAACTTTCTCTCTGCAATTGCAATTAACAAAAAGAAGAAGAAGATGGAAATAAGAATATTAGAGTACTTTATCTATGTGGAACATTTAGGACTAAGGCCTACTTGTGCAGTGATGTTGCCTTCTGAAAAACCTTCATTTGGAGACCATTAGAAGTCCAAGTCAATCAATGCTTCTATATGTTATGAGCTCGTACTGTCTTCTTTATCACTTATTTAACAAGTCTTTTGTTGTGTTGAACAGTTTACCATTTACAACGAAATTAAAGAGAGGTTCTCGGACCATCTTTGGCTTGATGTTGTGTCTAAATTTGATCTGCTAAGTGATTCTCCAGTAGTTTTCGTCACAGAAGATAGAAATGCTGATAGTTTTGAACTAGCAAATTATCGGAGAATGGGACCTGATGGAGCAATGCATGTATCTGTCAAGACTGAAGTAGGCATTGATAAGGTATGCACTTATGCTTCTACTTAATCTTGAAATTAACTTGTACGGGGTGAAGAGATATGTGAATCCATTGGTATAATGTGCTTGTCAATTTCTGGCAAATCATCTAATAAAAATTTGTGTATTTGTAAAGCCTTCCTGAAATGTTGGCGCTGGTTGTATGGATTTTTCTAAAACTGAAAACTGAAGATCCATTAATTATTGTTCATGTAGTGGACATTACATTGGATTCCATATTTACTAGAAGTACTTCCACATTTTCACTTCCCAACCTACAAGAATGTATACTACTCGGTTGGCCATGATTCTTTGACATTCCTATGGAGAACCTGACAACTCATATCAACGATTTATTTACACTTTGGATTTGTTTATTCTTGCATCTCAGTTTGTTAAATCAAAGGGGTATAATGATTTTAGGTTCACTCCATAGTGGACTTCTAAGTAGGGCTTTTCCCTTCCAGTATTCCTCGATTTATATTTGAACGAATATATGTCTCATGCAGTTGAAGGCTAGAGTGCATGAACTACTAGTTACCCAGTCAGAGAGGATAAAAAGCTGCAAAAGCAGTGAAGAAGATCATGAAGTAACTTAATGCATTCTGTTGTGTACAGAACGTAAGTTGATATTCATGATTTTAGATCTGTTGCCACTAAACCATTCTTCCCAGTCATCACGTCCTTTTCTTTTTCTACAGTGCTGAGAAGAGCGACATCCTTGAACTGCTGAGACAAAAGCTGGCTGTATATGAGATCAGGATCGGCCAGAAACTGCAAGGAAACACAATGACTGTTCGTTTTTGACGCTAAGTCATGATGTTCTGATTGTACACGACTAAGCAACACAATCCCCCCTGGAGGAATGCAGAATTCTGCAGGACGCTAAGTTTGCTCCTCGTTTTGCAGAAGTGGCTGTATGTTTTCACACAATGGTCCTGCCCAAGATTATTAAACATTTCTGTGCCATCTGAGGATGAATCTCCTCTTTCTAGTTTTAATGCTTTGTATCACAATGTGAGGTAATTGATTGTTGATAGTATCATAGGTTTTTGCATAATTCAAGTTATTTATTTTAAATATTTTATTTGTACCACATTTTATCCATGTACACAATGATGTTACTGCATAACTTTTTTTCTTTTTTTCTTTTTTGAAATGATAAATTAGGTTGAATTATGCAATTTCTGTAGTTATTAGCGTCTTTGAATTTTCAGAGGAACTTGGTAAATGTCCATGTTCTGGATTATCTGCATCTAGTGACTATTAGCAGAGGATCAAACTCCGAATTATAGAAATTGCGTGCAACATTTGAATTGTTCCAAATTTTGTCAGTCCTGCATTGTATTCTAAAAAAAGTAAGCAAGGTACCAAATTTATCGTACTAAATAAAATGTAACACGTAATATACCGATTAGGAAGGTTAATGGGTGGGTAAAATATAGTTTATATCCTAAATGGTGAGATTTACATTTTGGTGTATTCATTCTAATTTTGGTGTATTTATTCTAATTAAATATTAATTGTAGATAAAAAAATCTTAGTGACTGATAAACTCTAATTTTGTTTATTACGATGACACACACAAGTTTGAGAGTTAGTCCAAGTTGTGCCTACACGTATCGAATAATGTACTCCATCCGTCCCATTCAAGACGATCTATTTTTTTTTTTTTGTTACGGGTTATTTATGAGAATGATATAAAGTGATAAAAATAGATAAATCCTATAACTTTGAAGAGATAATTATTTTCTAAAAAAGAAACAAACAATCTTGAATAGGATAGGATACCAAAAAAAAATGACATCTTGGAAAGACAGAGATAGTAACAAATATAATATCGAATAACGCTTGTCGGTACATGCAGGAGCTCCCACCAAAAACAAATTTGAAAAACTTTGATGAAGAATTGCGCATGTTTCACCATACATAATACTCTGTACATCTACTAAAAGATCATATTTAATTCATTTTTGACCGGTCCACAAAAATTTAAATTTTCTCTTTTTAAAAATATCAACTATCTTCAATCTACTTATTTATTTATAAAAAAATAATACATGATCCATTTTTAACTCTTACTATCCATTGATATATTATTTTATTATCTTCATTCACTTTATATTCATTATAATTTATTAATACTCATGTTAATAAAAACAATACAAGTTTTTGATGGACGGATAAATTACAAAACAATCAGTATAACAACAACTTTTCGTAAAACAAAAATTACGATATACTATTGTTTTGAAAAAGAATAAGATCGTTTAGTCTCATTCTTATGCAAGCAATGCAAGCTTTATTCCCATTATCCATTATTAATATAGTATTGTTTTTGGATAAAAAACAATCAGCGTGCTTAACCTAACTAGCAACAAGGAAGACGATGAAAGTTGAGCCCACCCCCAATATTGGCAATATATTATGCTCCATTCTTCTCTTTTAACGTATCTACAACTGTCACAGTTTCCCTATTTCAATTCGACACGATGGTCGCTAAAATGGAGCTTTGCACAGCTCGAGCCATCTCGAAATCTCCTCCGCCGCTACTCCCCAACCGATTTTCTTCCACCAGCATTCGATTTCAACCCCTCCTCTGTTCCACAATCCATTCTCCGTTGCTCCACAATCAGACTGTCAGCTCTGGTAAATTTAGGTTTCTTTTGTTTTTGCTTGTTTTGTTTTGTTTTGTTTTTGGAGTTACCTAATTTCAGAAACGCGGTTTTTCAACAAGATTGTCGGGGTTAGGTTTTCGCATTTGTTGTTGATTGGTTTACGGTTTTCATTTCTGTGCTTATGCGTAAGAACGACTATTGATCCCCGCGCTTCAATTTTCTTTTCCTTTTCTTCTTTTGGTATATTCATTCTGTGAATTTCTTCTCTCATTTTTAGAATTTAGACCATGAATTTCAGTTAATTGTTGGTAGATTAGCCGTTTTGATATAATTTTTGTTATTTTTGGCTAGAGAATTTTAGTGCTAACTTTTTGTGGTGACATCTACAGGGTTGCAGTACCGCAGGTGTTCATCTCTGAGGTCAACGACATCGGAGGGGATCTCAACTGACACAACCAGCACAACCATGTATGTGAAAGATGAGCCTAAGACAGTCGATGATACTCAGCTTATTAAAATAAGGAGATTATGATTCTCAGCTAAATCAAGAACTACAAGAAGGTTCATTGTTTGATAATCCGCTGAAACTGTTTAAGTTCTTGGAGGATCTCAATATAAAGGTTTTTCCCGCAGTCCCTCTTTTATAATGCATTGCAGACCGACTTTGAAAGATTTCAAGTTTTCAACTTGAATTGATTTAATATTCTGACTTATGAATGGTCCGATTGTCTACTAGGTTTCTTTGGTTTAGTTTAGGGTTTATTTGCTTCTGCAGTTAGCGTCATCTCTTGATTTGGAGGTTGATGTTGTGCTTATGCTACCATACGGGCTAGTATTCATATTCAAGTTTCTATTAGGTCAAATCTTTGAACATAGATTGAGCAATGTGATGAGTTTTTATACGAGCATCTGTGACTTGGTTGCTATGATGAGTATATTCAGTTCGGAGAGCTCTAAAATGCTTGGTGAAGCATCGACTTTCATGTCGGTCCTGAGCGGTTACCTGAGCAACCTCATGAGAGTTCTATTTCTGGTGGTCATATTATGTGTTTCTGTTGTAACTTTTTTCCTTAAAGAACTGTGATTTTTTCAGATTTTATACTATTGTGGATCCGTGTCTTTTCCAACTAATTGTGCCAAAGGCATTGAACTTAACAATCTGTTCTGCTTGTAAACGTGTTAAAATATGCTTGTTTATTAGTTTTGTAAATGCAATCCATAATTCTGCCTTCCCTTTTCAAGAGACTTGTGTATATTCGCAAGTTTTTTTATTGTGATTGAATCTCCATGCTTGCTAGCAAATAGGTTTGCTCCTGCAAACACGAAAAAAGAGGCGGCTTCTGCGCTCATGGTTATTATTTTCTTAGTCCATAACCATAGTCTGTGATCACAAGCTAGCTAATAGCTCGACATTTGTTTCATAATTTATAATGTGAATAATCAACATTTAAAGTGCATGGGAAATTATTTATATGTATAAAATACATGTAGCATGCAATTAATTTATATAATTATGAAACAATTATAAGGTATGTGATGTCTATATATGCTTCCTTATGTGACCTGACCTGTAAATGCAATTGACTCATAGTGGACATGTAAACTCAGTTATACGTACAGTGGTACTGTTGCCTTTTATATATTAGCAGAATTCCTCAGGTGTGCATGCTTAGTGAATGATGGAGTGTGTGGGACAGGTTTGGCCAAAACTTGAAATTTTAGAAATTGGGCAAATGAAATATGATTCTGGGAATAGGATAATTGATCGGACACATGTTGCCTGTTCACCAAGCTGGTGGTTAGATCTTGCATTCTCTCTGATGTGATATAATGGTTTCTCTAAATTTGGCAACTATGACAACTTTACCCCTTATATAATATAACTGCTTGGCTAGGACCGAGATTAAGCCTTGGGCATACATATTTGTTTTGGTATAAAAAGTTATTGAGCTTTTTGATATAGTTCAAGGTTAGCACTCCAATTCTGTGTAAACAGAATTATGACTGCTTAAAGTAGTTACCTACATTTAGCACACCAGTCTCAGTCTGTCACTGCTCTGCCAAGGAACGGAGAGGGCATAAGAATGAGGGAATGTAATTCGATATCAGATGATGACCATATCAAAAGAGAATGAGCGGATGTAATTTGATACCCTATCTTTGCTTCTAGCAGAAAGCATCCGACATTCTGTTTGACCATTATCTGATCACATCCTTAACCCTGATGAAGTAGAATAAATCACTTCATTGGCAGTTGATATTAGAAGTTGTATTAGCTCAGATAGTTAATTTGTGATCTTTGTTAATTCTGATATTAGCACTCTGATTTCAGTTAGATTACGAGGAAACATATTCATTTCTCGCCTTTGGTAGTGGTGGTGCAGTTGTACTTTGGTTAGTAGCTGCTATAATTAGTGCCATTGATTCAATCCCAGTGGTGAGTACTCATTCCCCGTGCATAATTTGCCTTTTTGTGTCATGCTTTTACTGACCACAACATGGCACCAAACTAATTACAGTTACCAAAAGCCTTGGAACTTGTCGGCCTTGGCTACACACTATGGTTCAGCTCTCGGTATCTAATTTTAAAGGTACGCAACTAGGTAATCTGATTTGAATAATCTCTCTTCCATGTCTCTGCGATGAACCAATTCTTTATCTTTGATTTGCAGAAAAATAGGGAAGAGTTTTTCGCTGGAGTGGAACAGGTTAAGCAGCAGGTCCTTGGCTCAGAGGACGACTAATACTGCAGGTGTATAATACTCGATACATTTCCTGTGCTGCAATTTACATTTCCTATGTGGTGAAATGAGTGACATTAGTTGTACATGTATTATAGCTTTATGTGGATTCACAATTTCCTTAATAAAAGACAGGTTTCAGCACAAGTTGCTTTCATCTTTATCTGTGCTTCCCCTTTTTCTGTAGGTTAAAGGAGATTGTGTTGTTTTGTCGGACTGACCATGATGTTCCTTTTTCTGCCAAAATAGTTTTAAAATACTTTTGTGACATTAGCAAATAGCACTAAAGGTTCTCACATTTTATTATTTATCCCACTTTTCTCTGTTTTGTTTTACAAAAAATGCCAAAAGCATTTGTATTTTAAATGAATATTTATTTATTTATCATTATTACTACTACTACTATTGATTGAAAATTTTAATTGTTTTATAAGCGCTATCAAGTATTCTATACACTCCATCCTAAATAAATAAATAAATAAATCGATACACTTAGATGGTATTCGGTTATTCAAAATTAAATTGACTTGAGATTAATTTTGTTGTAGGGGAGACTAAGATTTGTTAAGACAAGATTAATTGTACGTAGTACTATCTTGAGGAGTCTACGGACTAGTCCATCCAATCGATTAACATATTATGATATTAAGAGAGTATTTGACTGAGCTTACAACCAATTTTTGTGATAAATAAGCTATTAAATAATTTATGAGTTGTAAAATAATCCATAATAACTTATAAGCTCTTTCAAAAATAAGTTCATCAAAACTAACTTATTTTTTCATAAATCTATAAAAACAATGAATTTATCAAAATAATCTTATTATGGTTCATTATTTCCTATTTATATCCTATCAATTTCACTTTTCACAATTCTTTCTCTAGCTTATAAGTTCAATTATTCAAAATCCAAATATTTTGATAATTTATAAGCTTTTGAGATATTACATCTTATAAACTCTTAAAATATCTTATAAGCTATTAGAACTTATAACATCTCTCTAAATAAACTTAGCCAAACACCATATAGGTCTTGTTTAATCTTTCAAATTGAACACATTCTCACTTCATTCACTAAGACAGTACTATTCCACCACTAATGTTTTATCGTATATAAAAACGCAACAAGCTTTGTGTTAAATAGGAAGGTTAACCTTTTTGAGTTTGATTAATATCTTCAGCATGAGAGGGGATTTGCCCAATTAAATGTTCCCCGAAGTGTTTTTATACGGGAAATAAAATTGTTAAGGGGGAATATACTTTTCGATCCATGATATTATGAGGTGATGATTGATACGTAGGAATGTAATTCGATATGAATGAAATGGATTTTGGAATGGAATGAAATGAAATATATGATTCATATGGCTGATATGTATAAGGAATAAACGAATAGAAATGACATAAAATAAATAAAATAACTACTATTTTTATAATTTATGTTTTTATTACTGTAATATTAATAATAATAATAATAATAATAATAATAATAATAATAATTAATACTATTATTATTATTAATATTATTATTTTAATATAATCTTTATTGGTATTAGTTATTATTATTATTATTATTATTATTATTATTATTATTATTTTATGTTAATATTTATTTTAAATATTATTAATAATTAATAATAGTATTTATTATTATTATCATTTTACTATTATTATTATTATTATTATTTATTGTATTAATTATATTATTAATAACTATAATTTTTATCACTAATATTATATTATAATTATTTATTATTAATAATTACTATTTATTATTATCATAAATATTATTGTTTTATTATTATTTATTGTTATTACTATCTATTCTATAAGATAAAAAATAAATAAGTATAGCTTTGTTAGAAAAATAAATAAATTTAGCTAATTTAATATTCATGGGAATGCTAATACAATAGGGGATAGGAGGTATTGCTAATCTCATGTTCATGAGAATAAGCATTCATTCGGGAATAGTGATTCATAATGTAAAAAAATCTTATCAATCATAAGATTGAGAATGGAGACAGGAATCATAATTTCATTCTCATTTCATTCCTGCATATCAGCTGCCACCTGAGTGTTTTTGTATCATCAAATGTTCACTTTATGTATACTTATCATTCCGTTCACTTTAGATACATCTTATAAACAAACAAAAGAAAAAATTGGGATACAGAATTCAAAATTCAATTGGTTTTCTTAAATAATTTGGCGATCTGGGAGTTGGGTTGTTGATTAGGTACTAGTTAGTGTTGTTATAAGATTAGCTTTTTTTTATGTGCTCTAGGAAAAATTACGTGTATACTATTTCAAAATGAAATATCTAGAGCCAATAATTAGAAATCATTTTATCAATTGATACGTTGATTTAACCATCCAATTCAAAATATTTCTAACATTGGTGCGAGATATGAAATATGAATGATTGAATATCGTAAAATTCTTGTTGGATTAACTGAAAAGATCCAAACATTGTGAACTAAAAGTTCAATAATTTATTGACTGTAAAAAAAAGTAACTAAATTTCATAGACATGTTGTATTGCACCAGGACACCGAAATCCCTTGTGGACGAAATAAATATGCTCATATACATTATGTATATGCACTAAGAAATTGAAATCATTTGTGACTAAATGAAATTTTTTTTTTGATAATTTAAATGAATTTTATCACGGTGGACTCGAACCGAGACCTTTGGCCCGGCATTAACCACTCTACCACTAGGCCAACACACACACTTGATGCAAACACGATAAACTTATTGATAATAAAGATAAAAATTATGAAATACAAAATAGAAGAATAAATCACATCACTTCACATATAATCTTCATGAGTTGAAGTTTGATCGATCTTATTTTCGTAGGGTGATAAATGCGTAAGGAACACGAGGAGATAACGTGGTTCGATCTATTGAAATAGATCTCGTCCACGAGATCTTATTTTCGTAGGGTAATAAATGCGTAAGGAACACAGGAGATAACGTGGTTCGATCTATGAAATAGATCTACGTCCACGAGCAAGAGTGAATATCTCTATTAAGTATGTAAGAAGTTTAATACAAAGAGTGTAGATTGTAGATGACCACTTTCTCTAATCTAGCCTCTATTTATATACCATCATATGAGTTTGACTCTAATACAAAGTCTTCTCTCATAAGGATTCTTTAGATATGCATCCGAATCTTCTACGCTCCAATTGCGATTAGAGTTGTAGTTGGTCGAGGAGTCTTCGACCGAACTCACACAGCCGAGCTTAATGTCGGGCCCATTTATATTGGACCCGATGTTTGGGCCTAGTAGTTGGGCCGTATCCTATCACATCCCCCCCTCCCCCAAAAAAAAGATGTAGAAGTGAGGTCGTGATGGAGGGGGAACAGTGGTTCGACATTGCTTCACCGAAATTCGTGGTTCGCGGCGGATCGCGACGCCCCGCCGGTTGAATGTCGCCCGCCATAAATGGCCAATTCAACATGTAATCTCGTGTTGAGGTCGAATATATAACGCCGTGTCGAGGTCGAACACGGATATCGTGTCGAGGTCGAAAATGGAACACGCCACATCCATCGTAATTAAATGAAGGTAGGTCGCCCTCGTAATCAAACAAGGATAGGTCGCCTCGTAATTAAACGAATGTAGTTCGCCCTCGTATTTAAACGAAGGTAGGTCGTCCTTGTATTTAAACAAGGGTAGGTCGCCCTCGTATTTAAACGAAAGTAATTCATCCTCGTAATTAAACGAAGGTAGTTCGCCCTCGTATTTAAACGAAGGTAGTTCGCCCTCGTAGTAAACGAAGGTAGTTCATCCTCGATTAAACGAATGTAGTTCATCCTCGTATTAAACGAAGGTAGTTCGTCCTCGTAATCAAACGAGGGTAGGTCGCCCTCGTAATTAAACGAATGTAGGTATAAGTTCCTTATTTGTCGAGAAGTGTCGATAGGGTGGTCCTCTCACGCGCTTATTTTACCCGTGTTGGGTTTATTTATCATCCTCTTAGAGGGTATTTTATAATGGGGAAAAGGTAGTATGCATAAGTGACAAATGAAATATGCAAGACTGAGCATATGAAGTAAATAAAGAAAAAGATATGCGGATGAACGATGTGCCACGTATTAGGTATTTGCTCACCGTATAAATGGGCGAGCTTATGAAGTAAATAAAGAAAAATATGACCCATTTTTCGAGGACTTTTTCAACTCGGTATGGTCCTTCCCATGTGGCCTCTAACTTGCCAAGCTTTGCAGCTTTACTGACTTCGTTATTTCGAAGTACGAGGTCGCCTATTTGGAATTGTCGGGATTTGACACGCTGGTTGTAATACCGAGCTTCTCTATCGTCGACTTCGGTCTCGGTCCCCTCGATCATCCTCTTTCTTCTTCTTGTCAGAGGGTTCCACCTTGTCAGCTTCACGCTTTCTCCCCGTCCGCTTGCCCGCCTGACGAATCGATCTGCTATGCGCCACAGCTCCGACGCAGTGCGGGGCTCGTACTTGACGATCTCCTTGTATAGGACCCCAGGCAAGATGCCGTTATGGAAAACCGAGATAATGAGAAGGTCGTTTACATCCTCGACTTTTAGGCTCTCCTTATTGAACCTAGTCATGAAGTCGCTGATGGACTCACCTCGGCCTTGCCTCACAGTGAGGAGATGAGCCGATGTGGTCTTCGACTCGGCCTTTTGGAAGAACCTTCGATGAAAGGCTTCCATTAGATCTCGGTAAGATCCAATACTACCGGGTGGTAAACTGTCGAACCACCGGTGAGCGTTGTCGATCAGCAACTCCGGGAACAGCTTGCACATGTGGGTGGTGTTGAGACGCTGATTGATCATGTTGTATTGGAACTGAGAAAGGAAGTTTTGTGGGTCACGCAGTCCGTCATAGGGGGCGATACTTGGCACCCTGTACTTGTCCGAGAGAGGAGTATCGAGTATCTCGTTGGAGAAAGGGGTAATAATCCTCCCGTATCCATCGAACCCGTCTCCCGGAGAGCGATGCCGAGTTCGTCGGCTGGACTCGTTATAATGATGGGGATCGATCTCGCGATGATCACGACGACCGCTCCACGCCGCTCATCCTCGCACGATCGCTTGGAAACCGACTGTAGATGTATTATTCGCAGACGAGTGCCTACCATCCGGTTGGGGATTCACTTGTTGTCTTTGCCGTGTTTTGATGAGACTTCGGCATCTTTTTCATTATGACGAAGCCGGCCTTGTCTCTGCTGAGGTACTGGAGGAAGCTCTCCTTATTTTTTTCAAGTAACCCTTTAACCGCCTCGTCGAGATTCAACTACGGTGCTTGGGGTTCCCCTATGTTACTGTTGCGACCTCCTTCGCTTCGGTGATCTTCTTCTTCATGTAGGATAGGGTTGTCTCGCTCATCCAGACTTTGAACGTGTCCTTCGGGGTCGTATCTCTTATCGGGCTTTTCCCGGGCCGCGTTTGGCGGGTTTTGTCGCCGTTATTGTTGCAGGAAACAGCACTAGATGTAGCGCTTCGTGTATTCCTCATCGTGTTGATTGATTACCTGAGAAAAAGTTGATCGGAAACACAGAATATTGTTCCCACAGACGACGCCAGTGATCGATCTTATTTTCGTAGGGTAATAAATGCGTAAGGAATACGAGGAGATAACGTGGTTCGATCTATTGAAATAGATCTACGTCCACGGAGCAAGAGTGAATATCTCTATTAAGTATGTAAGAAGCGAATACAAAGAGTGTAGATTGTAGATGATCTCTTTCCTCTAATCTAGCCTCTATTTATATACCATCATATTGAGTTTGATTCTAATACAAAGTCTTCTCTCATAAGGATTCTTTAGATATGCATCCGAATCTTCTACGCTCCAATTGCGATTAGAGTTGTAGTTGGTAGAGTCTTCTACCGAACTCACATAGAGCCGAATTTAATGTCGTACCATTTATATTGGACCGACATCTTGGAAACAAGAGTTGGGCAGTATCCTATCAAAGTTCAAGTAAGGATTTCTATAATCTAAGCTGTTAATTACATCTATCATTATGAGTAGTGATTAGCTTAAAATGAAAAAGTTTACAAATAAATTAAGGCCCGCTCAACAGTATATTGTCTGGGAATAATGGAACATGGTACAACAATTAACGTAGCATAGGAATATTTTGAGGCGCATGTCACATATTCTTTAATGAATTGGCCGACCATAATAATGATTATATATTTTTGTTATAATATATAAAATGAGGCACAAATTATTGTTCGTACACGTATATCATAAAAGAAGACACATAATTTGTCTTAACTATTAAAGGTAATATTTATAAATAAAAAACAATGACGATTATTATATATAAAAGTTTGAGTACATAAAACAATAGGTCAGCATGAATAGAAATTTCCTTAAAATTTCGAATTTAGAATGGGTTTGGATAGCCTTCATTGCTAATGAAGTTGATTGACTTAATAGAAACATTTTAAAGCTTTTAAAAATGAATTTTTGAGATAGATTCGTTATCTTCATTTCGTTTAGGACGACGTCCCAAATAACCCCCTTTCGTAACTCATAAGCTTCAATTACATTTCTATTTTTGATTAAAAAAATTATTATTTATCGCTTTCAATAGTTACTAGTATTTGCATTTGTGTGATGCAGGGGGGCATTTTTAAGTTTAGTTTTATATAAAAATAAATACTAAATTAATTATCATATAGATTAAAAAACTACAATGAAAAAATAATTTTCATCGTAAATGCTTAATTTAAATCTCAATACCCTTAATTTAAATAAAAAATCAGTTACAAATCGTTATGTTTATTTATTCTTGCAATTATGTTTCTTGTAATTACATTTTTAGCATATTTGTATATTTCGTCAATGATGTTTTAAAATAGTATAATTTTAATCCCATAATTTAAGTGAAAAATCATTAACTACAAGTCAAAAGCAAATGACATTATTAATCATCAATCTTAACTACACGGTCAAAATAATATTAAAATCAATTGATTATAACCGTGTATATATTTACAGAGAGATAGTAAAATAAGAATCATTTTAATGTAAGAACTAAGAATCACTAAAATTGCTTTAAACAAAATGAATACGTTATGAAAATTAATGCATCTGTTCAGAAAGTTATTAAATCCAAAATTTTTGAATTTTCACTCAGGGTTCGAATTCAATGAGAGATGAAAATTATATTTTGTGGATTCAATAATTTTTTTAACGGATTCATCAACATTTACACCTAATTTATCATTTTTTTTTATTTTCATGTTTTCATAATAAAAATAATTATCACATTAACTCTCTCTATATATACATCAAGGGTGCAAAATAGTGTTTACATGTTCTAAGGTCATTACCATTAGCCCAATATAGTTTTTGAGATGATTTATCGTATGAGTGTTGCAATTCAAACAACATTTTACTTTCCTAACTAGGATGTGAATTACTACATAATTGTTACTCTAATTATTCTTGAAATAATTTTATTCATTATTCAATCGACACAAATCTTCTTTATCTATCACATGTGAATTAATTAATTAATTAATTTATCTCTGTTTCCTTATTTTGTTTGTCCTAACATCTAACCAACTTATTGTTCAATAGCACTTATGCACAACATTTAAAGAGAATATCAAACAAATACTTTTTTATCTTAGTTAACTATGCTTTAATTTAAATTATTGATTTTATATAATTTAACGGTTTTAGAGCATTGTTGTAATACATAAATATCTCTATAATAAAGAAACAATAATATACATATAGAGAAGTATTATAATATCAAATATTAATGTATACTTACAGAAATGTTATTATATATATAAAAGTATGATCTAGTACTTTTATAAAGGAATACATTTACAATATAACCCATCCCTAGCATTTAAAGTTATACACATATTTCAGAGGGCAACAAACTTCTTTGCCCAATTTCTCCACTTCGTTAATACGTGAAAATTGTAAGCTTTAGTTCTTTCAAGTTAATTTATATGTAAAAGAATCTTTGAGCCTTTAAAGTTGAAACTAGAATTATAAAATTTTGCTCTGTTGACTGAATCGGAATAGATAAAACAAGTTGAATGGAGAGGACAGAGAGAGAAAACTATTGGACGAAAACAGAAAATGATAAAATTTAAGTGCAAAATTTAGGTATTTGAAAGAACTCGAAATTAAGGAAGGTGGTCTCCGATTTGGTGATCTTATAGTTTGGAATAAGCTTTGTATATCAAGTTACTACCCACGAGTATATATCTTCAGTAGTCGATGTTGCCTTTTCTCAATTTAGTGAGGCAAATAAGGAAAAGGGATAATCTTGACTATTGTAATCGTAATTAGCATCACCTTTTCTTGAGAAGTTATACATAAAAAAAAGTTAAATGTTTAACTGGTTTTGAGAAATATTAAAAAATAAATATTATATATTTATGGCATAAAGGGCTGGATTCTTGAAAATAAAAGAGAAAGGAAAGTTTATTTATTTGTTTCGGCAGTGAAAGGTTGACTGCTTCGTCCACATTTGCTCATTGTAAGTGGATTATGGGCTGTTGCGTATCTGTTAGCTTTCCTTGTAAGATGATACGGTAATTCTGGAAAAATAAGCAGAAGGAAAGAATTATTTTAATTATTCTTTAAGGGAAATCAATATCAATCTCTTCACTAGATTTGCACATTGTAATTGAGCTGGTACGCTGCTTCGTATTTTGTTACTTACCTTGTAGGTAATGTGGTAACTTTTACTAAAGGGGCGGTCTTGAAATCTTGGTTATTTATTATGGTATCCTGCTGCACTATCTTGAATTTGGTTATTTTTTCTGGGAATTTTGTTTTTCGGGATCGAGATTGTAGAAACTGGGTTTTTAAAGAATTGGTTTAGCCTAAGAGTTACTGCTTACTAGTCAGCTTAACACTCTGTTTGGCTGCTGAAACCGCTGTTGGTGAGAAAAGAGCTCGAAAGCATAAATCCTGCCGCAAGATCAAGTTTTCTCTCTCATTTCCCCACAGAATTTGGTATGTTAGGCTTAAGATTGTCTTTCGCTGCGAAAGTTAAGATTTCTTTTATGATTTGTGGGTGTATGTGTTCGTGCCACTGTGTTTAGAAGTTTTACTTATGAATGGTGTTTTCCCCAAATTCTGATATTTTCTTGCACTTCTACTATGGATGCAATGCTGTCCGCGTTTATAAATCGTTTGTCTTGCAACTTATGCTTCTTGAATTCTGCACTTTTTCTTGTTTCCAAAGCCGTTTGCTGTGTGAAGTTTGTGATGTGAGAACTAATGTAGGACTTCCTATATTGTATTAGGTGGAAAAAGTATGTCTCTGATGTCAAATCAGAGAAAACAATCTGATCCCGTTGTGGGATTGAGATACCGAGGAGGCCTCAGCTCGGTATGCCATCTGTTTCTAGGTTTCGGAGTGGGTACATGCCTTCGGGAGTGACTGCTAACTTATCAGGGTCTGATACTTGCTCTGATTCTGAAGGGAGTTCTATGGTGCTCGTTATTCCCTGAAGCATCCCCGCAGGATGATAGACTCCCAATGGTAGTGCAGCAGAACACGGTGCTTTTCTGGATGGACACGGTGGTAATGCTAGTGGGCTTGGGAATTTTTTGAAAGACAAGGAGGGCGAGGTGGTGGATATTCAGCTACGCACCGTGGTTTTGCTGAGGATGATGAATCATCACCAAGCTCGGTGAGTTCTACTCCACCTAGGCACGAAAAGGGAAGTGTACTTGAGAAAAATTCAAGGTGGGCACCACTTTCTCTGGCATCAATTTGCGTTCAAATGTGGAGACGTTGAGAGAGGTTAGGACTATCAGCTTGTATTCATGCCTGCTAATATATATATTTGCAGTATATGTTCAGTGTTCTAACACCCTTCCTCGGGCCTCATGAAGGCACTAGGCCCCAGCTGCTAGCCCTAGTGTGCCTCTCTTTGTGCCAAGCGCCTTTAGAACATTGTCTATGTTAATCTTTTCTTATAGTTGGCATCTTTTCTTCTTTATATTCTTTTGGGTTAACCTAATATCGACGGACCACCATAGGTTATCTTAACTATTACTGAACCATGAATGTAGAAGTACTGCAGTTACTTATTGTGCCATTCAAATAGTGCCTTTACCATAGCTAAACCCCAATCATTGGTACCTGCTTGTTATTACATTTTGTTAACTTCAATTCTTTTACTGCTAATTTGCTCTTGTTATTGTTGCATTCTATTTATAGTTTCTCATGTTACTAGTGGTTGTATGTAGAATAAGCTTGATGGTGATATCCCCAGTGCTCCTCCACTCAATGGCTCTTCACATATCAGTGAAGTTTCTGAAAAACTTCGGAATTCTAGAGCTCATGCTAAACCTTCCTTAAGAACATCTGGTGGTTCTTCAACTAAGGTTGAATCTAACATGCACAAGAGCACCACCTTTGGTGCTACAGAAGTTAATACTGCCGAAGCATCTGTGAGGTATATGTTTGATAATTTATAGACCATTCCACTCTCCCAGATCAACTCATAAGTTAGTGGGTTATAGATTATACTTTTTTTGATTACTCAAGTTAGTATTTGGTATTTCGCAGGGCTGCTGCAGTATCCTCTCATCCTTTACCTGCTAAATATCCTACATTTCATGCAAGGTAATCTAGCTGCTATTCATGCTATTAATTCAATGTTTCCTGGTATAATTGTGGTTATGTAACTTAGCCTTGTAATTCTCTTTGGATTTATTATTAGTTATGAAGCAATTTGGTGTTTAATGCTATGAGATACTGTTGATCTGCTGCAGTGGGCTAGGTTACTGGTATGGTGTTCTCTCCTACGATGCATGTGTTAGGCTCTGTCTTCACTCCTGGGCCAAGGGCTGCATGGAAGCTCCTGCCTTTTGGAAAATGAATGTGCATTGCTGAGGATGCATTTGGGTAATTGCAGTTATTGCCCTTCTTTGTAATGTCGTTGTTACTCGTAGTTTTCTGTTGAAGATGCTATTCTGCACCATGCTGCTAATTTCTTTGCTGCACTGTTGCTTTTTATCTCCTTCAGATATATAATATATTGCTGTATTATAATATCGAAGTGAAACCTGAAATTGGAATTTGACATTTATTTTCAATAACTTCTTACCAAATACTGTTGTATGTGGAGTTAGATTACAAAGAGAGCCCCAAGTTACAGATTTATATTCAACCTTATTTTTGGTCACTGTATTATAAGAATAACCAAGGAAATGAGCATCTTGGATGGCAGATGTTACTGGTCTTGTCCTGTTTCAAAAGCCTAAACTCTTGAAATTCTCCATTTTCCGAGCAAAAATATGATATGCTTTCTTGAATTGACATACTTGCTCTTGTGATTTGTAATTTCATTTCTTTCCCATTTGTAGGTTGAGACACATATTGTTGCAGTCAGAGGAAGAACTTTTGAGAAAAGAGAATACGGAGCTTGTTAGTGAAGGAGCTTCTGTGAAGGCCAAAAAAACCATTGGCAAGATTAAAATTCAAGGTCCGTATATACATGGTTCTCGTAAGAAAATCCATTTGAGCATTTGAGATTTTAAATATGTATTTGCTTAATATCTTTGCAAAACTGCTCATTTTGCAGTGCGTAGAGTGAGAATGGGGCTGGATGCACCTACTGGTTGTGCATTTGCATCGCTGAAGTCATCTTCTATGGTGAAGTTGGATTCTCTTCAGCTTCGGTTGTCAAACATGAAGTCCGTCCTCTCTGCTGAGAGAAAATCATTACGAAGAGAACGTGTCACCCCGGTGATGCACGTTAGTGGTATTTATTATTATTATCATTTTACTATTGTTATTATTATTATTATTATTTATTGTATTAATAATATTATTAATAACTATAATTTTTTATCACTAATATTATATTATAATTATTTATTATTAATAATTACTATTTATTTATTATCATAAATATTATTGTTTTATTATTATTTATTGTTATTACTATCTATTCTATAAGATAAAAATAAATAAGTATAGCTTTGTTAGAAAAATAAATAAATTTAGCTAATTTAATATTCATGGAATGCTAATACAATGGGGATAGGAGGTATTGTTAATCTCATGTTCACGGAATAAAGATTCATTCTAATAATGATTCATATCGTAAAAATCTTATCAATCATAAGATTGAGAATGGATACAGGAATCATAATTTCATTCTCATTTCATTCCTGCATATCAGCTGCCACCTGAGTGTTTTTGTATCATCAAATGTTCACTTTATGTATACTTATCATTCCGTTCACTTTAGATACATCTTATAAACAAACAAAAGAAAAAATTGGGATACAGAATTCAAAATTCAATTGGTTTTCTTAAATAATTTGGCGATCTGGGAGTTGGGTTGTTGATTAGGTACTAGTTAGTGTTGTTATAAGATTAGCTTTTTTTTATGTGCTCTAGGAAAAATTACGTGTATACTATTTCAAAATGAAATATCTAGAGCCAATAATTAGAAATCATTTTATCAATTGATACGTTGATTTAACCATCCAATTCAAAATATTTCTAACATTGGTGCGAGATATGAAATATGAATGATTGAATATCGTAAAATTCTCGTCGGATTAACTGAAAAGATCCAAACACTGTGAACTAAAAGTTCAATAATTTATTGACCGTAAAAAAAGTAACTAAATTTCATAGACATGTTGTATTGCACCAGGACACCGAAATCCCTTGTGGACGAAATAAATATGCTCATATACATTATGTATATGCACTAAGAAATTGAAATCATTTGTGGACGAAATGAAATTTTTTTTTTTTTGATAATTTAATACAGAAATTTTTAAAGGCTGCGTCACGGTGGACTCGAACCCGAGACCTTTGGCCTCGGGCATTAACCACTCTACCACTAGGCCAACACACACACTTCTTGATGCAAACACGATAAACTTATTGATAATAAAGATAAAAAATTATGAAATACAAAATAGAAGAATAAATCACATCACTTCACATATAATCTTCATGAGTTGAAGTTTGATCGATCTTATTTTCGTAGGGTGATAAATGCGTAAGGAACACGAGGAGATAACGTGGTTCGATCTATTGAAATAGATCTACGTCCACGAGATCTTATTTTCGTAGGGTAATAAATGCGTAAGGAACACAAGGAGATAACGTGGTTCGATCTATTGAAATAGATCTACGTCCACGGAGCAAGAGTGAATATCTCTATTAAGTATGTAAGAAGCGAATACAAAGAGTGTAGATTGTAGATGACCACTTTCCTCTAATCTAGCCTCTATTTATATACCATCATATTGAGTTTGACTCTAATACAAAGTCTTCTCTCATAAGGATTCTTTTAGATATGCATCTGAATCTTCTACGTCTCCAATTGCGATTAGAGTTGTAGTTGGTCGAGGAGTCTTCTTGGACCGAACTCACACAGGCCGAGCTTAATGTCGGGGCCCATTTATATTGGACCTGATGTTTGGGCCTAGTAGTTGGGCCGTATCCTATCACATCCCCCCCTCCCCCAAAAAAAAGATGTAGAAGTGAGGTCGTGATGGAGGGGGAACAGTGGTTCTGACATTGCTTCACCGAAATTGTGGTTCAGCGGTGGATCGCGTCAGCCCCGCCAAGTTGAATGTCGCCCGGCCATAAATTGGCCGAATTCGAACATGTAATCTCGTGTTGAGGTCGAATATATAACGTCGTGTCGAGGTCGAACACGGGATATCGTGCCGAGGTCGAAAATGGAACACGTCACATCCATCGTAATTAAATGAAGGTAGGTCGTCCTCGTAATCAAACAAGGATAGGTCGTCCTCGTAATTAAACGAATGTAGTTCGTCCTCGTATTTAAACGAAGGTAGGTCGTCCTTGTATTTAAACAAGGGTAGGTCGTCCTCGTATTTAAACGAAAGTAATTCATCCTCGTAATTAAACGAAGGTAGTTCGTCCTCGTATTTAAACGAAGGTAGTTCGTCCTCGTAGTAAACGAAGGTAGTTCATCCTCGTATTAAACGAATGTAGTTCATCCTCGTATTAAACGAAGGTAGTTCGTCCTCGTAATCAAACGAGGGTAGGTCGTCCTCGTAATTAAACGAATGTAGGTATAAGTTCCTTATTTGTCGAGAAGTGTCGATAGGGGTGGTCCTCTCATGCGCGTTTATTTTACCCTGTGTTGGGTTTATTTATCATCCTCTTAGAGGGTATTTTATAATGGGGAAAAGGTAGTATGCATAAGTGACAAATGAAATATGCAAGACTGAGCATATGAAGTAAATAAAGAAAAAGATATGCGGATGAACGATGTGCCACGTATTAGGTATTTGCTCACCGTATAAATGGGCGAGCTTATGAAGTAAATAAAGAAAAATATGACCCATTTTTCGAGGACTTTTTCAACTCGGTATGGTCCTTCCCATGTGGCCTCTAACTTGCCAAGCTTTGCAGCTTTACTGACTTCGTTATTTCAAGCACGAGGTCGCCTATTTGGAATTGTCCGGATTGACACGGTTGTAATACCGAGCTTCTATCGTCGACTTCGGTCTCGGTCCCTCGATCATCCTCTTCTTCTTCTTGTCGAGAGGTTCCACCTTGTCACTTCACGCTTTCTCCCGTCCGCCTGCCTCGCCTCGACGAATCGATCCGCTATGCGCCACGCCCGACGCAGGCGGGCTCGATTGACGATCTCCTCAGTATAGGACCCTGCAAGATGCCGTTCTGGAAAGCCGAGATAATGAGAAGGTCGTTTACATCCTCGACTTTTAGGCTCTCCTTATTGAACCTAGTCATGAAGTCGCTGATGGACTCACCTCGGCCTTGCCTCACAGTGAGGAGATGAGCCGATGTGGTCTTCGACTCGGCCTTTTGGAAGAACCTTCGATGAAAGGCTTCCATTAGATCTCGGTAAGATCCAATACTACCGGGTGGTAAACTGTCGAACCACCGGCGAGCGTTGTCGATCAGCAACTCCGGGAACAGCTTGCACATGTGGGTGGTGTTGAGACGCTGATTGATCATGTTGTATTGGAACTGAGAAAGGAAGTTTTGTGGGTCACGCAGTCCGTCATAGGGGGCGATACTTAGCACCCTGTACTTGTCCAGGAGAGGAGTATCGAGTATCTCGTTGGAGAAAGGGGTAATAATCCTCCCGTATCCATCGAACCCGTCTCCCGGAGAGCGATGCCGAGTTCGTCGGCTGGACTCGTTATAATGATGGGGATCGATCTCGCGATGATCACGACGACCTGCTCCACGCTGCTCATCCCTTGCACGATCAGTTTGGAAACCGACTCGTGTAGATGTATTATTCGCAGCACGAGTGCCTACCATCTGAAGGCTGGGGGATTCACTTCGCTGTGCTGCCTCGTGTTTTGATGAGACTTCGGCATCTTTTTCATTATGACGAAGCCGGCCTTGTCTCGCCGAGGTACGGATAAGCTCTCCTTATTTTTTCAAGTAACCCTTTAACCGCCTCGTCGAGATTCAACTACGGTGCTTGGGGTTCCCTATGTTACCGCGCACCTCCTTCGCCGGTGATCTTCTTCATGTAGGATAGGGTTGTCTCGCTCATCCGCACTTTGAACGTGTCCTTCGGTCGTATCTCTTATCGGGCTTTTCCCGGGCGCGTTTGGCGGGTTTTGTCGCCGTTATTGTTGCAGAAACAGACTAGATGTAGCGCCGTGTATTCCTCATCGTGTTGATTGATTACACGAGAAAAGTTGATCGGAAACACGAATATTGTTCCCACGACGACGCCATGATCGATCTTATTTTCGTAGGGTAATAAATGCGTAAGGAATACGAGGAGATAACGTGGTTCGATCTATTGAAATAGATCTACGTCCACGGAGCAAGAGTGAATATCTCTATTAAGTATGTAAGAAGTTTAATACAAAGAGTGTAGATTGTAGATGATCTCTTTCCTCTAATCTAGCCTCTATTTATATACCATCATATTGAGTTTGATTCTAATACAAAGTCTTCTCTCATAAGGATTCTTTTAGATATGCATCCGAATCTTCTACGTCTCCAATTGCGATTAGAGTTGTAGTTGGTCGAGGAGTCTTCTTGGGCCGAACTCACACAGGCCGAGCTTAATGTCGGGGCCCATTTATATTGGACCTGATACTTGGGCCTAGTAGTTGGGCCGTATCCTATCAAAGTTCAAGTAAGGATTTCTATAATCTAAGCTGTTAATTACATCTATCATTATGAGTAGTGATTAGCTTAAAAATGAAAAAGTTTACAAATAAATTAAGGCCCGCTCAACAGTATATTGTCTGGGAATAATGGAACATGGTACAACAATTAACGTAGCATAGGAATATTTTGAGGCGCATGTCACATATTCTTTAATGAATTGGCCGACCATAATAATGATTATATATTTTTGTTATAATATATAAAATGAGGCACAAATTATTGTTCGTACACGTATATCATAAAAGAAGACACATAATTTGTCTTAACTATTAAAGGTAATATTTATAAATAAAAAACAATGACGATTATTATATATAAAAGTTTGAGTACATAAAACAATAGGTCAGCACGAATAGAAATTTCCTTAAAATTTCGAATTTGGAATGGGTTTGGAATAGCCTTCATTGCTAGGAATAGCCTTCATTGCTAATGAAGTTGATTGACTTAATAGAAACATTTTAAAGCTTCTAAAAATGAAATTTTGAGATGGATTCGTTATCTTCATTTCGTTTAGGACGTCCCAATCCCAAATAACCCCCTTTCGTAACTCATAAGCTTCAATTACATTTCTATAATCTATTTTTGATTAAAAAAATTATTATTTATTGCTTTCAATAGTTACTAGTATTTGCATTTGTGTGATGCAGGGGGGCATTTTTAAGTTTAGTTTTATATAAAAATAAATACTAAATTAATTATCATATAGATTAAAAAACTACAATGAAAAAATAATTTTCATCGTAAATGCTTAATTTAAATCTCAATACCCTTAATTTAAATAAAAAAATCAGTTACAAATCGTTATGTTTATTTATTCTTGCAATTATGTTTCTTGTAATTACATTTTTAGCATATTTGTATATTTCGTCAATGATGTTTTAAAATAGTATAATTTTAATCCCATAATTTAAGTGAAAAATCATTAACTACAAGTCAAAAGCAAATGACATTATTAATCATCAATCTTAACTACACGGTCAAAATAATATTAAAAATCAATTGATTATAACCGTGTATATATTTACAGAGAGATAGTAAAATAAGAATCATTTTTAATGTAAGAACTAAGAATCACTAAAATTCGTTTTAAACAAAATGAATACGTTATGAAAATTAATGCATCTGTTCAGAAAGTTATTGAATCCAAAATTTTTGAATTTTCACTCAGGGTTCGAATTCAATGACAGATGAAAATTATATTTTGTGGATTCAATAATTTTTTTAACGGATTCATCAACATTTACACCGAATTTATCATTTTTTTTATTTTCATGTTTTCATAATAAAAATAATTATCACATTAACTCTCTCTATATATATATCAAGGGTGCAAAATAGTGTTTACATGTTCTAAGGTCATTACCATTAGCCCAATATAGTTTTTGAGATGATTTATCGTATGAGTGTTGCAATTCAAACAACATTTTACTTTCCTAACTAGGATGTGAATTACTACATAATTGTTACTCTAATTATTCTTGAAATAATTTTATTCATTATTCAATCGACACAAATCTTCTTTATCTATCACATGTGAATTAATTAATTAATTAATTTATCTCTGTTTCCTTATTTTGTTTGTCCTAACATCTAACCAACTTATTGTTCAATAGCACTTATGCACAACATTTAAAGAGAATATCAAACAAATACTTTTTTTTATCTTAGTTAACTATGCTTTAATTTAAATTATTGATTTTTATATAATTTAACGGTTTTAGAGCATTGTTGTAATACATAAATATCTCTATAATAAAGAAACAATAATATACATATAGAGAAGTATTATAATATCAAATATTAATGTATACTTACAGAAATGTTATTATATATATAAAAGTATGATCTAGTACTTTTTATAAAGGAATACATTTACAATATAACCCATCCCTAGCATTTAAAGTTATACACATATTTCAGAGGGCAACAAACTTCTTTTCCCAATTTCTCCACTTCGTTAATACGTGAAAATTGTAAGCTTTAGTTCTTTCAAGTTAATTTATATGTAAAAGAATCTTTGAGCCTTTAAAGTTGAAACTAGAATTATAAAATTTTGCTCTGTTGACTGAATCGGAATAGATAAAACAAGTTGAATGGAGAGGACAGAGAGAGAAAAACTATTGGACGAAAACAGAAAATGATAAAATTTAAGTGCAAAAATTTAGGTATTTGAAAGAACTCGAAATTAAGGAAGGTGGTCTCCGATTTGGTGATCTTATAGTTTGGAATAAGCTTTGTATATCAAGTTACTACCCACGAGTATATATCTTCAGTAGTCGATGTTGCCTTTTCTCAATTTAGTGAGGCAAATAAGGAAAAGGGATAATCTTGACTATTGTAATCGTAATTAGCATCACCTTTTCTTGAGAAGTTATACATAAAAAAAAAAGTTAAATGTTTAACTGGTTTTGAGAAATATTAAAAAAATAAATATTATATATTTATGGCATAAAGGGCTGGATTCTTGAAAATAAAAGAGAAAGGAAAGTTTATTTATTTGTTTCGGCAGTGAAAGGTTGACTGCTTCGTCCACATTTGCTCATTGTAAGTGGATTATGGGCTGTTGCGTATTTGTTAGCTTTCCTTGTAAGATGATACGGTAATTCTGGAAAAATAAGCAGAAGGAAAGAATTATTTTAATTATTCTTTAAGGGAAATCAATATCAATCTCTTCACTAGATTTGCACATTGTAATTGAGCTGGTACGCTGCTTCGTATTTTGTTACTTACCTTGTAGGTAATGTGGTAACTTTTACTAAAGGGCGGTCTTGAAATCTTGGTTATTTATTATGGTATCCTGCTGCACTATCTTGAATTTGGTTATTTTTCTGGGAATTTTGTTTTCGGGATCGAGATTGTAGAAACTGGGTTTTAAAGAATTGGTTTAGCCTAAGAGTTACTGCTTACTAGTGAGCTTAACACTCTGTTTGGCTGCTGAAACCGCTGTTGGTGAGAAAAGAGCTCGAAAGCATAAATCCTGCCGCAAGATCAAGTTTTCTCTCATTTCCCACAGAATTTGGTATGTTAGGCTTAAGATTGTCTTTCGCTGCGAAAGTTAAGATTTCTTTTATGATTTGTGGGTGTATGTGTTCGTGCCACTGTGTTTAGAAGTTTTACTTATGAATGGTGTTTTCCCCAAATTCTGATATTTTCTTGCACTTCTACTATGGATGCAATGCTGTCCGCGTTTATAAATCGTTTGTCTTGCAACTTATGCTTCTTGAATTCTGCACTTTTTCTTGTTTCCAAAGCCGTTTGCTGTGTGAAGTTTGTGATGTGAGAACTAATGTAGGACTTCCTATATTGTATTAGGTGGAAAAAGTATGTCTCTGATGTCAAATCAGAGAAAACAATCTGATCCCGTTGTGGGATTGAGATACCGAGGAGGCCTCAGCTCGGGTATGCCATCTGTTTCTAGGTTTCGGAGTGGGTACATGCCTTCGGGAGTGACTGCTAACTTATCAGGGTCTGATACTTGCTCTGATTCTGAAGGGGAGTTCTATGGTGCTCGTTATTCCCCTGAAGCATCCCCGCAGGATGATAGACTCCCCAATGGTAGTGCAGCAGAACACGGTGCTTTTCTGGATGGACACGGTGGTAATGCTAGTGGGCTTGGGAATTTTTTTGAAAGACAAGGAGGGCGAGGTGGTGGATATTCAGCTACGCACCGTGGTTTTGCTGAGGATGATGAATCATCACCAAGCTCGGTGAGTTCTACTCCACCTAGGCACGAAAAGGGAAGTGTACTTGAGAAAAAATTCAAGGTGGGCACCACTTTCTCTGGCATCAATTTGCGTTCAAATGTGGAGACGTTGAGAGAGGTTAGGACTATCAGCTTGTATTCATGCCTGCTAATATATATATTTGCAGTATATGTTCAGTGTTCTAACACCCCTTCCTCGGGCCTCATGAAGGCACTAGGCCCCAGCTGCTAGCCCTAGTGTGCCTCTCTCTTTGTGCCAAGCGCCTTTTAGAACATTGTCTATGTTAATCTTTTCTTATAGTTGGCATCTTTTCTTCTTTATATTCTTTTGGGTTAACCTAATATCGACGGACCACCATAGGTTATCTTAACTATTACTGAACCATGAATGTAGAAGTACTGCAGTTACTTATTGTGCCATTCAAATAGTGCCTTTACCATAGCTAAACCCCAATCATTGGTACCTGCTTGTTATTACATTTTGTTAACTTCAATTCTTTTACTGCTAATTTGCTCTTGTTATTGTTGCATTCTATTTATAGTTTCTCATGTTACTAGTGGTTGTATGTAGAATAAGCTTGATGGTGATATCCCCAGTGCTCCTCCACTCAATGGCTCTTCACATATCAGTGAAGTTTCTGAAAACTTCGGAATTCTAGAGCTCATGCTAAACCTTCCTTAAGAACATCTGGTGGTTCTTCAACTAAGGTTGAATCTAACATGCACAAGAGCACCACCTTTGGTGCTACAGAAGTTAATACTGCCGAAGCATCTGTGAGGTATATGTTTGATAATTTATAGACCATTCCACTCTCCCAGATCAACTCATAAGTTAGTGGGTTATAGATTATACTTTTTTTGATTACTCAAGTTAGTATTTGGTATTTCGCAGGGCTGCTGCAGTATCCTCTCATCCTTTACCTGCTAAATATCCTACATTTCATGCAAGGTAATCTAGCTGCTATTCATGCTATTAATTCAATGTTTCCCTGGTATAATTGTGGTTATGTAACTTAGCCTTGTAATTCTCTTTTGGATTTATTATTAGTTATGAAGCAATTTGGTGTTTAATGCTATGAGATACTGTTGATCTGCTGCAGTGGGCTAGGTTACTGGTATGGTGTTCTCTCCTACGATGCATGTGTTAGGCTCTGTCTTCACTCCTGGGCCAAGGGCTGCATGGAAGCTCCTGCCTTTTTGGAAAATGAATGTGCATTGCTGAGGGATGCATTTGGGTAATTGCAGTTATTGCCCTTCTTTTGTAATGTCGTTGTTACTCGTAGTTTTCTGTTGGAAGATGCTATTCTGCACCATGCTGCTAATTTCTTTGCTGCACTGTTGCTTTTTATCTCCTTCAGATATATAATATATTGCTGTATTATAATATCGAAGTGAAACCTGAAATTGGAATTTGACATTTATTTTCAATAACTTCTTACCAAATACTGTTGTATGTGGAGTTAGATTACAAAGAGAGCCCCAAGTTACAGATTTATATTCAACCTTATTTTTTGGTCACTGTATTATAAGAATAACCAAGGAAATGAGCATCTTGGATGGCAGATGTTACTGGTCTTGTCCTGTTTCAAAAAGCCTAAACTCTTGAAATTCTCCATTTTCCGAGCAAAAATATGATATGCTTTCTTGAATTGACATACTTGCTCTTGTGATTTGTAATTTCATTTCTTTCCCATTTGTAGGTTGAGACACATATTGTTGCAGTCAGAGGAAGAACTTTTGAGAAAAGAGAATACGGAGCTTGTTAGTGAAGGAGCTTCTGTGAAGGCCAAAAAAACCATTGGCAAGATTAAAATTCAAGGTCCGTATATACATGGTTCTCGTAAGAAAATCCATTTGAGCATTTGAGATTTTAAATATGTATTTGCTTAATATCTTTGCAAAACTGCTCATTTTGCAGTGCGTAGAGTGAGAATGGGGCTGGATGCACCTACTGGTTGTGCATTTGCATCGCTGAAGTCATCTTCTATGGTGAAGTTGGATTCTCTTCAGCTTCGGTTGTCAAACATGAAGTCCGTCCTCTCTGCTGAGAGAAAATCATTACGAAGAGAACGTGTCACCCCGGTGATGCACGTTAGTGGTTCTTTGTTACAGCAAAGCATGACATACATTGTTGTTGGAACTCGTCAGTATCTTAAAGAAGTGCCGGAGCTCATCAAAGTTGGATTTAGTGCGTGGCGGAGCAGTTCATTATCTTATAAAGAGGTGGAAGGTACGTTTCTCCTTGTTGAACTCTTCATCTTACCGAGTTTCTTCATTTGTCGTGATGCTAACGTTTCTCTAAAGTTTGATTTAGTTTGATTTTTATTTAAACTTTTTGTTGCATGGAATTTTATGTATATATCTTTTAATTACAGAATCGTACGCCTGTGTATTGAGATTGAAAAGTTCTCCCGAAGAGGATGCAGTAAGAATGCAGCCGGGATCTGGTGAAACTCGTGTATTGTACGTGAAGTTTTACTTTATCCATTTTTCTTCTTTAATTAATATGGGATACATGGATTAGTGAATTTTCCTGGTACCACGTACAGCTTGCCAGATGGACTCGGAGATGATCTGGTAATCGAAGTCCACGATTCAAAGGGAAAATATTGTGGTAATGCTACACTTCAGGTGGCCGATATTGTTGATGAGTCGGTATGGACAATGACTTCTGGATCTTCACTTTGATTTTTGTTATTGCGTAGGCATGTTTTTGTTATAACAGTTGAACTAAACAACTAGTTTTCTTAATGAACTTGATACAGGGGGAGAAGCTTCGGTCTTGTTTTATATATTGTGAACCAGAGCATGAGCAAGTTGGGAAAATACAATTGTGCATTAATTACTCAACTACACAAGATGAAAACAGTCACAAGGTATGTGCCACTTATAAACTGAAGCTTTATAAATAATCAAACGGATGTCGACCACAACTTTTTATGAGTGGGATCTTTCATGTTTGATGCATATAGATTTTTTATTTTTTTTGGTAACTTCATTTCTTTGTTATAGTGTACATCTGTTGCTGAGACCATTGCGTACGACTGTGTTTTGGAGACGGCAATGAAAGTCCAACAGTTTCAGCAAAGGAACTTACTACTGCATGGATCATGGAGGTGGTTGGTCACTGAGTTTGCTTCTTATTTTGGAGTTTCTGATGCATACACGAAACTTAGGTACCATAATTTGACTTCTATGGTGTATCAAAGGAAGGAATTTGTTCATTGCCGTCACTTATCATTAACTAAGCGATTCACTTAATGATGGTCTCGCAGATATCTTTCATATGTTATGGATGTTGCCACGCCAACTGCAGACTGTCTAAATTTGGTGCACGAGTTGCTGCTACCTGTCGTAATCAAAGGCAAAACTAAGCACACATTGAGCCACCAAGAGGTAGTTGGAGTTCGCAGTTTTCTCTTAAGCTCAAAGATCAGAAGGTTGATCATGTAAATTGGTCTAGCTTATAGTTTTGCTTATTGTGCGTCTTCCCATCATTATTAGGTTCGTATTATGGCAGAAGTCTCTGATGAAGTTGAGGAGATACTTACGCTGCTTTTCGAGAATTATAAATCACTTGATGAATCGTCACCCTCAGGCATAGCAGATGTGTTTGGACCTGCTACTGGAGTTGCAGCACCTGCTCTGACACCTGCTTTGAAACTTTACAAGCTTTTGCATGACATCCTTTCTCCTGAGGCTCAGTCAAAGTTGTGCCGATATTTTCAGGTAGGAATGTTTTGCATGCTCGAAATTGTTCTCTCAGTGAACAACTTCCGCTAATTTAGTTGAGAATGTTGTTTTTTTGCAGAATGCTGCAAAGAAGAGGTCTAGAAGGCATTTGTCGGAAACAGATGAGTTCATTTCCAGCAGCACAGATAACATATTGATGGATCCGTTGGCTATATCTACTGCTTATAGGAAAATGAAATCACTTTGTTGGAACGTAAGAAACGAGATTTTGACTGATATTGAAATCCACAAGCAGGATCTTCTTCCCAGGTAAATTGTCCATTTGTTTCGTAAAGGGCCTTTTTTCCTGCGAGATGCCAAAAATTGGAACATTAATTTCAATAAAATAGAAATGGTTAATATGATTATTAAAAACCTCAATTGTCTAGATTGTATTGATTCAGCCAATTTGTTTAAGGTTTCATTCTATAAATAAATTTGCTGTTTCAAATTCTTCTTATATGCTGTCCAAATGGGTGGCCATACTAATTATTCATCTCATATCTTCCTCAACCATCGAAGATATCTATAACTATCAATTCTTACACTTAAAACAGTTTCTTGTGATTCATGCAGTTTTATAGATCTTCCAAACCTTTCCTCGTCCATATACAGCACAGAGCTCTTCAGTAGGTTAAGGGCGTTTCTCGTTGCATGTCCACCCGCAGGGCCAACACCACCAGTCGTTGAACTTGTCATGGCTACTTCTGATTTTCAAAGGGATCTTGCCTTATGGAATATTAGGTACTGGATAAACAGTAGTCTTTACATGCTTTGAGCTATCACTTTATGTTTATTGTGTATCCACTTTCTTGCAGTCCTATCAAAGGTGGGTTTGACGCTAAAGAGTTGTTTCACGTGTATATAACCCATTGGATCCAAGAGAAGCGTTTTGCTTTACTTGAATTTTGCAAGTTTGACAAGGTATATAACTATCCTTTAATTCCGGCTTTCTGCCGGCTATTACAAATCTCGGATTTTACTGTTCATTCTAACGAGAGCAAAGATAACAGGTGAAGTTTTCCAGACTACCAGCACAGCATTTGACAACTTCTTTCGTGAATGACATCTATGAGCGGTTAAAAGGGACACTTGCCGAGTATGATGTCGTAATCAGTCGATGGCCGGAATACACTTTTAAATTGGAAAATGTACGTATCAGTTTAATTATCTGAACTAGCTTAGTTCTTCTAAGTCAATTTGTTCTTTCGTCTCACGCATTTCTTTATGTATGAAAAGGCGATAGCAGAGGTTGAGAAGGCCGTAGTAGAAAGCTTAGAGAAGCAGTACGTTGAAGTTTTAGCTCCACTGAAAGAGAACACGATGCCAATGAAATTCGGTCTCAAATATGTCCAGAAATTCGCAAAGAGCCACGGTGGTCCTTACAACGTCACCAGTGATGTACGATGAGTTTCTCTTTTGATATGTAGTAATTTTCACTCTTCTTTTCTCTTCTCGTTATCTCAACTGATGTTCTGGTCCCGATTTTCAGTTGGGAGTGCTGCTGAATTCACTGAAAAGGTTGCTCGATGTTCTACGTCCCCAGATAGAAGCACAAGTGAAGGCATGGGGTTCTTGTATTCCCGAAAGTGGGAATATGGCCCCGGGAGATTGTCTCAGCGAGGTGACGGTGATGATTAGATCGAAATTTAGAGCTTATGTGCAAGCAGTTGTCGATAAACTCGTTGAAAATGTGAGTATTTCATTGCATTTCTGAATATATGCCACTTTGGATTGGAAATAGTACGCTTTTAACAAATGCACTCATAATTTTCTCGTTTTTATGTACGGCCTACTGAGGATGAATTTATTCTTATGCAGACAAACCTACATAATGCTACTAAGCTAAAGAAGATACTCCAAGATGCGAAAGAACACGTGATAGAATCAGATTTACGGCAGAGAATGCAACCTTTGAAGGAGTTGGTTGCCAGTACCATTGATCAGTTGCACGCGGTATTTGACACTCCAGTCTTCATAAATATTTGCCGAGGTTTCTGGGATCGCACAGGCCAGGTGGGATGCGTTCTAACTTCTAAATCAGATAGATTCATCACTCGTATATATCTCGTTACTAGATACTGATTGTACTCTTGTTTTGTATGCACAGGATGTCCTCAAGTTGCTGGCAGACAGGAAAGAGAACATATCTTGGTACAAAGCTTCACGAATCGCAGTTTCTGTAAGTCTATCCAATCGATATATTTTCAAATGAGTCATTATATTTTACCACGTATATATCTTTTACCCAATTTGACATATTTCAAGAACCATGCCTTTTTTTTGTTTATAATCTCAAAACGAGGCTCAATAGATGCTACCGTTGTTCTAAAATCCACTAGATCCAGTCGGGTGCTAGACTATCCCTAATGGCTACTCAAGCCCCCTATTGATTTAGTAGTTTTTTCCCTTTCATTTACCTTTTTAGACAACGTGTTAAGAGTACTAATGTTCTAAATTTGCTAGCAAACAATGAAGCACATAAAAGTCTCGTGTAAAGTTTTTTGTAGAAAAAATGGAAATAATGAGAAAAGATCTGCCTAGGCTGCCTAATCTTTGCAGATAGTCGAGTTTTAGAACACTGAATGGTATATACTACATGTGATGAGTTGTTTGATGTCCCTCGAATAGTATCTACAGAAGTTGAATTGTTTTCTACTATGCAGTTTTCCAACCCTCTATTACCATTTGGTAATGTTCCGTGGTTGTAATTTTCAGGTATTAGACCACACTTTTGCTTCCCAAATGCAGCAACTGCTTGGCAACGCGCTACAGGAGAAAGACCTCGAACCCCCACAGCGTATCATGGAAGTTCGATCCATGCTATGTAAAGATGCCATGAATCACAAGGACAACTACTTGTTCTAGGGTTTTAGCCAGCTGAAGGTGCAACTGGAGCTCTGAATCTGTGGTCTACGCACTTGGTGGCCTCTCGAGCTGGTACAAAATCCCGGCTTATTGGAACTATGGTGCTCAACTAAAGAACATGAACGTCCCTAGTTTTGTCGAGCCGGGATGTGGAATGTAAGGAGCAAAACCTCCTCTTTCCTGCTGAGACTTGGGAAAGGAGGTGTGTTCAATTTCTGAATGGGAATGCAGATGTAGAAAAAGCCAATTCGGATGACTTCATATTTTGTGTATCTATTATTCTATTTATTCTGGTCCCCTATGCAGTTTTTGAGGTTCTTTTTTTTTGTATGATAATTTATTCAAATTAATTTTGAGTTGGGACCAAACGTGTGCAGATGTAAAAGAATGGGTGATAACTTTTTTTAACCCCTTATATGGAAGACGATATATTCTAAGAATATCTCTAACATATTAGAAACATATTGCAAAACGTGTGCTAAGAGTACATATAAAAATAGATGAATATATCTATAGGGTTGAGTTAAAATAAAAATAATGTGTAAAATAACTTAACTAAGATAATATTATACGTTCAGTACAAGTTTTTTCATAGTTCTTAATTTCTTATATGTATATACATTATTTAATCAATAAAAAAGAGAAATGTACGCTATGCATGATTTTGTTTGCATTACATTGTTGCCTTATTTTGGTCAAGAGGAGTCTATGGGAGCTATGTGACAATAAATTAGGAAAACGTATTCAACAAACATAATCGTGCAATTTGCTGTTGAAGTTTTATTATTTTAAGGTCCAAATACAAATTCTATTCATTTAAAGACTTTAATGATGTGAAACCATAAAACTTGACTATTTAACGGTCTCAAAAATCTATCCAACAAAAACTAACGTGTACGTTTACTCTTCGTGCCATCATAATTTACAATTAGGTTAAACAACAGAAAAGGAGTGCACATTTCTTGTTATGGAATTTTAGTCGATTTGAAATTTTCACGATTTTTGAAACTTTGTAATCACACATCTCTTATCATTTTGAAATTTTTAAGAGGTAAAACGATGCCGTTTCAAGGGTACATATTATATATATACCACAATGCAAAACTGAAGATGTTATAATTGAAAATTAAAAACAATTAATAGGTGGTAGTGTAATTGCAACGTTTCTAAAGTTGTGTGAAAATTATAATTTCGGCTAAAAGTTATGCTATTTGGGAAAATATAATTAATCAATTAAATTATTCCAACAAGATATTATTATTTTTATTATACTCCCTTCGTCCAATTTAAAATATATCACTTTCATTTTTTGGTTGTGCCATTATAAATATCTCATTCTATTTTAAAAAATAATTATCCCTTCAAAATGTATAGGTCTACTCATTTTTCACACATTTAACTACTTTATATATTTTTTCTAAATATTCACAAAAAAAAGAGATTTAAATGAGACATAGGGAGTATTAGTTTTTTGGAAAGTTGAGCTAAAATACTCCAAACATCCGTATGTTTTAAAATGTCTTATAAATACTCATACTTCCATTTCCTTTTTAATTACAATCTAACATCCATTAGTTTTTATTGACTCAATGAGTGAGCCAACGTAGCCTTCACGTGTATAAAAAGCAAATAATTCAAAATTTCTCGAACTATACGTGTTTATTCTAAAATATCATATACGATCAATAGTATACAAACAATACATATACTTTCGATTTTTATCCTAATCAACATCTTTTATCTTTTTGTTGAATCAGAAAAATCGGTCAATATAATAGCATCAACATGGATAAATATGACATAATTTTGATTATTGAAATTTAAAAATAATAATTAATAAAAAGTAAACACACACACACACACACATATATATATATATATATATATTGGAGTTTCTTCCCCAACCCAACCTCACCTCCCCTGAACTTGCAGTTGCAGCGGCGATGTGCATTGTAGAGCTGCCACCGCTCATTGTCACCGCTACAGACAAGTCATGAAGAATCAGTGTTGAGTCAAATTCTTCGCCTTTCAACTTTGATCCACTGATGATTTTTAATCTATTTAAATAACTAAAAATAGCAATCTTTGATAATGGGCAGTGGAAGGGAGGGGGCAGTATTAGCAATAATACTTCTATTACGCTCATGCTTTTTTATATATACTGTATTGCTTTTATATATACAATAAATTTCTACGGGTCTGACTGTATTGAGCTAGTTGCCTGATTTTGTACTCAGCGTGACATAATTAATTTTGAAACACATTGAGTACATGAGTGATATACGGTAATCAATTCTAATTCTAATAATAATATTTATTATTAGAAAATACTAGTTTGAATTTTGTATGACTATAATACTCGGAAATTCGATGTTAATAAACAAACCCAAGCTTTACAGACAACTATAATTCGATAGGAAAAGCTTAAACTTTAAACCGCATCTTTTGATGGGAGTTGTTAAATGTCATCAATCCTCTTTCCTATTCACAATAACCTTTTCCTTTTAAATTTATTCGTCCAAATAATCAAATTTGTTCTTTAACTTATTTCTGACATGTTTTCCGTGGTTTCAACTTTTAATTTCATGTTTCCTAAAAAAAAACTTTTAATTTCATGTTCGTGTATCAAACATTTTCTGACATTTATAGCAAATTTCCCTCTTTATATAATTTTAATTATTACTTACTAACCACCAAGTTAACTCTCCAAAAACAATTCTTCAAATTTAAAATTTTCTATTTTCTACAAATCTTGACCAAACTATTAAACTGTAGCTTTTGGCAACCTTTTGTAGCTTTCTTGGCATGAGATGAGACTTATTGAACTGTATGTAGGCATTTACCTGGTTTGGATAAATAAATTTTAAAAACTGTGTATTATGATTCAAATCTTAAATTTTTGATGTCAGATATTAACCATTATCATTAGGCTAAAACATACTCAAGCATTCATGTGGGTAGGTTTTTGACATAATTACTAATTAAAAGCGCTCGTTCACGTCATTAATCCTATAATAATAATTTAAAAGCCCATTAAGGGTTTATTCTCAAGCGAAAAGAAATGTCGACAAGCGGTGTAGCCATCCCTCGAATGTCATCGACATAAAAACTGAAACAAAACTATTGTTGTGAGAATCTTACGCTTGTGGGTTCAAAAGATCTATCGAGCGAGAGAAGGATTAGAATTGATTTTAGTCGATGAATGGTTAACTATTACGCACCTTCTCTTGGTACTTATAACTACTACACCAAGTTATAAAACAGAAGTATGTAAATATGTGGTACTTATAACAAAATCTTCTCCTTCTATGCGAGGCAACAAAATCCATAATGATCATGAGTCCTCGAATTTTACTAAATTTCCTATTAGATTTCGAGGAGGAGGCAATTCCTCGATTGTTTGTTTTGATATAACCATAAACAAGAGTCGAGGCATGTGACAAAAAATTATTTTCCTTTTTTGAATCCTATTCTATGGATGAAGATGTTGAAAAGAAGTACAAAGATTAAGAATGTTCAATGTATCGAGGATACCTAATTCAATTTTTGACACTTCCTATGTTATCTTAATGTATAGTTGTTGCTATGATGTATATTTCCAAAAGAATGGTGTGCTTTACTTTGCATTGGATTTATATTTTGTGTACTGCGATATTTGTTTTGATAGAAAGTTTGGTTGGGGGAGTCCCGTCGAAACTCGACGGGTTACCCACTAGTTATCATTAGGCTAAAACATACTCAAGCATTCATGTGGGTAGTTTTTGACATAATTACTAATTAAAGCGCTCGTTCACGTCATTAATCCTATAATAATAATTTAAAAGCCCATTAAGGAGCATGTGACAAAAAAAATTATTTTCCTTTTTTTTGGGGGGGGGTAAAGCGTGACATGATAATAAGTAATTAAGTACTATTATTTTACTTCACTAGGAAATTTATATGCTCATACACTTGTGTAGATTCACATCCCTGATATTTAAGATAGGTTATCTATGTTGGTTTTCAGTTAAGATCCAGTGTCATAATATTTTATGTGTTCCAGTATCAAATTTGCTATTTTAATAATACTTATTAAAAAATAAAAGTTATCATATATATAATGGATCATGATTAATATTTATAAACAAAAAATGAATTTTTTAAAAAATTATACCCTACTTATGAATTTATCAATTCTTATAATAAATTATTAATTAACAAAACTGAAATCAAATGCTAAAAAAAAACCTTTAAATACCCTTATTGGATATAATAAACCCTTGCTAATCACTACAAATCAAACTAAAATACAAAAAGTTGAAACTGGAGAAAATATAAAATAAATAAATAAAGGTAGTACACAATGAAATACTAAAAATGGGACCCTTGTGTGTGTGTTGGCCTAGTAATAGAGTGGTTAATACTCGAAACCAAAGATCTCGAGTTCGAGTCCACCGTAACGCGACCTTTAAATTCCTGTATTCAATTAACCAATAAAAAATGGGACCCTAGTCACTAGATCTCAGTTGATTGGTTCTAACTTGCTAAATTGTAAGAAAACAATTAGACACTTGAGAAATATATGCTACGAATTTTAAAAAAACTTATTTAGATGTCATTGTCATTCGGTTCTTCGGTCTTGCAACTGCCACATAAAATATATATATATATATATATATATATATAGTACACAGTATCTATGTCTAGAAATGCATAACTTTATTTGTAAATGCATATTTTAAAATGAATAATAATAGATATTGTTAAAAATAGGTAAATATCATTTTAAATAGTAAATTATACATGTTTTATCAAAAATATCTCGAACTATTAAAAATATTTATTTAAATGATTAATTATCAGTATTGTATCAAAAATATCTTTCATTCATTTTACGGTTTTGAAATCTTAACGTGGTTCGTTGGATACGACATGGAAATGCACATAATTTTATGTAGTATCTATATTATTTTATTTTTTGTTTTTCTATGTAATATCTGATAAAGTTTTTTAGTTAAATTTGCTAGGTGAAAAATGGACACAAAATATTTCTGATACAAAATTAATAGTTGATGATTTAACTAAAAAAAATTCTAAAAGTTTAAGACAGTTTCTGATAATTCGAATTAAAATGATATTGTCTTTAGGAAATATTTTACTTTAAATTATATAATATATTAATAAAATATAAAATTAAATTAAAAAATAAAATAATCAAATAAATTCAAAATTAATTATTCCATCAATAAATTAACAAATACCTCTTAATAATAAAATACTACTATTAAAGGAAGATCGGCGGATTTCGCATCACCTCCCTCACCTCTTTAAAGGCAATTGGGTCCCACACGCTAATGCTCTGTTTCTTAATTCCAAACGTAACCTCATGTGCTCGGTTAAAGCTCATTTACTTAACATTTAATTCTTTAAGGACTTGTAACGTTAGTTTTCTTTTTCTTTCTTATTTATTTTTAGTTATTTACTGGTTATGGGAGGTTGTCCGTGAATCTCACCCGCCTCAAAATAAACGTTCTTTGACATAACTTTATTTATTGAAAAAGTTCTCCTTAATTTATATACTTTAATGTTTGGAATAATTAATCATTTTGATATTTTTTATAGAAATTATATGTAAAATTTATATTTTGGTTGTCCACCGTCGCCGGAAAATTGTTTTACCACTTTATTTGTAATGTATTCTATTTATTTTTGAAATAAAGTGTTAATTCTGTGGGAAAGTTAATGTTATGCTCTTTAATTATTTCAGTATTACTATATTCCAGGCTTCAGCTCCAAGGCTCCAACCAACAAGGATGTTTGAATATATTTTTGTTGATTTAGCATATATATGATTTTTTCGCTATAGTATCTGGTTTGTCAGATAAAATGTGTCGCAATATGTCTGTAACAATTTTAAATGATCTACAATTCTGATGATCCCTGAATTAAACAGTTTTAAATTATTTATTTTGGTTGTCCGCCGTTGCCGGAAAGCTGTTTTACCATTTTGTTTGTACTGATATTCAATTTATTTGTGAAATAAAATGTTAATTTGTGAAGATATTTAATTATGAGCAATATTTGATTCATTATTATGTTGAATGATCATGTTGGAAATATGTTGCCATGATTAAACCACTAAAATTATAAAATATAAATATTTAATTAATTTGAAAAGATATGGAAATAGATTTGAATTGAAAAGGTCAACTATTATAAAAATAGATATATAAGTAAATGAGTCAATTAGTAATTTTTGATTAAAACATATAAATAATTAATTTCCATACTTAATTTATTTTTTACATAAATATTCTTCTATGTCTTGAAATGCATATATCTAATTAACATTTCCCAATTTAAAATAATTGTCTTTAAACAAATTTAAGATGTGAAGTTAAAAAGTCTTTCGAGGTAGTTATATAATTTTAGAACAGCATACATAGTACTGTATACTGCATAAAAACATGTGATGCCTAATTAAATTTAGGGCAGATGCGTTGAGCAGACCATTAAAGATTTCAAATAAATTACGTGTTTGCGACAATTTTATTGAGATGTGTTTAGGTGTCGGATTGTATAATAGATTATTAAACCTGTCCAGTTGGCATGAAATTTGACAGTCCATCATTTTCCTTTTTCATTGGTCGTGACTGTTATTATTTTCGAGGGGATCTCCTATACAGCCATCAATATATACAAATTTTGATATTTTTCTTCAATATAAATGATATTTGATATTTTTTCAATGTAAATGATACTTAAACAAATAATGTGCTTTTAATGTAAATGATACTTTTATTTATAATAAAAGACATTTTTATCTATTAAAACGGTACATACGGATGTATATGAGTTTTTGTTATATTTATATTTATTGCGAAAGTTATAACCGGACTATTCAAATACTGCACCTCGATACACCAACTTATATTTATGCAAATGTAAACGTGCATGTTTTGGTGAAATTTGAATATCATGTACAAATAAAATAAGTTTTTGAATGTTAACGTGTTTCGTAATCGAATATTTGAACTTTCATTTGGCAAAAGTCAATTCTTGAATTTTGTTGTGCATTACAAGAGCTTTTATTTGGCTCAGCGTTTATAAGCTAATTACTTTGGACAGTGACTTTTTTAGTTGAAATTAAGAATATGATTATTAATTTTTTGTAAGGTGAATATATGGACAAAAAATACCGATAAATTTATAACACTAATAACAAAAAATTACAATTTGTAACACTATACTTTAAAGTGAACTTTACCTATAGCTTTAATTTTTTTCATGAGTTTTAATTTGTAACACTAATAACAAAAAATTACAATTTGTTGTAATTTTTTTCAAAATAAAAATGCAGCTAAATTAAATTCTCAGTGGAGAGAAGTTTATAACACTACCATCACATATATAGTCTAAGAATAGAAGATTTTAGCATATTGCTATAATATTTTAGAATTTAATTTCTCCAAATTTTTATTTTATGGGAAATTGCAACTAACATGTTATTAGTATTATAAATTAAATTTCATGAGAAAAAACAAAATGACATACAAAGTTTATGATTTTTTGAAGCAATAAAGCAAAGCGACTTTTTTAGCAGTGAGTGTCACTTGATGGAATAATAATAATAATAATAATAATAATAATAATAATAATAATAATAATAATAATACCCAATCACCACATAGTATGAAGTTCAATGACCTAATTGTTGAACTAAATAAAATTTGAGCCCAATGAAAGAACATAGAAATTTAAGAATTTATTTAATTAGTATTCCTTATTGGGTCATGTTGTCATGGTTCTCTTCTGGGATGATCATACAAATTAGAATACAATTACGTGGAAGTAAATCATAAATATGATACTCTAATAAAATAAATCAAATTTAATACGTATGTTTACTAAATTAATAATGTCCTTCCAAGTGGCGCACATCGGCATATATTTTCGCATCTAGAATTATGCTGGTGCTACCTTTTGGCCTTCTCGAGCGCTCGTGGTCGTAAAGTTTTTTCAAATTTCACTTGCCTTTTAGGCTCAATATAAGCTCCCAAAAACAAATTAAAAACTAATTTTTAAGCTTGAAAAAAAACTTATAAACTGTTTTGGGGAACTTATAAGCTCAGCCAAACACCCTCTAAAACCAATGCCAATATAGGATTTTATTTTTTTAATAGTGGAAGCAAATATAGTATGTTTTAGTAATAGTTTTTCATTTATATTACGTCACACAGTTTTTTAGAGGACATATATGAAGTCGCATTTAGTGGGTGTTTGGCTAAACTTATTTTAGAGAGTTTATAAGTTCCAATAACTTATAATGTTTTAAGAGTTTACAAGATGTAATGTCTCAAGTGTTTATAAATTGTTAAAGTATTTGGATAATTGATATATAAGCTAAAGAAAGAATCGTGAATTAGAGAGAAAATCATAGTTAGAAAAATAAAATTGACGAGATGTGAAGTTGATAATGTATGTGTAGGAAATAACGAAATATAATAAGGTTATTTTAGTAGATTCATGATTACTTATAAGTTTATGAAAAAATAAATTAGAGTTGACCAACTTATTTTTAGAGGAGCTTATAAGTTGTTGGAGCTTATTTTCACAAACTTATTTTACCAGACACTTTAGTTCAGCCAAACACCCTCTTACTCTTCCAATTCAGAAAAAATTACTTACAATTTATGAATGGTAATCACAAGAAACTTGTAAACGTCATCAAAATTACAAGGTGATATTTTTTGTATATGAACACAAAAGTGGTATGAAATTTAAAAATAGGTACAATTCTCCCTCTGAACTACGAATAATTCTCAAACTATTTGACTGAGAATTAATTTCGAATCACAAGCAGAAAAGCAACCAAAAAGAAGGAACACGTTATACAAAACGTAATCGATTCAAAGAATATATGCCGCAGCAAATCCTCAAGACAAGATCAAAGAAAATTACTTTGGTTTCAAGCGTCAATTAAAGCACGTATACCACTTTTCATTAATAATCTTTAAAAGAAACACAAATTACACCAAATTACCATAAGCTAAACATATCAATAATTTCTTAAGAACTACCCTTGGTCGTCATCATCATCAATCACCTAATTTCCCTTCAGAAATCCTTGAGCAATTTCCTCACCTGCTCGAGCGTCACGAACAGCACGACGGTAAACGGCCCCTGCCGCGAGATCGTCGGAATGAACCCCTTGTAGAGCGCCATGGGACCCTCGGCCCTAATCGTCTTCATGGCGCAGTCGAGGGCGCCGCTGTAGGGCGGCGCCACCCCGGCCTCCACCTTCATGTTCATCACCCGCGTCTTGATCACGTCCACGGGGTTCGACGCCACCGCCGCCACGAACCCCGCCGCGAAGCTGGCCGTGACGTGGCACCCGAGCCCGTCCTTCATCAGATTCTTCTCCAAAATCATCTCCTTGAACTGGTCGTACGATGCCAGCTGCGAGGCCGTCACTAGCATGGCGCGGTTCACCGTTAGAGACGAGCCGCGCCACAGGCTGCCGACCCCTCGTTCTTCGCCATCTGTCCGATGGCGTCGACCACGCTCTTGTAATTGCGCCGCTGCGCCACCGGGAGGCGGCCGTCGGCCTGCATACGGACCATTGAAACGTCGGCAGGGTTGCCGACGGCTGCGCCGACACCACCGGCGATTAAGCCGGCTACGATTTTGCGCGCCAGCGGCATCTTGTTGGTGTTGGGGTCGGTCCATTTGGTTTTCAAGATGTCGTAGAGGCCCATTCTGGTGGTGGAGTAGAGAGTCTGGCGGAGGACGGTAGCGGAGACGCCGGAGAAGAGGGCGGCGGCGCCGTCTTGCTGGATGATTTTGAGGCCGACGGAAATGGGGCCGACGCGGGGGGGAGGGGGAGGGATGTGAAGATTCTGCGCCGCGGCGGCGGAGGTGGGGAAGGCAAGGGCGGGGCGGAGGTGCGGCGGCGGCGCCGTGGCCTCACCCTGCAGCTGCATATGGACCTTGATCAAATCTAAGGGGTGGGTGCTGCAGCCGGCGATGATGGAGGCGATGCCTCCTTCGACGAAGCCCTTAACGCCCATGACGTGTTCGATGAAATGGCTAGCTAAGTTTCCGGAAAATTGCAATAAATAGCGGAAACGATTCTTTTCGTTTCTGCAAAGAATGGAGAAAGGAAAGGAAAAAATTAAGGGGAAGGGGAAGATCAAGAAGAAGACCAATTGGAATTGGAGTTCATCTCACTGGAAACCAGGAGATGGGAATGCAGGCCGAAGGCGATGGAGGAGAAGTGGGGGACGGTGGCCCGCTGAGACATATGATGTTGGGAGAAAACGATAATGGATGCAGAAAAGAGGTGGTGGCGAAGGTATTTATAGTGGCCAATTTGTGAGGAATGGTTGCTAGGTTTTCACACGCAACGGCGTAATGACGAAATTATTTTTATTTTACATTTTGAATGTCTCTCTCTCTCCTCCTCTGTTTTTTGCCAATATTACGCGACTTGGGTTGGGGGTAGGGGTGAGTAAAATGTCCAATAATCGAATAATCGAATCGAATCAAACCAAATATCTAATTTGGTTCGGGTAAATCGATTATTTAGACAATTCGATTATAACCGAAATATATTTTGGTAGTATGATTTTCGATCGGGTATGAGTTTTTTAGAATATCCGATATCCAAATTTATATTTATATATAGTATAATAATATTATAATTAAAATAAATAGTTGCCCTAAATTGAACTTTAAATTTGGTGTTTGAGAAGATTGTAGCATTTTATGAATTGTTCGTATTTGGTAATATTTTTGAACTTTGAACTTATGAAGATTGTTGGTAATGAGTTGTTTAGTATTAGACAATGTTATTTATGAATATTGCAAACTAGTTATTTGTTGAGTATTAGAATATTTTTTGTATGTTTTTGTTTAAAATTCATAATTAAGGCAAAAATTCGGTTTTATCCGAATTATCCAAAATATCCGAAATAATTTTCGGTTATTTTGGTTTGGTAACCGAAATTATTTCGGTTTGGTTCGGATATCATTTCTAAAATTTCGATTATTTTAATTCGGATATTTTTTTGACCATACCCGACCAAATACCCAAATACTCACCCCTAGTTGGGGGTGCCCCGTGCTGATTTTTTCCAAACTTTTCGAATGTCATATTCTGTAAAATGCTAACTTTGATAAATAAATATTTATTCATAAAATCTATTTTTCCAAATCAATGGAAAATTTCGCTTTTTGATTATTATATTTATTGTTATAAATGTATGTATAAATGGGCTCATAGGTTTTTAATACGATAAAATTAATTATCTCTCTCTCTCTCTTTTTAAAAGCAATTATATTTCTCTTTATTGGGATTTGGTGAAGTTACTAAAATCACAACCAAATGTTTTTAGGTAGGGCTGTATACGAACCGAGTCGAGCCGAACATTGTCAAGCTCGAGCTCGGCTCGTTTAAATTTTATTCGGCTCGAGTTCGGCTCGAGTTCGAATTCGAGCTTTAAATTGAGCTCGAGCTCGGTTCGTTATAAAATTTTTGAGCTCGCGAGCTACTCGAATTCGGTTCGATAACTACTCGTTTATGAGATATATTCGAACTCGAGTTCGAACTCGAGTTCGAACTCTGCTCGTGTTCGACTTTGCTCGTTTTCGAGCTCGAAATCGAGTTCGAATTCGGTTTGATAATGTGTTATTCGAGATCGAACTCGAATTCGAGCTCGACTCAACTTAAAACACTATTTTATCATAATTCACTAAATGATTTCATTAATTCAAATGATGCATAGTCAACTAATTAATCATAATCAAACAACAATTACAATAAGAAGTTTAACAAGATTCATTACCAAGTGAAATTTTCACAACTAGCAAAAGAAAAATATGTCTAATTCTATTTAGTTTTGGATGAGATTCATATTAGAAAAGATGTCGATTCTAACTAGTTTTGGATATAGACTATACAATATTTAAAATTAATATCCTATTTAATACCATTCGAATACATCTACTCTATTCTTCTACTTACGAATTATTATTATTATATTTATCTCATAAAAATTAATTATGTAAGTTAGATGTTATTTATTTTAGAATTATAATTATAGAGATATAAATATAACTACGTAACTCATACTTGTATATTTATATATTATAATGATCTATATTGATATTTTGTTCATAAGATAACTTAGTAGATCATGTTATTTTTTAATTTTCCAACTCAATATTTCATTTGATAATATTCAATATCATTCTATTACATTTACTTTTCAAAATCTACTTATGAGTTATAAATTATAATTGTTTTATCTCATAGTTACTTAGTTATAAAGGTAGATGAACTTTATATTAGAATTATGAATTATTATTATATTTATCTCATAGTCAATTAGTTATGTAAGTTATTTGTAATTTATTTTAGAATTATAATTACATAGATATAAATATAACTATGTAACTCAAGTATACTTGTATACTTATACATTATAATTATCTAAATCGATATTTTTGTTCATAAGATAACTTAATAAATCATGTTATTATTTTTTAGTTTTCCAAATCAATATCTCATTATATTAATTAATTGTTCATTTAATGATTTTATTTTATAACACACATGAAAATATATATTAAGGTTTGATTAAAATAAATATATATATACATATATATATATATATATATATACATACTAAAAGCGAATATACTATTCAATATCATTCAATTACATTTACTTTTCAAAATATTATACTAGTATAAATAGGATAATTAGTTAATTAGTTATATAAGTTAGATGAAAATTTATACTAAAATATATATTTTGTAATTTATTATTTATTTTAATTATTTAAATATATAAATAATTTATTATCAATACTTCATATATATGCTTATTTGTTGCTAAATAATTATAATTAACATATATTTTATAATTTATTATTCATTTTAATTATTTAAATATGTATAAATAATCTATTATTTATATCGTTCGCGAACATGTTCGTGAACATGTTCGAATTAAGGTTCGTGAACATGTTCGAATCAAGGTTCGTGAACATGTTCGAATAAGAGTTCGCGAACGGGCTCGTTTGAGTTCGAACCAAACATGTTCGCGAGCCCACGAGCCGAACATCTCTAAGCTCGAGTTCGGCTCGATAAACTTATCGAGCTCGATTCGAGGCTCGAGTTCGGCTCGTTTACAAAACGATCGAATTTCGAACGAGCTTTTTTCGAGTCGAACTCCGAGTAGCTCACGAACGGTTTGGTTTGTTTACAGCCCTATTTTTAGGGGAAAAAGGAGAGAAATCACGGCTTAAATCTTTGATAACTATATTTTGATATTCTATAAACATGCAATCAACCATGAAACAATACAATGAAAAGCTATAGTGTTCTGTTAATTTTTTTCATTTTTTCGTGTCACTGATAATTTTTTTCATGAAACAATGAAAAGCTATAGTGGACATCCTTAATTTTTTTCATTTCCTAGTGTTCGATAATTTCATCCTTAATTTGGTTTAATATGTTGTGTATACGCATAAGTAATAAAATAAGTTTATCATTTTGACAAAAACTTGGGTGAGCTCCGCCTCACCGTGAGCTTATCCTTGTTTTTTGTTAAAATAATTATATATTAATTATGGTGAATAAAGATAATTGGATTTTATTAATTTATAATTAAATTTATTAGTTTTTAATTTAAAATTAGAATTTATTAATTCATAATTATAGTTTATTAATTCATAATTGAGGTTTATTAATTCATAATTAGAATTTATTAATTCACAATTTGGGTTTATTAATTCACAATTAGGTTTTATTATTCAAAATTAGGGTTTAGTAATTCCAAATAGGGTTTATTATTGAAAATAAAGGTTTATTAATTCATAATTAGGATTTATTAATTCATAATTAGGATTTATTATTCAAAATTAGGATTTATTATTCAAAATTAGGATTTATTATTCAAAATTAGGGTTTATTAATTCAAAAATATTATTTATTAGTTTACAATTAAAGTCTATTAAACTAATTAATTTTAATTAGAATTAATTAATTAATTAAGATTAAGTAGAATTAATGCGCGCACATGAGACCACCCTATCATTTTATGTTGGATTATTTGACGAGTCAAACACATGCATGATAATTTTGTAATTCCGCCCAAATGATCTTACATAAGTTACCGTGACAAAATTAAGGATACATTACTAGAGCTCATAATTTATTTATTTTTGACTTGATGAGGTTTGAACCATAGATATCTCTATTTATAGAGAAGATCTTCACTATATGTCCCGGAAGGAATAGACTGCATCACTGATAGGGAAATAAAAAGAAAGGAAAAAAAAATCAAATTGAAAACGTTCACCCAAAAAAAAAATATCTTGACAAATTTTACAGTGTTTGCTTTAATTTGACATAAAATATATTATTTCATTAATAAATTATTCCCTACAGAGTACTTTTTTTTAGTAGGGGTATTCAAAGTAGTTTTCTTTAACAAACTTTTGCATAGAATCTTGCAAATTATGTGCTCAGCTATTATATTTGGTAAAATTTGATCATTATTTATATTTTTTCTATTCAAGATGATAAAATAGTGGAATTTGAGGCCTCACGAATTATATATTTGGATGTTCCCTCAATGCCTAAAATTGTCAATTTCCATAAAAATAAAGGATCCATATGAGTTGTTATATTTGACCTACTTAAACTAATACGACGACTTTATAATTTTCAACAAGGAAAATTATAAAGCGGAGAAGAGAGGCTGTCAAATTTCTTGAATAATTAGAAACCAATTGATAACGTAGTCATAGTGTATCTTGGACGTAATTATTAGGGATGAGTATTCGGTTATTCGATCGATTTTAGACGAAGAAATAACATAATCGAATTAGCCGAATTTTTTTAAAAAGTAACTTAACCGAATCGATTTTTATTCGTTAACCGAACCGAAATAACTCGAAATATATTTTGGTTATTTCGGTTAAACCAAGTTTTTAACAAAAAAAATATATTTTCAAATAAATAAATAATATTATATATAGATATAATATCCATATAAATACATTTTTATATGTTATATATATAAAATATTCTATAAAAAACTAATAGTATTATATAATAAATAAATAATATTATATATTGATATAATAGGGAGAGATAAATGAATAGGATTAAGGATATTGATATATTATAATTATAATTTTAAATAAATAGATAAATAATCGAAATAGTTGAATTAACTGAACCAAATTTGATTCTTCGATTTTGTTCGATTCGGTTATTCGATTTTCGAATATTTTGTTCACCCGTAGTAATTAGTGGAATAATGGTTTTATATGTACGAATTAGAGATTGAAAAATGAATATATATTATCATACATGTTTACATATCTCATACTCATACTATCATCTCTAACTTACAAATTGTACATTTGTTTCAAATCTGCTACATCTAAATCAATTGAATTAAGTCTATAAAATACACATCAATCGATGACATTAAATATAATAGTATGCTATTAAATTAAGTGAAGTGAAGTGAAAATATATTGATTTGGTGAGATATTATGATTCATTAGACTTTCCATTTACTAAATTATTAATATATTATTGAAACTCAATAAATCGAATTTGTGACGGTTTTGGTTTGGAAATGTTTTCAACCGTTAGAAGCACGGCTGGCAACGAGAGGATGACATCGTTATCAACATGTTTACATAAGAGTTAAGCTTGATAAAAAAGATTTTGTGACACATTTAGCCTAAAAATAGATTTTTAAGATAGTTATCAACAAAGGTTAATACATGAGAGTTAAGCTTGATAAAAGATTTTGTGACACATTTAGCTAGCCTAATAATAGATTTTTCTAAGAATACAAAATTTTCACCACCATGAGTTCACCCTTTTTCGTTAAAATAATTATATATTAATTATGATGAGTAAAGATAATTAAATTTTATTAATTTATAATTTTTTTTAATTTTTAATTATAATTTATTAATTCAAAATTAAAATGTATTAATTCACAATTAAGGTTTATTAATTCATAATTAAGGTTTATTAATTTAAAATTAGGATTTATTATTCAAAATTAGGTTTAGTAATTCACAATTAGGATTTATTAATTCATAAGTGAGGTTTATTAATTCATAATTAGGGTTTAATAATTCAAAATTAAGATCTACTAATTCATAATTAGGGTCTACTAATTCATAATTAGAGTTTATTAATTCAAAATTATGGTTTATTATTCAAAATTAGGGTTTATTAATTTCAATTAGGATTTATTAATTCAAAATTAAGAGTTTGTAATTTATGATTAGGGTTTATTAATTCATAATTAGGGTTTATTAATTCCAATTAGGCTTTATCAATTCAAAATTAAGATTTATTAATTCACGATTAGAGTTTATTAATTCAAAATTATTATATATTAATTCATAATTAATTAATTAATTAGATGTCTCACTGTGCGTCTGTGCGTGCGACGTGCACACAGGAGACCACCCCATGAAAATTAATAGTTTTACTTCCATAAATATTATTTGGTTTTATCTTGAGAAATATTCTATGAATATATGCCGTGTGAAGTGCCTTGAAAGCGTGCAGTTCATGAACCAGCTTGCGTCCGCAAAGGTGTAGGCAGTGGGGGTTAATAATTTAATATTATGTTGTTATATTTATATATATATATATATATATATATCCCATGAGGACGAAAATTTTATATATATACATAATATTTCATAATATGTTATATTACTACTCACCGATTTCGATTTACTAATTGTGAGATTGATCATAGCGCAGCACATGCTATTTTGACCAAAAACTAAAATAAAATAAGAGCATGTAAATTTTAATAAAATATTACTTTGCTACTTGATTTCATTTTTGTCACAAATTTTGCTTGTTTTCCTTAAATTTGGTAAATTAGATCTGATTTCACTGTTGAAGTTGTTAAAATCTCATACAAAACTTGCAAGAAAAGCATTTTACAAGTCCATACTAATATTTTTTTGTAAACCTCTTATCTTTTATAAATACAATGATTATGATTTAAAGAAAACTATTTATTTACATCATCGTTTATGAAGCATGTACCTATACTATTAAAGTAATTTACAACTATCCCATTTGCTACCTTACCTCTTTACTACGCCATCCAAAGCAACATCCTATATTGCGAAGCTCCTTTTATGAAACTTTGAAAAAAAAATTACAAAGTCAACAACCACCTCTACTAGACTTGGCTAAAAAGCCAGTAAATAGGCATATCGATGTTGACTTGACCCCTAATACTACAAATTGATGCAATTAAGGGCCACGTTATAAATATTATAATGTGAAATGAAAAGGGTAAAATTGAATTAATTTGATACTAGAAAAAGGCTCATGAGGTGTATATGGGGACAAACTATCTGAGTTTGATTTATTCCAATTTGTGTAGAGGGATATTAATACAAAATAAATTATATTTCTTCTTTTGCGCCTACTTTTGATAACAAGGCGCCGCGTGTCATTCTACAAATGGGCAAGACCGATTTGCCGCGTCAAATGTTAGTTGGTCTACGAGGTTGTATCTGGGGCGGGTATCTAAACTTGCGAGGCCCATCTAGAAATTCTCGAAAAAAAATGAATCTTGACTTAAACATCTTGGAAAATTAAACTGTACATAGAAAAGAAAAAAAAAATGCTTTTGACTTAAACAAAAACTTATAGCGTCGCCTGAGAGATTCGAACTCTCGCGGGGAAACCCCATGTACTTAGCAGGCACACGCCTTAACCACTCGGCCAAAGCGACTTCTTATGAAAGAAGATATTTTTAAAAATATTAGTTAATGATAATACTAATAAATAGGGGTTTCAACTAGGCCAACCCAATCGATTTCGAGCTATTTTCATTTCGGTCAAATCGAGCTAAATTTTTTCTGACTATAATTTTTTGATCCTAACCCTTAACTTCAATTTCTAATTTAGCTTGTCGGCTAAAAAGTGTATATATTTTTTATCACATATGAGTTTTCTTGATAATCATATTTTTGTAATAAAGATTAGGCCTGTTGATAAGCACTCATATTTACATGTTTATAAGGTCTATATGATTTCATTTCTAGAGATTTGTGTGTTTGTTAGTTAATTTAAACTTATATGAGTTCATTGTGTAGAACTTGTTACTTGCTTGTACTTTGGGTGAATTTGTAGAAAAATCAAATTTAAGGAGAATGATCATGATATGAATAAAGCTCTTCTTGATGAGAGTTCGTGGGTGCAAACGGATCGAAAATCGAACTCCGGATGAAGGAGAACGAATCCGAACAAACTCAATGCGTTGAAGCCTAGAGACCACGCGGTCACAAGCACGCGACCACATGTGATGACGCGGGCGAGCAATTTTCATCCAGAAGACCATTGAGGTCTCGAGCACGTGACCGCGTGTGGCGCCGAGTCTCCTATTTGTAAAGGTGAATTTTGAATTTTATCCTATTTTGAGCCAATTTAGGAAATCTAATATATTTCATTGTTACACATATAAATACCTTATAAAAGCTCTACAAAATGATTCCACCACATATTTTACAGCTTTGATATTTTTGTGGAGCTTTTGGAGACGAGAAGAGAGAAAAGAAGATCAAGGGCTTGAAGATAACGAGATTCTTACGAATCTCTTTACGGTTTTTATTGTTTATGATTTTATTTTTCTTTGATTTTAGTTTTCTAGTCAACATGTCTATGTGTGGTTAATTTTCTATTATCCTAGGGTTAAGGAGTAAATAGATGTGATTGTTGGATATAGTTTTGATTAATTAATCTAGTTTTTTTCTTCCTTTTTATGTTCTTGATTTATTATTTACTTAATTGCTTGATCACCAATTTTGCATGATTTTTCGTATCGGTTTGATATCAAGAGATGATAACTAATATTTAATTGAGAATATAAAACATACTTTACAATATTACCCGAGAGGTCTTGAATCGGTTTGAAGATTTATAATCTTATTATTCTGTTTGGAGTTGCATGTTAAGTAATGATCTGTACACAGTAGTCTTGCATGTAATCCATGATTTATTCGCTACGATAGTAAGTTTAAGTTATTTTTGTGATTGTCTTAGGAAGAATTGAATCTTTAATTGATTAATTGATCTGGATTGGTTTGATTATATTTTTGGTATCGATTTTGACTACACCCTCATAAACATCACCGACATTAACCAAATGAGAAATATCATCCTTAATTTGTATTAACCAAATGAAAAAAAATTCACTAATCTTGGTTCATAATCCAAAAACTACAGATGAACTTTCCTGGTCCCAACCACTAAGTTTCACTGATCTTGGTTCATAACTTGAAAACTACAACGAAATCCGTCTATCGCTACGTATGGTGAGAATTTACACTTTTTTGGAAACTGCAATCTGATTTGAGGTGAAAACGGATATCTTTTTGCTTCACCCTCCTACATGGGTCTAAGCTTTAAAAGTTAAATAAATTAAAATAATAAAACAATAAAAAAAGAAAAAAGTTAGAGTAACTTAACTAAATATAATAGATTACTATATAAATATATAATGAAGATGATATTGACGATAATTTGAATTAAATCAAATATAGTTTATTCTCTTGTTCATGTGGCAATGCTATATTAGAAGTGGGCACATTAACTCGTGCTAACTATGAGTAGTAGAACGTTTCTATTGATCAAAATATAGTATAAATCTATTTGTATTTATATTGTTAATATTAATAATAGATGATCGACAAAATAACTTGACATATTTATTACATACTATTAAATATTATGTATTTTTTGAAATAGTTTGGATCAAATTTTATTTTATTTTAATTAATTAAATACAAAAATTTAAACATCGTATCATGATATATTCGAACTCGAAACATTTTCGAATATTAACTACTTTACTACCACAAGATGCATGTTAATCTCACTTGTCTTTATTGCGTAGCTAAGCCGTGTGCAAGAAAAAAATGACAGTTGTAATTCTTACCGGTGTAAAGAAGATAAATTAAAAATAGTAAAAGCAAAAGGAAACAGCGATTGGGTAAAAACCGTAAAATTCCCACCAAACCAACACGACATTCTTCGCTTTGTGTGAGTCGTTAGATAATCCACTCTCGCCCAAAAGTTCTGCTCTCAGTCGTCACTCGTCAAACCCGTTGTCAATTTCTCTTTTTTCCCCTTTTCCGATTTTGCCCCTCCGCCGTCGCCGGTGCCGCCTCTTCCGTCCGCGCAGTGCTGACCTTATGTACCGGAAGAAGATCCGGCTCTTAGGGTTTCTCTTCAGCTCCGTCTTGATCCTTGGCGCGGGTTAACCGGGTTGGCGGATCTCGTGAATCCATGTTAGTTATCGTCGCGATTTTGCTGATTTTTGGTGCTGTAGTCCGCCACAAGTGGAAGAATGCGGCGACGAAGAAGGAGGAGATTTTGAGGCTTCTAGCTGCGGCCTCTGAGGAAGAAGCGGAAATTGCTAAGTTGGAGGTAGTTGATGTGTATAAATCTCCTTCACCACTGCCGCCGCAGCTGCAGATTCAAAACCGTTATTATTGTGCTGTTTGTTATTCCGCCACGACTACTCGGTGTTCTCAGTGCAAAGCTGTCAGATACTGGTGAGTGTTTGCGTGTTGTTGGTTTTTAATAGGGTATGCTTATAATTGGGTTATCTCTTCAACATTCCTTCTGAGATTCCTTTTTTCCACTCTCTAATTCACTTGGTGGGTGGCTGTTCGTGTTTATCAGTGAATAATTGTTAATATTAAAGATTTTAAAGACATTCGATATTAGATAATAATAATAATTAGCTGTTCTATCACCCGAAAGTTGAATTGCGGGTATGCTTGGAACGTTGTAGCGCCTAGAGTGATACGTCACTGGTTTGGGGACTGGAAGGACTATTCATCAGTTTTGGGGGGCTCATGTAACATAATGATGTAAATACTGAGAAATTAAGCTCATACTTGGAAAAAAATAAAATAAAGCCCGAATCAACTCAACTATGCTATCAGTTGTGGTTATATGTGTATGAAGAAAAACAAGAAAGTTATAGGTTTTAGAGTTTTGGTTGCAGGATGGTTTATATGGATATATTTTCAAATTAAAATTCAGAATTATTTGGTCCTGCAAGATATGTGGCATATGAAGAGGATTTTCGAGTCAAATGTTAGGGATTCAACTCGTTGAAAAGATTTTGTTGACAAGTAAAGCTGAAGATTCTATCATCTAGGAGCTTAAGTAAAGATTGTTTATTTATGAAATTATGGTGAACGGAAGACTTTTGAATCAGATGGGTATTGAATTTTACGTGAGTTGCATATAGAAATCCCATTGGTACCTGGTAAATGACAAAAACATCATCTGGGAGCAAGTAGATTAGTCCTGATTAAATAATACTTATCATCTAGGTTTTACCTCCAACACTAGCGATTGTCTCAATGCATGGACATATATCAGTGGATTTCGTCTATATCATGCTATGTAGCACCAATACGTGAAAACATATTAAGTATTTAAAAAATACGTATTCAATACAAATACGTTTTAAATACGTCCAAAATACGTATTAAAAACGTTTTTTTTTTTGTTTTTTTTGTTTTTTAATAAATGCAATACGTATTTAATACGGTCAAATACGTTTTGTGCTCTGTTTTTTTTTTTTGCCGTTCTTTGCGTCGGTTGTTTTGTATTGTCTTTGGAGAGATGTTGATGTCTTCTGCTTTGTGCTCTTGTTCGCCCATGTGCTTCCCATTGCGGTAGCCGATGTGTTGCTGTTGCTATGCGGTTGTATGCCTCATTGTCGTAGGCAAACTATTGTCGAACGATGAGGAATGAATACTATTGATGAACAATGAACATTCTTTGAGCGATGCGCACCTTTAACATCATTATCTTGACTCCAAATGACAAAGCATTATAGTGAATGAATACTATTCCACCGTGGAGCTTGCCTTAGCTTTGATTGAAGGCTTGCAGCAAGTGTGCTCTTATAATATAATAATTTAATAATAATAATAATAATATAAAAATATAATAAAAATATAAACGTATTTTTAACGTATTCGTATTTGAATTTTTAGAAGATTGACGTATTTTCATATCGTATCGTATCACGTATTCGTATTCGTATTCGTATTCGTATTCGTATTGGTGCTTCATAGATATCATGGTACCTATTGTCTAAATGCCTAGTCTAGCTATGCTCAACCCATATGATAATCAAGTAGGTTTAAAAGTTATCCTTAAATTAGTCTTTTGTTGGTGCTCAACCTCATGTTACCACAGTACCACTAACCTCGTTTATTCTTCAACTTCTCCTCCTCTAAGAGTCTATTTTGTTTTATGTTCGACGTATCCCCGTACATGTGTATAAAGTTAGGATGGTGTCCCCGTGTCGATAATTTTCTAAGTAATTATATTTGACACTCGGATCTGCACCCATGTCCGATACACGTACATATGTCCATGTAACTAGGGATGTCAATGAGTGGATTTTATCAGGACCAGAACCAATAAATAAGTAATGGTTCTGGTTCTGGAACCGACCCATTAAACACTGGATCTGGACCGGACCCGGACCATCAACTATGGGTCTTAAGCGGTCCGGATCTGAGCGGGTCTGGAACCAGAACCGAACCAGATCCGGACAAGAACCAGAATTGAAATCGAAACCGTTGTTTTATAATTTAATGGGTTATGCGTGATTTCGAATCGATATGGATAAAACTAGCTCATTTATAAGCCTATTTAAATTTAGGCTTGTCAATAGACGGGTTTTACTTTGACCAGAACCAATAAATAAGTATTGGTTCTGGTTCTGGAACCAGAACTAGATCCGGACCGGACCGGGCCATCAAACTATGGATCTAAACGGTCCAGGTTTAAAACAGGTCTGGAATCGGAACCAGAACTAGAACCGCTGCTTAAAAATTTAATGGGTTTTGAGCGGTTCCGGATCGGTCCGGGTAAAACCCACTCATTGACATCCCTACATGTAACATAGGATATAGTATATCCTTACTGTAAATGCTTTACAGCTGTAATCTATTTCTTTCAGTTTCTATTGTTATTTATGTATGAAGTTTTGTGTGATTTATGTTGCTGGTGTTCCCTTGTCTTCTTTTTTTGGGTTTTAATCGTGATAATCTTGTACATGGGTGTTCAACTTATATTTACTTAGGGGATAAGTATTTGAGTGGACTGATTAAGAAGGATCACTCCAACTAGCTTAGGCAGTCAGCACTTATATATGTTTCTGCCAAACATCTTGTTTACCACGTCTTTGCAACTCTTATTGCATTTTGTTGAGGGACATTGATTCCATTACAATCTCATAGCATTATAAGGTTATGAATCTTTTCTTTGCGGCTATTAAACTGTGAAAAGATTATCATCCAGTTGCTGATATCCTAATTCTTTTATTGGCCTTTTATTGCCGTAAGTTTCCAGAGGGGAAATAACCGGCTTGTATATTCTGTGATTAGAAGCATGTGTATATATTTCCCTATGAACTATACTTGTAATATAGAATTAATGGAGACTGTAGAACATTGACCATACATGAAATTGTATGCAACTAGGATAGACCTCACAGTACGATAGTATCAACACTAATAATTTAAAAGAATAAAAAAAAAAATTCGATAATATGCACTGATTGATTAAGAATAGATAATTGCCATAACACTAAAAAAAGTATAATTATCAATCAATCAAGTTCTAAACCCAGTAATTGTAGTACTATTTTCCAATGTTGTAAAAAACTTAACGCGTAAATGAGGCGTTTTGTCTTGGCGAGGGCGTAAGTTTCTAGGCGGTCCGAGGCGCAAGCCTCGAACTATTTTTTCCATAAAAACATTAAATAGCAAGCCAAACATCAAATTTAATAATTTATAATTCTGAACAATATCAAACTAAAGGCATAAAATGTTCATAAAATATAAAACGTAGGATTATCTGTTTTGTCTTTTAAATATAATTATTGCTAAGGTTGAATGTTTAATTGAGTATTGGGTTTTAAAATTAAGACTTAACAAGTATGAAATTTTGTTTAATTTTATTTGAGTTCTAAAATTAGCCCAAAACACTTGAAATTTTGTAAAAGATTGAAATTTATGAGGCTTAAGCCTCGAGAAGCCTCGAGGGGCTTAGCACTAAGGCGTGCGCCTCGGCCCTCTGGGGCTCAAGCCTCGCAGACAACGGAAAAGGCTTAAGCCTTGATACTTTTTGACAACGCCTCACCTCGAGGCGAGCCTCAAGGCGTAAGCCTCAAACGTTTTTCACAACAGTGCTATTTTCCATCAAATATTCTGTCATTTTTATAAAACCAAATAACTGAAATAAATAAGTGAGTTTATCTTGGATTTCCCTCTATATTGGATTGCTTATGTCAGGATATGGATCAAATAGATATTCCTTTTCAGATGGACTAAGGGACGCTGCTCAATCAATTAGTTATGAAATACCATCTACTCTGTTTATTATTTAAAATATGTATTTGATATATGCTCCAGGAGAAGGAGGTGAAATTTGGTAAGGTGATTTTAGGCAGGAACATTTTTTAACCTGAGATTGACTTATGTTAGGAGGTTTCTCTATTATTATATTTATAGATATTGCTTCCTGAGTGCAAATAAAATACTTAAAATATTTGAAGTAGACCTGATGGGAGGATGAGTTAATGAACATTAAAAATTCTCCAAGAATTTTGTGTGAAGCTTTTGTTCAGGAGACATTCTTTCCTAGGGAACATTTTTTTACCTTTCTAAATTACTTATGTTAGCTAGGTAACATTTTTATATATGTTTTGTAGTTCTGGCAAATGTCAAATAATTCACTGGAGACAAGGTCATAAGGATGAATGTCGACCTGCCTCTTCATTGCATGTCAGCAAGGAAGGTGCAAGTGCTGTGGAAACAGCTTTCCAAGATCAATTGGAAATCAATTGCAATAATGAGACTGGAATTTGTTCTGATCCTAATGAGCAGCTTGATGATTCTGGATCTTCAAGCAGCTCCTTGCCTTGCTTTTCTTCGTCAACTGAACATAGTGAAACATCATTTGATGCTTCAAGCATCGGGACTTTTGAGTCAGGAACCCCTATTAGGCCTTATAAAGTAGCTTCTGGAGGTATTGATTATCATATGGAACACAGTACATCTAATTCTGATGAGGCAGATGTACCAAGTGTGCCCTCCTTGAATTCTACTGTTCAGGAAGTAAACAATAAGATTGGGGTTACCAAGATAAAAAAGTCACAAGCTACCAATCCTGGTAATGGCTTTCACACAACCGGCACTGAAGATAAAAGAACTTGCAGTGAAGATGTGTCAAAAAAGTATGTGGGTACAACTGAATTGAGGAGCTCACAATCCTCCGGTTCTTCGAAGACATCATCTTCTGTAGAAAATTATACAAATCAAGCACTTCTGTCAAGTGATAAAGTTACAAAATCCATGTACTCTAGGAGATCAGGCAACCGCCAACAAGTCCCTACTGTTGATATTAGGAATTCACCTTGCTTGAAATCTTCGAGCACGATTTCTTTGGAGGACTTCTGGGGAAGTGAAGCACAATTGTCTAGAAGTACAGAAACAAGATCATTGTCATTTAGGAGTTCAGAGAATGGTCAAAGGATGCCCTTAAAAACTGGCAGTGCCAGTAGTTTGCTTTCAGAAATTGAAGATGCTCAAACATCATCTCAACCTACTGGTAAAACTGTGAAGACATCAGTACGGAAATTTGTAGAACATTTGAGAGTATCAAAGCAGTCAAAGTCCTACACATTTGACATAGGAAAGGACTCTGCTGGAAATTACAACCACAAGGTTGTTTTTTTACTTAAAATGTTTTTGATTTCAAAAGTTAAAGTCATGATTACCAAGATTTTAAGTTTTTAACTTCGACATGTGTTTATTAACAGATCATATTTCCCTTCAAGCTTTTCAACCAACTGTATTCTTGTGATGGCATAGAACTTCATCCTGTTGGCCTTCTGAACTGTGGAAATAGGTTAGTTCAGTTTTTATATTAAGGGATTCATGTTCTCGTGGTTGCTAGCCTATAACAGATCCTCTGCTGTTTTTTTTCTTCTCTTATTTCTAGTTCTCTTCACTCATCTTCCCCTTGTTTTTAAATTAGCTTATCTGTTTCTGCATTTTCCTTTGTCATTGCACAAGTGGTGCATAAGTTTCATGTCATAAGATTGAGCTTAAATTACATGTTTAATGTTTGTTTTATGGCTTTGCCTTAACTAGTTTGGGCCTTTTAACATTCTAAATATGAATGTCTATGTGCATCAACTTGCATGTACTATTTAAAGAATTAAATCCTCCAAAGCCTTAACTACGATGCTTGTTCATGTTCTTCCATTTTTTGGCAATACTATATATACAAACATGCTTCTGAGGTTTTAAATTTATTATGATTATTTTCCAAATTGACGACTCTTGTTGAGTTTTACCATCAATATGTTGTGAAGATTTTCACTTGGAAAATTCTACTGTCATGGATTTGATGCTTTGGACATGTGTTGTTAAGATTTTCACCTGGAAAATTCTACTATCATGTTGCCTTTATCCAGGCTAGTTACTATGAAATGTCTGTTGCGTAATATATACTTGAGGTTTTCAAGATATTATTTTACAATCTTAGAGAAAAGCTTTGGACCATCCTTCTTGAGTTCTTTAGATCTTGCTAGCATAACTTGGCAGTATGACATATATCTTACTGTAGTATTCCTCATCGGGTTCATGCATACTGATGCACTTGTTTATTCTATCTACAAAGTTCATGCAATATGACCTGCAGAGGTTTCAAGATTCTTTTCTGGACCTGCAGTATTCTATTAAAAATATGTGAGGATACTTGACTTAGAAGTAAGATAATTGATTTGTGGAGAAAAAAGAAAAGATGATAACTTCGATGCTGAAATGGCTATGAATGATCAAAATCTGTACATTTATTGCCTTCTCCGCTTGGTGATGATATGTGCTTTCATTTTTTTACCCTGACATGTCTGTAACTCCTCATAACTTTTTGTTGAGCTTGAGCCTGCAAGAGTGGGTGCTTACTGCTTAGTAGTCTTGTGTACAATTTAACTTTCTCCTTTTCTTCTTGCAGTTGTTATGCAAATGCAGTGCTGCAATGCCTGACTTTTACTCGACCTATTACTGCTTATCTTCTTCAAGGGTTACACTCAAAAACATGCAAGTACCTGTTATGTATTATGACTCATTATTGAATAGAATAGTAAATTCTGTAGATATTCAATTACCTTATTTTTTATGCTTTCTGTCATTAACAATGATTTAGGTCGCAATAGAGATTGGTGCCTTATCTGCGAGTTTGAACGTCTTATACGGAAGGGACAAGATGTGAAATTTCCTTTGAATCCCGTTGGAATACTGTCTCAGATACAAAGGATTGGAAGTCATCTAAGTCATGGACGCGAAGAAGATGCGCATGACTTTCTGAGGTAAGCTTTTATATAGAAATATGTTTTGGTTGGGGAAATATGTAACCGAACATGCTAACCATCTACGTGATATCAGAAATGTGATAGATACAATGCAATCTATATGGCTTGAAGAAGCAAATGTATCTGGCTCATTGGCTGAGGATTCAACCCTTTTGGGCCATACATTTGGCGGCTATCTTCGATCCAAGGTTTGTCTTCAATCTTAATAGAGCAGACGTTTTTTCAGTTGGTGATTGATCTTAGATAAGTAACCTGTTTTTAACATTAAATTTAACATAGTGTTTTTGCCTAATGGTGCGTGCCAGATTAAGTGCATGAAGTGTTTAGGGAGATCAGAGCAATATGATCGGATGTTTGATCTTACTGTGGAGATGGATGGTGATATCAATACGCTTGAACAGGCTCTTGCACAATTTACAATATCCGAAACACTTGCTGGAGATGATAAGTATAAGTGCAGTAGGTTTGTCTTGCAGCCCATCTTACTAAAATTTATAGGTTTCTAATGTTCTCTTTAATTCTGATAATTATTTTAAGAAATTTTATCTTGTTGCTTATGTAAATCGCCAGATTTTTTACTTACTGTTTTAGGTATGATCTTATCTAACAAAGCTGCTTGTGGTGGTATGAGCCTGACATGGCTAGGCTGATGCCCATAATTCAATAACGGTCACGGTTGGCATATTCCATGGGAACTATCACAGAGAACACCACTCTGTCGTATTTTATGGAAAACATTAAACTGTTAAGAAAGAACTGAAAAGTAAATGTGAAAAAATACAGCAATGGTGTAAAATGAGTCCATGAAGAAAAAACTTCATTTTCCGATATGTTCTTTGTCTTGAAGTATTGTGACTTTGAATGAAGACAAAATTATATGGATTTGGTTTTGCTGCAGATGCATGTCTTATGTGAAAGCTAAGAAGAAATTGACAGTAATTCAGGCTCCTAATGTTCTCACAATTGTTCTCAAGCGATTTCAGGTAATTCATTTTCACTTGGCATCAGATAAAGTATACTTCCTTACCTGATGTTTAAATGCTGTTTTCGTTTTTTTTTTCAGTCGGGCAACTTAGGCAAGCTGAATAAGCTAGTTCGGTTTCCAGAAGTTCTGAACCTTGCTCCCTACATGAGTGGAAAGAGGGACAAACACCCTATATATCAGCTCTATGCAGTGGTTGTTCACTTGAATGTGATGAATGCTGCTTACAGTGGTCATTACATTAGTTATGTGAAGGATTTCCGGGGAGAATGGTTTAAAATTGATGACAGCAGAGTATGTTACCACCTCATAGATATTTAGACTGCAAGTCTGCTTCTTTATAGTTCAAGTTCAATGAGGTGTGACTGATAAATGTCTTTCTGTCATGTAGGTAAGCCATGTAAACCTGGAGACGGTGTTATCTGCGGAAGCATATATACTCTTCTATGCAAGGTACTAGTTGGCATATATACCCTGAATATTAAGAATTTGGTTGTAATATAGCATTTGTTGCTCTCAGGCGAACACCACGAGGTCCGTCTTTGTTGACAAGCAGTAGTATGCATTCTGATGGGAAATCCAGAAGGATTATGGAAGCCATTTCTTCGAGTGCCATTGCTAGGAAGAAAAACTCGAACACTAATCCCAGCTCTCATTATGCAGAGTCCTTAATGCAGCATCAGGGGTCTGAAAGACACATATATAAGATGCGTAGTAGCGAAATCAGCGGCAGCCACGACGATTGGGGACCTGTATGTGAGAATCCTTTATTGGATTCATCAAGTGATTGTTCGTCCATTTTCAGTGTGTCGGATGCAGGCTCGTATAGTACAGACAGCACGAAGGACTCGAATGCAGAGGATATCTCTGGCTATATATTCGGTTCGAGCTTGCATCACCAGTAAGTGCTTCTCAACCTCTTGAATCAAATGCAACTGCGGAGCGAAGCAATCGAAGAACATCTCGAAGAATGATGTAGTTGTCAGTTGGAGAAAGGGGGAGGTGGCTCCCTATATATATATTGCAGCTGCTATAACCTTGATAGCAGTTGTACAAGTAAATAACATATTCTAACCCCATATAATTGTGTTGGGCCCTAAAGGGGTGAACAACGAGAGAAGAGCAACTCAAACAATTTTTTCAGCGTTTGAGTTGGTGATAATATAGAGGTTGTAAATCGTTTGTATCTCAGAAACTTAGTCGTAGTTGACATGTATGTATAAAAGCCGTTACGGCCTTTTTTTGACTCCATACTGTGAAATCTCAATTGGTGCTTGTGTGTCTATTAGTGACAGACCTGATTTATGAGTTCACTGATAGAGTGAAAGTGTGAGGAAACGATAATCAATGAATTAAAAAAGAATGTAACTCCCTTACGTTGCTAACAAATCTCCAGAAAATATAACCCTAAACTAGCGATAATAACAATGATTCAATTCGCTGCTTCTGCTTGACCTCGACCCCTGCGCCTTGAGTACACCTTCAGCCCCCTCGGCATAGTCGTATCATTCACACCGCTAGAGTAACTGTAGGTACAAAGATTGGAACACAGATGATATTTAACCGTTAAATTTAGATAAACCGATGTTGTTTCAGTTTTTAAGAGTCTTCGTCAAGTTTCCATCAACGACGTTAGACTGACGAGCTATTAAGTGTAGTAACAGAATAAAAATCAGATTATATTTGCATTTTTTTCATACACCAAACCATAAAATAATTATGAAGTCAAAGTTCGGGTCACAAGTAAGAGTTAAACCCAATAAAAACCTAACCATAATTAATCATTTACGTGACTTACGTCCTTGGATTTCTCAGTCAGATTTGGGGAAAAATCTAACACAATTCTTTGAGTTTGGTATTGTACACTAATATCCCATTCTTGAATTCATTTATCAATATAAACATTTTAGGTTTGTTTCGTGAACACGTAAAAAGATTGGATTTTGTTTGCATTGCATATAGTATTATGCCCTTTGTTTCCTCAAAAACCAAATTCAAGTTTCGATACCATCTGATTACCTATCAAATTCACTACTTCTCCCCACCAATCCCAGATAATCTCCGCCGCAGAAGCAGCAGCAGCAGCACATGTCGCTGCCGCTCACGTCTCTCCCAATACCCCGTCTAACCCTCAACCATTTATTCATTTTTACAACCTTACGCCCCAATACTTTCACCAGGGGACTGTCAATGGTCACCGCTTCTTCCGGCGGAGGCGCATTCACCACGCTCAAAGAGAGAGTCTCTTTCGATAAAGAAATCAAGAAGAGCAAATTCATCGCCATTGCCGCCCCTATCTCCGATGAGCGCTCCGCTTTTTCCTTTCTTGCCGAGGTCAATTGACGAACCCTTTTCTCATCTTCAATTAACCTCGAGAGGCCTTTTTTGGGGTTTTGTAATCGTGTCTTTTATTTATTTTGATGGGATTCTGCTGATCAGGTTCGTGAACCCCGTGCCACTCACAATTGCTGGGCTTATAAGGTGATCATCATCATCATCATCATCTAAGGTTGCAGGAATTTATGCGTTTAAGCTTTGTTTTCTTAGTTGAGCTTGATCCTGTTTGAACTTCTCCACTGGGTAAATGATTCTCTGCCTTAACTAAGCATGATGACAATCAACATTTTGGTCATGAAATGATGGTACAAAATGACAAATCTCACATCAAGAAAATGGAAACTCTAAATCAACCACTGCATTAGGGATGCAAAGTGTAGCTCATTTGTATTGAAATCTTGGATCTTTGATACTTGGTTATAGATTGGAGATCAGTTTCGGAGTAATGATGACGGTGAGCCATCTGGAACAGCCGGCAAGCCAATACAATCGGCAATTGAGTCTTCGGGGATAGATAGAGTTATGGTGGTTGTTATCAGGTACTTTTTTTGTGTATTAATATCATGACATGTCTATGTTTATATGCATTATATCCACTTGATCCAAGCATTTGCAATGTATCCTAAAACAGCAATCGATGTAGTTGCCAGCAATCATTTGATCATTTGATATATTTCTCTTTCATTTAGGTACTTTGGAGGAATCAAACTTGGCACTGGAGGATTAGTTAGAGCTTACGGAGGCATAGCTGCAGAATGCTTAAGAAATGCCCCATCTTGTCTTGTAAAATCCAAAGTAATAAAATTTCCGAAAATCCCTTTTATTTGACTTCTCCCAGTCAATTGCCTCTACACTCATTGAGTTGATAACACTTTTTACAGGCCTATGCTTGTAATTTCCTAATTCATTTTAGGACGGGCTGAGGCGCTCGTGCATGATTAACACTACTTATTTATCTGGCCTGTAGGTTCCTATGGGATTGGAGGTCACGTTTGATCTTTTGGGAGTTCTATACCATCAAGTAAGTTCAAACCAATACAGATATTGAATATAGTACTACCAGGACTAATTTTCCCATTAACATGAATGAGATTTGTTGGACTTTGAAGTGATTAAACTAGAAATTAGAAGCACCTAAATTTGCTTCTATTATCATAATCAAGTCTAAAATGAGCAAATCAGAGAGATACTGTCATATTCTCCACTTCTTCAATTAATAAAAGCTACATTCTTTCCGTTGCCAACTCTCCTGATCATAGTAAAAATGAAATAGCAGAGTTGCTGGATGCTACTCTCTAACGAAAATTGATGTAGAGAGTACTTCTCAAGTTAGTTGAGTATCAGTAAAATTAATAGATAATTGAGCATCCATGTTAACTTGCAGCTTCAGTCTTTTCAAGCTGAGGACATCAAGCAGGATTATGATACTGGAAAAGATAATGTTACAATGGTCACTTTTAAAGTTGATTTTGATAAGGCAGAAAGTTTGGAAGAAGCTCTAAAGGCGAATTGTAGCCGTGATATTGTGTTCTACCGGCGCTGAACCGTACTTCCCTTCCTTCCTCTCGGTAACTCAAGATCTTCTGGATGAACACCATAAATTTCCATCTGTAACTATCTCTGACATTAGTCTTTATGAAAATGAATTAAATGTGTTGCGGTATTTGTTTTACTTTGCAGATTTTATGATACAGCTTTCTCAAAGTCCATTAAGAAACACACATACTCTCTCTCTCTCTCTCACACACACACACACACACATACACACATACAGTCACACACGGTATGCATCAAACAGAGAGATGGAAGTTTGGTGAGAGCAAGTGTTTTTGCAGAAAGCTATTCTTGGACAATGGTGAACAAGAAACTAATACAAAGGATATCTCATAAGTACGCAACATCATCTGCCCAGACAAAATACAACACGGTAACTCAACCTGGAAGAATCTAAACTGGAACAAACTATAGGAATAGCTAATACTCAAATATCAGCACAGTGAAAGGAAATCGTACAATGAAACCCATACTGAAAAGGATGATCTGAATAGCGGTGGCAAATCCCTATACCTAGTTTGATGGTGGTGGGGAGGGGAAGGGGAAGGAGGGAATTGCAGTGGGGATGGTTGGAATAGAAGGCATGCCCGGCAATGGAGGCAGCACAACACTAGGTATGGTTGGCATTTGTGGCAATGTGGGCTTTGGCAGGGGTGGATTAGTCGGCAGAGGGGTGCTAGGCAGCGGAGGCAATGTGGTGGTTGGCATGGCTGGATTAGTCGGCAGAGTTGGCATTGGCGGCAATGTGGCGGTTGGCATTGCGGGCATTGGTGGCAGTGTGGCCTTAGGGAGTGTTGGAATAGTGGGCAATCCTGGTTGAGAAGTTTGCAATAAGTGGCGTGACGCCCAGCTTACATGGAAGCTTGACAGTGAGACCAACACGACGAGAGAGAGAAGTAGGTGAAAGTTGCAAGCTGCCATTGAAGGATAGCTTTGAACTCTGATAGTTGTGATTTTTGATTTGAAAGGAGCTTGATATTTTGGATTTGAGGATTTGTGTAAAACATTTATAGAGGCGAAATTGGTGAAGGTTCTGCAACGTTGTTAAGGTAAGTATGAAGGCGTGCTGATTTGGTCAACTTCCATTGATGAAATACACTTGTTTACAACATTGCTTTTGTCTTTTATAAATTTCAAGCAAAGATTAGTTAATTAAGCTCAACTATCTTCTGAAAATGTTGGGAGTTCATTTCCAGCAACAAAATACATTTGGATGTTCTTTGTAGTTAGGAAATAAGGGTTAGATGAGTTGAGCTGTACTTGAATATTTGATAATTAAATCTTATATGAAATTTATATTAAGTTGAGAACTCGGTATCATTTGAAATCTAGTCTTTTTTTTGTTTATGTGTGTTCCTGAGAACCTGCACTCTAGTTATATTATACTAGAGGTTGTTTTCTTTTTGAGAGCTTTTACAAGCATTTGGTAAGTTTTCCCCCACATAATTGGAAAAAAAAAGTTTTTTAAGCACTCAAATAAAATATTACGTATTAATGTTATAAAGTTAATTTTATAAATCCAGGAATTTTTAATCATCTCTAAAATTCTCATCATTGTGATCAGAAAAATGTTAAGATCTTCATCCATATTTTGACCATAAGATCTAACTTCTGACCAATTCTAACAACTAATACAGTAATACGTCACCTTACCTCAACACCTCCCGACTTATAAAATTTCTTTAGGGATAATTGTTGGAAAAATCACTCATTTGGGTATAACTGCAAATTTTTATGTCTGGACTTCATTGTATCTTTGTCATGTCAATATGTCACGTGTAACAAAACGAAGTCGTTTAAGGGGGGTTAATCGTTGGAAAATCACCACATTAGGGCATAATTGCAAATCCAACATAACTTTCAAACATGGGCTACTTAGAGACTTGAGTAGAACTTTTTGTGCGTAGTTGTTGCCATTTCCAGCCTCAGCTCGACGCTGCTGTTCAAAGCAGCTTGGAGTTCCGAGTCGTCGGAAATTTCAGTAATAGTTTTTGGTAGAAAAAATTCACCCCGCCTCTTTACTGATAAAAATGACCATCAATTCCGTCAACATTTATTGTATATTGTATAAAATTGTCCGAATCGATCGAACATTTTGCTTATTTTAGAAAAATATCCATCGAACATAAACAAATAGAGCTTCAAAATTGATATGGATCAACCAAAATGATACGATTGTTGATTTTGATCACCTCTATGTTCTGGTAAATTTGTTGAAAGAGTCTTCTAATGACTAATTATTTCAATCCCATATTCTTAAAAAAATATTCCCCCGTCTCATTTATAATGTTTCAATTTCTTTTTTGAGTTATCCCATTATAAAAGTCTCATTCAATTTTAAAAAATAATTATCCCTTCAAAAGGTGTGAGTCACACGACTCACACTCAATTTTCATCTATTTAACTACTTTATACATTTTTCCTAAATACTATGTCCAAAAGAAATGAGATGGAGGGAGTAACTTTTAATGTCAAGATCTTAGTTGAGGAAAACAATTTATCCAACCAAAAAATAATATATATGACTTAAATCATGTAGGAATGCATATATGATGTAAAAGATGGGAAAATTGCACATAACATATAAAGTTATTGCACAGCAATAACATTTCACTGAACATAAAGTTGTTACAATATGTAATTTATAGATGCAATACAACAACTTTATAAGTTTAATACAACATTCACATTTTTCACGATAAGATATAATAAGATTAATAATACAAATATGTTACAAAATTATGTGAACCTCACTATCAGAATAAGTTAAGCATTCTAATAGCGGAATGTAACATTTTATTGTTTATAGATAAGCATACCTTGTGCTTAATTAAATATTATTATAAGAATCTTTTAACTAGCAATAAATCATTATAAGTTAATTAAGCATTTTAATAATCGCATACAAGCTTGAATTATTTATAAATAAGCAATTAATATTCCTTCCTTAGTTTATAACAAGATTAATTAATAATAAATATCTAATAAATCCGTGAATATAAGTAAATTCTCAATATCATGATAATTTAAGCATGGCATTAGGTGTATGTTTAGTTATGGATGAGAAGATAATTATTGCAATTATCATTATTACATAATCACCGCATGATATCACTTGAGATTTGATAGGCCAAATCAGTTATTACATCGTTGACTAAGGGAAGATATTTAGCAATCCTATATTCTTAATCAAAATAAATAGCGTTAATTTTGATATGTCTATATAGGTTTAATCAATGGTGTAAAATGGTTCTTAATTAGTTAGCATATAAAGGTTGGTTTTATTATAACTTTTTTTGGGAGGAGTTAACGTGAGAACCATTTTTAAAGTATGCATGTGGGAACAAGAAAATGATGAATTTGTTGTGAAAGTTGATTGAATCCGTTAGGAAAGTTACTGAACCAAAATAAAACAAAAATAGAATTTTTTGCTCATCATGAGATTCGAATCAAACGAAAATTCTGAATGTTATGAATCAGTAACTTTTTCGACACATTCATCATCTTTTACAACAATTCATTTGGTTCTCACATGCATACTTTAAAATGATTCTTATTTGAACATCTCTTTCTCTCTCTCTCTCTCTCTATATATATATATATATAGAGTGAGGTTCAAATAAGAACCAATTTTAACGTGAGAACTAAGAACTACGAAAATTCTCTGAACAAAATGAATATGCTATGAAAGTTAATGAATCTGTGCGAAAGTTAATGAATCCAAAATTGAATTTTCACCGGGGTTCAAATCCATGAGAGGCGAAAATTCTATTTTTTATTCATTAACTTTCATAAAAGACAGACATTAACTTTCATAGCATATTCATTCTCATGTTCTCATAATAAAAATGGTTCTCACGTTAACCTTCCCTATATATACATATATATATATATATATATATAGGAGATGATTAAAATAAAACTATTTTTATCGTGAGAATCAAAAAGTGATGAATTTGATATGAAAGTGATGAATTTGTAGGGAAAGAAACTGAATAAAAAAATAGATTTTTCGCCCATCATATGATTCGAGTCCGGGCAAAAAAATTTGAATTTTTGGATTTATTAACTTTCATAGTGAATTCATTTGATTCATTATAAATTCTTGTGGTTCTTAAAATATTAAGATAAAAAGTATTCTCATTTGAACCTACAATATATATATATTTGAACCTTCTGCCTTATATAAAACATTGTCCATTCCAATTCACTAGACAAAATGCAACAACATAAGTACCTAATTTTATACAGCTGGAAAGTACATTATAATTATATGTATTATGCTATCTTACTAATGTATTTTTTATAGTTGTTATTTTCAATTTATTGTCGATTTCGATAATATTGTAAATGAGGATCTAATTAATTACGTCAAGTATAACATTGCCATTATAAGTATATATATAATAGTATAATAATCAAATTGCTGGTAAGGATATGAGGGTACCTTTGTGTTTTACTTTGGAGCATTTCATGTTGTAGTTCCAAACTTGAGCGTTTTCCTTGCTTTGTATTAATTCGTCTATTGTCACGTTTCATGGTCATTCTTACATTTATATTTATATCATAATTTGGTCTATTCTACAATTTCATCATCTTCTTGACAATTCTCTCTCGCTCTCCAAACCCATGTAACATAGCAGAAAGAAAAAATATTTCCTATTTCAATGCGCATTTCGGAATTAGTCTATTTAGAATTTTAACTGGATGGTTTTAAAATCTACAATTTCCAACATGAGTGAAGACATTTAGTTTTTCTGTTTCCAGTTGGTATTCACGGTGAGTGTGTAGAGAAAGGTAGTTGTAAGATAGAAGTACTACTTTCTGAAGAAGGTGTGATATAGGTTTTTCTTTTTGGGAGTTTATTCTACTCATTTACAGACCTCAACATGCTAGTGGTATCATCTAAATGAAGACCCACAATTTTCAGCCTTAGAAAGACTTCCTTAAGATCCATGTATAGAAGTTTAAGGTCCAACGATCTGTATAAATAGATCATATTCATAGATCTATGTAGGGTTTCAATTAACTTCCTTCTTTGAGATCTTTAGTCAGCATTGATACACATACAAACGTCCAACAAGTTACAGTCACTCTTGAAATCAAATCGACGGATTTATGTTTCCATGTTAAGGCCATATCAAAGTTTAGGTTTGTGACTAATGATGCAGCTCTATAAGCGTAGAACTAGAACGTTTTCGTACTAATAAAGTTTCATCTTTTACTAAGTGGTCAACAATATTCGACCCCGTTTAGCTTGTTTCGATTATCAGATGATAAATCATGAAAATAATTATATAAACTTGACGCACTTTCATTATTGATATTTAATCAATAGAAAAATGAAAAATATTAAACTTAGGATTGTAGAGAGCTTTGCCCCAAAAAAGGAGAGCTCTTCCAGAAATTCTCGACGGCCCAAGTCAAGCCTGGGCCGAAGAGGGGGTTTGGAAATAGTTTTCAACCAGCAATAGACGCGCCTCGGTTATAACCTCACTAGCTGCGTCATTGCCCCAAGCGCAAAGATGAGGGATACTTCGTTGCAAGCCTCTGCTATATATATACATTCTAGAACTTTTTGCCTTGATTTATCCGATGTGGGACTTTTCATTATTTTTGTGTGGACAGAAGATTACATTTTTTATCAAACAAAAAGGGAACAGAAGAGCGTGAGAGTTGGAGTTGGAGGCCTTTATCAATGTCATATAATTCCCATCACATTCTTATAGCCTATTCAGTAGATCTTCTTCTCCACCAAAAGATGAGTTACCAAGAAGAAGAAAAAGGCCAAAAAGCCAGACGCTGCAATTTGAATGTTATAGCTTTCTCAAGGTACGTTGAGAAATACACATACCCTCTCTCTCACGCACACACACGCAGTATGTATCAACCAGAGATGGAAGTTCCAAGAAACAAATAAATAGGATACATATCTCATAAATAATTACACACACAGTAACTCAACCCTCCAGCTCCAAGTCTCCAAACTGAAACAAACTACTGGAATAGGTAATACTCAATATTGGCAGAGTGAAAGAAAATCAGTCAAAACTGAATAACGGTAGTAAATCCCTAGGCCTGGTTTGGTGGTGGTGGGGAGAGGGAAGGCATTGCAGTGGGAATGGTTGGCCGGCAATGGAGGCAGCACGCCACTCGGTATGGTTGGCAGCGGCAGCAATGTGGTAGTTGGCACGGCCGGATTAGTTGTCATGGCCGGCGGTGTGGCCTTAGGGAGTGGTACTGGAATAGTCGGTTGAGAAATTTGCATTAGGTGGAGTTGCCGCCCAGCTTACATGGAGGCTTGACAGTGAGACCACCATGATGAGAGAGAAAGCTAGGTGAAAGTTGCGGGCTGCCATTGATGGATAGCTTAATTTGAATTCTAATAGTGTAGAGGTGAGATTTGATTTGGAAGAACGTTAATATTGATTTGAGGATTTGTGTCAAACATTTATTGAGGTTAAATTGGTGAAGGTTCTTCCATGTTGTTAAGCTAAGTATGAAGGTATGCTGATAAAATAGACTTTGTTTTCGACATTGATTGCATCTTTATAACATTTCAAACAAAGATTAGTTAAATTAAGCTCAACTATCTGTTGAAAAATTTGTGATGGAGTTTATTTCCGACAAGAAAGTACATTTAAATAAACTTTGTATTTAAGAAATAAGGGTTAGATGAGCTCATGAGCTGTACTTGAACACTTGATTATTTAATCTTATATAAAAAATTTATCAAGTAGAGGACTTGCACTTGGGATCATTTGGAATCTAGTCTTATTAGACTAAGAGGGTGTTTTCATTCTTTGATAGCTTAGAAGAATTTGGTAATTTTTTCTCCCCTAACATAATAAAGCTAAAGTCTTGTAAGCTCTCAAATAAAATATTACGTATTAATGATATAAGTTATTTTTAGGAATTTAGGAATTTTTAATTATATATCTCTAAAGTATAATTGTATATAAATCTCATCATTGATAAGAAAACTAATGTCAAGATCTCCATCCATATTTGACTATAAGATCTATCTTCTTACCAATTTCGACGACAAGATTAATGAGATCTTTGAAGTCACCTTACGTATCTCAACAACTTCTGGGACTTAATAAAACAATATCCAACTAAAAACTACAGTAAGATTAATTATAAATAAAAGTTCTTTTAAAAGCACAATGACACCAAGTCAGTTCCAAACTCATGATACAATATGCAACAACATAAGTGCTTAATTTGTGTGTGTGTGTTGGCCTAGTGGTAGAGTGGTTACTGCCCGAGGCCAAAGATCTCGGGTTCGAGTCCACCGTGACACAGCCTTTAAAATTTCTGTATTAAATTACCAAAAAAAAATAAGTGCTTAATTTTATATGCAGTTGTTTGCAACGTATAGTGACATTTTGGTGCAATTTTCGAAAAATTATAAAATATGACATGGCTTTTACTCTGTTATTACACTTATATATATATGCCCTATTAGTGTAACACTGATGACGGAAATTAACAGAAGCTAAAACAACATGGTTTTATCTCAGATTTAAATGTTAATTATCACTTAAAGGCCCAACCTTTAATCTCGGTGTTACTTTATGGCCTAACCTTCTAAGTAACTACAACATCTTGAAAATTTTATTTCCATCTCACTGGTTGCTACATACCCTCTGTGTGTATGTATGTTTGTTTCTTAATCTACCTTGAGAAAGCTATATATATCATGCATAGCTGAAACAGTTTAATAAGACGCAGATGGATGAATATGACACCATAATTTGTTTTCAGCTTCCTTGAGGAAATCAAAGTTCAATTAGGACTACAATTATATAGCTCAAATCGAACAGAATTTGATCGAAAATAGTTAAAAAGATTAATGACGATGTTTTATTCCAATTTTGGAGTGAACCTGGGGTGGGTAATAATCATGCGAGCCTAACCAACCCAACTTGTTCGATACCTTGTAGAGACTTTTTCTTTTCTCCTCTTATCGAAACATATTATATATACATCTTGACTAACTGAAGAATATGTGCATAAAAGTCCAATGCACGTAGCCTAATAAGAACGTACGTATGTATTAATGAGAGATAAGAATCACAGCATAAACTTCCCATAGATTTATGACTGAAAGAATGAAAAGGTCATTTATAACTATCTCTGACATTAGTATTTATGAAAATGAATTAAATGTGTTGCGGTATTTGTTTTACTTTGCAGTTTTTTTTAATTACCCACTCCATTTGTCGACTTTATATAATCGAATCTTTCTTTCAAACATGAGTTGTAGACAAGGCATCAAAATCTATTTTATTTGTGATTTTGTTTTGAATCTAGAATGTTTTAGTATGTATGATACAGCTTTCTCAAAGTCCATTAAGAAACACACATACTCTCTCTCTCTCTCTCTCTCTCTCTCACATTCACACACACACAGTGACGGAGTCCGTTGGGGCTGGGGGGCCTTGGGCCCTCAACTTTTTTTGAAAAAATAGCTATATATTTGATATGTAATTATATTTCAAACAGGTTTGGGTAGTCTGATGGATAGGGACGGACCTTCTTTAGTTGAAGGTCCCAGGTTCGAAACCTGGCTTTTGTGTTCTCTTTCTTTTTTATTTCTTTCTTCTTTCCTTCTTTTTTCTTTTTTTTTTTTTTCTCTTATGTTTCTTTCTTTTCTTTTTTTCTCTTATGTTTCTTTCTTTTTAGTTTGTGTTTTTTTCCTCTCTATTCTATTTCTTCTCTTTATTTTATAATTTATTTTATGTTAATAAAATAAAAATATGTATATAAATAATAACACTATATATGTGAATTAACTCTTAACTAAACATGTGTGCTATCTCTATAGATATTTAACATTTAATAACTAAATCTAATGATTTTCATCTCTCATTTAGGAGATCGTGGTTCGATACCTCTTAGCTACATATTTTCTTTTTTCTTTTCCTATACTTATTTTCCTTTATCTTTCTTTCATTTTTCTTTTTTCTATTATTTGTTTTATGTCGATAAAATGCTATTTTTTTCTTTTTCTATAATTTATTTTATATTGATAAAATAAAAGATATATGTAAATAATAAAGTTTTATATGTGAATTAATATTATCATCAAATTTCTAAAAAATTATAATAACTCATTATATTATTTAAATTATTATTATTTTATAATTTTATTTTATAATTTTATTTTATTATCTTTTAAAATTATTATTAATTGGGCCCCCAGAAAATATTTCCTGGCTACGTCACTGCACACACACGTACACACACACATACAGTCACACACGGTATGCATCAAACAGAGAGATGGAAGTTTGGTGAGAGCAAGTGTTTTTGCAGAAAGCTAATCTTGGACAATGGTGAACAAGAAACTAATACATAGGATATCTCATAAGTACGCAACATGATCCGCCCAGACAAAATACAACACGGTAACTCAACCTGGAAGAATCTAAACTGGAACAAACTATAGGAATAGCTAATACTCAAATATCAGCACAATGAAGGGAAATCGTACAATAAAACCCATACTGAAAAGGATGATCTGAATAGCGGTGACAAATCCCTATACCTAGTTTGATGGTGGTGGGGAGGGGAAGGGGAAGGAGGGAATTGCAGTGGGGATGGTTGGAATAGAAGGCATGCCCGGCAATGGAGGCAGCACAGCACTAGGTATGGTTGGCATTTGTGGCAATGTGGGCTTTGGCAGGGATGGAATAGTCGGCAGAGGGGTGCTAGGCAGCGGAGGCAATGTGGTGGTTGGCATGGCTGGATTAGTCGGCAGAGTTGGCATTGGCGGCAATGTGGCGGTTGGCATGGCGGGCATTGGTGGCAGTGTGGCCTTAGGGAGTGTTGGAATAGTGGGCAATCCTGGTTGAGAAGTTTGCATTAAGTGGCGTGACGCCCAGCTTACATGGAAGCTTGAAAGTGAGACCACCACGATGATCGAGAGAAGTAGGTGAAAGTTGCAAGCTGCCATTGAAGGATAGCTTTGAATTCTGATAGTTGTGATTTTTGATTTGAAAGAAGCTTGATATTTTGGATTTGAGGATTTGTGTAAAACATTTATAGAGGCGAAATTGGTGAAGGTTCTGCAACGTTGTTAAGGTAAGTATGGAGGCGTGCTGATTAGGTCAACTTCCATTGATGAAATACACTTGTTTACAACGTTGCTTTTGTCTTTTATAAATTTCAAGCAAAGATTAGTTAATTAAGCTCAACTATCTTCTGAAAATGTTGGGAGTTCATTTCCAACAACAAAATACATTTGGATGTTCTTTGTAGTTAGGAAATAAGGGTTAGATGAGTTGAGCTATGCTTGAATATTTGATAATTAAATCTTATATGAAATTTATATTAAGTTGAGCACTCGGTATCATTTGAAATCTAGTCTTTTTTTTTTTGTTTATGTGTGTTCGTGAGAACCTGCACTCTAGTTATATTATACTCTATCTGTCCTATTTAAAATGTCTCATTTTTCTTTTTGGGTTGTCCTATTACAAATGTCTCATTCCATTTTATGAAGTAATTATCCCTTCAAAAAGTGTGGACCCTACCAACTTTTTATCACTTTAACTACTTTATACATATCTCCTAAATACCCGTACCCAAAAGAAAGGGGACAGTTTAAATGGGACGGAGGGAGTACTAGAGGGTGCTTTCTTTTATCGAGAGCTTGTACAAGCATTTGGTAAGTTTTTCTCAAAAAAAAAAAGTTTTTTTAAGCACTCAAATAAAATATTACGTGTTAATGTTATAAAGTTAATTTTATAAATCCAGGAATTTTTAATCATCTCTAAAATTCTCATCATTGTGATCAGAAAAATGTTAAGATCTCCATCCATATTTTGACCATAAGATCTAACTTCTGACCAATTCTAACAACTAATATGTCACCTTACCTCAACACCTCCCGACTTATAAAATTTCTTTAGGGATAATTGTTGGAAAAACCACTCATTTGGGTAGAACTGCAAATTTATGTCTGGACTTCATTGTAGCTTTGTCACGTCAATATGTCACGTGTAACAAAAGTCGTTTTTTTTTGGGGGGGTTAATTGTTGGAAAATCACCTAATTTGGGCATAATTGCAAATCCTACATAACTTTCAAACATGGCGCTGCTTAGTGACTATGAGTAGAACTTTAAGTGCGTAGTTGTTGCCATTTCCAGCCTCAGCTCGAGGCTGACCATCCTCTTTCTTGAGGTCTATGCTGTTCAAAGCAGCTTGGAGTTCCGAGTCGTCGGTAATTTCAGTAATAGTTTTTGGTAGAAAATCAGCCCCCTTACTGATAAAAATGACCATCCATTCCGTCAACATTTATTGTAAATTGCTCAACAATGACGCAGAGACTATCGAAGTTTGGGAGTCCAAATCGAACCGATCGGACATTTTATTTATTTTAGAAAATATCCATCGAATATAAACAAATAGAGCTTCAAAATTGATATGGATCAACCAAAATGATACGATTGTTGACTCAATTCGATTTTGATCACCTCTATGTTCTGGTAAATTTATTGAAAGAGTTTTCTATGACTAATTATTTCAATCACATATTCTTAACAAAATATTCTCCCGTCTCATTTACATTATTTCACTTTCTTTTTTGGGTTATCCCATTATGAAAGTCTCATTCAATTTTTAAAAATAATTATCCCTTCAAAAGGTGTGAATCACACCCACTTTTCATCCATTTAACTACTTTTACATTTTTCCTAAATAGTATGTCCAAAAGAAATGAGATGGAGGGAGTAACTTTTAATGTCAAGATCTTAGTTGAGGAAAACAATATATCCAACCAAACAATAATATATAGGATATAAATCATGTAGGAATGCATATATGATGCAAAAGATGGGAAAGTTGTATATAACGTATAAAGTTATTGCACAACAACAACATTTCACTAAACATAAAATTATTGCATTAAATGTAGTGCACTAAATTTATATACAATACAACAACTTTATAAGTTAAGTACAACATTCACATTCAAGATAAGATATAATAAGGTTAATAATACATATATATTACAAATTTAAACCTTTAACTATTAATATAAATCATTATAAGTTAATTAAGCATTTTAATAATCAAATATGTTATGAAGTTAAGTAAAACCCCTCACTACCAGAATACGTTAAAGCATTCTCATAGCGGAATGTAACCTTCAATTAATTGTTTATAAATAAGCATGCCTTGTGCTTGATTAAATATTATTATAAGAATCTTTTAACTACCAATATAAATCTTTATAAGTTAATTAAACATTTTAATAATCGTATACAAGCTTGAATTATGTATAAATAAGCAATTAACATGCTTGTACTATAAGCGTAGAACAAGAACGTTTTCGTACTGATAAAGTTTCATCTTTTACTAAGTTGTCAACAATATTAGACCCCGTTTAGCTTGTTTCGATTATCAGAAGATAAATCATGAAAATAAATAAATAAACTTCACAACTTACGTTATTGATATTTAATCAATAGAAAAATGAAAAACATGAAACTTTTGATTGTAGAGCTTTGCCCCAAAAAAGGGGAGCTCTTCCAGAAATTCTCGACGGCCCAAGTCAAGCCGGGGCGAAGAGGGGGTTTGGAAATAGTTTTCAACCAGCAATAGACGCGCCTCGGTTAGAACCTCACTAGCTGCGTCATTGCCCCAAGCGCAAAGATGAGGTATTCTTCGTTGCAAGCCTCTGCTTTATATATAAAGTCTAGAACCTTTTGCCTTGATTTATCCGATGTGGGACGTTTCATTATATTTGTGTGGCGAGTAAGAGGCAAAATGAGCCCGGCCCGAAAGCCCGCCTGGTACCCGGTTTAGGCCGATTTGGGCTTCAAAATTAAAGCCGAAAAAAACCGGCCTAAAAGCTCGCTGAAAAAAACCACGGGCCTAAAAGCCCGCCAAAAAGTTCGGGTTTGGGCTAAAAAGCCCTTGATTTCTATTAAATATATATATTTATAATATTATTTAATATACATATCTATAATTTTTAATAATATTAATTATATTTTATATAATTATTTATATTTTATAGCAACAATTTTCTTACTAATTCACATACTTGGAAAAATAATAACCTCATAAATCATTCAAAATAATTCCTAAGAGAAATTATCTCCAAAATATATACATTGATGATTAATGATATTATAGTATATAAAATCTATTTTGAATCCTTGATCTTAAATATATACTATATAATTAATTTATTTTCTTCTATTATTTTATGCATATAAGTGGGATTGACGTTTAATAATATCATTTATCTTTGATTTATAATTATTAATTTTTTCTCCTTAAATTAAAGAATTAAAATTATACTGCATTACAACATCATCGCATGAATATATAAATAAGTCAAGATATACAAGAAACATTATCATAAGAATAAGTAAGATCAAAATATTCTCATCATTGATTTTTTTTTTAAGTTAAGGAGTTATGAGATCTTAATTAAGTAATTAATTTTTTTCAAATTTAAAATATTAATTTTATATATTAAAAAAAAAAAATATCTAAAAAAAGCCCGCCCGCCCGAAAGCCCGCCCGGGGTTGGTTTGGGCTTCATATTTTAGGCCGAAAATTTGGGCCCAGCCCGACCCGCCCGAAAAATTTCGATCGGGCCCGGCCCTACTTTGCCACCTCTAGCCAGAAGATTACATTTTTATCAAACAAAAGGGAACAGAAGAGAGTGAGAGTTGGAGTTGGAGGCCTTTATCAATGTCTTATAATTCCCATCACATTCTTATAGCCTATTCAGTAGATCTTCTTCTCCACCAAAAGATGAGTTACCAAGAAGAAGAAAAAGGCCAAAAAGCCAGACACTGCAATTTGAATGTTATAGCTTTCTCAAGGTACGTTGAGAAATACACATACCCTTTCTCTCACGCACACACACGCAGTATGTATCAACCAGAGATGGAAGTTCCAAGAAACAAATAAATAGGATACATATCTCATAAATAATTACACATACAGTAACTCAAGCCTCCAGCTCCAAGTCTCCAAACTGAATTACGGTGGTAAATCCCTAGGCCTGGTTTGGTGGTGGTGGGGAGAGGGAAAGCATTGCAGTGGGGATGGTTGGCCGGCAATGGAGGCAGCACGCCACTCGGTATGGTTGGCAGCGGCGGCAATGTGGCAGTTGGCACGGCCGGATTAGTTGTTATGGCCGGCAGTGTGGCCTAAGGGAGTGGTACTGGAATAGTCGGTTGAGAAATTTGCATTAGGTGGAGTTGCCGCCCAGCTTACATGGAGGCTTGACAGTGAGACCACCATGATCAGAGAGAAAGCTAGGTGAAAGTTGCAGGCTGCCATTATGGATAGCTTAATTTGAATTCTAATAGTGTAGAGGTGAGATTGATTTGGAAGAACGTTAATATTGATTTGAGGATTTGTGTTAAACATTATTGAGGTTAAATTGGTGAAGGTTCTTCAATCTTGTTAAGTATGAAGGTATGCTGATAAAATAGACTTTGTTTTCGACATTGATTGGATCTTTTATAAAATTTCAAACAAAGATTAGTTAAATTAAGCTCAACTATCTGTTGAAAATTTTGTGATGATGTTTTGGAGTTTATTTCCGACAACAAAGTACATTTAAATGTTCTTTGTTTAGAGGAAATAAGGGTTAGATGAGCTCATGAGCTGTACTTGAACACTTGATTATTTAATCTTATATACAAAATTTATCAAGTAGGGGACTTGCACTTGGGATCATTTGGAATCTAGTCTATTATCAAGAGGTTGTTTTCTTTCTTTGATAGCTTAGAGGAATTTGGTATTTTTTCTCCCCTAACATAATAAAGCCAAAGTCTTGTAAGCTCTCAAATAAAATATTACGTATTAATGATATAAGTTATTTTAGGAATTTAAGAATTATTAATTATATATCTCTAAAGTATAATTTTATATAAATCTCATCATTGATAAGAAAACTAATGTCAAAATCTCCCCATATTTGACTATAAGATCTAACTTCTTACCAATTTCGACGACAAGATTAATAAGATATTTGAAGTCAACTTAAATACCTCAACACCTTCTGGGACTTAAAACAATATCCAACTAAAAAACTACAGTAAGATTATTTATAAATAATTAGAAGTTCTTTTAAAAGCACAATGACAACAAGTCAGTTCCAAACTCATGAGACAATATGCAAGAACATAAGTGCCTAATTTTATAGAAAAAAACTTAGATGAACTCCGCCTCACCGTGAACTCACCCCTGTTTTTTGTTAAAATAATTAAATATTAATTATGATGAATAAAGATAATTAGATTTTATTAATTTATTATTAAATTTATTAATTTTTAATTTATTAATTCAAAATTAGAATTTATTAATTCATAATTATGACTTAATTCATAATTAAGTTTATTGATTCAAAATTAGGATTTATTATTCAAAATTAGAGATTATTAATTCACAATTAAAATTTATTAATTTAAAATTATTACTTATTAGTTTACAGTTAAAATTTATTAAATTAATTAATTTAATAATAAATAAATAAATAATTGGTAATCTCACTACGCGCACAAGACCCCAATTTTATATACAGTTGTTTGCAACATATAGTGACATTTTGGCACAATTTTCGAAAATTTATAGAATATGACATGACTTTTACACCATTATTACACTTATATATGCCCTATTAGTGTAACACTGATGACGGAAATTAACAGAAGCTTAAACGACATCATTGTATCTAAGATTTAAATGTTAATTATCACTTAAGGCCCAACCTTTAATCTCGTGTTACTTTATGGCCTAACCTTCTAAGTAACTACAACATCGTGAAAATTTTATTTCCATCTCACTGGTTGCTACATACCCTGTGTGTGTATGTTTGTTTCTTAATCTACCTTGAGAAAGCTTTATATATCATGCATAGCTGAAACAGTTTAATAAGACGCAGATGGATGGATATGACACCATAATTTGTTTTCAGCTTCCTTGAGGGGATCAAACTTCAATTAGGACAACAATTATATAGCCAAAATCGAACAGAATTTGATCGAAAATAGTTAAAAGATTAATGACGATGTTTTATTCCAATTTTCGAGTGAACCTGGGGTGGGTAATAATCCAACGAGCCTAACCAACCCAACTTCTTCGATACCTTGTAGAGACTTTTTCTTTTCTCTTCTTATCGAAACATATTATATATACATCTTGACTAACTGAAGAATATGTGCATAAAAGTCCAATGCACGTAGCCTAATAAGAACGTACGTATGTATTAATGAGAGATGAGAATCACAGCATTAACTTCCCATAGATTTATGACTGAAAGAATGAAAAGGTCATTTATAATTATCTATATATTAGCAAGTACTCTAATAAGTAATAAGGATGGAACATCCAATAAGAAAAAAAGAATTAGTAAACATATCAATAAATAGTAACATCAGAACCCATGATGTCAGGAGCAGCAACATACTTAAATCAGACCAGGATTTCAAATAACTACACGAATAATTTTAAACCAAGTTCAGAAGTTAGAGTACAACAAATCTGGATATTATGATAGGTAAATTAGCAATTCACAAGAGAAAGAACAATGTAGAATAGGGAAGAGCCACACATCTAATGAACCATAATTTTTCTGTAACCACCATAGGAGCATGGTTGCAGAGGCAATCAAAAATATGGATTAAAAGCAACAATAACCCAGAAAAATGCATATGTATGATTACCATTAAAAAAGATATCCATGGATGATAACTCAGATAAGCTTCAGAATAAAACATCGGTTAGAGCATCTAAGAGAGTGTTTGGCTGAGCTTATAAGCTCCCCAAAAACAGCTTATAAACTGTTTTTAAGCTTGAAAAACGGCTTATAAGCTGTTTTGGGGAGCTTATAAGCTCAGCCAAACACCCTCTAAATCGACAAATGAATTGGATTTGGGGAACCAACAAAGCTCAGACTCAGAACGAAAGACTATATCCACAAAGATACTCAACTCCTTTTAACAGTATAACTGCAACCACATATTACAATAGATTGTTAAAAGAAATGGCATATTAATGCGTGAGATTCGATTTATCTCTATTAAAATGAATCGCGTGTCCTATAAAAATACCACACCATGTGTAGAATTGTGCCACACTATACAAGCAGCCCACAGAAGTAAAATTAACCATCAGAAGGGACAGAAAGCTAAGAATCAATTTAAAGAAACAGCAAGAGAGCAAAAACCAACTCAAGGGAAACTATACTAGAACAAATTCTGTCATCACTATCCCAGAAGGCTAAAAATTTACAGAAAGAACTATGAGCACCAAATCAATAAAGAAGCAGAAAAGTTGATACTTTCCTATACCTGTAAGCATATGTCAATTACCTTCCAGCTCCAGTCAGTTGTATGAACATAACAATAGCATTACAAACGCATAGGTTTCCCATTTGCCAAATCAAAATCACACGGCAAACTTACGAATATATCATCATCTCCTTCAAGAAACTCCACTCCCCCAAAACAAGCCTCTGAAACCTCACCTTCGTCTTTATCTACATTCGAACAACTCTCTTCTCTAACTCCATAAACAAAACTTGCCTCATCGCCATTGATACTAATTCCTCTACCCAACAGCTTCTTCGATTTCCATGGCACAGATTTCTTCCTCTTCATCCTGACCCCCACAGAATTCCCACCTGCATTTTCAGGTCTTTCACCATTGCCATCTCTTTCATCTTCACCTTTGATTTTCGCCTTTTCGCCATTGCCGTGATCCTGAAATCCTGTTCTCTCAAATCTGTCATCATCTAAAACCACAACGCAATCTTCAAAGCTAGCAGAATTGAGATCCAACCCTTTACCTACGTGATGCGAAGGCGCAAAAGGAACCCACAATTTCTGCCCCTTTGCTTCTCCATTCCTGCCACGAACTGCGAATGGCATGAACCCCGGACAGCAGTACTGGCCCTTAGCCACCACGTCCTGCGGCGGAGGCCCCCCAATCGCCACCGCGTGCAACACTCTTCTACACCTCTCATTCGTGCACCTCAAGCAGCAGTCCTCAAAAACCCTATCATACTCGTAGACGTGATAACAATAAGGGCACATTGTCCAAAAGGTACCACCGCCGCTCCCAGACGCACAATCACCCATATAAGTCCGCAACTCAGCATCAAACTTCGCCTTCTCCACAGAATTTGACAGCACGGACCAGGCCTTCACCGCCAAATCGAACGCCTCCGATGAGAAGGGGCACGGGTTCGTATTCGGATCCAGAATTGAAGTTAGGGTTTCGAAGCTGGAGCTGATTCGAGATACGTCGGAGTCGAAATAGGGGAGATTGAGAACGGCGTAATAGTCGTGCTGTGTGGAGGAGATTTTGGAGGCGGAGAGAACGGCGGCGGTGGAGAGGATTCTGGTGGCTACGGGATTCGTCGGGTCGGAGTCGCGAGCGCGGGCGGCGTACTTGCAGCAGTCGACGAAGTTGCGGCGTTGGAGGAAGTAGTCAGCGGCGGTGAGGAGCCTTCGCGTTTCGGGTTTGGCGTCATCTTGACCCAGTTCCGAATCCATTGTCGTGGAGAGGGATACTAATTTGGCCGCATTAAATAGTAATGGAATAAATGCAGAGAGGGGGTATTAATGGAAAATTAATTTACAAATCCATAATATGAATTTTACTGTAAATTCATTGTTTGATGTCATCAATTGCAACGCTTATTCCGTTTGAGTAGAAAGTTAAAGCTATATACGCAAATTTAAAATAATTCACCAAAAATTGAAAGAAAGCATAATAATTCACGAAATTGAAACCACATACTTGGTCCTAAGTCCTAACTAGGCTCTCGTTGTGTTAGTTGGAAGTTAAATTAATTCATTGGGAAATAAATAAACTTATTAATTCATAAGGCATATATAATACACAAAACTTTGTATGATCGATAATTGTAATTTGTCAACGTAATCAATGGATATATGCAGTGCCTTTTCCATCGAGTAAACATTACATCAGACAATTATAGTATATGATTTTAATGTAGAATATATGCAAATGTAAGTCACTAAAATGCAGCTATGGCCGTTAAAAAATGCAGTTCTAAAGTTTCACCCAGATTATATATGTTCGTAACATAGAAATCCCGAAATAAGTGAAGCTTGGCATGAGCCGTTATTAGAAGGACGTAAGTTATACTCTAAGGAAGTATTTATTTTTCATGATTAATATTTTGAAGGATTTAGTATTTGATAGATTAAATATGTGATAAGATAATTATTATCTATCAATCATTTGTTTACTATAAATGATTAGTGAATGATTAAAATTGAGATAAATAATTATTCCTTTATTTGGAGGGTTATTTCAATCCTACCTATAATGATTGGATTAAAATTAATGGAGAACAATTCAAATGATTAAAATAATTTTGGGCTTTGAAATATCTCAAATGTTAATCCTTAAATGTAAACACTTGATTGGGTTGGAGTAATTTTATCTATCAAAATAATAATGTAAAGTAAAACCCCTAAGAAAATATTATCCCTAATCATACAATTTATTAATTTATACTAAGATCGCGACCATTGGTTATATGAGAATCTCTTTAGGGGAAATTCTTTATCTTACTTAGGGATGACAATAGATCGGGTTTTCGTGGATACTCGTCATTAGGAAACTCTAGCAAGATGAGTTTGGCTAAGTATAAAAGTGGTTTGGGAAGGTTTTGAGTAATAAGGCTAGTATTTGTAACAGGTTCGAAAAATCATCTATAGATCATTGCCTGAACTCGTTTATATAAAGTACCAATCTTATAACTTTTTTGTATTTTCTATTGATATTTATATGTTAACTACAATTTTTATTTTTTCTAATGTAGCCACGAAAGATTATATGGATTGACAGAAGATTTGATACGTTAAAATATCATCGATATGTTTGTTTTGATGATTTAGAATATTATTTTGAATATACGACATATTAAAGTTCAATAGTATAATTATAATTTTACACTTGAAATTTAATTATAATATTTTATTATTATTCTAATTATTGTCAATATTTACTTTGTGTTTTCTACTTTTTATTGGGATGGAAAATCCAATTTTGGTTTTTGAAGGAAAAATTCATCTATTATAGCAATTCATATTTGATTGTTTAGATATTTTATAAATTTAAATGGATCGGATGAGTAGTTAACGGATATTATTATAAATTTGAGACAGGTATAGGTAATAAAGATACTTCTAAATCTAGTTTAAGAAGAATATAAGTAGATAAATTTTAAACGAGTTTAAATTTAAAAATACTTAATGGATGAGTATCTAATCAATTATCATCCCTGATTTTACTATCTTATCAAAACTATTTATGTACCCTTCTCTGCCCGAGTTCAAAGTTATCAGTCTATTGATTACTAATTTATATAGCTAAATCTAGCGTTGGAAACGAGTAGGTTCAACTGGTGAGCCTCTTGTCAAATGTCAAGGAATTACTACTAATTGTAATTAATTATTAATTAGTAATTAACCATAATTTAATTAATATTTTAATATTAATGGGGGATATCCACACCCAAGTTTTTGCGATTCAGCAAAAGGTTTGATTCACGAGTAATGAGCTTGTGAGTCAATATCAGCCCTTATGGCATAGTACATTCGTTAGTTAATTTGACATATAATATAATTTCATAACCTAATTCTTAAAAGATACTCCATTAATAATAACCAGAGACCGAAACATGATCTTGAAAACATATTATATACGAAGTCTTTTAAACAAACTTATCATATTGAAATTGCATTTCATCGATTTTATTGTAAATATTTACCATTAAGTAATTATGAAATAAAAAGAAATGTAACTTCCCATCTTTATTTGGGCATGGCAAGTATTTCGGTTAAACTCTAGGCTCGTGAGTCATTGAATTCTCCAATTCTTGATTGAAGCTTAACCAACATAAGCATGCAAAGCAATCTTAAATGTGTCGATACTCAACTCGACTCAACTCATTTACATCCTAGGTGAATCAAAATATTACATCTATATTTCAACAGGAATCAAAATTTGATGATGTCTAAGAAATTAAGACTAGTTTATCATCCTTAATCTATTTCAGGTAAACTCAGAAGAGGTATATGTCTAGAGACTACTCGAAACTCGACTCGACAAAAGCTCAATTCAAGAGTTTTGAGATTCATTGATTCCACTCGACGAGTCCTAACAATGCATGCTTAGTGGGAAGAACGCTTCAGTGTTGTTACCTTGCATGCGTAAGTTACAGTCAAGGCCATGATTGATACACCAATGTAGACGCAGGCCGTTGTGCCACAAACATAGAGATACCTGCAAAACAACGATAACTCATCATCCTTCATGCTAATTCAAGAATTATTATAAGAGTTGCACACTCTTAAAATTACTATTTTCTCCATATAGAATCAATTATAAACAGTAACCCCACGCCACGAACACAAGAGGCGTCAATGTGAGAGATTCAGAAATTCGTTAGTAATAATAGCTAATCTCTAGGTAAAACCCCCACCTACAAGAACGTTGGTAATTCGACCTGAAGTCGAATGCTTTAAGGTGTCTGACCATCTAATTCTAGCATAGAGTCTCCATAACTTAAATCTGGAGTGAAAACTTACTTTGGGAAAAGACGCTCCAAACAAATAAGTGGTTCCTCATTAGAAGTAACACGATTGTGTATGCGAGTAGGACAATCGAATTCAGTCCAAGGGGAATAAGACAAGGATAGCCCAGTGTCGTCTTCAGAAGATGACCAAAATCAACATCCCGGGAATTGGCAAGTGCTCTTACATCCACCACGGAAACATCCATCAATGTGCTAAGAAGAGCTAACATTGGGGAAGCATACGTGATAATAAACATCAAAATACCAGAAATCACAGTTGAGTGGCTTGACATTCCCTGGGAATCACCAGAAAAGTGACATGGAAATAAATACACTGAGAATTGTTGCACACATACATGAGCATGAGAACATAATTGCAAAACTTAAAAAGGAAAAAACGTACGATGAAAGCCCCAGCAACATCAATTGTAGCAAGAGTGTTGGTATTACCAAGACCAAAGTGGCCGGCCATTCCCAAGTAGTACAGAGCAGCAACCTAAAAAATGTAGCCACTCACTCATGATTTGATCCATAAAGCAGTCAAACAAACACTATAGTTTTTCCAACATATTTAGCAGATATATTACCAATTTAGTTTGCACAGAAACATTCACAAAAGAAAAAACATGAGATGTATAATTGGTATTTGAATTTTCCCAGTTTTAAACTACAGGAGTTTAAATTTATGCATAATATACAGAAAGAAAATTACTACATTTGCGCATTTGGTCCTTGTACATGCTCTGTTGTTAGTAGTCAAATTTGGTTTAGAGATGTGTGGCCAATCTCGGTAACTAAATTTGAGTGCAAATAAAAGTCTAGAGACTCTATGTTTATAAATAAAAATGCAATGACTGCTGCAAGTGAAAGTGCAAAGTTAGTAATATTTATACATAATAGTGCAGGAATGAGGAACCCATTTTTTTGTTAAAGAAAAAAAAGAAAGAGAGAAGTAAAGAAAGAAGTGAAGGTGTAGGGTTCTAAATATGTGTTTTCCATGATACTATATTGAGTTATAACTGACCTTAACCCAGTGCTTGAGATGAATGCCACCATGAGAAAAATAACATAGGGTAGCCAGAATTTGCACAAGAAGTAAATATGTAGGCATTGAATTTATAGGCTGTTGTAGCAGAAGTTGTAATAAAGACCAAGAGAATACATAACACCAGCCAATAACAAATATAGAATCTCTAACACCGCCAAACTGAAGTTCACATTGACTTTCTTGTAAAGCATCACTAGATAATCTGATGATGTCTTCAGAGGTTTTAGGATCTCTGATTGGCATCAACCACGGCAAAGAAACAAGGATCCCCACAGTCTTAGTCCCTATAAGTGCATAAAATATTTGTATCATTGTAGTACTCTGAATGCTCGATGATGTAAATGTACCATCTTGGTATTTCAAGATTTGCTCCAAAATGATCAGCGCTGGAACGAAGTAAATCAGCAGTAAGAACAAGACTACATTAACTCTCAACCTCATTGCCAAAAGAACAGCTGAGCATGTGAAAACAACAAGGGCCAATGATAACAAATGCAGGGACTTTATAGGAACAGTTCCTGCCTGAACAAGTAGTTTTGAAATGTCTGGTAGATAAGACCAGTTGACACCACCCTGATGCCAGCCTCTGAGAATTCTCCTACATAATAGAACTGCAATTATGCAATATATGCTATGGATTACTCTTTTTTTTCTCCCCGACATCAAAGTAAGTGCACTACCATTGGTGATAGATTGTATTGTCTTTCTCAGCAAGATCAAATAAAATGAAGAGGTCATAAAATGCCAAATGTATTGTTCTTCCTCTACCATAGAACTTGATGCCATACTTAATACGAGGAAAAACATTACAGCAATAATAAAGTTTTCCTCTAAATCCCACTTTTGAGTCTTGTCATCAGTACCAGACACGTATTCACTTCCCTTGAAATTATTCTCTCGGCCAAGGAGGAAAAGGAGGCTCATAAATACCAAACATGATAGAAGCATTGCTGCTATTCCCAATGCAAGTTGTACAAAAGGCTTCTGTAATACCATGAACAGAGCATGGCAAGGAAGAACAGAACCAGGTATTAGTATTTCCATGGAAGAAATGAACTTTCAGATGTAACAGAATTCACACGTACATCAGTTGATCTGCTTGATAACCATTTGCTTGCAATTCCGAGGAAATCATGATATGCCATAACTATGCTCTGGTAATCATCTCCATTAATGGATCTATTTAGAGTAAGGAAAAAGTGTTATACATTTTTCTATAGTTGGATTATTAATATTGCACTATGTGTGAACAAATACGTATTTGCAAGATGAAACAAAGATTAATAACCTCAAAGAATTTTTCGATTTCCAGGATTCGTGGAGTTTATTGGCAGCTAAATATGAGCAACAAAACCTTTCTGCACCATCATTTTTACCACTTCCAGACTCGCATGAGAATCTTTCACATTCAAACTCAGTGAAGTGGGTTTGTAGTAGCCTCAACAATTGCCAAGAATTTAGCTCTAGTATCCTCAGCTGTTGTTCAGCTGCTTTATGAGAAGGATGAAAGAGAGACATACTGATCATTGTGAGATTGGAAATTTATTAGAGAAAGTGTGTATTTGTGAGTGTAGAGTAGACCGAGTCCTGAACTCCAGCTAGGATTGAGCTTATGACACGCTTAGGTGCCTTTATACAAGATAAATACCTCAATCTAAAAACTTTCATCTAGTAAGCTCTGTATTATGTTTCTCTACCTATCCAGCTTATGAATAATAATGGTCTAGTGTGTTATCATATCACGTGCTTCGTTAGATGTCTTTTCACTATATGAAAGTGAATATACACCTTTATTAACAAACAATTAAATATATCAAAATCTGCTAGGCCATGACAACTGCATTCTAAATGAAAAAATCCAGTCCTTTTCTGCTTGTGGAAGTTTTTTATTTCCGCTCTTACTGTTCTGTTTCTCTTCATCCCTCATCCTTCTAAACCACTACTTATAAGTACAGTTAATTAAAAATCCAGAGAACTCAGTAGTCACCTTTCTATTTGGGAACTAATACATAGTCCTATTACTGAATTCATTAGCATATTATTTATAACAAATCTAGCATGACTTTACTTTTCAACAACGGGATTCCAGATTCTACTTTTACTATCTGCTATTGACTACATTAAAGGAAAGAAGCTATAATCATACTCCTCAAAAACTACAGTCAAACATGACTGTCATGCTGGTCTAGCAATTAGCAGCTCCTCTAGTATCAACAGATCTTTAGTTGGTAAAACAGGTTTTCTATTCGGTTGGAGAGACCCAAGGTTTAGTTTGGTCCTTCTGGAGTCTCCTTGAGCCATTTATTCGACATTCAACTATTCAAGTACCAGAAATCAATAGTACAACTTCCACTTCTTCATTTGACTAGAAAATGCACATAAAGTATCAAAGTAAAGTAAAGGCTTCAACAATTGAAGAGGTGCAACATTGCAAATGAAAACACATTCATGAATAAGAACCAGATTATAAAATAAAACCTCTGAGGGTTGAGGAAACATCAGTCATCACAGTGCCAACATTATTTTTTGGAATCGGCACACCAAAGAGGAGAGCCAATGTAGAGGCGATGTCAACCTAAAAATCCAGAACAAGATGAAAGATGCCCTTTATTAGCACTAGCATATAAAACTCATGTGATAATTCTTTCTGTAAATATGAAAGTAATAAGTAGTCAGGGAAACTTGCAAGGTGTTGTGCAATATAGGTTAGCAAACTGTCTCTGCAGTGCAGATGGTACATATCAACGAGGTTATAGTTTTCAAATGTAACCATCAGTATCATAGAAGTTCAATGCCAGGGAGAAGAAACAGGAACTTCAATTAAGCAAATGTAACTGTCCAACAAAGGCCTCACTCCTCAGAGATAAAGATTCTACTCCACATCTTCCAATGAGTTAGAAAAAGAGCTCATGGGCTTCAGGCTTATCAAACTGTATCAATGTTTCCTAGTTCTTGTAAGTCCTCATCCTTGAAATGCATATTTCGGCTAGCTTCCCAAAGAACCAAATGTTACAAACAGCATCTAAATGCAACAGAGGTTAGTTGTCCTCATCTTTGGTCATCCATGTCAGTTTATAAGTTTGAGACACTACAAATGCTTCAATTTGCAACACCATCCATGGATCAAGTAAATCACTTTTAGACAACATTCGGCCTGCAAGTGGCAGCCGGACGACCTTGTTTTGATTTGATCTAGGCAGATAGTCTAGGAAATGGCAGGGTCTAGGAGGCCCTAAGTAGATTTTGGCTTCATATTTTCTTTTCTAAAATAAATGGCAAGTGATTTTTGTATTCCTTGTTAAATTTGATGTTGTAATTTAGATATTGACAGAATTAGAGCCTGAAATTGAAATTATTATATAAAGACAAAAAACAAAGAAAGAACTAATAAATTAAGAAGGCTAAAGCTGCCCCTATTTGAATGAAGAATAGCCCTAGGCGAAACTGGGAGATAGTTCATCAAAAAGTGAGAACTGCTAACTTCTTGTTTATTGCCAATTACCTAGAGTTCTTACAAAACACCACTGCCAGAGATATAATGGAATAAACCATAGAAGTTTAGCATATAAACGAAAAGCTTAAGTGAGATAAGATCTTGATTAATTGCGAAAAGCTTAAGTGAGATAAGATCTTGATTAATTGCTCATAGGGATGTATCTTGTCAAAGATGGAAAGCATTTGGGTTCAGTTAGTTTTGCGTTCATCAATTGATTTGGTTTTGGGTGGGAAGATTAGATTTATTATCTCATCAAGGTTATCTTTCATTTCTACTAATCTTTTGCCCGTATTTAGCCTTTTGAGTAACCATTAGTATTTACTATTTAATACAAGCTAAAGTAGGAGTTAGGTTTGGCGGACGATATGGTTTTGGTTTTGGGTTAATTATTTTTGGGTTTTATGTCAATTAATTTGATTTTGTTATATCTATCTACTCATCAAAGATTATTATCAACTTCTATCCAATCATTTGACTTGTTAATATCCAATTAAAAACTAATTTGAAGTCGGACTACCTGGTAGGCTTCTTTAATATTTTCAGCATCACTGATTTTTTCAGGACTAATGAAAAGTGCCAAAGAATCTGTTTCCTCATATGAAGACCCTCCATGGTTACCACCATCTGTCATGCCATGATCACTTACTACCACCTGGAATTTAAATAAAACACATTACGATAGATATATAGCAATATTACTGCAAAGCTATGAAATGGCATGTGAAGTTGTGAACCTTATTCATAGTTTCTAGTAATCTTTAAAATGTAGTTTTTGACAAAATAAAACTTAAACTTCAGCACGAACAAAGTCGAGCAAAACCAGACAATGATAGAGTAAAAGACAAAAGGACTAATCCATATTGTTTTGACTTTCTCAATTTCATGAAAATGCTCGTCTCGCGCAAGTCACACTAAGATGATGATATGACATAACAACATTTCTTAGGGTTACCAATGAGTAAACACCAATATCAGCATCAATTGAGAAGATTCAGGTATTAATCAGTGTCTAACTATCCTTCAGAAATAGTAATTCAAGATGCCTGAAGCCATTTTACAACTTTGAAGTCTTTTGACTCATGCAGTGATATGCAGCCATGTGCCCAAGTATCGTATACATAACTTTTTACTTTTGGAATCTAGAAAGAGCAGGCACTGTCAAATCTCAATAAGAATACAATTATATCTTAGAATCACAATAAAGGAAAGTTTCTGAGTGATCTTTATTCTTTAACATATTTACCCCTCTCTAACTAACTAAATAGATTAACTAAGATCATCAATGCTAAGATATAAATCTGTATTAAAAAATTATTCCATTTTAACACGTGAGGATGACATTCTCACAGCAGCTGGTCGTTCAAGCTTAAGATAAGGCAAATATCATGTGCATGTTTTACATTGTTTGGATAATTTGAGAATATATTCAGTTTCCTACGAGCATTTATCTAATATGATTCTCTCAGGTATGACGCTTGTTGCATTCTAAGAAATGCTCCACCTGAAATAAAATCCATGCAACATAAAAAAAATTATATTCTTACTATATTCTAGTGTAGCTGAAAGTATGATGTAAACCTTACGGAAAAATATTTTAAAGTCAATCAAAGGTCGCTGTCAGCGAAACAAGTTTATTAGGTCTAATTACCTAACCACTCAATTTAAGTTAAAACATTTCAGACATGATTCATTACAGTGCTTCAAGCCAACATGCTGTATATACTATATAGCTTATTCAATCCTTATAGTAGCTAATTATGCAAAACGCAAAACTAGTTGCGCACCAGAAATTCCAGATGAGAATAAAGCAGCACGAACCAAAAGTGTCCGTCTTTGGTTCATTTCTTGAGTTAATGTGATACTTGAATGAATCCTTTCAATTACTTTGTCCATCTCCGTCAGTTTGGGGCTCATCAACACACTGGCAATGAAAAACAAGCAAGATATGAGTATGTAATTTAGAAGTATATAGCAAAATTAGAAGCAGTACCTATTACGCCCGCCAATATGTCCAACATGATCCAATCCCAGATAATGAAGAATCTGTAATAGTTAGATCCCGGTTAATCTCAACATACAGCAACAATTTCGAAGTGTTTCACTTCTATTATTATTGTACTATTAGAAAGACATCATTGTCATTTTGATTGGTTCATCAGTATTTCAATTCATATAACTTTCTTTCTTATTAAATATTAAAATTAATTAGAAGGAAAAAGTTTAAGCATAAATCAGATATGACATCCCATCAATATTCAAAAGAATAAACTATTTAAAAGGAAAAAAATAACCAGCCTGATTCTTTTATTAGAAACCAGAGGATATCTTACCAGAAGATCCCAGTCAGTAGAGCAAAGCTCATTTGTCAAGTGTCTAGAAACATTATAATCCACTTCAATCGTGTCTTTGACCTGTTGTCAGACCAACAAGATAGTTAAAATTTATTTGCTGATGTATAATGGATGCAGAAAAGGAAAAGACAACAAAAAAGGCAGTTAGAAGATTTTGTAAACGTTAACCATTTAATTATATTATATAGCTCTTCCACGCTCACATTTCTCCACCATTAATTTGCCAGCTTTTAAAATATAAGCCTATTTTCTTTCCATATCCTTTTTATTCCTGATAAAAAACTATAAAGAAAACACAATTTTATTTTAGGTGACCAACTAGACCGCTTCAGCTACTTTTCCAACATCACAACTTCTATCTTTTGATAAATAGAACTACAATGAGAAAGATAAGGGGGACATATGAGCGGCCTCACTGACTATCTAACAGTAAACTACTCCTTATTTGGGAAAGAAGGTGAAAAGTCATTTATTAGTTTCATCGAGAAGACCACAAAACCATGATTCTCCATTAATGGATTAAAACTCATTCTATATCAACTAGAATCACCCAATCACTAGCAATACTACAAATACTCTGCATATGGACTTGCAAGTAGAAAAACTGTGAAATTGAGATGGTAAATATGCCGAGCAAATAAAAAGATGCAGTCTCCTGTTAGTTCCTCCTACCGCACTAACTGAAAAATGAAGTTGCTTACTAAGTGACACGTCTAGTCAATGTTTCTAGATATTCCACATAACAACTTACAAAGAAACTGCTAACTCCATCATGCCTATCGAACATATTTGGAAATAGCTTAAGCCATGTTTCATCACCAAGCATCATCATTTTCCAGCCAATCCTGCGAAACTGAGCTGCAAATAGCATGGATGTAAAGATGTGAAACATGAGATGGCCACTTGTATTGCTTGGACGACAAGTGAACATATTTCCAAAATTAAATCTGACCGATAAGGTTATCCTCCAAAAATGCTTGTGTATTAAAATTAGAAGCAACATCAAGGAATCCCCCTATAGCTCCAGAAACCATAGCCTGCGTTTAGCCATCAGAACTGTTACGAATTTCGGTGACATCTATCCTTCACTTCTGAAGCAATGAGTGCCAACAAGAAAAAGAACTGCGAAAACTTACTTACCTTTATGCGTGGCATTGTAACGGTTGGAGGTGCAGCCTTCGCATGATAGCCAATTGCCAATCTACTAGCCAATAATGACTGTGTATATGGCATAGCTTCCACAAAAACCTTAGGCGGAGGCTCGCCATCTTTTCCAAGAAGAAATTCAGCTGGCAAGCCATCAATTACCTGGATCAAAACTCATAGAATATAGGTAACAGTTGACACTCAACCCTTAGAAAGTAGCACTCCATCCAACAGAATTGTTTGCATTGACATTGTGAAAGTCCACATACCATTAATATTAATCTATCAAACAATGGAGGAACACCAGATAGTTCCTGCATTCACCACAACTAAGCCAGATAAGCTTACAAAAATTGAGTGAAATTAACTTCGTACATGCATTTCATAGTACCTATGCAGCATGTTGACTAGTGAGAACAAAAGGTATAACCCGCATTTCAAATTAGGAAAAAGACTATCATTTATTCATTTGTTCAAGCAGGAGTCAATCAACCAAAACTCCCATCTGAAACTATCTGGAATCTATGAACGATTGCAATAAAAAGTAACACCTGATATAATGCTTTGAGCTTTTCAGGATGCAAGGTAGATATATTATTATCAATTGAATCGACACCCGGCGGATAAAAGCTCTCCAATCCACTAAAATAAACAAGAAAGAGTGAACAAGAGATTAAGCAGCGGGAAATGATTGTGGCAAAAAGAGTTCAACTTGAATGGGATAAAAAGCATACCTCATGCCGGAGAGTGAAGGCTTCACCGGAAAGAATCCAGTGATGAAAAGAGATAGACCAATTATCTGGATCACCACAGCTGAAACTGTGAACAAAGTTAGCTTCTTGCATGTCAATGTGTTGTCATTACTCATTGTTGTTGGCATTTTTCTGCTCTGTTGTCGCGGGGTGTTCCTTGTCCCCGTCTCGCTGCGTGCGAGTTTGTGTGTGCTGTTGAGAGAGAGAGAGAGGAGCTAATGGGCCTCTAGGGCCGAAATGCTTTACTATAGCCCATAAGCATGGGTTTAAGCCAGAGCTATTTTGGGCCCATATATTCTCGAAGAATTAAGTGAACACTTGTAATTTTCTCTTTATATCCAAAGAATTAAATAAACTATAGTTATTATTCTATTAAACATATTTATCCTCACAGCTCTTACCAATTAAAAACACACTAGCAAATTTTCCGTTTCTCCATCATTCTTTGGAAAATGATTTCCAATTCTACAGAATTCAACAACAGTGCATTGCGCAATTCAATTTGCAAAATAAAAATAGGAGATGAAATATTAAATTATAACTTGGCAAATAGGGAAGCATTGCCGCGGGCCAATCAGATGAAAATCAAATCCTCCAACATAGTTGATTAGTTGGCCAACTATCACAAAATAAATCAAAAATACAATAAGCCCAAGCTCAAGCTCGACCAGGCCCGACAGTATTTACATATGAATTCCATAAACATGGCGAAATCACAGCAAGGACATGTTTCTTGTTACACCAACACATCCCATGTTTACTTCACAAAATTCCCCAATGGAGTGAGGCCCGGCCCGGTCCCCGCTCCGTCTAGTCGAGGCGTATCTTAGTATCAAGTATCGATAGGTAATACAACAAAAAGGGCAGGAGACACTTCATGATTTGATGTCCTTGAGCACACCCCCCTTCTCAAGCTCACCAACTAGGTCCCTCAGTGCAGGAACCTTCATGGCCAAAGTTCTGTACAGTCTCAAATACCGAGCCCGGGTCCCATCTCCCGTTCTTGCGAGCGCGAGCAGGCTCAGAGCCTCGGGGAGTTGCGCGAACACCTCCTTCATCTCCTCCAGGCTCATATGTTCGAGGACAGTCGGTCTTGGAACTACTCGCACGATCTCCCCGCCCTTGGGTTCCTGCACCCGTGCATCCGCCTTCACAACCAGTTCTGACTTCGAGTTGGCCCCGCATTTGATTATAAAGGGAGTCGTGGAGCCTGTGTTGAACTGCAGCACGTTCCACTGCACCACATCAGTTTCAGAACCATGTGTCGCGTCTGCAGATGATTTGGAACTGGGTGGTGGGGCGTCCAGAAGCTTGTCATCCTCCTCTGCAGTCGACTGCATCGGAAGACAACAAAATCGAAATTTTAAGAAAGAGCAGAAGGCATACCTAAGACCGGGATAAGTTTATCGGCATACCTCTACAGCATCCCGAGCTTCTGAAATATGTCTCTGAGCGCAAAGATGGTCAATGTCGAGTAAAGAAGGCATCTGTTCGGAAAGTTCGTCTAGAGAGATGAGCATCATTCGCTTCTTGCTCTTGCTCAGTACGTTGACAGAAGCTTGCCTCATTAAATCCTGTTAATGCAGAAAATTTTCAAAATTTTGCAGGTTCCTAATCCAGAAAGTAGCATTGTCGTTGAATAGGAGGCGAAATCATAGAAAGATGAAAACCTTGACTTGCTTCAGTATGCCATCAAGGGAGATTAACGACGCAAGCCTTGCATCTTCAGCGGCAGTGGAAGGATTCCGAATAGGCGCAGCGCCGCTTTCCAAATTTAACATCTCCACGTCATTTTTCATTTGTTGCAAAATCTGATTCAAGGAAACAGTTAGCCTCTAGTGGTACTAAAGTTTTTGTGGAATTTCAGTATTTGAAGAAGTTCATTAAAAGCCTCAACGATAAATCAGGTCATAAAAATGATATAGTTAGAGAATACTTTGAATACAGAGAGGAGAAGTAAGACAACCAAGAGAAAGAGAGTTGTCGCGCTATAATACAGACCTTTCTTCTCTTGTGATCAACGGATTCAAGAGCTGAACGTAGCTTAGCTACTTGAGCATAGTCCTCCGCTGCTTCAGTCGCCAAAGTACCCGCAATATCCTGATGGACCAATGTATTCGTAGATCAGCATGCGAAATATAACAAAGATACAATGCAATAAACAATAAACTGTCAATTGATATGCATACAGCAAAAGAACTGGAATGGCGCTCTGTTCGTAGCTGCAAGAAGATGCAATCTAAACAAGACTGTAGGAACACACCTTTAAATGTTGCATTTGGGAAGTATAAAGACGTCTGGCATATTCAGATAATAGCTGGCCAAGAGCATCGGTATTCGGAGGCTGGGCAGTACCAAGTCCAGCCATCCAACCATCCATTATTGCTGTCGAGAGAAGTTCCAGCTGACCAGTTGCTCCAGCTACCGTGTCATCAGCAATGGAGAGGAAATCAAAGTTCTCCGCAAGCCAATTTTGGATTTGACGCTGGAGCTCACCGGCAGGGGTGTGAACAAAAAGAGCTGCAAGAGCCTTGTTTCCGATCGAGTAACTTTTTGCTTCTTCAGTTATTTCCCTGAGCTTCCCACCAGTTATATGCTGTCTCCATGTCTCCTGTATTGGTAAATCAGATGTGTCAAATATACTAGTGAGCATCATCGATCTTAGTCATTATTTTTAGAAAATAGTTATCGCTTCAAAAGTTGTGAGACCTATCTACTTTTTATCATTTTAATTACTTTTGCCATTCTCCTAAATAACCGTGCCGAAAAGAAATGGGTCGTCTTGGGTGGGACGGAGGGAGTACATTTTATATACTGTACCAAAGCATAAAACCAAACTAAAAGCCTCAAGGTACCAAAACCACTCCTTCAAGGAAATCGTTGCTTTGCCTTTGAAAATAACCATGCCGAAAAGAAATGGCCATCTTGGGTGGGACGGAGGGAGTACATATTTATATATTGTACCAAAGCATAAAACCAAACAAACAGCCTCAAGGTACCAAAACCACTCCCTCAAGGAAATCGTTGCTTCGCTTTTGAAATTACAAGGTTAGAATGGCCCATCCACTGTTTATTGATTGTTGCTTTGCTATTCAAATTACGAGGAAATCGTTTTAATTTAGTAGCTTATTCAAGCTTAAGAGAGCATAACTCATCTATACTGGTATAAGGAATAACACAAGACAGGCTAGAATGCAAAAGATGTTAAATCTAGTGATGAGTACCGATGCAATCAAGAAGGAAAATCAGACCAAGTTACCTGATCAATTCCACGTATCTTCATAACTACTGATGACAACTTCGACTTCTTTTCTGGTTTTATATTTACTTTGAACCCTTGAATTTGGTCCTCAACCAACATATTCCTCGAGCTGGAATCATAACGGACCGGAGATCTTCCAGGGCTGCTACCACGGCTAGAGCTTCTACTACGTCCATTATTAGGCTTCTTGAGAAAGCGCTCAACAGGAGAAACCTTACAACACAGAAGACATTTTCACTTAAATTTTTCTTTTTATTTTGTTTGGGTTGCATAAGAATTATTGTTTCAGTGAAGAACAGTTTGTTTATGCAACAATTAGATCAACTCATGACAGGGAGGGCACCTTAATTGATTGTAGCTCTGGTGATCAAGCAAGCAGGGACCGTATATAGAGAATCCTAACACGGGAGACAAGCATGGTATCCATCACTTTTCTGGGCTCCATTTTACGAATAAATGCAAAAACTGCATCTCTTATTTCAGCAAGGATTTCATGCTCTCTAGAAGCACCGGCCTTAATGACTGCAGCCAGTACCTACCAGTCACATAGCAAATCATGCAGTTATCAGGAAGCTAAATTCCATGAAAGATGACACCAATTCAAATTTTTAACAATAGAGCTTTCTTAGTTGAGACATATAACCATGTATAATATCACCAGAAGGGTGTGAATGCACACAAAACAAATCTTATGGCTTAACCTAGGTGATAGATCCAAATATACCAGTTACATACCTCCCCAAAGCATTAAAGCAAACAATAAATCTTAACAAATAGTTCAGAGACAGAACTATATGATATTAAAGAAAGAAAGAAATGCAGTTATGTAGCTTTAGGAAGTTTGACAGTGAACAATAGGTGTTTCATTGACAGATGGTGACGATAAATGCCGAGCATTATCATTAATGCATGCTCTGTAACCAAGTTAATTTTCTTCACTTCTCTGATGCCAAAAGGTTTCCATAGATTTACATATTTTGTGGATTGAACTAGCCGAGCAGATGCAATCATGTCATTTCTTCATCACAGTGAGAAACCATGATACCGACAACTATATGTTGCAGACGTGTTTATAAGACGAGGTCGAAGGCCACAAGTGCTTAACACAAAATACTTAGGAGAGCAGCAGAAGAATACAAGCGAGGAACAAGAAACCTTTACAAATCAAATTAGAGGACCCAAGGATGCCTCAAGGAGATACAATCCCAGCAAAATCATAGATTGACCAAATTAAAAACATAATGACCTAGAAACCAAAAAAAAAAACTTCCACATTTAACTTCGAGAGATACAGTTGAATGCATGAAAATATGAATATTGGTTCTTACCAGCATCAGGAGCTTGTTAGCCCCATCTGAGATTGCAGCAAGGCTGTCATATTGTTCGGGATCAAAATCATTCAGAGCAGAAGTAAGATATTCGCCAGCTGGAGTAGTTTTGACAATGTCAGTACCAGTCTTAACCAATGCAATAGCTTTCTCAATCTTTCAGAAGCTAAAGGCGAAACACTGTCACCAGGGCGTCCTTTGGCATTGGTATTCTCATTCCTGTCAAATAGAATTCGAATAGAGGAGTCCGATATATCAATTAGGAAACTTAATAGAAGAACATATGGAGGGAAATCAAATTTATAGAAGACATAGACAAACGATAACCGAGTTTAAATGGTTCTCAAAGCAAACTGGAAAAACACCTTTGCAAGTCACGAGACTGACTAAGTGGTCCCTTGGGAGATGGGCTTGATACCTGAAAGAATAGATCAAGCAAGTAAATGTCCACAAATATCAAACTGGGACTAGAACAAGACAATACAACAGTGACACACAACCCATGGAAAAATAACAGCTCCAAAAAAAGTTATATAGAAGATTAAAAACCTGGGGAGATGCAGCTAAAGAAGCTTTCTCAGTCAGTCTCTCAAACAACTTCTCATTCTCTTCGTGCAACCTCTGCCAAATAATGAAACCAAATGGGAAAACTTACTCACCTAGCATTTAAGATAATCCAATACCAGCAAAGACAAAATGCCTCTATGTAGTTTTAAGATAGACTTTGCAGAAAAGAAAAGGAACGAGCATATAAGTTTGTCAAACTGCCAGAGGATACACAATTTTGTAGCCCCATTCATTTCATGGAAGGTTCAAGAAACTATACAGACAAAATCATCTTGTGGAAGTTAGAACAGTCAAGTACCTCAATCAGTGCATCCCGTTTCTTCAGTTCATCCTCAAGTCTCTTAGTAACAGCAGCAGAATCAATGTCATCCCCTATGGCTTTGTTGCTTGAATGCTCTTCAGCCTGCGATACAGAGTCATTTGTTGTTGTCCTAGTCTCGTTGATAAGAAGGGCTTCACTCAATTGTGACTCGACGCTCTTCAGTTTGGCCTGCACAGAGGCAACAAACACGATGAAAATCACAGACCCAGTCGTATTCACAAGGATATACGGGGAAAATCAGCTTTTTAGCAGCAACTGAGTTATTGCTTCATAAATCCAAAAATGACATCAAAATAAACCATGGAACATAAAGCTGGGCAACTTACGCACTTCTTAACATGAAGAAAATTTCAGAATATTTGGCACATAATGCAACTATCTAGCAAGTATACCTGAAAAACCATTTTAACAATTCACTGTAGCATCCCACAAATTATGTTTCCTTAACTTAATTAGGAAGTGTGGTAAGTTCTAGTTCAAGGGCCTGCGAGCACTATAAACATCAATATGTACAATTTTGGTATGTGAATGCTTTTTCTTGAGTTATGCTTGAAAGTTGTTACCTTAGGTCAGATAGCCAGAAACATGATGCAGAATCATCAAAGAGTGACAACCAAGAATGACATCTATCCACTTTTTTCAATCTCATTAACCTCTTTCATTATTAAGCATATTACTCCATCAGAAGAATTTATTACTTTATCAGGTCGGCACATCCCCCAACCCCCAAGCCAGAAAGAAATAAATAAACCCTCACCACCAGCCAAGACGAGATAAAATTTAACAAAGAAGATGATACTTATTGGCAACATTGTACAATAAAGTCACAGTGGAACTGCTGAAAAATACAATTTAACCAAGATTTTGTATGACCTGAACTTAATTCAAAGTACCACCATCATGACTTTTCTATATCCTTAGAAGACGAGAAGGAACAAACACATGGCTCCTCTGTTCAGTTTCAACATATAAGAAGCATGCTGCATTTCATCATCTTTAAGAGATGCATGAAATCACTCAATATAGGAGTATTGCAAATAAACAAATGCATGTATTCCAGGATCCAGGTCAAACTGATAACAGCAGATCTATCATTAAGATGGAAGGAACTCAATACAGAAAGTCTAAGCCAACCTGCAACATTTGAATTGCTGAATCCTTTTCTTCTATCTGCAATTTCTGCGCTTGCTCCACTTGTAAAAACTGAGTTATTTGGTTCAGTAGTTGCAGGTTCTGATCCTTCTCCATCTTAAACTTATCTGCAAGCATTATGTTCTCTGTCTGCAACAAAGAGCAAAACAATTCCAGATTGTCAGATAAAGAAACCTAAAAAGTGCTCATTAATCAGGTTACTGTCAGTTCAAGAAGTATAATCAGAAAGTCATATGGACCCAAAAATGTCGCCAGTTTCACCAAATGATGGCACAGACTCTAATTTAAGAATTTTAGAGAGTAAAGGGTGTGACAGAATAATCTAGTACGTTACAAGCACACAATAGCTGAAACATGGTGCTACAAACCTTTAAATCTGACTGCAATGTCAAAGAAACTTTCCAGGCTTTCTGAACTTCATTGAAGAGTAGAATGCACTGGTCACTTGCATGCTTTAAATCTTGTTTTAGCCCCATGCTTTCTAGCTTCAAGTCACTTACTTCCTTTTCCTTTTCAAGCAATTCTTTACGTTCATCATTGGCCTGCAAGAAAATTTGCAGCAGAATTTAGTAGACGATTTTTTATCATATACTTTTATCTTGGCATTCTTTTGCCAATGCACATGCATCATGAGAGTATCACAGTAATCTAATATACAGACGAGCTGCAACTATTTAACCATAAAAAAAGCAAGGTAGTTCTTACATATGAAAATAAAGGTTATATAAAACATCCTCATCTGGACATAAGCCTTTTCCATCCCCCATCTACTGTAGTATGTTTAGTTTGACAGGATGAAAAAGCCAACTTCTTTATCAATTGATCCCAATAGAAAAAAATAAAAGCAGACTTACAATATCTTTCCATTTCTGGATTGTGTCTCGATTCCCAAGGCTCAACATACCATTTCGGGCTCTAGAAGAAAAATTAAGGGATGATAGTGTCTCAGACATGCTGGGCACATCAGGGCAGATGTTAACAATCATCAATATTATTGAGCTTCCACCTGCATACAGAAATATGATACAGAATCAAGTATAAGACATCAAGAAGACATAAAAATTTAAGAACAAAAAGAGAGTTAACAGTAACTTCCAGTGCATAAGAAGATAATGGATGCAAGGGAAGAAGGGTAGTCATGATGTAATTGCATGTCTTGACCACCATAGTAATTTATTCATGTACTGGGTTCTGGGTCAACAAAGCTCAAATGTGTAACATAGACATCATGTATCAACCAGTAAGGCATTGGGTTGGTGCAACTTGAGAGCATCTTATAGTAGCACAAAATGATTTAAATTGTAGGAAAATCTGAAATAACTTTGCTTTGAATGGTAAGACAGAATGTTCTCATAACTACAATACAACATTGAAAAAGCACACATATAAATACAAGGCTTTCCCTAGTTCAAGAGTTCTTTGTCCCCAAAAGAAATTGATCAGACATTTGTCCAACTCTCTGCACAAATTTTGATGCACAACTACCAATTGAAAATTTACACCTCCTCTAATTAAGATAAATGGACATTAGCAAAGATATTGATCCTATAAACACACTTTACAAAGAACAGCCATAGATTCAAGTTAAGAAGCAGTAGATATTGACTCCTAGAAACACCATTTATAATGATTAGCTATGCAATGATAACAATTAACAGGGAACCAAAATATATAAATGAATTAAAAAACAGAGCTGGGCACCTATTACCTAGCGAATCTGCAAGAACTTTTGTTAGCACTGAGTTCTCATATGGAATATCATCCTTCTTTGAAGTTAAGGATGCCATAACATCACCCAATCTGCAGACAGAACATTGAAATTTACGTATGAAGAACGAGGAGACAACAGCGCAGAGAATCCAACAGCATTGATAGAATAAACCAAAGGGTCAGTAATCCCACACAAATGAAATTTTGCAACAAGAACATATACCTTAACATCGGCATAGGGCAACAAATTGAAAGGTAAACTATGCACCTGTTAAAAAGATGGATAGCCTTTTCCTAGACAGTACAATAGCTCAGACACACACAGACAAACAAAGAAACCTCTCAACATCAGGTTTAGTGATTGAATAAAACTAAACAGATCAACACACAAAGCAAATCGATATGACATTTAAATAAGAACCAATAACATGTCAAATTGGTCAGAATGCAATCAAAACACGGTACAGCAACCAGAGTTACATCATTTGTTTAGTATCATAAACTTCAGGCACACAGAAGATGTCAAATTTGAAGATAAAGAACCAAATTCAGTGTTTAAACTTACGCTGAGAAGGATTTTAAGACATGCAGCAATTCTGTTGTCATATCCCGTCTTTCTTAATAAGATTAGAAGGACTTTCGAACTTAGAATTATAAGATGATTAGATCTTAGATGAAAGAAAATTTTAAATTCAACAAAAGATTTATTTCATTGAATTTTATGAAGTGAAAATGAGAATTATTATATATAATATATAATCGAATACGATTTATATATATATATTTTATATAAATCATTATATCAATAATATCATGTCAACGTTTAAATTATTAATTAATCGTCCTTAGGATCGAATTTGAAGCCGTGAGAATAAATCGTATAATGAACTTTGGTTTAACAGTAAAATGAAAGCCCATGGGTAATAAAAACCCTACACTATATAAGCTTCTTCTTCTTCCTTTGAAACCCTAGCCTCCCAAATCTCACTCATTCTTGCAACTTCAGTAAAAACAAATCCTCAAAGGTAGACTTTAATTCTCTCTTCATTTTTTTATGAGTATATGCGTATATATGTATGTATATGATTGTAGGTGTGTCTGTATGTTGAGAGAGATGTTTGAGTGAGGGACCGAGAGGGTGATGGACGAGAGGTGAGGGAGAGGGGTCGGCGGCGGCGCCGGTGCCGGCAGTGGCTATGTGCGCGGTCGTCGTCGTGTGTGTGTGTTGTGCTCGCCGTCGTTCATGTGTGTGTGCGTTCGTGTATGTGTGTGTCATCGTATGTGTGTGTGTGTGAGTGCACAGCGAGAAGGGAGAGGCGATGGTGGCTGGCCGGCGCGACGTCGCCGGGATCCAGCGTCTGCAGCGGCGGCTGTCACCGTCGTGAGTGTGTATTCATGCGTGTGTGTGTGTACGCCGTTGCGCGTGCGTGTGTGCGTGCGTCGATGGTGTGAGTCGTCGTTGCGTCTTGCGTACGTCGACAGAGAGGAACCGAGAGGAGGTCACCGGACCTGGGGAGGAACGGCGGCAGCGGCGACCTCGTAGGCGTCGCCGGTGTGTGAGCCGAGAGAGAAGAGTGAGAGATGTGAGGTGGGAGAGAGATAGACGAGAGAGAGAGAGACGTGAGAGGTGGGGGAGAAATGGAGAGAAAACAAGAAAAAAAAATGGGTCGCCGGAATCCGGTCGCCGGCGACGGCGGCGCCGGAAAAGCGGCGCCGGATTGTGGAAGGGAGAATTAGGTTTAGGGTTTGAGAGTTGGGTTGGGCTTGTGTTGTATTAATTAAATGGGCTGGATTCATTTTATTAATATGTGTTGGGCTCTTTTATTAAATGGCTTTGGGCTATTTTTATTTATTCTGTTGGGCCGAAATTAATGTAGAGAGATGGGCTGACTTAATTAATTCATAATGTTGGGCTGGGCTTTTTAATTAAATGCTGATGGACTATGGAATTATTTTAATTCTGGGCCAGAATTTAAATTGTGAGTTGGGCTCCAGTGAATTTAATTGTAGTTGGACCTTAATTAATTTAAATCTTTGGGCTCAATTAATTAAATAATAGTTGGGCTTAGATTTAATTAATGATTGAGCTTTAATTTGATTAATTAGTTAACTTGCTTTAATTAATTAAATCCTTAGACTTTAATTAATTAAATAAATAAGGTTTAACTTTAAGACTTAATTAATTAAATTATATTAAGTCTTATTAATTAAATAATTAACTTAAACTTAATCATAAGTTTAAATTATTTAATTATGGTAAGTTAATTAATTAATTAATTAATTACTATTAAGTTAATTAATTAATTGATTAAGTTAAGGTTAAGTTCAAGTTTAAATTATCTTTAATTTATGATTATGACTTACTTAATTAATGTAATTAATTTCTTTTAATGAAATTAATTAAGTTATGATGATTAAATAAATTAAATTATGTTAAACAAGTGCATAATTTGATAATTATATTATGTGTTATATTAAGCGAGTCCTTAATATATGTATATATGATTTTAGTATGCAATTTAATTGTATTATACTTTTGTAAAAAGTATTTAACAAAGGAAGATTATGAAATTTAATTCGTTTTTAAGCGAAAAGTCGAGCAAGGGTATTGTTGGTGCCTTGCCAGAGATAAATTAGTTTTCAAATTTAATTATATTTAAAATCAGGGCTAACGAATCATAAGCTAGTATCCTCATTTACTTGAACTTAAGGCTAGCTTTTGAGACCTATTAAGATTAGTCTTCTTGTAGGTTTTGACGATCAAGTGGATTAGCGTTGCTTTCCAGAGGCAGCGTACTATAGTGTAATTCTTGAGCTTTGTCCTATCGAGGTGAGCTTACTTTACAAAAGTAAAATTGAGTTATATGCTCGATATTTCATGAAATCTGTTGTTTATCCAATAAAATGTTTTGTGCGCTCTACTACTGTTTAAGGCTCGTAAATGTATCGATCGAGATTCTCTTTAAACCTAACACGTTAATTGAGAATTGTGTACCTGTTAGTTGTTTCGGTGGGTTGATCTCCATCGGGCACTAACAGTAATGAGGCGTTATAAGGGTGCTTGTGCGGATGTGTTAGAGATGCGTCGTGTTATTATGGTGCTTGTGCGGATCGTTCGAAGTACATCATGGATTGTCAGGGTTCGTCCCCGATGACAATAATGGGAGAATGTGATCCGAGCGGTGGCTAGAGGTCCGGGATCAAAGCGAGTAATGAAGAGTCGTGACAATGGGCCCAAATGAATGAAATATTTTGCATGCTTAGAAGTGGTTTCTCTTTTAAAACCTTCTAAGTTATCTTATCATGATTGGATAAAGCGATTTCTGGTTATGAAATGTTTATGAAAATGCATGCCCTTGAGTACATTAGTACTTAGCGAATATTTTCCAAATGTTTTCGGGTTGATCGATGGGCGGCGGGCGAGTGAGATTTGAGTTCACTCAGTATTTTGTGGATTATTCCGTATTTAGACTTCGTGATGAATTAACTCTAATTTTATTTTCCCTTCTTATACATGACTTGAATTGTACCTTTTGATGAGCTTAGACTCGAATCCTTGATGTTTAGCATTTTGACGTATTTTGGCTATTAGAAGCACGAAACTAAACTTGTGATCCCGAGGATAATTATTGTTTTGATTGGATTACATCATTCGATGTCTTGGTTTTCATTTAGGAAGCTATTCCCAAATTCTAAGGGTTTATTGCCTTGGCCGATTCGAGTCAACTTATTTACTTCATATTTCTTATCATTTTATTCGTCGAGCCTCGATTTACGAGCTTAGTTACATTAAGAAATCGGTGTGACAGAGTGGTATCGAGGCGTAAGTTTTCTTTCGTGTCTCATTGCCAAAACCTTTTCATGTCGAGTCAGAATAGTATCCCTAGACTTCTTGAAATCTCGGTGACTCTCATTTCGTCACGCCATGTTGATCAACAAAGGTATGATTTTAAAAGTTTCAAAGTTTTGACTATGAAATCATGTATGCCATTGATGAAAGTTGTCATGTGAATTATCAAGTTATTTTCATATGTTGTTTTGTGAATTGTTTAATTATTTCCACAATATCATTGTGAGTCGTTGTACTCGGATAAGCTAAGTTCATTGTCGTGTTAGGGACAACCCGAACCATAACGACAAATGAAATCGATTATCGAATTAGATTTTCAAATCTTTTCGATCATGCGTGAGGCCGTTATCTAAGTTCATTGTCGTGTTAGGGACAACCCGAACCATAACGACCAAAAGAAATTGATTTTAATTAGATTTTCAAATCTTTTCGATCATGTATAAGGCTGTTGGAACCTACATGATAATAGCTTCACAAAAGCGAAAATGATTGATGGCGATTTTGGATTCATATCCGAAATGATTGAAATAAGGTATGGGTTCTATCACTGTTGTGTGTACCCAAGGATGTTTTGAAGCGTAAGTCGTGATAGCCTCGCTATAACAACTTAGAAAGAACTAGTTCAACATTTCACATAGAAGCGCTTGAACATAGAAGTGACATGGAAAGATTGAGGATTCGTTTGAGTTACACCATTATGGTTATGATTAGTTCTCATGTAGGTGTTAACTTATCGAGAATGAAAGGCGTCCGATAGAGAATGTTGGGGCCGGGGGCGAGGGCGATGGCGATGGCGTGGTGGGTGTCTGAGGAAGAGGTTTTGTCCATCGAGAACCTAACCCACAAGTAGCACCGAACCGTCGGTGAAGAAAGGTTCCGCAGAGAAACCTCAGATGTTCGATGGACTAGGTGATCCAGATGGATCTTGAGAAATGGATACGGTGTGGAGCGGTTTTCAACTATATCCGATGTGAAGACATGGAAAAGTGAAGTCGCCACCTACCGACGTGGAAGAAGGCGACACGGTGGGAGTCGGTGAGGCGATCATGTTGAGGAGGAACTCGAGAACCTCACGTGGGAAGAATTGAGGCGACCTTTGTCTGAGAAGTACATACCGGGATGCTACTGTCGGAAGAAGCGAGCGAGTTACGGAATCAAGCAGAAGCGGTGGAGCAGTCACTGAATATGATGAGCTTTCAACCAACTGTCAGGTATGCACAACATCCGGTGGACAACGATGCAAAAGCGAGAAGTTCGAAAGCGGATTACGTCACGAGATAGCGATTTCCTAGCAAGTCGAGGTGATCTTACATATGCAGACGGCGGGGCTCTTACCATCGAGTCACTTCTACGAGAGAAAGGAAAAACTCCCATGCAGTGTGCATGCGCCGTCTCGAGACAATGGCGAAGGGAAGAGAAAATGGAATGAGGGTAATGGAGGAAACTTTGGAAGCGGAAGAAACCACGAAACCAACAAAGGAAAATCCATGGTCTAGAGAAACCGAGGACAACCACCAACGCGAGAACTCACGCTCACGAACCGAAGCAAGCGGCCCGAGCACGAAAATCGGCCGGTATGACCAATGTGGTGGTATACTGTATAGCTTTGTTCGATCACGGGACATCACATTCTTTCATTTCACGTCTTTGCATGTGAGCTTTAGACTTAACTCGAACCATCTAGTGAAGCTTTAGTGATTAGCACACCGGTGGAGAAAGAATGTCTTGAATATATATTACCTCGAACTTAGAATTGAACATAGGTCTTTGAAGAATTTAGGGCGAGACTTATATGTCATCTCTAAGATAGAATTGATATCATCTTAGGAATGGATTGGCTCACCAAAGTCGATGCCACAATCTTGTGTAACGAAAGAAAGATCTCCTTCCGGACCACTTGGAAAGGAAGGACCAATTTTCATGGGATAAGAATGGAAAAGGAGTATCGATAATATCGCCATGGAAGCCACCAAGATTATGAAGAAAGGAGATTACAATGCATTTCTCGTCGACAAGAAAACCGGGCGGAGAAAACAATTGGAGGAATTCCGGTGGTTCAAGAGTACAAAGATGTTTTTCGGAAGAATTGCGGGTATGCCACCGGATCGGCAATTAGAATTCTAATCGACTTAGAACCGGAGCGACTCCGATGTCAAAGCACAGTATAGGATGGCCCTTTGAATTACAAGAATTAAAGATTCGATTCGGGAGTGTTGGACCTAGGTTTCATACAACCTAGTGTATCGACATGGGAGCACCGGTCTGATTCGTCGAGAAGAAAGGCGGAACATTGAGGATGTGCATCGATTACGGAGAGTTGAACAAGCTCACTATTAAAATAGATATCCTCTCCCGGGATAGGCGACTTGTTCGACCAAGCGAAAGGAGGCTGGAGTATTTTCAAGATAGACCTAAGTGCGGATACCATCATTTCAAAATGAGAAGGATGATATTCCTAAGGCGGCGTTTAGAAGCGTTACGGACATTAAGAGTTCACGTAATGCCGTTTGGGTTGACAAATGCCCAATTGTTTTATGGATCGATGAATAGAGTATTCCATCGATTATCTCGATAGTTTCATCTTAGTGTTTATCGATGATATTCTCATCTACTCTAAGGCCAGGAACAACATGAAGAGCACTTGCGTGTTGTACTCGAGATTTTCTTGAAACGAAAATTATCGCCAAATTCGGCAAGTGTGAATTTTGGTTAAAGGAAGTGATGTTCCTCGGACACATCGTGTCGGTAGGGAATCAAAGTAGATCTGCTAAGGTGGAAGCCGTCGAAGGATGGAGGACACCATCAAACGCATGATGAGATCGAAGTTTTCTCGGTTTGGCGGGGATACTACGACGATTCATTGAAGAATTCTCAAAATTGGCTAGGCGATGACGACTTTAAGAAAAGGGACCAAGTATACTTGGACCGAAGGCGTGAGAAGAGTTTTCAAGAGCTCGAGACCAAGCTAACCTTTGCTCCGGTGTTAGCAATCCCGAAGGAGAATGAAGGATTCGTTGTTTACGGATGCCTCAAAGTTGGGATTGGGTTGTGTACTAATGCAAACCGGAAGGTGATAGCATACGCATCTCGTCGATTGAAGCCACATGAGTTGAATTATCCGACTCATAACTTAGAGTTAGCTGCGATCGTGCATGCTTTGAAGATTGGAGACACCACCTTTATGGAGTTAAGTGTGAAATCTTCACGGATCATAGAAGTTTAAAGTACTTTTTCGACGCGAAGGATCGAATATGAGATTTCAAATTTTATTTATTACCCAAGTTACGTCATTGAGTTTAACTCTATGATCTAGTTTTAACTGGAAATCACTTGAGTTTTCTCTTTCGTGAAAGAAGTTTACAAACGAAAATTTCATAAAGAGTCATTTTGTAACCAAGCCTTCATGTGGTGAGAAGGATTTGTGGCCGGTGCAGCCGACCCATATGACCAAAGACATCTCGATGAGTCGTCATTCGATCTTCGGATCCTATATTCCAATTATTGATTCGAGGAACATATTGGTTCAAACTCTCAAAAGTACAATCGACTCGAATTTGAACCCACACTTGTAAGTTGTTTTGATAAGTTTTCTTCAATCCTCGGAACTAATAAGTGCGATGTAGGTTGACTTACCTTGTCACCTAAGTTTTCGAATTTGTAAGTGATAGACATCGAGTTATGGCGTAGAAGTTCTCGATGAGGCGAGATATATTCTTTCCTATGATACACATAAGTGCGACGACCCGAGGGGTTTTGCGATCGATGATGCGGTAAAGTTATACCCCATGCGAGTGTTATGATAAGGAAGTTATGAGCGAAATACTCTTTAGCATTGAGTGCGAGTAGAAGTAAAGGAATATATATGATATTCTTGAGAAATAATCTCATATTAATATTTTATAAAGAGAGATTACAACTTATCTTCAAGATAGTTGATTGTCCTTAAGACCTCGTTAGGTTGGACATGTTTAAAGTTGGTGATGCGAGACTCTTTTCAATGGACACATAAGGAATGATAGCATCCTTGTTAACAAATCTCGCTTTATACCTCAACCCTTAGAATTATGCTTGAGCATAATTGATTCCAATATCTGAGACCTTGTATGGTCAAAAATGTCGATCACCTCTTTATTGGGACGAAGTGGGAGAAAGGAAGGCTGCTAGGTCGACCTAGTACGACAAATGGTTGAGAAAGTCGATCACATTAAACAAAGAATCAAAGAAGCTCGGGATGGACAAAAGTCTTACAGCGATAAGCGTCGATCGACTTAGAATTTAATGTCGGGGATCGAGTTTTTCTTAAAGTTTCTCCTTGAAAGGAATTATACGTTTTGGTAAGAAAGGAAAGTTCGACCCGCTATATAGGACCTTCGAGATCTAGGCAGAATAGGCCTTGTAGCTATAGGTTGGCTTTGCCACCAAGCATTGGAGCGTACACAATGTGTTCCATGTCTCGAAATTAAGGAAAAATCGTGTTTGATCCGAAACATGTAATTAAGTGCGATGAAGTAGTCTAGCAGGGACTTAAGTTATGAAGAAATACTGTCCAAATTTTGGATAGAAAGTTCAAGTTTTACGGAACAACAAACAAATTGTTCTCGTCAAGTAAAGTGGAATCATCACGATGCGGAGGATGCCACATGGGAACTTGAGGACAAAATAAAAACTAAGTATCCCGATTTAGATTACAGGTATGGAATTTCGAGACGAAATTTTATAAGGATGGAGGGATGTCATATCCGTCTTTCTTAATAAGATTAGAAGGACTTTCGAACTTAGAATTATAAGATGATTAGGTGCTAGATGAAAGAAAATTTTAAATTCGACAAAGATTTATTTCATTGAATTTTATGAAGTGAAAATGAGAATTATTATATATAATATATAATCGAATACGATTTATATATATATATTTTATATAAATCATTATATCAATAATATCATGTCAACGTTTAAATTATTAATTCATCGTCCTTAGGATCGAATTTGAAGCCCGTGAGAATAAATCGTATAATGGGCTTTGGTTTAACGAGGCCAAAATGAAAGCCCATGGGTAATAAAACCCCACACTATATAAGCTTCTTCCTTTGAAACCCTAGCCTCCCAAATCTCACTCATTCTTGCAACTTCGGTAAAAACAAATCCTCAGTAGACTTTAATTCTCTCTTCATTTTTATAGTATATGCGTATATATGTATGTATATGATTGTAGGTGTGTGTATGTTGAGAGAGATGTTTGAGTGAGGGCCAGGAGGTGATGGGCGAGAGGTGAGGAGAGGGTGTGGCCGGCCTTGCTTGGCGATGGCTATGTCTTGTGATCGTCGTCGTGTGTGTGTGTTGTGCTCGCCGTCGTTCATGTGTGTGTGCGTTCGTGTATGTGTGTGTCATCGTATGTGTGTGTGTGTGAGTGCAGCCGAGAAGGGAGGCGATGGTGGTGGCCGTAGCGACGTCGCCGGGATCCAGCGTCTGCGGTACCGTCATCACCGTCGTGAGTGTGTATTCATGCGTGTGTGTGTGTGCGCCGTTGCTTGCGTGCGTGTGCGTCGTCGATGGTGTGAGTCGTCGTTGCGTCTTGCGTCGTCGACGAGAGGAAGCAGAGAGGAGGTCACGGACACAGGGAGGAGGAGCGGCGTGGCGACCTCGTGGCGTCGCCGGTGTGTGGCCAGAGAGAGAGTGAGAGATGTGAGGTGGGAGAGAGATGAGCGAGAGAGAGAGGCGTGAGAGGTGGGGAGAAATGGAGAAAACAAGAAAAAAATGGGTCGCCGGAATCCGGTCAGCGTGACGGCGGCCGGGAAGCGGCCGGATTGTGGAAGGAGAATTAGGTTTAGGGTTTGAGAGTTGGGTTGGGCTTGTGTTGTATTAATTAAATGGGTGGATTCATTTTATTAATATGTGTTGGGCTCTTTTATTAAATGGCTTTGGGCTATTTTATTTATTCTTGGTAGAAATTAATGTAGAGATGGGTGACTTAATTAATTCATAATGTTGGTGGGCTTTTAATTAAATCTTGATGGACTATGGAATTATTTTAATTACGGGCGAATTTAAATTGTGAGTTGGGCTCAGTGAATTTAATTGTAGTTGGACCTTAATTAATTTAAATCTTTGGGCTCAATTAATTAAATAATAGTTGGGCTTAGATTTAATTAATGATTGAGCTTTAATTTGATTAATTAGTTAACTTGCTTTAATTAATTAAATCCTTAGACTTTAATTAATTAAATAAATAAGGTTTAACTTTAAGACTTAATTAATTAAATTATATTAAGTCTTATTAATTAAATAATTAACTTAAACTTAATCATAAGTTTAAATTATTTAATTATGGTAAGTTAATTAATTAATTAATTAATTACTATTAAGTTAATTAATTAATTGATTAAGTTAAGGTTAAGTTCAAGTTTAAATTATCTTTAATTTATGATTATGACTTACTTAATTAATGTAATTAATTTCTTTTAATGAAATTAATTAAGTTATGATGATTAAATAAATTAAATTATGTTAAACAAGTGCATAATTTGATAATTATATTATGTGTTATATTAGCGAGTCCTTAATATATGTATATATGATTTTAGTATGCAATTTAATTGTATTATACTTTTGTAAAAAGTATTTAACAAAGGAAGATTATGAAATTTAATTCGTTTTTAAGCGAAAAGTCGAACAAGGGTATTGTTGGTGCCTTAGCGAGATAAATTAGTTTTCAAATTTAATTATATTTCAAAATCCAAAACTAACGAATCATAAGCTAGTATCCTCATTTACTTGAACTTAAGGTTAGCTTTTCGAGACCTATTAAGATTAGTGCTTCTTGTAGGTTTTGACGATCAAGGGGATTAGCGTTGCTTTCCCGAGGCGCGTACTATAGTGATTCTTCAGGCTTTGTCCTATCGAGGTGGGCTTACTTTACAAAAGTATAATTGAGTTATATGCTCTGATATTTCATGAAATGCAAACTGTTTATCCAATAAAATGTTTTTGTGCGCTCTACTCTGTTTAAGGCTCGTAAATGTATCGATCGAGATTCTCTTTTAAACCTAACACGTTAATTGAGAATTGTGTACACTGTTAGTTGTTTCGGTGGGTTGATCTCCATCGGGCACTAACCAAGTAATGAGGCGTTATAAGGGTGCTTGTGCGGATGTGTTCGAATCGTCGTATTATTATGGTGCTTGTCTGGATACGTTCCAAAGTACATCATGGATTGTCCGGGTTACGTCCCCGATGACAATAATGGGAGAATGTGATCCGACGGTGGCTAGAGGTCCGGGATCAAAGCGAGTAACTGAAGAGTCGTGACAATGGGCCCAAATGAATGAAATATTTTTGCATGCTTAGAAGTGGTTTCTCTTTTTAAAACCTTCTAAGTTATGTTATCATGATTGGATAAAGCGATTTTCTGGTTTATGAAATGTTTATGAAAATGCATGCCCATGAGTACATTAGTACTTAGCAAATATTTTCCAAATGTTTTCGGGTTGATCAATGGTGGCAGGCGGTGAGATTTGAGTTCACTCCGTATTTTGACGGATTATTCCGTATTTAGACTTCCATGATGAATTAACTCTAATTTTATTTTCCCTCTTGCATCATGACTTGAATTGTACCTTTTGATGAGCTTAGACTACGAATCCTTGATGTTTAGCATTTTGACGTATTTTGGCTATTAGAAGCACGAAACTAAACTTGTGATCCCGAGGATAATTATTGTTTTGATTGGATTACATCATTCGATGTCTTGGTTTTCATTTAGGAAGCTATTCCCAAATTCTAAGGGTTTATTGCCTTGACCGTTCAGTCGACTTATTTACTTCATATTTCTTATCATTTTATTAAATCGAGCCTCGATTCTGAGCTTCCGTTACATTAAGAAATCGGTGTGACATCATTGCACGTTCACCAGTTTCATTCTCTACTCTCGTACTCTCGCTTCCAGCCAAATCAACTAGAGAAAACTTGCTGTATATATTGTCACCTGTGATCAAGTTCGTATAGTATATGTGTATAATGATGACCCTACAAAATACAAACAAAAGAGAAACAAAATTGGAATGAGAAGAATATAGGAAGTAGAGGTTTTAATGTCTTTTCAAATAGAAAGTAGAATACAACATGCATAGACGAATACATGAAGAAAATTTTACGTGAAACTGAAACGCATTATCATACAAACACAGAATAGTAATGCAACATATGAAATGTATACAAAGTAGAAACAGTTATCTTTGTCGTTTGAATTTGATATGGAGCATTTAGCATTTGGATTATGGAGGTCCAATGCAAGGTTTAAATATACGTTTTAAGCACCGGCGTTTTCCAATAGCACCATGGCGTAAGCCTCGAGGCGGTCGAGGCGTAAGATAGGCGTAAATCATCGAAACACATAAAATTATAACTAATATAAAAACACATAAAACATAACAAATATATTACAACATATAAAAAAACATAAGTTTATAATTAGATACTTATGAGTCTTTTAAAATCTTAAACTCTAGTGTAATAATTATTCACCATAATCAAAAATATAAGAGGCAAGACTATGGAGACAACTTCAACCTCAGTTGTTACAGCCAATTACTAAAATAATAATCTGAATAAAGGCAAAATTGTTGCCGAACTATAGAACCATAAAAGCAGTTGAAATCATAGAGAGAGCGAGAGGGGAGAGTGATGCGAGCAGAGAGAGGCGAGATGAGAAGAGAGGCGGTGCGAGGCGAGATGAGAGAAAAGATCGATAGAGTGTTAGAAAGTAGGTCTTAATTCAACCAATTAAGGCTATTTTTATCACCCATTAGAAATTAACAAAAATAATAAAACCCATGCAAAACATAATAAAATACAAAAAACAGGAAAAAATGAAATTTGGATTATAAAGCGAGGCATACGCCTCAGACCACCTCGGTGCGCTCGGGCTGGTTGAGGCGTCCGCCTCTTGGACAACGGGTGAGGCGCCGCCTCGAAGGCTATTTCCGGCCGCCTCGCACCGAGGCGAGCCTCACCAGCGCCTTTTTAAACCATGGTCCAGTGGTTATATTCCTTGTCAACTTTCAACCATGTAAAATCAAGGATATATTAACTTTTCTAATAAGCTGATTATGAAGATAGGAACACCATTAACATCTTCAATCTTCTAGTTCCCTAATTGAATGCAAGACCCTTCATAGTCTCACTTTTTGGCATCAAACCAGCCAAACTTTGCAGTTCATAGACCACTAAGGAAAATAATTTCAGCAGCACCACAACCTACAAAAGATACTATCCTAGTCAATTTTAATACACAAATAAATATCAGAAACAAACTCCATTATTATTGCACAAATTTCATCCAACTAATAAATATACTAATATTTTTAGCATCAAACCAGCCAAACTTTTGCAGTTCATAGACCACTAAGGAATACAAATTCAGCAGAACCACAACCTACAAAAGATCCTATCATAGTCATTTTGAATACCCCAGTAAATATCACAAACGAACTCCATCATTATTGTACAAACTTCCTCCAACTAATAAATATACTAATAATTTAAAGCATTATTTCACTCAGACACACCAGTTACATATATCACAACATTTCATCAAGCACTTTTTGTGGAAACGCATGAATAGGAACATACAAAACCATACATGTTTATATTCCATGCCCCCTACTTTTTTTATTTGAACTCATATAATTTCATTTTCCACACAACCAGGGTGCTATAGATTACTTTTAATGTAGAGAGGAAATTTGACATCTTTCACATGGGTGATTTCTGACACTCTCAAGTTTATGATTGACATCAGACATGTATTTGTTCCAAAAGAAAAGGAAAAAAAATAAAAAAGAGTGAAAACAAAAACACAAGCCAACGAACAGAACACAAATAAGCAAAAGAAGCCAAAAGAAAGGCAATAAAATTGATGAAACATACAGATGGGAAACTTTAAACTTCAAGGTGTCGGTTCCTCGGTTGTAGAAAGCTGTTTTGAGAATCCTGTTGAACTCTGAAGGGTTCTCAACTTTTTCCTGGACAAGTTCTACAACATAATCCAATGACCCAATGTAGACCTTTGGCTGAGTACTTCCAAATTCCAGAAGCAAATCTGTTATCTACAAAAGCAAAGATGAGGACCATGAGGTGCAACATCAGCATCAGATGTTAATGATGTTCAGCATGATATATGTTAGGGGTCTTATGTTTCTACCTACCCAGAGGTTCGGAGGCTTGCATCTGTCTCCCTTAAGGCGTGGATCTTTGGCAAAGATCCCCACTCACACAATTTTGGTCAAATGTTTAGAAAATTAAGGACCAAACAATCCATACCCATGAAAATTCTCGATATACATTAAGAAAAGAGTGATATATCTTTTAAAACATATCATATTTTCTTTAGGAATGGGTAATTTGATATGGTAAAATTCTAGATTTCGAGGTCATTTCAATTACATAAGATGGAAAGATTGATTTCAGGAAGAGTCTAGAAAAAGTTTAAATGCAAAAGGAGCATTATAACTATTTTCTATATTGTAAATGGTTAACAAAAATTGAAATGCCTTATTACCCATTTGAATCTAAAGATAATATAACATATCTACTAGTCCAATAAATCAATAGTTTAAATAGCAGTCAAAATGATCATTTACTTTCTTCATAAAAAATAATTTTTGAGATTCGTGAACTTCAATATTTAAGTTTTTCCTATTCATTTATTTTTCCTCATATTAAAGTCGAGATTCTCTTCAGCAACCGGAAAGGGTAATAGTTTGTCTGGTTTGCCCTTTAATTCATAGTATTTATGTCAAGGAACTCAAACAGATGGAAATCAATGGTTTCAAAAGTAATTTAATATCAGTGTAATTATAAAAGACAATGAACTATCATTTTGGTCTTTACTTTTCTTTTTTAAGTCTATAAAAAATTTAATTGTGTTAAGTGTTAACACATACTGTCTGCAATAAAATTAACTTCTACATCAAATTTCATTTTCATTTTCTTTTTCTAGTACTTGTACTTAATTTCTTAAAAGTTGTTGCCAAAATTTTCAACAACAAGATATGTGCATGCCAAAGATCCATACCAATGAGAGGTGGATGCAAATAACTTAATAACTCATCATAAAAGAAGTTGGACGGTAACTATGCTATGATGTGGACGGAGAGGAACCTGTTCATTATAAAGCTCAAAGACTGAAACTGAGAAACTATATCGAGAAGTTGAAGTTGCATCTGAGTTGGATAAATCAAAGAGCTCCTCAAAAGATCGAGCATACAGACTACTATCGTGACTAGATCCTTCCTGGAGGAAGATGAGAAGGATATCAGAAAACAGACGAAACCACATGTCATGATCAATCTTTTATAACATGGATACACCTTACTCATGACGACTTAATCTACCAAAGAGGTCAACAACAAACAATACCCCCCCCTGAATATTATTGAGACGAAATTGAACATCTTTTAGTGCAGTTCATTAAGTTTATTTTATAAGAACTACTAGAAAGAAAAATGTAGATCAATGATTCCATGTACCATGTAGATATACAATATGTCAAAGAAACATATGTATCAGAGAAATAAAGAAATGTATAAGATACATTAGCAGTCAATAAAGAATAAACAACAGTGAATAAATATATCATGTGTAGAGTACTGCAGGATAGGGAAGTGAAGGAGAAGACATACAATGGTATGAGTCTTTCCTGACGAGGTCTGCCCATATGCAAACAGCAAAACATTAAATCCATCAAATGCTGACTGAACAAATGGCTGAATATCAGCAAAGATATCGGCTGCATAAAGGAAGTTCATAAGTTAGTACAGTTCTTTAAACAGCTAAAGCAAAGGAAGTGAAATGGGATTCCACCTTGTCCAACATGAGGTCCATAAACCCTGTCAAACTCAAAATCCTTCTTTGGATTGGAGAGACTGTCATCTTCGGTGTTTATGCGTAGGGTATAATCATCAGGAAATTCTACAATATCTGGGCCTTCCTCTTCAAATAGAGGTCTTACACGGCAAAACACCTTTACATTCCCTGCAATATGCTTGTCCAGCAGGTTCAGATTGGTGTAATACCATGCATATAGCTTTGTGATATCATGAAAGTTCCAGAGATCTTTAAGTATAAAGAAGTACCTTTGGCCGTCAATAAGTCATTAAACAGATTTTTCTTCTCAGATAGCAGTGGAAAAACTCTAGCTTCTGTTTCAAGGGCAGCCTGATCTGGAAGTAGGTGGTTTGTTTCCAGTTAGCCAACTATATTGATTCATATGCAGAAAAAGATATTAAAAGGTTGATATCTCTAAACCTCATGAACTGGAATTGAGCTCAATTTGCAGCAGAAAGAGAGAACCCTAAGAAGTAGTAGGGGTGTAAAGTTATAGCAGAAGGAGACACTAACTAGCATTAGGGAGGATATCGTCATTATGGTGGGAACGGTAAGTTCATTGTTTACAAAGCAGAGGAGGATCACAATAAAACAACCCAAAAAACAATGGAAAAATTATAGCATTTGTTCAATGGAACAGTTTCGACCTAAGTTGACAACAGATTGAGCCAAATCTGAGTCTAGTTCGAAGTCGACACAATTGTTGACACAATGGGCACACTTTACCTAATTTATGAGTCTTATCAGCAAGTACACCTAAGTAACGCGTCACTCGATCAAGTTTTGCACTGGAATATTCTTGAAGATCCATGGCTTTTTGTCTTAACTGCAAGTGATCTTCTCTGACAAGCTGTTCAAACAAAGTAAAGGTGACACTTTCAAAGAAAGAGTAGGAGCAAGTTTGTTCAGATCAATAGGTGAAAAAGTGAAAGTACAACAAACATGTGAACCCAGTTTACAGAAACCATGCTAATAGTACTTGAGAAAGCATGCAAAGCATAAAACAGTTAATAAAACTCTAGAGTGAAGGAATATTGACCACCACAAGCAAGAAAATATATGAATATCTAAAAAGATATTGTTTAGCAGCAGGGAACACCTATTACTGTTCAGGTAATCAAAGAAATAGATTGTTCTGCAAGCTAAAAGCAGACTACCCGGCCTTCTTTAGTTCTTATAGTTTCTTACCAATACTTATATAAGCTATCATTCTGAGGTAATCATCCATATGCAAGACAGAATTTGCTGGACTTCACTAAGTTCATTTAGCATATAACTGTAACAGACACAAGATTCAGACTCTTCAATATGACCTTTCTAGAAATGTAAGTATGCAACTATCAGAATTCGAAAAAGGGATCCATTATACGGTAGCCAACTTTTGCCAGAGTTCTCTATTTCTTATTAATTTCCCAAGTCCCTTTCAGTTTAGAATATCATACTAAGCAGAGAGAAAGATCCATGCCATGACACGACAGAGGGAGCGCATCAACACCCAATGCTTGGAAAAACATTAGAAGGTTCCACTGCAAAAATATCCTTCTGTAATGGCGAAAAAAGTAGACTTCCACAATATTGTTTAATTGACGGTAGAGGTATTTATGGTCGCTCATGAAATTTGACAGCACGCAACCTCAAATAAGTGATTAAATCCACAACAATTTCTCCACAAATCTCACTTCGTTCTCTAACCTCTGTACTCTAAAATTCTCCAACACCTTCTGCTCCTTGATCTTAATATCTACAAGAAACTGTTTCTTGCAAGTATTAGACAGATCAGATAGACCTCTGCGCAAGCATTATGTCCAACAGAGTAGCCAAGTTTTCCACACATCATAATTCTCACGTAGCCTAAACTAAGTAGTAATTCCACAAATGACAACAAACCATGCTAGCTCGATGAGTAAATTTCTGGAAATGCCGAAATGTGAGACCAAAAAATCACACATGCTTGTCCATGAACTCTTTTCCTATAGATACTATCCAGAGGAGCAGGAAAAGTATAAGTAAAACCAAAATTTTGGCAACTAAAGTCGAGCACTTTCTTCAACCAACACCAAATCCTGAACAAAGAAATATTTTGCGGCTGCCAAGTTTCTCATAATCTAGACGAAAATTCAACAATTTCCCAAACATCTAAGCTCGCATTTCATAATCCTCCACGAAATTGATCTCAAAAAAACCTCCGCATGCCCAAGTACATTCCGCACAAAAGTATAACTAAGGATCTGAAATCAGCTGAGTCTGTTAAACTGATTCAAATGTAGACCACGTTTCACTCACGTAAAGAAAAACAGCAAACAATAGTATACCAGCTGAAAATGCCGAGTTAATTCAAAAGTATTCTCGCATAAACACTGTGAAAAAAAAATCATCTTTTCATCAGCACACCGAAGAATGTGTCAGCAATACACTAACCTTGACTTTGTCGTTCAATCACACGAGCTTAGAGTTGACGACTTGTTTGGACAGGTCCGACTGCGACGATATCGACATCGAGTAGCGGCGCGGCGCCACCGGCACCCTCCTGTAATCATCTCTCTGCTCCACCGATTTCCTCGGCTCGAACCCCGCCACCTCCCAGTTCCACCGGTTATTGCTCCCCATTCGCCCTCAACTAGAAATCCTCCCACCCCCACCCCAAAAAAAATAACTAAAGCGAAATGGAAATGGTGTGTCCGACGACGAATGAAAGAAGAGATGTGCTCATGTACATGAACAAAGCTCTCTTCTGTCTTTCACTTCCCACTGAAAAAACTTTTTGGCCTCCCAAATTTTCGCTTCGGTTTTACCGTAATCCAAGTCCAAAAAAAAATTAGTGGTGAATGAGGCCGTGACAGCGTCGCGGCTGACTGCGTGGTTTTGAGGTGGGACACATTTGCGCATTTGGGTTCACTTGAAAAGATTGATTTTTGGGGGGGATTGTGTTAGTTGTGGTGCCAGGATTTGCTCTCAACTCCATCGATTGTGTTTTGGATTGTGAAATTTGTGTTGGAGGGAGATGAAATTTCCGAATCCTCTTTTCCTTTTTTCGAACTACAATAAAGTGGGATGAAGTTTCGATCTTTGGTAATTTCTTCCCGAGTATTTATATTTCTACACTAGCCAAAAAAAAATGTAAACCACTTTTGGGTAGGATAGTAAATACTCCTTCCTTAACCAAAATTCCTTTCTATGAATTTTGGGTGCGAATTTTAATAAAAATTATTGAATGTATTATGAATGAAATAAATATCTCATTTTAATGTAATATTAAATTAGTTAGTGATGGACCATAAGTGGTAAAATGTGTAAATAAATAGGTGTTGATGGTAAAAAAGAGAAATAATGATAGGTCATGGGTGATAAAATGTGTAAATAAATAATATTATTAATGGTAGAATTGGAAAGATAGTTTTCATAACTAGATGGGAAGGAATTGGGGGACGTCCCAAAAAGGAAAACTATGAAGGAATTTTGGGGACGGAGGGAGTATATATTAGTGTGTATTAGAAGCTAGAACTGATGTTAGAATTCTTACAATTTTTTGTCCAAAAGATGATAATACATTGATGTTAGTTGAGATTCAACTACTGGGACTACTTACAACTAGTTAATTAAGAATTCTTAGATATATTAGCACTACATCTTTGAAGTCGTAACAAGGTAGTGTATCAGAAGATACGGCTGGATCACCTCATTTTCATGGAAAGCTTAAGCTAAACCAGGAGCAAGAAAATGTACGCACTAACACACAGAGGTTAACGATCAGAGGTGTCCTCTGATCACCATGATGATCGATTATATAATTATGGATTTATGTTCATTGATTTATTGTGGAGTACAATTAATTTGAATTCAACCCAAATCATACAAGAAAGTTTTATGTCCTCCAGTTTTTTCTCGTTTTCCTTAAATTTTGTGTGTGTGTTGATCAGTGGTAGAGTGGTTAATCAGAGGCCAAAGGTCCGGGTTGAATCACCGTGTGCTAGCTTAAAAATTACGTATTAAATTGACTAAAAAAAAGTTTTATGTCCTCCTTTTTTGTCAATTAATCAGAAATCTTAAAGGCTAACGTCATGAACTCAACTCGAGACCTGGCCTCGGCGACAACCACTCTACCACCAGCCAACACACACACACCTTTTTTGTCATTAAATACAGAAATTTTAAAGTAGCGTCACGTGACTCGAACAGGGCAGCTTTGGCGCCGGCGTTAACCACTCTACCACTAGCCAACACACACACAGTTTATGTCCTCCCATTGCAATTGAATGTCGCTAATTAATCGTTTAACTACCAATAACTAAAAGATTTGGTGCTTATGATTCGTGGGCAAAATTTTTCAACTATTGGTGTCTTATTAGTTCATGTTCAAATCAAGATTATTATATTCAAATCCATCCAGAGTTCCACACACAAACTTGTCCAAAAATTAATTTATTTCTACTTTTAGTAATTTTATTGTAGTTAATTAAAAAACTGCTTTTCAATATGCAATAATTATAGGCAAAAACTTGTGTACGCGCCACCGTTTGGTGCGCGCACACTTGTTTTTCACTTTGTTTTTTTTTGTTTTTTTTAGTATTTTATTATTTAATGTTATGTCTTTTGTTTTATGACAAAACTTATATTAAATATAGCAATTAAGGATAATTAGATTTTTAATTAGAATTTATTAATTCATTATGATTTATTAATTCATAATTAGAGTTTATTAATTAACAATTAGGGTTTATTAATTCAAAGTTAGGGTTTATTAATTAACAATTAGGATTTATTAATTCAAAGTTAGGGTTTATTAATTCATAATTAGGGTTTATTATTCAAAATTAGGGTTTATTATTCAAAATTAGGGTTTATTGTTTTCAATTAGGGTTTATTAATTCAAAATTAGGATTTATTATTCAAAATTAGGGTTTATTAATTCCAAATAGGGTTTATTAATTCCAAATAGGGTTTATTAATTCAAAATTAGGATTTATTATTCAAAATTAGAGTTTATTAATTCAAAATTAAGTTATATTAATTTAAAATTATATTTATTAATTTACAATTAAAATTTATTAAATTAATTAATTTTAATTAGAATTAATTTAATTAATTAATTAAGATTCATTAACTACTTAATTATTGATTAACTAATTAATTAATTAAGGTGGTCTCACTTGTGCGTGCGCATGTGAGACCACCTCATAATTATAAGATATTACTCGTACAAATATTTATATTATGTTACTCCTTAAAATATTTAGTTGCTTTTAGAATGAAATAGTCATAAAATATGTACGTAAATTTTAAACTTAAAACTTTTTGGTTGAAAGGAGTTTCTTACGTAGGCAAAAAGCTAATATGAACTTCACTAATCACCTCATTGGCATCATAAGTTCATATGTTTTTTTGCTTTCCAATCTCAACTAATTAAATATTGGAAAATTGATTGAAAACGAAGTCCATAATTTTATTTTTATTTTCCTTTCAGAACTTTTTTTTATATGCGCCGTTGGGGTGATTTGTGGAAATATATCGAGAAGGAATGTGGGCCACTTTAATAGGCGAAATTATTTGCTTAAATGTTGCTGAGTTGGCAAACAAATACATGGACGTATACTTGAGTTCAATCATACCAACTAAATCACAAAATTATATGTCACGATTATTATAGCTAAATGATATTTATTTCCTAAAAAATTTAGAAGATCAATATATTAATTTCAATCCTCCACTTTTAATCCACAAAAAAATCACAAATATACCACGAGATCCGCTGATAATTATTGAAGTTCAAATTTATCAAAATAATACTTTTTCTCTTGGCTAGTCTATTATCCTCGATGTGACAACCTAATTAATTTTAGTGTAAATTAATTAAATCCTAACTTTTCAATCTTCTAATAAATTTGATTCAACTTTTAAAATGTTTATTAATGTACATAGCATATCCTATTTTTTGGCGCGAGCTTGGATTTGAGATTTAGATGTTCATACAAATCTGAAATTCAAAATTAGTTTAGGACTTTTAAAATTCATTGTTTGATTATTCTCCTTTATAGTTAATTTCGTTGTTGGAAGGCTAGATTGCAACTCAAATAATCGAGAAGTCCTAATTTTAGATCACCAACTCCCAACTCAATTATTTAGTTGTCTAGCGTCCAATAACAAAATTTACAACTCAGAAGGACATTCCATACAATGGACATAAAAGAACCTCAATATATTTTAATATGATATTGGATGAATGTCTAAATCTCAGTTTCCAACTCACACAATAAATTGGAAAAATGATTTATTGCAAATTGAAAATTAACACATTATTGAACATTTTAACAGTTTGGTCTAATTTGCAATGTCAAAATGTTAGGATTTAATTAGTAATTAACTCCTAATTTTATAATACTCCTATCATGCTTAAAGCTATACAAAATGTCCCAAGCAAAAACTAGACATGAGGACTCGATCCATCCTTAGTTAATTCACGGGGCCGAATTTATGAGATTGGATCAACACTATGGAGCCCGAGACCACTAAACGAATCACACGAAATTTAGGTAATCAGGAACTCGAAAGAAAGTTATATTTACAGTACTACTTCATAATTTACACACACAAAAGTCCATATATTGCAATTAAAATAATAAACTACCAAAAATATATTTAATTTAAGATTTTTGTTGACCATAAGTTTATTCGTTGGAAAAATATTTAATTACTTATCTTTAGCAGTATAAACTACTTAACAACAATTAAATGAATTAATTTTCAATCGTAGCTATATCATTATTTAAATACATAATTTTAGCCTAATAAATTGACTTTGTGATAATTTGAGCATAATAAATCAATAATACATCAATCAAGTATAATGAATTGATTTCATGATAATTTTAGCCATAAGTGAATTTTCAGTGTCGGAAAAATACAATTGACACCGGAAATAGCATGTATCTCGTAAGCATTTCCAATTATGTATCTGACTTGTGTTTTGTAGTACCAAAAATTGCTTACAGTTAAATAGTTACAAAATCAATTTTATTAGGCTTGATTGAAGTAGTATTGATTTGTTAAGTTAAAATTATCATAAAGTCAATTTATTAGACTAAAATTATGTTTTTTCCTTATTTAAACGTTACAATTTAGAATTTAGATGAGAAATTGGGGTTGACTGGGTTACAACAAAAAAATTAGGGCAATCGATTACAACAATTTGGAGTAAATACATGGCCGCAAACCCAATTTTGGGTAGAGCGTCTATAATTTTTACTTTTTTTCTTGCTTTTTTATAGTAGGGAAAAAGGGATGCTGATGATTGAATTCATGACCTCGAATTTTCCTTACTTTTAATTAAGATAAAAATACTCGATTATATGAATCCCATACAAAAAAAAAAAAAGATAACTAGCAAATTACAAGACTGTCATTTTCCTGCCGAAAGTTGTCTTGAATTCCAACAGGTGTTGATGAGTGGGAATTGTCCGACCTACTTTACAATATACAATTATCTAATAAATTTTTAAAACTGTATTATTCCACAATTGTCTATAAAACACAATAATGTTTCGCCTTTGCTCATCACTTAATAACTTTCATACAAATTATTGTGTTTGTTTTTAGAATGAATTTGATAACATGAATCTGTAAACATATATTTTGTTGTATGAATTCCAACCTTCCAATTCACCGTACACTTTTTCTTCATAAATCTAGAAATAGCAACAGCAAGAAACGTTCGATTCCCATCGCACGAATTGGGCTTTTGCAACAAGTATATTTATTGCCGACAAAAATTGTATATATTTGGATGCACGGTACATCCACTCAATTGTGATTCACTAATTCTTAGTTAGAGTTTTGTAACTCTTAATCAAAATTTATAAATTTTATTTAAAATTTATTAATCACAATTAAAATTTAATTAAAATAAAATGACAGATGCACTAGAATATGTCTCTTTATATTTGGATGGTTGGGACTTGGGAGTTGATTAATAATTGGGCCACCTTTGTTGTCTGCATATTTGAGTCTGTAGGCTAGAATATGGATTCATTGGGCTTAGAAGAATGTATATAATTGGATTGGTAATATTAAATCTGTGATAGTAATACAAGTTATATATTAAAGTTGGATTTTGACATGTGGTTTAGATTTATTTAATTTATGTTTATGTTCGTGTACACATAACTATTTTTTATTTATGTATCCGAGATAATAGTTGTTGTTTTTCTTAATAGAACATTAAGTTGAGATTTAAGAAATGCAATCGACATATCATTTACTATTTATATTGCTTTAAAACTAATTAAACTCCAAATGGTCCAAAGATGATTAGCTACAGCTGTACCATAGGTACTAGTTGGATTTTATTTATAGATTTTGGTTGGCTTATTGATTTGAAAACAGTTTTCCATTTCATACACATTTTATTCATCCAGTTTTTTTGTAGAAAATATATCCCTTTTATAGCTATTTTTCCTGTATTAGTTAAATGTACTTTCTGAGTGAAAAATTAGTGCGTACAAATTTATTCAACATGTTTCGATCGAGCAAATTGTTTCTTTGATGTGTCCACTGTTTTTTTCTCGTAAGTAAATAATATATTACCTTTGATTCTTTGAATTCACACACTGTGCATTTGGCGTCCCTTAATTAATTACAAGTCCAATCATTATTCTATTTTATTTCTCCCCAACAATGATGATATGATCTTTAATTAGATTTCAATTATGTAGACAGCTCATCTTGATTAGTAGTATATTTTGTCTCATGTGTACTTAAAATTTCATTTAGGTTATTGAGATATAAATACATAAACTTTGGTATGACTTTTGTATTGCGCGCGAACTTTAAAAGGAATATATAAATACATAAACTTTGATTGACTTTGGTTTTGCACACGAACTTTGATTGATTTTGGTTTTGAACACGAACTTATTAATTGTAGTAATTTTACCATAATTTATTTTTTCGGTCAAATTAAAACTGACATGACATTAGATACGATGAGTTGACAACGATGTGAAAATCGTAAAGTTCGTTGTGAAGAAGAATAATAAGACATTTGTAGTAACCTACTTGTTCGTCATTTACTTCATTTACAAATGGTAGGTTTAAAATTTGAAGTGTTATCTTCGTTTTGTGTGTTTGTGTTATATTCCTTTTTTTTTTTTTTCTTTTTTCTCTTGAAGCGTATATGTGTTTTGTGTGTTAATGAGTCAATGTGCGTTTTTTACCAAGTGTAAATATTTCTTTTATATTTCATTTATTAATTTATTTCCACATCGTTATCAACTCATCATATCTAATGCCATGTCAGTTTCAATTTGGTCGAAAAAAATTAATCGTGGGTAAGTTCGTGTATTTATATACTCCTCTTAAAGTTTGTGTGCAAAATCAAAATTATATCAAAGTTCGTGTATTTATATACTCCTTTTAAACTTTGTAGTCAAAACCAAAATCACATCAAAGTTCGTGTATCTATATACCAATAACTCTTTCATTTAAGAATGCTATAAATAACATTTTTTGACAAATTTTCAATAAATGGTTGTTATACAAATTTTTTATGACAAATTAGTTTTATATGAATGAATATATTTCGAAATATGGTTAGATTTTCTAGCGTATAATAAATTATTTATAATGTAATTGAAATAGAAGTTGTTGTTGTTGCTTAATTAAGGTTGTTGTTGCTTAATTAAGTGCATTGTTACTAGTTTAGTTGGATGTGGCCTAATTTTAATCCAGTGGATTGATTATTGTGCGAAGTGATATCATATATATATATATATATATATATATATATATATATATATATATATATAGGGAGGTTAACGTGAGAACCATTTTATTGTAGAACGTGAGAACCAAAAAGCGATGAATTCACGGTAAAAGTTGATGAATCATTGGAAAAATTCTTGAATCCAAAAAATAGAATTTTGTCCTCATGGGATTCGAACCGTGGTGTAAAATTTGAATTTTGAATTCATTAACTTTCTCAACGGATTCATCAACTTTCATAACGAATTCATTTGGTTCTTAGTTTTTAGGATAAAAATAGTTCTTATTTGAACCAAACTCTCTCTCTCTCTATATATATATATATATATTGTATTTCAAAGAAAAAAAAAGTACAATGTTGCGTAGCGCTTTAAGATTAAAAAATACACATGCTTAATTTTATGCAGAATGCTTTTGTGTGACTTTCGCTTAGTAATTATTTTTTCTGTTTTAGTTTAGTAATTTTGGAAATTAAATTTAGTGCGTATAAATTTACGATGACATGTTTTATTTGAGATAATATTTTGTTATGTATCCATGATTTTAATTCGGTATGAGATTATATTGAAATTTCAATTTTATATAGAATATTCCAATCCAAGTTACAATCCAATATCGTTTATATGTTTTATTAAATTATTTGGTTATAGAAAACGATATATTTGTTATTATCCATAACATGTTCTACAAAGATTCCGCGTTTCAATATAAGTCCCACAGGATGGTAGAATATTTAATCATTTTTTGTAGTAATATGAATCCAACTGCATTAAGTGAAATTGGAAATGGTAGTCGATCAATTGTTTCTATTTTTATATTTGGTTTATTGTAAAAAATCACAAAATGTCATCTAATTTTGATTTTGATATATATTTAAAATGTTACAATAATTACATAATTTTTTAATTTGTAACAAAATAAACAAGTCTAACTTTTGTATGACTATCGGAAAATAATGTGACATATGATTTTTTGTTCACACTAATATGACGTGTACTCGCCACATAAGACTCACATAATAAGTATTAGGATCGAAATGATGTGAACGAAATGTATTGAGTTTGTCTATTTTTGCTATAAATTGAAAAGTAATGTTATTATTATAACAATTTATAAAATATGTTGAAAATCAAAATTGGATTGAAGTCCATGAGTTTTTTAGTGATTAACCACCCTATTCATTTGATAAAAGTGATATAAAATTATATGCTATTTTATACACTATATACATTTATTTGGATTACTAAATTTTATTATCAATAAGTGTAGGTGATGAAAGTATATATTCCCTCCAAATGCCCAATATAGATAACTTTCTTTTTTTTTGGTAATTTAATATATAAATTTTAAAGGTTTGCATCACGGTGGACTCGAGCCTTGGGCCTTTGGCGCCAAGCGTTAACCACTCTACCACTAGCCACCAACACACACTATATAGATAACTTTCGTTCCTACTAATTGGTGATAAATCATTTTTTATTTTATTTGAGATGTATGAAACGTCCAATATTGTTTACTGGTTTAGCTCAATCAATTCATCGTATATTAATTATAGACAACAATATTCATCATTTAAAAATGGCATGCCAAAATTACTAGGAACGGTAAGTAAGTAACTAGATCCATGATAAGAAATAAATGGGATATTAACTAAAATTGAATGAGGTGACAGCTAGTGCATAAGTAAATAATCGATTTGACATAACTAACCAATACGATCAATGAGATATTCAGGTACGAATTATGACCAGCTTTTATCGGTAATCAAAGCGCAAAATAATTGAGTTAGTTTGATTTATTTCGGCAGGACTATAACCTTTGTCCTTTTCTAGGACAAATTATTTAATCCTGTTTGGGGCCTATGATTCTGAAAGAAAAAATAATGTTGATACCTGCTCGGATACATTTCATTTGAGACCATTTCTGTAAATATCGATTGAAAAAAACCACTCAAAAGTAGTATGTTCAACTACATTATACTCTCTCCGTCCCGCTTAAAGTGTTCCATTTCTTTTGGGTATGAGTATTTAGGAGAAATGTATAAAATAGTTAAAGTGTTAAAAAATAGGTAGGGTCCATACTTTTTGAAGGGATAATTATTTCCTAAAATGGAATGAGACATTTGTAATGGGACAACCCAAAAAGAAAAGTGAGACATTTTAAATGAGACAGAGGGAGTAGTAATTAGCAACTCAATATATATATATATATATATATATATATATAGGGGTTGGATCCAGGAGAACTAATCATTTTGAGAACTTGAGAACTATGCATGACGTATAAAGTTGATGAATAAACCTATAAAGTTGTGCTTAACGAAACATTCTAAAATTGTTGCACAACAAAATAATTTTAGAAAGTTTTCATTATGCACAATTTTATACCATTTTATCTTCATCTTCAACGTCTTATGCATGGTTCGCGAGTTCAGCAAAAGATGTGGTTCTCATTTGATCCATCCCCATATATATATATATATATATATATATATATATATATATATATATATAGGGGTTGGTTATAGAGAACCACCTCTTATATAAGAACTAAGAACCAATAACTACCGTTAGATTAAGTAAGATCGGACGACACATAATTATTTAATGATAAAATAGTCAAATCCCTAAATTTTCGTTATTTGGATATTTCACATTTTATTTTTAGTTGTTCATATAATTCATGTTTTTATTCATATAATCATAGTTCTTGTGCATGCTATTCATTCCAATTCATTGTTATGTTCATGTAATTCATGGTGTTATGCATATAATCGTAGTAATTATGCATACGAGAATAATTTAAAATCAATATACAAATCCTTGATTTTAGGGCAAAGCGGTTATCATTAAATTATGGGGATAATTAACTATTTATAATTAATCTTGACCATTAGATTATAAAATGAATGGACCACATTAGTTCTTAGTTCTCAAAAAGTTGGAGTTCTCATTTGATCAACTATATATATATATATATATATATATATATATATATATATATATATATATATATATATAATCATCAATGGCTTAATGACGGTTATTATTTTAACTATATCATTTTATGTGACGCAATCAGCTCGATCGATAAGACAAACAATAGATTACCTTTTTAATAAATATGTATAATGAATTATTTATGTTATTAACTCTTTCACGATGAAAATACCAACATGTTTTCACTGTAGTTTTCGAAGGATTTTAGGTTTTCTTCTCACTCTTCTCTCTGAATTTTGTTTATTTTACTTAATTGACAAAGAAACGTCAAGAGAAAAAAGAAAAGAAAAGAAGCAATTCCACAAAATAAACGGGAACTAATTAAATGCACTTTCATTGGAAAAATAATAGTCCCTTAATAGTAATTGACCAGGAAATTAAACGTCCGTCCGTCATAGAGTTGGCACATGCGTCTAATTTCTACAGCCCAAGGTACTCCTCCCTGATTTCTGTATTTGTACTTTGCGCCACGTCATCATACATTGTGATGCACTTGTTATACAAGTGGTCACTGTAGTACAGCTGGAGGACCTCTTCGGTACGGTGCTATTTATACGGTTATTGGCTTTTCGAGAATTATTTCCTCGATATTTAAAAAACTCTACGAATTTAATTCAGCGCCACTGCAGAAAATATTGTTTCCAATAATTGAGCAACTATGTGTGGGGTTTTTGCGGGTACGAAAAGAATAAAGGACAGTTTTGCTTCGATTAATTTGGAGATATATATATATATATATATATATATATATATATATATATATATATATATATATTATAATTGGAGGATTAGATTTCAATAGTATATGGTCCTTGAGTAATATGGATTATTTTATCCGCACCACATATTTTAAATATGTGGACGTACCAAAATTTGACACGTGGGGTTAACTTTTTGTGCAGCGGCAAAATATGAAAGCACTCAACACGTATTGGGTGCCTATGGATGCTGCTGGGTAGGGGAGTCTGTGAGAGAGGGATGTTCGCGGGCGCCACAATGAAAAAAAACACGCATTAAAACGACATAAAACTGTATATAAAATAACTTAAAATTGCATGTTGGTTATCGAGTGCTGGATGCACGTTGGAAATATGCATGAGCGTACTGGATACGCAAGCGCAAGTTGTGTCCTTGCGTGCCATGCACGAAACACAAACACTGCATATAAAATAATATAGTAATACATGTAAAATAATAAACCTTTTCGTTTTGGTCAATAGGCTCTAGAAGGCATGCGATCATACTTTAAAATCAAAATCACATGTATGTTTGTGTTCAACTACACATAGTTTTCTATTCAATATGCATGGTTTATTTTTTTGTATCACATAACAAATCAAATTATTAATATACATTTATTGTAACAAAATCAACGAAATTTTTTGAAGAAAATCAAAAAAAATTCCTCCTCTGTATTTGGAATTAATATATATATTTGGTAACAATATTCTGAGGAAAAAATTAAACACTAATTTAAATCCTAAACTATATGTCTAGTAATACAATTCAAACTATTAATAATATCAATTAAAAGTATGAAGATTTCCATTTATTATAGCGAAACCAACCTCGCTAGTGTAATACAAAGCTGTCATGGGTAACAATTTCCATCAACTGAAAGCTGACGTGTATTTTGGAATATTTTGATAAAATAGTGACAGGGCAAAAAACAACATCGTGTATAAGTATTTATTGAATTATAAATTGTCCAAAAATTCATCGTACTATTAATAATATCAATTAAAAGTCTAAACTACTGAGGTTGTAACAAAAATATTTCAAATTACGATTTCCATAGATAAAACATTGATATGTATTTTGTTATTTTTTAATAAATAATGACTTAACAAAATGATATCATTTTACGCTATTTTTTTAAATATGCTATTCCACATCATCACTAAGTCACTAGCGAATCTCAATTGCAATCGTAGTCCTTGCAGCACATCCACGACTTCTACCCAAGGTAGTGTAGCACATAGACATAGTTGGTTCCAGTGATGACATAGTTGGTTCCAGTATGACGTCGTTTTGCCAAGTCGTTATTTATATAAAAAAATCAATAATATGTGTCAACATTTCATTGACATAAATTGTTACTCAGAATATTTACAATCTCAATAGTTTGAAAATTTTATTGATATTATAGATAATTCATTATATTCTTTGGACTAGGTATATAATTTAGGATCTAATTAATACTTACTCATACAAAAAGTCGTTGTTTTGTCACATCATTATTTATTAACAAATTCCAAAAATACACACCAGGTTTTTATTGACGGAAATTATTATTCATGATATTTTTATTATAATCTCAATAATTAAAATTTTTAATTCATATTATCGATAATACATTATAATTTTAAGATTGGCTCATATATTGTACAATCACCCACCGGAGACGATTTAATTTTGTCACAACTGATATGGCATCCAACATGGTATTGGGTAAGTATGACTGTTAGAAGTTCAAATAATGGAGTATTATTATACTAAGGCCTCGTTTGGTAGGTCATGCAATATAGGATATGTAGCAATCTAGATAGGATAACAAACAAGATTGATAGGATGACTGCTTGTTTGGTACATATGTTACATGTTTAGATAAATTATATAACCTGTTTGGTATACCATACTAAAGACTAGATTAAGAGGCCAAAGACCCTATTACCCTCCAACTAAAGGGGATACAATGTGTCAGATTACCCTTCTTGAGAAAAATGCAGCTCTTTGTCTTTCCTCTCTCTCTCTCGCTATGAACACGGAGATGAACCCAATCGATACCCATACACACCCATCCTACCAATATGCTCACACAACCATCAAAATTATGGACGATCAAACCCATACACCCACTAAAAACAATTAAGTCTTTTATAGGTTCGAAAAGCCCATTTGCGTGCCCAATTATGTTGACTCGATCCGAACCACTGCTACCGTGTATGTCCTCAAGAAGATCACTTGCGCATTGCTGGCCGCCAAAGCATTTCGATGACAAATACGAAGCCATGTGGCTAGCTTAGGCCATCCCCAAACTTAACCGGAAAATTTGACGGTGTGAGTATTTGGAAATCGTAAATTAAGATTTGTGAACTAGGGTTTCCAATTGGATTTGGGCGAGCAGCAGAGTTCATTAGTTTGGGAGTTTGTGGATTCTTTTCAATTGGATTTGTGGATTCTTTCCAATTGGATTTGGGCGAGCAACGTGAGTTCTTTTCAATTGTTGCGAGACAGTGAATAATGTTTCTAAGGAAAATTTCAAGTCGCATTTACACCGTCTTGCCTTGCTCAAACATGGCCGTGGCTTTTCGTAGGTTTAGGCAATCCAGGTGATAAATTTATGGGCACCAGACATTGAGCAGTTGTCGTATGGTGGAGGATATTTTGGTAAAATTGATCGTTTATCTAAGATGCACTGTGCAGATAGGATACTAAAATGGGGACTTACGTGAGATTCATATACCAAAGGGAAACAGTAATTACTCTCGGGCTTGAGGTCAATCACGGGCTCGTGAGATAACAAATCAAGCGTACCAAACAAGCAGTATAGTCAAGATAGGTATCATATCCAGACCCTATCTGACCAACCAAACGGTCCCTAAGTTTAATTTATGAACACATTCAGATTCATTAGCTAACTTCAAACTCAATCACGCAAAAGAGAACTATATATGTTTATATACTTCAATTAATTAGTCATAATTTTAATTACAAAAATATTTTATTTTATTTTCAAACAGTATAACATGTTTACTAAAAAACATTATTTTCTTATAATAGTATAAGATTTAATTAGGTAAATCAATGTATTATCACATATTATACTATAATATAATTATGGGGTGGTCTCCTGTGCGCGCATAGTGAGTCCACCCCTAATTAATTAATTAATTAATTAACTAATTAATTATAATTAATTAATCCTACTTAATTAAATTAATTCTAATTAAAATTAATTAGTTTAATAAACTTTAATTGTAAATTAATAAATGATAATTTTGAATTAATATATCTTAACTTTGAATTAATAAACCTTAATCGTGAATTAATAAACCCTAATTTTGAATTAATAAACCCTATTTGAATTAATAAACCCTATTTGAAAATAATAAACCCTAATTTTGAATAATAAACCCTAATTTTGAATTAATAAACCCTAATTGGAAATAATAAACCCTAATTTTGAATAATAAACCCTAATTGTGAATTAATAAACCCTAACTTTGAATTAATAAACCATAATTATGAATTAATAAACATCAATTATGAATTAATAAACCATAATTATGAATTAATAAATTCTAATTTTGAATTAAAAATTATAATTAAAAATTAATAAATTTAATTATAAATTAATAAAATCTAATTATCTTTGTTCACCATAATTAATATATTGTTATTTTAACAAAAAACAAATGTGAGCTCACGGTGAGGCGGAACTCACCAAGTTTTTGTCTATAATTAAATAGTAAATTGATAATTTGATACTTCCCATCTAATTCATTTGTTAATAAGTTTGCTCACGAAATAACAAGTTGAACTGTGGTAATATCAAACTTAACTCATTTATATGTTTCACTAAACAAGCTTGATACTTAATTAAGATTTTCGAGTAGTCCCACTCATTCATATCCCTAGTGAGACAAGGAAATATAATTGTATGCGGTCTTTTTCAAACTCTATGGTGGGCAAATTTTTTTACTTAAAAATTATGACTAATAGTTTTATTCCCAAAATTTATAACTATTTTTAATTTTTAGTTAATGACAATTAACAAGCTTTAATTATTTCATTAGGTTATGTAGTTATATTAGTTTTGACTCTTTCATGAACAACAACAATTTATGGTTGGTGAAAATTTACAACTAAAATCAGAAGTTCCATTTTATCAAAAATAGTAGGAGACTGCTCCTATACTCGGTCAGTCAGTCAGATGTGACCACATCTGGTGCTCATTAATTATGCGATGCACCAAATAAACAGCTAAACTTGTAAATAATGATAAAAAGTAATAGTAATAATAATAAACTCTACACCAAGAAAAATAAATAATGTCTATCATTGATATTGATGCCTATAATGATAAAAGTAACAGTAATAATAATAAACTCTACAATAAATAGTGTCTATAATTGATATTGATGTCTATAATTGGAAATGCATCCGAAATACTAAATGCATCGTAGGACAATAATTCTTCCATTCCCATTGACCACGCGTCCGTAGTCGTCCAGTCAGGGTTACTCCGGCCACAATTATTGTTAAATATATATTTTAAAATATTTGAAGAATTACGAAAAGAAGCCTAACTTTTCTGTAATTTTTATAATATTTTATTTGATATAAATTAGGAAGTATATACTTGGTTGTATTATAATTGGAATCATCTGCCCAATTTAAATAAATTTTGTATTTGGTTTTATTCTATTAGGAAGACATATAGATTCTTTATAAAATATTTTACTTATTCTCCTTTTTGTGAAGATAGAAGGAGAAAAGATACAACGTTGATCTAATTCCAGATTTTAGAATCATAATAGGAAGCCTTCACGTTTTGACTGCATTTCTTGAACTATTAATGATAGAAAATATCGAAAGTCTCGTTAAAACTCCTTAAATGATATTATCGTTTAAACTTGGATAAATATCAATTTATGTTTCAACATTTCACGATTTTTCACTTAATGTCTCAACGTAAGCATATTGTTATTTTGGTCTCTGGCGTTTTAGAAATTTTTTATTAATATCATGTCGATCGTTTTCCGGCGTACAAACGCTTACATGGCTGTCAGAATTCTATGTTAGACTCCACGTCAATATAAAATTTTAATAAAAACTTGAAAAATCCTCCAAAACGACTTCATTCCATTTTTTCCACATCAATATAAAAGATAAAATGGAATGATGTCATTCTGGAAGAGCTTTTATACGTTTTTAGTGTTCGCTCGAAAATAGTAACAATGATCATGATTTCGCAATCATATGATTCATATTATAAGTATGATTTGAGTGTGTCGATAAAACTTGCAATAACAATATAGCTGAGAAAATATGCTAGACGGTTACATGGGTCAAGAATTCATCTAATTACATGTTTGTATTCGGATATATATTATTATGTTTGAACTCGATTAATGATTTGTTAGATCTTTCTATATTATGCTTCTTGAAAAACTAATTGTGCTTTGTGCAGTGATTTTATAATTGAGTTTGTTCACATAAATGGACATAGTAATATACACCATATTCATATGGTGGTTTTCATTTAGGATTATTGAAAATAAATAGATATTTGAAATCTACATTTCGAGTAGATAATTTTGATATATTTATTGTTTGTTTTAATCCAATTACGAACGAATGAATAATTAATATATAAATTTGACTACTTAAATATGGAAAAATAAATATAGTGGGTATGGAAACTATTGTCCCACATCAATTGTTTCAATTACTTATTAATAAACGAATCTACAACGTAAAGAAGAGCAATCTACTTGGTCCATTTTTTTATTCTTTTATTTATTTATTTCCTGAGTTGAATCTACTTGATCTTTTAACTAGTGCTAAGAATTTGGGATCAAGAAACATTTTGATTATATTTCAAAACCAATTAAAAAGAGATGTAAATTATATCTAGTCAATGATAGCTATTGACGTATTGTCTATTAATTAGCTCAACTGTTAGAAAGCTGAACTTTGCTTTGACAAGTCTTAAGTTGAGAGACAACCAAGTTGAAGACGTCTAGTAGAGGATTGACATAAACGAATCCAGTTGACGCATCAGAGGATAAGCCCCAAATTCTGAAACAGTAAGAACGAGTCAACGAAGTCAGAAGTAATAGACAATGTGCTTAAAACCAATCTCAAGTATCACGAGAAAAAGGATCAATGTTGAAAGATTTGTCATTCGAAAAACTGAGTTCAATAAAAGGATTATGGAAGACTAACTAGTTAGGGAAATTGATAATGACTGTAACATCAGATAGTCTGAGTCAGACATGCATGCATCATAAATCAGATAATATGAAGAACTCACATACTCAATCAGAGGATTTGAAGTCAGTTATAGTCCTGTCACGGATCAGTTTAAAACATAATGAATATTAGATGATGGATTGTACCTTTTTCGAGAGACATTTTATACTAAATCTTGTCGATTTTCAAGAAATAAATCGCACTTTTGATATTTACTAGAATATGATTTGTACCTAATAAATTGATTTTGGTTTCAAATCAAAACGGACTCATTTTCAAGATACATGATAATCGTATTGAGTCTTGCCAACTGAGAATATGTGTGGAAATACTCAAATGAAAATAATGACGTGATTGTTTTGATTCCTACATAAATTAGAAGTGATGTCGGACTTAATTTCACACAAATTTTCGATTGTCAATATGACCATCTAGTAATGCTAAAGTAGGCCTTGTCTACATTTGAACCAAATCAATAATTCAATATATTGATGACACATATATACAAAAAAAATGGTCAATCTTTTAAAACATAAGTAAACTTTGATATAGAAAATGATATTAACCTAGAATAAAACAAAACGTTCTTACTGTTTTATGGGAATAAGAAGTTGGAAATTAAACAAACAACAAAGCAAAATGAAATAAATAACAAGAATGTCTCCGAAGGTGTAAAATAAACGAATCAATTTTGCTAATCGTTTCAAATTCATCATGTTCAGGACCAATCGTAATGAGTTCGTAAAATACAAAAAAAAGAACTATAATTATTTTAGAATAAAGACATAAATAAGTTTGATACTAAAGAACATTTTCTATTGATTACTGATTGAAAAGATAATGTGCACAACTGGTGCTGTCAATCAGATTCTTCATCCTCATCCTACCCATGTCTTTAATTATACAAACTGAAACAGATATTTTCATTCTTTCGTCATTTCTTTTTTCTTTTCTTTTTTCCTTTCAATAAATAATTCATATTGCCAAGATCCCCAAACACACCAATTACATACAGCATGTTGGTTGTACAAAACTCACTCACTCATGCTTAATTAGCTCTTATATATATAGGTATATAAATGTATTTATTGTACCAAAAGTAACATACATTAACAAATCAAACTAACAATCTTCATTAATACTCCAAACTTTATTTTATCATAATTCTTATAAAGTGGAAAAAATACAATAAACTGTGATCATTATCATCTTTCTCCCTTTACCGATAGCCTCTAGAGCAAATTAGCAATCGTGTGAATATAAGTATAAAATAATGAACAATATTGCGACTAGGGATGTTAATGGGTGGGTTTTACCCGGACCGATCTGGAACCGTTCAAAACCCATTAAATTTTAAAGCAGCGGTTCTGGTTCCGATTCCGGTTCCAGACCCGGACTGTTTAGATCCATAGTTTGATGGTCCGATCCAATCCGGATCTGGTTCTGATTCCAGAACCAGAACCAATACTTATTTATTAGTTATGGTCCGAGTAAAACCCGTCTATTGACGAGCCTAAGTTTAAATAGGCTTGTCAATGAACTAGTTTTATCCATATCAATCCAAAATCACTCATAACACATTAAATTATAAAGCAATGGTTTCGGTTCTAGTTCTGGTTCTTGTCCGGTTCTGATTTCAGATCCGCTGAGATCCGGACCGCTTAAGATCCATAGTTGATGGTCTTGGTCCGATCCGGATCCAGTGTCTAATGGATCGGATTCAGAACCAGAACCATTACTTATTTATTGGTTTTGGTCCGGATAAAACTCACTCATTGATATCCCTAATTGCGACATGCTTCACCGCTTCACCACAAAAGTCCCTATGTTTTTTCCATATCATTTACTTAATTTGGGATGGCCTAACAACCCCCCTCTCTCTCACACACAGACACAGACACACGAACACACACCTCTCTATCTCTCACACACACAAACACACTGTTTCTCTCTCTCTCTCTGATCCATTCATTGGTGACCTTTGGGCGAACAGGGAAACACTACGGTAGCATTTTCGGTATCCCAAATTCAAACCCAAATTCCAGCTGAGAGACCAAATTTATTCACAGTTTCCAACTACTCCAGAAGGGGAAAAGAAGAGCAATAAAGTGATAAAACCCTTATTCAGCTTTCCTTCCTTTTCCAATTTCCGTATTATTATTTATATATATCAGTGCTGTATTTGGCGGCCCTTCTCTCTCATCTGACAACATCTCTCTCTCTCTCTCAAGAGATCTCAGAGAAACAATGGTCAAATGAACTTCCTCTATTTTTCCTTCCCTATGAATATCTAAAAGGGTTTTATTTTTGGATTCCCCTCTAAATTGGGGAAAATGCCACCTTTTTCACTGCACACACCTCCCTTTCTCTCTCTTCCCACGATCGGGACACGCCCGATATAGATATTTTGTCAGTCCATCGCTTGCTATTTGTTTCTATTCTCGTCGAGCGCTGAGCAAATACGCAATTTACATAATTTTGGCAAAATCATGGCGAGAGAGAAAATTCAGATCAGGAAAATCGACAACGCCACTGCGCGGCAAGTCACCTTCTCCAAGAGAAGAAGAGGACTCTTTAAGAAAGCTGAAGAACTCTCAGTTCTTTGCGATGCCGACGTTGCCCTCATCATCTTCTCCTCCACTGGCAAACTCTTTGAGTATGCTAGCTCCAGGTTCTCTCTCTCTCTCTACACAGATACGCATGTTTTTAGCCTCTTTCTTAACTATGCATAAATGTTTATTAAAATCTGCATAAGCATGTTTTTTTTAGTTGATTATACTCTCTCTCTCTCACTCTATCTGAGAACAAGTAAATGTGTGTGTATATTAGTCTCTCTCTCTCTCTCTCTCTCTCTCTCTCTCTCATACACATACACATACACAAAGTGTCAATGAAAGTTTGTATATTGCGGAAGAAGTAAAAAGGGCTATCAAGATGATTGAAGGAAGTTTCGTGTTAGTAGATTGCAATTTTACAATGCAATGAATAAGAGGATTATTTTATTTTATCTTATTTAATCTAATATAGTGGGACTTTAGAATACTGGCCGTTTACTGTCAATACAAGAGAATACAGCAAAGGATAATGTCATTTGTGGTTTGTCAGTTATGAGGTCCCCTGCTGCAGAGCTACTTGCTTTATATTTATATTTTTTAATCTGTTTCTTTCTGGGTATTGTCCATTAATGTGTAGCTTTGGCACCTGCCACTGTTTGTTGCATATTTGATATTTCAATATATTTTGCTGATAATTAAGGGTTAATAATGCTATTGCAATTTGCAGATTATATAAGTAAGATTATGATAACTAAAGCCAGATTGTGGCACTCAAATTTACAGTTCTAGATATCAAGAGTTCTGAACACGTAACCAAAGTTCTTGCCAGAGATCTGAAGTAATGTCAAGCTATTTGAAGAGGTTGTTTAATTCGGGTGTCAGTTGTTCCTGCTCGGACTTTTACTTAGGGTTTCGAAATAGATTAGTGTGCTAGACAATGATTTCGTTAAATACTTTAGTGCCTTCGAGTTGAGATTCTCCAGTCTACGTTTGGAGTTCCAAATTGCCACTTATTCCGAGTTAGAGAATTTTAGAATAATGGATAAATAGATCTCATAAGGGCTCGTTTGCTACGCAATTTGAGATGAGGCATGAAATGTTTGACTCTGATGTTTTTTACATTTTAAGATATGGATCAATATTATGCATGTTTAGAAAGATGTATGAAATATCTGCAATATATAATCTATTGGTTGGTAGGATGCATTAAAATTTATATGAAATTCCAATTCTTAAAATGTCCTTATCATTAAGTTTAAATTGATGTGATTAGGGTTAATTATTAGTCTAATAATAAACTGATATATATTATAACTATAAACTATATTATGCATCCCATCTATGAAGTGATATACAAAATCATACAAATCAGTGTAATACATATCGAGGGTCTTTGCTTGATAAAGGACTTTGTGTTTTGAAACAAATAAGATATTAAAGCGTTATATTACACATTCTTATCACCCGTAACAAACGAGTTCTAAATATATAATCAATATTTCAAAGTTTTCTAACACGAAATTATGATTTGAGACACCAATTGTATACTAGAAGACCTTTTACTCGAGTCTGCCTAAGTTTTATGGGGTATACATTTATAGGAAAATATCTGTGTACATAGATATATGATCTTTACAAGAATTTTTTATTTGCGTAGTTTGTTGCCGTGTTAAATTTTGAGAAGGCCGAGGATCGGAAAGGAAACTGTTGGGACATCAGGTCCCCATTTATACTTAGGAAAGAAATGAAAAATTAGGAAGAAAAAGAACAACAATCTCAACACAAGAATTTAACATAGAAAACTCCAAAACAGGAGAAAAACCACGACCCACAGAGGAAAATTCACTATATGATAAATTTCTACAATCCCATAGTATACCTCTCCCTCTCGACCCCCTATACTATTACAAGCATTTGACAAACTCTTACCCTTCTATCAAGATTCTCACAATAGAAACTAAGAAAGTAATTTAAACTAGAATTTAATCACAATACTATAATGAAGTGATTGGTACACTTGTAACAAAGAACTTTATGTTCCTTATATAACACTAAGGGGCTTTCCACTTTGCTTACAAAATCAATAGAGGACAATACTCTTTTTATTTTAACACTAGGAAATTCTAACAATCTCCACCTTGTTAAAATAAAAGAATACTTCATTGTTTTCACTGACAATTATATATGATTCTTAACCCAAAGAACCATCATCCTCAAAAAAGAGAATAAACCTACTCCACCATGTGAGTAGAACACTTAGAATCAACCATTCTAAGAATTTTCTTCGGCATATGTCGAAACTTGTTGACAAAAATTATGGTGCAACTTCTAGCTTTTGGCCATCCTAGAAGTTCTTCAGCCATCGACATAACTTACACCACACACCTTACATCCATGCCAAACCAATGCACATGCGGTCCAACTAACATCATCATCTCCTTGTTCATGGCAGTTGGACATGCCATAAGGATGTTCATCTCTTCAAAAGAGATCCTCTATCACAATGTTAGCTTCATGGTCGGAGCTAGTTGCCGGATTCGCTCCACCTTGATCAGTTTCACCTGGACAGTTTCGCTTCGTATGTCCGATTCTTTCGCATTTCCAACAAACAACACATTTGGAATCCTTCTTCCTCCCTTTGCTAAAAGCCACAATTGCCAAATTTTTCGTTGAATTTAGCACTTCACTCGCAAGCCTTCTCTCCTTGAAAAAAAAAATTCCCGTGACTTCAGCAAAAATCAACGATTCCTTCCATATACATCAGGATTGGCTTCATGTGCTAATAGGAATGAGGAAGAGATAAGATGAGCCTTAACGCCTTGTCCTCATCTTCAATTTTCACTCCAATTGCTTCTAGTTCAGAGATAACACCATTAAGAGTATTCAAATGATCTGAAATTTTCGTACTTTCATCCATCCGCAGGATGTGAAATTGTTCCTTCAGGTACAACTGATTTGAGATGTCCTTTGCCAGAGCTTCCAGCTTTTCCCACAACTACTTGGCACTCGAAATCTCATGTACATTTGCAAGAACATTCTTGGCCAAACATAGACGAATTGTACTTGCCACCCTTAGATCCAGATCCTCCCAATCTTCATCACTGATACCAGAACTTTTGTTTGTATCTTCAGTTGAACCTGACCTACCTTTTAAAGCCTTGTGCACACAACACATCCTTGACTTGCACTTGCCACAAGCCAAAATTGACTATTCCATCAAATTTTTCCACGTCAAACTTCATTGAACTTGAAGCCCTTGACATAAGTTTATACACCTCCTAAATGAATAACCGCCTCACAAGAGACACCTAGCATTTTCTCAAGAAATCATTTCTGATGTGGAAGATCAGACAACACTGCAACCACAAAGCATACTCAGAATATCAAGAGACCTAGACCAACTTCTGATACCACTGTTGGAACATCAGATCCCCATTCATACTTAGGAAAGAAACGAAAAATTAGAAAGAAAAAGAACAACAATCTCAACACAAGAATTTAACGTGGAAAACTCCAAAACCGGAGAAAAACCACGTCCCTAAAATTCACTATATGATAAATTTCTACAATCATACAGTATACCTCTCCCTCTCGACCCCCCTATAATATTACAAGCATTTGACAAACTCTCACCTTTCTATCAAGATTCTCACAAGAGAAACCAAGAAATGAATTTAAACTAGAATTTAATCATAAGACTATAATGTAGTGATTGGTACACTTGTAACAAAGAACTTTATGCTCCTTATATAACACTAAGGGGCTTCTCACTTTACTTACAAAATCAATATGAAACAATACTCTTTTTATTTTAACACTAGTAAATCCCAACAGAAACTAAGCTAATTAATGTAGTTGCTTCTAAAGAATACATGCCTCAACGCATTAATTCCTGAGGCGGCTTGTTACTTTTTCCATTTTGGGAAATGACATAATATAACGTGGATGATGTACATAGATGATGAATGTTAAGAGATTAATCAATTTAAAACAGTCTCGTTGTTTAATATTTCTTTCAACTAGTATACCCACTATTGCATAACAGAACCAATAGTAACATATGAACAATTATATATTTATAAAATTTAGTACGAGCTTTGGATCCAACATCCATTTTAGGGGTCTAGATTTGGGATTGGATAAGGCTTGATGTGTTCATCTCGCTACTTAAATTAACAATACCGAATTTAAAAGCGTGAGCTTATAGATAAGCACTACATATATCATGAAAAGATAGATAGGGAAAGGTCATAGGTTATAAAATGGTGGAACAATAGATCAAGGATTTATTTTAAAAGAAAGAGCATGCAATTGTTTTTTTTGTCATTAAATACAGAAATTTTAAAGGCCGTGTCACGGTAGACTTGAACCCAATACCTTTGGCCTCAGGCATTAACCACTCTATCACTAGGTCAACACACACACATAAAGAGCAATTGTTTTTTTTTTTTGGTCAATTAATACAGAAATTTTAAAGGTTGCGTCACGGTAGACTCGAACCCAAGACCTTTGACCTCGGGCATTAACCACTCTACCACTAGGCCAACACACACACACAGAAAGAGCAATTGTTTTTTTTTGGTAAATTAATACAAAAATTTAAAGGCCGCGTCACGGTGGACTCGAACCCGAGACCTTTGGCCTCGGGCATTAACCACTCTACCACTAGGCCAACACACACACACCGAAAGAGCAATTGTTGTGTACTAAAATGTTATCGAGCTTCATAAGTTTCGTCCAAGCAAAGGATGAACACATGTTATTGTCGACCATAGTGATTACGTGTTGAAATTGCCCTTCAATTTTTTCACTGATTTTTGTGCTAATTTACAACTTTCGCTACTTATCTTTTTATCCTCCTTACTATTTGTGGAGTATGGTCTTGAACCCAATGCATAGTAAAACAAAATCCTAATTGGACTCACTCATACTTACTCTGTCAAGTCGATATCTCCTAAAATAAGAGATTATGTGCTCGAGAAAAAACAAGCCAATTGGACAATCTCGGTGCCAAATCTGTAATCTTGCTGTATATAAGTTGAAGAATAGCATTGATTGTGTACAAATAATAGATGGCAATGATTTTGTTTTTATTTTATCTCGATTATCTTCAAGCTCTTCTTGACTTATTAATTAGTGCTTCAAATAATGCAAGTTTTTGGTTTTGGAAAGACGTATATGAACGTATTGTTTCTCATTTTGGTGTGTGAAAGTGCCAAGACTTAAAATGTGACGCCTCCTAAAATTTCCATAACACGGCGAGGAACATTACCTATATATAGAATGCTATAAGGTTACTTGTGAATCATAAGTGAGGAACCTTTCTCTGCTTGATTAGTTTTTGTGTGATCTTACGTAGTATGAAGGAAATACTCGAACGGCATAAACTGCACGCAAAGAACCTCAATAAGTTGGAGCAACCATCGCTTGAGCTACAGGTAGTTATCTCTCTGCTCAACGTCAAAGTTCTTCTAATTTTGCTTCAATTATGTAAGTAATTCAATGAATATATATGGTGTGTAGCTAGTTGAGGATAGCAACCACTCCAGATTAAGCCAAGAAGTGGCTGAGAGAAGCCATCAGCTTCGGTACGTATGATTTCTTTGTGTAGTACGAGCTATTATATATATATTATTTGTGCAATGATAAAATAAATGAGATAAATCGGGTCCACATATATATAGGAGAATGAGAGGGGAGGAGCTTCAAGGATTAAGCATCGAGGAGCTGCAGCAACTAGAAAAGTCGCTCGAGGCCGGATTGAGCCGCGTCATGGAGAAAAAGGAAGAGAAAATCATGAAAGAGATCAGCCTACTTCAAGACAAGGTATATATCATCGAAGCAAAAGAAAAATATGTGGTGTCATTCGTCTCGTCTTCCTACTTACGTTGCGAATTATATATGTTCAGGGGAAGCAACTGATGGAGGAGAACGAACGACTAAGACAACAGGTGCGAAATTGATGAGCAAGCTCAAATCCTTTAATTTTCATTTGCAACACTTTGAGCTCTAATTTTTGTTCACATGGTAGGTGGACAATATATCATCAGATAGTGGAATAAACATCGTGGAAGCTGAATCCGACAACATAGTCTACGACGAAGGCCAGTCCTCGGAATCTGTCAATGCTTGCAACTCCGTCGGTCCTCCTCAAGATTACGACAGCTCGGATACATCTCTCAAGCTGGGGTCAGCCCTCACTCTTCTCGTCTAATTAGCAGCTTTTGATATAGAAGATTACGTGGTTTATCAGAATGATTTTTTGCTTGATTGCAGGCTGCCTTACTCTGGGTAACAGCAGATAAAATTTAGGTGGCTAACTCCAAAGATTAGAGTTAATGTGCTCCTAAGCTAGAGAAACTGCTCCAAACTTTCTCTGTAACTTGATTAGTATTTCATATGTATTAATTACTAGGTTCTCGCGTGTAGCGGACTTTTAATATCTAAATTTAGTTAGTTTTGTATGTTGTTAGTATTGCATGCTATGTGCAATTTTCGCACCTCAATGAATTAAGTTGAATCTTTAGTTGTTTCTCTTACAGGTTGAATTTTTAATTCGGACTTTATTTTTAGTTTTTGGTCCCAAAAGAGCGTGCAGGTGAGTTTCTGATGGTGGATGCTGCAGTCAGTTTGTCTTATATCTTTGCACTAGAGCATGACTGTAGGAACCCCCCTACATAAAAATTGGAAGAATAGGTTGGAAGTCAAAATGATATAGGGATTGGCCCCAAACAAATAGGAAGTTGAGATAGAAATTCATTAATGATGAAGCTAGTCGTATGGATGTGTTTTAATGATGCAATATTAACACCATAAGTTCATGACTATAACAAATATATATTATAGGGTGTGAATAAAATGAGAATTAATAATTAAATTATGATTTTTTTTTGCAAAGTTCAAACCACTCGTGTAGGAATCTCGCATAATTGGTAGATACTTTATTCATGCAACTATTTAAATTATGCAAACATACTATATTCATGTGCACGCAAATGATAACCTTATGCAAGGATAAGGTATCAAAAATTTCAAATTACTCATGCGGGAGTATATTGTAACCAGTATATACTTTATTTCATATAACTATTTAACTTATGCAAGTATAATGTATTCATATACACGCAAACAACTAATATATGTAAGGATAAGATAATGCAAATTACTTCGATTTTTTTTCCAAGTTTAATCATGTTCGTCCTAATTTAACTAGTAGTTGAATTTGGATTTGATTCTCACTATAACTATATAAAACTATAAGAGGCAAACAAATACACTAACCACTTTTAATGAAGGCAAAATACCAACCACACTTATAAAATACTAGTTACCTGATATGTGCAACATACGTAAAAGTTATTAATTTAAATAATATATATTAAAATAGATATATCATAATTAATTTTGAAAATTCATAAACAAAATGAATATGATCATATAATAAAATACACACACACACACACACACACACACACATATATATATATATATATATATATATATATATATATATATATAGAGGGTTAACATGAGAACCACTTTTATCGTGAGAACGTGAGAACCAAAAAATGATAAATTCACTGTGAAAATTGATGAATCCGCTGGAAAAGTTACTGAATCAAAAAATTAGAATTTTCGTCCATAGGAACCCAGATGAAAATTCCGAATTTTTAAATTTTGCAACTTATCCAACAGATTCATCAACTTTCATAATGAATTCATTTGGTTCTTAATTTTTAGAATAAAAATAATTTTCATTTGAACCTAACTCTCTCTCTCTATATATTACTAAATTATCCATATACAAGTTCATATAAGCAGAATAAGAAGTCAATCTTTTGGGACTCCCTTTCACGCCATCACCACAAATGAACTTATATACAAGTTCTATCGGTCTACAAGGTATCACTTGAAATTACTAATAATTCATATTTTATTTGTATTATGAATTTATGATTGCCAATTTTTAAACTAGCATTCTTGTTGTCATATATTATCTTCTAATGTGTTAGTCTATTAGCATTCTTGTTCTTATTGTGCAATGCATATATATCATATTTTTAAAATTTGTAACATTGAGTAATTTATATGCAAAGATAATGATTGTACAATAAGATAAAGAAATGTAAAATGTTACAAAATGTACAAATTTAATGAATACTTCTTTTGTTATAACAAGGAATAATCGTTTTTTTTTAATTTATAATTAGTGCAAACAATAATTTATACTCCCTCCGTCCATGATTATCACACTTAATGTATCACTTTCCTTATTATTCAACCTCATAATAATTCATTATTTACTAAAAAACTATTCCTATCACTCACAACCTAACACATGGTGGGACCATGGGATCACTTCTCCACTCAAACAACGCCCGTCAATAATTTTATTAAAACTTATAACGTTCACAAGTGATACATTTATTGTGGACGGAATGAGTAATTGAGATCCATATGATTAATAACATTTTTATTGTTGATTTTATCACGAGAAGAACACCACCAATCACAAATAACATGTGTGCGTGTGTTGGCCTAGTGGTAGAGTGGTTAATGTCTGAGGCCAAAGGTCTCGGGTTCGAGTCCACCGTGACGCGGCCTATAAAATTTATGTATTTAATGACAAAAAAAAAAATAACATGTTTACAAAATTTTCGAGAAATACATGTGTTTTTTATATAGACAAAGATTTTGGATTAATCATTTAACTATTTGCATAATGGGAAAATTAGTGTTGTTTTTGTATTTGAAAAACAGACTCTTCAACAATTATCGTCCAATTTCAAGTAGAAAGTGTGTACTAATGCATCCTATTTTCTTTTCCATATTATTATTTTATATTTGATCTATAAATTATTGTTTTTTCAAATTTTACACATAAATATAAATGAAAATAGCTACAAAATATGATCTAGTTATTTCAAAAGCTTATTTGTGTGTTAACCCTACTATGCCGCAATAAAACTGTGTAATTGTGGCCCAATGGTTAAGGTGGGTTCGCATGGTCGAGAGGTCATGGTTGAACCCCACCAAACGCCCTATGGGTTTGAGCGCACACCTGGTTTTGCAGTGTGGTTTACTGTCCCGTGTGGTTTGCGCTATTGCAGGACCGTGGGGTTTACCGGTCTTGCACCTAAGGTAGGAATTGCATGGGTTCCCATGATATAAAAAAAAAAAACTGTGTAATTGTAATTAATGAAAGTAATGTCTATCCCACAAGGATTGATGAAATTAACTCATAATTACCATCACTAAATTGTTTTTGATCTATTTAGTCTACGGACACTGAAGGTTGTTTGATTAAACTAATTTTAAACAATAACACTTGAATTAATTAAAAACTTAATTGATTTTTTTTTGAGAAAAATCAAAAAGGAAAGCTATCATAAGGATTATAAGATGGTGAACAAGGCATTAGATTTCACTTAACCAAAAGTTATCAAGACTCTATCTAGGACATTACTAATTTAATTTGAGCCGCCTTTCGGGTTTACTAAATTAAAACGTAGATTCAAGATTAGAGTTATCGTTCCCAATTAATTTCTAACCAAAAATTCCCAAAAGCATCTAGGATTAGTGTCTTCGTCAAATTCTCAAATCTCTTGATCTTATTGAAATTATGTGATTAATGCCCCTAATCATGTGTTCATCCTCCTACTTTCAATTTCAAATCAACACATTAATCATGTTAAAATGATGGCCAGTCAATCAAATAAGCAAACATAGAAATAGCAAGGGCACAAGAGATAAAATAAATCTCAATAAACAAATGATTAAAAACAAAGAATCATCCAATACAAATTCATCCATCCTAATTCCTAGGATAATGGAGTTTAGCTAAACACCCAAAATCAAGAAAAAACATGATTAAGAAAACAATACCAAAGACAGATCCTTGGTCTTGATCACCAATCTTTATTTTTTACTTTCTTCTCCAAAACTCCAATTCTTCAAACTTTTATAAAGAGAGAAAACATGGAGGCTAGGTTCTAGGTTCTATCCTAAAAATGAAGTATTGGAAAATATTTAAAGTTTTGGTTGGCTTTGAGCTAAAAAGGGGTAAGTTTCAAGTCAAAAATCGAGAGGAAAGGTCCAAAATTACAAAAGGCAGAAGGAGAAATGGTGCCCGCGGTAAAAAAACATAGACCGCCGGCACGTCTTTTGAGCGCAGCGGAAGACCTGTGGGCGGGGGCTCGTCCGCCGAAGCCCTTCGTCGAAACAAAGCGCAGAAAGGAGCTCACCCGCAGGCACGCCGGAGCCACGGGGATGTCCGCGGGTTCATCATTTTCTTCCCGTGGCCCGCACATTTTTTCGAGTTATGCAGTTCATCATTTTGGCTCGTTCTCGCCGTTTTAACTCTGATCGATCCAATTATTATTACGGGTCATATAACGACATCGCACTCCCACCCTCCGATTTTGACCTAAAATTTCAAAGAGCATCTAACATGAGGCCAAACATCGTAGGACTTCAAAAATTAAAAGAGTACAATTCTCACGAGAAATACTTCAAACATTACGCCAAACAATTGCAAAAGCATCGCATGATGTGTGATGGTTACGATGTCAATAGGTGAGTTTTACCCGGATCGATTCGAATCGCTCAAAACTCATTAAATTTTAAAATAACGGTTCTGGTTGTGGTTCCAATTCCAGAACTGCTTTAGACCCGGACCGTTTTGATCAATAATTTGATGATCCGGTCCGATCCGGATCTGGTTTCGATTCCAGAACCAGAACCAATACTTATTTATTGGTTCTGGTCCGATAAAACTCGTTTATTAACAAGCCTAAGTTTAAATAGACTTGTCAATGAGGTAGTTTTATCTATATCGATCCGAAATCACCCATAGCCCATTAAATTATAAAGCAACGGTTTTGGTTCCAGTTCTGGTCCGGTTCTAGTTTCAGACCCGCTCAGATCCGGACCGTTTAAGACCAATAGTTGATGGTCCAGGTCCGGGTCCGGTCCGGATCCAATATCTAATGGGTCGGTTCCAGAACCAGAATCATTACTTATTTATTAATTCTGATTTTGGTAAAACTCATCCATTGACATCCCTATGTAATGGTATCAAGAAGAAATGGGACATATAATGTTCTTCTTTCCTTAGTTGACACAAATGTTGTTGTAGTTTAATGTTTGTTCTATTTTCCAACTTCGGTTCGAGTTGTGTGTGATGTATTTCTATGTTTCTTAATTTCATGTTGTGGTGTTGATTAGAGCCGGCAAAATGAGCTCGATCCGAAAAGCCTGCCCGGTGCCGGGTTTGGATCGGTTTGGGCTTCAAAATTAAAGGCCCGAAAAAAATCGGACCTAAAAAGCCCGCCAAAAAAAACCTCGGGCTTACCGGGCTTCGGGCCAAAAAAGCCCGGAGTTTTGGGCTAAAAAAGCCCGCCCGATTTATATTAAATATATATATTTATAATATTATTTAATATACATATCTATAATTTTTTAATAATATTAATAATATTTTATATAATTATTTATTTTTATAGTAACAATTTTCTTACTAATTCACATACTGGTCAGGAAAATAAATGATGAAAAAAATAATGATCGATCTCCAAAAATATATACATTGATGATTAATGACCTTATAGTATGTAAAATCTATTTTGAATCCTTGATCTTAAATATATACTGTATAATTAATTTAGTTTCTTCTATTATTTTATGTGTATAAGTGGGATTGACGTTTAATAATATCATTTATCTTTGATTTGTAATTACTAGTTTTTTCTCCTTAAATTAAAGAATTAAAATTATACTGTATTACAATATCATCGCATGAATACATAAATAGGTCAAGATATACAAGAAGCACATTATCATAAGAAATTAAGAATAAGTAAACTCAAAATATTCTCATAACTGATTCTTTATTTAAGTTAAGGAGTTATGATATCTTAAGTAAGTAATTAATTTTTTTTTAAATTTAAAATATTAATTTTATATATTAAAAAAATTAAAAATTATCTAAAAAAAGTCCGTCCGTCCGAAAACCCTTTGGGGTTGGTTTGAACTTATATTTTCGGTAGAAAAATTTTACCATCTCGACTCGAAAAATTTAAAAACCCAACGAGCCCGGGATCGGCCCGGCCCGCTACTTTGACAGCTCTAGTGTTGCTGACTTGTAGTCGTTGTTAATTGTTTTTATCGCATGTTATCTAAACCTTTTAAATATAATATATTAATAAATGAGAGTAATTTGATAGTAGGGCACATTTATAGTTAATTTTGATAAATTATTGGAGATGAGTAATTTTGACGAAGTGCATATATAACTTTTGGTGCGGCAATTATAGATGGTTTTGAAAATGAAGAAGCACCAAGTACCTTAAGAAATCATGATGATTGAAATGACAGCGAATGTTAGGTCAAGTTTAAAGATCGTGCGTTGTATTTTTTGTTTTATTTTTAAATACAATCTTTTCTTAGAGAAGAAATTACAGTATTTGGACGTCCAAAGAACATTCCTCATCATTCATTTATGCATGAATAGTAAATAAGTACATATTGTGTATATCAACAGATAACTAATTAATGAATAAATCAATTAAGCTTATTCATTGAACAAAATATAACCTTTTTCTAAAAAGTACAAAATATAACTTTTTAAAATAATGTACATTGATACTTGTCCGTTTGGGGAGAATTTCTGGATATTGACTGCTCATAGTAATCTCGCGTCAGATAAACTTTTGTTTAGGTCGTTTTCATTATAATTATTGATTTATTATCCTAATTAATACTAGAGGTAATCCCATAAAACACCCAAATCCATAATACACATGTAGAACTTAACTAAAACCATAAAAACATGCAAGATCTACCCATTTCATATATCAAAGACCAAAATACCCTTCAAATCACCATTCATTCATGCTTTATATTGCTATTATCCAAAACACATCCATTTATGGAGATAAAACGTGCTTAACTATCAGGCACAACATGCTTCCGTACCAAATTAAAAGTAATCAACCGAGTTTTCGCCATTATACCTGTTGACCACAGTGCTGTCGGGACTCCTTCGGATCGTCGGATTTTTACGGGCTTATGGGCTTCCTCCGAGCCACAACCAACCACACGATCGCAATCGATGGACTCCTACCTTACGGACCTCCTTTGGCACTCACTCAGCACAGCCCTCGTTTATTTCGATTCAGGGCGTATGGTATAAGGGCGATGTCTATGGAAGATTACTTAAACAAGACACCGGAATAGTCGGGCAAAAGCCTTCACTTTTATTGAGGAATTATAAAATACTTAATACATATGTGTATCTCCTTTCGGGAGGAGACAAACTCTTTTATCTACCTATGTTAACTGGGTGCTCTCCGCACATACAACTCTAAAAACTTAAAAGGAAAAAGGAAAGAAACTTTGAAACTGAAAAACTATTACACTATTACAGAGAGAGATGATTATTTCTTTGGGTTTTGAAGAAAGCTTGGAAAATGCTCGATGATCTGAGCTTCCTTCTGCTTGGGTTAATATAGAGGTCTGATTCCCTCTATAATTGCCTTGAATTATTGCCTCGGATGCTTCGTCCGTGACAATATGCTCACATGCGTCCTTTGGGACCCTTGTCTCCTGCCGACACTCATTTTGTGGTGGAGAAAAGATTCCTGTGTTTTCACATGTGTCTGAACCACCTTCTTTTTGAAAATGGCCTGCCTGTACACTCCACCATCTTCTGCCGACGCTTTGTCGTTTGCTGATGAGTGGAGTCTCCTTTCAATTTTCCCACTAACTTTTTCTTAGTGGGAATCTCTCGGTTGCTTCACCCACCCCTGTCGTTTTCTTTTTGGTGGGTGATCTTTAGTCTCAGTCACATGACTCTTTCCTCTCTGTCGACCACCTTACTTTTTGGAGGTGCGAGGTGTCCTTTCGAGGAACCCACGCTCCTCATGCTCATCGGATCGAACTTCTTCTTGTCTTGTTTTGGCAGGCTTTTCACTCGCTCTTTCGGTTCGCGGTCAAACAAACTCGGACGTCCAATGGCCAAAGTGAGCCATATTGCGAAACTGCGATGAGTCTCCTTACTCACCGCAACCTTATTTTCCCAGTAGAGTCCTCTTTTCTCGAAGAAACTCTCGAAGCTGTTGTTTTTCCTGTCATAGTATTCAACCGGAAGGTTCCATTCGCCGAGTTCTGAAAGAACTTGAACGGAAACTTGACCTTGTCCATCTCAGTAAGACAGACCCATAATCCCCATGCTCTCCGTGTAGTAATCTGATCTTCGGAGAATGTGGAGACCAACGTGAAACCGATGTGGGGCCTTTATATTATTCGGGGCTCTTGTATCGGGTCGTCGAGCTTCAATGTAGTGGAAGGCTTCGTGACTTCCTTTGCCGACGGGTTCCGGAGCAGCACTGATGAAATAAAGCTCCAACACATCTCCTCGACTGAGACCTGGGTTATTTGTCCAGGAATCATGCACCGCTTCTTGAATCCACCTTGGTAGACCCTTGATTTCGGTGAAACTTGGCGCGGTGGTATAAACTGAGGCTAGTGCCCCAAAATCATACCATAACTTGACATCATGTGGATTGGCTCCGGTGGACATCCACATCCGGGATATTTCCCAGGTATCAACCCGATGTGTTCGGGATGGACTCTTCCTTGTTCGTAACTTCTCCCAATTGGACTGGTATGCCTGCCATGTAGGAGAAATTTCAAAAATATTAGTATCAACCTTAGATTTGCCCGTCATGGGCCTAAGATTGATCTCTCCTCTTTTCCCTGTGAGGTCTTTGGGTTGACACGGTGAGTCGGGTTGTGACACTGGTCATCGTCTTTTGCTGGGCGGTAATTCGAAGAATCCACCAACTTAGCACTCGTGCTAAGGGTATGAATCCTGCACTCTGGTATATACCATGCGGGAAAGGACTCTCGCCCGGTCTTGAACCGGCGGCCGGAGCATTGGGTGGTGCAATACGGATTGGGCGAACCTCGTTCCGTATGCATTCTCTTATTCGGTGTGTGACTTTGGTCACATCCCTTCTGAATTCTCCACACTGTTTGGCATGGAGGACACACTCATCCCATTCTCTTGAAGAAACTCCAGATTCTCCCGGAGATGCCTCTAGGCTATGATGATGGATTCAACTTCTTTCGGATCCATCTCTTGTCAGGAAATCTGCAAGAATATTTTCATGAGATTTGAGAATGACAATATCATAAATATAATATTGGCATTCCGCTTGCCATCTTAATAATCTAGCTTTTCGGGCTTAGATTCAATCTTATTTACTAAAAAAGCTTTAACTTGAGTGTTATCAACTTTTAAAGTAAATTTCTTTGCAAGTAAGAAAATAGGCCATTTCTTAAAAGCCTGTCGAACTGCAAAGAACTCCTTTTCATTGATATGCCAAGCACAACATTTTCTTGGGAAAAGACCGCACAGATGTCGCATGGCTCTTCTCCAGTGGGGTGATTTTGTAAGCCACCGCTGCCCACCAATGATCACTCGCATCGTATGCGGGACTAAGTCGTCTTCGTCACGAGGTATTGAAAGCTTCGGAGAGTTTTGCAAACCTCCTTCAAACTTTTCATCCCTTCACGATGTTCGTACATCCATATAAAGGAACATTTTCTTTAGCAATGGGCTAAAGACTTTCCTATGTTTTGCAAGATCTTTGATGAACATTCTGCAAAGTTAACAACTCTCAAAAACTTTGAGTCGCTTCTCCTTGAGATCTTACGGGAAGTTTGCATACGCACGATATGATCCTGCAGGATGATTCCGCTTCATCGATCTCAATACCCAAAATTCAATCTTCGGGTAGCGATGTTGCGCTTCTTTCGAACAGTACCAATCCTTCATTTTGTGAGACATCGCAAAGATCTCCAAATGCCTGACATGTTCATTCATATTCTTTGAAGTTATAAGAATATCATCAATATAGACAAACATAAAAGAGAAATAATCTTTGAAAAGATTATCCATCTTTCTCTGGAATATCTGGGGTGCATTGGCCAACCCCATTGGCATCACGTTCCAAACGTAGTGCCCTTGTGGAGTAGAGAAAGCTGTGAACTTCTTACTCCCTTCCTCCATGCGAATCGGTAGAAACGACTTGCAATCAAACTTGAAAACGCCAAGCATTCTAATGCAATTGATCGATGTTCTCTATTCGGGATAAAATATCCATCAAACTCGAATGTCATTAATACCTTTATAATTAATAACCAACGGGTTTACCTCTTGACCTCACCATGATTCCTTACTAAAAATCCGGATGCTGTAAGGCGAATTCCACGGTTCGATCAACTTTAAATCAAGGTGTTCTCGATTATCGCCTCATGTCCTTCCTCGATCCACAAGGTTCATCGGGATGGGTCGGAATCGATGAACTCGAATTCCACTGTCTTAACCTTCGGACTTGCTTGAGTTGGTTCCTATCCCACCATGCCAAAGGATCCTCGCTATAGCAACGAGCGATTTTCCGTTTGACATCTTCAGAGCTACTACATTCTCCTTCTCCAATATCTTGGTGAGATATCGAGATGCTTTGAGGATTTGAATCTCCTCATCATCCGGATCTTGGATATTTCGAATCCTGCAACTCGTGATGCTTCATTGAACCTCCTTTGATCCTTCATCTTTGGGTGTCGAAATTTTCCTTCATCACCACGCTTGCTGCGAAATCTGATCGGCATTTGTCTATTAAATGCCTCTTGTATTCGCTGAACAATGATCTTGTGATCACAATTGGTTGTGAACACCAATCGTCTCCTTTCATTGTCCTGCATAAACTTCTTGAACATCTGTAGGAAATTGTTTCCCAACAGAATATCTGCTCCTGTGTCATGGAAATAGATTGGCGGAGTCCGGACCTTGTACCATGGTGTTTGACCTGCTCCGCCTATCAAAATTTCCGCATGTCTTACTCCTTTGGATAAGAGCAAGATTTTCTTGGAGAAATCTCTTCCAGCAATCTGAGGTAGATTTTCTTCCACTTCTGCTGGGAAAACTCCTTTCTTGGCTGTGCAGATTCCTGCACCTGAATCGACATAGGCAGCGAAATATTATGCCTTGTACTTCTCGTATAACACCCCGATTGAGATGTATATTGAGAATGGACTTGTCATTCAATCAGCAGTTTTTTCCCGCTAATTGTCACTTCCATTCCTTCAGTTGTTATTCCCCATGGTTTGCACCTATCGAGGAATTTGCGTCCTAGGATTAGGACCTCCATTTCTCGGCTGGCCTTCCCTGTCATGGTCATTTGAAAGCCTCCGAAATCCAGGGTTCCCTCATAGACGTTGGACCCAGAATTCTTAAGATCACATAACACTGTGCAAGGAAAGTATATTTCTTCTCCTGCAGTGTCAATCTTATGGCAATTTCTCGCCATCCTTGAGGACATCCAATCTTGGCTGAAACTCTAATTGCCTGTTGTTGAATGTCTCTAATTGCTTTCCTATCATACGAGTGAGAAAAACTTCTTTCGTATGGTTGGAGATAACTCTATCCTTGGAAGGATAACCTTGGGGCTCCAAATCTTTGACTCGCCATCTTCAAGTATTGGCTTATTGTCGATTTGGATATTTGTTTCTCTTAGGGTGGAATCTCCACCGATCGTGACGACTAGCTCTAGCTACCTTCTTGAAGATATCGGTATCTCGATAAACTCCTTCCCAAATATAACTCGTATGATGGGAGTTTGAAAGAGCATAAGACACCTGATAAGTGATGGAATATGGTCTGTTCCCATCATCCATCAATTCTGTTTTCTTGAAGTCCTGATAAAGAGTCAGGGCTCTGCTGAAACCGGAATCTTTGATATTATAAGAAATCTTCGGATAGAAGATTGCTATAAGATTTTTACCACATAGATTCCCTGAAATGGTTCCCATTACAGAATCTGCATGACTCCGTATTCTCTTATCGCAAATTGCGATATCAATTGGTGAATCTGTACCCAGATAAAGTGATGATTTTATCACCCTCTTGAATTGCTCAATATGAATCCATTCCATCGTATTAGCGATTTCTGGCTTCATACTTTGAAGATCTTCCCGATATCACCGGCGGTATCGGTTGCATCTCTACTGATTCCCGATGGCGGGATGGGCGACATCTCTCGCCTGGTTACGCCATAGACCACATTGTGCTTCCTTTTGACTAGACTCAGGTTCCTTAGAACATGGTCTATCTTCCTTTCGATTGAAAACCCTTGATACTTTTGTAGATTCAGGGTTTTGTTCATTATCCTGTTCAGCATCTTCTGTGACAGGATGGTTCGGCTAGTGTGACCTAGCTCATCTTGACGCTCCTGATGGCGCGCCTCACCTCCTTCAGTCGGATCCTGATTCTGAAGACTCATCTGATTCGTCTTCTCCGCTGAAGATTTCCTCTTGTTCATATATACTCTCATCTGAGGGTATATCTTCGAATTGGTATACTTGAACCAATTCTTGGTAGTATACGGCATCCTCGATGTCTGGTGTAGACTCGAATTTCCGCATCCCCCTTTGCTCGTTCTGTGGGCAATTTGTTGAGATATGCCCCCTTGCACCGCACGTCCCGGCGGTTGTAATCCGTGAAACTTTCATTAGCTCTAGTGTGAGCTCGTCGAAAGTCTTCTTATTTGGTTGTTGCTCGCGAACCGGATCCCCGAGCTTGATACCGTCTTCTTGTTGGACCGCTTTGTCGGATTTGTAATATCGGCTTTGTCATGACCACATCGTTCTTGGCCTCCAAGAACTCTTTCTTTCTCTCCTTCCCTTGTTGTAGGGTTGGAACCTGTTCTTCTTCCTCCGGGAGTGATATAAATATTCTCCTCCGATTTTCGTTGGAAGATCAAGCATATCACAGATCAACGGGGCTGATCTGTTGATCTTTCTCAATTTCTTGAGATTCTTTTGAGTGGTTGCAGTTTGACACCACTCCGACAGTTTCTTGTGGACATAAGACATCCTTTGAAACACTTGTCCACATGACCTCTGTTTGGTAATCACGATGAACATTTCCTCCATGGACTAGGAAACTTTAGGAAAACAGCTCTTTAGCAACATCTTCGTTGATCATCTTGAGATGTTGATACTTTGTAAATAATCGAAGAAATTTGTTGAGAGACTTTGCTCTAAAACCATTAGTTTTAGATTGTATAAAGCCATCAAATATTTCTTCTTCTTCTTCTCGTCGTTATAGCCGTTGAAATATCCATCTCAGAAATGAACTTTGAGCGTATCGCCATGCCTTTGATCGCATCCTCCACGAAGTCGAGCGTCGATCTGAGTTTCTTTCTATCAACCGAGCAATGTTCCCGGTATTTTTAACAACACCGCTAAACTTCCTTCTGGATCTTGACCATGTTCACTGCGTCAAGTTCCAGTGTTGATGCTGCAACAACCATTGATGCTGCCCATTCATCTATGATATTTTCTCGATCATTGAAATTGACTTATTCAATATCGAGTGTCAATCCATAGGGATGTATAGGCTCCAAGGTGGCTTTTCCAACAGGGGTCTCCTGCATTCTTTGCCTCCTCTTTCTTGCCGATTCGGCTTGTTCACCGCAAATTCTGCATCAGGTCCTTGGCCAGACTCATATTGTCCCCTTGATCACATAGGATCAATAGGCGGTACTCCTTGTGGTGGAATTGGTGGTTCTTCTTTGAACCCGGTTCATCTTAGATCCACCATATTGAGGTTAGCAAATGACTCGCTAACTCTTGCAACTCGTTCAATCCGATTCTCTAGATTATTCATCCTCCGGAGAGTGGATTATTCTTTCGATGCGAGCTTTATCCTCGCCCATCCCAACGGGTTTGAATTTTAGATTGCTCGGGATTTCTTGACCATTTCGGCCTGCTTTCGCTCAGGCCTTGATCTTCTTTGGATACTCCGCGATGTAGTAAGAATCTCCTCTCTTTGCATGGATATCCTACTTAGCTCTTGTGGAACGCCATATGGCGGTTGCCATAATATTGCACTTTGTCTTACGGATCTCCTTAATTCACCGAATTCAAAGAATCCGGTGAAATTTCCTTGTAACTAGGGCGGTTGCTCTTTGTTTCGATCTCCATCAATCGTGTGGTGGATGGGTCCTTCTCGAACAATTCTCAATGCTTCTAGAAGATAATCATTGAGAATGAGCCTCTCTTCTGTCATCCGGATATCATTCTGAAATGTCTGGATGAGTTCTGGGGGATATTCATTTTGAACGCTATGTTCAAAAGTTCTTTCAAAAAACCCGAGCCTTCGGTTCAAGTCTCTATGAGTACTTTCCAGATCCTGGAAAGCATACCTGTATGCTTCGCATCTCGGACAAGCGTCCGGATTCATTTATTCTTTGGAGTCTCCTCCGTTAGGATAACACATAAAATGCTAAATATTAAATAATTCCTCAATAAACCTAAGGCTCTGATACCATTTTAGAAGCGTAGGATTACACAATCAAAAATCGTAGGATAATGTCCTTGTACGTGACATTGTTGCACCTCTCAGACCCCTGACAATATTAGCATTGACCAAGAGAGCGGTTCTTTCGTCTCTCAAGGTCCCTAACAAAGTCAGCAATGGCACGAGAAAGGTTTCCAGCCTATATACAACGGATTCCATCTACGGATTTTTAATAGCAAGCATAACAAAGCATAATTAAATGGATTGTCTATAGCAAAACAATATTGTCCATAGCTATTTTGACCAATTCAAAGGGCATTTTACACATTTGGGTATTTCTTGCATACTTTTATGAAATTGGTTAACTAAGACATGGATGTTATAAATTTGGTTAGATTACGGTTTTTCCCTTAATACTATAATACTTATAAGATGTAATGGCTATTTTTTCCCTAGAAACATTATTATTATTATTATTATTATTATTATTATTATTATTATTATTAGTAGGAGGAGAAGAAGAAGTATAGTAGATTGTAGGCGTTCTATTAGGGCATCATCCAGTTTATGGAGTCGTTTCATGGTTTGATTTGAGGTTGGTTTCATGTTATGCTCAAAAAACTTCTATAATAATTCAAAAAGTATAAAATAATATTCTCTCCGTCCATAAAATATATCATATTATGATCGGCATACGTTCTAAGAAAATAGAAGGTAGATGCTTTTTAAGTGGATAAAGTGAGAACTTTAATGTTAAAATAAAATGAGATAAACTAGAATGGTGTACTAAAATGAAAAAATGGAATACTTTTTGTGGACACTCAAAATAGAAATTATGGATATTGGCATATAAATACACAAATTTTGATGTGATTTTGGTTTTGTACACGAACTTTAAAAGGAGTATATAAATACACAAACTTTGATTATTTTTGTTTTGCACACGAACTTTAAAAGGATTATATAAATACAATAATTTATTAATTGTAGTAATTTTACCACAACTATTTTTCCGATCAAATTGAAACTGACATGACATTAGATATGATGAATTGGCAACAACGTGAAAATCTTAAAGTTCATGTATGTAGAAGAAGAAGAAGAAGAAGAAGAAGAAGAAGAAGAAGAAGAAGACATTTATAGTAGCCTACTTGTTTGTCATTTACTCCATTTACAAATGGTGAGTTTAAGATTTGAAGTGCTCTCTTCGTTTTGTGTGTTCGTGTTATCTTCCTTTATATTTTTTCGTTCTTTCACTTGAAATGTATATGTGTTTGGTGTGTTAATGAGTCAATATGTGTGTTTTAACAAGTGTAAATGTTTTCTTTATATTTTATTTATTAATTTATTTTCACGTTATTATTAACTCATCATATCTAATGTCATGTCAGTTTCAATTTTATGGAAAAAAATAAATCGTGGTAAAATTACTAAATAAGTTTGTATATTTATATATTCATCTTAAAGTTTGTGTGTAAAATCAAAATTAAATCAAAGTTCGGTTATTTATATTTTTAAAGTTCGTGTGCAAAAACCAAAATCACATCAAAATTATTGTATATATATATATATATATATATATATATATTAATAACCCTAGAAATTATAATATAATTTTTTATAGATGGTGGGAATAATTATTAACTAAGATAAATACGATAAACTATATATTTTATGATAGATTCATGATACCATGTTATAGAACTGGGCAGAGATGAGCTTATCGTGTCAAGCTAGTAATTGATTATAGACACTAACTAGTCTATTAGGGGTGAGCAAAAAATTCGAAAATCGAATATCCGATCCGAATCAAATCGAAATTTAAAACTCTGTTCAGATTTAATTTTAGGATTTTCGGATCGGATTGAAATTTTTCAAAATTTTGGATTTTCGGATCGGATCGGATTTGATTTTTTAAATCCGAAAAAATCCGAATTATATATAATTTATATATAAAAAACAATATTTTATTTAAATATTTTTAAATTTAATATTAATATATATAAGAATTAACAAAAATAGTTTCGGATTTTCGGTTTTTTCATAATTTTGAATTTTTCGGTTAGGTTCGGATTTTTTTAGAAAAAAATTGGATTTTGGATAAATTTTGAATATTCGGTTCGGATAAGATTTTTCTCTCAAAATTGATTTTGGATCGATTCGGATTAAGGAAAAATCGAACCGAAGTCCGAATCTTCACCCTACTAAGTCTATTAATATAATATCGATTACAGTGGTAGAGTGGTTATCGTGTCAAGCAAAGTGCCGATTTATCGCGAAGAGACTTTAAAATTTATGTATTAATTGACAAAAAAAATATAATATCGGGACGAGCTTTAAACTCGAACATAGTAATTATAACTCGTTCGCAGATGTTAATATTAAAATCTATTAATTTAAACTCTCGAATAATCTCATAAACAAACAGCACAATTGATGATGATGAACAAACAATTGATTACACCAACAAACAACTATATTCTTGAGAAATCATCATCATCAACAAACACTCAACAAAATAGACAAACTCGAATATTTTTTCAGCAGTGATTCTTTGTTTTCAGTCATGTTTAATTCCGCAACAACAAGATGCATCATGTGCTTGTTCTAATGAAATTTTAATTGGAGACTATTAAATTCTAATTAAATCATAATTAACTTTTAAATAATTATTAATTAATAAAATACAAAAGTTTTTGGGATGTATCAAAATGCAGATAATAAAGCACCAACTCAAAAGAAAAGAAAAAGAAGCACAAATTCAGTATTGTTTTTCTTAATTAAAAAAAGCACATCAATTGAAGAATGCAGAAATGCTTTTTCTTCCCCCTTATTTGCATAAAAATTGGAACATCACAGAGAGAGAGAGAGAGAGCGACGATAGATCTGAGCATGGCGGAAAGAGCAATGTCGGTGGCGCAGTGCCGTAGAAGCTTTAAAAACGACGAGATCATTTTCCCGAAATAGCGGTGAATTCCCTTGGTCAGATGTGAACTCGATAAAAGGCTATAGCTAAATCGCATATCGGTGAAAGGCTTACGAAAAGTGAAAGCCATCTCATCTCACGATTCAGTCTTTTTCTGGACACGTATACCCCTCGTCAAGCGGTGCGCTCTCTCTCTCTCTTCCCAATAAATCTAACCGTTGGACTGTCGGCCCCACACCGCCCCACGACATCATTCATCTCTCTCTTCCCATTTTCCTACGAATTTTTCTTCTACTTGGATTATACGTCGACATGTTTGTTAGTGTGTGTGTGTGTGTGTATGTGCGTGATTTATTAGTGTCGTTTTCAGTCTTGGACCAGAATTATGGAATCAAGAATTGTTTTCTTTATGTTGTAGTGAGATAAAGTTGTGATCTTTTGGATGTATTTATTACTATATCTTGTCATAGAGGCCCCAAAAAGTGGAGATGTGAATTTCTTGGTATAATTGTTTAAAGAAAGTATTTATTGCTCCAAATTTTTGGTTTGAGGTGAGAGTATAAGCACAGTACACTTGTATTTAGTGTGTACATAAAGAGGTAGGTCGACATGTGAGATGCTTTTATGAGGCTGATAATGAGGATGGTCCCTCTTCTCTCCCCTGCATGGAAGTTGCTTATGTTCCGAGATTAAGACTTGAGGCCTATTTTTTGTAATAAAAACAATATCTTTGCAGTGATTAAAGATCGACATCCATTATATTAATATGAGGCAGCCCTCTCTCTCAAAGCGATAGCCATAGAGGAGGAGCTATGGCTGCTGCTCTTGTCCTGCTGCTGCCCTTTCTTTTTCCTAGCATATTCACCCCTTTGAGCCATGCCTTTCCCTCTCTTCTGTCGGTTCGTTCTTCATCTCATCTAACTGTGTGTGATTTTTTCTTGCTTTGAAATTATAACGATCCATTTTGTATTTTGTGTTTTTGTGCCTTCCTATTTGCTTGCTTTCTGGATTCTGATTACTGGGTTCTGTTCTGCTTGAGAGAGATAGTTGCACAAGTTGAAATAAATTAAAAAAGAAAAAACATGGCAACTTTACCCTCTGATGTATTCTGGTATCCTGTGATGGTTGGTTAGAAGCATTAAGTACTAGCAATTTTCTTTTATTAGACTGCATCTTACTGAATTTGGAGACATCCTTAAAGCATGTAGGTGACTAAAGGAAGAAAATAAGGGTAGTTTGTATTTTAAATCTACTTATATTAGCTTAAAAAATGAATTCTGGAAGTGGTTTCCTTCAATACTGCTGGAGTATAGAAGTGCTTCGTTGATGTAAACATGGTTAAAAGTATTTCTCTCAAAGTAATATCGATGGGCACTTATGTGAAACTGATACCTGAAATTGTGGTTGTTCTTATGGTTGTCAGAGGTTAGTGAATTACTTGCACTAATTGAGTTATTAGTTGCTCCATCTGATTTGAAGCTTTCCCTTAAGAAGGATCAAAGAGTAAAAACTCGAGAGCTTTGATCGATAATTTGAAGTGTGAAATGCCCTTGGTGCTAGATTATGGCTGGCTTCAACTGTAAAAATGTTGTTAGAAACAAATAGCTGAAGAACATCGATGTATAATTCAGTCTGATTAAGGTTGGGCTTAGCAACTCAAGGCGTTGTTTTGTCTAGGCTTTTATTGATAACATACTATCTCAGATAACCCGTCTTTTGGGTTGTGATATCTATTCTCTGTTTTACCGACTAAGGCAACATCTTGTTTGTTACAGATGTTATTGTTGGGTGAATTTATTTTGTTTCATAGCCTATAAATCTAGTGCAGGAGCTCGACACTCTTGTTTGCACTCTACGTCTTGTTTGTTAGAGATGTTATAGTTGTATGGACTCATTTTGATTCTCATAGCTTATTTATCTGGTGCAGGAGTGGAATGCTCCTAAACCTAGACACTCTCACTTGCTTAAGAGTGCTTTGCAGCGCGAAAGTGTGAGTAAGACCTCAATTGGTGTATCTTTAGCATTAGCAAGAATAAGTCCAGTGATTCTTCAAATGCTTAATTTTCCTTCCATTTCCTCCCTTTGTTATAGTCTGATAGACAGCTGGCTGACCTATGGATGCCGTTGCCTCAACAACCACTGAAACGTTGTGTCCGACCAGACATTACCTCCAGTAAGTCATATGAAAAGGAGAATAAAGTTTCTATTTTATCAAGTTTGAAATACATTAGTAAAATAGCGGGTTATTCAACAAGTAAAATATGCAGATTTTTTCATTTTTATTCTTCTTAATAATTGGCGCTTTTGTGTGAAGCAGCATTGCCAGAGAAATATCAGGGATATATTCAGGTGTTCCTTGATGGAGGACTAAATCAGCAAAGAAGGGGAGTAAGTGTTTCTAGTTATTATAACGTGCTATAAAGCATATGTTATGATGTGGGATATCCCACATCGATTACACATGCAAGTGTGGAGTGGTATATAAGTGAGTGTCAATCCTTTCCCTATAACCATGGTTTTGGGGAGAGTTAGGGCTCCTTGCTTGTATCCCTAACAATGGTCCGACCTGCCGGATCGTACGTCTACAGGAAGGGGCGACCCGTTGATCGGTCCGGGAAACCGGGTGGGCCCGGGGAATAGTTCCCGGACCCAGGATTGGTATCACAGCGAATGGAGTAGTGGGTGGGCCAGCAACCTGGGTGGGCCCCACTGCGGACCCAGCCGTGGGTGGGGAGGACTTCCGAAGTTGGCCGTCCGTGGACGTACGGTTTCGAAGGGGAAGGTATTGTTATGATGTGGGATATCCCACATCGATTACACATGCAAGTGTGGAGTGGCATATAAGTGAGTGTCAATCCTTTCCCTATAACCATGGTTTTGGGGAGAGTTAGGGCTCCTTGCTTGTATCCCTAACAGCGTAGTAAAGGAGTTTGTTCTTAGTTGATTGGAATTAGTCCTCTCCTTTCACTGATGTATATATACTTTTGTTTCTAAAGATTTGTGATGCAGTTGCTGTTGCCAAAATCTTGAATGCAACTCTCATAATTCCATATCTTGAAGTAAATCCTGTATGGAAAGATTCGAGGTACTTTTTGATAAGTTAATCTCTGCATGCCTTCTAGATAGTGAATTATGATAGGAATGCATATTCTTGTTTTTTTTTTTCCATTTGTAGCCGAAAGCTGTAACTGAATGGGATTATGTCTATTTCTCTCTCTGTCTCTCTTGCAGCACATTCATGGACATATATGATGTGGATCACTTCATTAACGTGCTGAAAGATGACATATCTATTGTTAGAGAGTTACCCGATGAATATTTCTGGAGCACACGGGAGTATTATGCTACAGCCATTCGAGCTACCAGAATTAAAACAGCACCTGTTCATGCTTCAGCAAACTGGTATCTGGAGAATGTTTTACCTGTCTTGCAGAGGTCGGTCAACAAGAGCTAATATTCTCCATGTCTATTGAAATTCATCGATACATAACCTTCATGGTGTGCACATTATGATATTAACTTTGGTTTGACTTGTCAATTCTTCGTGGTGTCATAAGGCATCTTTAGTTATATAATTTTATTTTGAACTTCCAAAAATTTCAATGATATATTAGCTCTCATGGTTTGTCTCAATGAGTATAAAAGCTCATTTAATATGATGCTAATGATACACAAAAAACATAAAATTCATTGGCATGTTTGCCTGCTGACCAGAAAGAAAAATCCTCTTTCTCTAGTTATGTGCTTCATTTCAAATGTTGGTGTAACTGTAGTATCTTTGGATTTTCCAGTTATGGAATCGCTGCAATTGCACCATTTTCTCACCGTCTGGCCTTCGACAATATGCCAGAGGAGATCCAACGACTAAGATGCAAAGTCAACTTTCAGGCTTTGGTTTTTGTTCCTCATATCAGATCCCTTGGGGAAGCTCTTGTTAGTCATCTCAGAAATCCTCCTAGTTCAAGTGATGCATACGGCACAAACTACCTCCAGAAAGTGTCTGATGCTAGGGACAGGCAAGGGACTGGAAAGTTTGTCGTTCTCCATCTTCGCTTTGACAAGGTGTGCTACCATTGTGGCGTAACTTCTTAAGTGCTTCTGATATTTAGCATGAATGCTTAAATCTCGATGTTTTTCCAGGACATGGCTGCCCACTCGGCGTGCGACTTTGGTGGAGGCAAGGCTGAGAAGTTGGCTCTGGCCAAGTACCGACAGGTTATTTGGCAGGGAAGGGTGTTGAATTCTCAATTTACCGACGAGGAGTTGAGGAGTCGAGGACGGTGCCCGTTGACTCCTGAAGAGATTGGATTGCTGCTGGCAGCTTTGGGATTTGAGAACAGTACTCGCCTGTATCTAGCTTCCCATAAGGTCAGTAACAAATGTCAACCTTAGTAACTAATGTGCAACCATTTGCATAATCATGCATTCTGACGACTTTGTTGTTATGTCATCTATTTCAGGTATATGGTGGGGAAGCTAGAATCTCAACATTGCGGAGTTTGTTTCCTCTTATGGAAGACAAAAAGAGTTTGGCGTCTTCAGAGGAAAGAGCTCAAATCAAAGGAAAGGCTTCATTGTTAGCAGCAGTCGATTACTATGTTAGCATGCATAGCGATATCTTCATTTCTGCTTCGCCGGAAATATGCACAATGCTGTGGTAAGCTCTCTCTCTCTCTCTTAAGTGAAAAAATCGTTACTTTCCTAGCACAGAAACTTGAAATCATAATAATTTGGTTAACTGTATTAGTCTTTCTTAAAATGCATTAGGCATCCACCCTAATTAAATCCTAACTTATGATCAATAAATATTGCACTAATCATCGCATTGCATCAAGTTAGTTACACTCGAATATGTGCATAGGTTGATTAACTTTCGACTTCTCATCGTATGTTTGAGTTCCAACGAGTTTGTATCTTCGCTTTAAATATCAGGTGGGCCATCGAACATATGAAAACAAGAAGACCATAAGGCCAAACATGGCGTTGCTAGGGCAGCTTTTCTTGAACAAGAGCCTGGCTTGGCCGGAGTTTGAAGAAGCCGTCGTTGGAGGGCACAAGAACAGGCAAGGACAGCTGAGACTACGCAAACCTACACAGTCCATATATACGTACCCCGCTCCCGATTGCATGTGCAACGCTTGAGTTACCTTGGCTACCGGTGTGAATTCTTAGTATTGATCTAGTACACTTTTGCGCCTGCAGCAGCTATATAGTATTTATGAATAAACAACAAGCTCTTTCATGTTTAGTTACAGAGGCGAGTCACACTCCGAGATTCTTTGGAGGGTTGAAAATCAGCTTGTGAATGTGGGGTTGTAAATTATTTGTTTGAGTTTGAATTGCAGATTCTTGTGTAGCAGTTAGGAGGATATTGGTGTGGTGTAACATATATATTTTTATTGAATTGAATCCCTCATTATTTTATCTGTCCATGGGTTGTTTCTTCTTGTGTTCATTTCTGTTCTGCAGGTTTCAAATATTTCTTGTTAAATGTCGAGTTTCATTTATTGGTTAAGAGTCCATTTTTGGATGTAACATTTTATAAATCTCATTGATAAAACCAAATGAGTTATTCTAGAAATGAAAACTAGAACGGTGGATCAATAGCCAAACGGTGAAGTTTAAGGTAAACATGCTTTTGTATGAATATTTGGCGAATTTTGTGAATGGTAATGGTTTATAAGTATCAAACGTAGTATTTACTGAGGTTTTCTGTGATCATATTCTGATATTTGGTAATTCGGATTTTATAGGGATATTGGAATTTGGTTGCTTAAAAACATCTGCACGTGTACATTTCGTTCGCAGGAATTTTAATTTAAAATTATGCACGACAATACAAAATTTACAAGCTATTAGTAGCAAAATTATTATTGTGCGGTGGCCTAGATTATTAATCCTAATCTCCATCATTAATGAGCTTTTGAAAACGACAAGGGAGACAAAAAGTGGGGATTTCAACTGTGCAGAACAAATGCCAAAGCAAAAACGAGTGTGTGTGTGAACTAGAAAGGGGAGTATAGTTTACGTTGCAAATAAGTTATCCAAATATAAATACAGTAGAACTTCTATTAAGGAATATGTTGGGAATTACAGAAAAATATGACAGGATTGAAGGTTATTCCTAAATAGAGTTGTAAGAAGATTTTTTCCTCTTCATGAAGTTACATGAAGAGTTGAATGGTCAGATAAAAGAATTTCACAACAACAACCAGATGGACATAGATGTCTTCCTTAACCATCCAAATGAGCAACAAATTGTGCATGCTTTGAGTGAAGAAGAAATCATTGAAGAAATGAGGCAAGAAGAGGAGGAAATAATCCGGAAGATGATAGCGTAGAAGTCCCAAAAGTTTCATGTGAAGAAGCTTTGAGTTTGCTCGACAAATTAGAAATATTTTGGGTTCAAAGAAGATGACCATATGGACGAATATATGAAGACCCACAAGTTAAAGATATAATTGCAACAAAAAGATGAAGTCGTTGTCACAAGAACCTTAGAAATATTTTTAATCTGCATAAATATATATATATATATATATTATTTATTGTGATTTATTCCTAAATGGATGTGTATTTCTTTAAGTGTGTGACCTTAAAAATATGAATTATGATAAATATGGGTTTATTAGAAATATAAGCGGTCCAAGTTGGACCATGAATTTTATGAAAAAATATGAGTTATTTAAATAGAGTATTCATTTAGAGAGGTTATTGCACCTGTAAAAGGACATCTAAAATGCATGTGGTTGTGGGATACAACTTTCCAGTTAGGACTAGGAATGAGTGAACTAAAAGCATTAAACCTAACCAACAGAATCTGATACCAACCTTCGTCATGTCTATGCAACACCAATCTGGAAGTAATCACGAGTTAATATGAAGTTACATTGGATTTTGCTACTTCTACACTCGTTATGTTAACCTTTTTCTATCATTTCTATTTTTCCACAGAGAATTTTTGGAAGTCTTGCACATGACGTTTTGGAATTTTTAATAGAATTCCCCAATGTTCTTGCACTTTTAGAAGATAAAAAAACGTTAAAAACGTAATCCTAAAGATGAATAATCTGATGGGTTTTCCTAACTAGCCCATCATGAAATAATGAGCTCGTAACTACTATTGTGCAGGAACGAAATTTATCCAGTAATCATTCTGCACTTCAGATTGCAACTGGGGGCACTCTCGGTCACAAAAAAAGTTCAAAGCGCTACTACATCCACACTATCTCACTAATACCATATAAATATGAAATGAAACGCTATTTCTTGTGACATCATACAATATTTCATTGTTAAATATTCTTGTTCTTCGATTAACTTTTATATGAGAGCATCCTCTTTCTTTTTTTTTTTGAGGAAATATCAGAGCAATCTTGATATCATGTAAGGATGACTATTTACAGTGTCTAAATTACAACCGTGGCTACTCCCCCACACACACTTGTTAAAATTTCAAGTGTGCAAATGGAAGGAGTGAAGATTCCACTAATCTTGCTGATCTTTGTGATCACTAATTGGAGATCCTGCTGTATTCGACTGTTTAGAATCCTTCTTTTCCATCTGAGTCCCTGCCGGCCCACTGCCACTTCGCAACGGAGCCACTTCTTTCATATCTTCTGGGTTCGATGGGAGCACCGTATCTTCGTCGATGGGAAGGGTCCTCTTCGAGCCATCCAACGCAACACCAAGAACTATGTTCTCTTCCAGAGAAGAAGGTTTGGTTGGAGGAGCCTGTGCCGCTTGTTGTCTTACATCTTGTTTAACCTGTGAAGTAGACGGGGCGCCCTCCGGGTGCTTTTCTTCAGACATGGGGGATTTGGTTGCAGCATTTCCAAGCTTAGTAGTGTGCCATGGAGATTTGACATCCATCGTCTGCGTCTCTTTTGTACTATGCTCGCCATACTCCATTTCTCTGGGTTTTGTATCGATATTTTCACCTTTAGCATCCTCTTTACCATCTGATGCTGACTGAGTTGATCTTGGTGTAGCCTTTTCGTCTTCATCCCCATCTATATGTGCGGATCGGATGTGTGGTTTAGCCTTATCTTCCCCATTGAATTTATTGGAAGGCTCGACCAACAGCAATGGGCGCTTTGAAGTAGCTCCCCAGGAAAAAATAGAATCTGAAAATGGTATATCATCCAAATCGGCATCTCTGTATACTTTCTGAAGTGTGCGGATGGGTGTGGCTAATCGAGCACGATGGTGTGAAATTACTCTGAGGAGGTCTAGAAGAATAGCTTCCTATTTTTTTCAACCATGAATGAAACCATGTCAGCTCAAGGTTTACCTTAAAAGGCTTCAAAATAGCCGATGACCGAACCTATCTACTGAAAATGAAGCAAGCATCTTTGCTTTCGTTCTGCAAAATCTAATTCAAAATCTTGTTTAACATAAGAGGAACTTCCTCCTCCATCACCAAAGGACGAAAATACAAATACACAGACCGATAACAATACCAGGACAGGCCATCATGCGGAACATGCATGCCTTAATTTAACCTTGTGTATGATTTGTAATGTATTTTGGCATGCAGAGCGTCAATATATAGCATGTCTACCGTGTCTTAATGAAAGAGTGAAGTAGCAAAGAATTGAATCATTACCTTAACGCACAAATATTCTTCAAAACGGGAGGTCTTCACAAAGCAGGACACCAATATCTGAGTTTTTGGAGCCAATGAGATCACAGCATTTGAAGCATTCATTAAAAAATAATTTCAGCTGGTTCAGTGATATCTTTGCTGTAGATATACAAAACACACAACTACCTCAATTCAACTCATGCTTAGAAAACGAATCCTTCCACAACTTTGAAAATGTAATCGAGAGAGGGTGGGGGGGGGGGGGTCAATCTGGAATGGTATATTCAAGACACAGTGAGCATATTCAAGAATCAAAACTAACCAAGAGCGCCTGATTTTCAGGATCAATGTTGTCCAGGAATACTCTTCTATGCAATTTCTGTTGTTCCACTTGTGGATTCTTTGACAGAACCTTGCGCATATCGGCTACAATTTTCTGCATAGAGGGTGCCACGGCACAACTAGTAAATAACCAAATTCATGAGAATAAGCTTTATCTTAAAGAACCCATTCAATGTGAAGAAAAAAGTAAAGAAAATCCTCACATTAACTTTGTCAACATCTAAATGACTGATAGCCAGATGAGTTTTAATGCGCCAGTGAGTCTTTTGACTGAGATTTCTTACAACATTCACAGTGAATTTATGGTTTGGAATGTGGACAGCTTCACGGTCATCAGCTCTAATAATCGTCGGCGACCACCATCCCACATGCTTCAGAAGTGAAATTGCATAAAACATTAATAGGAACTCTGAGTAACATATTGAGAATGATATCCACAGACACTCTTAAATTGGGAGGCGTAAAAAGTAGATAGATCAAATGTGAATATCATCCTTACATAGGGACATAATTCAGCGACTTCAGCCAAGAACATCATTTAAGAATTTTCCAGCATATCAACTAGTTTCATTTCACCAATTTATAACAAGAGACCCAATACGAACCTCAACTGTCCCAGAAACTTCAGATCCTTGAATCTTAGTTTGAATCCATTCATTCAAGACAAACGGCCTAGTTGTATGGATCATCACACTTGAAAGGAAGTTCGTGAAAATCTGAAGATAACAATAAAGTATGTTTTTCAGAGGCATACTAGATCAGTCAGTTTTTATTACATAAATCTTTTTCTTAGCTTAGAATAAGTCGTAAAACTGATTGAAAACTTGAAGCAGAGAAATTAAAACTTATTTACACCTCACGTCCCGCAAGGGTGATCAATACTGTCCCAAATCCTCCAGCTGTAATCCATTTTTGGGTCGAGAAACCTAGCAACTCCATGAACAATGATACTGCAGCTACCCATACAGCCGTGTATACCGTTCTGCCAACAAACTGGAACCCCATCTGCCAAGAAGCAAATTAATACATCCCATTAGAAGGATCTTCCTTTTTAAGAAATGTTTCGGTCTTTTAAGCATATAAAAGTTTAGGTTTCTTAGTCTTCTTCGCAACACTATTCCCTTAAGATGAAAAATCTCTTCACCCTGAAAGTGATTTTAGGACTTGGTTATAGAATTGCAACAGTGGTTATCAGCAAGCAAAAAACTGAATGGGATGAGGAAAATTTACCTAAGGTAGGATCCCTAATTTATGAACAAAAACATAATAAAATAAGCTTTTAGAGTATTATTTTAAAAATAACAAAAACAAATTATAAACTGGGTATCATGTTTAGCACAACCATCTAAAGTTGAAAATTGAGATTACATGCCTCAAGATGTAAGATACACGAGATGTTCAACATTGTACGCCATTTGAAGCTCGTATATGTTTAGCATTTATATCTAAAGTTGAAAATTGAGATTACATGCCTCAAGATGTAAGATACACGAGATGTTCAACATTGTACGCCATTTGAAGCTTGTATTTAGTGAACTAAGTTATACGGTTTTTGTTGAAACATTAAATTAAATGTCAAATGAAACTCCTCTCTACAAGCTTAAGATGGTCATTCAACATGATACCAGAGCCTGACCAAATATGGGTTCCAATCTCATTGCCACCCATTTATACAAAATCCATATGAAATAAGATGTTAGCGTGGTGGTTCTACTAAAAAGGAACTGGAGTATTATGTTATTGCTGGTAGTCAGAATAATATATGCACCAATATAAAAATATCTAGTATAATGTAGTTGCATGAAATTTAAGACACGGAACACACGTTACTAGCATCCATGAGTTCATTTGCCTCCATGAAGAACTTTTGTGCTTGTTGAATTACACTGCATAAAGTAATACAAAGACGGATTAGTCCTTCCTTCCTGAAGCAGTAGTGCCCTGAAAAATATTTTGGACATGGAAAGATTGTTTATTTATTTGTCAAATATAATAAGGCCCATTAAGAAAACAAAAGAATATAAACAATCATGGTAACGAACTACTTGGGATAGGACTGGAGTGACCCCCGAAGACCCTAATGATAATGATAGTGAAAAGTGTATCTCACAGTGATGTCAAACTCCGAGCAAACAGGAAGCACAACAATTACACATGTAGCAATACTATTAGCCATTAAACAGCATTAGCCAACATAAAATGATACTGACCTCGAAAACAAATATGCAAAGGCCAGCACCGTAGACAATGATCTGACAAAATTTAGCAGCCGTTTTTTAACAATCTGACCAGCATCCGAAGGAAGAACCATTGGATCCAATGCTCTGTAAGAGATTGAATTCCACTCAGTATGTCACAAAATCAGGTATTTCTGCTCTTTTCTCATAACCAACCTGCAAATGTAGATTGCTCCTGCCCATAGCAGTAAAGGTTGAACGTAAGAGGCTGTAACATGAAATGTTCTACTTCTTCGCCAGTTGCTATCACTTTTCTGCATTAAGTATGATGGAAGGTGGTTTAAAATAGTCAACAAAAGAGTCAAACTTTATGTAGGCTCTTTCTATATAATTGTTTAATAGAAAGCATAAAACAACGAGTTTTGACAAAAGAAGCATGGAGAAAACCTCATTATCACCACACATACCCCCAGAAATATGTTTCTGCTTTGTCGGACAAGTGGCCTAAGTCCCCATATTGCAAAAATAACAAGACCTACTGCTGAAGCCAACTTGATCACATGGGGATTTCCTGGCAGCCGATTCAATGATCTGCAAAGCCCTAAGATTTTTTAATAACGAAAGTATTGCCTGAAATCAAAGGGCATACAGGCTTTTGCTTAACTAAACACAATACATAGTTCAAATATAATTCATCATATCCATACTTTTAACCTTGTACTAATTAGGTTTGCTGGTATAATCATATTCAAAAGCTAAAAACTGACTTCATCAGCTAAAGCCAATAAAACAACTAGTCAAGCCTTAGTGCTGATTCATCCTGAATTTAAATTCCAATGCTCTTCAAGGGATTTGCTCTCCTACAGGTATGAATTAATCACCATACATTTTTATTCTTAATATACTAGACAAATTTAGCTAACAGCACCCATTGCCCATTTGGCATTCTACTTATGGGCTATAAAGTTCATGAAGATATGTATCTCTTCTCTTCTACCTACACAACGTTTAAAGCCAAAAGAAGCCAAGCAGTCGTCTTAAATGCTTTTCATCTTTTATCAGACATTGTTTTGGGGTGTAGAACAGTTACGCAGTTAATGAGGGGCAAAATAAAATATGTAGCAAAGCACTACCATTGTAATATGTATTAATAGAGGACACTATGAGAATCATTGTTTTCACACGTGTACTTGGCTCATACTAATGTTTGGTTTATAAAATGTGATTTTGAGGTTACAAGCATTTTACTGTTGTCCATTTTGAAGGAAAAGCGTTAATCCCACTTTAGCAATCCTGATGACAATCACTTTGCACTGTTTTACTCTAAATTGTCTATTCCCCCCCCACGCCGAACACACACGTATATATAGATGTATATGTTTTCATTTTAACACTTGTTTTTCCTTTCAAATTCATTAAGAATACTCTTCACTGGGGAACAAAATGGAACCAACCCAAAGAATAATCGATTGTCAATACCATCAAAAATCTTTTAAGGATCAATAAATATCTTAATCAAACTATTGATCAATTAAAATCGTCTAAAGCAAAAAAGTAATCACCCTGTTAAAGTCAGAAAGTGATCACCTTGCTAAAGTTAAAGTGGCACTCTTTATAGACGTAGCATCCAAAGAGGGCACTCTATTTACAAAACAGTGGCATTTAAGCTGGTGATTCCTATAGGAGATGGTGCGTGCTCGTGTCTTTATCCTCTTTGAAAGATCTCTACTCCAAGAACACTGTTTCTGAAACTGTAACAAATAATTACTTTCTCGCCAAAACAGGTCATATTGTCTGTGATCATCGTGTGTGAATAATGCAAATGATGAACTTGGATAAGGGGAAAAATCAGGATTTTCTAATTTGAGAAGAAAATACTTCATTTGAAACAAAAAATGGCACCAAAAAAAAAAACTTGATAATTCAACTAAAGCAAATAATTCTGACATTCAAGCTACAGCACTATGTGAAAATCCAACGACAGGGGAAATTACCACCGAAGATGATGATAAATTAGAGCGGAGAACACCTCGTGATACCGAATTCTGCAGCTTGAGACATGGTTAAATTTACACAACAATTATAAATTTTGAATTATATACAATAATTGAGCAAGTGCGCACTCGAAATCGTGTGTTGGTTCCATTACTGCAAATTCCGAGCTCCAGAGATAGCTGCAAAGAACTAAAGATATCCATTATTTGATGAAACCAAGGATATCTGTCTGTAAGAAACAAATATATACACGAGAATGTAGTGTGCATATCAAGAACCCATTTTTAGAATTTATAAATAAATAAAATATGTAATAATATAATAAAATATTATAGTCCATTCATTCCATTCAAGATGTATCTCATTCCATTCAAGATGTATCGTATTCTTTTGAGTTGTTCCATAGAAAAGAGAAATAATATTATTAAAGAATATTATTTTTTCATTTTAGAATAGGAAGAATTTTGGAGGACGTCCCAAACGAAATCTTAATGGGGGACGGAGGAGTATATTTTTAAAATTATAAAAATTATCTATTTTTTATTATTTTAATCACTTTATATTATTTTTCTAAATAACATTACCTAAAATAACAAGACCATCTTGAACGTAAGGAATACTAACTAATAAGTATAACAGTAATATTATTATTATTAAAAAAATTAGTGGAATAATCCTATATTAATGCGGCGAACATACGTGCAATTGCAAAGGCTGCTAACTCTCCACGTGCATATAACATTGACTTTGGTGGTACCGCAGTTTCTTATTTTATTCTACTTGAAATATATAATGTGGAAAATGAGAACATGGCCAAATTGTTGGACCATTTGATAATAGAAATTCAAATGCATCATCAATAGTAGTTGATCGCTGCATTTTTATATGCTTGCACAAACTCGCACGTTTCTTTTAAATGGTCGATTTTTTTCGTATTTTATGTATAAGCGAAAAGAATTATTATGTAGTAAAGTCCGTATTTTAATACAATCATCTTTTATGTATCATTTTAAAGAATATTAGAAGTCATAAAATAAATTAATTTAATACAATATTCTAAGCTAAAATTCTCATTTTTAAGAAAGGAATTGAAAATCATCAGTTCCTTATATGAATTGTTGTAAGATATGGTTGAAAAGATTCAACAGAATTATATTTTTAACGTCAAATGTTTTTTATTTCTAATATTATCAATTATATATATGAATTCGATACCGTTTAATATAAATTTTCTTTTAAACAAAATTTAAGAATTATTTCTTATTTATGGAAATTCGATTTCGAGCAATAAATATACCGTTGTCATCTATTCAAAATATAAAACAATGTTATGTAATGCTATTATTTCAAAATAAAATGTTTAGTGACATAAAGACCAGTGAAAGTGAAACTCAACTGGCTTTATCGAAATCAAATTTCAAATACATACTGCTTTCAATCTGCTACACACTCCCTACACTGTCAATATTTTTGCATACATGTAAGTAACATATAGGTATAAAATAAATATACACTTGGACAACTATCATTTTTATCAAAATATACGAACTTTTAAAATATCGATTTAAATCAGATATCATATTTGTATAAAAATGCACCTGTATTTAGGATAGTTTGGGGTTTAAATTGATCAAATATGATAGTTTGAGGTTTAAATTGATATTTTGAAAGTACATGATATTTTGATAAAATATGTATAGTTTAGGGTTTAAATTGATATTTACCCTAGGTATAAAATCTTATACACTTGGACAGGATCATTTTTGTGTTTGGGTACACAAATGTCTTTTTGAGAATTATTATTTACAAACATATGCAAATATTATAATGGCTGCATATATTTATCAACAATTGCCTACAATCTACCTTTATCTAACATAACACGAATTTACCGATTGTTTACTCCGCCATTTAATGTCGGCAATAACGTCCAACATTATCTTACGCTCAAAATGCACACGTGAACAATGTGGATCAAATACATTTACTGCCAAATGTCTCAACATAAAAATATAATTAGATCACGAGACCAGGAAATCAACTAAAAGAGACGACCGTAAGAAGAATGGAATAAGACTATTCCAGGCAGAAAATTCAATGAATATACAAAACCAAAATAGTCAATAATCAAATAAAAAATAAAGTTAACATGAATCTGCAGTTAATTGTTAAAAATGGTTCTCAGTGGTGACCTTTCATCACAAATGGCTTCAACTTTCTTCGTCGGAGTAGTAGGAGATGAGAAGATGTTGATGTTCTCCTGTTCTTCATCTCTAGGCAGGGACTTCACAGTATTTTCCAATCTTTCCATCAGCTGAAGCTCTTCAGCAGTAAATTTGTTCATTTTTTCAGAGAGCAATCCAATCGTATTCATCAAAATCTGATTCTCTGATGAGAAGACCGTGCTCTTCTCAGTTAGAATCTTGATGGTTTTCTCTGAAGTGGAAATCTTGGATTCAAGTTCACATCCCAATCTGCGAATCTCCACTTCTTTCTTCTCCACTGTCTGTGTTAGATTGTGAAGATCCTTTTCTAGCTCGACGATCACGATGTTGTTCTCTTGAATCTCCACCTCCTTCAACACTCCATCTGCCTTGATCTTCTCCCAAGATTCACGGAGAACGTTCATCTCTCGCTGCATCTGCGACAGCATGGAAGAGAACGAGGTCGTGGAGTTATCAAACTCGTGTTCCAACGATGCAACAAGCTGCTGCAGATCACTTATTCTCTGGTCTTTCTCTTCCACGAGCTGGTGAAAGCTCTTCCTCACATCAACTTGATCAAGCGAATCTCTTTCAGCATTCCAACACGAGGTTTCTGCTATTGTAGCTTTCATGACGAGCTGCAGCTGAAGGTCATCTATTTCTCTCTCCTTTTCTTCGAGTTGGTGGCTGAGACTTTGTTTCTCTTGCTTAAGGTTCAGCTCCACCTCCGTTTGTGCAAGGAGAGAAGCTTCTACTTCTTTACGCATTTGATGGTTTTGCTTGAGGTTCGCTTCCAGCTGTTCAGCCACGGATTTCCATATCCGCAGCTCAAATTCTATTTCATTTGCTTCACGGAACTTCTCATACAGTTCTTCGTCTGCTCTCTCGAGGGCTTCACGGACCTTGTTTAAGTCATCTTGTATGAGCAGCATTTGCTCTTCGGATTGCAGCCGTGAAGATGTTGATTCTTTGAGCATTTTTTTTAGCCTGTCTACCTCTTTCTGAAGAGGGAATTGCAGTTCTTCTAGAGTCTGCACCTTTTTCGACAAAATCACAACTTTCTGCCTTTCCTCCTCAAGATCTTCTTGAACACTGATAAGAGCATCCTTCTTTTGCTCCAACTGTTGCATTAACCCATACATATTTTCCTCCACCTGTTTGTTTTTCAGATTCGTGCAAGAATGATCATCATCAAGCCTGAGCCGGGCTTCTGAAAACTCTGACTTCAAAACCAGTAGCATCAATGAAGTCTCCTGGTTCAGTAATTCCAGCTTCATTGTTAAAGAATCACAAGCTTCCAGCTCTCTGTTGAGCTCATTCAACGACGAGTCCTTGCTTTCTACTTCACACCTGAAGTAGTCCAACTCTTGTGATAATTTCTCCATCTGGGAACGCCATTCTGATTCTTTAGCCTTGAGATTTGTAGAGCAACCCTTGTGCACCTGTTCTAAAGACTTGAGCTTGTTCTGAAGCTTGGAAGCTGAAGAAAAGCTCGACTCACGAATTTGAGCTTCTTGGTGTTCTTTCAGGGAAACCAGCAGCTCTTGCTTCTCTTGCTCCAGCTTCCTGAATTGATACTCCATCTCTTTGTATAGTATGTCCTTTGTCCCCAACGAGCTCCTCAGAGTTGCGATTTCTTGATCCCTTTGAGTGGCTAAGTTGTCGAAATTCAACTTAGCCTCATCATATTCAGCACAGACATTGTCCAAGCTTATTCTTGATTCCGAAAGCTGAACTTCCAAGACTTTCCTCTTCGTTTCTGCATGAGCTAGAGCATTGTTGCACATCTCTAGCCGGTGTTGAAGATCTTGCGAAATTCTAGTTTGAGATTCCAACTTGGTCTCCAAAGAAGAGATGCCATGAAGAAGCTCACCTCTCTCCTTCTCCCACTCTTTCTCCCTCATCTTAAATTGCTTTCGAAGCTTCTCATGGGCTTCTTCTAAATGAACAAACTGTTCCTTCTTCCATTTCAGCTGATCTTCTAACTTCTTCTTTTCCTCCTCTAATTTGAAGAAAGCATCTTCTCTCACTCCCAAATCTTTGGACACCACAGTTCTACTCTCACTTTCCGAATGTTTCTTCTGCAAAACATTCAAAAGCCTCTTAACTCCTTCAACCTCTTGCTTAAGTGCGCAGATTTGCTGCTCCTGATCGAAATTTTTGGCATTTGAATCATCCAAAGCCGATGCCAGCGCCTTATTCTCTTCTTCAAACTTGTGAAGCTTCTCATTACAATCAAGACGAAGTTTATCATGCGCAGATGTAATGTGCCTGATGATTGATTCTTTCTCTACCAGATTAGACTTGAGCTCATCATACATTTGCTTGGCAGTAGAAATTTCACCTTCTTTCTCATTTAGTTCCTCAGCTAGTTTCTCTAACTTGAAACTTGCCTCCTTATTCTTGCTCACTTGGTCATTGTGAGATCTCTTTAAAGTTTCAGCTAATTCGACTTTAACACGATACTGTTCCCTCAGCTTTTCAATCTCAGCTTTAGCCTCATCAAGCTCTTGATGTATAGCATCCATTTTCTAATCTTGAGACGACTATTGCAGACAACACATGCCGGGGAATGTAAGAAAATAATTAGCTCTATGGACAAGATAAAACCAGCAATGAGCTGAATCACCCAAAAAAGTTATTCAAGAATGTTGGATGTGCATTAACATAAAACTTGATGTAATATGTAATTATGACCCATTCAGCTGTCAAGTGGAAGAAGGTTTCTACCACTAAAAGCAAAAAGATGCAATCAAAGAAAATATTTGAAAGTGAGCAGCTGATTCTATGTAATAACTTTTTTCACAGTAAGATATATAGTATACCAACAAAAAATTCAGCAGCACTATCAAAACTAGGTCTGAAGTGAAAATTCACTCTGCATTACTGCAGTTGGAATAAAAATCAGCCAAACAATGGAAATAGTACACATCCACAGATCCACTGAAACTATGCATCTACATCACAAACCAAGAAAACGAAAAACGCAAGCCTAAAATTTCAAAAGTTGGATTTCACCAAGGAAAAACTATTTAGCTTGAATTTTGGGACATTACTTTTCTCTAATTTGTAATATTCTACCGGAGAACTTTCCGTTAGTGAAATCTTGTTTATGTATAACAGAAAAGGTCTCACCTTCTGATCAAAATCACATGAGAAACTACTAAATTCCATATTCAAGCATAGACCCAAATCATTGTAGACATAATACACGTAAAGAAACTTCCAACTAAAAATGAAAAAATCTGCTGCTTGTTCGTAAAATTGCAGTTAATCCGAAAAGGCACAGAAAACCCAAGTTACAGAAACATTTCAACATGTTATCTCAAGCAACTAGATCGTAATACATTAAGATACTCTGATAAAATCGTTTAAAAACCTAAGGAGGGAAATTGACCTGTATTTCGCAGAATCAAGAAATCAGCTCGCATTAGATAGAGGTCGGGAAATTCGATATCATCACTGTGTGTGTGTGTGTTCTTTGCCTCAATATGTGTATGTGGGAGGTTTCGATAAGATGGAAGTGCGAGAGAAAAAAGTGGAAGAAGTTGGTTCAGACTTCAGAGAAAAGATAGCCGTTGGAGTTTGAATTTATCTGAGGTAGAACTAGAAGTGGTCGTTTTGTCGAGTCCGATCGATTTGTTACGAATTGCTCATTTTATTTAATCTGTTTAAATTCGTGGATAGTAGCCGTTAGACAGGAGGCCCATACTATATTCGCATTGGGCTTTTGGTAAATTTCATTTAACTTGGGCTTGAATATGAAGAAGTTGGAATGAATTGTTCACGTAGAACTAACCATGAAATGCATTCTTTTGAAAACAAAAACATGAAATAAATAAAATATAAAAGATTCGAGACATCTAAAAAATTTCAAAATCTAGTTGATGAATCATCTTATTTGTCGATAAAATCCAATAAAACAATCTCTTATTTAATTACTTAATGCTTGTGAAGGACTATACAAACGGATCTATACTTTCATAAGCACACATTTCAAGGAATGGGGAATTTTTATTTTTATTTTAATTGACAGGAAAATAATTGTTATTTTTATTTATAAGTGCGGTTTGTTCATGAAATGTATACAAGTCATTAAGGAATCACCCCTGCATGAAGTTATTTCTTTCGATTTGCTTAATTTATACTTTTCATTGCAGTAATTTTTCCACATGTAGCATTAAATTAGATAGGTTCTTATACAATTAGGCCCGTTTGGTAGATAGGATATGCCCAAGATAGCATCGATATCTTGACTAATCCATTGTTTGGTATCCTAGTTTCATTGAGCGTGAGCCAGCGTTTAGAAAAGCGCCCGGTGCTATTCCGTTTCTTCCGTCTTACCCATCTCGTTTCCTCAAGATTGCGTATCTTGCCTCATATCAACGCCCATTACAAATCATGCATCCGAAACTACCCTGTATCCCTCTCTAATACGCGACAACCCCATCTCTTCCGGTGACCACAAAATGCCCTAGCTCATCTTTGACATTCAAGTCCACCCTCCAAGATTCAAGCGTCGCCGCGGAGAGATTTTGTAGCCAGTTAACTAGGGCTTACCTCATTCTCTCCCTTTCCCAACCCAGCGCGCCCACATTTTCGTACCTCAACTCGAGCAAACGTTTTATCCTTCCACCGCCTCAATAAAATCCTCCGTGTGCCCGCATCAGTCGCCGAGTTGAGCTTCATCGTCGTGTTTGGTCCCCGTCCAGTTGTACGCGTCGTTGGAAGCCTGTTTTGCAAGATCTTCTAAAGCAGTTACCGGTGTGTGTTGTACCTCGTATTTGGAAGCCTGTTTTGCACCATGGGTAAACAATCGGTTCCTTACGAAATGCTTTATTAGGTTAAGGTTTTTGATTCCTCAACTTACGTGGTATGTAGGTATGTATGTATCTAATTTCTCAACTTTTGCTTACTGGTGACCTTCAAAAACTAGCCCTACTCTGAAGATAGAAATTGTTATCTCTAGAGAGAAACTGTGGATCTGGACTGTGTAGAGCTCATTTTTGGTGAGGGAGCTAGCGGTTTGGGATTGTTGCTCATGATGGGTTTGCCTAATTTATGTGTTTGGATATATGTGTTTGCCTAATTTATGTGTACGGTACTAAGTTCATTTCAATGTGGCAATAACTCTCAAACTATGAGCTGCTAAACATGATGCATACTCTTGGATGTAGTACTATTTGTTGTTTCTTGCCCAACAATATGTTATTTATCATTTGGAAAAACATAATAGGATGATAGAGTATTTTTAATGTAAATTTATAATCTGGGATGCAGAGTTTTTAGGTTTAGCTTTTTTATCTAATTGATTCAAGCAGTATGTTCGATCATATTATATGTTTGTGTGTGGTTCATTTATATCTGATAAACTTGTAACGAGAAATGTGTTTTGCTATGCTAATCTTCAAGTACTATATCTTATGCTTTACTATTTTTGACTGACAATATATACTGCCTTTCATCCTTGATGCAGCGACTAGCCTCTTCAAGATGCTACTTAAATACAGGCCTGAGGATAGAGCACAGAAGAAAGAGCGACTTTTGAAGAAAGCTCAAGCTGAGGCAGAAGGCAAAACGCCCGAGACTAAGAAACCAATTGTGGTGAAGTATGGGTTGAACCATGTGACTTATCTGATTGAGCAGGTTTCACTTTCTTCCTTGTCCCATTTGCTGTGTTTGTTTGCCAAGTGTTAAAATGGTTTTCACTATATATTTTTTTTTGCAAAACAAGGCTCAGTTGGTTGTCATTGCCCATTATGTTGACCCTATTGAGTTGGTTGTGTGGCTCCCTGCTTTGTGCAGGAAGATGGAGATCCCATACTGCATTATCAAGGGCAAAGCTAGATTGGGGAGCGTAAGTTTCATTTCATCCATTCAATTTGGACTTTATCTTCGCACTTATTTTGCCTAATTTAATGCTCTCTTCTTCGCACGGATCGTTCACAAGAAAAGCGCTCAGCTTTGTGCTTGACCTCGAAAGAATGAGGACAAGATGGAATTGACAAAATCCGGAGGCTATCAAGGTAGAAATGCCTATAATTATCTAGCTCCCAACACCTATATCATTTGGATATCAAGTTTTGGATATTTATTTGCTGATCTAATCCTTAAAATCTTGTGTTGCTACAGCCAACTTCAACGACAAATATGATGAGACTAGGAAGAAGTGGGGGGAGGGGGGTGTGATGGGATCAAAGTTACGGGCCAAGACCAAGGCAAAGGAGAGGGTTCTTGCCAAGGAGGCTGCTCAGAGGATGACCTAAGTAGTTCTTTGTGGCTTTGTTTGTCCATTAGTTAATAGTATTAAATGAGAGATTTCTTAATCTTCTATTGTTTTACCAGTCGAGACATGATTATTATTTTTTTCGTTTGAATGCAACTCTATTTGGAGTTTCCTTCGAATAGACTATCTACGTGGATAATTCCTTGTTCCTCTAGCGTTTGTTGCGTTTTAGTTATTGTTTTGGTTCCTTCGTTATTAGTTGTTTCGTAATTGTACTTGAATCAGTGTTGTACTTGAATCATTTTTGTGTTTATTAAAGTTGGAGGGTGATAGGGTCATTTTACCTTTTAATTTTAAGATAATAATAAGGTGGATGAAAGGGTAAATCTGTCCACAATAAGTTAATCTTGGCATTTATCTTGGGTATCAAACAAGTGTTTTATTTTATCCGGTTTTATATGTATACTACCAAACACTGAGATAGCTTATTCATCCCATCCCCTATCTCAATTATAATCTATCATGGTTAATCCTATCCCTCCTACCAAACGAGGCCTTATAGTGAGGCTAATATAATATGTACATATGACGAACTAGGAATAATAGATACATTGATTATGTAGGATCCGATAACGAGGTTATTGAGTTTATGAAAATATTCTTGTGATTCATGAAATTATTTTAGATCCGAATTCCTCCACTCCCAAAGTAAATCCAAATAGTTATACTATAGGAATGTGCTAAATTAATTTAATTTAAAATTTTCGTAGAATTATTTTTAGAGTAAAACACAGAATATAATGTTTAAAGAATATATAAACATATTAACTAATGAAATAAAATAAATAAATCACCCCGCAACAAATTATAGTAGTAAAGTCCGTCGATGTGATCAAATGGATTTTACGTCGGGCCTAGTTTTGTTCCACCTAAATCCTAATGACATCCTTATCAATCTCAAGTTCTCAACCATGAAAAATAAATAATTTTGTTTAATGAATATAATTTTTTTCCATCGTTAATCGCACCAACCCAATTTTTTTTTTTTTTTTTTTGTTGTCCAATTAACTCGAATTTAGGCGTGATTAACCACTCTACCACTAGGCCCACAAACACACACACAAAACTGCTCATGGTTGTTCGATAACTAAATTATCAAGTAATAATAGGCCACCTAGATACTTCCAATGCCCATTCTTATCATGCCACGTGTATATTCCAATTATTAATATGAGTAGTCCCATCCCCTCCAACTATGGAACACCCAAAAATAAATAAAAGAAACAATTAATCATTACAAGCCACCTGTATATTTTAAAGCCGCTATGAAAAAAACGATTATATATTGATTTAATTAGCCTTGTCCTTTCCTATGATCTTGCAGACACGCGTTTGGATATATGAATATATTGGTCAATTCACATATGAATATATTGGTCAATTCACATATGATTTAGTATTTTATTATGATTTTAAATTTATATCAAATTAGATCTGACTTGACATCTCAAAAATTTGCTATAAGCTAAACGATTAGTGATATAAACGATATCTTAGAGAGATGACATTAAATATTACCGTTCTATCAATATAAATCAGATTTTTTTATTTCTATGATTTATCGCGTCAACCCTCATTAAAAAAATCACGTCTTCTCGTTTGTTTCATTGTCTGGTTCTTGTTGAGATCAAAACTTATTTTTACGATTCATCGCATCAACCCTCATTAAAAAAATCAAGTCTTCTCGTTTGTTTCATTATCTGGTTCTTGTTGAGATCAAAATTTATTTCTAGAATTCATCGCGTCAACCCTCATTACAAACATCAAGTTTTCTCATTTGTTTCATTGTCTGGTTCTTGTTGAGATCAAAACAACCGATATCCTCTTTCTACGATATCGTTATATCATTGATCGTTTTGTCTATGATAAATTTTCAATATATCAAGTTATATTTAATTTCGTTTAAATTTGAAATCGTGGTAAAACTACTAAAGTCATTAAGTTTGCGTATTTTTTGATAATTTTTAAAGTTCGTGGGAAAAAATAAAATTGGTCCAAAATTGGTGTATTTGTATTATACCCCAATGATCCTTATTTATTTAGATATGATTTTACTTGTTAAGTCCCAAAAATCCACAGAAGAGAAAATTCACGCACCATAGCATTATTATCAGTTGGAATATATTGATCCTTAGACTCAAATATGTTATATATATATATATATATATATAATAAATTCTGATGTATGCATATGTTTTAAAATGCAAAGCTCTTCATAAAACAAAATGGCTAATAAATATTATACAAATTTGTGAAATTCTTTATCCCACCATATAAGTGGGATACATAATATAAAATATAATTATACCATATTAATTTATTAATAGACTAAACTATCATGATTTCACCCTCCTATCATAAATTAATAAATTAAACAATCATGTCCATACTTCAAAAGATAGACATCCCACTCAAACAAACATTATCTCATATTGTCAAGCAAACGAGCTTTATATCAATATTATTTGCATACTCATCTTTTAAATTCTCGAGAGTTACTTATACTAGTTTATATTAGATAGTGTCATTTCATATTACATGTAGAATAATATTTTATCTCATATTTCATTATATTCGTTAGTCCATAAATGTATATATCAGTTGGCAAATAATTTGTACTAATGACTATAGAGTAAGAGTGCGAGAGGGAGAGAGAGCTCTTCTCTCTCTCTTTAAATCAGAGTTAATTTGTTAAACAAATAGATAACAAATTAAGGTTAGGTATATGATTCGGATCTCGAATAATATTTGTCAATGAAAAAGATTAGACAAATCCATATACTAATGAAAGAAAAATAAGGCAAATTAAACGTCATTTTACTAACGTAATGCACTACTACTAGTGTACTACTATACACCAATTAATCTTGACAGCTCAATTACTTTTATCATTACTCGTTAGCCCTTTTATTTCTTGTTTTCAGTCAATAGATGAATCATCGTAATTATTGAAAAAGTTAAAATCCTTTGCGAAATGGTAAATTCCTGATCTCTTCTCCAATTAAAAAGTTTAATGTAACAATTTTTGGAACAAGCATAAAATTATGCAATGAAAGATAAAACATAATTTCACAATTTACACATTACATGAACCAAGCTCGGTGGTTGGATTTGACAAGTTATCTTAATATAAATAATGCATTAGCAACTAATCGATATAATCTAACTACTCTCTAATACTACTTTTCTCATCAGTCCTTGCATAGTTGCATTGGCAACTTGTACCTTTGGTGGGATGACAAATGTGCAAATGTTGAATGAATCAAAGTGGAGGTAGAAAAGTTGAAAAAGATAACCAATTCCTCAAATTACAAGTTAAAAGTTAGGTGTAACATAAAGGTCAGAGTTCATGGACGGATACAAATTAACACCCCCCTCCTCTCTCCTTTCATTTTTTTTCTTCACTTTTTGAATTGTTGTGAGATATACTATTGATCACCCTCAATTTTATTTTATTTGTAATTTATACTACATCATTATTATTTTCAAGACGTCTTATATAAACCTCACGTTCTATATAATAGTCAAATCATATAAACAAGTAAATCACACTGAAAAACAGGACCTATGGCGTCTAGACCTATAGATGAATTAGTACTGAAGTTCTTTTAACCACAAGAATCCACTTTATTACTAAATCATCCCAAAAGAATTTAGTTTTGTCCTTTTGCAACATGACATCGATGTCTAATGCCAAAATTCACATATTTTAATATATATTGATGTTAGATTTCATAGTCCATTATATATATATCGATCTAAACTATGTACCAAATATACATTAATGTGTATCAATAGAATACAACACATATACAAATCTTTAGTAGAAATATTTTGGACCAAACATACTCTTTTTTCTTGTCACATGGCTGCAATAGAGCCATTTTTTGTATCCAAAATTTGACCACCAAACAGGGTTCATTCCATTAAAGTACAACTTATAAGCAACTTGCAAATATCTACTTGTCATTTATATATTGCATTAGTCAAAAGAAGTAGAAGATAAATGCAATTTGTATTTCTACTTGTGGGTTGCTTTTTCCCCTTTTCTTTGATATATAAGTTTTGCTACTCATGGGACGGACTAAATTGTCATATATTTCAACTTGCAACATTTTTGTCTTCTATTAATTCATTATAGTTTGTCATATGTATATATATCTACGCATATACATGCGTATGTATAAATTGAACTAGTTGATACCAATCAGAAGTTTTTAAGAGATCAGATATTTGCTTTCTAAGTTTAGTGCAATTTAATTAAAATGGAAGTAACCTCAAATGTTTGACAATTTTTATCCAAACTTTTCTAGACTACTTAATTGTCATTATCTTCCATGAGAAGCGCTTATTGATACATATAATATATAGAATTAAATAGGTTAGAGATATATATGTATATAAAAGTTTAATTTAGAAATTTAAATCCTCGTTATATATATAAAAAAGGGCGAAAAAGCTTATTGAAGCTGGAGGAAGTTACATGGAAAATAACTTTGGACACGTCACTGAAGAAAATGACGACAAACATATTTTTTAGTCACATGTATTTTCAGTTAAATTAATTAATTTTATTTTTAAGTATTTTAGTTTAGGTATTATTTTATTCATTTTACAGACAAACACCTAATGAAGTCATTTTCGTGTTTTTTGGGCTATAATTTGTCAAATTCTACGCAATTTCTATACTATATTCTTGTACTGTACACCTGCATCCCTATTCATCATGTAGAAGTAGAATATATGCTCCTCTTTAACTTTCTTATTTTCTTGTTTCTTTCTTCTTTTGTGGATAAAAAGTAAAAAGAACGTTGAAAAGCGGAGGTACTTTATATTTTAGATATATATCCATTTCATTTTGCATATCTTAGATATACATGGAGGGATCAAATAAAAAAAATTCTCCTCAAAATAAGTAGTAATTGGGATCATTAATATTATATGATATATGGTTATAAATAATATTACTATAAAAAGCATTATCATAAAAACAAATGTTACTATATATATAGAAATTTGATCAAATACAAACTAATCTTAATATATAAAATATAAATCATTTTCATCTATTTGTTCGTGAAGATCTACGATAATTCATCACTATGCTTGATGAATTCAAAGACCCGGGTTTGAATCCCATGGGGACGAGATTTCATATATATTTTTTCAATTCAGACACTTTCACATTTAATTCAAACACATTTACTACGAATTGAAACGATTTCATGAGTTTGTGGTTTATACTTTAAGATTTATTTTTACAATAACCACACCATATTATATGTATGTATGTATGTATGTATGTATGTATAAAATTAGGTTCAAATGAGAGTCATTTTTATCCTAAAACTAAGAACTAAATGAATTCGCTGTGAAAGTTGATGAATATGTTGAGAAAGTTATTGAATTTAAAAATTTAAAATTTTTCACCCGAATTCGAATCACATGAGGGCGAAAATTCCATTTTTTTTATTTAGTAACTTTCCCAACGGATTCACCAACTTTTGAATTCATCATTTTTTGGTTCTCACATTTTCACGATAAAAATGATTCTCACGTTAACCATCTCCTATATATATATATATATATATATATATATATATCGTGAGAACGTGAGAACTAAAAAAATGATGAATTTAGTATGAAGTTGATCAATCAACTGAAAAAATTACCGAATCCAAAAAAATATAATTTTCGCCCCTCATGGGATTCGAACTATGTGTGAAAATTCTGAATTTTTGGATTTAGTAACTTTTCCAACGGATCTCTGACGCTAAAGCCCTTCTATAGGTTCTCCTCCAGAACGCATTAACTTTCATAGCAAATTTATTTTGTTCATAACGTTTTTCATGGTTCTTAGCTCTTACGTTAAAGATGATTCTTACTTGAACTATATATGGCTTCTAGATTACTACGAGGGGAGTTAATAAGATATCATTATGTGTGCGTGTGTTGGCCTAGTAGTAGGGTGGTTAATGTTCGAGGCCAAAGGTCTCGTGTTCGAGTCCACCGTGACACGGCCTTTAAATTTCTGTATTAAATTGATAAAAAAAAAGATATCATTCTGGCATGGAATCTATATACACGACTCATTTGGACCTATGACTAAAATGGGTCACTCTCGATTATGGGCTAAGGTCCATAAAAAACACAGAATGAGGTTTACAGAGTTGATATGACATAACTCACATGACAAAGCTGATATACCAAAACACGTATGACAGAGTTGGTACACTAGATTTATCTGTTACTTAGTCTTTAAGCTAAAGCTTAGGGAAACCTTCGAATAACTCTCTAGCATTTCTGTCTGCCTATAGACTATGAGCATCTATATAGCATGACTCATCGACGAACTACACTTGTAACTATCCAATAAGTTCAAGTATAATTGAGGACCACTCCACGTGTCCTCCTTTCAGTACATCAAGTACTCTATGACTATCTGATACATGCAAGTACCAACAATGGATGACCTCTTCATGTTTCCTCTCTATATTGCCTCGAGTACGAATATTTTAATAAATTTGCAGGCTACACGTGCACTTTACGATATCCTAGCATGTGTACTTGAGATCATGTCACCTGCAAAAAGACATATTCACCCACATGATAAGATAATAAGTCTAAAATGTCTTTTATGTATGACATCGTATAAATATCTCGCTCCCTTCATTTATAAGGAGGTACCCATGCTATTTGCTCTCAACGCTGAATACTATGAAATTCATTCATTGAATGGGATCTTATTTGAGCATGTTGGAGTCTCTTCTCGGAGGACCCATCCGACTCTGTTTTGCAACGTTTGCTCCAATCAAGTTTGATATGTTCATACCAAAGGTGTTCTGGGAGCTCAATAGCATCCTTCTTCAACATATCTGCCTTCATCTGACCCAATTCAAGGTAGACCTCTCTTTATTGCTAGTTCTTCACAAATCTAACGCATTCAATCTGACCCAATGACTAATGGATAGTATCATTTATACTTTTATAGTACTTGCGCAACAATTTAATGTGTAATTAATAATGCAATGTAACACCAGTACTTAAAAAAAGGAGAAATTCGTGTATAATTCAACTATAAAAAATGACGAGACAACTAGAAATCAACAACTATGCCATAAGTTATATTTTGAACTGTGCATGTAAATATAGGATGAGACCCTAGAATTTTGGTGATTTTTAAGTTCAGTTTGTAAGAATCCTAGGAAGATTTTTATACCAAGTTCATCTGTAAACTCAAATTTAATTTTGAAAAGTTTTTCCTATTAAATTCGATACAATCATTTAAATTTGTTTAGGTTAATAGTAACTGCCGTTTTCTTTGAAAAAGTAAAACTAGTTAGTAGCAAAGTATTAAAAGTTCAGCTGGCTTGATTGAGATGCCAAATGGGTGTCTATTTTCGTAATTGGCTGTCAGAAGTTTTATTTTGGATTATTCATAATTATATGAGTTTTTTTGCGTGGAAATAATGATAATTTTATAAGTTAATTGCTAAAAAGTTTACGATCAATTTTGGTTCCAGACACAATTTATAAATCATGCGGTAATAACACATTTAATCAATCATATATGTTCCAAATCCATCGATCACTGTAAGACATGACGTAATTTCACTATTATAAAAATTTGGCATATGCTTTAACATTTATTTGGAAAATATCACATCACATCATTCTCAAATTTTCACAAGTTTTAAATTTGTAACACAGAGAATCAAAATTTGGTCAAAGCTGGCAAAGTTTTCAGTAATTGACCCTAATTTTATTGATGTTTTTTCCCTAAAAAATCATTTTAGTCTTTGAATTTAAGATGAAAAAAAAAATAACACGTAACGCACCCATTATATTAATAAGAAATATGAGTCTTTGTCCCTGCGACGGCCAATAATTAAGGTGGGTTCATGATCGAGAGGTTCTGGTCGAATCTCACCAAACGCCTCTATGGGTTTGAGCGCACATACCTTGTTTTCAAGTGTGGTTTCTGTCCCGCTGCAGAACGTGAGGTTTACCTGGTCTTGCACCTAAGGTAGCGGTGTGGGTAGAGGCTGGGAAGCGGTTTTCGGTTATCGGTTAATCACCGAACCGAACCAAACCGTGTCATGTTCGGTTAACCGTATATCGATATTCGGTTTGCGGTATAATATTTTAATTTTTTCGGTTTTCGTTAACTGATAACCGAACGGTTATTAACCGAAAGACCGATTTTTTTATTTTATTAATTATTTTAATTTTTATAAATCTATAAAACTAATTACTAATATTAATTAAATTTAAACCTCATACTCTAATGTATCAAATTATCAAATTACTCTAATGTATCAAATTATCATTGCATGAACATGATAGTTTGTTGATGGATTGATGTTGATTGCTTTGATTTATTTTGAATTCTCGACGGATATTGGATGAATTTTTTATGGACATTAAAATCAAAAGTTTACACATCTTATTGCAAAGTCAGATCTTATGACACGTCGTTTCTTATAAATTTATGTAATCTCCAAGCAATTTTTCGGTTTTTCGGTTAACCGAAAACCGAACCGCACTAACCGATGCGGTTTTTGGTTAACCGAACTTAATAAACGGTTCGGTTTCAGTTATTAAATTTATGAAAATTTCGGTTCGATTAACCGAAAAAATCGATGCGGTTAACCGAACCCGAACCGTTTTCCACCCCTAGCTGTGGGATCCCCATGATATCAAAAAAAGAAAAAGAAATATGAGTCTTAAAAACAAGAACTAGCACTTTAGATTTCTAAAATGCTGATCGAAAATCGAAGGAAGCAACCGATGGAATTTGTATGAAGTTGAAATTTTTGGGGCCAAATTGTAATTTAGTGGAAATAGTAGAAAAATTAATCCCTGCACACACGTCTGCATCGGCGGACACAACACCTAATCTACATACATTCCACAAATTCACATTTATAAAACTGTGTTGTGATGCGTGTAAGATAATATGAAAGACGGAGTCCAAAGAAAATGGAATTCTTTGAGATATAGCTAAAATCTTCGCCTCCTTCGGGATTTCAAACTTTTTCTTCATCTTTTGCAATCTTTTCCCCTGTTTCTAAGTTTTCTTTTGATTTTTCGTGTCATATTCTTGTTTGTTTCTTCAATCCCGGTTACAATTTGGGGTTTTTCCAGCGTTGTAACCGTTCGATTTCTTCTGAAACTTCAAAAAGCTGCAATCTTTGTGTGTTGGTAAATGAGGCGGACAAAAGGGCCTTTTGAAACCTTTGATCATTTTCTTGGATTTTACGAGCCAAAAAATATCTAATTTTCAAAATTTGGGCATTCCTGTCTAAGTCTCATTGAACTGTTGAAATTGAAGTCTTGGTGATTTATATATACCTCTCTGCGTGTTTGCATATGCATTAGCTTATTTAATACAAATCTAAGTTGGAAGTTGCATTTTAACATGTTTTGAACTAAGATTGTATTTAAACATTCTTTAAAACTTTTAAAGAAGTTCGTGTAATGTGTTTGAAGGTTAAGTTTTTAATCATATCATTTGATGTCGTGTTAGCATCTAATATCCGAAGTTTTGAATTTCCTTCTGGTGCTTAGATTGGATTGATTGAAAATAAAAATAGGAAATCTACATCGAATATTTGTTTATTTGTATGAAAATTGCTATTTTTATTGGGCCTAAATTCTTTCTGTTCCCAATTCGTTGATTCTATCTATCTCCCAGCACATATTACCTTTGGACCTGAGAGGGAGACAGAGAACATGGCTATTTCTTTTACTAGATTCCCATGGTTGTGGTTGGGTGGGAAAGATAAAGAGCAAGTCTCGAATGGTGCATTGATAAATTCGATAAATTCTTTGGGGGAATGGGGCTTAGGACTGAGAGGGGAGGCTGAGAACTTGAAGTTCTATTCGATGAAGAAGGGTGATGGAGGAATGAGGTCGTCGAGCTCGAATAGAAAATTGAAGAGGAAATGGAAGAGTAGGGAGGAGAGGAGCAGAAAGATTGATAAAGAGTATGACATGGTGTTGGTGCCATCAGATGGGGTTGGTTTGTCAGGATCCGAATCTGATGACTCGGATTGGTCCATCGGGTGGATGGAGCCCCACGCCCCCGATTTCCTCCAGAGTGATGACGAGGGAGACGACAGCTTTGCTGTGCTGGTCCCTTGCTATAGGCATGATTGCCAGAGAGTGGAGGAGAAGGAGGGTGATCTCAGTATCCAGTTCTTGGGCGCCGTTAAAGATGGTTACTCTGCTGGTATGGCTAGATTTGACCGTGTTAAAGTTGTGTGAATTGGTGTAGATTGTTTGATGAAAGTCTGTGTTTGGTTTGTGAGTTCACATTGAACATGAGCTTATTTGGTTTTGAATGCTGTGTGTTTGGTGCATTTGGAATGATCATGTGGTGGTGAATTATTATTTTGATGATATCTTTAGGTTTTTGTGCTGTTAAATTAAATTGGTTATATCAGAATTATGTTGCTGGTTTATGCAGCTGAAATTGTGTTGCTTGACTGTACCTTGTTCATGAGAAAAAGGATGAATCTCATTCTTAGGAATAGCCAAAATGGACATTACTAGTTCTTGGAGAAAACAAGTTATTTCCATCTTTGAAATGCATGAATTCAAAGCATAGTGTCATCTCAAACTCAGAATTTATTTTGCTTTCTTTCTTGAAATGCAGTTCCAATTAGGGGGGCCCTAGGTTTTATTTATCATTTGCCTTTTCCATACCATCATACCTTGACAATTGACATGGTCATATCTGCATTCTTAAACTCGATCATTCAAAATCTGATAGAGAATTTTTCACATATTCTCTTTAACGAAATGTGTTAATTCGTTTCATGCCTCAGCTTCGTCTTCGTTTTTGTGGCAGGCAGTAGGGAGTACATGGAGCAGTGGCTTTCCTCTCTCCGAAATTCTTGAGCTGCCCGTTTGCTCAGTTGTGCTGATCACTTCCAAATTTTGCCATCGTTGAATATAATCATCGATATCTACATTCTGTAGTTTCCTCAAAAAGTAAGGGGCTGCTGGAAATCTGATGAGATGTTGGTGCAGAACCCTAGCTGAACAACGTGTGGTGTTATGCTCTACAGGTCATCTACATTAGGCTTATGTAGATCATGGCTGGTTAATATATTATGTCTGCTGATTAGTAATGTATGTAAAAAAATCACCATTGTAAATATGCTAAAAAATGTTCAGACTTTCTACCCTCTTCTGTAAATAAATTAAGTACATATTTATTGGATTGTCTGAAATTTATCTCCTTGATATCATGATTTACTTGAATTCTTGCACCCCTTTTCTCCTTTACTATCATCAATCAGAAAAAAAAGATATTTGAAAACAGAGTGTTGCTAACCACATGCCCTGTTTGAAGAACTGCAGTTTTGGACAAGAGGTTCCCCACTTAGAATGATTGGTGAAAATGTTAGTTTTTTTTTTCTTTTTCCTTTTCCTTTTAGCCTTAAAATGAGATGCAGATCATGTGGCCTTTGCTATTTCTGGATAAGAATTAACAAGTGATCAAGAAAAAAGTGATTTCTGCTGATAAGTATTTCACTGTTGCTTCAATGATTATGTTATACTAGTATTCCTAGAGACCCCACTGCCTGATATTTTGATTGGCAACAAAAGGCAGAGAATGCAAACAATGCACTTCTATTTGCGGCTATTGGTTTTTATCCTCATTGGTCCCCTCTAACCACGAGATTTTATAATGGTTAATAGTCAATTAATGTATAAATTTCGATCCATGCTTTTAGAATTGGGTGTGAAGAATCAATTGGTGAAAACTTTGCATTACAAAGTAGTGGTCATTGGTCAATGTTCATAGCTAGTGTTCTTAAAGAAGAAAGTATACTTTACTATTGGAGAATGGCTTTTGCAACGAACAATAAATATATATAGATTCTTCTTGCTTCTTGAAAATTCGTATAGCCATTTTCTATCAAAGATTCTGCAACAAACATAAATAATAGAGATGTGTCCGTGTTAATGTCGTTGTCTTATATCATTAATGAAGATGATGGCTAAGTGATTGGCCTAGTAAATATCCATAAAAAAATGTCGAATTGAAAACTGTAAGTAGCCCCATCTCCATCAAACAGTTCTCTTAATTAGTATGATTCCATACATAATTGCTATTAATATTTCAGCTATTAGCCTATTGGACCCACTTATTATATCTTAGAATTTTCTAATGAGTAATAGTAAAAAAAGAAAAATTAAAAATGGGTTTTAAGAAAAGGAATACTTTAAAGAGGTGGATGGATCCAACGTCTCAAATCACAAAACTCTTGTGTAGTCGACCGTATCTAGGGACGTTTAAAAAATATCATTTTAATAAAAAAAGTATATTTATAGTGAAGAAAAATATTATTTATTTTTTTACATTGAAAATAAAAAGTATCATTTACAATGAAGAAAAAATATCGTTTATATTGAAAAAAGTATAATTATCCGTACGGAGAGTCGATCTCACAAGAGTGTACCTCATCTCAAATTTGACCAAATACTTTTGTTCGAGTATGAAATACATAGTAGTCAACTCATATTTAACTCATTTATATATTGAAGATACGTAAAGATAGTTCTTGGTAAGTTTTGACATCTACAGAATATTGGAGTTGGGCAATTATTATTATTATTATTATTATTATTATTATTATTATTATTATTATTATTATTATTATTATTATTTTTTTTGTTGTTATTATTTCAGTTTTATTTTTATTGCATCTCGAAAACATGGACACAAATAAATAAAACCGACGGAGGAATAGAGTTGATTGAAGTTATTTATTATTTGAATTCTCCGAATTCTGGTTTAATCGCCGGGCTTCATTATTTACATCCGATTGCAATATAATTTGTTTACACAACTTTTGGAAACAAAATGATGAAGAAAAATATGTTCTAGTGTAGATATAATACTTATTAATTTGTGCAATAATAAAGCTTAAGTTAATATCTGAAGAAAGTTTCATAATTAGTCAGGGAATTCATCCAATAAAATGAACGTCCTAAATAATGTGCCTGCAACATATAAAACCGTGACTAACCAAATAAAGCAACATATACAAATACTAGTTTATATTTGGGTTCTTAACTTTTAATGAAATGCTTATTGCCCGATAAAAACAAAGATTAAGAAAATAAAAGAAGAAGAAGAAGAAAATGTAAAACGAGATCCTAAAATTTGAAATGATTTATTTGGGCAGTGGAGTCGACATTTCACATAAAATAGTTATTTGAAGGGCAGCACGGTGATTTTGGAGCGAGAAGACCTCGTAAACCAAGAATATCGCATCGTTGTCTGTTTCTTGCAAGAGACAATATAGAATCCGAGTGTTGTTCAAACTCTCACACTCCCATCATCTATTACATTCTCAACTGCCTAACAAAGACAGACAGAGAGCGTGTGTTTCATATTCCCACTAACGACGACGATAACAACAACAGTATCACTAGAAAGAGAAGCATATGGATAAATAAGATTTAGAAGAAGAAAGAAGATAACAATGTTGCAAAGAGCGGCAAGCAACGCTTGTTCGTGGTGGTGGGCTAGCCACATCCGGACCAAGCAATCCAAATGGCTCGAACAGAGCCTTCAGGGTACATTCTTTCTTCATTCAATTCATTCTTGTTAAATCACATTTGTTATATTTTCACATCACGTGCATTGATGAAATGATAACGAATCAGACATGGACGACAAGGTGCACAGCATGCTCAAGCTGATCGCGGAGGAGGGCGACTCCTTCGCCAAGCGAGCGGAGATGTACTACAAGCGGCGCCCGGAGCTGATCGAGGCCGTGGAGGACTCGTACCGATCATTCAAGGCGCTGGCCGACCGATACGACATCATCTCCAAAGAGCTCCAGAATGCAAACAACACCATCGCAACCGTCTTCCCGGAGCAAGTCCAGCTCGCCATGGAGGCCGAGGACGACTGCCCCACGCCCGCCCCAAAAGCCATCAAAAACGTCGCCGCCAAATCGACCAACGTCCCCAAAGTGCCCATGGCATCTATGGACAGCCTCAAGGGCTTCCTCAACAACGCCTCCAAGCAGTTCCAACCCAAGAGAACTTTCTCAAAATCTTCCTCCAAGCGCCGCGCCCCAAGCCGCTCCCCAAATCCGGCATAGCCAAGGACGAGGCTCTCCAGGAGATTAACAAGGTCAACAAGGAGATCCTCGCCTTGCAGACCATCAAGGAGTTCTGCAAAAGCTCCTATGAGAACGGGCTAGCCAAGTTCTATGAGATCGAGAACCAGATCATGGAGATGCAGGAGAAAGTCTCCAAGCTGCAGGACGAATATGAGGTGGAAGGTGTGATCGAGGATGGCGAAGCTCGGACTGTGATGGCCGAGGCCGCCTTGAAATCATGCAAGGAGACGCTCTCCACGCTGCAGGAGAAGCAACAGAACTCCACCATTGAGGCCCAGGACGAGTTCAAGAAGATCGAGGAGGCACGGGAGCAGCTCCAATCCCTCAAGCGTGACTGCGGGGTCGAACACGTTTTTGATGAAGATGAAAATAAACCTGCGAAAGACCAAGACAAAGAAGACGTCACCTCCGGCTTCATACAAGAGCTCAACGACATGGAGACCTTGACTTCTGACAAGAGCTTCGACCTCAGCTCCTCCGTCGCGCTGACGGTGACTCAGCTGGCGGAGAAAATCGACCTGCTGGTGAACAAGGTCATCAACCTGGAGACCGCTGTCTCGTCGCAGACTGTCCTAATCAACACCATAAGGACAGAGTCTGACGAGCTCCGTGCACAGATCAAGGAGCTCGAGAGCGACAAGGAGAAGCTCATGGACGACACGCGCAGCCTGAGCATCAGGGTCAAAGAATTGGAGGACAAGCTCAGACGCCTCGAGGAGCTCAACAACAATGTTGAAGCTCACAACAACAAGCTCGAGGCCAACTTCTCCCACTGCCGCTGCAGCCTCGATCACCTCTCCGAGAAACTGACCACGTTGAGGCCAGACGAGGAAGCTGAGGAATCCGATTCCTCACACAGTAAGCAAGGGAAGTCGAAGAAGAAGAAGGACAAGAAGGATAAGAAGGATAAGGAGGGCGAGCATAAGTCCAAGAAGAAGGATAAGACGGATAAGAAAATTAACAAAGACGACAAGGAGACTACAGATGAGAAAGAGGCTCCGAGCTCAGGCGACAGTAGCAGTACCTTGCAGGAGAAGATCAAGGAGATACATGAGCCCGTCCTTCCAAGCCCACGTGAGCAGCAAGAGATCAAGGATATTCAAAAAGACGAGCTGCCAAGTCCACGTGACATCAAGGTGGTCGCGGAACATGAAAAAGATGACGTTGTTCCAGCTGAGGAGAATATCATCTCTTCGAAAACAGAGGAGAAACAGCAGGATGTGAAAGACAGCGTGGAGCAGCAGGCCTCTGTCACGAAACAGTATGAAGTCTATAATCCGGTGCGGAGATCAGTCACGTTTGCAGGTGAGATAACAAAGGGACGTACCAACGAGGATGTCAAGCCTCAAGAAGTTAAAGAGACAGATCTCAGCTGGCAGCAGATGCTGCTGAACGGGCAGAAGATCGAGACAAGATCCTGCTCCGAGAATACACCACGATTCTCAGGAACTACAAGGATGTCAAGAGGAAGCTCAGTGATACAGAGAAAAAGGAGAGAGACATCCAATTTGACATCACGATGCAGATGAGGGAGCTGAAGCAAGCTATCATGAAGAGGGATCAAGAGATTCAACATCTTCGTCAGGAGCTAAGCCTTCTGCATGGAAACAAGGATGTCAAAAAAGAGGGCGATGGTGTAGGTGAGGGCAATCAACCGCCATCAAACTCTACTTCATTCGAGCAGATTGTATCCAAACCCGAATCAGCAGACCATAGTGGTAAACTTGAATCAGCAGATCAGAATGAAATCAGTAAACCAGAATCAGGCACTGAAGATTCGGAGGTGGAAGAGAAGGAAGACGAGATCAAGTTGCTCTTCAAGGTCAAATCTCCGGGCGTTTCGGTTGTGGAGGAGAGGTTGCGGATGGAGATTGACGCGATACTAGATGAGAACCTGGATTTCTGGTTGAGATTCAGCACCGCGTTTCACCAAGTCCAGAAGTTCAAGAGCGAAGCTCAGGACTTGCTGGAGGAGATAGCGAAGCTGAGGGAGAAGAAGAAGCAGGAAGGGTGCATGACCGCGCAGCTGAAATCAGAGGTACGGCCGATATACAAGCACCTGAGGGAGATCCAGACAGAGCTAACCATGTGGCTGGAGCAGCGCACCTGCCTCAAAGACGAGCTGAAGCGCAGGTTCACGTCGCTATGCAGCATACAGGAGGATATCACCACGGCCCTCAAGGAAGGGGTGGAGGAGGACGAGATCAGATTCAGTAGCCATCAAGCTGCAAAGCTGCAAGGTGAGATTCTGAGCATGAAACAGGAGAATAATAAGGTTAGAGAAGAGCTGCAGACGTGCCTGGATCATGTCAGTGTGCTGCAGCTTGATATAGAGAAGACTCTGAGACAGTTGAATCAGGAGTTCAGCATCTGTACTGATCAGCCACAGCTACAGCACGCGATAAGCAGGTCGAAAATTCCTCTGCGTTCGTTCATCTTTGGAACCAAGGTGAAGAAGCAGAAGTCACTCTTCAACTTCATGCATACTAATAGAAAAATGCATGCTGTTAGAGCTTTACCGGCTCTCTGATCACCAGCAGTGGTTCTTGTTACTCTTCAGGTTTACTCATTTTTATTTATTTTATTTTCGTTATTGTGATAGAAGCTGGTATTTAGATAGATGATATACTTTTGCCTTTTTATTGATCTCTTGAATTCTTGAAGCAGTTGTAGACTATCAGATTTTCATAACTTAGTTACTCTTTTTTCCATATTGTGTTAAGTTCTGGTTTGTTCATCTTTTAGTTCCAAGCATTCAAACACCTTAACAATAACACTTCATTTATGATATATCACTGTAAGTCAACATGAATAAAGCACACACAAATGAATTTAAACTGAAATAGGCTGACTAAGACCCTTCAGGAACACCAAGCCGTGGACCTCCTCTCCATTGTGTAAAAAAGGGAGAGTCTTGTGCTCAATCCCCTCTCCCAACTCAAAGAAAAAAAAAGGCCAAGTCTAAGAATCTTAGTACGTTTTCATTATTTTACAGGGCCTGTGACTCGGTTCATGCCATTGCTGTTCGCCACAGCAATGGCATTAACCGTTGAAGTAGACCATGTGACCACCCTTTTGTGCAAGATTCTGACAATGCTTCATTTAGTCTTCTTGTTCTACTCATTAATACCCTCAACAAACAATATGCGGCAAAAGAAAAAGAAAATCACAACTTTATTGCTTTAATAACATGCAAAGAAACAAGGTTGAGTTTGATAGTTTCGCAACAAATTCACAAGATAAGCTGCAAAATGCAGCTAAATAAGCAATGTCAGATAGAAATTGGCTACAATCTATCTTATAGACATGGCGACATCAACAGAGCAGACTATGTGGCTATAGACCAAAGACAACTTCTGAAACCACCTTCGCTCCTCTGCCTTTGGCCATGTAAAGCCCGACATGATGCATTAGGTCCTGTAACAGATGGCATAACGAAAATTGAATATATACCATGGACAAGACTTCATCAAAGTGTATCCTTCCGTATCCCCACCCACAAACATCTTGCACAACTTCATGGAAAAGTTTGCAATGCAAAATATATGAAAGATGTAGTGCAGTGCCAGTAACTGCATTAGTAAATCATTTTTCCACCTCAATTTCTTCATTTTTGTGAGGTCACCACCAATCAGTATTTCACTAATAGATTTTCAAAGAATGTCTTAATTTATAAGTTTAAGACTCGATTCAATCATCTGGAGGTCTAAGCATGTCCTCATTCTGTTCAGTTCCTTGTTTCATTACTTTTAGTCGAAATAATGAGTGGATAGAAAAAGAGGGAGCCACACAAGTGAGAAGAGTAGATGGATATAGTGAGAAAGTCTTAACCTGTGGATGAGCTAGAACACCTTTCATATTTCTGGCAACATTTACTGGAAGATCAAAAGTAGCACAACCATGAGAATACACAACTACATCCTCTAACGGAGAAAGCAGTCCACGGTTTCTAGCAGAGAGGGCTGAGCACACAAAATCAAGGACACATATGTCTGTGCAAATCCCTAAAACCAAAATCTATGGAAAAGAAAAGTGTTGTTAAAAATATGACAAGAGTAATTCCTTCGAAATTTTCAAGAAAACCTACTAATAAGCTGCAGAAGAAACAATAAACGGTACTCACAACTTTGATCCCATTTGATTTCACCCAATCCACAAAGACATTAGAGCCATCCTTTTCCAACGAACCAAGAAATCCATCAATACAATCCTTGCAACGAATTGTCACATTTGGTTCATTTTCCAGCCATTGTAATGCTGCACAAGAAATGAACATAAGAGAGTGAAAGAATCATTGCCATTGCAGGATATAAATGGGGGATTGTTACAAGGAACCAATTTCGACTCATCCGATCCTGCAATGCAGTGAGGAGGATAAGGGGGCTCTGGAACATCTGGATGATGAGTATCAAGAAACGCATATATAGGCCACTTCTTTTCACAGAACTCCCTAGCAAGCTTCACAGATTCATCAACCATTCCGGCAATCTGTTTATCGGGAGCTTGTGGCGCCTATTTCCAAATTCATCTTGTCATAAATCTTGATACGATATAGAAATCATATCAATCTAAACTAGCTCTAAACATGAACCAGGGATCGTTAGACTCGTCAAAAAAGATGCTTTCAAGCAATATTTAAGTGCTATACGGCCAATACCATCAAACATATAATTAATGACATATATACCAACAAAAATTGCAACTTTGAAATTCAAATAACTCAAACAACTGCACCATCAGCGAATCAGCAAAGCTAAAAAAGGAACTATAAAAAGTAGAAAATAAATCTTTTAGCGAAGAAACTAGAAAACATACAAATCATCCAAGACATACAAACGTGATAGAAAAGAAAAGGTTTGCGTCTCACGAGATTTCCGGAACCAACAGTGCAGAAGCCATTAACGATGTCGACAAGCACCAAACCGGTCTTGACCTCACCGGAGAGAACGAGATTTTCCTGCTCAAACGGTAGCTCAGTTTTCAAGACTTCTACTGACTGAGGAGAAACCATGGCGTCTCGATTCTTGATTTTCTTCGTCAAGATGGGAGGGATTTAAAGAACAGCTTAACCCGGTCAAGAATGCAACTGAAAAAAGAACATAAAACTCTTGAATTTTTATTGGCAGTGCTGATTAATTTACTAGTTCATGCTTTCTTTAAAAGAGAAAATGAATTTTCAACCATTTCGTAGGCTCTCGGCGTAGCCTATACTACACGTCATTCCTGACTTGACAAATTTTGTAGATTATAATTTTATTTTCTTTTGTTCGCATTCACATGTATATAATTCCCGACATCTTGCAGTATTGTTTTTACAACAGTTTGGAGAATTTTCCTGCTATAGGATGCGGCTAGATTCCAAGAACCCTTTTGAATACTCGTTATATTCCATTTAAAATGTCTATTTTTTTTTTGGATTGTTCCATTATAAATGTTTAATTTCATTTTAGAAAATAATTATCCCTTCAAAAAGTATTGATCCTATCAACTTTTTAACACTTTAACTACTTTATACATTTATCCTAAATACCCGTGCCCAAAAGAAATTAGACATTTTAGGTGGAACGGATGAAGTATTATTTTGTAATTGGTGGAAGATACTTTCAAAACCTTCAAGATTGTGACCCCATAGTTGAAATGTTATTTGGCTTGATTCCTTTTTGTCCTTTATGTTTGTCATTTGGATAAGTTTGAGGCTACTTACTTCATTCAATTACGATGATATATAATAAATTATTAGATTTCAATTGATTTAAATTTTAATTAAGTTCCATCCCAATCAATTAGGAAACAACAATTTACAAGGGTCATTATCTTGACAAGATGAAGCATTACAAACGGTGTAACATCAAATCTATCATGTAGACAAGCATTTGAAACATAAATTAATCGGTTAGTGGGATTCAATGGCTAGTCAAATTAATACCTCTGACTTTATGAGAACCTAATCAATAATATAAAATTATCAACTTGTGTGATGGGTTTTGGTCCGTTTGGATGGATTATTATTATTATTATTATTGGGGTGGGGGTGGATTATGTTTTGAAAAAAAATCTTGGGATTCTTCACCACCATCACATTTATGTATAACATGAAGACATTCAAGTTGGTCAGCCCTCAATTTTTAAGCTTTATTTAACTCATACTTCATATTATTTTACTATTCTTTTAGTAAATCTATAAGCTTTTTTTAAATTTTGTATAGCCCGTAATCTCCAATTTTGTTTCAGAAAGACGTTTTTACATTTTTTGTATCCCCCCCCAACGGACCTTTTTGTGGCTTTACAAAGCAAAAAGGGGCTTCAACAAATGACGGATATGAACAACCAAAATCTTTTTTTTTAGAAATGGACAACGCAATAAATCCCCAATAAGTTTCCATTGAATTTGTCATATATGATAAATATGCGAAGTACGCTAGTAAAACGTAATATAAAACAAAACAACATTTTACAATAAAAAAACTGCACATAATCAAAAGTTAAAAAACCTGGAAGGCTAGTATTAAAAGGAACAAAAACTGAATATCCACTTGATCCATTCCTGATCAGAAATGCTAGTCCTGGTATGCTTATCCAACAAATCATAGTAATCTCATTGATATGAACACGATCAACAAGTTCATCTCTGTTTTATGGCAGACTTTCTGTTAACGCCGATCTAAAAACAGCTGTCATTAAATAAATTGGCTGGACATGAACCGCGTACATAGAATCGATCAGTAGATCTCGATGGCAACTGAATTTGGGGGATCATTATTTTCCTTTGCCAACATCATCAGGCAACCTTAAACCCATAAGTCCTAGAAGATTGGAGGCAGGCCCGGATAGTCCTTCCTGAGAAGAATAGGATTCAAGGAAATTCTTTACCAGATTGAAATCTACATCCACCGGAGTTAATTCTTCCATCTCATCATCTGCATTGGACGTTCCCTACGCAAGTACAATTATGTTAGGGAAAAATATAATGAAATAAAAATGAAGAAATCTAAAGTATTGAAACAAGACAAAAACCACAAATTCAAACAAGTTTGATGGTAAGTACAATATGACCAACGAAAAAACAAGTTCTGGTTCCCAGCAAAAGTGGCAGAAGTTGAGTAGAACAAAGTTTATGCAAGTTAACCATCACATCAATCTGATAAAATAAAACATTGCAAACCTCATCTTTCTTTTTAGAGGACTCTTCCCCTGCATGAACAAAGGTTTTATCAAGTGTAGTAGCGTTCAATTCCTTGTTTAGGGCATCTGAATAGGAATGTATGAACTCATCCTCTCCATCTTCATCAATGTCCTCTGCATGCTCATTCCCATCTTCATAGTCATCTGTAAGATCGTGCGGTGCACATCATATTCAGTAAATTTATTGGCACAGGCATATATAAAATATTGAGAAAGTTTTAACTCATAATATTAGCTCCTTGTTCCTCTTATTTGGAGGAGACATAAGCAATACAACTCCCATCCAGTCAACTCGAACCTATGACCAAATGTCATGGGTGCAACTGTGCAAGGTGCTCTCATCACAGTAGCATGATTATGAACTGCTTAATATTCACGCTTTTGTAACAGAGTATGACAAAACAGGCATTAGATTTGGTTTAATGGTATTGTCATACTTTGTTGGTAAGAAACAAAACTCCTATAAATGCATTTCTCTTAACCATTTTCAAAGCTTTGTTCCGCACTCAGCGGCAACTTTCAAAGAGAATCATAGGATAACATAGTTCAGCAACAGAATAAACATAGGTGGAAATCAAATGATCCCCTGTCTCCTCCAAGGGGAACAGTCAAAAGCAGACAATTTCCAAAACCAACACAGCTTACAACTGCGACAACCATAAAGAATAAAACAGAAGTAAACACTTAAAAGATTACCAAAATCAAGATCTGATGATGATCCCTCTTCGAGATCAATATCACTGTCATTTTTTTTGTCAGAACCACGGTGTCCCATTACTGATTCCATGTCTTTCATAAACTGATCCACATCAAAATCTACGTCTTTCAAGTCCCTGAAAAAAGTTTGGTAGAAATCGATATATAATTTGAGGGATAAATTGTTAATTTAAGCTACTGATACTGAACCCAGAAGATAGCTAATGAATCAGAAAACTCGAATACTGTCATATGATATGACCAGTGCAATTGATATACTTCAAACTAATTAAGTATCCACATAGAATTAGACAACATCAAGTCCTGGAGCTCACAAGAACACTTACGAAAGAAGAAATACTGTTTTGAAGAAAGGGAAAAGCAAGTCTTTCCTGGCAACAAATAAGTAGCTGCCATTATTAATATATGAACTTATCAAAAATATATTTTCCTTATATCAGCCCAAAATCTTCTGATAAAATCACAAGATATTGTTTGTCAGTTTTACGAGACTATGGACCAGACATATTTCTAGCAGCATTGGTGAAACCACTAGCCATGAATTTGTTCCCATTCAACACGATTAGCCAAATCAGAAATGGAAAATAATATTGAGCTTCTGTTCCAAAAAAGTTGGTTCACTTCCATTTGGATACACAAAACACCATATCAACAGTTACATGATCATAAGCTAATACCATGTCATTAATTATGCCAAATAACATAACTATAGAATCAGGCAAAACATAAATACCACTAACATATGATGAAAACTTAATATTTTCCTGCATGTACCAGTCACGCTATCAGTTCATCTATGTCAATTTATGTATGTTTTTAAGTTCTGATCCCTAAAGAGCAAACGGCACCCATTATCAAACTGTTTCAATATACTGAACAAATTGTACATGAACTGTAGTGTTCGCATAAGATGAGAAAAATAAAATTACATTCACAAATATGAAATGCAAAAGGAGGAGGGGTAGAACCTGTCTTCTGGAAGCTCAGCTCCCTTGTAGCTTGACATCTTCTCAATAAATGACTGCATAGATTTAGCAATTCCTCCAAGATCATACTCATCAACATCCTTGCCAGATGCTGAACCCTGCTCTTCCTGCTCTTTTGACTTATGTTTCTTGTTTTGTTTTGAATTGAAAAGGTCTATCTCATTTTGCCTTTCCTGAAGAGCAGCATTCAATTCATCTTCCCCTCCATAAAGCCATGAATCATCATCAGATGGAGGAAGCTCCAGACTCTCGAAATCATCTGCTGAATGTGGAAGTGCGAGAATTTCATCTATGCGTTTCACAGGTGCACTCAATACCTCACTGCATCAAAAGAAGCGTATCAGCAGAAGGGCCACCTTTCACTTCTAATATTTAAAGGAGAAAACAAATATAAAATAACTAATAAGCAGGAAAACGAGATCGGGACAGCACATGTGTTCAACCCACTAAAACCAATTCCAAAATTGTAATATACCGATAGAACATTGGGATAAAATATCAAGCGCCAGAAAGCACTCCATACTTTCAAATAACAGTAGACTCGTGTAAAGTTTTCAGGACTTCAATTGGATTACAAATGCATATAGATACAACTAAAAATAAAACTCCTGGCAGTGCCACAAGTATATAAGAGGCAAACGTTTGCCACATTAACCATATCAAGCACATTAATGCATAAATTCAACTATAAATGTAACCAGAATCCGGAACCAATCAATTTAAAAGTAACAAAAAAATAATCAAAACCATATACCTGACTTGAGACTGCAAAGAACTATTTCGATAGTACCCCTCAGCCTTCTCCATCAACCTCTTGTAATCCTTCGACCCCGGCAGCAGCCCCTCGAAGAAACCGCTCCTCTCCAAACTCTCCCTAAAGGCTTCCCATGTGCTCCCCTTCCCTTCAACCCCCTGCTTCCTTCTCATTTGATACATCATCTCAAACCCACAAGCGATCTTCATACCGAGCTCTGCCTCCAAATACTTGGCGACATTACTCCTCTCTGGCATTGGGTAGCAAGCGGGAGCCTGAAATTTCTGCTGCACCAACTGCGCATACATCGCCCTAGACATCTTCACAACCACCTCCACCATCTCCTCCTGCTTCCCTCTCGGCAGAAGCCTCTCCATTCTGGCGGCACACTTCATACTATCAACGTCCCTATCGTAAAACCCCTCAACCGACAAAGCTATCAAGCAGGGCTCATGCCTCAGCACCCACGCCACGGAAACCGGCACTATAACTCTCACTTTGTGGACGTTTCTATAAGCACGCTCCGGATACTCGCCGATTTTCTGGTTCAAATGCAACTGAACAGCATCCGGCGCACTCGTCGCGGAATCGTCGTTATTTTTGCTCGCCAAAAACCGCAAAGCGTCCTCCGTGTTAGGGGTCTCCCGGAAGGTCGACGGCGGGAGTATACGGAGGCGGCCGCCGCGGAGGAAGACGCGGTTGATCGAGGTCTCCGGATTGAGCCATTTCGGGAGGTGGAATGCGCACTCAATCAAGAGAAACTCGCCGTCCGAGTCCCAAACGCGGATGGATGAATTGGGGAATTTTTTGGAGATTTCGAAAAGGATGTGAACGACGAACCACTCGTCTTCGAGATTATCGCCGAAACGGATGTGGCCGGAGAGGTGAGGAACGGGTGAGAGGGTTATGGAGAGAGAAAACGGCTGGTGCTGCCAGATGTATGGGGCGGTTAATGGTTCGACGTGGTTTAGGATTTGAAGATGGATCGACTGCAGCTCTTCGGCGGCGACGGCGACGGGAGAGGAGAGGCATGAGTCGGGGTAGATGGAGTAGAAAACGGTGTCGTCGGGCGGGCGGGAGTTCTTGAGAGAGAAAATTGATGAAGAGGAAGAAGAATCAGCTGCTGCTGCCATGGCTGTGTGTGTGCGTGGGGTTTTTCGGGAGGAAGCTTTGAGAAGGGGCTGACCGCGACGACGTCGTATTTATTTAAGGTGTTTGGCGGTCTGTTGGAAAATGTAGAAGGTTTTAGAGTAGGGGTGAGCAAAAACCGAACCGGATCGAAATCGAATCGAATCGAATCGAAATTAACGGTTTGGTTTGGTTTGCATAGAATTCGGTTGGTTCGATTTTAAATTCAAACCGAAATTAATTCGGTTGGTTTGGTTTGGGAAAAAATTGGTTGCCGAACCGAACCGCCCAATTTTTTATTTTTATTTTATATATATATATGTTATTTATATCATTAATACTTAAATTAGTTAATATTATATTATAAATATTATAATATTTATATTAATTATAATTTAAATTGTTAAAACTGAATCAACCAAACCGAATATTTCGGTTCGATTTGGATATAAGCGGTTCGGTTCGGTTTGGATTTTCAAAAATTCGATTTTTCGATTTTTTGGGTTGATTCGGTTTTGAACCGAACCACTCTAATGCTCACCCCTATTTTAGAGAGCATATGGTATGAGGAATAAAAGTTTAGGACAATAACACAATACTCCGATTAGATCATACGGACAGATAAAAGTATTAACAAGAGACCATCTCCACAAATAAATGGGCTGAGAAATTATACCCATATAATTGCTCGATAACATTGCTTTTGCCTTATTTTATAAGTTTCATATAATTTTAAAAATATTTCGATATTAATATTATCTTTTGGTTGGATACATTTTAAATTCTTGGCGACAGACTTTTTGTTAACCCAAAACCCAAAGTTGGGCTTTAGATGACCATTTGAAAAGCATAATGAGACACTATTCTATTTTTTTACGAGTTGGACTTGGGTTATGTAATTTTGTTGGTTTAAAATATTAAGAGGGTCTATTCGATTCGGTTGGACTGATAGTTTGAGTTTAGAGGGTGTTTGGTTAAGCTCATTTAAGAGTTTATAATTTTCAAACAAGAACTTATAAATTAAAGTACTTAGATAATTTAGCTTATAAGCTAGAGAAAGAATCGTGAGTTATAGAAAAAAATTGACGAGAGGTAAAATTGATAATATATGTGGAGAAAATAATGAACCATTCTTGTTTGTAAGTTTATGAAAAAATAAGTTGGGGTTGCGGAACTTATTATTATGATATTTTATAAGTTGTTGGAGCTTATTTTCACAGCTTGTAAACTGTTCAAAAACTTATTTTACAAAATACTTTGAAAGAATTTATAAATTATTTAGAGGAGCTTATAAATTCAACTAAAAACCCTCTAAATCTAAATGAATTTTATCTTTCTAATGATTATATCAAAAATAAACCAGGATGGACAAAAGATAAATTATGGACCGGGGCTTAAATTCATATGAATATCAGAACGTGTTATGTTTTTAACTATATTTTAAAGGAAAAAGTACAATATTGGACACAAAATGATATTTAGATTATGGATTAATTTATAAAAAACCTTATAATCTAATTCAATCCAAATATATAATAAAATGAGTTAGGATACTGAATTGATTCTAGATTTGAACCAAATGATTTTTGAGGTCTTATCTAATCACGTAAAATGTTATCTATAATTGAAACTACACTAATATATCATAAGTCAAAAAATGTATGTTTCTCTTATTATTATTAGGAACTTTTGGGCATTTATAGTTGAAGATGACATGAGCTAGGTTGGTTAAATCACATCAAAATCTAAATCCCCTAAGACTTTTAGGCATTTATATTAGACGAGTAGTTTAAAAAATAGCTTATAAGTTATTTTTGTGAGCTTATAAACTCAGCCAAACACCCTCTTAGTATGAGATATCGGTAATATATAAGTTTAATGGATAAATAGTGGCGCCTATTTATTGAGACCCAAAACCTATAATGCCCTAAGCCTCATCTTTTCCTTATAAGTCTCGCTTTTAATAGATTAGGATTTCTCAAGTCCAATAAACGTATCCATCTAATCCCACAAAAGACACAAAGTGGAGTGAGATTAATTATGTTTCCTACTCTCCTACTTGTGACAATAAGGTTTATTTTTACATATTTAAGTTACTACTTACTAGTTATCATATATAATTAGGCAATGAAGTGTTCCTGTCAAATATAATAGGGTGGTCTCTTGTGCGTGCCGTGCGGACAGTGAGACCCCTAATTTTTTTAAATAATTAATTAGTTATTTAGTTGATTATTATTATTAAACTAATTTTAATTAAAATTAATTAATTTAATAAACCTTAATTGTAAATTAATAAATCATAATTATGAAATAATAAATTATAATTTTGAATTAATAAACCTTAATCATGAATTAATAAATCTTAATTTTGAATTAATAAAACCTAATTGGAATTAATAAACCCTAATTATGAATTAATAAACCTTAATTGTGAATTAAATAAACCCTAATCGTAAATTGATAAATCCTAATTTTGAATTATTAAATCCTAATTGAATTTAATAAACCTTAATTGTGAATTAATAAACCCTAATTTTGAATTAATAAGCCCTAATTTGAATAATAAATCCTAATTTTAAATTAATAAACCCTAATTATGAATTAATAAACTCTAATTTTGAATAAAAATCCTAATTATGAATTAATAAAACCTTAATTTTGAATAATAAACCATAATTTTGAATTAATAAATTTTAATTATGAATTAATAAACAAAATTATGAATTAATAAATTCTGATTTTGAATTAATAAATTATAACTAAAAATTAATAAATTTAATTATAAATAATAAAATCTAATTATCCTACTCATCATAATTAATATATAATTATTTTAACAAAAAACAAGGGTGAGCTCATGGTGAGGCGAACCTCACCAAAGTTTTTGTTAATATAATATAGAATATCATGTCCCCTAGGGACTGTCCAATGGTTAAGGTGAGTTCCTGTGGTCGAAATGTCACAGGTTCGAACCCCACCAAACTCCTCTATGGGTTTGAGCCTGCCACACCTGATTTTCCAAGTGTGGTTTACTGCTTGTATGATTTGCGCTATCGCATGCGAACGCGGCTTTACTCAACAAGACACCCCAGTGGGTAGTGGTCATGCAGTCCCATGATACATAATATATATATATATATATATATATATATGCTTTATTATTATTATTAAATCATTTCAGAACCTCAATTCTTGATCATGTTTAATCAATTAACCCAACTTTATATAATTACATGATATTATAAGACTTTCGTCGAGTAATTATATATCTTGTAATCTGCCTGTCTTAAATCATCTTCCATTTATGCAGCAATAAAATGAAGGTTTTCTAAAATGACTGTGCCACTTTTACATGATAAATTGAGCCAGGAAACTGAAATATGATAAACGGAAAATCAATTTATAAATTTTAATCGAATGCTTTAATTTCATTACCTATTCCCCACTTCACATGATAAATTGATAATAATGATTAACGAGTTATGAAAATTAAGTTTGATAAACGAAAAATCAATTGTTCACAAATACTTATCGCCTTTAATCAATATCATTAATTCATTACATGATAATACGAGTCATAAAACTGAAATATCATAGAAGAAAAATTAATTGTCGGCACCTATCGTTAAAAAAAGGGTACTTCTTTTCATTATCACACTATACATCAAAAGATAAATATATGTATGGCAACTTTTAAAATACTCATTTTGTTAGTTACAATTTTAAAATATATAAAAAAAATAGACGTTGTTACTAAAATATCCTTCTTCACACGATTAAAATGATGTCACATACGTGTAAACGTCACATTTCTTGAAATTTTTGTACCATTTCGTGATTTTGTTGAATTATATTTGTGTATTTATTAACAATAACATAAAATCTAACGAATCTTATTATTGTAATTATGATAACGATCACAAATTATTTATAAACGATGTGAGAGAGAGGGGAAGATGGGTTGAGTGACTTGAGTCGATGGGCTTGAAGGGGGAGGGGTCTGACGAAGAACAAAAGAGAGAGAGATGTGGTTTTGGGGAGGGAATTTCGACTTTATTTTTTTCTGACAGCATATGACTAATGACTTTCCAGAATCAATCGTTGCAGGTCCCCCTAAGTGTCGTGATTAAATGGGCATATGCATTTTTTCTGACAGCTGGTGGGGCTTATAACTACAAAGGATATTCTTATTGATGCTTGTAGGAAGCATGCATATACAATGAAGCATTGCAGGACTGATGTTTCTGATTCAATGAGAACCGCTGCATGGGTTTGGATTCCCATAGTTGTTTTGGACACTTCGTTTGGAAAATACCTGCTTGCTGTGGCTTTAAAGAGATGACTTGAGAATTGGGGAATCATGTCTTAGCTTGTAGAAGTCTTCTGCATTTAATCACAACTGCTGTATATGTTTAGAACTAGATATAGCGGGTAGCGGGAATAGAACCCGCATCGTTAGCCTTCCAGGCTAAGGGTCATAGTCGATGTCGATCCAGTACTGCTTGTGAGGGAGAATGTCTTTGGTTTGAATTTGTTTGTTTATAACCCTTTAAAAAAAAAATTAGTATGAAGAACTGAAGAAGAGTATGCGCCAAGTGATGAGGGCTTTATTTATTTATTTACTTTTTGGTTAGGCCTTAAGTTATCGAAGCTCAAAACCAAACTATATATCTGATCTCAATAATATACGACATAGTATACTATTAAGAGAAAAGATACTGAACAGAAATTCTCTTTGACTCCAATTCTGAAAGGAGTCCCAACTCAAATAAATATATAGAAAAAAATAAAATTCTGAAAAGGAGCCCACATCTAATCCTACATAGATTGAAACTTAACAACATTTAGTTTATCCCACTAAACAAATTGGGATCTATATATTCCTAATTTATAAATTACTTTTATTCTCAATTGCAATTCTGCCATGTTCCTTTACTTGATTGGAAGATCAAGTAGGGCTGCTATTACTTTCACCATCACAAATGAAAAAGTCCGTTATAATTTTCATATTATATGATTTTTTTTTCCTTTAGAATTATGTTTTTGCCCCATTTCATGATGTCTGAGTATAAACCGTTCCTTCTCCCCACTTTTTATAGCCCTTTCAATTTATTGTAGTTAGACTAAAAAAAAATGTGTAGTAGTTATAAATTTTTAGTAACACCAAGAGAAGTGTTACAAAATTTATGACATCTTTAGATGTGACAAAATTTAATTACACCAATACATGCATCAATATATTTTTTTACACATAAAATGTATGTAAATTTTGTTACACTTGAAAATGTAGTAAAATTTGTCACATCTATCCATGTAATTAAACCTTACTACATTTAAACATGTCAAATTTTTATTACATATAGGAATATAACTAAATTTTACTATAACTCAAGAGTTTCAAATTAAAATATATATATATATATATATATATATATATAAATATATATATATAATAGTTTGGTTCAAATAAGAACAATTTATCCTAAAACTAAGAACCAAATGATTAAGATGAAAGTTGATGAATCCGTTAAGAAAGTTAATGAATTCAAAATTCGAATTTTTCACCCGGTTCGAATCCCATGATGGGCGAAAATTCTATTTTTTGGATTCGAATTTTCCAACGGATTCATCAACTTTCATTGTGAATTCATCGGTTTTAATTCTCACGTTCTCACAATAAAATGGTTCTCACGTTAACCTCCCCTATATATATATATATATATATATAGGGGTTGGTTATGTGAGAAAGCTCCTTAATGTACGAAAATAAGAATAGTAGCATATCTTTCATATTTTGTAAAGACAATCGTAATTACTATATCGCATATGTTAGTTTAGCACATATTTCATCAATTCAGAAAGTACATATGCTAAATATATTAGTTTAGCACATCTTTCATTCCAAGCACAAGAAGAGTTATAGTGTTGCACAATAATCCGTGATAGACACTAAACACAAAATCAGAAGACACCCGAAAGTTAAATCAACCATTGATATAGCAAATCAAAGGCCCAGATTCATTCCTATTTCCTACCAAATTATTCATTCCTACCGATCCATCTCCTATATATATATATATATATATATATATATATATATTCAATTAGTTGTTCGATTTTGATGTTCCAAATTGAGGCCTTTTTAGACTTAACATTTCCAAAATAACAGAGATAATTTATTCCAATATAATAGATAATTAATTTGTTAAATATAACAGACATCAAGGCCAAACAAAAAATGTTGAAATGTAAAGAAAAAGAGAGAAAAGTTCAAATATGAGAAACTAGGAACTACAAAAATAGTTACACTTTCACATGTCATAAAAATAGTTACACATTCATATGTAACAAAATAGCTACACTTATAAATTTCACTAAATTTTGTGACATACTTTTTTGTGACATGTCATAATAGTTACATCCATCCACAAGATGTCAGTGGTAATTTATTTAGTGACATCCATATGTGTCACAAATCACAATTCTTCAAAAATCATGTCACTATTGGAATATTTTGTTGTAGTGTTATCATTCTAAAATTATAAAAAATAAGTTACAGTTATCAACCATAATCGTTTAAAAGAAACTTTCATGGCTCAAAGTATTCTCCAAGACTCAATCGTTCTTAATTAAGTAACATTAAGTATATATGGTTATGTTTTTGTAGATATAATTATACGTAACTAGTTTTGAAACACATGCTTCCTTTAATTTTGAAAGGTATTGTTTTATATTTTGATCACCGTTACATATTAGGTTTATGTGTAGACTTTAATCGATCTTTACTTCCAAATTCGCCCTTAGCTACTTTCCAACTCATAATATACTTGATGATGCTCTATCGATCTCATCACACCACAGATTTTTCCAACCTTTATTAATTTTTTTGTTAGTCATTTTGAAGAGTTTCTTAGTTATAATAAAACAATGTAAATTTGGTAGAAGAGTTTGACACGCCTTTAAAAGTATTAAATTAATCAAAAAAAAAAAAACAAATGTAAAGTTTTCAGTCAAAGGGTGCCAGGCACGTGCCTTTTGGTCAATGGTCAAAAGCATATGACTTATTACAAGTTACAAGTAACTCTATGGTTTCTAATTCATTGTTAATTGTATTATAATAATAATTAGTAGAATATAAGTTTTTCTAATGTGGCTACGATCATGCGCCTACAAAATTAAAGTTTTTGTGTTACATCAGCTATTAAAATCATCAATTTATTTCAGCTTTCTCTTCAATCATACGAGTCCCATTATATCATATAATAATTAATATATATATACACACATAATATGTATATATAAAAAAAAATACATATAAAAAAAAGTAAAAAAAAAAAAAAAAGCTAATTTCTTTCTGCATGAATTGGCTTCTTGTTTTCAATTTTTATCAACTCTCTCCAATAACATAAAAGTTAGGGTCCAACTATTTTGAACTCAAAAAATTTGACACTGGAGGCAACCTTAGGATAAGAGCAACAATGAGGATGGCCGTCTATCGGTAAAATCCCTGCCATTTTTGCCTTAAAAAAAACCCGTGCCATTTATTCATATTTTAACTTTACTTTTATCAACATAGAGAAGAGAAATTAATCTATCTTATTTGTAAATTCATGACATATTTATTTTTGTAACAAAATTATATATTTTTAATCAAAGAATATTAGTAAAGAAAATAACATATGTCCTGCTGAAAAGACACGATAAGAGTGGGTTATTAAGTAATCTAAACAGTAACTTCGCAGATAAATACTTCCAATTATATTTGCGAAAAAGGAATAATATATCATTCATTCTACATGAATTTGATAAATAATTCACTTTTCAGGAGATAGAGTCGTGTCCCAATAATTTTAGGGGCAAATTCGTGTATAGTCATTCTTGATAAATTTGTATATTTATAGTTACATTTATAAAAATATACTATACTTTTAGATATTCTTCACCTTTTTTAATTAAAAAAATAAGAATGATCCCACAAATGCTGACATGTGCAAGAATAAAGTGAAATTCCACAGTTGACATGGTTGACCTGCTCCTCGTTGGCACGTTTGCATAGTAGATACGATTGTTTTGTAAGCACGGATGCATTGTGGGTACGGTTGCTTTGTAGGCATGATAGGCACGGATGCATTGTCGCCACGATTGTTTTATAGCCATCTTATAGAGATTGTTAATCACGTAATTTTATGACTTTAGAGCTTCTCCACCAGAAATAGAGAATGGAGGAATGAACTGCACCAAAAACGGTTCAACAATATTCGTGTAATAATCTTAATTAAATTGTAAACTTATTGCTGGTCTATAAAATAATAAAATACCCTCCTGATAACATATGTAGAAATTACATGTGTTCATAAAAGCATACTAGAAAATACATACATTTAAGTGATAGGATAACAAAGCTCTTAGAATGTGATAAAATTTACGAGAAAATCAGTGACAACCAAAAACAAATTTATTAGTCGGCCGAATGCTAAATTAAAATCCATTAGTTGATCGGCCGACTAGTTAATTTAAGAAGTTTTTACTCTCCAACACCTCCACCATCTACATAATTTTGGATTGATTCTAGTCTCACTTCATTTTCTTGTTTTTCCTCGTGGCTGCTTAGTTTCCTTTTTTGCCGTGGGTTTTTTGTCTTTGCACTGAATCTTGTTGTATTGTTGTTGGCAAGACTTGTGCTTTGACTATTGCATTTTCTTGGTCTGACACTGTCACTTGAATTGAGCTCAAGCCCAAGGAAGATGTATAGAAACAAGGTGTTTGCGGTTTGGTTTGGTGCAATTTGACACTAAAATTAAATCAAATCGAAAATGGTTTGGGGGGTTTTTGTAAAATCAAAACAAACTATATTAGTACCAAAACCAAACCAAATTTTATTAATACAATTTAGTGCTAGCTGTTTGATTTGCGATTTCTAAATATTTATCATTTTCATATTTGTAAATAGTAATAAAAATCACATATCTAAGGCCTCTAAAAGAGATAAAATTGGATGTTATTAACCACAACATGAGTTGAAGGAGAGCACAATATTTTTTAGAAAACAACTTAGTGTTTACTTCCATTAATTGAGGTAATTTTATGCATCCAAAATCCGATCATTTGTAAACATGGAAAATGTAGTTTGGTTCATTCAAAGTTATGTACCAACCATCTCACGAAATAAGAAAATAAAAAGTTGTCCCTGCGACTCGCCTAAATGGTTAAAGTGAGTTCATGTGAGTGGTCACAAGTGTCGAACCCCACCAAACGCCTCTATGGGTTTGAGCCCACACACACTGGTTTTCAAGTGTGGTTTACACTGTCATGTGGTTTGGTTTATATTACAGACAGAACATGGGGTTTCAATCATGCACCTAAGGTAACTACTGCAGCTTCCCATTATACCAAAAATAAAAATAAAAAATAAAATAGTATTTACATATTGACTAACAAAAGTGGAAGAGAGGAAAAAATAGACAACATAAAACAAAACTAATTAAAACAAAATATTGCAGCAATTCCATGGGGCTGCAATCTATAATCTCATCCCAAAACAACTTTTTGCTCACCTCTCTCTATCACAATCTCAACAATCGAAACTAGGGATGTCAATGAGTGGGTTTTATTTGGATCGATCCGAGACCGTTCAAAACCCATTAAATTTTGAAGCAGCGGTTCTGGTCCTGGTTCCGGTCCCAAACCCACTTTAGACTCGGATCGTTTAGACCCATAGTTTGATTGGTCCGGTCCGACTCTGGTTCTGGTTCCAGAACCAGAATCAATACTTATTTATTGGTTCTGGTCCGAGTAAAACCCGTCTATTGATAAGCCTAAGTTTAAATAGGATTGTCAATATTTTAGTTTTATCCATATCGATTCGAAATCACTCATACCTCATTAAATTATAAAACAACGGTTTCGATTTCAGTTCTGGTTCTTGTCAGGTTTTGATTTCAGACCCGCTCAGATTCGGACCACTTAAGACCCATAGTTGATGGTCCGGGTCCGATCCGGATCCAGTGTCTAATGGGTCGGTTCCAGAACCAACCATTATTTATTTATTGGTTCTGGTCCGAGTAAAACCCACTCATTTACATCCCTAATCGAAACTAACAAATATGTCATTAGCAACTAATGAACATTGAACTCAACGTCCAATCGGTATCATTAGAATTTTTTATGAATTTTTAAGTTACACCAAATAATCTCTAAAACTATCAGGCCCGCGGACGAATATTTTAGTGCTAATGGATTAAGAGTAGTTACTCCATAATTATATTTTTATTTCAAAATCCCCAAAAATATAATATAATACAATAATAATAATAATAATTAATAATTTCTCTAATTATATTATGATTTACGGTTTGGTTTGATTTACTTTTAAAAAATATATACCCAAACCGTAAACCATAATTTACTAAAAATATAAATCAAGCGTTTTTTTAAAATTGTAAACCATTTCAAACTGAATTTGAATCAATGTATTTACGATTAAACAAAATTATAAACACTCATACACTCATACACAGATACACTTGCTTATTATTGTATGTTAGAGTAAGCATGGCACGTGTGGTCTCACATGGCGACAATGATGCTAGTCAAAAGGATGAATTGGAAAAAGCGTCAAGGGGTAAAATCAGGGGGTTGGAATCCAAATGAGCGTAAAAAGTGCAAGTTGGTCCGGCAGGGTCGGTCCTTATACCAAACCCGAGGAGAGGTCCAAATTATTTGTAGTGACCCGATGCATCCTTCACCTCCAATTTAGCTTTACCTTCAACTTATCTGCCCTTTCATTTATTTTTAATCATCAATGATACAATTCATCATAATGTAATAGCTTAATGGTATTCGGTATTCCTTTCTTGTTAAGGATGGGTGACTAATGTATGAATTTAAATCTCTCATCTCTTAAATCTGTAATTCTTATAGGATTTTGAAATATTATAATTATATAATTAATTTTTAATTTATTGCATGCAATTGCAATATTTCCAATTCTTGTACGAAGAAAATACGTCATTTCATATGTAGTACGACATTGTTTTAGGGCATATGTCAATAAACATTGCTAAAAAAATTTAGGATATTGTAATTGCAATTTGTAAAAGATATGTAAAATTTACAAATTGGATTAATTTTGTATTATTTTCGACGATTAACTTTTAATTTAACTGTGCCTGGATAGTCCCTCTCCATTGCTGCCACCTTCGCTATTTCACGTGAAGACGTTTAATTAATATGTAATATTGTTAAATTCTATTATTATTACTATTATAAAGGTATGTGTACGCTTACAAATTTCATAATATACACCCTCACATATCTTGATTTATAAGGGTAGTTTGGTAATGTAATTATTTTTATATAAGATAAAAATTCTTTGTATCAATTTCTTTAAAATTGTATGAATTTATATATATGAGTTGGTTATAGGGAGAACTCCATCTAAGATAAGAAATACGAACTTATCCTTACCCTTGATTTCATATAATCTAATGGATCATATTTAATTCATGCTTTAAAACAAGTTTGATTATTGTTTATACTATTTTTATGGTTTTAAACGTGTTAGGGACATAAATGTCAATATAAAGATTCGTCAATTCCTAATTTTTTGCGTAATCCTTGATTTTTCGTCCATGTGCAATTCAAATTCTATCTCTGAAATTAATATTTGTGCATAAGATAGTAATGGTTGTGCATATGATTGTAAGTAGTTATGCGAAATAAAACAGTAACTAAAATCAAACTTACATAATTGAGAATCTTTATTTGAATAAAAATTAACTTAAAAATAAAAATTTTACTTTAAATAAAGATCACAAATAAGAATTTCGCATCGAAAATCCCATAATTAGTGGGTGGAAAAAATTAATGATATCCAACTATGATTATTTTCGTGATTTGACTAATATGCATAATTCGATACTAGTAGTGCATTGAACACAAGATAAACTCTCATATCATCAATTATGTAGATGAATAGTATCACATTAGCATATTTATGAACATTGCACAACGATAATAGAATAATGCATAAAATAATATTTACTACATTAGGAGTTACAATATAATATAGATGCGGTAGTGGTCGTTGTGTGCGTGAATCATGATGTTAACTTGCGTAAACATATTTTCAAAATTTACAGGTCGGCTTCGTGCACAACCAACATTTAAATTGCGTATAAGATTATATAATAAATGCATAAACCGAAATAAATGAAAAATGAAATTTTACTATAAAATTATCATAAAAATCTACTATGCAATTTGAACATATCAATAAATGAAAATATGTATTATGCTTTCATACGATCATAAAATTGGAATTAGATGAAAATAATAAATATTTATAACTAATAACCTAGCATAAAATAATTATAAGAATCCTCCAATTTAAGAAATATATCGATTACACTAAAACGTAGATTAAAGAAAGTCATATTTTATATGTAAAATATGTATTATACGAAATTAGATATATTTTTTAATGTAATTTTTTTTTAAAAAAAACTGATCAATAATAACGAAATAGTTTTAAAAAAGATAATGAGACAATACAAAAATGTGTCATGGTGCAGTAACATCACTGTGATGTTTCTCTGAAAACTGGGCACATTCATAGCTTACATCAAACCTGTTGCCGTAGGATTTCAGGGTCTAATTTTAATTTTTCATATAGATGCACTGCAATAAAAACTGATTTTTTTTGAAGTCATCATCTGACACGATTATCTAAGCAAACAATCAATCAAGAAAGACAAATATTTGATTAAAGTTTAATAGTTATACGAAATGACTATAATGAACTGCACTATTGAATTCAGATCATCTCCGAGGTTTGTACCTGTTGCACCAAAAAGAATTTTCTTTAAAAAATATGTATATCCTCTGAAATTTTTATTTATCTATAAAGTTATTTATCAATATGCATAGTATGGATATAATAAATATTATTCATAAAAATCTTTAGATTTTTTCATTAATTTTTTTCTCATAAAAAATCGAAATTGACATTTTCAGAGTGAAACAAACCGATATTGATTTCAAATTATGATTATATGTAGGGTTATTGACGAATAAATACATCAACTTTGGATTAATTTTGATTTTTCTCACGAATTTTAAAAATTATCACAAAATACACAAACTTAATGATTTTAGCGATTTTATCACGATATCAAATTTAAATCAAATTAAATCTGACTTGATATCTCAAAAATTTACTATAGATAAAACGAGTGATATAAACGATATCGAAGAAAGATGATATCCATTGTTTTGATCCTAACTAGACCAGCCGATGAAACAAACGAGAAGATTTAATTTTTGTAATGAGGGTTAACACAATGAGTCATAGAAATAAAAAAACTGATTTATTTTGATGTAACGACGATGTTTAATATCCTTTTTCTACGATGTCGTTTATATCACTAACCGTTTAGTCTATAGTAAATTTTTGAGAGGCCAAGTCAGATCTAATTTGACCTGAATTTGAAATCGTGGCAAAAACACTAAAGTCATTAAGTTTGTGTATTTTATAACAATTTTTAAATTTCGTGAGAAAAACCAAAATTGACATAAAGTTGATGTATTTATGCGCCAATAACCTTTATATATAAGATTGATTTATGGATTAAACCGAGATTAATTTATTAGTCGATTGAATATTTGATGTCCGATACACACGTGCATGTATGACAAAGTTTCATATATGAGAAAAGATTGATTTATGGATTAAACGTGGTTCGATCTTTAAAATAGATTAATTTATTAGTCGATTGAATATTTGATGTCCGAGTTCGACTCGACTCGACACAAGTTGACGACTGCATGTATGACAAAGTTGATCATCGACAAATTGAGAGAATGCAAGCACGTATGAGAAAGATGATGAAACGAAATGTCCCCATGCAATACTACCTAGATTCAATAATTGAGTGTGTATTTTACTAACTAACAACTAATGAAGGATATAAGTATACACGCATCAGAGGATAATGAGATTAGGCTTCAAGATCGATCCATGCGTTGGTTAATTCACCAAACCTATAAGATAAAGAAGAAAAATAGTGGGAAAGGAAACGAACGGATTGCACCGCCATTGCTTCAGATGGAGTCCTCGATCAAACGAAGTTCATCCTCCGTCGAGGGTAGTTCGTCCTCCTTAGAGGGTAGATGTGTCTGTGCAATAATGGTAATATTTGATGCATCTCGCTTGAGAACAGGGTGATTATCCTCCGTGCCGTGAAGAAGCCACCGGGAGAGTGGGCGAGTTCGTCGGCCAAAAAAAGATGCACTATATTCATGTTAATTCACCAAACCTATAAGATAAAAGAAGAAAAATAGTGGGAAAGGAAACGAACGGATTGCACCGCCATTGCTTCAGATGGAGTAGATGTGTCTGTGCAATAATGGTAATATTTGAAGCATAAAAAAAGATGCACTATATTCATGGGATTGGATTCTTTGCATGATTCCAAAAGTTCCATTCTCTAATGGAATCACACAAGTGTCGCCCGACAGTTTTCTTAGTTCCACTTTAGTGTTAATTTGTTTTTACTTAAAGTTATCTCTTTCTTATATGGGATATATATACATTTATATCCATTCAGGTTTCATTACATGTAATAGTTACTTTGGTAAAAGTAATCACTATAAATGATATGCTGGCGCACGCCCCCATAATATAGGGGTGGATTATAAATATTGATAAGAAATATGAAAGTTACATTCAACGTATAAAATTATTGCATTAAACGTATAAATTTGTTACATTATATTCAGTGCAATAACTTTTTTCTAAGTTAGTGTAACAAATTTATACATTAAGAGCAATAACTTTATACGTTAAGTACAACTTTCATATTCATTATTAATATTTGTATTTCTACGTGATCCACCATATATATATATATATATAAGATGTGGATCATGTAGCATGCAAATGTGGTGTGAAAGCTGCTAAGAATGTATAAAGTTTTTTGTTAAACGTATAAAATTGTTGCACAACAATAATATTATACTGAACATAAAGTTGTTGTACTGAATCTAGTGCAGTAAATTTATTTATACGTGCAGTGCAACAACTTTATAAGTTCGGTGAAACGTTCGTACTTTCTTAGAATAAATGTATTCTCCCATAACTTACCCACATGTATATAATTTAAATTATATAGGAACATATATGTTGGTGAGAAAGTGAGAACATTGCACTAAATCTATATAAAATGGATGTATTAAACGTATAAGATAATTGTTACGATGATTTTGCATTGAACGTATAAAGTTGTTGATGAATCTAGTACAATAATTTTATACGTGTGCGTTGCAACAACTTTATTTGTTCAATATAATGTTCTCACATAAATATGTTCTCACAACCCATCCCTTGATATATATGGAGTGATTGTAAAAGTCCTCCTTAATGTTACAAACTTGTGAAATCGTTTGAATTTTCTTTGAAAAGTATCTGAATTCGTTGAGAAAATATCTAAATTCAAAAAAATAAGAATCCGCCCTTCTAAGAGTCAAACCCATGTGTTTGAATTCATCAAGTAATTAAGATGATGAATTCATGGTAGATCGATCTTCACGAAACAAGAACTAAAAATGATTCATATTTTATACTTTAAGATTGATCTATATTTGATCATATATATGTATATATATATTTCATTTGAGTATGGTTCAGTTTTTGTTTTAATTAATTAGAGTATACTTAGTCGAAAATTGATATTATTACACACATAGACAATACATGAAAAAGAAGAAATAAAAACTGAGGCATGACACAATTGACTAATTGAGGAATATCGACCATTGTAGGGCTCTGTCCAAATAAGAAATTGGGTTCTGATCATTCCTATTAACTAGGCGTGACAGAATTATTTTACTATGCTCTAGCCTTTTACATTATTATGTTTATTTTATGTAAACTATATATTATAATATCGAACATAATATAAAATAATATTCCGCTCGTCCACGAATTAAATTATTCTTCACCTTGGCTCGCTTCATTCGGTGTAACTTAGGAATCCTCCACTTCAGTTGGATCAAACCGAAACTCGATGAAAGCATCAAAGTTAAATCCTTCAAATGCTCCATCTTCCCTCCCTCTTGCAAATCAACAATTTGTCTTCTTTTAAAGATGTTGAGGTTGACGATGAAAGAGATTCCAAATATTACCTTTAATTTTCGGAATCATGACATAGGATTTGGTAAGGTTGAGATATGGGGATTATTAAAACATGCGAATTGGGGATTTTCTCACAATTAGAACAAGGGAAAATGTATTCCGCACTCAAATGGTAGGATTTCAAGTTTGTTTTTTTGCTGTGCGAAAATAGTTGAAATCAAGGCCTATTATATGAGAATGGCTGCAATGACTTATTGGGTGTTTGGCTAAGCTTATTTTAGAGAGTTTATAAGCTCCAAGAGCTTATAAGATATTTCAAGAGCTTATAAGAGGTAATGTCTCAAGAGCTTATAAGTTGTTAAAGTATTTAGATAATTGATCTTATAAGCTAGAGAAAGAATTGTGAGTTATAGAGAGAAAATCATAGTTAGAGAGATAAAATTGACGAGATGTTAAGTTGATAGTGTATGTGTAGGAAATAACAAACTATAATAAGGTTATTTTGGTAAATTCATGGTTGCTTATAAGTTTATGAAAAAATAAGTTAGGATTGACCAACTTATTTTTAGGGAGCTTATAAGTTGTTGAGCTTATTTTCACAAATTATGTCGCTTTAGGAGCTTATTTTGCCAAACACTTTGCAACAACTTATGTTCGCTTTAAAGAACTTATAAGCTCACCAAACACCTCTTAATCTCAACCATCGAAAATAGACTTCAAATGTTGGGGCTTAATTTTAAAAGACGCTGGTGGAAGCCGCCGATTCGAACTTTTTTTTGTCAAATTCTATTGTTAAGACTACTTAAGATATACTCCATCCGTCTCATTATTCATAACACGTTTCTTTTTTGTACGTAGATTAAGGAAAATTGTATTTTGTGTGTAAAGTAGTGAGTGACACGAAATTCGAGGTACTTTTTAATGTAAAAATGTTTCTTTTTTTGGAAACGGACCAACTTAATGAGACAGTCCAAAAAAGAAAACGTGCCATGAATATTGGGACGGAGGGAGTATTATTTATTGATCAATAACTATATAAAAGAATATAGGAAGAACCTATAATTCTATGGCCGAGAGGTCATAGGTTTCAACCTAGGGACGACCTAATGGTTAAGGTGAGTTCATGTGGTCGAGAGATCACATGTTCGAACTCCACCAAACGCTTCTATGAGTTTGAGCCAAGTGTAATTTACCTATCATGTGTGTCATATGTGGTTTGATTATTGCGGGATAGTATTCAGAGGCTAACGTATCCATGATACCAAAAAATAAAAATAAAAAAATAGGAAGAACCTATAATTATGTGGCTCCTAACAGTTCGTCACATTTGAACTATGTAACTCAAGATTAGGGATGACAATCGACCAACGGATACCCAATATCCGCGGGTATCCGCCCGATTATTCGCGGGTTTGGTGTGCATTTCGTACCTATGGGTACGTTCGTGGTTGAAAATTAGGACCCGTTTACTTCGCAGGTACGAAAATGGTTTGACAATACCCGTACCCCCGAAACCCGTATACCCGCGAAAACACCCGCGAATTACCCATGATTTGAACTTTCATTTAGTGTTGTTGATTTGTGGATTTGAATTTTCATTGTTTTATTGATTTGTGGATTTGAACTTTATGGATTTGAATATGGAATTGTGGATTTGAACTTTATGATTTATGAATTTGTTAGTGATATTTTCGTGTTTTTTGAAATGCTTGGTTTCGCGGGTCGCGGGTGGTCCGCGGGTGAAGGTTTCGCGGGTAGTCAAGTGGTGGCGGATACCCGTCGGGTGGCGGGTTCGCAGGTATCCGCCAACCCGCGGGCAAGCGGGTTATGGGTATAGTAGGAATCTCCTACTCGTCGCGGTCAGTGGGCGGGGATCATTTTCAAGCGGGTACGAAAATGATTTGACACTATCCGTGCCTGTCCGATCCGATTGTCATCCCTACTCAAGATTAGAGTTCTATCGAAGAATGCTAAATAATTTTAGAGTGCGACTGCAGAACTCTTCTTGATTAGAATCACCAGTTAACACCTCCAATAACTGAGAATCCAGTTGAGACATTTTCAACAATTTGATTCTGATTGAATCTAGCAAGAGTTCGACGGTCGACTAAACAACATTAAATATTACGAAGTCCTAACATATAAATGTCCATCTTTCCTAATTATATAAGATACTATATTTTGTATAATCTCAATTGTATTTGTAGTTTCTAAAGCTATTTTGTATTGGTCATCTGCTAAATGCGCGACTAAAGGTAATACTGGTAATTGGATTGATGGCAGATAAATAAGTAAAATATCTTTATGAGGTTAATCATTCACATAAACCACAACTTGATTTACCAATCGAATAAAAACAAAATAAATAAATAAATCAGAATTTACTATGTCTACCGTTGGGGCAGTGCTGCACTGCAGTGGGGGAACAAATCCAAAACCATAATAGCAGAAAAAGGAATAAATAGTCGTTGTTTGTGAAATTTCATTTCTTCCTATAATATTAGTATATAATAAAGTAAGTGCGCACCCACTTTGCTCCAGACAAAATTTCTCTCCGCCTCCCTCTTATTTTTACTGTTTCTTTCATCTCTTCATTCTCTCTCTCTCTCTCTCTCTCTCTCTCTCAAGTAAATTAACACAAAAAAGGTCCTGAATTTCCCCTCTGGTTTTACGCCGAATGGCAGACTGAACCGCCTCTTTCTCCCATTATATTCCTCCACCTGCCTCCCTTTCTCTCTCCTCTTTACACAAGTTTTGTTCGCTACTTCTTTCTTCTCTCCCTTTTTACTTTAGTTTTTGTATTTTTATTTTTTTTATATATATGGACACGAACCGTCTTCTCTCTTCTACTTGCGTGTCAGTTGTTGTTGAGTAATTTCTCTTCAACTTCTCCAACTTTGCATGTGCCCTTCTTCTACTCTTCTTCACCGTTAAAGCTTTGATTAAGCATTGTAATCACTACAAGTTTGGGGTTAATGTTAATCTTTCCTTTATAGCAACGAGAGAGAGAGAGAGAGAGAGAGAGAGAGAAGATTTTCTTGATTTTCGACTCATTTTCATTGGGTAAGATTTATAGGGGGTTTCCATGACTAGAAATGGTTATAGTTAATGGATGAGGTAAAACACAGCACCAATTCTATTTCGTGATTAAGGTTTTCAATTTCATATTGATATTTAAGACCTTTATTCTTGTTATTTTAGGGCTTAAGTCGGAGATAATTTTCTTGAAATTTGAACGTCGTTTGAAGATTTGAGGGAAGTAATGGCTCCAGATAACAACTGGCTTTCATTCTCACTTTCTTCAGTAGAAATGGAGCTCAACCCTTCTTCTCAGCTGCAGTCCACCTCATCTGACTCTCACCGTTTCTACCCCTTCGCCGATAACTTCTATGCCAACGGTAAACACAAACACACACACACAACACACTTGTATCGCTGTGTTTAGACATATACACATGTCCTTGTATATAGATTGTATTTGTAGAGCTACATAAATATGTATTTATGTGTGCGTGTATGTGCGTGTGTAGCTATATTTATCGGAACAATTTTTGAATAACATATTTCTAAAATTTGAACGAACTCACCTCCAAGTCTCCGTTTGTTTTGCTGAGCGAAACAAGTTTGAAAAGAGTGAGAAAAGACAAGAAAATGCACCCGTGTATTCTCCCATTTCTGTTACTTCAAGAACCCTACGTACGTATGTATATATGTGTATATATAGCCATTTTCATTTAATCCTATCACATATATATTTGCACTCTAACCCTCCTTCATTTGGTTATTTCTTGGCAATTTCCATTTAATACATTCAACTGAGTCAATTTATTGACAACTCGGATCACTCTCATTTTTTAGCCTTTTTTCCATTCCTCCTAGGGTGGCCAAGTCAGAAAGCTCAACAAATGTACACCGAAGCTGAGAGCCACCAACTGAAGGAACACGGCGGCTCTGCTATGTTCACCGCCGCCTACATGCAGCAGCCGAAGCTGGAGGACTTCTTCGCCGACGGCGACTCGACGGAGACCCAGGACTCGTCCCTGACTCACATCTACGACCACCACCAGACCGGAGGCGGGGCCACCTACTTCGGCGGCGGTGACCACCAAGATCTCAACGCTATTTCCGGGTTCCAAGCGTTCTCCGCGAACTCGGGCTCCGAGGTGGACGACCCGACCTTCGTCGCGCAGACTCAGTCCCCCGTTGAGTCGGGCAGCGAGTTGGTAGCCTATTCTCAGCCCCCCCTTACCGCTGCTGTAACCACCAATGCTCTCTCTCTCCGAGTTAGCTCTGAGAGTGATAACAAGAACTCGGTCATGGCCCGAGCTGACTCAGAGACCTGCAAGAAAATCGCCGATACCTTCGGCCAGAGAACTTCCATTTACAGAGGGGTCACAAGGTACGGCTTTAAAAAATAAAATAAAAAATTAATTGAAAAGCAATTCTTATTTTTTAAAAATATTTGGTGATTGATGCAGGCATAGATGGACGGGTAGATATGAGGCGCATTTATGGGATAACAGCTGCAGAAGAGAAGGGCAAGCGAGAAAAGGGCGTCAAGGTACAGCTTACTCCCATTTTTTTCATTCATTCAAACTCATCTTCTCTAAAAGTTGTACTTTTATGGAATAGAGAAAAGCATTTAAGATTCTCAATGCTATAAACATTTGATTCATGTCAAAAGTAACAGTGTGAAGATAATAGATGATACACTATTGTTAGTAGGGTAGAGTAGGTGAGTAGATCGGAATAGAAGAACATGGAATGAGATTGGTTGCATGCATTCCAACACATTAATAGCGTCGCAGAGGTTGGGTTCAGGTGGATTAGCTTTTTCCATGGCTTGTTTCACTCAAGCTTTAATGATGATTGATGGACTGTAAACTATGTACAAAGAACTAAACTTTATCTCTCTGGTTTAATCTAGATGGGCCGCCATTTTTTACATTTTTTGTGCAGGAATGAGTGCTTTTTTTGTTATTGTGGTTGAAATATTCTTTGGATTCTTCATCTCCAGGTTGATAGATGGGGATTTTGTCCTTGAGTTCTTGAGTTTACCAACCGCTGTTGTGGAAGCTAGTGCCTAAATTTCTGAATTTTCATCAGATTGCTTTCAACTTTAGTTTGCTTTTCCTATCTTCAACTCTCACTGGTTTGACCACCTCACCTGCTGCCAACCTTATTTTCTGGACTACTCACCCTTTTCTCTACAATTTTTATCTCTACCATTTTCGTTATCATACATAAATTATACATGTGGAACCTAGTCATGGGATGGTGAGAGATTGAAAAATGTGTTTCCTTGCTTGGAATGACAGGGCCCTTTCCGGATTTGGTACAGTGTGGAATTTCTTGAAATCGAAATTTTAAATATAAAATTTTCTCATGTGGGGTATAGAAAACTAAATAAGATACACTATCACACAACTAACTGAAAAAGAGATTGAGTAAGTTTATGACATTTGAATTTAATTAACTACATTGTTTGTATTTTCGTTTACAACTCTCTTTATAATTTTGTTATTGAATAAATTTTAAATTGGACGGCTTTCTAACGGCTCCTACTGTTCTTGCATGTATTGGGATTATGTTCCTGGATGTTGCTACTATCTTGTGCAGTGTATTTAGGTAAACAAATATTATTCTTCCCACTTTCTTTGCTTTAATTGTATGCAAATGGTGATTTTATCATGTTTACACCTTGAAATTGTATTCTCAGGTGGATATGACAAGGAAGACAGGGCGGCAAGGTCGTATGATTTGGCCGCGCTCAAATACTGGGGTCCGACTGCAACCACCAACTTCCCTGTAAACCACATCTTTTAAGCTTTAGCTGTATTCGTCAATTAGTATCTTATTGAGTTGACATTCGCACGAGTCATTGTTTTGGCCAAGTGATGAGTACTAGTGGTCTAACTGTGATGAGTACTAGTGGTCTAACTGGGACGAATTCTCTGTTCAGATCACAAATTACACCAAAGAATTGGAAGATATGAAGCATGCAACTAAGCAAGAGTTCATAGCCTCACTTAGAAGGTATGTATGCATACTTCATCTACTACAATCTATGCTCAAACATTGCTTGATCTAAGAGGAGTTCTCATGAGCTTAAATGCAACTTTCTGTAGGAAAAGTAGTGGTTTCTCAAGGGGGGCTTCAATCTACAGAGGCGTTACAAGGTTAGGCGACTAATTTAAGACTTGTTAGAGAGTATATCGCCTTCAATATTGTCATATATGATGTTCTCCTCGACTGATCTATTATGATTTATTGCAGGCATCATCAACAAGGTCGGTGGCAAGCGAGAATTGGCCGTGTTGCTGGCAATAAGGACTTGTACCTCGGAACATTCTGTACGCATACATATATATTTTCCTCTATTAATCAAGTATAGATTCATAATACCCTTGAAAACTTTACTTGAATATTTCATGACTCTGCAGCAACTGAGGAGGAAGCAGCAGAAGCATACGACATTGCCGCGATCAAATTCCGAGGCATAAATGCCGTGACCAACTTCGAGATGAACCGGTACGACGTTGATGCCATCGCGAAAAGCCCGCTCCCGATCGGTGGTTCCGCGAAACGGATGAAAGTGTCACTGGAAGCTGAAGAGAAACTACCATTGAGCACTCCGTGCAGCAGCGGCAGCATCAATTTCTCGGCCATCCAACCTGGTTCCGCCATACCGTGTGGGGTCCCCTTCGACACAACAACTCCGTTTTACCATCACAACCTCTTCCACCCCCTTGGCTCGGAAAACCTCGACGCCTCCGATGCAGTGGCCTCCGGGCCATTGTCGACCATGGTGAGTCCCATGAACCTGATGCAGTCGCCGCCGGAGTTTTTCATCTGGCCTCACCAGTCGTATTAGCTAGGGAATGGTAATAAATGATATCATCTATCGTGTTTTTGCTGTAAACTGATCGTCGTCTGACCCGCTAGGCTTTTAGGATGGTAGCATAATATGATTGATGAAAAAGTTTCAAGGCTTTTGGTGTAAGTAGCCTCAATTCTGCATTGTTTCGATGTACGATAGACGTGAGTCACTCGCGCTGTGGATTAATTTTCAACAGGTTTTCCATGGCCATCAAGCCGCCTCTGTAACTCGATCATTTATGCCTTCTAATCAAGATGCCAAAAATGATGCAAAGTTTGTTTCTGATTCTTGAGGTGTCTTCTTTTTATAGCATTTATAGGTTTCTGCAAGAGTGGACGATAATAATTGGTGTTTTTTTCCTAATCTTACAATTTTTTTGATTCTATAGTTTGTATTATGATAATATTTGTTTATATATACAATATTTTCTTTATGACAATTAACTGGATAAGATCAATGAACCGAATTGAATTTTAAATCGCTCTAAGAAATAAGTCATTATCTAATTTTTCCCTATAAAAAATTATGTTTGAGGAAAGGAATTTCTAGTATATAACTCATATAATTTTGCAAAGGGTGTAACATTTCATAGAAGAAAAAGGGAACTATTTATAAATTATAGAATACAAAGTTTAGAAATACTTGAGGGTGTGACATTTATAAAATTGTGCCAACGAACAAAGTGACATAGAAATAAAATCTTAAAGAGCAAATTAAGAGACCAGTCGTGCCAAACCATCATGGGCTTCTTTCAAACCGACCTCAAGTTCTAGGGCCTTCTCGAAAGCACTCCGGGCTTCTTCTCTCATCTCCTTGATTTCGTAACAGTGGCCCAACAAGCAGAAAGCCCGAGAGTTATCCGGGCTGAGCCCGATCGCCTCGACCAAATCCGCGATGGCCGAATCGACCCGCCTCTTCCGGTTCAGCCCAATCAGCAGGTCGGCCCGCCTTATGAGAGCGTCACCCTTCTCCCTCTCGGACAGCATCTTCACCGCCGGCGGCGAGAGCGCCACATCCAGTGATTTAAGCGCGGACGCCTTGCGGCCCATTAGGGTTTCGGCCATGGCCTTGAGGATGTGCGCGGCTGGGTCCCGCGGGTCAAGGGCGAGCGCCTTGTCGGCTTCGTCTACGGCGGATTTGGCGAGGTTAAAGGAGGTGGACTTGGTCTTGGTGGATCGAGCTCGGGCCAGGAGCTGGGCCCCCTGGATGAAGTGGCGGTGAGCCTGGTTGTTGGGCCGGGCTCGGGAGCGGAGCTTGGAGAAGGCCCGCTTGGGGAGGGTGTGGAGGACGTAGAAGATGGCGAGGGTGAAGATCAGGATGCCCAATTGGACTACCACATCTCTGTCCATCTCTCTGGCTGAGGGCGGCGCCGATGATTGTGAATCAAGAATTATTGTGGGTGGAGGTTTCAAGAGGTAAGTGGGTGTCTGATTCGGATCGTATTTCTTTGTTTCTTTTCTCCTCTCAATAGAATATTGTTTTTTTACTTTTAAAAGTTCAGCAACTGTGGCCTAACCGTCTAAAAAGCATATCGATTTAGCCACGTTAATAATAAAGTTATGCGTCTGTTTGGTAGTCTATATTAATATCATGTATCTGTTTGTATCTGATTGATAACTCTGTTTCGTATCCTTATGTCTCGTGTTTTAATGACGGGCTTGGTGGATGCGTTTGTTTGATAGTTAAAGTTCAGCAACTGTGGTCTAACCGTCTAAATAAGTATATCGATTTAAAGTTTAACAGGATTCAAGTCCATTACATATAACACATTAAAGTGTTGGTTTAAATAGATTCAAGTCCATAAAGGGTTAATGTTAAAATTTATAATCTCAAAAAATTTAGTATGGTTGGTCCGAATTGAAGAGTGGTAGGATTGGTTGAAAATGAGTGGATTGATTGAGATCTTTTTATTATTTGAGAATCAAACTTTATTATTTTATTTTTGAATTTGATGTCCAAGTACTCATATTTTTGTAAATTATTGATTTTGTATCGATTTTTAGAACTTATATAACACAAACAGTATCATCAAATTATTAAATATACCTTGACAATCTAACAAGCGACAATTTTTTGAAACAAAAAAATGTACAAGGGGCTCAATTGATTCAAATCAATAATTTATTATTGAATAAAAACATTTCTAATAACTCAAAATATAATTGGTAACACTAAAATAATTTAGAATTTAAAGTGTTAAATTTTCAATTGTTATCTGAAGATAATTATTAGTTATTATGCAAATTAAAAATAAATGACATTTATTTTTTCACATGCAAGACGACTTAAACGAGGTCAAATTTTTTCAATGATAGAAAATACAAGAAAAGGTGTATCAGTGGACCTTATACATATGAGCTTGTGAGTTGTGACAGTGACCAATAGTAGCCTCTTTCGATACTTTTTGGAATAAAAACTAAATATGAATCTACAATTGAGAGTGACATGTGATATAAATAAATGTTAAATTCGTAGATCCACTGTTTGGATTGACTTGCACAGAAAATTGCTTCAAATTGATAATTAAAAAATTCAAAATTTAGAGTACATGTTCTTCATTACACGATTAACCAAGGTCGTACGGTTGAACATGGCATTTTGGTAGCCGACTTATAAATATATAATATGCTTAATTGTTGGTACGATTACACGGTTGTATACTTAATTATGAATTAAACTCTACTAATGTGTTTGACATATTTGGCACGATCAAGCTTTCTTAGAAGAGCATCTCCAACAATCACTGTACAATGAAATCTCATTTTACTGTAGAGTATTTTTCATCTTCAATAATGTACTTCACTCCATTCTACATTAAATAAAATAAATAGTATCACTCTATATGTAAAGTGATATTATTTATCACTCTAATTTTTTTTACTCAATAATAGAGGTATAAAAATAGAATATTCAATTGTAGAGTTAAATATAGAGTTGATTATTGGAGATGAATTTGTGATTACTTTATATTTTACTCTCGAATAGTGTGTAACTAATTCTATTATAGAGTGAATAATTGGAGATGTTCTTACAGGGTTGAAACTTTAGGCACGATTGAGTTTCATTACACAGTTGGAACTATAGGAACTGTAGCCTCGCCGGAAATTTGGTGACGGTTGAGTCATGGTAGCCTCGGTGGACCGCTGCACGGTTGCCTGCCGCGGCACGGTTGTTGTTTCATGGTTGAGAGAGAGAGACATAAATTGTAGCCCAAAAAATCTTTAATTCAAACAAAAAAAACTCACAGCAAATACTTTGACTACTTAAGGCTCCACTATATATCTTTTCATTTTTTTTTAAAATGAAGTGACCAAAATCGTATCTTGCCAGGCTTTTAATGTGGGACTCAGCTATTTTTTATTTCAAAAATTCAGAATATATATTTATTTCAAATGGTTATATATAAAGTTGCCCCTATTAACTTTATTGCGTGATGGGTTAGCCCAAAATCGAAGGTTTAGGACTAAAATCGAAAATCTTTAGCCCATAAGAAATCCAATCAGATAAATTGAAACTAAATAGCCTTTGATGGGGTTCAACCTGTGATCTCTACCACACGAACCCATTCTTAACCATCGGGCCGCCTCAGGGACAAAGTTGCCCCATTAACTTTATTGCATGACGGGTTAGCCCAAAATCGAAAGTTTAGGACTAAAATCGAAAATCTTTAGCCCATAAGAAATCCAATCAGATAAATTGAAACTAAATAACCTAGTGGTTTGATCTGATTGGCATATTTACGTATTAGTCATGAAAACTCATGCTTCACACAATGCGACGCTTGTGGACTTTGCAAAATATTAGGACCTGTAGTCTCCCATTGTGAGATAGGTTTTGTAGAAAGATTCAAACACCGAGTTGAAGTCTGTCTAAAGTTTTGGGAGGTCTAACCGGAACGTAAAGATATGCACACTGACACACATTTAAGTTTACTAACTCCTAAATATTCTAAAAAACTGCTAGCCAATAAATAGCTTGAAAACTAGATAACAACACTATTAGACTCTACTGTGTATCACAAGGTTCAGAAATTAGTAATCTATCAAAAACATTTCCATCCATTCATTCATATTGTGATTCAAGCAATACACATCACTTGACGATAAGAAAAGAACACCAGAAAAAAAGAAAAGAAAAGAAAAAGAAAGGTATATTTACATCTCTCTCTTTTTTTTTGATATATTCTCCTCTATTATAGTTCCTCTTTCTTCTTCTCATCTACTTATAAGCTAGCATAAACACTTCAAGAAAGTAGTGAAAATAAGAAGACAATAAGATGAGAACACTTCCTTGACTACATCAAAATGAAAACAGTTGAATCACTCCATGACTAGTTGCATATGGCGGTTCATGTCCTTTAGGTATGTCGTGGAAGAGTAGTCGTCCAAGTCGCAAGAGTCCCACAGCAACGCCTTCATCCCCATCGACTTCTGCTTCACGTCTACCACTTCATTCTCACCTTTTAGCAGCTTCACAACCTGTTAAAAGATGCATTTTGGCTTTAGTTCTTGAATGATCGTTATCCATTGCATATGAAGAAGAAGAGGAAGAAGAGGGCGCAGCGTTAATTACCCGTGACATGTTTGGCCGCATGTTAGGCAAGTGATGTATGCATATCGAAGCTGTGAACATGGCACGTTTCATTTCTGTAACGTTATAATTGTCTTCTAACTTGGGATCTGCTATTGTTTTGATACTGTTCTTCTCCAGATATGGTTTTGCCTGTAACAAGAAGAGCAAACTCAATCAGAAATGTTGACAAACTGCAGTGATCAAGAATCAGAGATTCAGGATCATGATATAGCTGGGAAGAGTAGGAGAAATCATACCCACATCACGAGGCTCTGTCTGCTAGTGGTATCAACTGCTCGACGTCCTGTTATGATCTCAAGTAGTAGAACTCCGAAGGCAAACACATCGGTCTTCTCATGAACGACTCCGTGCATGAAATACTCCGGAGCCATGTAACTGATTCCGATTCCAACATAGATTGATTCAATTCACCAGCGGAAATGAAAATGAATATAAGACTAAAAATGCAACTAGGTCTGCTGCAAGTTGATAACTTTTACCCAAAAGTTCCTTCAATCGGAGAAACAACGTGGTGAAGCCAATTCTCCGGGAGCCATTTTGCAAGTCCGAAATCAGATATCTGCACAAGCATACAGAAAAAAATTCAGAAATGTGGAGCGGTATAATGCTCGTATTCTGGCTACGGAGATGAAGAAGAAACCTGAGCTTCGTAGTTTTCAGAGAGTAGTATGTTTGAAGCCGTTATGTCTCTGTGGATTATACGCCTCTGGCAGTCGCAATGCAGGTAGAGCAATCCCTCAGCAATCCCTTTCGCCACCTTGTACCCTCTCTCCCAATCCATAGCCTCTCCCGAATCTGACATAGTGAAACTATTTGTTAGCAAGGAAACTACATTATAGATAACATGTTCTCTTCTTTTATCCTAACAAAGAATTCAGTATTTCAGGAGATGATAACTCGTACCACCATGAAGCACGGTGGAGAGGCTTCCGTGTGGGGAGTACTGAAGAACGAGGTGCAGACCACCATCAGCACTGAATCCGATCAGCTTAGCAGTGTTGGGATGATCGATGTGAGCAATGATCCCGAGCTCGGACAAGAAATCACCAACCCTATCCTCATTGTTCTTTTGTTCATTTGTGATCTTCTTCACAGCCACAACTTGGCCATCTGGTAAGAAACCTTTATACACTTCAGCATGCCCCCCTTCGCCAATCAGATTATCTGTTCAATATTTGAACCAGGTTTTTTACTGGATGTTTAACCATAACTTAGCTGGAAACAAACTTTTGCATGATATCTGAGAAACCATATTTGAATTGGATCCCTACACATTAAATTTCTCATGTTCCAATATGGTGACTACAGATCAATTATTCGATCCTCTGAGAGATGGTTATGAATTATGATGACCCCAACCACGCGAAATTGGTCTAATAAATTTCAACTACATTCCTGTAGATTGTATTCAGTTCATTCTTTACTCTAGAAATGTATCAAAATCGCTCAAAATTTACTGCTACATCCTTAAAAAGCAACACTAGTGAGCACAATCTTTATGGAGGCAGTCATGTCAAACACACACACTGGGACCCACCATTGAGTTTCTTTTTATAATTTCAAGGCACCACCATATTAATGTCATGCCAGGTGACATTAACACTATATATTATATCTAAGCAATCGCCTGCAAAGCAGATGTTATATTCAATGTTATTCACGGTGAAGGACAATAACCACAGATATGATTAATCTTTCAAGAATTATGCTACTAGTCAAATGAAGACGCCTCCACTTGCAAAAACTTGTGGACTTAATCAAACAATATTGAGCGTATCTATTAATTAAAGCCTTGATGTTTAACTATCATGTTCATATTCACGCAGTCATGTGTATGTATCTACTTGTGTTGAACTTAAATAAATGATCGTACAATATCCAAGTGAACCTAGTCAAAAAGTTTTGATGTGGAAACGCAGATAAGACTCTTTGCCTAACTTTTTGTATATATCAATGTGTACACAGGATCTGGTAGTGCAGTTCATAACTTGAAATTGCCGACAGCAACAGTGTATTGAGCTTTACAAAAAAAAAAAAAACAGAGCATGCGGCCATTAATTATACAATATTGAGGATTATGTTTTCTACAGACAACATGCCCAACAATCGAACTTTAATGGTGATCATGTTAAGCCTAATTCCATTCGAGAGAGGATTAATTACCTGGGCTAAAATTATCAGTGGCTAGTTTGAGCTGATCAAATGCAAAATTCCTCCAAGAAGGCTTGGGCATGACAATATCTTGACAAGAAATAGCTTCACCTGCACTGTGATTTCTGCCAAGCCTCTTCTTGAAGGCCTTCTTGGACAAGTCGTATCCGTAGCCACCGAGCAACGGGATAGTCGAAAATTTCATCGGAGATTTCTTCTTTATCTGACCAAAGAGCTTCTTCCAGTGCAGAGTTCCATAACTGAGCTCCCATGCAAGCCCTCTCTCCGCCCCCGATTTCTCTCCCAAGAAACTGCTATCCGAATATGAGCCGGATATCGGTATCTCCAAAACGCCCCTCGGAGATGACCCTTCTTCTTCAGCAGATTCCTCTTTTTTCTTGTTTATTTCTGTTATTGTTGCTGCAGCATCATATGCTGCCTCTGTCCCCTTCTCGTAGATTTCTTTCACGTCCATTTCGCCTCCTTCACACACATAACAAAAATTTACATGCAAAGAATAGGATTATATTTGTGTACATGACAAAAGAATAGTATGAGTTTTGTACCTTCCATGATCTAAGATTAAGGGATTAATGGAGTTTTTAAACTCTATCAACAGATAATCTTGATATAATTAGCTTTTGCCATGCCCCCGGCCCTTCAAGAACAGAGGATGTACAGAGAGATGAAAGTAGAGAGAGAAAATAGAAGAAGAAAAAGAAGAAGATGGATTGGTATCTCTCTCTCTCTATCTCAAGGTCGATATTCTTTGGAGAGTGCAGAGGGAAAACCTGAGCTTAATTTGCGGTGAAGGGAATAAATGCTATATTTATACTTACAACAATTTAATTTAATTAGACTTTGGATTAATATTGATCCATTTTATTTTGTAAGTAACTGGTTACGTGCAATGACATTTAATGAAAAATTAGGCGATGAATGATTAGGTACATGATTCGCTTGTACGATAGAAATCAAGAGGGATAACGAACCTCGCAGGGGTTTTTTGGTCATTTTATGTGGTTTTTGAAAAATATAATATAGTATTCATGGGACATGAAACTTAACTACATATGTAAATATAATATTACATTTGAAAAAAGTATATATTTGAATCTTCTATGTTACAAATTTTGATCCGTGAGATGTTTTCGTAAAAACTTCTTTTATCGTAATTTTATTTCGTGCCGTCAGCATGCAGGACAGATAGCGAGAATTAAAGTGTACCAATCAATTGAAATATGATCAAAATATTACTTTTAATACGAATTGAAGTCCATATATTTGAGAAAATGGTCTATATGGCCCTTTATGGTCAAAGTTGTCAAGTAAATAATTTCGGAAAACAAACTTTTTGTTTATTTTTCTGAATATACTTTTAAAGACCGCCAAAGCAAAGAATCAATCTGAACAGAGAGATCTTTTAATCTTTTTTGAGCCGCAAATTAAAGCAATCCTGCGGGCATGCAAAATGATAATAAAAGAATTGATAAAGAAAGAAATAAAGAGAATGTCCAGATTTTGGGCGTGGAGATATTTCCCACAATCCCCTTAATTAAGTATTCATTTATGGACGCAAATAGAGATTGGATCAAAGTGGAATTCCAAACATTTTTTTTTTTATCATCGGGAACCATGCACCGCTACCTCCAGTGCGTCTTGGGTAAACCTCACGTTCTCGTGCAACAGCCGCAAACACACACAGGTGAAACCACACTTGGAAACCAGTGTGATGCTCAAACTCATATAGGCGTTTGGTGGGGTTCGAACCTATGACCTCTCGATCACGTGTAGGTCAGATACGAACCGAGCCGAGTCGAACATCGCCAAGCTCGAGCTCGGCTCGTTTAAATTTTATTCGCCGAGTTCGGCTCGATTTCAATTCAAGCTTTAAATTGAGCTCGAGCTCGGTTCGTTATAAAATTTTGAGCTCATGAGCTACTCGAATTCGGTTCGATAACTACCGTTTATGAGACATATTCGAACTCGAGCTCGAACTCGCCGTGTTCGACTTTGCTCATTTTCGAGCTTGAACTCGAGCTCGAATTCGGTTTGATAATGTGTTATTCGAACTCGAGTTCGAGATCGAACTCGAATTCGAGCTCGACTCATCTTAAAACACTATATTATCATAATTCACTATATGATTCCATTAATTCAAATGATGCATAGTCTACTAATTAATCATAATCAAACAACAATTACAATAAGAAGTTTAACAAGATTAATTACCAAATGAAATTTTCACAACTAGCAAAAGAAAAATATGTCTAATTCTAGCTAGTTTTGGATGAGATTCATACTAGAAAAAAATGTCTGATTTTAACTAGTTTTGGATATAGACTATACAATATATAAAATTAATATACTATTTAATATCATTCGAATATATCTACTCCATTCATCTACTTATGAATTATTATTATTATTATTATTATTATTATTATTATTATTTATCTCATAGAAATTAATTATGTAAGTTAGATGTTATTTATTTTAGAATTATAATTATAGAGATATAAATATAACTACGTAACTCATACTTGTATATTTATATATTATAATGATCTATATTGATATTTTTGTTCATAAGATAACTTAGTAAATCATGTTATTTTTTAGTTTTCCAACTCAATATTTCATTTGATAATATTCAATGTCATTCTATTACATTTACTTTTCAAAGTCTACTTATGAGTTATAAATTATAATTGTTTTATCTCATAGTTACTTAGTTATAAAGGTAAATGAACTTTATATTAGAATTATGAATTATTATTATATTTATCTCATAGTCAATTAGTTATGTAAGTTATTTATAATTTATTTTTAGAATTATAATTATAGAGATATAAATATAACTATGTAACTCAAGTATACTTGTATACTTATACATTATAATTATCTAAATCGATATTATTGTTCATAAGATAACTTAATAAATCATGTTATTATTTTTTAATTTTCCAAATCAATATCTTATTATATTAATTAATTTTTCATTTAATGATTTTATTTTATAACACACATGAAAATATATATTAAGGTTTGATTAAACTAAATATATATATATATATATATATATATATATATATACACACTAAATAAACTAAATATACTATTCAATATCAATCAATTACATTTACTTTTCAAAAATATTATACTAGTATAAATATGATAATTAATTAATTAGTTATATAAGTTAGATAAAAATTTATACTAAAACATATATTTTGTAATTTATTATTTATTTTAATTATTTAAATATATAAATAATTTATTATCAATACTTCATCTATATGATTATTTGTTGCTAAATAATTATAATTAACGATATTTTATAATTTATTATTCATTTTAATTATTTAAATATGTATAAATAATCTATTATTTTATACGTTCATGAACATGTTCGTGAACATGTTCGAATTAAGGTTCGCGAACATGTTCGAATCAGAGTTCGCGAACATGTTTGAATCATAGTTCGCGAACATGTTCGAATAAAGGCTCGTGAACATGTTCGAATAAGAGTTCGCGAGCATGTTCGAATCAAGGTTCGCGAACATGTTCGCGAAATGGCTCGTTTGAGTTCGAGCCAAACATGTTCGCTAGCCTACGAGCCGAACATCTCTAAGCTCGAGTTCGGCTCGATAAACTTATCGAGCTCGATTCGAGGCTCGAGTTCGGCTCGTTTACAAAACGATTGAATTTCGAGCGAGCTTTTTTCGAGCCGAGCTCCAAGTAGCTCACAAACAGTTTGGTTTGTTTATAGCCCTAATCACAAGAACCCACCTTAACCATTGGGTTGTCCCTAGGGGACATAATTTGATTTATATGTAATATGAAGTGTGAATTGAGCATGATTTGGAATTTAGTTCCACATTTAAATGTATTTGTCACCCCCCCCCCCTCTCTAGGGGTGAGTATTCGGTTATTCGGTCGGTTTCGGACTAAAAAATAACCGAACCGAATTAACCAAAATTTCAAAAAATAACCGAACCGAACGAATTTTATTCGAATCGAATCAAATAACCGAAATATATTTCGTTATTTGTTAAACCGAATTTTAGCAATAAAAATATATTTTCAAATGAATAAATAAATAATATTATATATTGATATTATATATAAAAGTAGTTTATTTTAGCAAAAAATATTTTTCAAATTAATATATAATAATATTATATATTGATATTTATATATAAAAATACATTTTATATTTTATATATATACAAAATATTTTGCAAAAAAAATAATTGATAGAATTATATAATAAATAAATAATCTATTTTACAAATATTATATATTGATATAATAGGGAGAGAGAAATAATAGGATTAAGGATATTGATATATTAAATTATAATTCTAAATAAATAAATAATATATATATATATATATATATATATATATATATATATATAAATTGGTTTTCGGTTATTCGGTTAAAAAATTCAACCGAACGAAAACCGAACTACTAAATTTTAATTCGGTTTTAACCGATTAACCGAATAATCAATTAACCGAACCAAATTTGATTTTTCGGTTTGGTTCGGTTCGGTTATTCGGTTTCCGGGTATTTTGCTCACCCCTACCCCTCTCCCCCCTAAATTAACGAACATTAATTGGGGGTTTATTTACAATTTTAGCGTTAATAGATAATTAATTTTTATTACATCAATTGTTATGTGTATCCATTTAATACGTTGTGCAAATACTGATCTAGGAGATTATGAAAAGATAAAAATCTCTAACAAACATATACCAAATCAAATGAGTCAAGCACACCTTTCTATCTACTCAATGATCTTGAAAGTTGAACAAATTCATATTAACAGAGTGTGGAATGGGAATAACGAATAACGACCCTACTAAGAAATCAAAGGTTACACAAAACAAATTCACACCAATGCATGTCATAAATACAATGTTTTGTATTCTATAGCTTCAAAACGAAAGATAAAAATAAAAAATTAACTTTTTATATTCTAATTATGAGTGGAGATATGCATATGCAAGTAATTCTATTTTTAATTATTTTATTTTGATGGTCAATGTACTTTTTATTTGTTTGATTAAGTCTTTATATTTTGAGAAGTACTAAAATCAAGTATAGATCATGTAAGATTGGGGCCTAGTAACTTGATTTATATTTAAATTTGTTCCTTATATATAGTGGAGGAATTAACACAAAGCACGTATTAAATGTAAAGTAAAGTCAATAACTTATTTCTTACAATTTAAAATACAAGACTTAGTTCTTATAGACAAAAAAATAAAAATTAAGAAAAATATAAGTATAGAGACAGAATTTAAACAAGATAAACGGACATGGATCGATGTTACAAGATATATCTTCTTTTTCCATATACGCAATATACTTAATATCTTTCATGAGCACACGTACGATTGTTATGGTCAACAACATTGTACAAATGACAATAAAATAAAATACAAAAAATTGAAGATATAACGTGGACTAAATTCAATTCCTATGAAATATAAAGATTAAGCATATAATCTGGACTGAAAATGAAATCGTAAACAGGTGACATAAGGATCCTAGTTTAGTAGGTGAACTAAATCCTCAACTATATGATTCTTGTTATATAATTTTGCTAAATGCATGGGTCCTAATCTCTCAATTAATTTCTACTATTCTACTCTAATTTGAGTACTCATGCATGTTCCATAATTTATCCTATAACTAATCTCATACCATTTTACTATTCCCACCTCTTCTTATAAATTTTCTATAAAAATAATATAAAAGCTAATTGTTTTTGTGTTTTTTTAGTAGAAACACACACATATAGTGAGTTGATCATGATTATTGCCTCATATAGTTTCAGGAGTACACAGAAGAGACAATTGGGATGAATTGAAGGGTTACAAGCTGTTGAAATATGAGAAAAAGATTACTGATTTCATTTATGGTATCTCTACTTATAGAGATAAGAACAACGCATGATTTTGTGCGGTGAACGACAGATTGGCACTCTTTACGTTGGGGTGCATGCTTTGCATTCTCTAACAACTAATGTAAACGTTAACACTCTAACAAACTATTTACTAACAATAATAAATGACAGTAATATTTAATACAACCACAAAAAACTATTTTGATGTATCAAACGGTAATTTTTGAACAAGAGACTGGAAGCGAGTTATAGAGACAGGCTTGGTAAGAACATCAGCCAACTGATCCATGGAGGAGATATGGCACACGTCTAACTCCTTTTTGATAACCTTGTCGCGAACAAAATGCACGTCGATTTCGATATGCTTCGTGCGTGCATGTAGAACTGGATTTGAAGCCATTGACGCCGACCGATTATCACACCAAATAACGGTAATTGAGGAAAATGATAACCAATTTCTTGAAGCAAGGATTTGATCCAAACAAGTTCCATGGCAGTGTCAGCAAGAGAACGGTATTCAGCCTCGGTGGAGCTGCGAGAAACAATAGACTGCTTCTTTGAACTCCAAGACAGTAGGTTGGATCCCAAAAAAACAAAGTATCCTCCAGTCGACTTTCGATCATCCACCGAACCAGCCCAATCGGCATCCGAAAAAGCAATCAGAGAGAGATACTTCGACGATGAGAACCGAAGGGCAAATGAGATAGTGCCCTTTAGATAACGAAGTAGCCGTTTGCAAGCTTTCCATTGGAGTTCAGTAGGGTGCTGCAGAAACTGACTAAGCTTGTTGACCATGTAAGATATATCCGGGCGAGTAATCGTGAGATACTGAAGGGCACCAATAGTACTACGAAAAAGGGTTGGGTCACCAAACATAGGACTATCCGATTTATGAAGTTTGACACCCGTATCATACGGAGAAGGCTGAGCCTTACTCTCAAGAAGACCAGTTTTAGCAAGAATATCTCTGATGTACTTGGATTGAGACAGTCTGTAGGTACCATCGCACTTGGCAACCTCAATGCCAAGAAAAAATTTTACGCTGCCAAGAGTCTTCAGAGCAAACTCAGAGGACAAAGTCTAAATAAAATTCTGAACAAGTAGAGAATCATCCCCAGTGATCAATATGTCATCCACATAGACCAAAACTAACAATAATTTTCCAGATATGCGCATATAGAAAAATGAATGATCGGAACTGGAATGCTGGAATCCATAGGAGATCAAATGATGTTTAAGACGATCATACCACGCCCGCGGTGCTTGTTTCAAGCCATATAAGGATTTCTTCAATCGACAAACCCAATCAGGATGAGATTTGTCCTCAAAGCCGGGAGGCTGTTTCATATAGACGGGTTTGTCAAGGTGCCCATTGAGAAAGGCATTATTGATGTCTATATGTTGAATATCCCACTTGTAAGAGGCAGCCAATGAGAATAACAGCCGGACAGAAACAGGCTTTACAACAGGACTGAAAGTCTCAAGGAAATCGAGACCTGCAAGTTGCTGAAATCCCTTGGCAACTAGACGAGCTTTGAGTTTATCAAGGGTATCATCAGCACATAACTTGACCCTATAAACCCATTTGCAGTCGATTGGATTAATCTCATCAGTAGGAGGAACAATATCCCATGTGTCTTTCAAAGTAATGGCTTCAATTTCAGCAGCCATGGCGTCATACCAGAGAGGGTTTGCAAGCGCATCAGAGAGGGAGACAGGTTCAGTGAATGTAGTGGACAGAGCTTTGTCTCTAGATCCAATTTTTTTTTTCCGCTATGGAGTCATCTGCTATCTCTCCTTCCTTCACATCTCTTCCCGCAATGCATCCTATATCTCTAAAGTCGGATCGATCGAATTATAATTTACGGAAGATCCGTGTTCTCGCCAACGCCGAGCTTACGGTTTCAAGATATCCTTCTTCATGAACCCTCTCGCAATTTCGGCATCGCCCACCATCGAATCGCTGGCAAATCCAAGCTACATCTCCGGCTTCGTCGCGATCAGTTCATGCTAAGTGGATCCTTGCTCGATTACACCTCAAATGATGGGGTATATCGGCCGTTGCACCATCGCAGCCCAAATTTGGGGATCCTTTGAGAAGTTATTCCACCTCAATCCAAAGCACGGGTTATGCGATTCGATCTCGACTACAAGGGTGAAGAAAGGTGCTTCATCCATTGATGATTATATTCAAGTTTCGTGAAATTTCGATCAAATGTTCAATATTCGACAACCGATCTCGAATCGGATCCGGTTTCTTATGTTCTACAAGGATTGGGTGCTGAATTTGAAACCATCGATGTCTTGTTGGCTTCAAGGTGTGATGATATTTCTTCATGATGTTCAATTTGCGCCGCAAACTCATGAGTTGCGCTTGCGTAATCAAGTCACTACTACAAATGCCGTGCACACAGTGTTCTCCCCACAAGTAAATGCTGCTTTTCAACAACATTTTGGTCGGCCTCGAGGTCGTGGTTACAAACACGACGGGAGTCAAGAACCGTGGAAGAGGGGGAGGCAGGTTCTATCATGGTCCAAAGCTTGTTTGTCAGCTGTGTGGTAAACCGAATCACGTAGCTCTCAAATGCTACAAACGTTTTGATGTGAGCTTCACAGGTTCTGAACCGAGTTATATTGTTCCTCCTTCTCATCAACCCCAGGCCAACTTTGCAAATACTGACCTCTATTCTTCATCGGCATCTACAAATTCTGGCTTATCGTACAACTCATCTTCTCAGATATCTCAACCACCTCCTTCACCCTTGGTGAACTACTCAGCTTCCTCTCACATGACTCCACCTTTATCGCATCTCGAATGGTATCTCGGATTCAAAGATCCGCCCATGTCACCGACCCCGCCTCTCCAAAATCACTCTCCATACACTGGTAATGATACTCTCATCGTAGGTAATGGTTCTCATCTCCCAATCACTCACATTGGCTCTACTTTCATTCCTTGCTCATCTCTCACTTCACCTCTTCAATTAAGCAACATACTGTTTGTTCCACATATCACAAAAGCCTACTTAGCATATCTAAATTCACAACCGATAATGATGTGTTTCGAGTTTCATTCGATTTTGTTTTGTTAAGGACAAACAAACTCACAAGGTCCTTCCGGAGGCAAGCTTCATGATGGTCTCTATCACCTAGACCTCTCAAGATCGATTCATCTCCTGCGCCACCAAGTCCAGTTCTGCAGCTTTCACACAAAATCACAGAGACTCTTGCTTTGTAGCTCGAATAAGGATAGTGTTCGCTCTTTGGCATGCTAGACTAGGTCACCCTTGTAATAGCATTCTCAATACCACACTCAAGGTCATGAATAAGTCTACAAATTTATCCACACAAAATTTCGTGATGCGTGTGCTTTAGGAAAATTCATTCCATTAGTTTTCCATCCGTTGAAATACAAAGTTCGCCTTTTCAACTTGTTCATAGTGATGTATGGGGACCGAGTCCCACCGCCTCCAATGAGGGATATAGGTACTATGTTCACTTCATTGATGACTATACTAGATTTACTTGGATTTTCCTCTCACTTTAAAACTGAGGTTGCATCGGTTTTCCAAAATTTCATTAAGTATGTTGAGAGGCAGCCCAAACTCGCATCAAATCTGCTCAAACAGATGGGGGTGAGTATAGGCCACTCAAACCAACTTGAATCATTAGGAATCGTGTTTAGGCACCTTGTCCTCACACTCATCAACAAAATGGAAAATCGAACGCAAACACAGGCACATCATGAACTCGCCTCACTCTAATGGCTCACGATCTCTTTCCCAAACTTTCGGTGGATGCCTTCTCCACAGCTGTCCATCTCATCAACCGATTACCAACGCCCTCTCTCCAAAACACTTCTCCTTACTTCACCTTGTTTCACAAAATCCCAGACTACAACATTCTCAAAGTTTTTGGGTGCAGTTGCTTCCCCTACCTCAGACCATATAATACCTCTAAGCTTCAATATAGGTCGTCCAAATGCTTGTTTCTAGGCTATAGCTCGGGTCATAAAGGTTACAAATGTTTACATCCTTCGGGTAGAATATATGTAGCTCGATCCGTCCTATTTAATGAAACCGAATTTCCATACATCGAGCTTTTCTCTCCAGACTTCAAAGACTCTCATCTCATTCTCTCTTGCCTACACCTTCGCTTCCCTCGCTCCTCTGCGCTCGTGGAAACCGCCATCCATCTGCTCTCTATACGTAACCACACTCCCTCTCCCGTTGCATGACCACCATACAAATGCCAACTCACACCCAGCTCACCGATTCTTCATATCCACTCTCCTCTTCTGCTTCTCACCGCTCTTGCATTGCCTCTCTCATCTCCTTCACCTCGCCTTTCCATATCTTCCTTTCGCCTGAAAATCCAGCTCCTAATACCCACTCTATGATAACAAGATCAAGAATGGGGTGTTCAAACCCAAAGTATACTGGTCGCTTCTGTACACCTCCATCAACTCTCTTCACATCTCATGGCTCTCAAGACATTCATACCTCCACTACATTCACTGAACCTGTCTCCCGCTCTGATACCATGTTGAAATATGAGAAAAGATTATCGATTTCATTTATGGTATCTCTACTTATAGAGATAAGAACAACGCATGATTTTGTGCAAGTGAACGATATTGGCACTCTTTACATGGGGTGCATGCTTTGCATTCTCTAACAACTAATGTAAACGTTAACACTCTAACAAACTATTTACTAACAATAATAAATGACAGTAATATTTAATACAAGCCAATTAATTTTGTTAACTATATAATTTTTTTTGAACTTTTCTATAAAAATAATATAAAAAAAAATTATATAAATTTGTTTTGTTTTATGTTCTCACCAAACACCCTCTTAGTGAACTAAGTAAACGTATTAGGCAATTCTGGGAATATGGGACTTGTAGTTCCCATATGTGCAAAACCCAAATATTTCAAGGAATTTTTGTTTGTATTGTCCAAAATTATAGTTTTGTCAAATTCTTCTCTCAGAATAAGATACGTAATTTTCAGTGGTATTTCATCCTAGAATTTCACGTTTTTAAGTAGGTTTGTTTTCGTTCTGTTTTCTTATAAAATGACAAATGAACATATCGAAACAAGCCCTTGAACTTAGCAGTCCAGGTATCATATATTTAAAAAGCAATCAAGAGGGTAAAGGAAGACGAAGAATACTCAATTAATACTCATGGAAATAAGATAACAAGCTTATATTACATCAGTTTGTTATTAATCGCTACTTCCGGTGTATAATAACTATAATACATTATGGAATTTTGTAAAACACCCCTGATACAAAACAGAACTATTATATTAATTCACTAATAAATTAAACTACTATGATTTCATCCTCCCATCATAATTTAAATCGTTGCAAACAAGTTTATACTTCTAACCAAACAAAATATTGACATCGCATGCGATACAAGACAACTCAATCAAACATATTAAGTATTATCACACACTATCGAGCAAACGAGACTACATGTATAACAATAATATTAATGAAATACAAAAGTTTACACCAAAAAACTTTGAGGCAAGACATTATATTTTATAACCAGAATTAACAACCCACTACTACTTGTTAATGTTGGGAAATACACAATTAGTTGGCCTCTAAGCAAATACAAGGAGCTATTTGAAAGTGCTGAAAAGTGGGAAATAGGATTTGGTAGTGGAATTTCAGAAGTGGGGCACCAAACAAAAGGAGATGTGATGGAGTTGTGCATTAAAACTAAATTGTATCTTAAGCACGCAAACATAAGTAACTAATTTTTAGTTTGTTTCAGTTGTTTCGACTGGTCATCTTCCACTACCTTAGTATAATTAACAAAACTAAACATTGGTACATGAAATTAAAAAGAAAAAATAATATAAATAAGTCTTTAAATTATCCTTTTGTTTTAAAGTCGGGCCTTTAAATTTTGCCTGAATTTAATTTAAGTCCTCAACTTTTTGCATAATTATGTAAGTAGATTCTTAAATTTTACTCCCTCTATTTTTTGTAAGTATCATCTTTTCACTTTGTTTTTTTTGTTTTTAATAAATATTTAAAATATCGGAAAGAATGCTCTTTCTGTTTTGAAATTATAATCTCCTTCCTCTTTTCATATAACTTAAAGAAAATATATTTATCACACTTAGAAAAGGTAAAACCAAACATGAATCCTCTACTCTCTATCATTTTACTTAAAATAAAATATCAGTAATCTCCAATTCTTTTTTTTTTTTTTGGTCAATTCAATACAGAATTTAAAGTAGCGTCACACGTGGAATTTCGAACTCGGACCTTTTGCCTCAAGATTAACCACTCTACCACTAGGCCAACACATGCACACAGTAATCTCCAATTCACTAAACATGAGTACGCAGGAACATATTCATTTAATATATAATACATGGAAAAAGGAACAGTAACTATGAGATACAAATAGGTCTTTGGGTTATACTAATTATTTCTAGTAGTCGGGCCTTTGAACTTTCACTTGATTTAACCAAATCTTCAAATTTTATAAGTGAATTCTTGAATTTTGTACTAGTCTATATTTGGCTCTAATTACACGTATCTAGAGGTAGTCGATTGAGAATATATCAATAATGGTAAAATCTATGTATAGTTCCAAACTTTCATGAGAAGTTGAAAGTAGGAATGAGAAGACGAATCACAAGACAAGATGGCCCTCCCGACATCTACATTAACTAATTAACCCCAACAAAAACTTTTTGGTGATTGAAAATAATTAAATGGGACACACTAAACTTGTGGGCAGAAGCTTTTGAAATCAATGAAAACTCGATGATTGGAGAGTGATGACAAGCCTAGTAAGTAGTGAGGTGGTGTGTATGTATATTCTGCCCTTAAATTTGGCAAACCCACACCGCACAATATTCTCACACTACGTTTCTTACAATGGGGAAACTCTAAATGAAAAAGAAAAAGGGAAACTCCAATTCACTCCACACAGCCATACCTAGGGCTGACAATTTTCGACACGACATGAGAACACGATACGAACACGCACGAAATTAACGTGTTAGTGTTCAGCCTTATCGTGTTCGTATCCTTATTGTGTCGACACGATAAGGACACAATAATTTCGTATCGTGTTCGTGTCGGATCCGTGTCGTGTTCGTGTAACCCGATAATTTTCGTGTTGCATTCGTGTTCGTGTAGGATCGTGTCGTTTTCGTATAATTCGATAATATTTATATATATTTAATATTAATTTAATTATATTTTATATATTTTATATTTTATTTATTTATTTTCTAATTTTGATTTAAATTTATTGTTTCGTGTCGTTATCGTATCGTGTCAACACGAAAAAATCGTGTCATATTCGTGTTTCGTGTGTCGTGTTCGTGTGGTGTCCGTGTCAAGACATTTCGGTCGTCGTGTTCGTGTTAGGTGTCGGACGGATCCTTAACGGATCATATTAGGTGTTTGGCGCTTATCGCGTCGTGTCGTTATCGTGTCGACACGGAATCGGCCGACACGCATCTAATTGTCGCCCCTAACCATACCCATCAACTGTTAAAAGTTTTAGCCATTTAATTCTTTCTTAGTCATCTTGCTTCTCGCTCGTCAATGACCACATATATATTTGCAAGAATTTATCCCTACATGCTTAACTCAATTGGTTAAGAACTAACAAATTTAAAGGAAAATTTACAGTAATCTTCATTAACTAAAGGGTCCACTGACAATTGGCAAACATTATTCACTGAAAGTAGCATTGTAGATGAAAATATATGAGATCTGAAGTGACAAAACTCATAGCTGATCAATACAAGTTACGCAACAAAATTCCTATAAACCAACGCCGCAGCTAAGGATCCAAGACTTGTTGCAATTTTCTGTGTAGTTAGTTATGTATACCACCTTTGGATCTAATTAATGATTTTCTAAATTGGAAAATAGGAGTTACAAAACTGGTAAATTAATAAAGATGCCTAAGCTAAACCATCTCTTGCCTAACTAACCACCATAATCAGTAAATATTAGAAGGATGCAAGAAAAGAGTTGCGCCATAAAACACAAGAATCTAAGTAGTGCAGATAAAGAATGGAGCACGTTCTTTATAGGTAAAGTTGTTGTATCAAAGTCACAGGTGCGCTTCTGCTAATGAACGCCGTTGAGGGCATTTCAATTTTCATATTGCCCCTTCAAAACCAGATTACTTTAGCTCTCAGAGCACAAGAAAGTTGATAGCTAACCGATCTGAAATTCATGTGGATTTATTTTTTAATAGTAAGTTTAGTTGTGATCATACTTAGGGTGAAATGGGGTTTATACATGATTATCACTCAAACCATTACAAAGCAAAAATATGTGTTGCTTCAAACATAGGACATTTACGGTTTACACACTAAAACAACAGCGGCGAGAGAAAACAAGCAAAAACGTGACAAATTACTGTAAGAAGCAACAGTGTCCTAATATTCCTGGGTAGAGGAAGAGCCAAAAGAATAGAACAAACTTGTCAACGTTGCATCTTATATCTAAGGGTAAACATCATTTTTTAACTCGACCTTGAACATTTTTAAAGAAATGTCTCATGCTTCAACTAATCACAATTTAGTACCTATCCACAGTTCTTTTTCAAATCTATTATAAACCCATTTCCCGGCGCTGGGGAAAATGGATGCTTGTGTGTAAAACCAGCACAAATAAAATAAATGACGTGAAACTAATTAATCATAAATGGATTAAAACGATATAATTAATTTTAAAAATAAAATTAGACTAAAACACATCATGATCCCTGTACTCGTCTTAAATACCCAATTTCTCTCTGCCATGACTGCAACTGGAGAGCTAAAAAAGATACCCCAATTTTTTTAAGAGATTCAAACCTTTATTCTCCAATGAAACTCGAGCAATATGTCACTCTCTCATGTCTCTACATAATTCATCGATGTACCAACCCCAACCTCTCTATTGGATTTCTCTATATTTTAAACGAGTCATTCCATCTACAGAGTACTTGTGAGAGAAAGCAATTCCAAGGAGGAGCCTCCAACTTTTTGTTCCCCTTTTTCAAGTGGCAGAAGAAGCTGCGGCTTACGATTGTAAATCAACAAGATTTATTGCAGTAGATTGGTGATTATTGATGCTGTTGATTTTGGGTAAAATGATTTGCGTGTTGAATTTATTTAAAAAATGGATTCATTTATCTTAACATTATTCAAAACCACGGCGCCCTAAAATGTAAAATTCAGCAGATTCACAGTCATTCTTTCTATTCATCAAAGATGACTTGATAGGCAATTATTAATCAACACTCAATAGTAAGACATATCTGAGAAAGTGCACATGCTTTATGATGATAATAAAAAAGTTAAATTTACCCTTATATCTACTAAATCTATCAACTGAGGCAGGCTTCTTATGAATGAGAGCGCAAGTAAACATGGCAAAAATCCTTACATATATCTTTAGAATTTCAAGCACTCGCTACTAAGAAGAAGCATTTCTTGATCAATCACAAGCACCCCATGTGATCACTTTTCAACAAAAATTAAGTTATCAAAATTGCATGAATCATCCCAGCGAAGAGAGTGTGCAATTCCACCCTTTAGACATACAAAATTTCCATGTCATGATGAAAGATAATCGCCACGTTTCTTCTCCACAATGCAATGCTCTAATGCCTTTTCAAATCAAATGATCATAATTATGAACACAAAATCAATAATATCTAGTATTAGCATTGCCCTATAATCATACACCATACAGATAATTGTAAAATTCCACTAATGCATTTTCACAGCAAATGATCATATCGATAAACACCCAAAACTTTAGTGTCTTAGCACGCTCGTATAATTAAGAGCTAATATTCCATGACACACATAATCAAAAAAAGTAATCAAAGATACAAAAGAATAAAAAATCAAAACCTTTCCGCGAGGCGAGCGGTCACTGCCCTTAGCTTTGAATACACTTTAGCAGCAGGGGACCCCAAAATTAAGCTACAAAGCGAGTCCCTCGCGACCTTAATATTAGCAAACGACCCAAGCATATGAATCTTCGAATCCGCAATCACAATCCTCGTCCTCGTCGAGTTCTCAATAGCAAATTTCGTCTTTCCTCCCTTCCCGCTCAGCCGCCCGATCGCTCGTGACAAGTGCTCCCCTTTCAACGTCTTCACATCCTTAATCTCGAACGACTCGACGTACAGCTCATCCATCCGCAGCATCGCCACGGCGTCGATGATATCGAACCCTAGCATGAAGGCGTGAACGAAGTCGGCGCACTTCTGCAGGTTGCTGACGTCGGGGGTGTCGGTTCGGGTCTTGAGCTCGACCCTGCGCGCCTTGAGATTCATCCGGATATCGATTTTCATCTCCTCGTAGATCGGCGTGTAGATTTCGAGCCACGCTTTTTTCAGCGGAGTGTAGCGGTGGGGCGGGACGGAGATTTTGCGGAACTGGATCTGCCCGTCTGAGATTTCGTGCGCCTTAAGCGGCCGGAAGTTCGGTTTCTGCGCGAACAGGACCTGCGGTTTCCGGGGCGGAGCCGCGGAGGCTTCGACATCCATGGCTACGGGAGTGGAGGCGGCGGCGCCGCTTTCGGCCGACGGATTTTGCATTGTGCTGATTGTTTTTTGAGAAGGGAAGGTGAAAACCGTAGGCTAGATGTCAATGGAGATTGTAGGGTTTAGGCTCTGGCGGGGACAGGAGGTAAGCACAAATAGGGGAGTTATTGGGCTTGTTTAGGCTTTCTGTCGGAACAATCTTAGGCCCAATTTTAATTTTTGGTAAGTGAGAATCTCTTGAATTTTTATTGTTATCGTTATTTTTAGTGTTTTTATTAAGTTATATAATTGATAAATAACTATTTATAGATGCGTAATTGAGTTTGAATTCAGTGAGGCGTCTAACTTTTATAATTTATAAACAACAAGTTCCATGCTAAGATTTTATCCAAAAAGAATAGACACACACTAATAGGTGTGCAATAATACGCCATTAATACCTTTCCAGATTAGAATCTCAGTTGTTGGGCTTAGGCCTCTTGTTTAGGCCTTTTGTTGGAACTATCTTAGGGCCATTTTAATTTTTTAGTAAATGAGAATCTCTTGGACTTTAATTGGGTTGTTTGGTACTTATTATCTTAAGCAAAATATATGTTTCGGTCCTATTCATGTTTACCAAAACAAATTTATTTTGATTAGCTTAAATTGACTATTCTTATATGACTAACCTATTACAGATTACATAGATGACCCGATTGATGTACCTATATATAAATATACATATTGGGAATGGTTACGAATTATAATCCATTCAATTAGAATTTAACTTGACTGTTGAAATTATTCAATTGAAGGTTATGGACCCCATCCACGTGTGTGATACATGTAGAATAGGGCAACGATATGAAGTAACTAAGCTTCTTCTGGTGTCTCCTTGTAAAATTTGTTTTGTCCAATTCTTGAAAAAGATAACTCATTAAACTAAATTTGTTTTGTCCAATTCTTGAAAAAGAGAAGTCATTAAACTTATTGCTGCATCAAATTACTCCATAAATACAATTAAGCTTCTTCTGGTTTCTCCAATTTACTTTTCCTATCTTAACCACGATATGTACTTTTTTAAAAATATTTCTTCTTCGATTTTTCATGGAATTAATAAGCTTCTTATAACAAAAATAATGAGTGATAGGATACTACCAATTCTTCAGCTCAAGATCGGTCCAATATAAATGAATGCGACGTTTTCTACCATGTGAGTTCGTACTAGAAGACTCTCGACCAACTACAACTCTAATCGCAATTGGAGCGTGAAGATTGGATGCATATCTAAAGAATCCTTCCGAGAGAAGACTTGTGATCGTAGTCAAACTCAACTTGGTATCGTAATCGAGTCAAACTCAACTTGGTATCGAGTTAGAGTTGAACTCAACTTGGAGATATATAAATAGAGACTAGAATAGAAGAAAGATCATCTACTCGGATCGATCACTGATCTTCACTCTTTGTAATCGCCTACACTCTCAATACACATACTCTCTCTCGCCTGTGGACGTAGATCTTATTCACGATCGAACCACGTAAATCCTTGGTGTTCTTGCGTATTTATTTCCCTTACGAAATTAAGATCGATCACTGGCGCCGTCTGTGGGAAATGAAATTTTGTGTTTCGATCAACCATTGTTTACGGGGAATCAATCACGACGATGTATATCGAAGTCATGCATCCGAATCGCCACCGCAACAACAAAGACATAACGGCGGGGACGCGCCGAGCTCCCATCCCGCATGAAGAAGTAGAGTACCAAAGCGAAGGAGATCGCAACAAAGAACCAAGGAGAACCTCCACTCGCGAGACGAACCTCGACGACGCCGTCGAGGGGTTTCGAGAAAATAAGGAGAGCTTCCTCCAATACCTCGGCCAAGCACAAGGTCGGCCGCGTCCCGAAGAAAGGAGCAAGCCTCGTCTAAACACGAGGCACCACTACGAGTGGATCCGCAGATCAAGTCGTGGGCGCCATACCGCGCGAGTTGGGGCCCAAACCAACCACGCAAGGGACGCGGTAGCGGGAAAGGGCGTCGTGACCGTCGCGAGATCGGTCCGGTCATCAAAACGAGTTCGGACGACGAACTCGCCCACTCTCCGGAGGGTGGCTTCGACGGCACGGAAGATAGTCACCCGTTCTCAAACGAAATACTCGACACTCCACTCCCGGACAAATACGGGTGCCGAGCATCGCCCCTATGACGGACTAAGGGACCCGCAAAACTTCTCTCTCGCCCGAGACAACATGATCAATCAACGCCATCCACGTGTGCAAGTTGTTCCGAGCTACTCGATCGACAACGCTCACGGTGGTTCGACGATCTACCTCCGGTAGCATTGGATCTTCTGGGAACTAATGGAAGCCTTTCATGAAGGTTCTTCCAAAAGCCGAGTCAAGACCACATCGGCTCATCTCCTCACCGTAAGGCAAGACCGAGGTGAGTCCATCGGCGACTTCATGGACGAGGTTGATAAGGAGAGCCTAAAAGTCGAGGATGTAGACGACCTCCTCATTATCTCGGCTTTCCAAAACGGCATCTTACACGGGGCCCTATCTGAGAGATCGTCAGTAAGAGCCCCGATCGCGTCGAGCTATGGCGATAGCGATCGGTTCGCCAAGGTGAGCAAGCGACAAGAAAGCCGCCGGGCGACAAGGTGGAACCCTCCGGCGAAAGAAGAAAGAGGATGATCGAGAAACCGAGGCGTAATCCCGTGAGAAATCGAAGAGAAGGAGACCTCGCCTATATTAGAAGCTCGGTACAAAGTAGCTCGGTATTATAACCGGCGTGTACAACCCGACAATTCAGTATGCGACCTCGTAGTTGAGGTACTTTTGTTACGTCGTTTTCATGAATAAAATCTTTTATTTACGTGCTTGAGTTGAGTCTTGCATATTTGATTTGTCACTTATGCATACTGCATCTCCCCCAATATACTATACCCTCTACGGAGGATGAACTATACCCTCTACGGAGGACGAACTATACCTTCTTCGGAGGACGAACTATACCTTCTTCGGAGGACGAATTATACCTTCTACGGAGGATGAACAATACCCTCTTCGGAGGACGAACTATACCCTCTAATGAGGACGAAATACCCTCGACGGAGGACATACTACCTTCGTTTAATACTAGGACGAACTCAAACGCGCGTGAGGGGACCACCCCTAGCGATAAAACTCGCCAAATAAGAAACCAATACCTCCGTTTACTTCGGGGAAGAGGGGACCACCCCGAGCGATGACCTTGCCAAAACAGGAACCTATACCTCCGTTCACTTCGGGGAAGAGGGGACCACCCCGAGCGATGACCTTGCCAAAACAGGAACCTATACCTCCGTTCACTCGGGAAGAGGGACCACCCTAGCAATACTTCTTGCCAAAGAAGGAACCTATACCTCCGCTCACTTGGGAAGAGGACCACCCTAACAATACTTCGCCAAAAGGAACCTATACTCCGCTCACTTGGGAAGAGGACCACCCCTAGCAATACTTCTTGCCAAAAAGGAACCCTCACCGTTTAATATGAGGTCGACCTCGCTTCACCGCCTCGGCCTGGCTGCCTCCGTCTCGGCCTCCGCAGCCTTCCTGGTCCTCCGCAGTCGACCGCTCGCCCGCCGCCTCGCCGCCCGCCGCCGCCGAGCCGAGACCTCCTTCTTCGCCAGATCCCGAGCCTTCGCCGCCGCACGGTTACATATTCGACTTGCAAGGCGACGCGATTCAACTTCACCAATTGGAGCCGAGTGACATTCGACGGCAGTAACGCCCAGCGGTGAAGCGAGCAACATGCGACTTGGCATAACGCCCGACAAGGTGAAGCCAAGCAACATGCGACTCGGCATCACGCCCGGTAAGGTGAAGACAAGTAAAATACGACTTGCAAGGTAAAGACCAGCGACGAAGACCCGGCATAACACCTCGACGGTGAAAGCCTTGAAGACCAAAGAGCCAGCTCGAAGACCTCGGCATAACGCCTCGTCAGGTGAAGCCAGCCCAAAGACCTCGGCATAACGCCTCGTCAGGTGAAGCCAGTTCAAAGACCTCGGCATAACGCCTCGTCGGTGAAGCGACTCAAAGACCTCGGCATAACGCCTCGCCGTCGGTGAAGTTACCAAAGACCACGGCATAACGCCCGTCGTTACCAAAGGTGATAACGCTCGTCAAAGAAGTTACCAAAGACCTCAAGATAACGCCTCGTCGGTGAAGCCGGCCAGAAGACCTCGGCATAACGCCGTCGGTGAAGCCGGCCGAAGACTTTGGCATAACGCCCGTCGGTGAAGCCGCCGAAGACCTCGGCATAACGCCTCGTCGGTGAAGCTTACTAAAAGACCCGGCATAACGCCTCGTCGGTGAAGCCGGCCAAAGACTTTGGCATAAATACCGTCGGTGAAGCCAAAGACATCGGCATAACACCTCGTCGGTGAAGTCGAGCACCAAGACTTGCAAAATGCCGGGAAGATATACAAACACAGAACACATGACCTCGGCAGACGCCTCTACTGTGCAAAGCCGGTGACATACGACTTCGGTAGAACGCCTCGGCAGGGCGAAGCCAAGCGACATACGACTTCGGCAGAAAGCCCGGGGCGACGGCCAGCGACATACGACTTGGCGAACGCCTCGGAGGGCGAAGCAGCGACATTCAACTTCGGCAGATCAGATGCGCTCAACCTCGCCAGACTACGAATTCCGGCGAGGCGACGTCAACCACCGTTCCCCCCTCCATCACGACCTCACTTCTACGTCTTTTTGGGGGATATGATAGGATACGGCCCAACTACTAGGCCCTGCATCGGGCCCAATATAAATGGGCCCGACATTAAGCTCGGCCCACGTGAGTTCGGCCGAAGACTCCCGACCAACTACAACTCTAATCGCAATTGGGCGTAGAAGATTGATGCATATCTAAAAGAATCCTTATGAGAGAAGACTTGGTATCGAGTCAAACTCAACTTGGTATCGAATCGAGTCAAACTCAACTTGGTATCGAGTCGAGTTGAACTCAACGGAGATATATAAATAGAGGCTAGAATAGAGAGAAAGATCATCTACTCTCGGATCGATCACTGATCTACACTTTTGTAATCGCTTACACTCTCAATACACATACTCTCTCTTGCCCGTGGACGTAGATCTTATTCACGGATCGAACCACGTAAATCCTGTGTTCTTGCGTATTTATTTCCTTACGAAATTAAGATCGATCAATGAGCTACTTATGATTTACGATATTATCATCTTAATTATGCAATAAAACTTCACCTTTTACTTGAGGTGGCTTTTACTTAATTGGTGAATTGGTAGACTACTAATGGAAAAAAAACAACAGTTCGAATTTCCAAATACATCTTAGCCCAAGTTCGCCGTCTATGACAAATTAGTCTAATACAATTTATGATCAACCTGGGGTGAGCAAAATACCCGAAATTCGAATATCAATCCGAATCAAACCGAAATTTAAAATTCGGTTCGGATTTTTTGGATTTTCAGTTCGGATCGGATTGATATTTTTCAAAATTTTGGATTTTCGGATCGGATCGGATTGAATTTTTCTAATCCAAAAATCCGAATTATATATAATTTATATATAATAATAATATTTTTTAAAAATATTTTTAAATCTAATATAAATATATATAAGAATGAATAAATATTGGTTTCAAATTTTTCATAATTTCGGATTTTTCGGTTCGGTTCAGATATTTTTATAAAATTTTTGGATTTCGGATATTCGGTTCGGATCATATTGTTTTCCTCTTAAAATTCGAATTTTCGGATCGGTTCATATTAGGCAAAAATCCGAACCGAAATCCGAATGCTCAACCCTAATCAACCATGCTACTGAATCCACTGCTTTCTTTTTGATAGCAACAAATAAGAATTATTTTCAGTACTTGCTAATTGTATATATGCCTTAAGAAACTCAACTTGATAATCTGATATAATATTGTTGTCTCTTACTGTTCATAATTTTGAAGGTTCTTGTTGAGATGAAACGATGCATTATGGTCTAAGGTAATTTGTAAACCAACTTTAATTTGAGAATCACGAGTTTGTTTTTCCTTTCACATTATTTTTGGCTGAATCTAACCACCAATATGTAATAGATAAATGAGAAAATTGCTAAATAAATCACCAACTATGACCTATTTTACAATTTCAATATTACTTTTTACACAAAAACTTATGTACATCCGTCCACACCGTACGGACAGACAAAAGTATCATTTGTTTTTAAGAAAAATATCATTTACATTAAAAAAAATCATTTGTTTTTTACCCTATAATTTAAAAATTATCATTTATATTGAAGAAAAATATCAATTACACAGAAAAAAAAAGTATCAAAGTCTGTACGGATGGATGTACATGAGACCACATCCATTTTTTAAAGTTTACAATTAAATACATAATTTATAAATTTCTAGTAGTGAAACTCAAATCAACAGCCTAATTGACCATTTTCACCGATAAAATTTTATATCACCACTCAACCAAAACCTATGAACCATACATCAAAACGTCCATCTTTTCAAGAACATCAAAGCCATTGAATTAAATTGCACGAATTGTATTCTATTTTGGCAAGATAAAACCCGAAAATGTGATTGTTAGTCGAACTCAACTTACATGTCAAAAATCTCATTCTATAGTTGCTTTCAGGCTTTGATTCGATCATCAAACTACTCTCTTACGGGAGATCGATCTTTCTCCTCAATGAATTGGAAAAACAAGAAGCCAAATGATCTAAAAAGCCACAACCACAAATGTCATACACAAGGTTGATTTCTAATTGCAAAAAAAAAACTATAATTTATGTATGTAATTGTCAACTTTTAAAAGTAATATTAAAATTGCAAAATAGGTCATAGTTCATGATTTATTTGGTAATTTTTGCTGATAAATTAATAATCGATAGGATAATTAAGAAAAGAAAAAAAAGTGAAAGATGCTGTGTTGATCAATAATAATTTGCCTACCCATATTTCCTCAAAAAAAGAGAAGAAAAGAAAATTCATATATAATTACAGTTTATAATGCCATAATAATAAATGGCGCTGTAACCTTACCCGGAAGCTAAAGCAACATATAAATCAATACATATACAGGAGCTCCTGACACTGATACAGCACCACGTCAATTTCCTGGAGAAATATGACGAAATTAATTCATGATATTTTCTTCGGAAGATCATGTTTTCACAATCGACTGAGGTAGCTGTCAACCCTCAGTTTGATTGTGACATAATTTGATCTGTAACTTTCCCATATGTATCGTCGCGCATCACATGCATTAATATTTGGTCCTACAGTTAATATTCTCATAAACAGGAGGTTGGAAATATATGGTATTTAGAAATAAAATAAAATAAAATAAAATAAGAAAGGAAAACTCAAACATGATATTTAGAAATTAGTTATACTCCATACACCAAAAGCTTGTATTTAATTTCTTTTTGATAACGTCAACTTCATAATTTTTACCCTTAATCTACCCACTTATATACAAAAAAATCACACATGATCTATCTTTTTATTCTTACTACCTATTAATATATTTATTTATCTCATGGTCTACCTTTTGATCTTACTACTAATTAATCTATTAATTTATTATCTCAAATCAAATTATACTTATTATAATTTATTAAAACTCATGGCACTAGAAGCAATCCAAACTTTTAGTGAATAGATGAAGTATTATATATAATGTCCGAACTAGGGTTCTTAATTGCATAATTGTTGTCCTAAATCGTGTCTCATTCTGCATTTGTAGACTTAAATTTTCACTCTATGTATTTATAAGATGATCTCATCATTGTTCTCGAATTTTCAAATATACAATGAGACGCCAAATATAAACCAGATACATTGACTTAATATGTCCCACCCTTTTAGACTAAATGAAAGTACTATAGAACACATTTTGAAACATAAATTATGCAAATGTTGTATCTAACACATACACATATAGAGCATACACATTTATATGCACTATCTACTAAAACTTTTTTTTATGTTCTCATTTGTATGTTTTAATTTTTGTAGTTTTTTAAATTTTATATAAAATTTGTAATGACAAGACGGTATGTTAATTTTTTACAATTACAACATCCTCAATTATTTTACCAGTACTAAAACGATGTCTACTTACTAATGAATCGGCATAATTTTATTGTTAAAAAATGTGAATGTTGTAATTTAAAAAAAAAAAAAGTATTAGAACCGTAATGTTTTAAAAATCGTATAAAATTATAAATTGAAGTAAGGATGCCACTATAGGAAAATCAATCCCTCATAATAGGAATTGTGTTATTTCTGACGATAAATCCTAGAATGTATAAATAAAATAATTTATGAGGTTTGTTTTAGTTTGATAGAACACAAAATTGACCATTCATTAGCTGGATGTTGAATGATAATCTATCCTGTAAATAGTTAGTTGGGTTGTAACCCTAATTAGTGTGTCTGTAAAAAGAAGAGGTAATTAATAAGAAGTTCCCCTTATCGACTTTCACAATATCAATACTGTAGCAGTACATGCAAATGGTCCTCACATGCGATATGGGGCTATAAATACTAATAAGAACTGATCCCAAACAATTGTTCAAACTGATGGCATTGGTGCAAATTCAAGAAACTCCTACATGGAAGAAAGTGCTTGGTTTTGTAGGTCCTGGGATTCTGGTTTCTGTAGCGTATCTTGACCCCGGAAACTGTAAGAAATTTTTCATATACATTTAGACATATATATAATATATACTTGAGCACAAATTGTTTGAAAATCTACAACTCTCTTCTATTGCTTTTTGCATATGGCTAATTTGCATTATACGTATTTCTGTTTTTATAAGTAAAGTATAGTAAACAGTATCAAATCGAGAAAAAAAACGCTAGTTGTTGTGCGTAAGTTGGGTTAGTGATAGAGTGGTTAATAACTGAAGTCAAAAGTCTTGGGTTCGAGTCTTCAAAAATAAAAACACTAGATGAAGTTTATGGCTCTAGGGCTAGCTTATGCACATATAAAGAAAAAGTAGTCACGATTCTTACAAGTAGTAATTTCCTATTACTTAGAAACCGCGATTTTTTTTACCTGCAGTGGAAACAGATTTACACGCTGGAGCTCACCACAAATACCAGGTTAACATTGATTCCTCTCTCTCTTTATATAATCTTTTTTTCCCTATTAATTTGTTGTAATTAATGAACTGCAAAACAGTTGCTGTGGGTTGTGCTCGCTGGGCTTAGCTTTTCACTTCTTATTCAATCTCGGTCTGCAAATCTTGGAGTGGTTACAGGTGTCAATTTTTTGAAATTTTTACTCTTTATCGTATTAACTTTAATGGTGACAAAAAAAAAATCATAGACATGAAATTATGTACAGAGTTCTCATTGAAATAAATAGTTATATACAATTTTCATTAATATATCTAAATATATATAGAGTTTCTCCAACATGCAACCTTTTCTAAGTTTGTGGGAGGGAAGCTGTCAAGCTGACCCACAACAATCAGAAGAGGTGCGTGTGTCCCACGATCTTCTTCACTTTTGATTGAATGTGAAAAATTGTCACAAATACGGTGCGGAAATAGCATATATATTAATATTAATAGCCGATTTATATACTTCTTAAAATTATTGTTCCCTTGTACTTTAAGCACGAATTAACATGCCTATTGCTAATAATATGGTCCGATTGAAAATACTGTATATATAGAGGAAACAATACCATTTTGACCGAATTTATATACTACCTTTGTTCTTGATATATGATCTTAGCTTTTATCGGCAAGAGTTCTAATAAATACAATAAGTGTAAAGTGAGTAGATAATGAGACTCACATAATAAAATATGTTATGTGAGTAAAAAAGTGGTCATGAGTGATTTTCTATAAATAAATGAGTTGAGTGTGGGTAAAAGTGTTAATTTTTGGATGTGATCAATATCTATAAAAGTAAAGTAAACGAATTTTATAGATGTACAAAAATTGAATTAAATAAACAAATATGGTGGACGGAGTGAGTATCTTTTTCTCGATCCGTTATGCTATTTTTTTACCATCACATTTCCTTATAATTTTGTGTTAAATTTTTTACTCCAATTGTAGTATCTGGTTATTTACTTTCAGTTAAAGCACTCTAAGCTCTTATTTAATAGTCACTACTTTGGATTGACTGTACCATTATTATGATCTCAATATAATAAGGATGTATAACTTCTCCTACCATGTGGTATTATCAACGTGTTGATACAGTAACAAATTTATTACAATTTTTTGTAAATATTTATATATTTAATTTATAGCTTTTGAAACTTTTGTAATGTAATATCATTCCCTCATATATATACATCGTATGTAGTTATATTATTATAAGATAAATTCGTGTTTAACTAATAATTTTATTTTAAATATTGTGCTGTATTCATATCGGCTGAACTTTGTCATATATTTTTCCTATCGTATCAATACAAACCATGACATAACTAGACAAACCCTAAATGCACAAAATAGAAGTGAAGTTGTGATTTCGTAAAAGTTATGTGAGATATATTGGGAATCTTTGCGGATGCTATAATAACAAAATAATCCAAATTACAGAAATAATAATCCTCTTAAAAATACCATGCATCCCCTTAAAAAGAAAAAATAAGAAGCATACTACGCAAATGAAGAAAGTATTAATTAATTAATTAAACTTTGAAAAATAATCTTCTTCGGCAAAATAAAAATACAAAAATCATTCGTATTTAACAGAATGGACATTTTAGGATTCTCCGGATAGAATCGTCCTAGACTTATACATGAAAGTGAACTAATGAAAAGAGGTAGAAAACTTGCAGGTAAGCATCTCTCCCAACACTGCAAGACGGAATACCCCAATCCCATAAATTATTGCCTCTGGATATTGGCTGAGATTGCTGTCATTGCTGCTGATATACCTGAAGGTTCACATCTCTCTCTCTCTCTCTACACACACACACACATCTAATAACTTGAAACACAGATTATCAAAGTCCCAACTAATCTTAAACATTATTTTATGCAAACTTGATCAAACTCTAAAAAGAGAGGTTTTGGCAGTGATAGGCACAGCCTTTGCCCTTGATATTCTCTTCAATGTGCCTATTTGGTGTGGGGTTTTGCTAGCAGGACTCAGCACTCTTCTGCTACTTGGCCTGCAACGATACGGTGTAAGTAACATAAAATTTAACTAGTTTCATGAATATACACCAGGTTGCAAACTTTTTTGATTTCCTAAATTAGTACAGCGCGCACATGAAAATCATGTAATGCAGATACGAAAGTTGGAAATGGCAATCGGGATACTGGTTTTGGTAGTAGGAGGGTGCTTCTGGTCAGTTATGGTAGATGCTAAACCAAATGTGGAGGAGTTGATCAAGGGAATGTTCATTCCTAAATTGACCACTGCTACTGCTACAAGGGATGCCATTGCTCTTTTGGGAGCTCTCATCATGCCGTAATTCCATAATCGCGCTCTAAATTGTCTGCTACATCATATAACTTATAATCAGTTTCATGCACACACCCACAGAGATCTGCATAATATGTCGTATGTATAAGAATAAATGATAGATACTACATGCAGACAAATATCAAATTATTCATAGAATAAATTCACCTTTTACATCTCTAATTGAAAAACACCTAACAATTTTCTTTTGTATGTCATGTATGCAGGCACAATCTTTTTCTTCATTCTGCTTTAGTGATCTCCAGAAAGATTACACGAACAATTGATGGAATAAGGGCAAGCTACTTATCATTAATTCTTCACATATACATGTTATGCTCATGCGCGCGTCGTATCAGTCTTATAAACATAATAGCTACTTATATATACTTACTGTCAACGACAAATTAATATGTGATGCAGAGTGCAAGCAAATGTTTCTTAGTGGAAAGTGCAGTAGCCTTGTTCCTTGCATTCCTTATAAATGTGGCCGTAATATCAGTCACCAGCAGCGTATGCTCAAATCCGGAGATCTCTATCGAGAACAAGAACCATTGCCAGAATATCACCCTCACCTCTGCTGCTTTCCTTCTTAAGGTCTTCAAACAAAATTTACACACACACACACACAAGCAAAATATGGATGTATATTTAGTATATTTTATGCGTACACAGAATGCTCTTGGAAATTGGAGTTCAAAATTGTATGCACTGTCGCTGCTTGCTTCTGGTCAAAGCTCAACAGTGACGGGGACCTATGCAGGACAATACATTATGCAGGTATTCAATACTTCTGGAAGAATTTATTTTGAACATTTCATGCTTGATTAAATCTTTAAAGTGTAACAAGAGTAAAAGAAAATACACCGACACATATATAACTTCATCACGGACCTATATATGTATTAAGAATGCATATCAGAATTCACTTACACTGCTTGCAGCCAAGATCTTGATAAATGATCAGGAAGTATTACGTACACAGGGATTCCTAGAGTTGAAAATGAAGCTATGGTTGCGAAATCTAGTGACGAGGTGCATAGCCATTGCTCCAAGCTTAATAGCCTGCATTATAGGCGGCCCTTCTGGAGCTTCCGAATTGATCATCATCGCTTCTGTAATTTCTAAACAAAGCTCTAAAGTCACTTCCCTAAGTCAGATATAGTTACCTTTTGTTTGCTAAAGAATCTAACAGTTGTTATCCTTGAAATTGTTTAGATGATCTTGTCGTTCGAACTTCCATTTGCATTGTTTCCACTCCTCAAGTTCACTAGCAGTGAGGCCAAGATGGGGCAGCACAAGAATTCTGTGACGGTAAAGATAAATGACTCACATAACAAACTATTTGAAACTAAATAACACCAGATTTCAGCTAATGATGTTTTAATCTGGATATATACCTAATTTGTAGTACACCTTTTGGTCCAATTATGAGTTATTTAAAATTTCAACCTTGTTAAAAAATGATAGGTAACTCTGTTCCTATGGACACTGGGTTGTGGCTCTATTGGGATCAACATGTATTTCTTGAGTTCCAGTTTACTAGGATGGATTACAAGCGACAGACTGCCCAAGGCTACAGCTATAATTGCTACTCTGCTAATACTCCCAGTAATATTATCCTACATTGCACTGTTACTATACTTAACATTTAAGCCAGAAACTCCCACCACAAATCCACTGGAGTTCGTTTTGAGTTCTAGTGAGAGAGAATCAGCTGAGGAAAGGGAAAACTCTGCCATCGAAATTCAAATGAGTGACATGTGAGATCATATAAAAAAGGATGCCTCTTACCATAAACAGAGGCAGCAATTGTTGGAGAAACCTAATTGGTTGGCATTAAATTGTCACTGTATTGTCCTGTATATGAAAGTCTTTTACTATAGTAGGCATGTAATCTAGGGAATCATAAGCAAAAATATTTTATTTTAATAGCACTTTTATTATTTCCCGCAATTTAACTAGGTGATCACCCTCCTACCTCAGAATAGAAAATAAATATGTATACGTGCAAATGTGTTTCAATTGAAGCTTCTGTCAACAATATCTGTTTTGCTAACAAAATTATCACTCTTATTATAAATAAAGACCCAAAAAGTCTATATCTGCTTTAGTTTATTCTGGATTTATTTTTGAAAGGGAAACTGCCAAAAGCATTCAGCAATAGATATTACTATAAGCTTTTTGCAATGTCATTCTTGTCTTTGGGGCCTTGGAAATAGCAGTTGTACATTTATAATTCAGTTTTCATCAATATTATTAAACAACAACTGACACAGTCGAGCACCTCCTTAACATCCAAAATATCTCAAAAGTGATGATAGATGAGCCTAAAACCTATTCTCTCTCTCTCTCTCACCCTTACAAAGAGGAGGAATACCCCTAGTTAAGCTATAATGTATCGGTACTAATATATTCTAAATAAGTATACATGAAAATATTTGAAAACCACCTGATCTTGGTATAATTGCCAAACACTTTTGACACCGGGTACCAAATGCCAACTGAGTTTTTTTTTTTAATCAATTTAATACAGAAATTTAAAAACTACATCACCACAGTGACAAAGCCACATGAAAGCAAAGGGTAGGCCCAAGCCCACGTCAATTTTTTTTTGTTCTTCAAATATCAACAATCATCGGAATTATTACCTCAGTATGCTATGCTAATTGCAATGAACATGAGTAATTGTGCAATAAAGCCCCCAATGCCAATTGCAGTGGACGGAATGAGTGATTGTGCAATAAAGCCTCCCTCTTAGAAAATCCAAATTATGTTGTTAGAGAGCTACGCCACTACGTCACGGTGAGTCTAAAACCCGAAATCTTATAAATTACAACAAAACTACAAAATAACTCGACCACTCTACCACTATATCAACACACACCGGTGGAGCTTTCTATTGTTGCATATAGAGAATTAGTCTTGGAGGGCATGACGTAATCTCATACAATTGAAGTTAATAATTCCCAAAGTTGAGATATAACAACAATCCTATTGAATCATATGACATGAATAAATATTAAATATGAAAGTCGGTAATACAGCTTCATTAATCATTTACTTTTGCTTCAACTGCGAACTAAACAAAGTGCTTATATTTGGTGTTGAAGATGTGTACAAGCAATAGATAGTTACGTTGGCATTTCTATACGTACGAAAAGTTAAGTATCGCGTACGTATGTGGGGTGGGCCCAGGGCTAGGGGTTAGCATAAAAAGTTTCTTATTTATAAAATATGGATTTTTTTATTATATTTCTATCATATATTTAACTTTAAGAGTAATAGTGTAAAATTATTATATATTTAAATAATAAAATAATATATTAATTCATTAGATATACATTAAAAATTCTATTTGATTTCATCTTCCAGTATAAGATCGAACTCATAGTCATACTACAAGAATATATTACTTCATTAGATTTATATTAAAATCTATCTGATTTCATTTTCATTACATTATAAATCTATCTATGATTTTATACCAACCATGAAAGAAATAGTTTTCAAATTTTCGATATTAATTATGAAATTTCTTACAATTATTTAACTCTAATAATTTTTAAATGTGAAGCTCATGTATAGTATGTACAAAATACACACGCTCTCTGCTAGTAAAATAAACCTATACAAATATATTGACCTGTTAAACCAGGTACTCCATCTCGATATATCGAATTTTGGAAGAAAGCAGTTAATTTATAGTAAAGATAATTCATCAATCTATGGTCAAAAGTTTAAATTAATTAAATATGTATGAGTTGCGATTTTACCTAAATCTACTCGTTCATTCAATCAGATGTGACAGACTCAAACTCAGTTTGTCAAACCTACGAATTTGCGAAAGCTAACACTTCGCTATAAAAACATGATTCTTGGTACTTTAATAGTCATATGAATCTCAATTAATTTTCTTAGAATTTACCAAATGAGCTCCAATTTACACACTTTTTCAAAATATAAATTCTTTACTGGCGATGTTTCCTTCGATTCTCACCAAATGTTTGGAATAATTTTTGCATGACATGATAAATATTATTGTGTCAAGAAAAAATTATAATTAAAGTACATATTTTAAAAGACAAAAAGCGCATTAAAAAACATACCGAAGACACAACATTGATATAAATAATTTCTTAAAATTCCTGTTTCATTTTACTAGGGACACGCCAAATATTTACCATAATGTGTTTCATTTGGTTCGTGTATTCTTCGATAAAATCTAGAATTTGTTTTTGAAATTACTTTTTCATGGTGTGAGATTGAAGTGCCAAGAAAAAAAAATTATATATCACAGTAAAAGTTTTTATGAATTTTGCAAAGTACGTGTAGTTTACCCCAAAAAAGAGCACCAGAAACATAAGATAAAAGTAAATATTTTTGCTAGTTTATTCATCGTACTATCACCGAAGTCTGGTTTCATGTATATTGAAGTTCATACGACGTTTCAACAAAAAAATGTTTGAAAATCAAGAGTAGAATTTGGTAAAATTAGAAAAAGACAAAGTGCAATTTACCTAAAGAAAGAGTACCAAATTAAATCACAAAACTAAGGAATCTTATTTTTTTTTTGCTCGTTTGTGTTTAATTTTATTATAGACGCCAAATACCTTATAACTATAACATCATCACTTTATAGATGTCTTTATCGGCGGATTTCTCGCTGGATTCTCACCAAACGTTTGGTTCATGTATTTTCGAGGTTTATTTTCAAGGCTAAAATTCCTTTGTAGAATAAATTTTGCATGAAAATATTGAAGTTAATAGGACAAAATGCCAAGAAAAAGATTTATACTAAAATTTGAATGAAAATGAGTCATCCGGCACAGAAAAAAATAACCAAAAGCACAAAAAATTAATATTTTTTTGGTTGTGTATCATTTATTACTACAAGCCAAATACCATATATTTAGAATTACATCATCACTGCGGACACAACCTCTGGCAATATTAATTAAAATAGAGAGTTAAAATACACTTTAATAGAGCTATAGGATGTGGTGTATCTATTAATCTAATTTCATTATTTAATTAGTTGGGATGGCTCATGAAATTCTCGCATGGTGTGCGTAAAACTTGACAGTTGAAGGAAAAGGGGCAGTTTCACAATGTTGGTCTCTATCACGTTACTCACGCTGTCTTCCTCCTCAGCCCTCCCCACCACATAATTTTTTTGTCTTGGGAAATTGTTTTTCTTGGTAAAAAAATATTCAATTATTTCATAAGGAAACAAAAGTTGGTACCAACAGAAAAGGAGAAAAGCAAGCAAGGGAATGAAAAGACGCTACGCATACGCCCACAATAAACAAATACATATCTAGCCATAGTTATGACCCTCAAAGGTATAAAACAAAATTTGCTGTGTCATTCTTGAGCTCTTGTGATGATTGGTATTCTACTGGATGAGAATTTTGGCAATTTTCCAGTGATCTCTTTAAAAGTATATAGCTATGTTAAAGAGGTCGGTTCTGATGAAGCATCTGGTTTTGTAGAATTGCTAGCTGCAGAAAGCAAAAGACAAATTGGTTGTTGAATGATGCTGATCTGTTTGACATTATGGGAACTTTATTTTCTTTCCCTTTTTTGCTGAAAAGTTAGTTAACATTCAGAGAATGATTAACATCAAACATCAATTTTCAAATCACTTCCAAGAAGAAAAATATCTCATTTGTGAACCAACTAATTAAAGCAAACTCATGTAATGTTACACGGATTAAGATTATTTACTATTGGCGTCTTATGTTCTTAGTTATTGTTTTGGTTTTGGAAAGAAAACTTAAAGATTCAATTGGAAAATTTTGATATTCAACTCCATCTCTTTAAGGACACCTTATTTATTAAAGATAAAAATGTCGGTTCAATCTACAATGCTCTCAAGAAAGGAGAAAAACAAACTTCCTGTCTAGCTTATTAATTAGAGCGATTTATTGATTGCCTTTCTGTTAAGGAATGTGAATACTATTCTAAGGAAATACAAATGTTGTTCTACTTATTATGATATAAACTTAAATTTCAATTTCAATTCGTATTGCATCACAAATACTCAATTACCATTTTTGTTAAACTGAACAGGTACAGGCCCCCATTGCAAAAAATTTGAAAGATGACAAACCAGCATGGAGGATTCAAAAGCATGGGAAGAAAAGCAGGCTCAGTGTCAAACATCATCTATCATGAAGCTAAAATCATAAGTTTTTTCCAACAAGGACATAACTATTCACTTTCTTGTCAAAAAATCTACTAGTTTGATTCAAGTGAGATAAGTCGGTGGAGTCATAACTATTCACTTTCTCTCTCCTATGAAAATGGGATTGGATGTACAGAATCTTGCTTAAGTATAAAAATGTCGCGTAACTATGATAATTATCATCTGCACTAACACACGAGATCAAATAAAGTTTCTGCCCTTCACGATTAGGGTAGTATATATATATATTGTATTGAATATTAAATCGTAATCCAGTTTCATGACACCGCTTTTTCAGACACACCCTCCAAATTGCAGGGCCACCCTTGATAACTAATTATTTCTGGAACTCAAACCCTAGGTTTGCAGTGCGTGTAGTGTGTGAAAGAGGTGTATTAGTACTTAGTAGTGGTGATCAGGCCCATGTATAGGCTTTACAGAGACAGTGTGTACATATATATAAACATGTTTACAGATACAGTGTGTACATATATATACACATGTATGTATATATATGTGTGTGCATAGATAGGTGTAGGCATACATAAAGAAGGGTCCTTTTTATGAGCTACTGCTGGTATATATTGTCAGTAGCTGATACCAAAGTCTGGAACTCACTTACCTGATATGAGGGAGACAGTGTATCAGTATAGAAGAAGAAGAACACTTTCTGAACACTGACTTAACATTAAACAAATTAAAAATATGCCATTAATATTCATTTATTAATGGTCCATAACAGATCAGCAATCCCAATAACTTCTTTCAACACAATATACATATGAATTCAGATCTCCAGATCTAATTTCATACAGGACAAACACTTTTGATATATATGAAAATACAAATTCTAGTTAATAATTACTTTAATTTGGTAATCTATACTCTTCGTGGTTTAGTGTTTTGTCATAAATAAACCTTAGATCTTGATATTTTAGTATCTGGATTTAGGAGAAAGTTTGCCCCTTAAAACCTAAATGTTTAGAGAATTTCTTTAGGCTACTCATAATTAATAACATTGCAAGGGCAACATTTCTAACATTATTTGCTTATAAAGTGTAGAAAACAAATCCGAATTTGGTGAGAAATTTTAAAAAAAAATTATATATAGCTTAACGAAAGGCAAATTATGCAAATTAAAATGGTTAATAAGTGTAAAATATAAAAATCATGTTGTAAAATGTGAATTAAATCTGAAGATAGAGCACAAAATGTAATTTTACCGCTGCAGTATACATGTATGTCTACCTGGACATGCAAAATAAAAATACACTAAACAACAAAAATACCGTTTATTAATTATTGCGAAGCTTAATTCATCATCATAATCATGAAAAGAAACTGAAAAAGGGTGCTAAAAGCAACTTTAGCTGCTGGAATTTCTTTCAATATCTTGGTCCGATAATCTGCACCATTTTTTTAATAAAGAAGAAGGAAAAAAGCAACAATAACACACTGAACAGAGATTACATTTTGATTTGAACATGGAATTAATCAACAGTTCACTAAACTAGAAGAAAATTTTCATCGTCATAAAACCCTAAAAACACATTTATCCGCAAACATCATTTAAGGAATTGAAGAATACTGTGATAGATCACTCCATGCCTGAATTCCAGTCCAGCCGCTTCCGTTATCATCATTAACGCCGTTACTCGTCGCTGCAGCTGCATAAGAGCTATCAAAAAACCATTCCGTTGAAAGATTCCCAACTGCACCACTACCACCATCCTTTCTCGGCGTTTTGATTCCGCAAGCATCTTGCGTTGATGGAACCTCCAGATCCTGAAACAAAATCGGCTGTGGTCTGACGGAAGTGCTGCTTTTCTGATTTTCGCCGGGTAGAAGCATGGATAATCTTTGTTTCTGCAGCTTCCAGTGAAGATCTTGGTTGATACAGCTCAGGGATTCCATGGATGAGGCGAGGCTGCTTCGAAACCCCAATTGTTGATTTGGAGGAGGGTCGTTTACAGAAAGATCGAATCCGAGTAAAGGAGAGTTGGTTGCAGAGAGATCCAAGCTGTAACAAGGGTTTGAAGGAATTGCAGCGGAGGTGTTTGCTGAATAGCCTAAACCAGAGAATTGATCGAGTAGAGAGGTGGTGGGGGAGGAGTGAAGCCCGGGAAAATTGAGCTGAAAATCCATAGCTGGTGCAACTCCCTGGAAGAATTTCAATCCTCCTGCGATGTCCGATGACGATCCGTTGGAGTCGCCGGAGAGCGACTGAGAGGGCCTCGTCTTCTTGTTTTTCCTGCAGCCGCCGCCTATGGGCACGCTGCGCAAGGCGCCGCCTTTGGTCCAGTAGCGTCTGCATGTCTTGCAGAAGTGCCGGGGTTGCGTGAGGCTGTAGTTGTTGTAGTAGCAGAATTTGGTGTTTGGCGAATCGCATCTTGGGCAGCGGAGGGCGGGCTCTTGCGGCCTCGAAGCGGCGGCGGAGGTTTTCCGGCATGTAGAGCTCGGGGTTTCGTCTCTTCCGGCTGGTAACATGGTGGAAAACCCTATTTTTTAAAGGAGAAAATGGATTGAATTTTGTATTTATAGGAAGAAAGAGGAGATTAGTTTGTGGTGATTGAGTTTGCTTATGGAGAGGGGAAAGATGGTGATGGAATTCATTTGTTTCATGCATGAAGTTGATGGACAATGAGAGGATGTTGATGGGCTCCTGTGATCTTCATCAAGGAGAAAAACAAATTTTAGCTTTGTTTGGGAGTTGGATCTGATGGAATAAAATAAAGTGATAGTGAGTGAGAGAGAGAGAGAGATCTCACTCCAACTGCCCAAAAAATGGCACTTATTAGCTATTAGGGGTGTGCATCGGTCGGTCGGTTCGACCGATCGACCGAAATTTTCAAAACCGAAAACCGAACCGAACGAATTTTTTTGAACCGAACCGAACTGATTTATAATTTCGGACAGACCAAAAACCGAACCGAAAAAACTGATCGGTTTTGGTCGGACCGAAAAACCGACCGAAATATAAATTATATATATTTTTTTCTAAATAAACATATTTTTATCTTAATTATTTAATTAAAATATTAATTAATTATTATATAAAATATATAAATATATAAAAATAATAGTTTCGGTTCGGTTCGGTTACCGACCGAACCTAAAACGTAAAACCGAACCGAAAACCGATTTTAGTTAAAATTTTGAACCGAACCGAAAACCGACTTCCTCAAAATCCGAACCGAACCGACCGAAACCGATCGGTTCGGTCGGTTTTTTGGTTCGGTTCGATCCATGCACACCCCTATTAGCTATTATTATGTCTCATATGGAATAGTTGCCAATTGCCATTGAAATCATAAATTTAGATTAAATTTATAATTTGGAATTCACTTTTCAAATAAGTATCTTAGTTTTTTTTTTTTTCTTTTTGCTGTATATTGAAACTCCTTCAATTTTTTCCATCATTTGAGATCTTGATTTGAGAAATCAAAGTTTATGTTTTGTTGGTTCGATATGATGAATATATTTTGGTATATACATCATGATATAATACTTGCAATACGGTGGCAAATATTTGCATCCAGCCTAACAAAAATTGTTAAAACTATTTCGACAAAATTTGTCACAATTAGCAAGTATTGGACACAAACCCATATACCAAAATGTTTATCGAGTCCGTCAAAATCCGAGTTTGATTTTTTTTTTCTATAAAGATCTCAAATGATTGGAATTTGAAAATTTGCAGAAAAATAAAAGATTAAATACGTATTGGCTATGTTTTAAAGTCAAGTTGAAATTAGTGAATATTGGGTCAAAATTCGTAATTTAAATGACAATTATCTCATTTTATATTTGGATTAATATCACTTTATACGTCAGAGATTACTCCTATTTTCAAAAGTAGATCATACTTTCAGTATTCATATAATAATGTCTAATATTATTATTTATTTATTTGTAAATCTAAAATAAGTCCCTTTTTTCGTAGCAGATCGTTGTGCTAGTAATCTGTGTGGATCTAAATGATGTATATCTAATTGACATGAGAAAAAATGTGGTCATTTTTTTATTTGTGTATTAATTCCATATTTATTTTTGTTGTAAGCGGTACTATCCTATACTGAGAAAGGGTCTAGCTTTGAAAATGAAATTATTTAGTAGGTACTACTATGTAAATACAAAAAATATAGTTTGGTTCTGAAAATAATATTAAGTCCTTATATTTTAATTGGAAAAATGTACGATTTTAACCTAATAAATTGATTTTGTGATAATTTTAGTTTAATAAATCAATAATACCTCAATCAAGCCTAATGAATTGATTTTATGATAATTTTATCACATAAGTGATTTTTGGCACCAAAAAGCATAGCCAGCATCGAAATGATATATAGAAAACACAAGTCAGAAACGTCGTTGGAAATGATCTACGGGTTACATGTTATTTTCGATGTTAATTGTGTTTTTCGATGTCGAAAAATCACTTACAGATTAAAATTTTCACAAAATTGATTCATTGGATTTAATTAGGGTATTATTATTTATTAAATTAAAATTATCACAAATTCAATTTATTAGGCTTAAAACAGCTATGTTCCTATTTTAATTAATAGGATTGCACTGACGTGATCTTTTAGAGGTTCCACTTCAAAAATATGTTACTACAATCTTATAATCAAAATAAGAGACAGCATACAAATGTTTTGGTACAAAGTATTATTTTCTAGAAAGGTATTCATATATGGATCTACTACGCCATGTAATCTGTTTGTGGGTGGTGTACGTGTTCGCCTCTGGTGGGGGTAGGGCGAGAGACAAACAACAAAGACATAATGGGATGAGACAGAATGGACAGTTCTAAGTGATAAATGATAACTGTAAATGTAAGCTATAAGGAGGAAATTGGATTATAATTCTTTACTTTTCATAGTTTAATTCGAGTGGGGTTTTTGATTGTTTTATTACGCTAGGCAACAATTATTATGATCCTAGCAAATATAAGTGCCATTATCAAGTAAGGATTTTGTACGGTTTCATTGATGCTACACTTCATTAATATTCCACAAGTGTGACATCTATAATAAATTATATTCCTATATATAGAGAGATGCTGTACGACATTAATACACTTAGTGAAATGTGTAGTACCACCATACCAGCAATCACAAATTAGTATTGGTGGCTGAGATTATTATTTACTATGGATTTTCAGTCCCCTAATCTTTTTATATTAAGTATTAATTATGTATATACTACTATGATATGTATTATATGATGAGTGGCATGTACTAATAAAATAAAATATAATTAAATTAAGCCTCCCCCAACCCCGGCCCGCGCTTGCTTTTACTTGGACAAGACATGTCACATGCCCAGACCAAATTTGTGATCTTAATAAATGTTTCACTATAAATGTACTTATATACTCCCACAGTCCCGATATCCTTGGCTTCTTTCTTTTTGTATGTAGATTAAGGAGAGTTATGTTTATGTGTAAAGTAATGTGTGATATGAAATTCGATATACTTTTTAGTGTGAAATTATTTCTTTTTTTGGAATTGACTACAATAACAGGATTCTCCAAAAAGAAAAACTAGTCAACAATAATAGGATGTATGGAGTATAATTTATCTGAAAAGGTTAACTAAATCATTAGTGTTATTAAACACAAAAATTATATTCTGAAAAGCTAATTTAAATCAAGTTTTAAAAAGGGGGATGAGGCTGAATATAATGAACTTGAAGATCCGGCCGACTCGGTCTCATTTTTTGTTTATAAACCCGACCCGGTTATACCCGAGCTAAACCCACACCCACTTTGTATATATCAAATTAGGGATGTCAACGGGCGGTCTTTACCCGTACCGATCCGGAACCGTTCAAAGCCCATTAAATTTTAAAACAACGGTTCCGGTTCCGGTTCCGGTTCCAGAACCGCTTGGACCCGGACCGGTCAAGACCCGACCCGTTTTGTCCGGTTCCGGTCCGACCCGATCAGTTTTTTTTTTTTTTTTCATTCTATTGATAGAATAGCGTTAACTCACTCCGACAGACATGCTTACAATTTCATTCTCGTAACTTCATGTAATACCTTAAAATATTACCAATTATATATATATATATATATATATAGTAGTAGTAGTTGTACATGTATGCCAAATTTGTGAATTAAATGCGACATGTATATAATGGAGCCAAGATCCAAAAGTCGAAAGAATATACATCGAGAAAAATTTCAATAATTGAAGTAAATTACTATAGACTCAGTAAATCACAGTCAAATTAAGTGTTAATAATCAGTACTATCTTATACATGAAAACATGATATACACACGTAATTAGCTTGAAATATGATCAAGCTAGCTCTCATATTATAATTTCAACAAAATGTGGTCGCCCTCAAAATAATTCTTCAGCGTAATTAATCGTGTTCCATAAAATTAAAAACTCAAGTAACATACGTGTCAGCGCACCATGAGAGAGAGAGAGCTTAATAGGGTGGTAATTGAGAATAAGGCCCAGTGGGTAACCGGTTAGAAATGGGTAATACCCGATCCGGATCCATAATTTGATGGTCCGGATCCGGTCCGGTTTAGTATTTATTGGGTCGGTTCCAGAACCAGAACCAATACTAAATTATTGGTTTTGGTCCGGGTAAAATCCGCCCGTTGACACCCCTATATCAAATCAATAATGTATGAGTATTCAGTATTCGTCCTAAATGAGCTTATAAGCTCCCAAGCTTAAAATGCCTATAATTTGTTTTAAATGCTTATAAGCTTAGCCAAACTCCCTCTTAATAATGCCTAGATAAATGTTAAGCATTTATAACTAAAAAGCGATGAACTTGTTTTGTACGGCATTCAAATAAATTCCTATCATGTATAATTAAAAATAAAATAAATAAAAGAAGCCAGTTTTATTCAATGTAATTAAGGTATAGGATTTTGTTTCTGAACCTATAAGATTCACCAAGTGGTGCAAGTTTTGCATCCATATAACTCATTCGTCGTATGTGTGAATTTGATTGGACCTTGAGTCTAGACCGATAGAATTATTAAAAAATATATATATTTCTAATGATAAATCCGTTTGCTAATTAAACTTTGAATATACTGAAATTTTCATAATTATATCTATAATATTAATTAGTATATATATTTTAGTTTAAATTAGCATTTACAACGCTTATTGACCTTGAATATCTCTACTCCTTCCGTCTCATCCGAGATAGATGACCTATATATTTTTTCGAACTATCACACTCATGCTGAGATGTTTTCTTGTTAGTAAATAATTATCTCCTTAATATATATGGGTTCTATCTATTTTTTTTATCATTTTAATCATTTTGTCTCATTCTCCTAAATAATCATTTCGAAAAGAAATGAGTCATTTTAGATGAGACAAAAAGAGTAAATTATAAACTTTAACTAACTTCGATAACAACGACGAGCACAATTCATACTTTCTAATACTCCCTCCGTCCCAATATTCATGGAACATTTTTCTTTTTGAGTTGTCCCATTAAGTTGATCCGGAAAAGGTAAAAAGAATTTCGTGTCATCTACTACTTTATACATAAAACATAATTTTTCTTAATCTACGTGTAAAAAGGAAACGTGCCATGAATATTGGGACGGAGGGAGTACTTGTTTCTATTGTGGAACCACAATATACTTGAACTGTATTGAACCACAATAATTAATAACCACATTACTATCATTAACATATGTGTACAGTGAGAAACTGCTGTGGGATTTAGCACCATGTAAGGTAATTTCTTGACATTCAATTCAATGTTTAACCTCGTTGGAAGTTAATCATAATTAATTCAAATATATTTATAAATGTGAATGTGTGTGTATTTAAACGTAGTTTAATTCATGTGTGTATATACAGTAGTTATTACGTATTCACTTTGGTATTATTTGTTGCCTTGCTATTAGGATAGATTTAATGCAAATGTATATTTTGACGTTGTTTTGACTTTTCTATGGTTTAGGTAGTCAAATCATTGTCTAACTATTAGGAGTTTCTGTGAAAATTTAAAAGTTGATGTGACGGTTCAAATTCATTCACTCCCCTAGTTAATTGCAAGAAAAAATAGAACATTAATTTAATTTTTATCAGCTATACCCTTAATCATACAGCAATACGATTTTTTCTATATGATAACTTTATTAGAAAACAAGGAGAGTCTCATGAAATAAGAGAGAAATAAATAAAATAAAGACTAAGCATGAATAATTATCGGTGTATGTACATGAAACAATAAAATAGCAAAATATTTTTACATAATTAAAGCACGGTAAGAAAAAAAAATGAAAATATAGAGTCACACATTTAAAGAGTATAAATATAGTGTTGATAATTTCATAACTCATGCATAATGTATCAACGGAAATAATAAAACACAAAATGAAATAAGACATTATGAGATTTTGCATTTGCATTAATTGCGTGTATATATACTTTTATTGGAACTATGGCATAGAAAAATATCAGTACGTCTCGCAATTGAATTAAAATAAAAAATGGAGTCGAATTGGATTTGGAGAATTTCTATCGAACATGTAAATGTACTACATTCATCTCTCATATGATAATATTTTATTAATTTAATTTATATTAATAAAATATTATTATATGAGAAATGATCGAATTTGTATTTGCATCGGTAGAGATGAAACAAACCCAAATCGAGGAATTTTTTGGGAGGTTGTGAGAAAATAAACGTGGTAGAAGGCGTAAATTATGAATATATTAATAAAATGATGAATAGTTGGGATTGGGAGAGTGGAGTATCTCGTGAGGGGTGCATGGGATTTCCCGTGAGAGATGACCAAACTTACACACTATTAAGCCTTAGTCTCACGGGTTTGAATGCACCTCTTCCTATTTGGTTCCTGACTCCTCCTCTATAATTATATATAATTGGATCCACATATTTACTTCCTCAATCATTAATGTAATAATTTAGCCAACTAAAACAAAGTAATATGGAAAACTAATCATTTTGCATAGTGAAATTAATACTCTTTCAGCTACAAAACTTTAAAAGTATAGGGGATGTTTTCGGTCTCCAATTTGACAGTATTTTCATAGTGAACTATTCTTTTAGCTACAAAATTAATTAATGTAATGTTTATAATTATTTTTAATATTTTCTACAATTTTCTAACTGATAATTGATTTTTACGGTTAACTAATCCATAGTAGGGTATATATTTATCTTTAATTTTAATTTTTAGTGATAAATATTAATTATGAGTCATTATAAAATGATAATTTTATTTTTATATTAAATCATTCTTATAAATAATGAAATTAATACTAGGATACGATGGGACAAAAAGTTGTAGGATAGAGGATCTCATCGGCATAGGAATACATGCATGGACGGAGGGAGAGACAACTACGAGGGAGGTGTTGGGGCCCCACTGTGATCTTGGAAAAAGTTAGGTATATAATATAAATTATGTATTTCATATTTCTAAAAATTAAAATATGATTTGTCGGGAAAAGTTTATAAAGTATAGTTTTGTTTAGATACTAAAACCCTCTAATGATGAAAAGCCTTAGATAAGCTCATACATTGGGGAGCTTTCGTTAATATAATATGCAGTTGAATGTTGCAACAAGAAGAGCACAAGAGTCACAGACGGACGATGGTTAAGGTAGGTTCGCGTGTACGAGAGGTCGCAGGTTGAACCCCACCAAACGCCCTATGGGTTTGAGTCATCACACACCTGGTTTTCAAGTGTGGTTTGTATGTCTGTGTGGTTTGCGTATTATCAGACAGACGGGTTTATCCAGTCTGCACCTAAGGTAGCGGCTGCGGGTTCCCCATGATACCAAAAAAAAAAAAAAGAGCACAAGATCAAGCGGACCTGAACAAGGACGATTACAACTTGTTTTGTTCAGGTTTACTCCGTGTATATGAAACTTCACCAGAGACAAAGTACAAGTACGCCTGAAGAGTTCAACAAAAGTACAAGGTCAAAGATTTTCAACTATATCCAACTATTAACTGATGCTCGACCAATCAGAATGCCTCTACAAGTTACGAAATTGACAGAAAAGCCCTACCAAAAGTTTGCAATTTGGCATAGGACAAAGTGCAAACTTTGCTCGGATATAGTATTGATTTTCAAACATATACCTTGCAAAGTTCCATTGCGAGGAGGTAGACTATCTTTCCTACTAATAATTTTATCTTCCTAGCTATAAATACATAAAACCTTGATTTCAAACAATATAACTTCTAATTGACAAACAAACCAACATAAAGATGGAAACTCTCAATCTTACAAAGCTTTCGAGTCAAAATAATCAAGCTTTAAAACACAATTCTCTAGTGCTTAATCTCTTAGATCGTACTCAGTTTTCTCCTCTATTTTCTCATATTGTAAGATCATTTCCATCTAAGTTTTAGATCAAGTAAGTCTAGTCTTACATATAAGCATTTACATAACAATATCAAAAGTTTTCAAAGCGAATATAAACTTGGGCTCACACACTTCTGCACCTGAGTCATTGAGATAATGATCTAACCGATAAGTTATCCAGCTATTAGTAGGAGTATTATCTTGACCGAGTCACACTCTCTGTCAGGACTCAGGAGAATCCAATCTGAACATGAAGATCTCAGGTTATAATAACCTGACTTCTTTCTGAACAGGCCAAATGGATTTGGACTCAGGTGAGTATTCCCCTCCCCTCTCCCTACACACGGGTCGTGTTGTCAATTTCGCTAGACATTCGAAATTGAAAGTCAAAAAATCGGAGAACTCTGACTCTGCCACACCAATTTCTGATCTAATTACTCAGCCGCTCGGATATCCAATAATAAAACTAACAATGATAAAGGACAACCCAAACAATAAATTGCAAAAAACGATATAGTTTGTCATGCCCACACAAAAATGTAAACTAGGATGCCTAGAAATAAAAACGACAGATTGGGCTGCCCATAGCTTGAATAAATAGCTCAGCCCACTACCACTATATTCTTTCGGATTTTTTAAGAATTTTATTTTCATTTTTTTCTTCAACAGGTATCCTAATTTGTCGTTTGAAAATAAAATTGTAACATTATTTCTTATTTTTATTTTAATTAATATTTTTAAAGTTAATAACTGATACTGTATAGATATTTATGATGATAATTAATAAAATTATTAAAAGTTAATTCATGTATTTTAGCATATGTAATTTGATGAGTTTCGTTGGCTACTTCTCAAAACTATTTTCACGAATGATATGAGTTTTTACTGTTCGCAAACTATTGTTAATCTACTCAGTGGCGCCATCGGAACTCGTAAGGCCTCAACTTGATTGAGATCTCGCTGAATGATTTTCACCATTTAGTGTTTTTAGGTCAATTTCTTCAACTCTTTCTACGTTTGAATTTGAGTTTGAGCGCGGCTTTACTGAGGTTAAATAAACTTCAATTTCGTTACCATAAACTTGCAAAAGTCTCTGTCGCGAACCGAATTAGGAATTGCAGGACTCATTACAGAAAGGTTTTCTTCGTTCTCAATTCGTCTCTCTTTCGATTATACCCTTGATGCACAGCATCTGTTCGAAGAAATGCCCAAAAAGTTTTCTGTTTCTGGAATTGACTTGGTTCAGTTTATTTGATTTTAGATTCTTTCTGTTGTAGTTTTAGTGGTGATAGTTCCAGATATGGTAATGGCTGCTAATAAACCTCGGAGCGCCAGTTTCTCACGGAATTTCGGTGCAGCATCAAGCTCCGTTCCCAGCATTCCTGGGCTTAAGCATGGTCCAAACGGGACCATGTTACTTTCATCCGGCATTCCTGACCTCGACAGTAATTCCAAATAACCTTTTACTCGCCATATAACTATTTGAGATTCCTTTTTTTTATAAATATCTTGACAGAGATTCTGGGAGGTGGTTTTGCATTGGGAAGTCTAGTGATGGTTATGGAAGATCCGGAGGCGCCGCATCATATGCTATTGTTGAGAAATTTTATGTCTCAGGGGTTGGTTCATCATCAACCTCTAATATATGCAAGTCCTGCATGTGATCCCAGAGGGTTTCTTGGCACCTTGCCGAGTCCCATGGTATCCAAGGATGAGAAATCTCGTGTCCATGAGACAGAGCAGGTGGATTTTTGTGTCTATTTCTAGTTATTAAACGCGAGTGCTGTAGAGAATTTCTACAAGTGCATCTCTAGTTTTCACTTAGAAAGAAGGTATATCTTGAATTACAGGAGAAGGGGCTGAGAATTGCATGGCAATATAAGAAGTATCTAGGGAACATAGTTCAGAGTCTCAGAGAGGTATAGTTACTCGATACTAGTCAGTTTTACGACTCTGTTACTGCTTTTTCTTCTTGTTTGCCACTGCTGTAATCACGATAGTTGTTTATCATTTTTATTCGATAATGTGAGCCATTTTCTTCCTCATCTATTTGGTATTCAAAATGATGTTCGTTAGTTGGTAAAGATGGAAGCCCACTAGCTATGCGTTAGGGAAGCACTTTGAAGCATACATTTCCTTCAAGCAAGAAGAGTTGTGAATCTAAATAAATTGGCTGAAGAGACATTTCCTTCAAGCAAGAAGAATTGTTGGTAGCGCTAAAACATTTGTGAGATGTGGTAAAAGGTCTTGTTGGAAGTAACTTATGAAAGTGTTTTCTGAGAAATAAACTGAAATCTCGATATATACAAATAAAGAATCTGACTATTGTTTTACTTGCATGATTGCATGATTGCATGTCCTTGTATAATATGACAACACTTAAAGAGAGATAAGGATGTGTGTGAATTTGAGTTGCACATAGATGTCATTGCTTATGAGATGAGGTGGGAGATTCTTATCACTGAATATTGCATGATGCAATAGCAAATTACTGGACTCTATGAATGTGACTTATTTGTGCACTAAAATTTTCCCATCCCTCACGTTTGCTCTTCCAATTGACCCTATAGCCTGGCTTGTTTTACCAATTTCTTGCTAGCAATTAAATCTTAACATTTCCTGTCTGAAAATAGTATCATGTACTTGATAAACAGATGGAAAGTCAGAGTACTGCAATGACTTTGATTTGCGGAAGCCCCTGGAGAGGCACTTCTTTAGTGGAAAGCAGATTGATTGTGTTAGCCTAAAAGAATCTGCTGATCTTGGAGCATTTCATGAACGCTGTTCGAGCTTCTTATCTCAAGCAAATCAGTAATTCATTTTGCATTTGTGCCTTCAACTAAAATTTCCTAGCCTATAATAATCCTTATGCTTGACTATATGAGGAGGTCAAGATTTGATATATTACTAAATAAATGTTTGCTCGAAAGACGATGACATCGATCAAATCAAAGTTGTTCAATCAATTTTACAAATGAGCCAATCATTCATTGGTTCCTAGAGATTGTATAATCTAATTTGTCTTATCTGTTTTTAGGAACAATGGAAACATAACAGGGGTTCGTATTGCTATTCAGTCATTGTGTTCACCACAGTGTGAATATTCCAACAGAGTAAGTAGCTATTTTGTTTTGAATCTCATATTTTAGCATTTGTTTTAACTTTTAACAGCAAACAAATGTAAAGGCTTTGTAAGATGGATAGAGAATTAATTTAATTTACAGTGTGTATATAATTGTTAATTATTCGCCATTGCTAATTTTAAGTCTAGCTGGTCTATTTTTCTAATAAAATATAATCTGCTGATAGATCCCTACACTTCTGTAGGAATGGGTAATGCTTTCTTTTGTTAGATCCTTGAAAAGTGTTGTAAGATTGTCAAATGCAGTAGCTGTCGTAACATTTTCTCCTTCTCTCGTTTCAACGACCTTTTCTATAAGGCTGCAACATTTGGCTGACACATTAGTTTCTGTGAAAGCAATTCCAGGTGTTTACTGTTATTTTCTGCTTTTTCATGTAATCATTTTTGCACACAATGCTTATGCAGAAACATAACTCACAATTTATGCTTCTATTAGATGAAGACAAGGAACTGGCTAAGCTTCTTACAGGATACCAGGATATGGTTGGACTTCTTAGTGTGAACAAAGTTGCACGTTTTAACACACAGGTATATGTGGTTTGCTACTATAGCTTGCTGCTGTTTGTTGTGTTTCCGAAACTACTGTTTAAAACTAGAATTGACATATCTGGACTCTCCATTGAGTGAATTCCATGCCACATTCACCCCTGGACACCTCAAAAAGAAACGGAAGGTGCATCACATACTATGTATCAAATAGAAAGTCATACTATTACATGTGGTTTCGTGTAGTTCAATTACTGGTATCTATGGTCAGAAGCATCTGAGCTTATCTAGAACATTTTTCTTCAAAATTATCATAATATGATACGGCTAGAAACATCTAATTTGTGCCATCGCTGACATAGCTTTTGAAAAACAGGTCCCTGCAATTCTGGAGGCAACCACATTCTCAATGAGACTGCAGAAGCGAAGATCCTTAATTTTGGAATGTATAAACCAAGCTCCAGTGGATGGTGCAACTGGAGGGTCTTATGCTTCTTCTGGTAGTTGTTCTGGGTCTTCTAAAACAGGTTCCCTCGACTTTTAGTTGATGCACGAATGTCATTTCTGTTTGAAGCCCTTGAGCTCGTTCAATGTCTGGCATGAGCTGATCATTTGGAAAGGCTTTGCTAGAGCACGCGGTTGTTATTTTGGTGCTTTTGAGTTGCTGTAACTGTGAGCTTTCTTGTACTTTTGCCATCAAGCATTCTTGATGCCAGATTCCATTCGTGCAACATGTGATTATATTTATCAATTTTATTACGACGGACTGATTATAGATGAAGAGATCAGAAGGGTGAAACATAACGGTACATATGATCTGTCTGAAGTGATGTGAATTTGTGCATTTTTTCCCTCTCTTGGTGGATGTCAAGATAGCTATGTAATGAATCGTGCCTTTAACATTTTCATACAGGCCAATCTTTTGAAAGGCTAGTTAGTTCTGTTGATTTTATCATTATCTTCCCTTATTAGGAATGTTTTCCAGGTCTGATATCTGTTTCTATCCTGTATATTGGCTCAATTCTCTAATGTCATGTTTATAAAGGAAATATCCTTCACCTCAATTGTGCTCTCTCTCTCTCTCTCTCCACCATTAATTTTGGTTATATAATCCAACGACTAACGTAATAAATGTTTGTTACAATAGAGTATTATAAGAAATTATTGCACGACAAAACATATAAACGTTTCATAAAAAAACTATGTGAATTTGTATATGAATTCAAAAGTAAGCACAAACTGAAAATACTTGTCAGGAGTACTTAGTGAGACAGTATGCATTTAAACTAACAAACATTTAGTTTACTGTAATATATGTGTATACAATACGCATTTACAAAATCTGAAGATAATCCGAACAAGTCAAAATCTGAAGGAAGGAGCAAATATGAAGCCTGACTATATTTGTAAAATGTAAATAAACTTGATATTTAAAGTGTGTGAGATGCATCACTTATTGAAAGCAAAAGCAGAACATTCTCTTCCATCGAAATGATGGGCTCAAGATTGTACGATGGTGTTGGCTACGTCAATCACAAAGCGATACTTGACATCAGCTTTGGCGAGGCGCTCCATGGCAGTGTTAACGTAGTCAACCGGAATTACTTCAATGTCTGCCTTAATATTGTGCTTTGCCGCGAAATCAATCATTTCCTGTGTCTCTTTCATCCCTCCAATCCCACTCCCAGATATCATCTTTCTCCCTACACAATAGTTATTCAACTTCACATTAATATCAAACAAATAATATATTTCATTCAATTCATCATGTATATGTAGCTTCTGCACCTGCAAGTAGAGGAAAGATTGGTAGCTCAAGAGGCTTGTCTGGGATACCAAGCATGATAAGCTTTCCGTGGGCCTTCAATAGGCCAATGAGCGGCATCAGAGGGTGAGCAGCTGATACTGTATCAAGAATACCATCCATTGTTCCCATAGCACCCTATTAATAATACACTCCACATGATTAATTTAGTGATGACAGTAACTCACTTAACTAGACTGAGTATATATAATAAAATAAAGTACCTGCATTTGATCTGCATCTTTACTGATCAAGAATGAATCCGCACCCAAGTGTGAAAGTGCTTCGTCCTTTTTGTTTGCGGAGGTGCTAATGACTGTGACCTTAGCACCAAAAGCCTTGGCAAATTTAACGGCAACATGGCCTAGCCCACCCAAGCCCACAACTCCGATGTGCATCCCGGGTTTGTCTAGTCCAAAGTACCTCATGGGGCTGTATGTGGTGATCCCTGCACATAGGAGAGGCGCAGCAGCATCCAAAGGCATGGTGTCGGGGATACGAACAATGAAGTGCTCGTCAGCAACCATGATATCAGAGTAACCACCATATGTGAGGCTTCCGTCATAGTAATTGGCACTGTATGTGGGTATGATCTTGGGGCAGTAATTCTCAAGATCATGCTCGCAGCTGTCGCATGATCTACATGATCCAACCATGCATCCCACGCCAACTTTGTCCCCTACTTTCACCTTCTCAACCTTCTTCCCGATCTCTGTTACAACTCCTACAATCTCATGCCTGCAATCATCCATGTCCATTCTCAGCGCAGCAAATTACAATTTCATTAGTTCATAAGATATTATTCTATATCGTGTCATTCTTTTCTTGATTATAATTTTTAGTCAAGTATTGTAGAATTTGTTGAAAAGTTAGAAACGATAAGAAAATTAAAGGAAGAGGGCAGAATCGCACCCAGGAACAAGAGGATACTGAGAGAAACCCCATTCGTTCTTGATGTTATGAAGATCGGTGTGGCAGATCCCACAATACAACACTTTGAATTGCACGTCTTCATCTCCAGTAACCCTGTAAATGCTCCCATTAAAAAAGTATTAGTTTCTACAGATTGCTAAACATAATGAATCTACGATCATAAGCTTTAACACACTAGAAGAGGAAGATTGAGATACTGAAGATTTTTTTCATACTTTTAGTTGGGACTTCCTAGAGAGTGTATTACAGGAACAATGGTGCAAGAAACGAGTTCTTTATTTAGCGGTGCGTACAAGATTTAACAACACTTGTCTGATTCTTAATGAAAGAGAGAGAGAGAGAGAGATGTAGTGAGGAAAAGAGGGAAAGCACCTTCTGGAGAATTTGAAAGGGGAGAGATGGCCAGATGAGTCAGTGGCAGCCAATCCAAAGGCCTTCACAGGGTGCTCCGTTTCTGGTGATTTCGCCATTTAACAATTGAGAAGATTGAGAGATTGCAAATGAGTTTGTGATTCTTTAGCAGAAGGTGAAACAGTGGTATTTATAGAAAAAAATTATGCTTAGAGCAGACGTCCCCGGCTGCCGTTGTGTGAATATTCGATGCTATAAGGATAAACTTTTAGAGATTAGCCAATAAAGCGAACACAATTTTTTGGCATTTTTTAACTAGTAGGAGAAGGAGAGCTACCAATCATGGGCCTTCAACAAAACTCATTCTAGATTCTTATCACTTGTTAATATCAATTCCAGTGCACACTTGAACCGTTCAACGCCAATAGCTGTTGTAAATATCACATCTCGAGATCCTGTTCATAGTTGCATTTCTATTTTCTAGACACTTAGGTCTCGTGTGGTAGGTAGACACTTAGCCATTTGTAGTGTTTGGTTTTAATTATAGGTTTAATTATATGTGAATAGAAGTATAAAAATCTCAAATATCAGATTGATAGATTACAATTGAATAGAATGGACCCCAGCATAATTGAGTTGAATGATCATTACCTTGAAACACATCAAAACTCGGCAGTGTTAATTAGAGAGAGAGAGGACGAGAAATCGCACTAGTATTAATTATAAGAACTTCTTTTTTAATGATTTTATCATTTTTTTTAATTGTAAGAACTTAAACTGAGCAGTATATTAGAGAGAAGCGAAAGGAAAGCAGGTGAAAACAGATGAGTCTCTGGCAAGCCCTACAAAAGGTCTTCAATTGTGATCAACTTTTCTTAAAGAATCAATCTACGCTACAATAAAAGAGTCTTTTTTCCTTCCGAAATTAAATCTGTTTTGTGCACTGTAACCATATTATTAAACTAATTCAAGGGCCATTGTGTAGTATTATATATATTTATGTGAAATCTAATAATTTGTTTGAATTTAGGTTCCTCTTAAAAAATCAAGGTTCCTTTGAGGAGGCCGAAAAATCTTAAATTCCCTTAGACGACGTTGGAACACTCGATGCTATATCGCCAATGACATTCGAATTTTTAATTGGGATAAGAAGCCATATAGGACCACATTGAAGGTAAGGTCTTTTCTAAAACTCTAGTTGTTTAATCAGGGATACTATTATATTGATCGATTATCATCAGGCAACTTATACAAGTAAATGTTAATCATATTCGTACCCCTATTTTCATAACCCTAACTATCGAAAGCTATTTTCCTAACCGTAACTGTCGAAATATGAATTTTAAATATATATGTGGTCGGTGTAGTATGTCCAAATTCCAATCATAATTTAGTTAAATAAGATTAAATGCATGGTGGAAAATTGGTGGCTAGTTGTAACTAGTGTTTTTTTTAAATTATAACCCTAATTTTTGTTAGGTGGTAATATATTAGCCCAAATTTAAAACGTTTTAATTTATAGCCTGTGTTGCAGAACAATATATTATTTAAAAAATTAAAAAAAAAATGATTTTTTTTTGCCAAATCATATCTCCAGCTCTCACCCCCTCTTCCTCGAGTCGCCTGTTCTCGCCCACCCAACGGTCTCCCCACCGCCACCATCTCTTGCACAACCCGCAAATCCTAAAACCCAACACCTATTTCACATGATTCAATGACTCTCGCGGAGTGGGCTTTGGCAGCAAAATTCTGCAGCGAATTGACAGCAAAACACCCATTTCACAAGCTTCTACCGTAGGTCTCATTCTTTTTTCCCAGCGCAGTCGATGGAGGAACAAGATTGAGAAGATGGAGCCAAATTCGCTTGGTTTGATTTGAAGCTTTCTGTTCTGCTTTCTTTCTTTGTTCTGTAAGTTCTGGAGAGTTCTACAGTATTCATTTCTTTTCTACATGGACTGTGAGGGGGATAGGCGAAAGGGAACCGACCGGGAATTGGCAGCAAAATTCTGCTTGAATTGGAGATTTTGAGTTGAGGGAAAATTGAAGGTGATAAAATAGCTTGAATGAGGGTGGATAGAATTGGATCGAGAAATTTGAGGCGCAGGTAAATAAGTATTAGCAGCGATAAGGCCTGCGGTGATGGGAGGCTTGCGATCGAGGTGGCCATACTCGCTCGCCTGCCGCTGAAGCAGCCCTACCATCCCCCCGCTTCATCTTCCTCTCCCGATCTCTAATTTCAATTGCAGTTTCTCCTCTTTCTCTCTCTACACGAGATTTGTGGGCTATTACTCAATTGTGTAATCTATTAACAGATTTTAGCATGAGTAGTAATTCGTTGGACTTAGAGGCGGCGGTGGTGGAGGGGAGTTAGAGGGTGTTTGGCAGAGCTTGTAAGCTATTTAAAACAGTTTATAAGATGTTTATGAGCTTACAAGTTGTTGTAAAGTATTTGGTAATATAAATTCCTAAACTGTTTATAAGTTGTGAAAATAAGCTCTTATAGATTATAAGCTTCACTAAAAATAAGTTGGTCAATCCTAATTTATTTTTTCATAAACTTATAAACAATCATGAATTTATCAAAATAACCTTATTATAGTTTGTTATTTCCTACACATAAACTATCAACTTCACATCTCGTCAATTTTTATCTCTCTAACTATGATTTTCTCTTAACTCACGATTTTTTCTCTAACTTATAAGATCAATTACTAAAACACTTTAACAACTTATAAGCACTTGAAACATTCTCTCTTAACCTCTTTTGAAACATCTTACTCTCTAAAATAAGCTTAGCCAAACACCTCCTTAATCGGCTGTGAGAGAACAGAGTGGTGAGGAGAGAGAACGGTGAGAAATGGATACATGATTTTTGTCTTTTATTATAAAGAAAGTCTTCATATTTTTTAAAATAATGTCATAACAACTTCCGATGATCCATGTCATTTTCAATTGGCCAGAAATTTCGATACAAGTTATAAAGTGAACGCGATGGTCCATGTCATTTTCAATTGGCCAGAAATTTCGATACTGAACACCGGAGCTAAATTCATGCTATTTTTGTAATTATTTTGAATTTTGAAAAATGTTGCTAATTGGTTAAAATTTGAGCTATAATTTAAGATAACCCCTGTGAGGGGAGATTATGTTGGGGTGAATGTTTAGTAGTAATATAATTTTAACTTTATGGGAGTAGTTATCGTGATGAATTATTGATCATTGATATTGGGTATGAAGAAATTGTTAAATATGGATTTAGAAGACCTCATACTCCAGAATTTAATGATGATTAGTAATCAGTAATGTGTTGACAGGTTGGTGGGCTTCATCAAGTGGGCTAATGTCTAATATGAGAAAGCCAAATTAATGCATAATTCTAACTTGGGGACCAATAATAATAATAATTAAAAAAATCAGTTTGATTCAATTCAATTAATAAATAATACTCCATCATATTAGAAGTTTTAGAGGTATCAGAAGTGGATGAAAAAAGATTTCAAAATAGAATATATAAACTTAACAAAACCTACGACCAAGTTTATTTGTATTTCTTTTTTCTTTTCTTTTCTTAAGAAAGCAAGCGGATTTTGTTTTGTAATTCAGAAGATCAATTAACCACATGACATATAATTGTTGATTTTATGCTTTAAAGTAGAAAGAAAAATAGAACACTGTGTGCATAACGTCTTTTCCTTCTTGGATGTAAAATCTAAAATTGCCAACTTCCAAGATTTTACAATACCTGAAATCAGGCCCATCGTGTTTGTAGATTAGCCCAATTAATAAAAGAGCTAACACAGTCCTAGATATTGTTTCGGCCCATCAGAATTGAGCCCATTTAAACCTAAAAAAACTAGTTATATTATGCCTAAGTGACATATGCAATCACGGCCCTGGAAATTTTTTCGGCCCTTCATAATTGAGTTAATTCGAAACCTAAAAACTAGTCCATATTATATTTAAATTGACATATTAAATTGACCAAAAATGGAAAATTTTAATGTACGTGTCTTTGGCTTAGTGGTAGAGTGGTTAATTTTGGTCCTGGTTCGAGTCCATCCCCGATACGACTTTAAATTTCTTTATTAAATTGACCAAAAAAATGGAAAATTTTAAAATAAGTAGGCGGGATGTTTGAATCATTATAAATATTAGTAAGTTTGAGTGTGTAACTCTAATAAAAAAAAAAGTAAATATTTCTCATGTTTCAAAATGAGAATCTCTTCTTCAGGAGCCCCATATCTCAATCCCATAAAAATGTGAATGGATTAAATCACGGTAATTGAACGATTAAAAATCTAGGAGCAATATATTTCTGTATTGAAGGTTCATATGCCACAGTGCAAGACTAGTCTGGACGGGCTTTTAATCGGGCCTATTTGCATAAACAGAGCTCATAGACTCGCACAATTCTTAAAAATTACTCTCTTTTTGTTTCTGGTTAAAATATTTGAATATGCTTTTAAAATTAAGTTATTTTAGCTAATAAAATTTGAATCTATACCACCACATTGGGTGGCTGCACTACAATTGCAATCGGAATGCAGTGCATTATCTGTTTGCTAATTATGCTACCTACAAATCCTCTACTTTTTTCAAAAAAAAAAAAGAGAAAGAATTATAATAAAGAGATGCACAAAAAGGGAGAAAGCAAAATAGAAGGGCATTATTTATGACATGATGCACATCGCATAATGATCTCACCAAATAACATTCTTAATAAAGAAAATGACGCGTTACATATGTTTGACAAAATAAACAATTAATGCATTACTTGTCAATTGTCATAAAGACTTGACTGAAAATGGACAAGTTAATACAAGCACAAGATTTTGAAAATATACATCTTTAAGTTTTGTTCGAAAATGACAACAAATAAAATTAGCTATGAGTCTTTAAGAAGAAAAGCTCATTTTTTTTGGGCCAATTTACGAAATTTTGTTCTTGTACACGGTGACTCGAACCAAGGGCACCTTGGCTACTTCTGGACATTAACCACTCTACCACTAGCCAACACACACAAGAAAAACCCATTTTATTGTTTTTGTATGTAACTTTGTTGAAAAATATAGAAATCAAAACAAAAAATGTACAATAAACTTTATTATGAATTTATTTACTTTGAAATCTATCTATTAGTTAAAAAAATAATATCGTTTTGGATTTGGCCTGTGACCCTTCAATATATGAAGTTAATTTTAGTTTTGAAGATCAAGAATTAGAAATCAAAATAGGTCCATAAAATAACACTTATTTCGACCATCAAATTAAATATCAGATCACTTATTTATTTTATTTTACTGGAGCATATTGTATCCAAGTTAGATCAAGACTCGTAGAAAAACTCAGGTAATATGTAATTCCCAGTCTTATTAGAAATTTGGAATGTGAAATAAGAAATGCATCGTTTTTGGTCACTCGTAAACTTCCACTTGCAGATAACTAACCCACGCTAACCAATGGAATAAGGGACTTTCCGAGAGTTTATGTAATCACTTTAGATATTTCCAATAGCCAAACTATTGGATTTCTTTCCCCTAGAACGTCCGATGACATCTTTCTTTTCACGGTCAAAGTAAACCTAGGTTGTGAAGAAATACACATAATATGCATAAGATACAAAACTTACAAAATTGATTAATAATCGATTTGATTAGGACCCAGTCAAATACTAGCATATTCGACTAATATCTTTCTATAATTCCTTTTTTTTTTTTCCACAACAGTACTTTTGCATTTTAGTTGGGAGGCAATAATAGTGGGAGCAGAGTGTGAAGTTTCTTCGTTTATCAATTATCATGCGCCCATTGACTGACAAAATATCTAGAGGCAAAATTAATCATTATAAATTGTTTGACCAAACTGAAGTAATTCACCTCATAAATATTGGCCAAATTCATATATTTCGGCTGTCTGAAATAATGAGTTTTTTTATATAAATAAATGTAGTAAAAGATGAACTAGTTGATGTTATAAAATCTATAACTTACAAGTAGACATTTAATTAATCGTAAGAAATACTCTGGCCTGTTGAATGTTTACACTGCTTAAAATTCATTAATTCATGAACATTTAAAATTTTCATATGCATATCATAAAAATAGTTATCACCAAATCGCAATCCTTCATATGAAAATCTCGAGTTCATGGTTTCCATAAATACTACGGAGAAAATACGAAACTTGCACACTTTTAAAGGTTTCTGGAATTACTTAACCCTTATTATTTACTAGAATAAGGTGGTGGTTGGTATTCAAGAATGAAATAAGAATGAAATGGTGATTCATGCGTTCATACCCAATCATATGACTGAAAAAATTTTTACGACATAAATCATCATTCTCAAAGGAATGCTTATTCTCATGAACATGAGATTAATCATTCATCTCCTCCCTCATGGTATTAATTATTCCCATGAATATGAGATTAGTCAAATTTATTTTTTCTAACAAAACTATTCTTATTTATTTTTTATCTTAATAAATAATAATAATAATAATAATAAAATAGTATTTATGTTAATAAATAAATAGTAATTATTAATAATAAATAATTATAATATAATAATAGTGATAAAAATGATAGTTATTAATATTATCAACATAATAAATAATAATCAATACAATAAATAGTTATACTAAATAATAATAATATTATTAATATGATAAATAATAATAACAGCAACAATAAAAGCACTAAAATGATTATGATAATAATAATAAAATTATTATTATTAGCTAAAATAATATTAATATACAAAATAATAATTAATAGCAATAAACATTATATTAAAATGATAATATTAATATTAATTAATTAATAATAATAATAATAATAACAACAACAATAATAATAATAATAATAATAATAATAATAATAATAATTATTATTATTATTATTATTGTTATTGTTGTTGTTATTATTATTACTTAATTATTATTATTATTATTATTATTATTATCAAACCGAAATCGACAAAATTAGCTAACCGAAACCGATACCGATCGGTTAATCGGTTAACCAATTAACCGATTCGATTAATAATAACATAAATTATAAAAATAATGTTTATTTCATTTACTATATTTCATTCTTGTTCGTTCAATTTTATACATAACAACCATATGAATAACATATTTCATTCGATTCTATTTCTATCATCATTTCATTATAAAGTTCATTATATTCTTATCTAATTTCATTCTTACGTACTAATCATCACCTAAAAGTAATAGCCGCAGGAATTATGGAACAAAATGAATTTATTCTCCAACTCTAGTACAAGTGCTCATCTTCTGACATTGAAGTCAGGAGAATGACTTTCAAGATTTCAAGAAAACTTGCAAAATTATCATTAAAGATTTTAAAACGGCACCACTTGTCCTGATCAAAACCAAGGTCAAATTTTCAAATACAAGAAATTGATATTATACTCTAAGGTGGTGTTTACTTTGCATGATTAGGTTGAATAGATAAAATTAATCCAACCTAATCAAGTGTTTACTTTTAAGGATTAATATTTGAGGATATCCCAAAGCCCAAGATTATTTTAATCATTTGAATTGTTCTTCACTAATTTTAATCCAACCAATATAGGTAGGATTGAAATAATCATCAAAATAAATGGAGAATTATTTATCCTAATTTTAATCCTTCACTAAACCTTTGTAGTAAACAAAGGATTGATAGATAAAAATTATCTTATCACATATTTAATCCATCAAATAGTCAATCCTTCAAAATGCTAATCATGCAAAGTAAACACCACCTAAATAATTAATTCAGGAGTTACACGGACAAGGATCGCACCTAATTCGATTTCTTTACTATTAGAGAGACCGTCTTACTATATTCTTGTAGTATTTTTCGGATCTAACTCTTCTTTTTTAGTTTAACATACTATTAATGGAAGATGAAATCAGATATTTTAATGTATATCTAATGAATTAATATATTCTTGTAGTGTTTTAATACATATCTAATAAATTAATATATTTTTTAAATATATAATATATTATTTTACACAATTGTCCTTAAAACTAAATATATAATAAGGATATAATAAATAATATAAATTTTATAAATAAGAAACTTATAATATTAGTATAGATATTAATCTCATATTTTGTCTACATTATATTAATTTAGAGAAATGAAAAAGAAAAGAGGAATTATCCAGATTTCAAGCTAACTGCTCCAGCAAAAACGGCAAAGTTCGTTTATAATGTATGTTTGTTACTACATAATAACCACTATAATTAATGTAGAGTAGTTGAAGCTACTATATGCCAGATATATTATATTTATAGCTACTCGAATGTAGCTATTAATGAAACAGTTGGTCCAATATTTGATACTGTCCACGTTAATATTTTATTCGTACATGTCAATTTTTTGTAAAATTCCGACAGATACAAATAAAAGGATATTGAATAATCGTGTCCCCAGTTTTCAAAGTCGGACTAGGAGGGTGTTTTGACGGTGGATGAAACTGGTGATCTGACTGTGTTAAGAAACAAATAGAAAAACAGTAATATTGATCGCAATTTATATAAGAATTTATTTTTAAGTTTGAAAATCGAACCAAATCGAAATTTAAAATTCGGTTTGAAATTTTGATTTTCGGATCGGATCGGATTAAAATTTTTCCTCTAGATTAATTACCCCATCCAAACATTCAGCTCTAAATTCTTGAATCCTATTCTTATATGTTGTTTTTGACGGTGGATGAAACTGGTGATCTGACTGTGTTAAGAAACAAATAGAAAAGCAGTAATATTGATCGCAAGAAAATTTTTATTTCATCGATACACGTCAATCATGTATCCATTTGTCATATAATTCAAATAATGAGTTTGACATGAAATTCAATGTTAGACTCTCCAATCATATCTTGTGCTGTATTAGTATCAACATTTACATCACATGTATTAATCTTATCATGACATTGGATTGAAAATAGAAGATAAAATGAGAAGGTGAACCAACTTGGGATCTTTTAATATTCCACTTGTTGGTATCAGTTTCAGTTTTGTTTTAGTTTTTTTTTCATTTTTTCTTTAATTTTAATTTTTTTAGTTTTATTTTAATTTTAATTATTATTAATTAGGATTTAGTATACCCAATTCGGGTATATAATTATTTTTAGCATCTTTCAATTTCTTTAATTTAACTAAATCTCTAGCTTCAATTTTTGGTAATAAATACTCACCCATCCCACCCAAGACGGTTCATTTCTCTTCGACACGGTTATTTAAGAAGAGTATAAAGTGGTTAAAGTGCTAAAAAGTAGGTAGGTCTCATAATTTTGAAAAGATAATTATTTCTTAAAAATGAAATAAAACATCTTGAATGAGATAACCCAAAAAAGAATATGTGACATCTTGAGTGGGACAGATTGAATATTAATTATGATTCAATACATATAACAATTTTATTTGTATAAGAAATATTATTAAAAATATTAAATCTAATAATGGACATGGGTGGGACGCAAATAATTTGGACACAGAATGTGATTCATGTGAACGCCGTAGTAATAATAATAATAATTTGGAAAAAGAAGGAGAAAATAAATAAGAGTAGAGGAGAAAAGAGAGAAGTTAAAATTATTGATCAAACTGGTCACTCAAATAAAACGCAGATGGGATCCTTTGTCTCATTCTTGGTTTCTTACTTCGTATTACACTTCAATTTTTTATAGTTTTTAATAGTTATTTCTCTTCAATTTTAATTTATTATATTTTAGTATAAGTTTAAGATAAATAACTAGGATTCACTAATCTAATTAGAATTTATAATTGCTGTTTATATTTATTTTCCATTTTTTACCATGCGGATAGAGAAACCAGAGACTACCTCTATCTTGAAATATCTCTTTCCTGCTAAAAATAGAACAGATAATAGTAGACTGATAAATCTGGTTACGTGAGTATGCGAGATTTATGTAAAGCAATAAAGAACACCAAGGCTTTACGTGGTTCGATCGTCAATGAGATCTACGTCCATGGAGGAGTGATTCCTCAATACTTTTACTATGATTTGAGTACAGTGAGTGTAGTTACAAGCTCTTAGCATTCAATAAGTTGCCAACCCTTCACCGCCAATTTTCCTTCTATTTATACATATTCGAGCCTGCGCCTAAAGGCGTGCCCAATCTCTCCATCGTCGGGACTCTTCCGGCGTGCCTCCATCGCCGGGCTCTTCCGGCGTGTCCTCCATCGTCGGGCGGGGACGCCGCTTCCGTGCGCCACGTGGAGGTGGCGCCGACTTTGGTTCTGGGGCAGGTTTTTGGGCCGATTAGGCTCGCTTGGGCTTAACCGTGGGCCCGCTACCAACGTTAGGCCCACTCGTTTGGGCTGTTAGTGGGCCCGATCGGTTGGGTCACATCCCATCATAGCCCCCGAATAGTCGAGTAACAATCATGCCGGTGGAGTGAAGAGCGCGCCGGCCGGCGAGGTGTTCTTTCACCGTTGTTGTCGAAGGTATTGTCTTTTCGACGTGAGGGTTTATTTGGCGATCCGTTCCGAACCGAGTTGGGTGGTGCGTTGTTCGGCATGCTTTGGATAACGACCCCCACGAAGGTTACGCCGAGGTCCGATCCGAGCGGCACCGCCTTCCGGAGGACGCCGAGGTCCGATCCGAGAGGTGGATCTAGATGGAGAAGTTGCGCCGATGGTGTCGAGGTTCGCCCCGAGTGACCGCCTTCTAGGGATGCCGAGGCGCGGCTGGGCTAGGGATGCCGAGGCGACACAGGCGGCACCGAATCTGGGGCCGGTTCGCCGAGGTTCGATCTGGATGGAGATATTCTCGGAGGGCGGTCCGCTGATAGACGCCGAGGTCCGATCCGATCCCTCGTTATTTGGGGAAGGCCGAGGTACGATTCGAGGCGCCGCCATCCGGAGGACGCGGGGTCCGTGTGATGATTGCGAGGTCGATCGGCGGTCTATCTTACGCTAGCGCACGCCATACGCGCCTGACGGTAGTTGGGCACTCAACCGCGTGGACTCCACATCGAATCACGGTAGGCACGTGTGGTAGTTGAAACGGCCGCCAGGCGCCCATTCACTTTATAAATAGCCCGCTGAGGAACTGCTCACTTTCTCCTCTTCGCCAGAGCAAAAGAACATACCAAATTTTCGAGTGTTCAAATCTTTGTCCGATCAAGAAGCGGGAGCCCTTCTTTAAAAAAGTAAGTATGACTTTACATCTTCTTTCTCTCCGGTTCTTCTTCCACCCTCCTCTTGATGAAATTATTGAGATTAGGATTTTATGTGCCATACCTTGGGGTAGATCTCGAGTATTAGCGAGAGTGCCGGAAATACCTCTCTTGGGACGGGTATAAGGTTAGGAATGTTAAATCATCTCGACCGCCACCGATGTAATGAGGGTGGGAAGGAGTGTCATCTGCCGACTGAGGCTCGGTGGTGCTGTCGGGGCCCCGTGATCGAGCTTTGCTCACGAGGGTTTTTTGACGGTGAACGAGATGCCCCGAGGCGGTCTTAGATTTCCTCTAGCTCCCATTTTTGCACATTCAGAATATTTCCAAATTCCATCCGCTGGTTTACCCCAAATTCTATTAGGTCAAGAGTTGAGATGGAGCTTTCTTGTTACGGCCTAGCCGAGGAGTTCTCCTCAAGTCTTGATGCGATTTTTCAGCACAAGTGTACAAGAGGAGGTACTATTTTTCGCCTACGGCCATTTAAGGTGGCCCACCTCCAAGGTTTCACGGTGGCAAAGTAAATACTTTTTTTGGGTGATGGGCACCCGAGCTACAAGTGGGGTTGGGTAAATTTCGGGATATAAAATTGAAACCCTCGGCTACATAGAGGAGCAGCTCAACATGCTCGGTGAGGTCTCGGTAAAATTTACCGGGACGACCTCAATAACGCCGGGTTGAGCATACACAGTCCGGACTCGGTGGGGTCCGAGATGGGTGAGGCACCCCATTTCTCTTTTTGTACATCCGACCTCGCCGAGTTAACGCGATTTCTCTTTTCAGGTGCGGAAGCCGACGTTGCAAGAGGAGGGTATTCCCCGCCAGCGCGAGCCTCCGAAGAAGAAGGCGAGGCGGGCGGATTGCAAGCACCGAAGAAGGTTGACGATCTCACCAACCGGTGTGAGCCTTTGTCTGGTCGAGTCCGTCCCAGAAGCAGATTGACTTTATCGAGCACGTGGTGCGGGCTCCGGTTCGGCCGCACCTCCCATGTATAAAAGCCCTCCGCACTGGGTTTTACGTGCTCCGTGATATGTGCTAACTTGTATTGTGTTTAGAAAACGAGCTCGATGATCGGGGACCGCAACGTATGGCTGGGTACATCTCCGGAGCTCGCCGATGTGGGATCTTTGAACGGAGCTCACCGCCGCACGAGCAGACGCGGAGGCCGCGCGGTGCCGCGAGGGTGGAGGCCGAGGCGAGGGGCCGCCGAGGCCGCCCGAAAAGAAGGCCCGGGAGCCGGAGTACGCCGTGAGCAGAGGAGGAGGCATGGCGAGGTCGCCGGCGGGCATGAGCTTCCGATGGGATGAGTGCCTGGCTTGGCGGTCAGGCCAATGTTGAGGGCCTTCGCCGCAAGCTCATCGAGTCGGAGAGCTTTCGGGCTTCATCGCCGAACTTGCCGCCGTGTTGAAGCCGGGTGGTGTCGATCACCGGGAAGCTGGCGGCCGCCATGCCGATTCGACAAGGTCAAGCATGGCTGGACCGAGATCGACCTCCGAGCCGAACAAGCGCTTACGCCCGGGTGATCTCCGGTGTTGGCTCATTCTCGGGCTTGGAGGCCCCGGCGCCCGGCTCGACCCTTCTGACGGCTGAGGTCGTCGTCCAGTGCAAGGAGGATGAAGATCCTGAGCTTTAGGAGCTACTTGCCGAGGTGCGGGCCGAAGCCGAGGAGGAGGAGGAGGAGGTCCCGGAGCTCCCAGCTGGAGGGGGACAACCGCAGGAGCAGCAGGGGCAGCAGGAGGTCGGCGGTCCGCAACAAGCCCGAGATCGATGGACTGATGTAATAGTCGAATCGCCGGGTCGATAGGATCCCGAGCCCTTGTAAAATTTCCACTTGAATAATAAACACACTATTTTGAAACGCGATCTTCTTGTTTATTGCTAGCACATCGTCCTCAATACCGGACTTGATCATGACTTGCCGCCAAACTAAAAGAAGTCCGAGGTGCCTCGCCGAAAAGGACGAAGAAGTCTTTGCTCGAAGAGTCGGTCGCCGAACCGACCTGTGTTTTGGCCAAGATGGACGCCACCGCATCGCCCACCGAGTGAAGAAGAAGTTGCATGAGGCTGATTGCGGTGGCTCGCCTCCGCCGAGAACGAGACTTGTCACCGGATCCCCGCATCTCAAGTCCGGGGTAGACTTGTTCGCCGACGCCGCTCATGGACGCTTGATGCGAGATGAGGAGGAGCTCGAGATGGCCCGAGAAGCTAGCGCAGCCTCCAAGAGCACGCAGAACGGCCGTGATTCGCCGATCCGGGCGGTTCGACCATCTCGAAGTTGATGAGCGGGTTCGTAGTCCTGCTCACGGCGGGGATGCGCCGAGGGACGGCGAGGACCGAATAGTAAAACTTCAAGGATTGCCTCGACTCCCTCGTGAAGTACTCGAGATCTATGAGATCGCCCCGAAGCGCCGCCCGCCTTGCGCAAGAGCTGCATCACCGCCGACCCCATCGTGTCGTGGTCGAAGGACCCGACGATGGGGCGGTTAGGCCGACCACGCCAGTCCGAGGCTACTTGGTCCGGCTGTCCTGTGTGTGTCTCGTGGCGGCCCCGAGCTCGAGAAAGAGGCGCCGAGTCCGCCGGGTCGGGGTTAGCTAGGAAGTCGCCCGAGGTCGGATCGCAGGCGGGGCACGGCCGAGCGACCTCGGCCCCGGAGCTTCTTCCTCGTGGTCTGAGCACTTCAAACTCGCACCGAGTGTCCCCGAGCAGCCTCGGGATGCTTGGGGTCCCCATTTCAGACGGGGTGCCTCCGAGGCCGCATCGAGCGCACCGAGCGGGTCATTGGGTTGCCGGCCTCGCTGACCGGGTTGAAGGCACCGAGTTCGCTCTGTGAGTTCATCGCCGACCGGGATTTTGTGCAGATCGTGTAGCTTCAGCGAGTCGTGGCGGAGTGGAGCTCGGAAGCCCGAATAAGTTTGTATATAGCTTAGGACTTTGTATATAGTCGTAAATGTATTTAGACTCGTTTCAAGTGTATATTTTCCCCGAGAGGTACAAACATAGCTTAGAACTTCGCTTTGGTCGTAAATGTATTTAGATCGATACGTATGTATATCTTCCCAAATAAAGGGTATGAACGAGCTCGGAAGCCCGGTTGACTTCAGATATGACTTGGAACTCGGTTTGTAGTCGTTAATGCATTTAGGCGTGTAATCGGAGTGCATATCTTCCCAAATAAAGGGGCATAATTTGACGAGATCCGATCCGGATGTCTTCTCGCATGTAGATATTCCAACTTAATGGGTAATCTGTGATGCGCATGTAGACGCTCAATTTAATGAGTAGTCTCGTATGCCTTGCATCGAGACGCTCAATTTAATGAGTAATCTGCGAGTGCGGCGCGCAGACAGTGAGTACCCTACTTAGTGGGTTTTTCATCTTCGTAGAGGCGCCCTCGTGAAGGTTTAGATGTGGTATATCCAAATGGATGTTCACATAGATATGAGACAGTGAAATATTCATTAGAAAACAAATGTTTTATCAATATGTAATCAACATCGATTTGGCAAAACAATAAAGGACTAACATGATGCCGATCCGAAATCGAAGCTATGTAAAGACTCCTTAAATGAGTGATGTGCTGTGTTCGGGGAATAAGTGCATCGGATAGGTGAGCTAGCTTGTAAGCCCTTTGCCGAGGTCCTCGTGAACGCGGTATGGGCCTTCCCATGTCGGATCCACTTTGTTAAGACGCCCGCCTGACCGGCTTCATTATTTCGAGGACGAGGTCGCCACTTGGAGCCGGGCTTTGACCCTTTGTTGTAGCACCGCGCGACCGGCCCTCAGATTGCTTCGCTTATACGGCGAGCTCGCCTCCTCGAGAGCATCAAGGTTGGCACGCAGTCTTCCTCGTTATCGGGCGTGGTCGGCGGGAGAGCGAGAGGCTTGGTGCGCCGATCTCGGTGCAGTATGACGGCCCGGCACAGAGACCGATCGAAGGGGTTTCTCCGCGAGGTCCGAGGTGTCGCTCAGAGGACCGAGGACTTGAGGGAGATTTTCGCCCAATCACCTTTAGCTCGGCTCAGCCTTTCTTCAATCCTTGTACGATCGCAGGTTCGTCACCCCGGCCTCGACTATTCACCGCGGGTGTGCGATCGAGGTGAAGCATTGCTCGATCCGGAGCTCTTCACACCACCTGAAACTTCCGTCCACGAACCGGGTGTCGTTGTCCGAGATCGATGTGCGGTATGTCAAGCGGCACTATATTCTTCCACACGGGGTCCAATCCTCCGCCAGAGGCTCGAAAGCGGCTCGGCCTCGACCCATTTTGTGAAGTAGTCTATGGCTACGACTAAGCATCGGTCGACCGGTGCTCGGTCGAACGGACCAACGATGTCGATCCCCACGCATGAAAGGCCGTGGCCTCGCAGTCGCTCAAATCGGTTTGGGGTAGCTGACCGTGGAGTGAAGCCGCACTTCTGACACTTTTGACGAGCTCGCCGAATCTTGAACGAGGTAGGCCAAGAATATCCCGACCTCGCCTTCTTCGAGAGCTCGCAACCCGATGTGGCTTCCGCAAGATCCTCGTGGATCTCATTGAGCACGTAGTCGCTTCTTCCGCCCGAGGCACCTCGGGAGGGTTGAAGGTAAGACTTCCAGTAAAGCGCCTCGTGTGAGGTACTACGGGATTTCGCCATCATCTTTTTGCTTCGAGCCGATCTTGAGGTAGCGCCATCTTCCGTGACAGCCTTTATGGGAGACATCCAATTCGGCTCTATCTCGTGATGACGCCGATGTGAGACTCGGCTATGCTTCGAATGAACCTCCTCCGGTGGATTTGTTGACGACGCAGCCTAACTTGCCGAGGACGCCACCGGCCGTATTTTCCGGGATTCGATGAATCTTTCGAGTACCGAACGAGGTCAAGATCTCCTCGCTTTCTCGAGTATCGCTCATTCGATCCTCCTGGCCTCAGATTCCGCCAGACCGGTTTACCACGACCGAGTCTCCAAGATCCGGACATGGTCCACTTTCAATTCCTTTGTGAGGCGGAGTCCCGAGATCGCTCATACCCACCTCGTTGTTGGTGGTCGGAAGGTAAACCGGAGGCGAGGTCACTTCTTGTTTGTCCGGCCGAGGAGGAGGATGCTCGCCCGCTACCCGCTTTTGCATGAAGCCCATCCACGACATCCGCCAACAGCTATCGGGCGGTGCAGGAAGGATTCTCGCAGTGGGGGCGGGCATTGGGACGACCTCACCGGTAGAGCCGACCTCGTGAATTTGGCTTCCACCAGAAGTCACGGTAGCTTGCCTTTTATGACCGGCCGGGGAGACGAGATGTCGTGCTCGCCGAGCTCCAGGCCCACTGCTATGCGTCCGGATGACTCGCTTGGACAAGACTTGTCTCAAAGGTAGGTCGCTTAGCACCGGACGTAATGGGCTTGGAAGTAGGGTCGGAGGCGCCGCTGGTGTTCACCAAGGCCGGTGCTACCTTTTCGAGGTGGTGTACTCGCCTCGGGTCCCTCGAGAGCTCGGCTAATAAAGTAGATGGGAGTTATCGTCCGACCTCATCCCGACCAATATCCGCTGATTGCCTCGTTAGAGGCGGCTACACAAAGAGAGGAGCTCGCGCTTCTTCGGGCGGTCGGGGTGGGCGGTCGGCAAGATACTCTTTCGGTGCGTGAAGGCGATCCGTGTTCCTCCCGCCAGCGAAGTCCCGAGCTCTCCTTAAGATCTTGAAGAAGGAAGCCGCCTCAAGTTCCGAGATAAGAATCACCGAGGCGGCTAGACACCCAGTGAGTTTGTGGATCTCCGGATGGTCTTCGCACTTGCATTTAAAGCACTGCTTTCACCTTAGTGGGATTTGCCTTGCACCTTCGAGAAACCCAAAGATCCTAGGAATTTTCTCGCCTTCACCATGAATGTACACTTGTGGGGTTGAGTTTGAGGTCACGACCCGAGGAGCCGGAGAATAGTTCGAGGTCGTCGGCGCAGCTCTCCGCTTTTGACTTCGACCACTATGTCGCCGACGAGACCTCGACGATCCGCCCGATGTGATCCTTGAATATGGCGCCCACCATTCTTCGATAGGTAGCCCCGCTGCTTTTTCAGCCGAAGGCATCTTCCTAAGACGCAAAGACACCAAGTCGGTGATGAATGCCGCCTTTTGGGCGTCCTCCGCTCATCAGACTTGGTGGTACCTTTGTATAGATCTAGAGTTCGAACATCTCGTGGCCCACCAATGCCTCCATCTTCTTGTCAATGTCGGGAAGGGTAACAATCTTTTGGGCAAGGCTTGTCGAGGTCGGTGTAATCGACGCACATCTGCCGTTGGATTTGTATAACGAAAGCGTTTGGTTGAGCTTGTATACAATGTTTCGTTACCACTATTACAATCTCCTATCCGATTTGAATACTTGATTGCATATATCGTGTCCCCTTATCTCATATATGTTAGATCATACAAGGTGTAGAAGATCACGTAAGTCCGTATGATTGGTCAAGCTTAATGAGATATAAAAGTTTCACAAACCGAGACGACTTAAGGACGAGTTGTCGGCTTAGGCTGCAGATAGATAACAAGTGACTCGACTTAGTTGCTTGTCTATGCCGGTACGCCTCTCGACGTATCAAGGATCACATGAGATGTGTTCTTCTTTCGACCGCCGTGAAGAACCAAGATCTCGTGACTTACGATGATCTAAACCTCGATAAGGTATTAGGTGAGTATGAGTTGTCGACCATCACTTTGACTTGTTATGAGCGAGGGTTAGATGTTCAACCCAAGATTCTCCGCATCTCGGGTGGTGGCGTCTTGTATGTCACGCTAGTTATCTCAGACGAGTCACCGTATCCGCTAGGATGATGACGCCCCTTAGGAGCTCAAAAGGTTTATTGTACTAAACCCCGCAGTTGAGTTAGCTCAAGTACAATAATAAGGTTGAGTGGTACTACTTAAGGATATGAAGTTATTAATCGCTTTAAGCAACAAATTGCTATAAATGATTAACGGACGCTCGATATCTTAAATACGGGATTCAGAATGTCTAAGTGCAAGCCCGACTCAACTTTGTAATAAAGGGTAAGTCAAGATTTATTCTCTAGTGGCATGAATAAATGTTTATAAATTAATTTATGTTCAACGAACATAAGATAATTAATTTATTTGAGGCCCATCTTTATTCCTCTGATTTGATCCACGGGTCGGCCCATCCAAAGTTCAGTAGATCGAGGAAATCACGCCCTATAGCTCTCAAAGGCAAGATTTTATTCTCTTTATCCCACAAGGATATTATTATATTTATGGTATATGCATAGATCCTTTCCATATAAGATTATGGTAATAATCCGTAGAGTATGGAAATAATCGAGAGTATGGAAATAATCCCAAGATTATGGTATTTTTCCATATAGGATTATGGTAATGTCCATATAGGATTATGGTAATTTCTATATGGGATTAAGGTAGTGCATTATAAATATAAGGTATGAGATAAAGTCTGACTAATGCTTATATTGAGAGCACAATTTTCGCCCCTCAATAAGAGAGAATCTCAAAATTTGCTTAGGTTTAAGGGTGATTTTGTAGTATTCTCCATAGATCGCCCTCACCGACGTTGGAGATTGGGCATCCGCGATACGCCCGTAAGGTCAAAGCACGAGTCTCGACCGCTCGATCCGCTCATCTCGCTCCATCGACCTCTTCGATCCAAAGGTAAACACGTGAAAACCCCTACGTGTTGCGATTTAATTATATAGACGCATGCCAGGTTTATAATCAATGTATGGTGACTTAAACACCCAAGATGGATCCTCGGGCGAGGGTTAACATACGCTTTTCCTACACTGGTATCGAGCCCGGATCGTAATCTTCGCTCGCTGGATTAATTCACGCTGATTATTACGTGCGCTTTAATAATTGTGGATCCGCTGCTCATCGTGGCTCGCTTATTGTTTTTGTTGGTTTTTGTTTTACACCACGAGAAAATCCGTGGTTAGATTAGATTTTATTATGTAAATCTTATCTATAAAAGAAGAACGATGACGAAAGAACGAAGAACGAAACGACGGAAAAACAGTAGCTCGGCAAATATCGGGTGGTTTTCGCGAGGCGATCGCGAGGGCTGCGGGCGACGGGCGCTGCTCGCGAGATCCTGGCGCTTAGCGAGCGAGTCGCGGTCGCGAGGATTACCCGCGAGGCTGCGCGCCGCGGCGAGCTAGCGGGCGGCGCGATGGCGTCGCGCGCGAAACCCGGCGCTGGCGAAAGCGCATCGCGGTCGCGAGGTACGCCACCGGCGACGACGCCTCGCGACGCTCGCGCCGGGCGCGGGCCGCCGACGCAGCCGACGGTCGCGGTCGCATTAGCGATCATGAGGTAACCCGCGGCGACACGCGGCAAAGGCGCGCAGCGTCGGGCGCGCACTGGCTTTGCGCTTCAGCTGCCCAAAGACAGCTTAATGACCCGCCCGCACCCGCTTTTTCCGATTTTCCGTCCGTGCCCGCACGCGAGGCCCATTTGTTGAATCCGTCCGCGCCCGCACGCGAGGTCTGTCAAGTTTAATTTCGCACTTTGTAAATCTATGTAATAGATTAGATTTAAATGTGCAGTGTTTCACGATTGGGCGCGATGAACGCTTTATTTTATTTTTATCGCTCATATGCATGTCGTGGATGTTTAAATTATGCAAGAGTATGCTATGTATGTTTATATTACGCTGACAAACCTTTAAGTGTTTTACGAATTGGACGCGCATAGTAAGCATGCTAGGTTTATCGCTTATCAAGCATATTTTAGAATTCGCAGCATGTTTTACACGCTGAGTTCTATAGAAAAGCATGCTAGATTACGTGATCGCATGGACAAACCTTTGAATAAAAAGACTAAGCAAGCAACCCGACAAATTAATTTTTCAAATTAAAATGTCAAGACCTCCACTTTTTGATCTCTAAACAAAGTGAGACGATCGTGAGTAAACGCCCACGCGCGGCTTGCTTGCATCGCTTATCATAAGTTTGTTAGATGAGATTTCTAAATAAAACATTTTAAATCTATCGAGAAGTGGGAGTTTCATGTAAACGCCCACACGCGTGGCTTGCATGTGCGATTTTCATAAGTTCTCTAGAGATAGATATAAATGAGATAACAAAAGAATTTGAATTGGAAGCGGTATGGTCCGAGCGAGTATACCAATTCTAAGAATTCATTTTTCCGTTAAAATTGTGGTCAATGCTTAGACATCACCTCAAGTACAACTTCCCGCCAAGTCCCTTCGCGATAGTGATGTGGTCTAGTAAGGTCCAATCGTTAATTTCATTTCATCATAAGGATAAGTCGACACGGATTGAAATTAAACGACTAAAAGGTATATTTTAGTCCGGTCGGGGTTTGTGTAAACGCCCACACGCGTGGCTTGCATGTGAGATTCCTGGGCAATTGGAGGTTTCAATTAATATTGTTTTATCAAAAGGTTACAATATTATTGTTACTAATTATTTGCGATCGTATGCTTATGTGTTTTACATTATCGCTTCGTATATGTCTCTTACGCCGATTATCAATATGCTCGCACAAAACCGCTATCCGTCCAAATTTTATCGAGTGGAAACGAAACATGGAATATGTTCTTATATCAAGAACACATGTTTGTTCTCACTACTCCTAAACCCGATGCCCCATCGACGATCGACTAACGAAAGCAATGAGAGTCAAGGCACTTTGGAATAAGTCAAACAATACGGCTAAATGCTATATGATGACTACGATGTCCAAAGGTTTGCAGTGCAAAGATCGCCGATGGTAGACGCGACCGATATTAGGTCAAGTCTCGAGAGTAAGTTTGGGCGATCGGATCGGACGATCCGCTTCCACACAATGAGAGAAATCTTGGCGTGTAAGATGGAAGAAGGAAGTTCACCCATGAACACGCCTCCCACACGACTCATCTCATGGATAGTCTTGATCGGTTGGGAGGAGGTATGACGGCGGCCAAGGTCGATATCATCCTCAATACACCGCCCAAGTCTTTTGAGAACTCGGCGTGAATGCGATCATGAGCAAGACCGAGTTTACACTTAGTCGGCTGTTTAATGATCTCGCTGCGGAAGGAGTTATGGGAAAGGAGACATGCTCTTGCTAGCACATCTAAGGGCCCAAAATTTTCATTGCTAAATGGAAATAGAAAAGGGGCACCAAAGGTGGTAGAGGCAAGGAAATAGTGGGAGAATGGGAGAAGAACATGGTTGCCACCGGAGGCTTGAAGAAGCCAAAGAGAGGCGGCAAGTGCTTCAAGTGCGGTAAGACTGGCATCAGGCCAAGTGCCCTATGCTCAAGGCTCAAGGTACCGCTTGCTTTAGTGACGAAACATGTTTAGCGACTTGTTCTACCCATTCTTGGGTAGTAGATACGGCGAATCGATCATGTTTGTTACACCTGCGAGGGGTTCCCGCGACAAGGAGTCGTTTGATGGCGAGATAACGATTCCATGGGCAACGCGCGAAAGTCAAGCTGTTGCAGTTGGAGATGTTTCTTTATGTTTTGGGACAACAGCTTTAGTTTTGAAAGACATTTTATATGTGCCGGATTTTCGTGAACCTTGTTTCGCTTTCAAATTATTTACTCATGGATATTCTCGTTATTTTTGATAGTGGTGTTTCTATCATAAGAAATGACGGTTATCTCGTGTTGGCACCTTATATAATTCGCTTTATACTATTTCGCAAAACATAATACCATAACTATGTCGCATCTTCATCAAACCCCAAAAGAGAAAGTTTTCTTTGAAGATGACTCTACTTTTCTCTCTGGTATCTTAGATTAGGTCACATCAATCTAAATAGGATCCAAAGACCGCTAAGAATGGAGCGTTGGGTGATCTCACGGTTACATCTGCCCGAACCGCGAACTCAGATAAGGTAAGATGTCGACTGCACCCTTCAAAGCGAAGGGTTATAGAGCCAAAGAAATGTTCGAGTTAGTCCATTTCGACTGTGTGGACCAATGTCCACACAAGCTCGTGGAGGTACGAGTATTTTGTCACTTTCATCGACGACACTCAAGGTACGGATACATATACCGCTTCACCGCAAGTCCGAATGCTTTGAGAAATTTAAAGAGTTTAAGGCGCCAAGTGAGACGAAGCTAGGTAAGAGTATCAAGTCATCGCGTCCGATCGCGGTGGCGAATACCTCAAGAACGAGTTTATGGACTATCTTGTGAAGTGTGGGATTACATCCCAACAAGATTTCACCGCACACCACAACAAAATGGTGTGTCGAGCGAAGAAATAGGACTCTTTTCGAAATGGTTAGATCTATGATGAGTTATGCCACATTGCCTATTTCGTTCGGGGTATGCCTTAGAGACGGCATACTTGCTAAATCTAGTACCGTCCAAGTCACCGAAAAGACCCCTTTCGAGTTGTGGTTTGGCGCAAGCCGGTTTAAGCCACATAAGGATATGGGCACCAAAGACATGTGTCAACAAGAAGGGCGACAAGTTGGAGGCTAGATCCACGCAAGGTCGCTTATCGCTATCCTAGAGGAACGAAAGGTGGTTTATTCTATAGTCCTAAGGATCGAAGGTCATTATTAGACTAATGCTCGATTCTTAGAAGAGGACTACATGAAAATCATAAGTCCAAAGTTGAAATCATTCTTCAAGAATTAGAAGATGATCGTTTCCACCACCGACAGCCAAAGGTACGAGATGTCGAGTCAGTGGGAGGATCGACACCGATACTTCAAGAAATTGAAGTGGGTCGAGTTCCACCGAGATACCGACCGCATAAGTGGTTCCTACACAGCAAGTTGTGCAAGTTGAGAACCACAAGTTTCCGCACCCACCGTTGCCATAGTGCCCGTAGAACCTCGTCAGAGTGGGAGGGTTGTTCGTCAACCCGAGCGATTTATGTTCGTGGGTGAATCTTCGGATTTAGTCCCGCAGATTTAACATGCAATAATCGACCCATGGACATACAAGGAGGCGATACAAGATATTGATGCAAGATCATGGCACACCGCTATGGACTTAGAAATGGAGTCCATACTGCTATGGATGTATATGAAAAGACACTCTACCGGATGGCAAGGAAGCCATAGGTAGTAAGTGGATATACAAGAGAAGAGAGATTCCGATGGAGAGGTTTCGCTTTCAAAGCCGTGCTTGTGGCGAAAGTGGTACACTCAGATTGAGGGCATCGATTTCACGAGACCTTTCACCGTAGCAATGCTCAAGTCCATCGAATTCTTCTAGCCATAGCAGCCCACTCAACTTAGAGGTTTGGCAATGGATGTTAAAACCGCTTTTCTAAACGGTTACCTTGAGGAAGGTAGAGACATCTATATGCAACAACCCAAGGTTATGTGGTAAAGGGTGAAGAGCATCTAGTATGGAAGCTTAAGAAGTCCATTTATGGACTTAAGCAGCCTCCCGATCATGGAACTTACGCTGACGAGGTGGTAAAGTCCTATGGATTTACCCAGTTGCCTAGCGAGAGTTGTGTGTATCGGCTAGATGTCAACGGTGATGTGGTATTTCGCACTTTATGTAGACGACATCCTTCTAGTTGGCAACAACGAAGTCGTTATCGACGAAAGAGTTGGCTATCCGATCGCTTTCAAATGAAAGACTTAGGAGATGCAAGATACATTCTGGGATCAAGGTTTACCGAGATCGCAAGAAGAAAATGTTGAGCTTATCTCAGCGCCTTACATCGATATCGTGATTACTCGCTTTAGTATGCAGACCGCCAAGAAAGGATTGCTACCTTCGCACATGGCGCTTTTTATTCAAAACGCAGCCACCTATGACCGCAAAGGAGATAGAGGAATGAGACAAGTTCCTTACGCTCCGCCGTAGGAAGTCTCATGTACGCAATGCTATGCACGAGGTTCGATATCTCATGCTATGCGGTAGCATAGTAGCTAGATATCGCCCAACCTCGACAAGCTCATCGATCGCAAGAAGCATATACCAAGCACCGAAAAGGACTCGAGATTATAGGCTAGTTTACCATGCAGATAGTCTAATGCCTGGGTTATACTGCACTGGATTTCCAAGCCGACCGTGATGAGAAAAAGTCAACCTCGTGCTATGTGTTTACCTTGGGAGGTGGAGCCAGATCTCAAGTGAAAGGCAAAGCAACGATGCATCATGGACTCTACCATGGAAGTTCGAATATGTAGCCGCCTTGAGGCTTCTAAGGAGGTCAGATGGTTCAAGAACTACCTCATGGATCTAGATGTGGTACCGGTTTGCCCAAGAGTATCATAGTTTCATCGTGATAACTCGGTGCGAGGCAAACTCGAAGGAACCACGGACCCACAAGGCGACCAAACACATAGAGAGAAAGTACCATGTCATACGAGAAATCGTTAGACGAGGTGACGGTCGATTGAAAAGATTGATACAACGGAAAATCTAGCGGATCCATTCACGAAGAGCTCGCCGCAAAAGTCTACGATGGACACGTTAGAGGACTCGATTGCGCTTGATGGCACCCACTTAGAAAGGAAACTTTGTATAAGTGGGAGAAGCAAAGTGATGGTTGTTTGTAATAGCTAGTAGAAAGACACATTGTATACTAAAAGTTTGCTTTAGTATAAGTGGGAGATTGTTGATTTGTATATCGAAAGCGGTTTGGTTGAGCTTGATACAATGTTTCCTGTTACCACTATTACAATCTCCTATCTCGATTTGAATACTTGATTGCATATATCCGTGTCCCTTATCTCATATATAAGTTAGATCATACAAGGTGTAGAAGATCACGTAAGTCCGTATGATTGGTCAAGCTTTAATGAGATATAAAAGTTTCAAACCGAGACGACTTAAGGACGAGTTGTCGGTTTTAGCCGCAGATAGATAACAAGTGACTGACTTAGTTGCTTGTCTATGCCGGTACGCTCTCGACGTATGAAGGATCACAGTGAGATGTGTTCTTCTTTCCGACCGCCGTGAAGAACCAAGATCTCGGTGACTTACGATGATCTAAACCTCGATAAGGTATTAGGTGAGTATGAGTTGTCGACCATCACTGACTTGTTATGAGTGAGGGTTATATGTTCTAACCCAAGATTCTCCGCGATCTTGGGTGGTGGCAATCTTGATGTCACGCTAGTTATCTCAGACGAGTCACCGTATCCGCTAGGACGATGACGCCCCTTAAGGAGCTCAAAAGGTTTATTGTACTAAACCCCGCAGTTGAGTTAGCTCAAGTACAATAATAAGGTTGAGTGGTACTACTTAAGGATATGAAGTTATTAATCGCTTTAAGCAACGATTGCTATAAATGATTAATGGACGCTCGATATCTTAAATACGGGATTCAGAATGTCTAAGTGCAAGCCCGACTCAACTTGGTAATAAAGGGTAAGTCAAGATTTATTCTCTAGTGGCATGAATAAATGTTTATAAATTAATTTATGTTCTCATTTCAACATAAGATAATTAATTTATTTGAGGCCCATCTTTATTCCTTGCATTTGATCCACGGGTCGGCCCATCCAGCCCAGAGTAATCGAGGAAATCACGCCCCTATAGCTCTCAAAGGCAAGATTTTATTCTCTTTATCCCACAAGGATATTATTATATTTATGGTATATGCATAGATCCTTTCCATATAAGATTATGGTAATAATCCGTAGAGTATGGAAATAATCCCTAGAGTATGGAAATAATCCTAAGATTATGGTATTTTTCCATATAGATTATGGTAATGTCCATATAGGATTATGGTAATTTCTATACGGGATTAAGGTAGTGCATTATAAATATAAGGTATGAGATAAAGTCTAGACTAATGCTTATATTGAGAGCACAATTTTCGCCCCTCAATAAGAGAGAATCTCAAAATTTGCTTAGGGTTTAAGGGTGATTGTAGTATTCTCCATAGATCGTCCTCACCGACGCTGGAGATTGGGCATCCGAGATACGCCCGTAAGGTCAAAGCACGAGTCTCGACTGCTCGATCCGCTCATCTCGCTCCATCGACCCTTCGTATCCAAAGGTAAACACGTGAAAACCCCTACGTGTTGCGATTTAATTATATAGACGCATGCTAGGTTTATAATCAATGTATGGTGAATTAAACACCCAAGACGGATCCTCGGGCGAGGGTTAACATACGCTTTCCTACATACGTCACCCCCGGTTGGACCACGATCGATTAGCCATCCAGTCGGGTATTCGACCTCGAACAAGATCTTCGCCTCAAGTTGAGTCACTCGTCCCTTACGACCGGCGCGCCGCGAATATTCTTTTCTTCTCACGGACCGCTTGGTAGCCGGGTCAATGTTGAGGCGATGAGTTATAAGCTCGGGCGACACTCCGATCATATCGAGCGGGACCATGCGAACACGCCCTCGTATTCCCTCGAAGTTGTATGACACGCCGCCGGATGTCGGCTGGGCCCCGGTGCCGACCGGATGACCTTCGAGGATCGCCGTCGATAGTTGAAGGCTTTCTCGGTCGTCGCCCCGGTGTCGGCCCAGGGTTCTCAGAATTGCTATGCCTGAGGCGAGGCCACATCTTGGGTTGAGACTCGTAGGCATTCTTTTGCTGCCGTTTGGTCGCCCTGGATGCTAAGCACTCCCACCGGGGTGGGAATCTTGACGGTGAGGTGGTAGACCGAACAGACGGCCTTGGTGGCGTATAGCCAATCTCTCCCCAGGATGATGTTGTACGGAGAGGGGGCCTGGACCAGGAAAAATTTAATGGCCTTGGTGACCGACACAGGAGCCCGTCCCACAGAACCGAAAGGGTAATGACGCCTCGGGTCGAACCGCCTCTGGGTGAAGCTCGTGAATGGGAGGCACGGAAGTACACGAATACCTCCGACCGAGTTTATCCAGCAGCTCGGAAGATGATGCCGACGGAGGCTCCGGCGTCGACATAGACCCGATGGACGTTTTGCCGCCCACCACGGCCCGTATGGTGATGGCGCCCGCGCGGCATGATTTTGGGTACCGGATCCTCCTCGAGAACACTATGTTCTCACCGTCCCGAGTCGCTGTTCTTTGGCCTCGCGGTGGCGGCCCGAAGCCGTTTTAATGACAACCTCGTCGCTCCGACGGGCGTCCGGCTATAACATAGACCGCTTATAACATTGGGACCTTCGTCCTCGCCGCCTTCGGTCGGGTCGTCGCTGAGGTCGGCCCCCAGCTGTTGCCGCCCCATTCCTTCGCTTTTTATTCCCCGCCCAGTCGGCCGAGGTACTTCTTCGGCGCTCTTCCTCGACGAGCCTGCCGATCCGCGAGCTCAAGTTTCAGATTCCTCAAGATCGTGACCGCACTCGGTGGTAGTCACAAGATCTCTCTGCTTACCTCTTCTTCGATCCTCCTTTCATAGGAGGGCTTGGGAAGAGCTCGCTGGAGCTCGAATATCTCCGCCTCGATTTGAGCAGGAGGCGCCCGCCGCTGTGGTTGGGCCGAGGTCCGAGCTCGACTCCAAAGCCTCTCTTGATCCTCGTCAAGGCGCCGACGGTCACCGACTTTGGTCATCCGCTTCTTTTCTACCGCTCGTCCTGCATCTCCTCTTTTTCGATCCGACTCGCCTCCTTTCGACGGTTGTCCACCAGTTCCAAAGTTTGCTCGCCGTCTTTGGTTTTTCCCGTGATCTCTTTGTTCACAGCACCGGCCTGATCCCGTTCTCGAACGTGTTGATGATGTAGAGATCATTATCGTCGCCAATTTTGAGCGACTCTTTGACGAACCTCGAGACAAAGTTCGACATCGTCTCGCCCCGCCTCGGGCGGATTGTGAGCGATCGGAGGAGGTCTGCACGAGGTGGCATCTTCGATAGAAGCGCCATTTGAATCGATCCATGAGGTCCCGGGCGAAGTATCTCGCTCAAGTGAGCGAGGTGAACCGGCGTCGGGCGTTGGAGATCAAGACTGGGAAGATTTTGCACATGTGAAAATCTTCCATTCCTCGATTCGCCATGTTGGTAGTGTAGGCGAAAAGGAAGTCGGAGGGTCTCCCAGGCCATCGAGGCGGCGATATTGGGTGCCCGTATCATTCGGGCGGGCGTGTCTAGAATTTTCGGAGAAAGGGAGATGATTCTCCGCATCGGCCGAACCCCGGAGATCGTTGCCATCTCTTTCGGAGGAGTGGGGACCGATAGCGGCGCCTATCGTCCCTCGAGGGAGTTCGACCGCTTTTTCTCTCCCTGCTTTGCTCGGCTCGGTCGGCATAACGAGGTGGAGAACGGCTCCGCGAATGGCGCGGGCGGCGGTGGTGGCGGCTCGTCCGCGGCGAGCGACTCCGAACGCCGGGTGTGATGCACGTTCTCGCTATCACGCCGAGGCGGGCGCCTGGCTGTTTCGGAGGAGCGACCTCGGCGGCCGTGGTAGGGCCTCGGGGCCCTTGAGGGCCCGCCTTTGTCCTCTGGTTGAGGAAGCTTTGAATCGCCAAGGTTGGCGCTGAGGAACTCGGTCACGCCGCCGAGGGCCTCGTGGGACGAACGAATCGCTTGTTCGCCCTCGCTGAGGTCGGCATCTCCCCACGTTGTGGCGCGGTCCCGAGGTGTATGGAGACGTTTTCCATGTTGCCTCAGAGTGTGAACGCCTGGCGCTCGCGATCTCCTTCCCGCGACGCCGAGTGACCACCGTCGTCCCCCCGCCGTTGTTGCCGGCGTGGACGGCGGTTGTGCGTGTTCTCGCCATTAAGTTGCAGAGGAAACGAAGCTTTTTGTTCAGACGTTCCCACAGCGGCGCCAATGATAACCGTTACGTGAGTATGCGAGATTTATGTAAAGCAATAAAGAACACCAAGGCTTTACGAGGTTCGATCACAATGAGATCTACGCCCACGGAGAGTGATTCCTCAATACTTTTACTATGATTTGAGTACGGTGAGTGTAGTTACAAGCTCTTAGCATTCAATAAGTTGTCAACCCTTCATCACAATTTTCCTTCTATTTATACATATCCGAGCTCGCGCTAAAGGCGTGCCCAATCTCTCCATCGGCCGGACTCTTCCTGGCGTGCCTCCATCGCCGGGCTCTTCCTCGCGTGTCCTCCATTGGTCGGGTAGGACGCCGCCTTCCGTGCGCCAAGTGGAGGGTGGCGCCGACTTTGGTTTTGGGGCTAGGGTTTTGGGGCGATTAGGCTCGCCTTTGCTTAACCGCGTGGTCCGCTACCAACGTTAGGCAAATTGTTTGGACCAAGTAGTGACCTAATCGGTTGGGCCACAAACCATCATATAGACATAGTGTAAATTATGCGCTATCTAGTATTCAAACTGTTATATAATAAGACAATGCTAGAAATTGTCTTAGTCTTTAATCGAGTCCGACAGCCTAATAACTTAAAGCTTACCAGCACATCTGTCTAGTAATTTTTAAATCAAATTCCTCAAAATGCAATTACAAATAATTACTTACATGAAGCTAAAAAAATAAAAAATAATAATAGTTTTAAAAATATATAAGTAATATCAAATGAATATTACACACAGGACTTGAAGAGCTCAAACATTCCATGAGTACTCTTCATCCATCACCATTATTGGTTACTGTAGCAGAGAAGGTTCAAAACTCGTTGTGTAATCTCTCTTCCCTTCACTCTCACAATCATTCAACAGCAAATCCAAATCGCTTAAATCATCAGACCAGATGCTATTCATCATGATCCCGCTGTAATAATCGTCGAAACTCGGTAAAAAACGCAGCTCTTCGAGCAACATATTTGGCGAGTAAGACGACGAGGTGGAGGAAGAAGAAGAAGATGAATGTGTCAGCGACGAGTTATCGTCGCAAGAGAACAGGATTTCATGGGGCTCGATCACCGGGATTTCATCTATGCAGAAATCGTTGTTGACTAATTCCATGGGATCAAATTTGAAACTTTGGTTTCCTTCATTTTTAGCTGGCTCCGAAATGTTTGACTCAATAATGAGGTGGACTCCACCGCCGGATTACTTATCACTTCTTCTACTTTGTTCGCTTCCTCTGGTGTCTCCGGCGGCGGCGCTTGCGGCGGCTGTTCCACGGGTGGTGGCGGCAGAGGCTTGTGTGTGAGGGGGTCGATTCCCATTTTCTTCAACTTCTTTTTAATGTGGGTGTTCCAGTGATTCTTGATCTCGTTGTCTGTTCTTCCTGGGAGATGGGAAGCAATCTTGGACCATCTGCAGATTTTTATTTTCGAGATGTTAGATTAAAATATTAAAATCATGTTTCACTTAATATACGTAATGGTTAATTAAATTCAAAATTTAGAAAGGAAAAGCTTCGGTGGGCGGCAAATTGACAATGCAAGAAAACCACTGAAGTAGCAAAATGATGGTGGGATATGTACTCATCAAATGTCTCCCACACTTTGCTAAATGCTAATTAATGACTTGGTCAAGGAATATTGTATTGAGTTTTCTACATTAATATATATGATCGACATGTATTCAAAGCATATAATAGAATTTAATTTTATTAGTGATAAAAGAATTCAACTACTAGTTTTGTTTATCTTCGGAGTTGGTAAAACCTGTAAATTGATTTTCATTGAGAAAAGAATTGGGAGAAAAAAAAAATGAAACTGAAAAGATGAAATAGTAATTAGTAGTCATGGAAAAGATAGAAACCTGTTTCCAAGCTGGGCATGAAGATCAATAACCATCTTCTCTTCATATTCTGAAAGCAGCCCTCTCTTCACATCTGGCCTCAGATAATTTGTCCATCTTAATCTGCAACTCTTCCCACATCTCAGCAGCCCTGCACCAATAATCTCATCAACTCATTAATTAATTCTTACTAATTTAATCTCTCTTTCTCTCTAACACACACATTCCTAGGCTGGTTCAAAAAATAGATTATTAATTAGGTGTAACATGTACAAGACTAATATGATCTCGTCTCACCTCACCGAAAACCTCAAGAAGGAATGAGGAGAGAGAAATATGAAGCAAACCTGCAAGTTTAGGGACAGCTCTCCAGCAACATTGGCCATTAGTAATGATAAAGTTGATGAGTTTCTTGTCTTCCTCAGCAGTCCATGGCCCTTTCTTCAGACCAACTTTGTCACAGCACGGTTGTCTTCCCATATTCCTCGATCACTTCTAACTATCAACAACCTTGATTTTCACGCCCAATATTGTTTGAAGATGCAATTACAAACTATTAACAATGCTGCAAGAAAAATATTGAACAAGACTGAAAACTAATTGATCACCACCACACTGCCTACTTATATATATACTACAAACTTCAGAAAGCTAAGGTCCACCCCCCACGAACCCCTAAATTTTTTATAAAAAATTTATTGAAAAAGGAAAGAAATTTCAGCACCTCCCTCAAGAAATGACACGGTTTTATATTTTTTAAATGGATTAAAAAAGTAATTAAAGACGTTGAAAATTCGTGGTAAAATATAGCCCAATCTCGCCCGGGTTCATGTCAACCTCCGAAAGCGCCACCTCAACATACCATTCCATTCCTTAAATTTCAAGCAATAAATATCTCATACTCAACCAATAACTCCTAAATAATGAGAGTTTCATTTTTATTGTGTGTTTATAGAACAAGGCTCTACAGGGTTGAGATAACATAGTTTAAAATCTAAGGTAAATAGTTCATTGAGATTGGCTGAAAGAGTTTGTTGTGTAAAGCATTATAAACGTTTTCATTATATAGTATGAAATGTTTTACTTTATATAGATTAGCTTTATTTGAAATATTCCTTTCGGATAATCGGTCCGGATTAATACACTGACGTAAATAATATATGAAGCGGATCGTATAAAAATTTAGTGAAGGAACTAAGAATCAATTTGAAACATCGATCTATATTATGAAAAGAAGCATGATTCTAATATATAAAAGACACATTTTCATATATATAAAAAAGCATAGTACCATGTTTTCAAAAAAAAAGAAGCATAGTACCTAGTTTATATGGGAGAAAATTTTCAAGCAGAACTCATATATATATATATATATATGGGAGAGTTAACGTGAGAACTATTTTTATTGTGAGAATGTGAGAACCAAAAAATGATGAATTCATTGTAAAAATTGATGAATTTGTTGGGAAAGTTACTGAATCAAAAAAAGAATTTTCGCTCATGTGATTCGAATATGGGTGAATTTTTTTGAATTTTGGAATCAGTAACTTTCTCAACGGATTCATCAACTTTCATAGCAAATTCATTTGGTTCATAGTTTTTAGAATAAAAGTGGTTCTCATTTGAACATAACTCTCTCTATATATAGGGAGTTGATCAAATTAGAAGAACTATATTTCTTTTGAGAACTCTGAGAACAATACATAAGACTTGTAAAGATGATACAAATACAAGTATAAAGTTGTGCACAACGAAAACTTTCTAAAATTATTTTATTGTGCAACAATTTTAGAATATTTTTGTTATGTACAATTTTATAGATTCTGACTTTATACTTCTATGTATAATTCTCAAGTTCTTAAAAAGATGAGTTCTCACTGAATTATATATATATATAGGGTTGGGTTCCCGTAGTACCCGGTCCCCAGATAGTATGTAGTACTCAATCTAGACCACACATTTTGAACACGTGGACGCACCAAAATTTGACACGTGACAACCCATTTTTCGCTCAGGGGCAAAATGGGAATACACCCACAGAATTTGGGTGCCCGCTCGCTATTGTAGGGAGTCTGCGGCGTTGGGGTCTCCATGGCTACCGAGTTTGGGGAGATGCACCACAAAACACGATAATGCATAGAGAATAACATAACAATGCATTCAAAATAACATAACAATGCAATCAAAGTAACATAACAATGCATCGCACACAATCGATGTTGGGCGCGTACAGTGCGCGCCGACGCCGGGTAGGACGGGTGTGCGCCGACGCCGGTAGGGATCTTGGATGGGCCCGACGCCGGTGGACGCTGGGCGCGCGCCGGCGCTAGGTTTGGGAAGAGCCACAACAAAACATAAATAATACATATGAAATAACATGTCACCGCATTTAAAACAACTAAACATCGCATTTAAAACAACATAACATCGCATCGCACCCAACCGCGCCAGTGCGGCGGCGGCGCGGGTGTGCGCGGACGGACGCTGGGTGCGTGCAAGTGGGCGCTGGATGCACGCGAGCGGGCGCTGGATGCGCGTGAGCGAGCGTTGGGAGCGCATTTACAGCATGCATTAAAATTGAAACTCATATACATGTTTGTGTTCAAGTGGATGCATTTTTGTGTTCATTTGAATGCATTGTTCAGTTCAACTATATGCATGGTTTATTTTCGAAATCACATAACAAATCAAATTACTAATCTACCCTTACTACCACAAATTAACGTGTAAAAACTTTAAAAATCAGACGCGAATCTCAGTCACACGATTAATAGGATGGATGGATGAGATTTGATACTACATACTATCTGGGACTCGGGTACTATTTGATCCCTCCTCTATATATATATATATAAGCGTAAGAAATTAAATTCTAAACTCAACTTAGTTTCTTTTATTTGATGTCCATGGAAATGAGAAGATACAAGAACTTCAATGTACTATTACTATAATGTTAAGTCCAATATAATTTTATTTTCAATATATATATATATATTGGAGAATATATGGGCACGCTAAGCAGCAAAATCACTGTCATTAATATCTTATAGGCTAACATTATTTTATTCGCACTCTAAAATGGACCCACATCCGTATGTCCAAAGCAAAACCTGTACAAGATTAATTAATAACCGAAGATTAAAAGATAAGAAAATGCAGCTGCAGTGAAGTAACATATCAACTTTACTTTTTCATTTCTTCGAGTGAATAGCAAAGCTATATATATTTCATATATACATGCATATCGTATATATTTTTTGAAGCTATATATAAATAGTTTTGTATCCTATATACGAATACATAAATAACTTATTCTCCAATCTCTCATAATTTTAGTATTTCACTGCTAAAACCTAAATAACACTTTCTCACTACAGGAAGAAGAAAAAAAGATAACAGAGAAACTCTAGTGTTTGAGATCGTTAAATATCAAATAATCATGCACATATTATAGAAGTGCTATTGTGATTAATTAATATTAATCATAGTCCTAACTGAAATTTTGCATACAGCTTGATACATAAATCCCATTGTATTAGTTTATTGGCCATAAGAAACATGGTATTATAGAAACATAAACTATCCGTTGATTCGTTGAACACGCAATTTTTCCACAAAGGGGTGTGTGAGCTGTTCGATCATCAGTTATATAATAAGCGAAACTCTCCTTTTCAAGTTAGAAGATTACAAAAATAATATTTATATATATATGAATTGGATAACATATAAAATATGAGTCATTTTCAGCTTTTCCGATCATGAAGATCTACGGTGAATTCATCACTTTGCTGGATGGATTCGTACACTAAGGTTCTAATCCCATGAGGAGTAGAAATTTTACTTTTTTGAATTTAGACACTTTCACGGCGAATGTAGACACTTTCGTAGTGCATTCAAATGAATTCATTAGTTCATAGTTTATACTATAAAGAAGGTTTTACAATAACAATTTCTTATGCATATATAACATACACATATGTGGCAATGATTAAATAAAAACTATACTTTCTGTAGGAATTGAAATCAATATAGACTACTGAACTTTAGATCGTCTATAAAGGAAGTATTATTGTAATATTAAAAGCATTATTATATAGCAATATTATTGTATATATATATAAAATACTCATAAGAAGTAATATTGTATAGATAAAAGAAGTATGGTTCTTAGTACCTAAAAGAGAAAGTTTCTATAGGGGATGGTTAACGTGAGAACCATTTTTATCGTGAGAACCAAAAATGATGAATTCACGGTGAAAGTTGATGAATCCATGGAAAAGTTATGAATCCAAAAATAGAATTTTCGCCTCATGGGATTCGAACCCGGTGAAAAATTGAATTTTGAATTCATCAACTTTCTCAACGGATTCATCAACTTTCATAACTAATTCATTTGGTTCTTAGTTTTAGGATAAGAATAGTTCTTATTTGAAGAAACTCTCTCTCTCTCTCTCTCTCTCTCTCTCTATATATATATATATATATATATATATATATACGGGTGACTTATGGTGAGAAAGCTCCTTAATGTAGGAAATATAAATAGTAGCACATCTTTTATATTTGTATAGTACAATCAGAATTACTATGTTGCACATATTAGTTTAACACATATTTCATCTCTTCGTAGCACATATGCTAAATATATTAGTTTAGCACATCTTTCATTGCAGTGTAGCATAAGAAAGGATCTAGTGCTGCACAATAATCCGTATAGCATACAAAACACAAAACTATAGCACATCCAAAATTAAATCTCAACATTGATCCAGCAAATCAAAGACCCAGATGCATTCTCATTTCCTATCAAATTATTTTTTCGTATCTGAACCATCTCATATATATATATATATATTATACATTATTCTTTGCTAAATGTTATATATCTATATTATTAATTATTAATGATGCGGTCTTTATTTAATTAAAATATGTCGAAAACTGAACAAACTAGATCTCATTTGACAAAATTGTATAGATAAAATACAAAAATTCATGTACATCCGCCGGTCTACACGGTGCATACGGACAAAAGAATAATTGAAAAATATTATTTATATTAAAAAATATATTAATACTAAAGAAAAATGTTAGTATCAGCACAGGAGACCCCCTATTCATTCATCAACACCTAGGACACAATTAATTAATCCAAGAAGCAAGACGAGTTTTATGCATTTGTCAGAAAAAGAATCTGATCTGCAGGGAATAAGATTGCAAAATTAAGATTCACAACGTGCATAAAGTTGATGTACAAACATACAAAGTTGATGCACAATGATCACATTTTAAAATTGGTGCACATGATATCAGTTTTAGAGCGAAATGGTTGTGCATCAACTTTATATGTGTTGTATATAGTTTGAAAAAAAATATAATTCTCATTTGATTCACTCTCTATATCTATATGTATGTGTGCGTGCACATATATTGGCGAGGGACATGAATCGAATTTATGTTGAAATTCAACATGTTTAAGACTTTTAAGTGCTAATGCCCTATCATAAGATATGATAGTTAATTTACGTATTTGTATAAAATGTTAGGTATTTTATCTATTTATTTATTTTAGTTGGTCTTTGTTTCTTCAAATGGCATGCGATCTATTAGTTAATGTTTATTTCAGACTAATTAATTCGTTCTGAACTAGTGTGATATATTATAAATCCTATAAAAGTCTTTCAAAATTAGATTTAATCTTCGGATATTTCAGTCTTACTTTTGATTTGAAGCTTGTCAAGTGAGTTGTTGCCATGAAATGTCCTCCTAATAAGATCTATCCACAAGTTCGTCAATCGAAAAATATATAAATGGTTGTTTTAAACATATAAATAAACAAAAATATACGAAAGGCAAACTTTTTCTTCTTCTTTGCAGAAATATTTCATCACTATGAACCAACTGAAAAAGTAAAGACATTCATAAATAAGAAAAATAACTTTAAAAAGTTATGAAGTGCTTACAATACTAAAAATAAAAATCTAGCAAGATACTGGTTTTTGGAATATTTTGGTCTTCACTCATATCACATCACATGTAAACTTTTTTATAATTTTTTATTGTTTTTGGACTATGACGCGTACTGTTTTAGGTTACACCTGTTATTAATTTGTTGATACTTCTGAACTCATATTAAAACAATGTTTACATGATCATCATTTCAATTTTTTCCAGCGGTTCGGTCTAAATTATACCAAACCGACCGAAATCGAAATCTCGAGTTTCCTCTTAAAATAAATTGAACTTTGTCCAATCTAAATATTTTTCTCTAATTCTAAAACGTAGAGAGCTATAAAACAGTTAATCGTCGTAAAATACACATACTTTTACAAATTATATTTTTGCACATGATTTAACATCATGGCAGCAATAACATAAATTTTACACTTTTACAATTTTCAGACAATTGTCATTTCCGGTTATAATAAAAATGATGTGGCAGTTGAAGCTAGGTTGGTGCCACATCAATTTCATCTGGGTGAAATTTCCAGATGAAATTTTCAATCGTGTGAAGATATAAAGTTTTTATTATTAGCTTCTAGTTTTATAAAATTATGTGTAATATCAAAATTAATACAAAATTATTGTATTTTGTGATAAAATTCAATAAGTATCCAACGAACTATCAATCTACAAACACCAATTAATCGTAGCACTCCCACAAGGGTGCTTATTGGATCGGTTTCGGTTAACCTAAACCGATATCCGTCAAATCCAATAACCGATACCGAAATCGATTGGTTAATCGGTTAATCCGGTTAACCGATCGGTTAGTCAGTTCGGTTATTGGATACTCAAAATTATCCAATTCAGAAAAAACCCACCATATTAAGTTCTTAACTATTAACTTATGTATTTAATTTAATAATAATAAAATAATAAATTAAAAATTATTTAATTTCGGTTATTCGGGTATACCCATTCGGTTATCGGTATACTCGATAACCGAAATTAACGTCAATTCATTATCCAATACCGAACCAAATATCCAATTAATCGGTTATTGGATATCGATAACCAATGGATATCGGTTCGGTTCGATAATACCCATTATCCACTTCCTATCTTTCTGACTTACCGTAGGTGCGTCATTTGTGCCAATTAAACTCACCTTTTTGCATTTATCAAATTGTCAATCAGGCTATTACACAGGACCGTGGGGTTTACCCAGTGCGCACCTAAGGTAGCGGCTGCGGGTTCCCCATGATACCAAAAAAAAAAAAAAGATTCGAAGCACCCAAATATCGTAAAGCATTTTGCGCAAACATGCAATGCCACAAATAGGGTCGGTCCTGACAAATAATGGGTCCTGGACGAAACAACAAAAATTAATCTTTTTTCCACTATGGAGATACAATTGAATATATTTAAAAATATGCACAATATATCATTTATAAAAGAATTATTTTTTTTTACAAAATTTGGGCCCCCAAAAGTTTATAACAAAATTTTGGGACATTGAATATTTATTTTTTGAAGGAATATTTATATTAATATAAGAGGATATATAAAATTTGGTCCCCCTAAAATTATGGGCCCTAGGCGGTTCACAGACGTCGTCGTCGCCCTCGGGACGGACCACTGGCCACAAATATTGACTTTTTAATTTGAACATTCTAAATAGTGTCGAATTCGAATTTGGCTTGTATTAGCCTAACATATCCCAATTCAGTAATTACTTTCTCCCCTACCAAGATTCCTAGCTAACCAGTCGCATTATCATGTTAAATTTAAAGAACAATTTGGTTTGAGTAACTCAAGAACATGTATTCAGCCCCCACCAATTTCTAGAAAAGAATCATGTGACATGTTACGATAATCTGGCAAAGGAATCAGAATCCATCTAAATATTCCAAACGAGGAACTCAAAAGCTATATATATCCAACTCCCAACCACAGCAACTTCATCAATCCCACACAAAGAAAGAAACAAACAAACAATGAAGAAGTTTGGAATGAAGAGCGATCATACACACAAACGACATCATCATAGGCAACCCGACCCCTACGAGCTCTATGAGCTCGAGCACATGCCGCACATGCTCACAGAGGCTCCAAGTGATCAGGCCGGACCTCAACCCCATCACATAATTATATCCGACGATTATCGTAAGACGGGAACAGAGGCGCAGCCCTATTGGCGCCCGCTAAAGGGCGCCAAATAGCATTTAATCGTAGCACTCCCACAAATAGCAAATGTTAATTTTTTCTCGTCATCCAAAAAGAATAATGGCTAATTTATACTGATATTATTTGCATCCATCATGATATACCATATATATAATATGAAAGTAGGGATATCAATGGGTGGGTTTTACCCGGATCAGAACCAATAAATAAGTAATGATTCTAGTTCTGGAACCTACCCATTAGATACTGGATCGGGACCGGACCAAGACCATCAACTATGGGTCTTAAGCGGTCCGGATCTGAGCGGGTCTGGAACCAGAACCGAACTAGAATCAAAATTGGAACCAAAACTGCTTTATAATTTAATGGACTATGAATGATTTCGGATCGATACGAATAAAACTAGATCATTGAGAAGCCTATTTAAACTTAGGCTTGTCAATAGACGGATTTACTCGGATCATAACCAATAAATAAGTATTGGTTAGGGTTCTAGAACCAGAACCGGATCCGGAGCGGACCATTAAACTATGGATCTAAACGGTCCGGGTCTAAAGCGGGTCTGGAACCGAATCGGAACCAGAACCACTGCTTTAAAATTTAATAGGTTTTGACGGTTCCGGATCGATTCGGGTAAATCCACTCATTGACATCCCTATGTGAAAGTATTAGAATACAAGCTTGTGCTATAGACTGCTAATGTACAGTAAAAATCCTTAAATAGAAAGTAAAAAGAAAAGAATAGCATGCATCGCCTGCCGACATGGGAAGATTTCGGAATTTAATCATTTATCCGATGTTTATTTATCATCTACGAGTTAATGGTGGGGTTAGGCTGCCAATTCATTGGTTTGAACATTTAGATTATGAAATCTTAGATTTAGAATGAACATCCTTTACTTTTGCAATATCACAATCATTAGTTGTCTTTAAGCACTAACGTAAATTTTTATAGAAATTGTACTAACTCCAACCAATTGATTATCATTTATCAACGAGTTTAAAGTTGCTCAAGTATCCATTTGTCTTCCATTGCGAATTTTGTATTAGCCCAATATCGATCATCTCAATAATGTTAAGGTTAATTATCATTAAATACACGAATTAAATACACGAATTCTTGACCAATTCTTATATTGTATAAATATATATGACTCCAATAATATGAATTTTACACTTTTTTAATTATTCATATAATTTCCATTTCCAATGAAATAAAAACAATGTGTCACCAACCTGGTTTCACTGAATTTTGGTGAACTTTGCGATCATGTACAATGCAAACAAATGTAAAGTTTATGTTGTCGATATCAAGTTTTTAAAGTTATTTGCATCATTGAAATTGATCTAAAGTTTGTACATTTGACAACAATTAATCCTGATACTAATAAAATTCAAACACAACTTTATTATATTTCTTTAAAAGAGTTTCTTGATATATAAAGATGTGTAGTTAAAAATATTTTTATATACTACATCATTTGAATACATTTTCAATCAGAGACGAATTGATATGGGTAGGGTTACAAAAGAATCAAGTTATACAGGCGAGCTACTTCAATCTCGACTTCCTAAAAATTGTTGACGCTCGTTTTATGAAGCATGTCAACTAAATGAGTCGAGCTTAAGTTTGACATTACTCGACTTGTTAGCTAGTGAATAACATTGTTAAGTAAACTATACTAATAATATAGATTTATTAACTTGGTGCAATTTATAAACTTAAACTTTAATTAGTAATAAATATATTAAACATATAATTATATTTATTCTCTATAATAACGTGATGAAATTAAGTAAAATATTTTATTATTTTAAATTTGTAATCTATTCATTAAATTATTAATATTTATTAAGAAAGTTCGTTTGCATGTTCAATAAATAACATTTCTTGTTAAAAAGCTGCGGTCAGTTGCTAATTAGCAAAAAGATAAACAAGAACTTAAGTACCCATGAAAATATACGCTACCAACAGTGAAACCGGCATTCTAGCAGTAGACATCTTGTAATAACACGAAATTAAGACAAGCGATACATTGTACGGACAATAGATGGTTTATGTGGTGCTACACGTAATAGGACTATGATATTTAGTTAGTTCATAAATATAATTTATTAATATTTATAGTATAAATTCTTATTAATCGCTACGAAAAGAAAGATGGGATTGTGATATAATTACAAAAATTACCACATGGTTGAAATATTGATCCATTTGGGTCGCCCTGGATTTGGAATATTGAAATTCTTGGGAATAAATCCCATCCAGATCATGCATTCAACGCTTAATTTTATTAAAAAATCGATACTTTATTTCCTACTCGAAAAGATTATGTTTTTCTTCTTTGGGAATAATCTTTTTCCTTTTAGATACCCTTTGGGAATAATTTTAAATGCAATTACCTAAGTTGTTTTGCATAAATACATCCTCACCAACATAATTCAAGATAATCAACATAGTACTATCAAATTCTCAACAATTAAAAGCAATTACCTTAGTTGTCTTTAATTTTGTTTCGAAACTCAAAAATCAACATAATACTAGTATTAAATTCTTTTCGCTTATATTGGACAGATAACGTCCTATTTTTCCCATTTGGTGTTTTTATAACAATAAATAATTAATTATTTTGTTAGTGAAAATTTTGCTCCAAATGTCGGCTATCTTTCTACTAAATTCAATCGCACATTCAATTTATTTAATATCAAAGGGTTGCGTGTGTTTATTTGGTTTTGTTTTAACAAATTAATGTCAGTACGTATTGAAATGCATAAACACACGCAATCCATTAATATTTATTCTGAAAATATATTTAAATCTGTGATTTGTTGGCAAATTTTATTTAAGGTAAATAATGATGGAACTGTACTGCTACTATCATACCATATGTTCGACTTAGGTCTCTTTCAGAGTAATTAATTTTCACACTCATTTATTAGCCAACTACATATGTGTTATTTCATAATCATTAGTGCTAGTGATTTAAACATTGGAGAATAAATAAAAATCACAATTCACTAAGGGACTACCTATTGATGAAGTTATCTAAAGGTCTCGAGTTCAAATCTCACTAACACCGTATAAGTAAAATCTTTCGCACTTTTAATTTTTCTATACAGTAAAAAAAGGATCGCAGTTTACATGCATTGATACAAATTGCTGGCAATCATGTCTAAGCATATCATTTGACTCTGTTTAATCAGATAATATAGCTTGAGCAAGTGGCGTCGGCGGCGGCGACTCCAACTGACTTAGTGCGAAGACAAATGTGCGCCGTGCAAACAAATACGCGGTTTTCTTATGAGTAGATTAAATAAAAATATATTAAAACAAAATTGAACTTAACACTAAAGTCAAAGAAGGCGTTGAGAACCAATCATATGAAAATGTAGCTCTCTATTTGCACTGTGCATAGATTCCGTAACTGTTTTTCCAAGTTCTCGTACATTATTTTATTTGGGTCTTACAATTACTACGATTTATTTATTTTTGTATTATTTTCCCTTTCACGCGTTTATGAATTTAATGAATATGTAGATACAATCATTTCTAGCCAAACAAACATAAATGAAGGTTAAATAAATAAAAAACAGAGAGAGGAGGTTAAAACTACATAATTTAATCTAAGCACTATATGAGATTGAAAAATATCCAGTATCATCGTTAAAAGACTTCAAGTTTCTACTCGATAGTGACTACTTTGCAGAGAGAGAGAGAGAGAGAGTTGTGCGATATCCAATGCGGAACAAGTCAAATTTCGGAAAAGATTTGTTTGTAATATAATTATAAATTTCTACAAATATAATGGATTCAGGTAAAGAAATTAAAATGATCCATAATTAAATATTGACTAATAGATTATAGGTATTGGTTTCATGCAAAATAATAATTTGTATAATTAAGAATGCTTGGGTAAATAAATTACAAACAAATACAAGGTACAGAATACTAGGGTATATCGTAGAGTTACAATTACAAAGAGAGTGAAAATAAGAATGCTTCTTTATACATAAATTAATGGTTATTTTATTATAATATTTTTATACATTACAATAGTGTTTATTTTTATGACAGTTGTAAATCATACAAATTAAGATCTATGATGTAGATTGATATTTAATTACTAAAATAAGAAAGATTTTTTAAAATTTTATTTTACTAAGATACTTTAGTAGACTTTTAATATACATAGTTTAACTAAATAAAATTTATAACACAACTGGATATTAAGATCCTTTAGTAAACTTCTAAAAATTTATTTGAGCGTTTTGGATATCAATCGAGCTCGAGCAACTTTGTTCAAGTCAAAATGTGTGTTCGAGTTTGCATTTTACCTTTTGGCGATTTTAAATCATATCATATATAAAATGTGTGGTCGAGTTTGTGGCAGTAATCACTGATTTTTGCAACATTTTTCTAGACCTATATATGCTTTACATGGAAACATAACTTGACTAATCTAAACGACTTCCACTTTTCTCACAAAGACAACTACGATAAAAATATTTGCAAAAACTATTTACTTAATGTGTATCTCGGGTGGAAAAAATCACTTGGATCAAAACCAAAATATAAACAGCATTCATTAGATCATAATATAATGACAAAGATTTTGAGGCTTAATTAACTCCACAACAATTGCCTACTTTGATAAAGTAGTTGTTACATAATCTGTTTTTCGATGCGTTCATACCAGCACTAATATATCAGGTCCCATCAAAACTTCAAAGTTAAGCATGTTTGGACGAGAGTAGTACTAGGATTGGTGACCCCTGTGAAATCTCATGTTGCGCCCTTTTTTGTCGTCGTGCGGCCTTTATCTCGTTTTTCTTTTGTGTGCATGTGTTAGCTTAGTGGTAGAGTAGTTAATGTCTGAAGTTAAAAGGTTCGAGTCCACCGTGACGTGAATTTTAAAAATTCTGTTTTAATTGAAAAAAATCTCGATGACATAATTAAAACAAGTTGGATTAGACGTTTATGTCGTCAATTGAGGAGCTTCAGAATGACCTCATTATGTCATCATTATGAATTAAACTAAGCAAAAGTTTAAGAACGATAAACATAAAAGGGTTGTTTTTGCATTTTAGTTTTGATCAATTATATTTTACGGAAATCATATTGTACCATAGTGGAAAGGTTCCGGGCCCGAGCTACTAAGACCATGTTTATCGGCTCAAAAAAATGCAACTTGGTCGACCTACTTCAATTAAAAAAAAAAAAAAATTGAAATGGAAAAAATAGAAGTGGTCGAACACTTTGAAAAATATACCACACTTGGTCTCTCTCTCTCTTCATTTTTCAACCAATAGGGTGGAGACACTTGTCTTCATCCTATTTGTTGTTTAAATTAGAATGGTATATATGAATAAAATTGAAATAATTTTTGTATAATATATATAAAAAAAATAAAAAATATACCAAAATTTATATTTTTTCATTATCTATAAATAGAGACCAGTCTTGATATATTTTAACACACCTAATTTTTTTTTTTTCTTAACTTGTATCCTTATTATCTTGTTCTATATTTTTCTATGGATCAAAGTAATAACTCTCATTACAATTCTCAAGATTTTGATTTTCTTATGATTATCATCCCAGCTTTGAAAATATTCCGAACTCTGAAGAATTTTCAAATTTCAATTATGATGCAAACCCTTCATTCTTACAAAATCCTCCTCATTCTCAAATTCCAAAAAATCACCAAACCCCTCAAAACATCTCAGATGACTCACATGAAAATGTTGAGAAAAACACACACACAAATTCTTCCAACACTGCAAAAAGTTGGACAGATCAAGAAGATATATTCCTGATATTAAAGTACAATCAATTATATTATGTATAATTAAAAATAATAAAAATAAAAATTTAAAATTAAGTGGTTGGATGGTCGGATGGTCATTGATAAACCATAAAAAATGGATGTGGTGTGGTTGAATGAAAATTAAAGTAAAAGTAGGAGAGAGAAATTAATAAAATATTAAAATGGTTGGATGGTTGGATTTTTTGGTGGTTGTTGATAAACATGGTCTAAAGAATAGAAAAGTTAGCGATGAATAACAATCAATTTTTGAGGATAGGAGTGCAAAAATCAAATAAAAAAGTAGAATTTCCCATAAGACTATAGCCCTAAACGAAGAAGACATAAAGAAATGAAAAAGAAGTCCCCTAGGGACAGCCCAATGGTTAAGGTGGGTTCATGTGACCGAGAGATCACAGGTTCGAACCCCACCAAACGCCTCTATGGGTTTGAGTCTGTCACACCTGGTTTTCCAAGTGTGGTTTACCTGCCATCTGTGGTTTGCAGGCTATTACACAAGAACGTGGGTTTACCCAGTGCGCACCTAAGGTAGCGGTTGCGGGTTCCCCATAATACCAAAAAAAAAAAGAAAAAAAAAAGAAAAGACAAAAATGTAGTGGGACTGTGAGATGGATGCTGAGGAAAATGTGTTCCATTTGATAACTAATGATTGTATGTGGATATAATAAAGAGAAGCGAATAGTTGGGGTTGGCAAATATAGTATCTCTATACGATATACCTAAAACGGAAAAATAAGCATGTAGAGGTTGGCAAAATTGGCTTATTGATTTTCTTTTTTCCACTTTTGATGTACTCCTTTTTCGAAAATATTAATAAATTAGTTAGGATCTTGTCTAATCTCAACCTAAGCACAGATGAGAAGGGGGGAAAATCGGCTTATTTTGTTATTTGTTTCTTGCTACTTTATTATGATATAAGGTTTATTTTATAAGAAACTAGATATATAAATGATGATTTTATATATATATTATGTATACAATGCAATATATAAAACACAAGGAAACCATAATTAATAAGAATAAAAGTAGGTAGGTGGATTTGTTCTATGAGATATTTCAAAAGAAGAATAAATATTTATTTTCAAATTCATTTAAATTAGTGTATATAATGTATATAATGATGGTTTATATTATTAAACTTAATTATAACCTATATAATTAACTATCCAAATATGCATTTGCTTCCTCCTCTTTTTTTTTTTTTTGAGTTTAGATAAACATAATCTGTCGTAGATAATATCCCAAGCACTCACAACTCACTTTCGACTATAAAATGTACTGATTTACAAGATTAAAATTAATAAAATGTATTTTATAATGGCGAGAGGTGCTATATTTTGTGCCACATATTTATATGTACCTTTATTTAGGTTATAGTCTTATGTGGCCCCGTATATACTTATACTGTTTATATTTGATAAATCTATTTACGTCGATATGAAAGATTTATGAAAGCGATAAAAAGAACACAGGAGTTTTAACGTGGTTCGATCAAAAGAAAGATCTACGTCCACGGAGGAGATAGTCCTCAAGATTTTCACTATAATCGTATTACAATGAGTATCTCAAAGAGCTTCAGTATTCAGTAATTTGCTAACCCTTTTACCTTCAATCTAACTCCTATTTATACATAAACGTAAACCTTATCACGAATCCCTTGATTGGCGGGCTCATGATCCTCCTATAACTGACCATGATCTCCACCATAACTGCCCATGATTTCCACCGTTATTACCCATGATTTCTACCGTTACCTCATTATCGTGTCCTTGACTCCGCCTTTAATTAGGGTTTGGGGACTGTCATTCAGGCGTAACCGAGTAGGGCAACATTAGGTTAGGCCCAGCTCGTTTGGGCCTGCTATTGGGCCTGAGAGGTTGGGCCATATCCTATCATAGCCCCCCCCGAAAAGTCAAGGAATAGCCTTGCCGAGGTGAAGCGGAGAATGTGCTTTGCCGAGGCGGGATGTTGCTTGGCTGAAGGTTTCGTTGAAGGTTCTTGTCTCTTGCTGTATGGCTCTTTTTTTTTTTGGAGGACGTCGAGGTCCGACCTGAAATACTTCTGCTGGTCCGTGGTGGACATGGGCGTAGCCCGATGTCCGAGCTCAAAATTATTACGTGATCAGACTGGCGGACGTCGAGGTCCGATGTCAGGAGGACGTCGAGGTCCGACCTGAAATACTTCTGCTGGTATGAGGACATGGGCGTAGTCCGATGTCCGAGCTCGATGTAATCATTACGTGATCAGACTGGCGGTCTATTTTCCATAGAGTACGTCATACGCGCCAGGCGGTAGTTGGACACTTCGAACAGCGTGCGCGCGTCGGTCACACATCCAATCGTAGATAGGCACGTGTGATAAACGAAACGGCAGATTTTAGGCGCCATTTATCCTATAAATAGGTCCAAAAGAGGCAACTGTTCACTTTCTTCTTGACGTTTGATTCGAGAGCATACCCTTAGAAATTCCCAATTCCTCTTTCAAGCGTGTTGAAGAAATCGAAATCTCGCCCGAAAAAGTAAGTATGTATTCTTCATCTTCTCATTCCTCTTCTCGCTCGATAACTCGGTTCGGTTTGGGTTACGCCCAAATTCGATGTAAGGATTATATATGCCACAACCGCTAGGTAAATCTATAGGACTTAGTTCTGTGGTTTCACCGGTGTCTTGGTATGGGATGACATCGAGATTGGTGCGACGAGATCAACTTTAACGACAGAGGAGCTCTTGGTGGTTATGAGAAATACCACATCCCAGAGGATGCATGGTGGTGCCTGCCGAAACCCAATGATAGGGCGATGGCCCCTCCGGAGGGGTTTATTACCATTTTTGTAGATAGTTTAATAGCTGGGCTTAGATTTCCTTTTGCCCCTATTTTCCTTAGCTTTCAAGAGTATTTTCGGATCCCCATATGCCAACTGACCTCCAATTCTATTATGTCGGCGGTTGGGCTAGGGCTGGCCTGTTATGGCATAGGCGATGAGTTTTCTTTCGAAGCCTTGATGCGTTTTTTAGCATCAAGTCTATAGGAGGAGTGTATTATCTGTCACCTCGTCTGAAGTTTAAAATAGCTTCCCCATCGAAGGTATCCCACTGGCAAAATAGATACTTCTTTTTGCGGGCTGAGGGGTATCCGAGGTATGAGTGGGGCCTCGGAGCGATGAAGGACGTGAAAATTAATCCCCTGGGCCCTATGGAGAAGCTGTTGAACGATATGGGTGAGATCCTATCGATCAATTATACCGAGGATGACTTGAACAATGCTGGGCTGAGTGTTTATAGGTCAGAAGCTCCAGTATCAGGGTCTGATTTGGGTGAGGGCAACCTTCTTATCTTTATTTCCCCCGTCTGATTTCGTTGTGCTAACGAAATTCTCATGTTGTATGCAGTGAAGATTGACCCTACCAGAGAAGTCAATATATCGAGCTCGCCGCGCCCTGCACCATCGATCGGGGAGCCGCGAGGAAGAAGGCGAGGTGGCGAGTCCACCCTGACAGCCGTGGTGGTGGGCATACGAGGACTTAATGGTCGGTCTCGTGCAACCTCGGGCCCGATTTGGAGATCGAGGTCCATGGCCGCCTCCGCCGAGGTGCCGGCTTCAAAGACTCCTTTATCCTTCCCAAAGGTATAAGTAGCTACTTTTCTCCTTGTAAGTTTGTTGTTACGTGTTGCTAATTGTTCCATATTCAGGTTGTGGCCTCGATGGCAGGTGAGATGCACCGCATGGCCGGTCTTGTTGTTGAGGGCGCCTCGCAATACGAGGCTATGGAGAGAAGGCTGGCCGCTGCAGACACTCGAGGGGCCGAATCCGAATCATGTTGGATCTTGCCAGGCGGACGCCGAACTTGCAAAGGCGAACGCCAAAGTGGCAAAGAAGGCCGCTGAGAGCGCCCTTAAGAAGAAGGACCGGGCCTTGCAGTGGCCGTGCCAAGTGGGAGCGCTCGGGAGGAGGCTGCCGAGGCGGAGAGGAAGGCGGCACAGCAGACAAGCGCTTCTTGGCGGGCAAGGACCTATCTTGTGGGCCTCGCCAAGAGCTTATCGAGTCGGAGAGTTTTTCCTCCTTCATCTCCGACCGGCACCGTGTGATGAGGCGCGGTGATATGTGCCCACCTAGAAGTTGGCGGCCGAGACCCGATTTTGACAAGGCCCGGCACGGTTGGGTTGAGGTCGAACCTCGGGAGGTATGCATGAATTATGCTCGCATAATCGCTGGGCGACCTCTTTCCCGTGGTGGATGCCTGGCATCCTCGCCTCACTCTCGACGGCGGAGGTCAGAACTCGGTCTGAGGAAGATGAAGGCGTGGAGCTTCAAGCATTCCTTGTCGAGTTGAGGTCAAACCGAGGCGGCGGTCCGAGCTCGGACATCCCCCAGGAGATCGGCAACCCGTGGAGGAGCAAAGAAGCGGCGGCAGGGAGGTCGAAGAGTCGGCAATGAGCACGAGGTCGGTGGACCTAATGTAATAGGCGATTTCTGGGGTCGATAGGACCGTGTTGTACAAACTTCCATTTTGAATAATAGACATATCTTGTTAAAATGCCTTGTGTGTTGTCTTATTTCTAGCATTCCTCATCTCAATACTTGGACTCGATCATGAGTTACTAACAAAGTGAAAGAAGTCCGAGGTGCTCTAGCGAGAAGGATGAAGAGGTGGCCTTTGGAGGAGTCGGATGCCGGTGACTCGTGTTCCGCCAAGATGGATGTCGGCTCGGCATCGTCACCGAACCGAAACAAAAAGTTGCATGAGGTCGATGCGAATGGTCCGCCTCCTCATCGAGAATGAGGCTTTAAAGTTAAGGATTACACAACTCGAAGTCCGGGGCTGATTTATCTGCAGATGTGATCAAGGACGATCGATGCAATACGAGGCGGCTCGGTGACAAGCAGGTTCGCTCGGATCTCGGAAGAGCATGCAGAGTATGAGAAGGTAATCCGCGGATGGTGGAACTACTATATGTGAAGCCGACGATCGAGTTCGAGCTTGTTGGCGGAGGGCATGGTATTGAGGATGAGGAGGTCCAAATAGCAAGAAGTTTAAAGCGCCTCGACTCTATCACGAAATACATGCGGATGTACGAGATCATTGGCAAGCGACGCATGCCCCGGCCGGTAGCGTCACTGATGGCCGCCGATCCCATAATTGAAGAGCTCGAAGAGGAGGCTACTACCGATCACGCCAAGTGCTCCGTCTAATGGGTCCACCTAACGGATGGCGCTTAGAGGATGCGCCGGCGATTCGGAGGAGGCACGCAGCGCGCGGCGGTCGGCGTGGAAGGCGAGAGTTCGGGACGAGGCATTGTCTTGGTTCGACGTCGGGCTCACGGGGTCGAGGTGTGGCCTCGCATGTAATCCCATTCCCGGCCGGAATCCGCTCGCGTCGGGTCGGGGCTGCTCCCGAGCGGGCCGGTGGTGCCTTCCTCATAGATTGGGTGGAAGGCACCGAGTTCATTCCGGTATTCATCGCCGACACAGGATTTCGTTCAAAACTATCTCGACGGTGAATCTCTCGGCGGAGCCAAGTCCGAATGAGTGTATATAGTGCAGGACTTTGTATGTAGGTATAAATGTATTTAGACTCGTTTCGAAGTGTATGTTTTTCCTCTTGAGAGGTATAAACATAGCTTAAGACTTCGTTTGGTCGTAAATGTATTTATCTTGTATCTGACATAATTTGGTGAGATCCATCTGGATGTCTTTTACATGTAGATTTTTCAATTTAATGAGTAATCAGATGTGTGCATGTAGACTTTCAAATTAATGAGTAGTCTGTATGCGTTGCACTGAGACGTTCAATTTCATGAGTAATCTATGAGTGCGGCGCGCGCTTAGTGAGTACCCAACTTAGTGGGTTATTCATCTTCGTGAGGGCGTCCCCTCGTGAAGGTTTAAATGCGGTATATCCAAATAGATGTTCGCATATCAATAAAATGGAATACTCATTATAAAAATAAATATTTTATTCAACAAGTGTATAACATCGCACTTCGGCAAAACAAGTAAGGAGACTAACATAAGGTTGATCTGTAATCGAAGCTATGTAAAGTACCTCCTTAAATGAGAAATATGCCAGGTTCGGGGGATAAGCGCACCGTATAGGTGAGATAGTTTGTAGGCCCCCTTGCCGAGGTCCTCGTGAACGCGGTATGTGCCTTCCATGTCGGATCCAACTTGTTAAGACGCTCGGCTCTGCTGGCTTCATTATTTCGTGGGGCGAGGTCGCCTACTTGCGGTCGGAAGCTTTGACCCTTTGTTGTAATACCGTGCGACTGGCCCTTGTACTTAGCTTCGTTTATGAAGGCGAGTTCGCGTTTTTCTTCGAGAGCATCAAGGTTGGTCCGCAGGTCGTCCTCGTTCCCATCTGGGTCAAAGTGAAGAGTGCGTGGGCTCGGTGCGCCGATTTCAGCCGGTATGACGGCCTCAGTTCCATAGACCAAGCTGAAAGGTGTTTCTCCGTGCGAAGTCCGAGGTGTGGATTCAGAGGACCGAGAGGACTTGGGGAAGGTTTTCAGCCCAATCGCCTTTAGCTCGGTCTAGCCTCTTCTTTAATCCTTGTATAATCGTGCGGTTCGTCACCTCGGTCTGACCATTGGCTTGCGGGTGTGCGACCGAGGTGAAGCGTTGGTCGATCTGGAGCTCTTTGCACCACTCCTTGAAATTTTTATCGACGAACTGGGTACCATTATCCGAGACCAGAATGTGTGGTATGCCGAAGCGGCAGACTATATTCTTCCACACGAAGGTCTGAATCCTTTTGCTCGTGAGGTTCGACAGTGGCTCAGCTTCGACCCATTTTGTGAAGTAGTCTATGGCAACGACTAAATATCGGCGACACGGTGCTCGGTCGAATGGACCAACGATGTCGATCCCCCATTGCATGAAAGGCCATGGGCTCTGCAGTCGCTCGGATCGGTGCAGGGTAGCTTCTTGTGGAGTGAAGGCGGCACCGGACAATTTTGACGAGTTCGGTGAATCTTGAATAAGGGTGGGCGATAATATCCCGACCTCAACGTCTTCTTTGAAAGAGCCCGGAGCCGATGTGGCTTCCAAGATCCTCTGTGAATCTCATTAAGCACGTGGTTGGCTTCTTACCGCCCAAGGCACCTCGGGAGGGTTGAAGGTAAGACTTAGGTAGAGAGAGCCCTCATACACAAGATATACAGGATTTCACCATCATCTTTTGGCCTCTAGCCGATCCGAGGTAGTGTGCCAACTTCCGGTATGCTTTTAGGGGCGTCGTCGGTTTGGTTCGACCTCCGAGATAACGATGTGGGCGCCTCAATGCTTCTGGAATGAACTTCCTCTACTGGCGGATTTGTCGATGACGAAGCCAATTTACTAAGGATGTCAGCTCGGCTGTTTTCCTCTCGTGGGATTTGATTAATACTGAAGTATCTGAATGAGGCCAGCATCTCTTTTGCTTTTCTCAAGTCGCTTCATTCGATCCTCTTTAGCCTCGTATGTGCCTAAGACCTGGTTTACCACGACCTGGGAATCTCCAAATATCTGGACTTTGTCCACTTTCAATTCCTTTGCTAGGCGGAGTCCTGAGATCAGTGCTTCGTATTCCACTTCGTTGTTGGTGGTGGGAAGGTAAACCGGAGGGCGTATGTCACTTCTTGCTTATCCGGGCCGAGGAGGAGGATGCCGCTCCGCTACCGTCTTGCATGAAGCTCCGTCCACATACATCTGCCAACATCCAACGGGTGATGCAAGGACAGGTTCCTCTGCCATGAGGGCGGGAGTGACCTCGCTGGTAGAGGCGACCTCGGTGAACTTGACCTCCACCAGGAAATCTGCAAGGGCTTGCCCTTTTATGGTCGGCCTGGGGGAGTATGAGATGTCGTGCTCGCCGAGCTCCAGTGCCCACTTAGCTATACGTCCAGATGACTCCGGTTTTGATAAGACTTGTCTTAGAGGTAAGTCCGTTAGTACACGGACGGAATGAGCTGAAAGTAAGGCGGAGGCTTCGGCATGCGTTCACCAAGGCGAGCTACCTTCTCGAGGTCGGTGTACCTCGTCTCGGTCCTTTGAGAGCCCGGCTAATGAAGTAGATGGGAGTTACCGTCCCATCTCATCTCGCACCAAGACAAAGATCGATTGCCTCGTCAGGGTGGCGGATATAACGATAGAGTTTCACTTTGCTTTGGGCGGATAGTGTCCGCGGTCGGCGAGATATTCCTTGGTTTGTATGAAGGCGACCAGTGTTCTTCTGCCGGTGAAATCTGGAGCTCTCCTCAGGATCTTGAAGAAGGGAAGCTGCTTCTCGGCAGCTCGAGATAGGAATCGGCTGAGGGCGGCCAGGCATCCGGTGAGTTTGTGTATTTCACGGATGGTTCTTGGGACCTGCATGTCGAGCACCGTTTTCACCTTGGTAGGATTGGCTTTCAGGCCTTCTTGAGAAACCCAGCATCCCAGAAATTTACCCGTCTTCACCACGAATGTGCACTTCTGGGGATTGAGCTTGAGGTTGGCCGACCTGAGGAGCTGAAGAATAGTTTCGAGGTCAATGGCGCAGTTCTCAGCTTTTTTGCTTTTGACTACTATGTCGTCGACATAGACCTCAACAATCTCCCCTATGTGATCCTTGAAGATCGCGTCCACCATTCTTTGGTAGGTAGCTCCAGCGTTTTTCAGACCGAAAGGCATCTTCCGGTAGGCAAAGACACCGAAGTCAGTAATGAACGCTGTTTTTGAGGCGTCCTCCGGGCTCATCAAGACTTGGTGGTATCCCTTGTATAAATCCAGGAAACTGAAGACCTCATGCCCCACCAAAGCTTCCACCTTCTTGTCAATGTCGGGAGGGTATGATCATTTAGGCGGTGTTTATTGAGGTCGGTATAGTCGACACACATCGTCATCCCCTCCTGGCTTTCGAACTACAACGGGATTTGCCATCCAAGTTGGGTATTTAACCTCGTATAGGATTTTAGCCTCCTGGAGTTGGGTTACCTCGTCTCTTATGACCTGGCTGCGCTCCGCGGCAAAACTTCTCTTCTTCTGCCGAACTGGTTTAGTAGCCGGATCGATGTTGAGACGATGAGTTATGAGCTCGGGCGAGACCCCAGTCATATCCAATGGAGACCATGCAAACACATCTCTATATTCCCTTAGAAGCTGCATGACCTGCTGGCGAATATTGACTGAACCTTGGGTACCAACCTTGACAACTTTGGAAGGGTCGTCGTCGTATAGCTGAAGATTCTCAGTCAGATCATCCCGAGGTGGCAACTTCGGAGGGTTCTGTAATTGCTAGGCCTGAGGTAAGGCCGCATCTTGGGTTGAGACTCGTAGGCATTCTTTAGCTGCCGTTTGGTCACCCTGGATGCTTAACACTCCCACGGGGGTGGGTATTTTAATGGTGAGGTGGTACACGGAGCAGACGGCCCTGTTGCATCTGATCAATCTCTTCCTGGGATAATGTTGTATGGAGAGGAGCTCGGACTAGGAAAAATTGAATGGCCTGGTAACCGACGGGAGCACGCCTACGGTAACCGTAAGGGTAATGACACCTTCGGGTTGAACCATGCTCTTGAGTAAAGCTCATGGCCGGGAAGGTGCGGGGTGTACTCAATTCCTCCGACATCAAGTTTATCCAGCAGCTACGGAATATGATGCTAACGGAGGCTCGATGTCAATGTAGACCCGATGTACATTCTTGTTACCCACCACGACTTGTATAGTAATGGCGTCTGGTGAGGCATGATCTTGGTACTGGTCGTCTTTGGAGAACACGATGTTCTCTCCATCCCGAGTCGCTTGTTTTCGGCTCCTAGGGGTCGACCTCCGAGCTTCATTTCTAAGTGACGACCTCGTCGTACCAACCGGCGATCGGTTATAGCATAGACCGCTCCATTGCATTGGGACCTTCGTCCTCGTCATCTTCGGTCAAATTTGCCGTTGAGGTCGGTCATGATTGTTACCACCTCCATTTTTCCCTCTGCTTTTTATTTCCCGACCACGGTCGGCCGATGTACTTCTTCAAGACTCCTTCCTCGACGAGCTCGTCAACTGTGAGCTCAAGGATTTGCATTCTTACGTGTCGTGACCGCACCCTCGGTGGTAGTCACAATACTTTTCCGTTGACTTTTTTGGATCCTCCTTTCATAGGAGGAGGTTTTGAAAAGAGCTCGATGTGAAGCTCAAATATTTCATACGGATTTGAATAGAGGCGCTCGTTATTACTGGGGTTTGGCGAGGTCCCACCTTGATTCTCATCGCCCTTTTTATTCTTTCGAACGCACTTGGCTGCTCAAAGACCTCGCCCCGATCCTCCGGCTTCCTTCTCTCGGTCCATTGCTCATCCCGGATCTCTCTCTTCCGGTCCGACTCGTCCCTTTGACAAAGTTGTCAACCAAGGTCCAAAGACGACTAGTCGTCTTCTGTTCGCGGGTGATCTCTTTATTCGAGCTCCGTGTCGGATCCCGTTCTTGAATGCGTTGATGATGTAGAGATCGTTACTCTCATCTATTTTAAGGGACTCCATGATGAATCGGAGATGAAATTCGACATTGTTTAGTCCGCCCTTGGCGGATTGTGCGATCGGATGAAGGTTGTCGAGGCGGCATCTTTGGTAAAGCGTCATTTGAACTTATCCATGAGGTCTTTGAAGCAATGGATCTTTGCTCGCGAGCGGGTGAACCAACGTCGGCGTTGGAGATCGCACCTCGGGAAAGACCTTACACATATGGAAATCTTCCATCCTCGATTCGCCATCTTTGGTGGTATAAGCAAATAGGAAGTCGAAGGATCTCCAGGCCATCGTGTGCAGCAATATTCGGAGCCGGTATCGCTGTGGCAAGGGTGTATCCGTAATCTCCTTGAAAAGGAGAGATAATTCGTTCGTGTCGGTCGAATCCGGGAGCTCGTTACCATCCCTCTCCGGGGGAGTGGGAGATCGATAACGGCGTCTGTCGTCTCTTCGAGGGAGTTCGACTCGTCTTTCCTCCCTTCTTTCCCATCCATTCACATGGGTATCACGTCGAGGTGGAGAACGGCTCCGCGGAGGCACGAGGCGAATGAACCACAGTATTGGGCGGTCGTTATCTTTGCGGTGAACGTTGATTAATTCGGAGGTGAGCGACCTCGATTGCTGTAATCACCACCGGGCACTCTTGAGGGGCCCGCCCGCTTGTCCTCGGTTGAGGAAACTCGGAATTGATTGAGGTTGGCGTTGAGGAACTCGGACACCGCCGACCGAGGACCTCGTGGGAGCGGTGAACCTCCTGCTCACCCAGATCGAGGTCGGCGTCTTCCTCTTTGTTGGGCGGCGATCACGAGGGTGTATGGAAGCATTCTCCATGTAACCCTCAGGTGTGTGAACTTGGTGGCGTCTGCAATCCCTTTCCCGGCGTTGTGTGACCACCGATCGTTCTTCGCACGATTGTTACCGACAACGCCGGCCGCATTAGCGTTTGACGTGTCTTTGCCATTAGATTGTAGAAAACACAGCTTTTTGTTCAAGAGTTTTCCCACAGACGGCGCCAATGATAAATCTATTTACGTCGATATGAAAGATTTATAGAAAGCAGTAAAGAACACAGGAGTTTTAACGTGGTTCGATCAAAAGAAAGATCTACGTCCACGGAGGAGATAGTCCTCAAGATGTTCACTATAATCGTACATACAATGAGTATCTCAAAGAGCTTGATATTCAAGAATTTGCTAACCCTTTACCTTCAATCTAACTCCTATTTATACATAAACGTAAACCTTATCACGAATCCTTGATTGGCGGGCTCATGATCCTCCTATAACCGACCATGATCTCCACCATAAGCGCACATGATTTCCACCGTTATTACCCATGATTTCACCGTTACCTCATTATCGTGTCCTTGACTCCGCCTTTAATTAGGGTTTGGGGACTGTCATTCAAAGCGTAACCGAGTAGGGCAACATTAGGTTAGGCCCAGCTCGTTTGGGCCTGCTATTGGGCCTGAGAGGTTGGGCCATATCCTATCAATATTCGTATCATCATCATCCAAAATGATTTCTACAACCAAATTTCTGGTTAGGTAATTAACATTTTATGTTTGAAAACCATCAACAATTTACGTGTATTTGTTGTATAGAATTAACAGTTTTGTTTCTGTTAATTACCTGCCCACCTATCTTATATCTCCAAAGACAAATTTATCATTTGTATAATATATATATATATATATATATATATATATATGTGTGTGTGTGTGAATTGGATCAAATTCAAATCGATCTTAAAATATAAAAAAGGAACAATTTTTAGCCCTTCGTTCGTGAAAAAAATTACAATGAATTTATCACTTTGTTTGATGAATTTAAACACCTAGGTTCAAGTCCAATGAGGGGAGAAATTTAATTAGTTGAGTTCAGACACTTTTATAGTAAATTTAAACAATTTCATGCTTTCATAATTTATACTTTAAGGAGGAGTTTTGCAATAACCACTCCATAAACGTATATATATAAATAAATTATCAGCTTATCGTTTTAAACTATGACACATTCAAATACATATGTGTGATGTATTGCTTACATATATATACGTACTTGAACAAGACAAATATGTATTCTTTTTGCATTATACAAACCAATGATATCCACTTTTATTTTGAACGTTTTAATAATAAATCATACAACCTTTTTATATATCTTCTTAAATTATTTTTCTTAGGTTTTGTATTACATAAATATTGTCCCTATAGGAGTACGCGGTTCATGCTCTTTTTGACTTAGAAACAGTGCCCAAAAATGACAATAAACTAGACATTGATCCAAAGTTGAATCCATATGTAGGTCAATTGCAATGCCACCACATCACAAATGACAAAAACGCCCCTACCTCCAAAGAGAGAGAAACCCTAACGTAGCATCTTCTCCATTTCATAAATTGTTATGTGTTATCACTTTCATTAATAATCATTGTAGTTACAACGATAATGGGCTCAAAACATCATTACATTCTATCCCTTTTGTTGTCCCTCAAATTTATAACCATATCTTCTTCAATCACACTTGAAACTTTTCTACATTGTTCTAATTCTTGCCAGGGTGTAGCAATTTGGGGGTAGGGTGGGGGTTCGAGTGGGGGTGGGGAACATTTTGTTTTGGGGGCACTTTACACTCATGTGCTTACTTGTTTCAACCATTTTCTTACACATCTCGATCACTTTTTGCCTTTGTTTGAAGTTTTGTTAGGATTGAGTACTTTCTATTGCAATATTTTCGGAGTTGTTGGAGGAAAGTGTTTGATTTATAACATTTGGCGTTGCTATTTTTAAGTTGCAAATTATTATATCCGCGTAATTTCCAATTTCTATTGCTTGAAAGATTGAGGATTAATCATAGTTTTGTCAGTGGCTATGCGAAGTTGGGGAATGATGCCACGTAGGGATGTCAACGGGTGGTCTTTATCCGGACCGATCCGGAACCGTTCAAAGCCCATTAAATTTTAAAGCAACGGCTCGGTTCGGTTACGGTTCTAGAACCGCTTGGACCCGGACGATTCGAGACCAGCCCATTTTGTCGGGTTCCGGTCCGACCGGTCTTTTTTTTTTATTTTTTATTTATTTTTTTAAAAAATTGAGCATTACATATCCATTTTTATAGGAGCATTTTACATTTGAGTGTAATTACGAAATATTAATTAATTTACAAACACATCTTGTGACTGCATATTACATCATGAAGGTATTTAACCAAAAAATATTTACTTACATGACAACATTATTTTTTATTTTTACAAAAGATTACTACCATATATCTATTTAAAGTATATAAATGTATTTTAGTGAGTTGGTTAACAGTGTTGGATTTCTCCCAAGTGACCCGATTCGAATCCTTTTGGTTGCTTTTTTAAAGACGTTATTCTGAGTTTGGTACTTTAAATTTTAAAGCTGAGCGATTAAATTTTAAAGACGTTGATAAAAAAAGTAAATATATTTTTTATATTTAGGTTTCACAACTTTGTAGTATTGTTACGAGTTTGGTACTTTACTGTACTGATATAATACTAATTTTATATATGTATAATTTTAATAAAATGAATTGAGATGCGTAAAAGTCCAATATTTAGGTTTACGGATTTTATATTGAAGTTCCCAAAGCCTTTTTGTGATACTGGTAGATTATATATTAAAAGTCCTTACTAGCTTGAATTAGGCCAGATTTATTGTTTACTTGATCTTATTATAATTATTATACGACTAACTCATAATTGAGATTATAAAATTTAAAAAGTTGCATGCATAATAAAACTTAAAATTTGTCGCTTTTTGTGTTTTTTTTTTGCAATACAATAGTCATTTGGACTAGAGAGAATTGTAAATAAAATGAAATAAAATGGAAATTGTAAATAAAATGAAATAAAAAGAGAGAATTGTCGTATAAATGTATAACAATTACAAATTTAATTCTTAATCCAGTGGACTAGAGAATTTAATTAAGGTAGCCAATAGTTTAGGCGGAGGTCTAGATGATTTGTGGCATGCGAAATCAATGTCATTTGGCCGGCAACATTTGGCCCAACGGAATGGAGTTAAGAATGGTAATACCCGATCCGTAACCATAACTTGATGGTCCGGATTCGGTCCGGATCCGGTGTTCTTGGATCGGTTCGCAACCGAACCAATACTAATTTATTGGTTCTAGTCCGGGTAAAACCCGCCCGTTGACATCCCTAATGCCACGTTAGTAGAGATGGCAAATGGATCCCGAATTTGATCGATTCGTGGATCCGGATCCATTTTAGGATCCGGATCCTCAAAAATTTGACCCGATGGATCGGACTAGATCGGATCCTACTCCTATATTTCGGATCCGGATCGGGATTTAATTTTGAGATCCGGATCCGGTCCGATCCGCCCGCAGATCCATTTAATTTTATATATATATATATATATATATATATATATATATATATATATATATATATATTATTTTATTATAATTAAATATATAACCCCAACTTAAAACTCTTCAATTTTTTTCAAATTCTCCCAAAACATATGCTCCCAATTTTATTTTAAATTCTCTCAATTTGTATCAATCGGTATTCACGGCAAATCTCGTCATTTACACCACCGACGATCTAGTTGTTTGTTGTTTCCTACTTTATAGTAAATTTGTAACTAACGTCTTTCAATATAGTGATAATTGTAGAAATTCTAAATAATTATTATAGTATTATTGTGTATTTAGATTATTATGGTGTTATTGTGAATTATAGTTAATTTAGAATTTATTTTAGAAACGAAGATATATGGATCCGGGTCTAGACCCTGGACCCTGTGAATCTTATGGATATGGATCTAGATCTAATTTTTTTGGACTCATTGGATCTGGACCGGATCCAAACCAAAGCAAAAAAAATTAAATCTGAATCTGGACCTAGTCAGATCGATCCAGATCCGATTCATTGCCATCCCTACACGTTAGTAAGGTCCATGATTGTCAAAAAGAAAAGAAAAGAAGTAATTAAAATAAAAAGGAGATAAGACACTTCACTCTTACATCATTAGGCTTTTAACAGAAATTGAACTGTTACTGTTTTTGGAATATTAAAAGTATCACGTCTCAATATCGTAAATTACAAGCATGCATGCACACTGCGTCAACACATCTGCTGCAATGTCGTAGAGAGTTGTGTTAGATAATAAATAGGTCTTTTCGCAATATGAACATAATTTAAACTTTTTTTTTTTATGAAGCAGTGAAGTAGTAGCTGCTCGGAGTTGGATGAGTATAAAAAGAGCACGAAAAGAAATTAAGAAAATCCCATCTATGTATCAAAAGTAACTCCAACATTAATGTTTTAAAAACTGCAAGGAATGAAGCTTCACAGTTTTCTGAAGTTCCTCAGATTTCAATTCCAAGTCGACGGAGATGCGATTGTTCGCGAACAGCAACTTCAGCCGCTGTTTGAGGGGCATGTGCTCGAACTCCTCCGACCACTCCGTCACGCCATTTTTTGAATGGATTTCCGACTGAGGCATAGTCGTAAATATCAACTGACGGACTACACAGCTATAATGCTTCTCCAAAGGCCATTCGCAACAAAGTTGTAGAAAAAAGAAGGGGAAATCAACCTAAGGTTTCTGGAACACCCGTGCGGTTGTAGGGTTGTGCGTGGAGATAGAGAGAAACAGTACAATCACTTGGCGGGCTGTGTGAGACTACAGAGATTCCGAAACCCGAAATGCGTGCATGGTTGATCTCTTGAGAGAGGGAGAGCGACAGGGGGAGGATTAGGAAGAGTCCTGCAAAAAGAGAAGGGGGCTTGCAGTAATTGTTGGGCTGAAAGAGGTATATTTCTAATTCTAGGCCCAACTCACATATTTAATGGGCTGAAAGGTTATTGGCTCTCATTCTTACGGTGAAAGCCCAATTTCAGAAGATTAATTTTATATCCAGACCAACACATATGCGGTGCATAGATTTCGAATGCCATCTAACAAAATCGATTAATTTATTTGAAGGTGAATTATATATACTTAACTCCCTAGTTTTTTTCCCCTAAACATAACCTTTTTCTCAAACTATTATTTTATAAAACTATTGATCAAACTATTATTTTATAAAACTTTACAATGGAGGATATATAAGAATAAAATATTATATTTATTAATATTATATTTACAATGGAGGATATATAAGAATAAAATATTATATATGAAGTGAGAAATTTCTTCTCATCGACAAACTAAACTGAATCATTTCTTTATTCAAAACCGCCGACCACCATCTGCCCATCCTACATCCATCTTTGCTTCGAGCTTTTGCATCCGATTTTAAATTACTATTATACATTTTTCATCTAAATTAGATCTAATATATCGTACACACAATTTATTTGATAAAATGCCCAACTTATTGTGTAGATTATATTTTTGATTATTTGATATATCAATTGATGTGTTTGTGAGTAAGTTAGTTTTCTTTTCGAATTTCACATTTGTATATTAAATCTAGGAAATAACAAGTGATACACATGAATCACACATGAATAAAAAAAATTCAAAAGGAATAGCAAAACTTAAACAGCCCAATCTTCAATAATCTATGTTTTAAAAAATGAATTCTCAAGGGAGTTTATGTTGCTCACTGTAGATAGGGGTGTCAACGGGCGGGTTTTATCTTGACTGAACCAATAAATTAGTATTGGTTACGGTTACAAGAACCCCCAAGAATACTAGACTGGACCGGATCCGAACCATCAAATTATGGATCCGGATCGGGTATTACTCATTTCTAACCGGTTACCCACTGGACCGGTTCCAGCTACTACAGCCTGCCTCTGTTGATAAACTATTAAAATATGTGCACCATTCTCGTGAAAGATCCAAGCTGATATGGTTTTATATCATGGAAATGCTCTTACGAACGTTTTGTTACCACCAGTGACTACAAATTTGTTTTATCAACACACGAAAATAATAATTATCAATATGTATGCGTCGTAAAAAGAATTAGAGGTAATCTTCGTTTTTTATATACACTTTGAAATAAATACCATCTACAAAAAATGCATTTTAAAAAATTTGTGGAAATATTGATGAAACCCAACAAGATATATTTTCTTGAATGAATTTGTGAAAATACTAACTGAACAAGATTATTAGGTTTTGTGAAAAATTTGTCGGTTTTAATTTACACGTTTTTGATAAATGATGGTTTTAGTAAATTAATTAATATTTCGTAACTACACTCAAATGTAAAATGCTCTTACAGAAAAAGTGGATATGTAATGCTCAAATTAAAATTTGTTTTAAAAAAAAAACACTGATCGGGTCGGACCGGAACCGGACAAAACAGGTCGGGTCTTGACCGGTCCGGGTCCAAGCGGGTCTGGAACCGGAACCGAAACCAAAACCGTTGTTTTAAAATTTAATGGGTTTTGAACGGTTCCGGATCAGTCCGGGTAAAGACCGTCCGTTGAGATCCCTAACTGTAGATAGTGAAAATCCTTCTAATGTTTGTGTGTCTCCTTCAAATGATTCCCATTAAACTCAAGAAAGTGCAATGAATTCGAGTGGTTCAAGTACTAGTGTGCCATTAGATGAGAATAACTGATTTATGATTTTCATCTTCTTCCTCATGATACAAGAAAAGAATAAGCATAATAAATTATCCTTACAAATAACGAGATTCGGTTAGTAGATAAATTCACAGGTTCCCTCAGAAAGACCTTGGAGGTTTGGGCAGATTGTTTGTAAAATGGACCGGGTTAAATATGGTAATAAGAAAGATGCTGCATTTTATTTTGTTCACTACTTGTTCAAATATAAAATTGAAACTTAATAAAACAACATTTTACATATAATAAAACAACAATCTCTATACCGCATGTGCTGTGGTTAATCATTCAATTAAACATGGTATTATTATTATTATATTGAGAAATTTTAACCAATCGTCCTTTCAAATTGAGCCTTCCTTTCGACCAAAAAAGAAAAAATAAAGTTCGATATGTAACAATTTTGTTTTGTTGATTGCGCGTGCTAACTATATTTAGCGGATTTTAGTATCAACAATTTGAAATTTCATTAAAACAGAATCAATTTTCTTTGGGGAAAAGAATAAGAAAAAAAAAAGTGGAAAACTCATTCGACCGTTGGAACCAGCTGTATTCTCCGACAACATCAGAGATCGTGTCATTTGGCACATTTTGCCCCGTCCTCCTCAACCTTCCAAATAAACCTCCCACTTTCACCAATCCACTTCTTTTATTTATTCATGTTTTATTTTACTTTTCGTTTCCCCGTATTTCAGTATATATTTTTTGGGTACAACTTATATACTCAACTTTCATAATATATATCAACTGATACCATTTGAAAATTCACTACAACCTATACCCAACATATTAAAAACTATATTTTGAATCAAAAGTTTCAAAATTTGGTTCGAAAATCGAGTTTGCGAGCTTTTGTCATATTATGTTTGTTTGAAAATTTGTAAAAGTAAAAGTGTGATGTGAGAGGACATTGTTTTGTCTCTTCGCCCGAGTCTCCGGCATCGGAGACAACCTATTACCGAAACAAGTATAGAAATTGGATTCCTTTCACAAGCCACACATCTATTTTCTTCATTATCAAAACCGAAATATATATTTATCAACATTGGATTCCTTTTACAACCTACACATCGATTTGCTTGATTATCAAAAGAGAAGCTGTTTTTGGGAGAGAGTAGAGAAGAAAAATTTAAATTTGTGGAGAAGAAGAAGAGAATTCAAGGACATAAATTTCGGTCGAGAGAGAAGAAAAAAGAATTCAAACACATCAATTTTCTCAAACAAGGTAAATTCATTACGAAAACTTGAATTTAAGCTTTGGAATATTACTTAAAAATTGAGATTTAAGTCAAAAACATATCTCCGATCGACTAAGGCAAGTCTCGGTCGATAAAAACATCTCTCCGGTCGACGAACTCTCTCCCAAGGAGAGAGTTCGTCGACCGGAGAGATGTTTTTATCGACCGGAGACTTGCCTTAGTCGATCGGAGATATGTTTTACATGAAATTCTCAACTTTTTGTCTCCGATTGACCGGAGACATGTGAAAATGACCGAAAACTAGGCAAAAGCGTGACATTGTCGACTTTGTTTGTTTTTTCAACCGGAGAGAGTTATGTTTCAATTTTAATAATTTCATTGAATTCTTTGTTCTATATTTCAAGTTTGGCGACCGGAGAAGAAAATAATTTTAGAAGATTTATCTGGAAACACAATTCTAAGCGGTAACTTAGATTTTACAATTAGAATTACATTATTCATGTCGCAAGATGTTTGTTTGTTTTAATTGATTTTTGAATATTTAGTTTTAACAATTTGAAGAGGAGAGGGCCAAACAAATGTCATGATTGATTGAAGTTTCCGATCGAGGAATTGAAGCTTCTCGGTCGACCGGAAAGAAGCCTTCGACCGAAAACATTGATTTTTCCATATCAATTTAATTTTAATTTAATTTTCTAATAATTAGTTATTAATTGAATTTTGTAATAATGCAGGAACCATATTTTACAATTATTTTCGAAGGAGCAGTGACAATATGTCGGACTTATCGGTATGTTTTCGTGTATATTATTTTGAAACATAGTTATGCGATTTTTAATATGTTTACCGTATGTATATTTTGTAATTGAGATATTTTCCGACTTATAGTATGTATATTTTGGATAAATGATGTATATTTTGGATAAATGTTGCTAAATGTGATTGGATATGAGTAGTTAATATTTGAGCGATTGAATATGAGTAGTTAATACTGATATGGCTTGAATAATGTGATTGAATAAATAGTGTTTATGGCTTGTATGTTTTCGATTGAATGAGATATTTGTTTTGGCTTGAATAATATTTGAGCGATTGAATATGAGTAGTTAATACCGATATGGCTTGAATAATGTGATTGAATAAATAGTGTTTATGACTTGTATGTTTCGATTGAATGAGATATTTGTTTTGGCTTGAATAATGTGATTGAATATGTAAAATCATTTGAAATTTCAACTTTGGATTAGCATTGAATTGTTGTATGTTGTGTAATATGTGGTATTGATATAATTGTAGGTTCCTGTTATCTTGAGGCCTACCACGATAAATGTGGTGGCGGATGTAAAGACTTATTATAGGACTGATTATTTTAAGTATATTAAGAATTTCTTGCTAGATAAGGGCGGCGAAGAGTTGATAGATATGTTTAGGGGGGGTTGCTTTGGTCATTTGATTGATTGGACTCCCGGGCCTAAGTCTAGTTTATCTTTGCACCATTTAGTCTCCCGTCAGATAGAACCTACGCATCCGGAGATGTATTTTTTCATCAATGGAAGATATATATGTTTTTCCATTAGAGATTATGCTCTAGTCACCGGCTGCAATTTGGGTCATCATCATTTGATCCCACACTAGACTACGACTTGGCGACGTTGAGGTCTATAGCCTTTTTGCGGGGCACACAGATTACATTCGTAATCTAGTAGATAGATTTTGTAGTAGTGATTTTAGTGATGATGTAGATCTTCGTCACTATTTACGTGTGGCCCACGTTATTACCCTCTATGGGTTCGTATTTGGAGTGCGATACGGGAAGATAATAGCTGATTGGGTTTGGGCATTGGTTGACGATCCGGGCGTTTGCCGATTTCCGTAGGGGCCTACGGTTACGAGATATTGAGATATTATCTGACGCGATGTCGACTAATGCTCAATACCACTTTTACGGACGATCTGGGCACTATATGCTTGGTCACTCGAGATCATACCGAGCTTGGGAAGTATAGTGGGACGTACATCAATCCCAGCGTGATCAGAGTGTTGAGGTGGAAGTTCAAGAGTAGCTCTCACCGCGACTTCTGATCTCTTTTGAGCAAGAGTCTTGAATTTTATTATAATTTTAAATCATGTATGAGGTATTGTATTTATTAGAATATTAAATAACATCTTTCAATTTATTGTAGGTCGATTATCATCTCACATCCATCGAGCGACTCATTCGAGGTTAGCACCGTTTCTTGGGTGTCATCCTCACACCCTCTTCACTCGGTGTGAATTTTGTTATACCGTCAAATCCTTTGAGGGAGGGACGACAGTTCCTTCTCGTCGTGGTGTGTCTCATCCGGTGGATGAGCCTCGGCGTAAACGTCGAGTTCGAGGAGGCTCCACGGTTTGTTGAGGATCACGATCTTTCGGGGTCTCCATCGAGCGAGCCTCGAACCTTCACCTTGATACCCGGCCGAGGACATCGTCGGTTGGGTTCGTTGAGGTTCCGGTTGTTGATGAGCTGCGGCGCCATATGTGGATAGTCGTCCATCCGTTGAGAGGCGGGATACGGAAGACATACCGGGAGGCGGCTTCATCGGCGGTGGTGGTGAGCACCAGGCGTCTTAGTTCCGCCGATCGTCGTTGGATCCGAGGAATCTATCCGGAATCTGTCGGGAGGAGGGAGAGCGATGCGACGCATCGAGAGGTCTATCGAAGACAAATTTATTCCAAAGATAAAAGTGGTTTGAAAACCTCTTAGAAGACTCGATGTGGTTGCACACATAGGGATGATCTGACTACACATGCACCTCATGTCCCGTCATCCGGCAGCGGCGGCGAGGTGAAGATCGAGAGACCACATCACCGCCCGGTCCGGATGTCCCCGAGGCGGTGGACATATTGAGCCGCCGAGGCGACCTTGCATCGCCCCGGTGATACCCTCCCCGCTACTCTCACGGATCCATGGTACCGATCACGGAACTACATCTCATCATTCCATGATGGGACTGGACCTATTTAGTGATCGGCGCCTCGGGGCGTCGTGAGGCGGACTTTCAAGCCCGTCGCGGCAGTTGGGCGGCGGTAACTATTAAGTCTCATATTTGGCGGTTTATAATATTTCATTATATTTGTTATGTTTTCATTTCTCTAAATTAAATGTTTGTAGTTCGGGATCCGGAGAGGTGAGCGAGCACGGAGACCTTGGTGTAATGAGGTCACCATCGTGAATAGCCCGATGCCACGTCCATTATCCGGTGATATAGTGATAAATTACGGCGTTTCTTGAACACAAATAAAGCGATGGTGGTTGTTGAGTCTTGAGCGACAAGTCCAGTTGCATTTTCGTGAATATCGAAATGCCGAGAGGCGTTTTGATGTTGAATGCGTTTTATACAATATGCTTCGTTTTTTAAGTACATCTACTTATATTGATATGTATCCTAAAATAATTTTGCGGTCGTCGATCTATTCATGGTGTATTTGAGGATGAGACTCGATGCGGGATCGGCGTATTGGATGGGGTGGATTATCAAAACACAATCATCCTTGATCTTGGTTTTTCATAAGTCTTTAATACAATCAATATATAGTATATATGTAGTATCTCTAATTACTTAATTTTCAATGTTGAATAGATGTTCTGCAAAATTCATGGTCCGAGATACACGCAACGCTTTCGTCCGCATTCAAGACCCGCGTGAGGCACCATTGATCATGACCCACGAGAGCATTGCTTCTACATGGCAGCCACCAGCGCATTGGATAGCAGTTGTCCTCGGCATGACGGGTTATACATCATGGTTACGTGCCACGCAGGTAACCTTATTTAATACAATAAATATTAATTTATCTAAATGGTTATGTGTCCTTGTTTATTTTATCTAAATATTAATTTTATAGATCATTATCCTTGCGTCATCGGCGGCGTTTCGCGATAATGCGCGTGGATATGCACTACGGTCATTGCGTCTTTGTTTGACTCGCGTATTTGGAGGATGGACCGGGATCAAGTGGATGCGAGGATGATGGACTTCGTGTGCTGACTAGATTATTGCGGCCGTTTCTTCTCTTCACTAGATGGTTCGAGGCTAACTCCCACCAGATACCACCATGGAATAATGATGCGATTATTACACGAGCTGCCTCTTCATGGTATTTGACCGGAAGGCGATTTCGATGATGGTCCATTTGCGTGCATGGTGTGGAGCGTCTTATTTACGGTTCACCGAGCATCGAATGGGGTACGTCTAATGTTGTAGCATATAGACATAAAGTAAGTGGAAATATATATGAGATATGTGATCCATATAAAAGCCGAGAGGAAGAGGAAGAGGAAGAGGTAGAAATTAGCATGTACTATGTAATGATTTTATTTATTTTATCTCATGTAATAGATTCTTAGTTACATTATCTTATCGACAATGGATTAATTTTAATATGATCTTCAACTTCAATTTCAATTTCAATTCCAATTCAATTCAATTCCAATTCCAATTCCAATTCCAATTCCAATTCCAATTCAATTCAATTCAATTTAATTCAATTCACACTACAAAAATGGATGTTCATATTGGTATGTATTGGTATATTGGTATGTATTGGTATATTGGATGCAAATGGATGTTCATATTATTTATCGAATATTTGATTATCGATAGTTATTAATCCTCGTGACAACAACTTAGTATTTAACTCGAAGCTAAGATCGTTGAATGAATTTGTGTCTTTGTTTTGAAGAATCATAGCTCGATGAAATAAGTATTACATAACATGTAAAAATGAAACAGACGTTATTCGAGTTAAATTTATTTTTACTAGAATAAACTACAATGAGATTTGACATATTATTTGTCCATTGGACTTGGTGTCTCCTTCAACGGAAATGTTCTTCTTCTTCGCCTCCCCATCTACATCTCATCGATCAAGAACAAGATATCGAAAACGTAAATCTCAAACTAAACATAAATCTTAGGACTCGGTTTAAGTCAATGTTAGGTGAATCGTTAAACATACACTTTAACCTATAAAGCAACGAGCGCAATCGATAAGATAGTCTATCGGAGAAATGAATAAAGCGGCCTCCAAAGCGAGGCGAGAAGGAAGCAGAATCGGCACTAACATGCATCCGTCGATGTAGATAAAATAAGCAACGAAACCACATACTAGCACTCCATTAGTACTAAAAACTCTGTGAAGATCAAAGTTTTTCACCGCTATTCAAACAAACAAGCGTGCAAAAAGAAAATGGGCGAAAAAAAATAGGCGAGAGAAGGAACCTTTACCTCATATTTCGGTGATGGAAGCGATCGAAATTGTATGAGAAACACAACCACAAAATAGAGAAAGAAGGAATGTAAGGCGGCAACAATCGCAATCATCCCGAAATTGGACTTCATCGCTCAAGCTTCTTCTTTTTTTTTTTTGATAAAAGATTAATGTTTTAGTTAGTGAGATATATATGTGTTCTGACGGATTGTTGATGTTTAGCGACGGATTTTTCCGTCATTTGTTCGCGTGTTTTTTGTAGTGTCAATTCAATTCAATTCAATTTGATTAAGTTAAAATAATAATAATGTTAATAATATCTTTACATGAATGTTGTCTTTCATTACAATGTCACTCGTCTACGGATAAGTAAGGACACTTCGACGGCGTATGAGATTCATTACCACACAAGCTACATGTCCGTAGTGCACGACTTCTACTACTCGATCCCACTTACATTGGATGGCGATATCGACCCACTTTCGGGCGCCCGACTGACGGACTCTATTAGGAGGCATAAGCGTAATTCCGGCAACATCGGAGGAGCAGTCCAACTAGGCGTGGTGAACATGATTGATCCGATACGGTATGCTTGGCTAGCTTTGCGAATGGTAGTACTCACACATAGTTAGATATATGGTGACCTTTATGACTAAAAATTTATATAATCAATTATATGTAAGTGAAATCAATTTGATCAAAAAATTAACATAATTAAACTTAAATTAGTACCATATAGTTGCAATGACATGAGAACACGGTATCAAATCCATGTCCCACTCCAAACACGCACACGATTGTGTATTGAGATTGACTCGAATGTTTTGCTTCCGTGCTTGACTTTGAAAGTGGAGTCGATGAGGGCACTACATCGTATCTGCGTGATAGTTCCATTGATACCATCATCTTACGCATTGCTTGAGGGTCGATTCGGCGCGTACCTCTTTCTTCGCTTCATGTCTCTCATGAACCATTTTTACGTAATGTGACGGATTGCCTCAATCATTGAGCAAATTGGCAATCGTCTAGCCCACAATATTCGAGAATTGAATGATTCGGCAATGTTCGATGTCATAAAGCGTAGCGCCTAACGGGCATTGTGATCTAGCCCACCGCACTCCAACCTCCACCAACTTGGTATATGCGCCACTACCATCGGCCTTCACGAGACTTTAACATAGTCATCGCTTTTCAAAGTGTGCATCTTAGTACGCATAAGCGGCTTTACGAAATAACTGCGGATGGTTGCCCAAGCGGGTGATTTTTTTTCGAGATGGTAGTAGCATAATCCGTGTGTTGCATCGGGGTAGACACACTTGACGCGTTCATTATATTGACATGGGCATCTGAAACAATCAACATCTCTGGATTTGATCCATAAGCAGCTTGTAGTCGAGACAGAAACCAAGTCCATGAGACATCATTCTCGATCGGACCAATTCCATAAGCTAATGGAAAAACTTGCTCGTTGCCGTCCTTTGTCACGGCAACGAATAATATGCCTTTATTGCGGCCCTTCAAGTGCGTACCGTCGACTACAATCACGGGTCGGAGGCACAATGTGTACGTCAATCTGCATGAACCGAGCGCGACAAAGAGGTGACGGAACCGACCATCTGATCCAATATCCAAGTCAGTCATCGAACCGGGATTGCTCATCCGTAACATATGCAAATAACTAGGTAGTAGCTGAAATGATTCTTCATGTCCACCGTATATCATCTCGATCGCCCTATTACGGGCTCGCATTGCTACTTGTATGTAGCGTGTACACCGTACTCTCATTACGCAAATCGGCCATAATGGACCTCGGCTTTAGCACTTCACCGTCTTGGCGTATTTTTCGTGATATGTATGCTTGCAATTACGGGCATTAACCTTCCTTACTCCGATATTCACTAGGTTACGTGCGCAAGTATGTATAGCATCAAACTTGCGGACAAACCAAAATCCACCTTGCTGCGATGCACGTAGTAGAAAAGGACGCGATTATGATATCGACATTTGAATGTAATCCTCGAATTATCGGATCGAGGAATAACAAATTCTACTCGACGTTCCAAATGCCATAGCCCCACGGATATCTTGATTCACCCTTGCGTCGAAGATGGAACCTTCGCTCGGCTCGTGAGTCTGGAACCGAGTCGGAGGGCGAGCAAAGAGATTAGCGAAGCATCATGAGGAATAACGAGGACTAGCCGGTTGCTCATCTCCTCAACTTCTTACGGCTCTGGGCCTCCTACGTGCTCTTGCGTGTTACTCGCATAATCGTAGATAAAAGCTTCCGAATCCACCTCTCGGCGGATCCATCGTCAAACTCTACAAATGAGCCATAGCTCACCAAAGCGAACTCGCGATCTTCTTCCTCTTCATCGACTATGTTTCATCTTCTTCTTCTTCAACGTAGTCGTCGTCATTGTCCTCAACAAGTGTATCGACCCACGGTTGTGGTTGCGGCATATGTTGGGAAAGCAAATTCTGGATGGATCCATGTGTTGCGGCATATATTGAGATGTATCGACATCAAACCAATCGAGATGATGTAAATTGTTGTGTCAACGACGATCGAGCGATATGTGTTGGGAAGTGTAGTCATATGTTGGCGAGGATGGTATCTCAAACGAAGGTCTATATAGTTCTTGCTCCGATTGGGATGTGTCGGCATCGTGAGTCACATAGACCTCGGTTGGGCATCATGAGCCAATCGAAAAGTTGATCATCATTACTCAAAACTAATTTGATAATTCTACCACTCAGAGATCTCGATAGATAATGCGGTTGGTAGGTTGTACTCAACAATTTCCCAACATAATTTGATCAATCATCTCTATGAACTCCGAGATAATTATATTGTCCATTCGAACAAAGGCATTTGGTGATACCCATGATGTAACATAAAGAAGGATCCCACCGCCTCCATATCTAACAATAATGTTCTTCCATCCCGGCATCTATAACAAATACAAGATTACATTAACGAAATATCTGATCTTAATATGATTTTTCTAATGTACAAAACAAATATACATTCTAATCAAATATACAAATAAGATAAAAATAGCAATCTAATCAAATAATTAAAGTCTCTTACAATAAATTAATTAAACGGGACTTATCTAATAAGCGAATTATGTCGGCACTTATCTAAGCGAATTATCCAATAATTATATCCAATTATAAATTATACAATAATTATAAATAGCGAAACAATCGAATTATCTAAACAAATAAGCAAAACAAATGTAAACAAAATTAACAATAATTAATGTAAACAAAATTAACAATAATTAATCTAAACAAATTTAACAATAATAAATCTAAATAAAACTAACAATAAGAAATCTAATATCATAAACAACAATAATTCAAGATTATCCTAATTGATTTCATTTAAAATTAATTTAGGGATTATCCTAATTGATTTCATTTAAAATTAAAACAACAACAATAATTCAAGATTATCCTAATAAATCTAAAATTATCCTAATTGATTTCATTTAAAATTAATTTCTAAAAAAATTAATTAATAATTAGTATTAAATTCCTTGTTTCGATCGATACATTCATCTAAAATTAATTCAAGTTTTATGTCTCGGTCGATATTTCCTTGTTTCCGATCGTAGGAGACATCAATTAATAATTAGTATTAAATTCATTTGATAATTCGAAGATTCCGTTCGAAAATAGTCTCTCCGATTCGAAAATAGGCTCTCTCGATTCGACAATCGAAGATTCGGTCGAGGAATCATTGATAATTTGATAATTTATGTTTCGGTCGACCAATTTTATGTTTCGGTCGTAGGAATCAATAATTAATTTAATTATGTTTGAATGAATTAAAAATTAAATTAAGTTAAAATCCATCTCTCCGGTCGACCAATTCCTTGATTACGGTCGATCGGAATCAAGGAATTGATCGGTAGGAGAGAGGATTTTAACTTAATTTAATTTTTAATTCATTATCTTTAAAAACCCATAAAATCATTTATTTATCTATTTTTCATATAATTCCTTTAATTCATCGACCTCTCTCATATAATTCCTTTAATTCATCGACGGAGAGAGTGATTCCTTTAATTCATTTATTTTTCATATAAAAACCCATAAAATCATATAAAACATCTAATTTCATCTAAACTAATTATATCCAATTATATATTATATATAGGTAATTATACAATAATTATCTAAGCGAATTATATCGAATTATATATACTAATTATGCAATAAATTCAAAACACTAAACAAATTATCCAATTAATTTAATTATCTAAATTATATATCTGAATTATGCAATAAATTCAAAATACTAAATTAATTATCCAATTAATTTAATTATCTAAACATAATAATTTATCCATACCAATAAACAATAATAAATCTAAACAAAATTAACAATAATAAATCTAAACACAAATTAATATCATAAACAACAATAAATTCAAAAACTTGAAAATAAATAAAAATTCGAATAACTTACTTGTTGAGACATAGCTCGGCTTACGGATTGAAGAAATAAATTTGAAAATTTTGAATATAAAATCGAAATGAGCGAGCGAAAATTGGAGGAGCAAGAGCAAGAGCAATTTGTTGGATTTGTATTTGTTACAATCGATTGTATAAATAGGAGAATTGGTTCAATTATTGGTTTACTTTTACGCATTTATTTCTTCTTCAATTTTTCAATTTTTACGCAATTTTACGCAATTTTAGTTGTAAGGTTTTACTTTTCGTAGTACTATTTTGTACACTATTAATTAATACGGTAAATATGAAGGATAATTTCAATATTAAATATTTCAAAATTCATACTGACATTTCAATATTTTGCAAAATTTCCATAGATTACCTTTAAATATTAATTTAAATATCATACATTCAATTTAAATTAATTAGTATTAAATTAATTTGAGATATCCTTCTTTCGATTGAAAAATCGTTGATTCGGTCGACCCTTTGATGTTCCGGTGAGCCGGAGACATGAATTAATAATTAGTATTAATTTCATGATTAAATAAGTTGTTTTTATACTATAATTCTTGATAATCTTTGTTTCGGTCGAAAATTGAAGATTCGGTCGACCGAAAACATGATCAATTAAGTTGTTTTTATAATTTATAATTCGATTAATCGAAAACATGATTAATTAAGTTGTTTTTATAATTTATAATTCGGTCGTAGGAATCTTAGTTAATTAAGTTGTTTTTTTATAATTTATAATTCTGATCGATTTTTTATTCCGTTTTGTTAATTTATATATTTATATGACTAGCTGATTCCGGTCGATATATTTAGCATATGTGCGATATTATTTTGTTAATTTATATAGTTTTAATTAAATCATTGAATCATGTTTTTAAAAAAAAAATATAATTGAATGCCGCAATTAATTAACACATTCACATAGCCTGGTTTCCGGTCGATAATTCATATCTCCGGTCGACCATGTTGATGTTTCCGGTCGACCGGAGACATGAATTAATAATTAGTATTCATTTCATATATACTTGTTTGTGTGCATGTCATTCATTTTCAAAACATTCACATGTTTGTCATGCATTCTCGAAGACCACGGTCGACTTCAATATATATTAAAAAGGAAATGGGTATGTGGTGTATCAATTTTCACAAATGGTTATCTGTGTACACACTTTTACAAAAGTGTGTACTTGTATATATTTTCCTATTTTTTTATTAGGCTCCTCTCAAGTATTTTTGCGGGTGCTAAAAAATAATTCAAACTTATCAGAGTATATATTTATATATTTCCCCAATAAAACGAATATATGTACGGTATATATTTCCTTTGTTTTTTTTTTTTTTTTTTTGAGAAAGAGATACTTTATTAATCACTAATAACAATATCCATCAACCATTGAGGATAATCCTCCTGCCAGACAATCGTCTTAGAGCAATTGGCCGCATACTGCGCCAGACTATGGGCGGCTCTGTTAGCCTCCCTATACATATGAAAGACACCTATCAGGGAATTGTCTCTAGCCACACGCAAAATGTCGCATATGTCATCAGGTAAGAGATCAACCTCATCTTCCTTTGTTATTACTATATCAAATAATAAAACTTAAACATTAATTAAACTTTTACACTTGTGTGCACATCTTGAGAAACGTATCGACATAATAATACTTATAAATTGATTTCGTTTTTAAACTTATACTAAATTAAACGAATAGTTGTGTTAGGCTGTTAGCAGTCGAAATTATGTGTGACATTTCTAAATTTTCGGCTATTAACACGATTATCCAATACTTAAAATTTGGTACACACACACACATATATGATATATATTGGTAACATTAGTATGACTTTTATCTATATAACAATAACTACACGTAATGAGATGGAAGGAAAAAGAAATAAATCATTTACTCTTTAATAAAAGATGTAATATATAATATGACATGGTCTCTTGTGAGGATATTATTACATAAAAACATATATGAAACATATTCAATTATGGTTAATAAATTTTAATTGGGGACTAACGAATCTTAATTGAATGTGCTACATGCGTATTCACGTGAATTTCAACCCTCCCATCACCTTACCAAAAAATAGTAATAGTAATATTTCTGTAACTAATATTTGATAAATTATACTCAATAAATTATAATTATTATTTGGGACGTAAGGAGATTTAAATTATTATTAATTGAGGTAATCATTCTTTTTTAGAAATAATTCATCATTATTTAATTAATCAAAACTTATAAAATACTTCCATCCCAACTGTATAGTCTCATTTTTTTCTCAACGTTTTAATACTCTTTTATTGTCAATAGACATATTTTTCATTAACACGTCCATATATATTAATTTTGAAAATAATTAGTATTTCATATATACGACTAAATGAAAGTAATATATATAATTCGAGTGTCTATGTACCTTCTAAGATATGTAAGTGTATGTATGTAAAGCTTATCAATTTATAACTTTTTGTAACAGACCACTTCATAAAAACTTATGTTTTTAAACCATATCCGTTATTTTTGATGCACATGTGACAAATCTATATTACTGTATAATAATATATAAATCACATATGACATGAACATTGTAATTATAGAATAAGTATGATATGCCTGACTTATAGAAGCATGAGATTGTAAAAAACCTTTAAATTATAACATCGCATTTTTATTTGTAGCAGTTATACTTAAGGCTGACAATTCGTGCGTGTCGGGTCGTTATCGTGTCGACACGATAACGACACAACCTGATAAACACGACCCGTTAAGGATCTGTCCGATACGAACATGAACACGACACAAAATGTACTGACACGGACACGACACGAACACGAATATGACACGATTTTTTTCGTGTTGACACGGCACGACACGAAATAATAAATTTAAATCAAAATTAGAAAATAAATAAATAAATAAAATAAATATATATAAAATATAATTAAATTAATATTAAATATATATAAATATTATCGAATTATACGAAAACGACACGATCCGACACGAACACGAATGCATCACGAAAATTATCGGGTTACACGAACATAACACGGATCCGACACGAAATTATCGTGTCCTTATCGTATCGACACGATAAGGACACGAACAAGATAAGACTGAACACTAACCCGTTAATTTCGTGCGTGTTCGTGTCGTATCGAAAATTGTCAGCCCTAATTATACTATCTCTGCTTGTTTTTTTCCCCTCACGTGTGCTGTTAAAACAATGTCATTGTTCAGTTAAAACAGAATTTTGCTATTGAAAAAGTTAAAATGCTAGAAATTTAAATATAATATTGCAATTTAGGCATTTCACAATTCGTGTTGAAACCAGTGCAGAAATGGTTATTTTTCCTACTATCAATCCTCAAAACTTGAATGTAGACAGTGGTATGAGAAATGAACAAGCACGTTAATCCGAACAGCTGAAAAAATAGTAGAGTAGCTTATAACGGCGACCAACAAAGTAAATGTCTTCACTCGAGGCAGAAAGAAAGTATGGGACTGTAAAAAGGCCACCTCCAGTAAAAAATAAAAATCAAATAAAAGAAGAGAGAGAGGAAAGCAGTAAAGGAAAACATAGAACAGGACAGTGAAGATGATATATTAGCCGTCGGATCAATCTGACAAGAACTTTTAGTGATTGATGCTCAACCATTTTTCCTATTCTTAAATACCCTCTCACTCATACTGTGCCACTCTCCTTTCGAAATCTTCCTGATTTCCCTGCAATTTTTCCTTGCAACCGCTTCTCTCTCTACAGCACCACTCTCCTTTAGAAATCTTTCTGCTTTTTTCCTTGCGTTTTGTTGAGGTTTGGTGCGGAAGATAAATGGAGATAATGGCATTAGTGCTTTTACTTTTGGTTTTGACAGTGTCAGCTGTTTCTGCTGATGAAGGTAACAAAATTAACTGGAATAAAAATGCAATCTTGGTAGCTATTTTGCTTTAGAAACTCTCTTTCTGTGAAATTAATGTTATTTTAATGCTGGGTTCTTCTGTTTGTTTTTTTTTATAAAGATTTTGTAAGTTTCAATTTGGTGGGTTGTGGTTGTCAATGTCTCAGGTTTATACTTCTGTTTGCATGATATGTTAGGACTTGTTTTCCCAAGTGTTTCAGTTGAACAAAGAACTGCATGTTTGAAATGGGATCTGTGTTTTAGTTTTCATTTGTTTATTTCTTGATATTTGGCGGAAATTCCAGCTACGAATGCAAGCATATTCATATTTACCCAGGATTCAAGTGCACTATTTCTTTGGGATGGTCAAGCTCAAACTTCTAATAAGTGAAATGTTAGACCAAAGGTGCTCAACAACATATTCTTCACTTTTTCTTTTTTTTGTTTTATCTGTTGCAATTTAGTTGGTTGGCGTTAATGTTGAAAGAATAACAATTTCTTAATGGCTGTAAGAGGGCCTACACTCTCATACTTACAGACGATTTCTTTTTGTATGTTTCTTTCTAACACGGTAGCACGACAATTTGTATGAATAAGTGCCAACATGAGCAAGTGTCATTGTTCTCGCCTTGTATTTGTTTTAGTGATTATATTTGGTATGGATAATTTGGTTTATACAAATATATAATTTATGGGATACAAAATCCAAACCTAGCAACTAGGCTTAATATGTGGTTTCAAGATTATTTGGCTGAGCCTGAGCTTATAAGCTTCTTAATACAGATTATAGGTTATTGGATGTTTCAAAATAACAAGGGGACACTTTTAAAAGGCCTTATTTAATATTTTAAGATCTCACAGAGTTGCCTTATTTGTAGATTACAAGATTGCAATATGGGTTTTAAAGTAATAATATCTGAAAATTTACAAGTTTTATACATCGTCACTGTAAATTCTTTGTGGTTGTAAGCTGATAAAAGGTTTGCTTGCACCTACAAAATCTTTGCTAGTTTGGTGAACTCAGCTATATACGCCATTTTTTCTTCTTTCATGCACAGAAAGACTTCATTTTTCTTGATACCCAATATCTTTTATTAAGTTACAGTAATGCTCAGCTTGAGATATAGTATCATTGTTAGTCATTTTTACCTATACATTGCTATGTCAAGATCTTAACATGTATATTCAATTGGGAGTGTCAAAATAACTAGGAGGAATTTGGTTTGTCTCTTGCAGAAGCGTTCATTGGAGTGAACATTGGAACAGAGCTCTCGGATATGCCTCATCCAACTCAGGTGGTTGCACTTCTCAAAGCCCAACAACTCCGAAATGTCAGGCTGTATGATGCAGACCGTGGGATGCTTCTTGCACTTGCCAATACAGGGATCAGAGTTGCCATCACCGTGCCCAATGAGCAGCTTCTGGGCATCGGCCAGTCCAATTCAACCGCTGCTAATTGGGTTGCACAGAACGTGGTGGCACATTATCCTGCCACCAATATTACCACAATCTGTGTTGGTTCTGAGGTTCTGACTGCCATGCCGAATGTGGCACCTGTCCTAATCAACGCTCTCAAATACATTCAGTCGGCTCTTGTGGCGTCCAATCTCGACAGGCAAATCAAAGTATCGACACCTCTTGCTTCTTCTATGATCCTAGATTCCTTCCCACCATCTCAAGCCTTTTTTAACCGGACATGGAATCCGGTGTTGGTTCCTATGCTCAAGTTCTTGCAATCTACAGGCTCATACTTCATGCTCAATGTGTATCCTTACTTTGATTACATTCAATCTAACGGTGTCATTCCATTAGATTATGCGCTCTTCAAGCCTCTCCCAGCTAACAAAGAAGCCGTAGATGCAAACACGCTCCTCCACTATACTAATGTCTTTGATGCCATGGTTGATGCTGCTTACTTTGCAATGGCTGACCTTAATGTCACTAATGTCCCAGTTTTGGTGACCGAGTCAGGCTGGCCATCAAAAGGGGATTCCAACGAGCCAGATGCCAATGCAGACAATGCCAATACTTACAACAGCAACTTGATAAGGCATGTGCTAAAGAAAACAGGAACTCCTAAGCATCCTGGTATTGCTGTTAGTACCTACATTTACGAGCTCTACAATGAAGACGAGAAAGAGGGGCCTCTCTCGGAGAAGAATTGGGGCTTGTTCGATGCACAGGGGAAACCGATATACATTCTGCGCTTGACTGACTCGGGATCTGTATTGACAAATGACACCACAAACCAAACTTATTGCTCTGCAAAGCCGGGCGTGGACATGAAAATGATGCAGGCTGCGTTGGACTGGGCGTGTGGACCGGGGAAGGTGGACTGTGCACCATTGTTGCAGGGGCAGGCATGCTACGAACCGGACTCTGTGGCTGCACACGCAACATACGCATTCGATACTTATTACCATCAGATGGGGAGGGCTCCGGGAAGCTGTGATTTCAATGGGGTGGCAACTATCACCACTACTAATCCAAGTAATCAGCAACACTTTCTCCAAATTGAATTACCATTTTCTGGTTGAACTTTTCGTGCATCTAATGAATTATATATGTGTTTCTTATGAAATCATTGCAGGCCATGGCTCATGCATATTCCCCGGAAGGTATGTCTATTATTTGCAACACAAACACACACAACCTTAGAAAATGCCTGCAGAGGTTAAGAATTTTGATGTTTTTGAGCCCAAATCTTGAACAATGTGCTATTGTGTTGGTGCAGTGACAGGAATGGTTCACTTTTAAACAGCACCATTCCAGCTATGGACACCAAAAGCTCGAGCTCTCCAGCCAAGTTCGTACACATGAGTGCTTTTACCATAGCGAATGCTCTGATTGGAGCACTATGGATTGCAGTTTTATTGTAGTCTGTTGTGTCCGTTTATAGAAGTTTCGGCTGAGTCTCAATCGCCCTCGAACAACAACACATGCCAGGTTTCTTGGTGCATGAATTTGGAGGATCAGGTTACCAGTATGTGAATTTTTGGAGAAGTAGCATTGTACAGGGCACCAATTTATGGTTGCATTCTTGCAAGTAGATGAGGGTATTGGATTTAATTAAGGTGGTTGGTTGTCTGAATTGGAACTTGACCGATTTGAAATTCTTTTAATACTAGATTTGATGATCGATTGCCAAAATCATAACCTGATTTGTTTAGCATTTAGTTTCATGTTTATGGTTCTTGAAATTTGAAGGAGAGCGATTTTTTGGTATTGAAATGATGGTATATAATATCCAGGACATTGTCAGTCCTTAAAACAATCTTAATGTGGTATATATACTGTACTTTACTTTGATACTAATGTAGTGCTATAAAATTCAATAATTTAGAAGTGTGATTTAGAGGGTGTTTGGCTGAGTTTATAAACTCCCCAAAAACAGCTTATAAGCTGTTTTTTAAGATTTAGAGGGTGTTACACCCTCTTACTCTTTATAATAGATGACTTATATGATAAAAACTCTTGGCCCTGGCCGATTAATGGTCTTGAATGTATTATTTATAGTGACAATAGGTTTAATAGTAGCTATTTTGGATAATTTAATAAGTTTTATAGTCACTAGTATAAAATAGATGTTTTGTAGCTATTTTGGTACTTTTTAAAATAAAAATGGAATCACAATTTGAAAGTGATATGTTTGAAAAAATGAGAAATTCGTAGGACCCATTATTTGTTTGACTTGCACAAAAAAATCGATAGAGATTGTTAAAAAGAAAAAGTTTGTCTCTTAATGTTTTGGGATTGATTTGGTTCAACAGTGCCTATGAAGCTATCGTGTTCACAGTGCATCTATGCCAACGGTGCTTACAAAACAACCATGTCCACAGTGTAATCGTGTCTACAAAGCAACCATGCCCACAGTGCATTTTTGGCAACTGTGCCTACAAAGCAACCGTGCCAACAAACAGCACATTAATCGTGCCAATTGTGTAATGTCATTTTATTACTGCAGATGTCCGCATCTTTGGGGTTTATCCTTATTTTTTATTTGAAAAAATAAAAATGACTAGAAAACATATATTTTTATGGTTGTGTCTGTAAAATATACAAGCTTATCATAAGTGGCTATATATGTATTTGCCCCTGTAGTGTTGTCAGTAGCTATATTTTATTATTTGTTCACCGATGTATATTAGTAAGTATAAAACATAGGATTAAAAGAATAAATATAGGAAATCAAGTATTTTTTTTTCCAGAAAAGTCTTTTGTCATATGGTCTAACGGCTATGGCTTCAAAGTTCCAGTTATTTAATTCAACACTTCGTGCCTTTATATCTTTTCCTTTAAGTACTATAGTCTATAGATAAAATTTATTTTGTCAAAGTTTGGTTTATTTAAATATATAAACTTAAGTTGATGGCACTTTCCAAAATCTCGTCAAAGTTGGTGATATTTCAAGAAAAACGAATCCGGGAAAATGCTCCTCAAAAGAGATGTCTCTAAGTCCATAAGATGCTCCTAATTACTTAAACCAATTTCTGCAAATTTGTATTTATCTTCTCTGTTTTTTGTTTTCTTACCATTCTTTCATTTTGTTGTTTAGCTGTAAATTAGTGTGCAGATTATTATACAATAATATATATATTATTGTACTAAAACATTTATCAACAGACAACAAAACTGCTGGTAAATGATCTGCAACTAGATGTTTTATTACCTTAACATCGTAATCAAATTAAGAGACATTACTCAGAACCTTGCACTAATCTAGAGAGCTTTTCGAAAGTATGAAGAACCATGTACAGCTCCATAGCTTGTGGATCAACATCATTTCTTGCTACAAACTCATGAACTGTGTCTTTAAACTGAATCCAGCTTCTACCAGGAATCTTCCCTGCATTCTCTCCCTCATCTCTCTCCTTATGTTAACCACTCTATCCCATTCGTTCTTACTCGCGTACATGTTAGACACGAGCACTGGAGCTCCTCCTCTCTCCTTCAAAAGCTCGATCTTTCTCAAAACAGCTTCACCAAACTCCAACTCATTGTGAAGCCTACAACTACTCAGCAAAGATCCCAACACGGCCAGATTAGGCTCCATCGGCATACTCTCAACAACATTATAAGCTCGTTCGACCATCCCAGCTCTCCCCAAGAGGTCAACAATGCATCCATAGTGACGAAGATCAGGCTCAATCCCGTGCCTCCTGCTCATCGACTCAAAAATGCATAAACCTTGGTCGAGCAGGCCAGAATGAGCGCATGCTGAAAGAATCGTAACAAGGGTCACAGCATCGGGCGCAAGTCCGTGGACTCTCTCCATTTGAGAGAACACGCACAGCGCATCCAGTCCTCGGCCATGCATACCGTTTGCTGTGATAACGGCCGTCCAAGAATACAAATCCTTCTTCACATCCGGAATTTCGTCGAAAACTCTGGTAGCGTTGCTTAAATCTCCACATTTTGCGTAGGCGTCGATGAGAGAATTAGCTACGGAAACGTCGGCTTCCATCCAGCCAGCCTTCTCTAACAAAGTGTGCAAGCATTTAGTGAGGTTTATATAACCTAGACCACCACAAGCTGACATTGTAGAGATGGTAGTAAGAACATTTGGCTGCGGCTGACACTCATCAGCCATCAAATTTTTGAAAACTCGAAGCGCTTCGCCGTAATCAGATTGCGCGACCAGCCCTGATATCAAGCTCGTCCATGTCACAATATCTTTCGCAGACATTTCATCGAACATCTTCCGTGCATCCATTGCCGAATCTCGAATCACATAGGCGTTAAGGAAAGAATTCTGAACGAACAAGCTATGATCCAAACCGAATTTCAGACCGTGGCAATGGACTTGTTTCACGAATCCCAGATCCAAACTAGGCCCACCACCCTGGAGCAAGAATGGGAATGTATATTTGTCGGGGGGCATTTTTTCTCGCAGCATTTTCCTGTAATACTGTAGCGCAATCAAGGGACTGGATCCCGCGAAGAATCTAATCATCGTATTCCAAGAAAAGATGTTGGGTTTTTCGATCCTACTGAAGATCTGAATCCCAAACTCCGAATTTTCGATACGGTCACATTCTTCCGACTCAACCAGGGCCAAATAGAGTATGTGACTCATGATGAAAGGGTTGCGGTGAAGACCCGACACAAATACGTAAGAAACGAATTGCTTGAGATGATGAAGTGTTTTCATGCATTGTTTCTCGATGATCTGCAGTCTGGGGTGCCTTTGAAACAATTGGTTGTGTTGAACCCAGGCGGAAGTTTTACGATGGGGAAGTTTTATGCATGGTGAAGAATTTCCGAAGAGCGGTCATGCTAGAATATAAAAATTTACGATTTTTTTGTTATATAAAAGTATGGTAAAATATTGTTTTGAAGTACTGAGGACCATTAAAATTTCTACAGCCCTAATTTTATTTGGCTATGACTTCCACGCACAAAGTCAGTTGTCAATTAATTTTTCATCAGCAAAAAGTAGTCACACATTATATTTGAACTTTATTTATTATTATTTTAAATATACTCGCACATTAATCTTTTAGGTAACTCAAACTCTCCAACTATTATTGAAGGAAAGATGTCTTGCCCATATGTTATTTAACAAGTAGTTAATATCTTATATGAAGTTATTTATCGAAATACTTTCGAAAAAAATAAATAGATTAAAACAATATAGTTACCCCACATAATTTACAAAAACTGACACAATAATAGAGCAGCAGATAAAATGGAAGATACAACAACAGATGAGCAATGAAATGCATGCAATGCAACAGTAAACCTGGGCAGCAAATCAATTGCATTTGATTAAGCAAGTACCTTACCAAATTTACATCTAAAAACTACGCGAATACAATAAATCTTAAACATGGCCGATCATTTCAAACAAACATCAACTTAATAAGCACATAAAATCTCCAAAGTTACAAAGAACTCAAATCAACACGAAACAACTTCACGCCTCCACACCGTTCTGCAACGGCTGCACCTTCTTCGGCCTACCCCTCGGCCTCCCGCTAGGGGGAGCGACGGCGGCGCAGGTCTTGGCCTTCTTAGGGGCGGGCGGGGCGTTGGGGTCCTTCTTCGGGCGGCCGCGGGGGCGAGGGGGGGCAACCACAGCCCCAGCAGGCTGAGCCTCCTTGGGCTTGGGAGGGCGGCCTCGGCCGCGTTTCGGAGGAGCATCGGAGCTCGGCCGAAGGTAATTGTTCTTCACAAAGAGAAGCTCGCCGCGGTGTTTCATGGCGGTCAGGTGATGGGTCAGCAAATCGGCATGCGTTGGGCCCAATTCACCGTATTTGGACTCCATGTACTTCGATATTGTTGACTTGTTTACACCCTCCGCTTCTTTCACTGCATCTATTGCTTCCATAATCATCTGCTCACGCAACAAATTAATAAATTGTACATGTATATAACCATATATCTCCTCAACACCTTACTAAATTGATAACTATTCCGAGACTACAACCTTCAAAATGATGATTCAAACGTTGCTGTTATTTAAGGGTAAAAGACAGATTTTGCAATTATGCCCACGAATTATTGAAAAAGAAGCAAATGGATATACAAACAAGTAGCCCTACTATAAATGGCCTAGATCAAGCGCATAAATTCACAAACAACAGTCAAGAGGGTTTTATTATACATAAATAGGGATCTTTCAAGCAAATGCACAGCACTTATTTTTCTTGAACATACAACAGAAAATCCCAAGCTTCAAGCACAATAAAATGCATATAACAGCAAAAATAAGCCAAAAAAAGCAAAAGAAAAAAAATAGGAAACTCTCGATTTGAAAACATAACATGCAAAGTAAATTTCACCTGTGGGTAAGGGGGAAGAGAGGAAGGTCTGCTGAGCTCTTCAGTTGCCATTGAAGCTAAGGTGTGTGATAACAGTCTAGAGAGAGAAACAGTGGAAGAGAAAAGGACAATACGAAAAAGGATAGAGAGAGCAACCCACGAGAAGGGAACTCACTCACAAGCTAAGGGTCAAGCGGTCAGCATCGCAGTGGAAATAAATAAAAGGGGATTTTTATTTTAGAGAGAGACAGTGAGGGATTAGATGAAATCATAAAAACAACAAGAGTTTTATAAATTTGAAAAATAACGAAATTCGACGGCTGTTATTCGCTTCATCTAACGGTTGTAAACAAGGGAAATAGTAAATACTGCGGATCAGTGACGTGGCTTGGGCTTCGGAATTGCCGTATTGCCCGTTTATTTTTGGATCGGACTTGTGAGAAAAAATAAACTCAATTGACTTTATCAAACGGCTAATTATTAATAGGGGTCCAGCTTATGATTTTAAATTTACGAGCTTTTTTTGAGTTGATTTCTTTTTGAAGTTTGTATCTCTGTTTCAAATATTCTGTTTTATTTTATAGCTAATTTTTTTTCTAATTTACTTTATAATAGTTTTTCTTTTTTTATTTAGTAAGGGAATAGTGGAGTTTGATTTCCAAATCTTACCCTTCTGTACAAGGGGATGACATATTACTCAAATTGCCCCAAGGTCGATTTATTTTATTTCTTTATACAACATAAGAATCCGTGTGCAATGTATTATTCCATGATTCTAGGCTCTATTTTATGCTCTTCGTAGCCAAAAGAATAGTCGTTTTAGGTTTTTTTTTTTTTTTTCTTCTACTTTTCAAATAAAAATTGATTAAGAAAAAGCTTTTCGTTATCGTTATCGTGGATATCTAAATATTATTATTTTTTTTATTCATTTCGTATCTTCTTCTCAAAAATATTAGAACTCATTTTTTATTTATATTGAAAGGTTCTCTAACCCTAACCACCCACGAAAACAAATTTAAACAGTTTCATGTCATAATAATTCTGTATTTAAAAACTTTAAGCTCCCCACATTAGTTGGGCGGGTGGGCGGTTGAGGGGCACTGACTATGGATATTAATGGATGAGTTTTACCTAGACCAGAATAAATAAATAAGCATCGGTTTTGATTCTGAAATTGGCCTATTAAATACCGAACCCGGACCATCAATTATGGGTCTAAAACGTTCTAGATCTGAGGGGGTTTGGAAACGAAATCAGAACTAGAACTAGAATCGCTGCTTTAAAATTTAATGAGTTATGAGCGGTTTCGGATCGATCCGGGTAAAACTCTGTCACGCCCTGATTTCTTAATATAACGGAAGCTCGTAAATCGAGGCGCGACGAATAAAAATAATGGAAAATATAAAGTAAATGAGTTGACTCGAATGATCGAGGCAATAAACCCTTAGAATTTGGGAATAGCTTCCTAAATGAAAATGGAAGACATCGAAGGATGTAATCCAATTAAAACAATATTTATCCTCAGGATCACAAGTTTAGTTTCGTGCTTCTAATAGCCAAAATACGTCAAAATGCTAAACATCAAGGATTCAGAGTCTAAGCTCATCAAAAGGTACAATTCAAGTCATAGACAAGAAGGAAAATAAAATTAGAGTTAATTCATCGGAAGTCTAAATGCGGAATAATCCAGTCAAAATACTGAGTGAACTCTAATCTCACTCGCCCGTCCGCCCATTGATCAACCCGAAAACATTTGGAAAATATTTGGGCTAAGTACTAATGTACTCGGTGGGCATGCATTTTCATACACATTTCATAATTCGTAAAAGCGGTTTATCCAATCATGATAACATAACTTAGAAGGTTTTAAAAGAAGCCACTTCTAAGCATGCAAAAATATTTCATTCATTTGGGCCCATTGTCACGACTCTTACATACTCGCTTTGATCCGGACCTCTAGCCACCGTCGGATCACATGCTCCCATTATTGTCATCGGGACGTAACGGACAATTCATGACGCATTTCTGAACGTATCCGGACAAGCACCATAATAACATGACGTATCTCGAACACATCCGGACAAGCACCCTTATAACGCCTCATGACTTGGTTAGTGCCCGATGGAGATCGACCCACAAACAACTAACGGTGTACACAATTCTCAATTAATGTATTAGATTAAAAGAGAATCTCGATCGATTCTTATACGAGCCTTAAAGCAGTAGAGCGATAAAAATATTTTATTGGATAAACAGTTTGCATTTCATGAAATATCGAGCATATAACTCAAATATACTTTTGTAAAGTAAGCCCACCTTGATAGGACAAAGCTCAAGAAATCACAATAATATGCGTCTCGGAAAGCAACGCTAATCCCTTGATCGATAAAACCTACAAGAAGCACTAATCTTAATAGGTCTCAAAAGCTAGCCTTAAATTCAAGTAAAGGAGGATACTAGCTTATGATTCGTTAAGCCGGGTTTTAAAATATAATTAAATTTGAAAACTAATTTATATCGGCTAAGGCACCAACAATACCCTTGCTCGACTTTTCGTTTAAAAGCGAATTTAATTTCATAATCTTCTTATGATAAATACTTTTTACAAAAGTATAATGCAATTAAATTGCATACTAAAATCATATATATATATTAAGGACTCTCGCTTAATATAACGTATAATATAATTATCAAATTATGCACTTGACTAGCATAATTTAATTTATTTAATTATTCTAACTTAATTAATTTCATTAAAAGAAATTAATTACATTAATTAAAGAGGTCTTAATCATAAATTAAAGATAATTTAAAATTGACTTAACCTTATCTTAATCAATCAATTAATTAAACTTAATAGTAATTAATTAATTAATTATTTAACTTACCATAATTAAATAATTTAAACTTATATTTAAGTTTAAGTTAATTATTTAATTAATAAGACTTAATATAATTTAATTAATTAAGTCTTAAGGTTAAATCATATTTATTTAATTAATTGAGCCCAAAGATTTAAATTAATTAAGGTCCAACTACAAATAAATTCACTGGAGCCCAACTATTAATACATAGCCCATCAGAAATTATTATATTCGGCCCAAAGGAAAAGGTCCAAACTAAATAAATACAAGTCCATAGCATTTAATAAAAGATCTGCCCATTTTCTTTACTCTCAGCCCAACAGAACGGCCCAACACATTTTATTTTATTTTAAATGAACAACCCATAATGTTTTAAAATAAGGAGGCCCAACACCTTTTTTTTTAAAAGAGTCCAGCCCATTTCATTTAATTAGAATCAGCCAATTTCAGCCCACTACAAACTCAAACCTAACCCTACTTCTACCATTTCCGCGCCATCGGCCAATTGACCGGATTCCGGCGACCCATTTTTTTTTCTTGTTTTCTCTTTCTCTCTTCCCCATCTCTCACGTCTCTCTCTCTCTCGTTCCCACACTCACACGCACCCACTCACACTTGCACGCACACTCACGGAGACGTCGCCGCCGCTCAGGCCGGGCACGTCGCCGGCCGGCGGTCAGCCTTCTCTCTCGGCTCGCGTACGATCGACGCACAACACACACACACGACACTGCAGCTGCACACACACGCATGCGCACGGTGACACGCCGTCGCAGCTCAAGCTCGCTGCCGACAACGCTCTTCACCGGCGACAGTCGCCATCACCGGCGACCGCCTTCTTCTCCATCTCCTCTCGCCTGTCTCTCCACGCACCCACACAGACATACACAAAGACACACGCACAGCACACACACCACGCAACACACACGCGACGCACGCACACACTCACGGCCGACGTCGGACTCCGGCGTCCATCGCGCCGCCCAGCGTCGCCGCCCTCTCTCCTCCTCGCCTCTGTCTCTGTCTCTCCCTCACTCACGCCAGGCACACACCCAATCCACAACTCACGCACACACATCACAATAAACATATACATATATACGTATACATACTAAAATTAATAGAGGATTTAAAGTTAAACCTTTGTAGATCCTTTCTTGTTGATGCTTGGAGGAATGAGAGATTTTCTGAAAATGGAGGCTAGGGTTCAAGAATGAGGAGCAGAGGAGTTTATATAGTTAGGGTTTGGTTGTCCCATGGGCTTCACTTTTGGGCTTTGTAAACTAAAGCCCATTAAATATATTATTCGTACGGGCTCAAGTCCGATCTTAGAGATTATAAATTAATTAAACCTTGACATATATTACTTATACAATGATTTATAAATATATGTATAAATCATATTCAATTATTATATTATATATAATAATTCTCGTAATCGCTTTAATGAAATAAATTTCTTTTGTTGGAATTTAAAAATTTCTTTCATCGAGCACGAATCATTTAAATTCTAAGTTCGAAAGTCCTTCTAATCTTATTAAGAAAGACGGGATATGACATCCCTCCATCCTTATAAAAATTTCGTCCTCGAAATTCCATACCTTGGTAATCTAAATCGGGATACTTAGTTTTCATTTTTTTTTCTCAAGTTCCCACGTGGCCTCCTCCGTACCGTGATGATTCCACTTTACTTTGACGAGAACAATTTGTTTGTTGTTCCGTAAAACTTGAACTTTTCTATCCAAAATTTGGGACAGGTATTTCTTCATAACTTAAGTCCTGGCTAAGACTACTTCATCGTGCTTAATTACGTGTTTCGGATCAAACACGTATTTTCTTAATTGCGAGACATGAAACACATTGTGCACGTCTCCAATGCTTAGTGACAAAGCCAACCTATAGGCTACAATGCCTATTCTGTCTAGGATCTCGAAGGATCCTATATAGCGGGGTCGTAACTTTCATCTCTTGTCAAAACATATAACTCCCTTTGAAGGAGAAACCTTAAGAAAAACTCGATCCCCGAAATTGAATTCTAAGCCTGATCGACGTTTGTCGGCGTAAGACTTCTGTCTGTCCTGAGCTTCTTTGATTCTTTGCTTGATGTGATCGACCTTTCCAATCATTTGTTGTACTCGATCTGGACCTAGTAAATTTCTTTCACTCACTTCATCCCAATAAAGTGGTGATCAACATTTTCGACCATCAAGGTCTCGATATTCGAAATCAATTATGCTCAAGCATAATTCTAAGGGTTGAGGTATAAAGCGAGAGATTTGTTAACAAAGATGCTATCATTCTTTATATGTCCATTGAAAAGAGTCTCGTGCACCATTAACTTTAAACATGTCCAACCTACTAACGAGGTCTTAAGGACAATCAACTATCTTAAAGATAAGTTGTAATCTCTCTTTATAAAATATTAATATGAGATTATTTCCCAAGAATATAATATATATTCATTTACTTCTACTCTTGCACTCAATGCTAAAGAGTATTTCGTTCATAACTTTATTATCATAACACTCACATGGGGTACAACTTATCATCATCAAGATGTCGCAAAACCCCGAGGTCGTCGTACTTATGTGTATCATAGGAAAGAATATATCTCGCCTCATCGAGAACTTCTCTATATCATAACTTGATGTCTATCACTTACAAATTCTGAAAACTTAGGTGACAAGATAAGTCAACCTACATCGTACTTATTAGTTTCGAGGATTGAAGAAAACTTATCAAAACAACTTACAAGGGTAAGGGTTTGAAATTCGAGGTGATCGTACTTTTGAGAGTTTGAACCAATATTTTCCTTGAATTTAATAATTGGGATATAGGATCCAAAGATCAGAATGACGACTACTGAGATATCTTTGGTCATATGGTGGCTGCACCTGGCCACAATTACTTCGATCACGTGAAGGCTTGGTTTCAAAATGACGATTTTATGAAATTTTCTGTTGGTAAAATTCTTTCACGAAAAGTGAAAAACTCAAGTGATTTCCCAGTTGAAACTAGATCATAGAGTTAAACTCAATGACAGAACTTGGGCAATAAATAAAATTTGAAAACTCATATTCAGATCATTCTGCTCGAAAAAGTACTTCAAACTCTTATGATCTGTGAAGATTTCACACCTGACTCCATAGAGGTGGTGTCTCCAGATCTTCAAAGCATGCACGATCGCAATTTAACTCTAAGTCATGAGTCGGATAATTCAACTCATGAGGCTTCAATTGACGAGATCGTATGCTATCACCTTCCGGTTTTACATTAGTACACAACACAGCCACAACTTTGATGCATCCGTGTAAATAATGAATCCTTCATTCTCATCTGGGATTGCTAACACTAGAGCAGTGGTTAGCTTGGTCTTGAGCTCTTGAAAACTCTTTTCACAGTCTTGGTCCAAGTATACTTGGTCCCTTTCTTAAAAGTCGTGTCATGGCTCAGCCAATTTTGAGAATCCTTCAATGAATCGTCTGTAGTATCCTGCCAAACCGAGAAAACTTCGATCTCATTGGCGTTTGATGGTGTCCTCCATCCTTCGACGGCTTCCACCTTAGCGGATCTACTTTGATTCCCTCTACCGACACGATGTGTCCGAGGAACATCACTTCCTTTAACCAAAATTCACACTTGCTGAATTTGGCGTATAATTTTTCGTTTCGCAAAATCTCGAGTACAACACACAAGTGCTCTTCATGTTGTTCCTCGGTCTTAGAGTAGATGAGAATATCATCGATGAACACTAAGACGAAACTATCGAGATACTGATGGAATACTCTATTCATTAGATCCATAAAAACATCTGGGGTATTTGTCAGCCCAAACGGCATTACTGTGAACTCGTAGTGTCCGTAACGTGTTCTAAACGTTATCTTAGGAATATCATCCCTTCTCATTTTGAGCTGATGGTATCCGGACTTAGGTCTATCTTGGAAAATACTCCACTCCTTTCGGTTGGTCGAACAAGTCGTCTATCCCGGGGAGGATGTCTATTCTTAATAGTGAGCTTGTTCAATTCTCTCGTAATCGATACACATCCTTAATGTTCCGTCTTTCTTCTCGACGAATAGGACCGGTGCTCCCATGGCGATACACTAGGTTGTATGAAACCTAGGTCCAACACTCCCTGAATGAATCTTTAATTCTTGTAATTCGGGTGGGGCCATCCTATACGGTGCTTTTGACACTGGAGCTGCTCCGAGTTCTAGGTCGATTGAGAACTCTAATTGCCGATCAGGTGGCATACCCGGCAATTCTTCTGGAAAAACATCTTCGTACTCTCGAACCACTGGAACTTCTCCAATTGTTTTCTCCACCTATGGTTTTCTTGTCGGTCGACGAGAAATGCATAGCAACCTCCTTTCTTCATAATCTTGGTGGCTTTCATGGCAGATATCACCGATACTCCTTTTCCCATTCTTATCCCGTGAAAATTTGTCCCCTCATTTCCAAGGGTCTGGAATGAGATCTTTCTCTCGTTACACAAAATTGTGGCATTGACTTTGGTGAGCCAATCCATTCCTAAGATGATGTCAAATTCTATCATAGAGATGACATATAAGTCTGCCCTAAATTGTTCAGCACCTATGTTCAATTCTAAGTTCGAGACAATATATTCAGCAGACATTCTTTCTTCACCGGGTGTGCTAATCACTAAAGCTTCACTAGACGGTTTATGAGTTAAGTCTAATGCCTTACAAGAAGCATGTGAGTTCTCTGCTTCAGATTCCAGAACTCGTTCTGTTTCTTCTGACGGTAACATTCTGGTATGTATTTCTCATACAATTCAATCATGAATTCTTCCCATGTGAGGTTCTCGAGTTCTTCCTCAGTCATGGTGCGTTTCACTGACTCCCACCAGAAGTCAGCTTCTTTCACCAACTGGTAGGTGACGCACTTCACTTTTTTTTTTCTTGTCTTCAAATCGAATATAGTTAAAAATTCGTTCCACAGCTCGTATCCATTTCTCAGCATCCATCGGATCACCCGATCCATTGAACAACGGAGGTTTCTCTTTGCGGAACCTTCCTTCATTCATGTGGTCCGGTGTAACTCGTGAGTTATGTTCTTGATGGACAAAACCTCTTCCTTGTTCACGACCACGTCATCGTCATCGTCCTCGTCCTCGGTCCCTAACATTCTCTATCGGTACGTCTTTCATTCTTGATAAGTTAACACCTACATGAGAACTAATCATAACCATAATGGTGTAACTTAAGTGAATCCTCAATCCTTTTCATGTGACTTCTATGTTCAAACGCTTCTATGTGAAACAGTGAACTAGTTCTTTCTACGTTGTTATAGCGAAGCTATCATGACTTACATTTCAAAACAAGATTGGGTACACACGGTTTGTGATAGAACCCATACCTTATTTCGATCATTTCGGGATATGAATCCAAAATATCGTCATCAATCATTTCATTTTGTGGAAGCTATTATCATGTAGGTTCCAACGATCTTATACATGATCGAAAAGATTTGAAAATCTAATTGAAAATCAATTTCTTTTGTGTCGTTAAGGGTTGGGTTGTCCCTAACACGACAATGAACTTAGATAACGCCTCACATGCATGATCGAAAAGATTTGAAAATCTAATTCGACAATCAATTTCATTTGTCGTTAAGGGTTGGGTTGTCCCTAACACGACAATGAACTTAGCTTATCCGAGTACAATGACTCACAATAACAACGTGAAAGCAATTAGACAATTCACAAATCATCACATGAAAATAACTTGTAATCCACATGGAAACATTCATCAATGGCGTACATCATTTCATAATCCAACTTTGAAACTTTTAAAATCATACCTTTGTTGATCAGTTGGCGTGACGGTGAGCTGAGAGTCACTGAGATTTCAAGAAGTCTAGGGATACTATTCTAGACTCGACATGAAAAGGTTTTGGCAGTCAGAGACACGAAAGAAAACTTATGCTCTGATACCACTCTGTCACGCCCCGGTTTCTAAATATAACGAAAGCTCGTAAATCGAGGCGCGACTAATAAAAATAATGGAAAATATAAAGTAAATGAGTTGACTCGAATGATCGAGGCAATAAACCCTTAGAATTTGGGAATAGCTTCCTAAATGAAAATGGAAGACATCGAAGGATGTAATCCAATCAAAACAATATTTATCCTCAGGATCACAAGTTTAGTTTCGTGCTTCTAATAGCCAAAATACGTCAAAATGCTAAACATCAAGGATTCAGAGTCTAAGCTCATCAAAAGGTACAATTCAAGTCATAGACAAGAAGGAAAATAAAATTAGAGTTAATTCATCAGCGGAAGTCTAAATGCGGAATAATCCGTCAAAAAATACGGAGTGAACTCTAATCTCAGCTCTGCCCCGTCAGGGCCCATTGATCAACCTGAAAACATTTGAAAATATTTGGGCTAAGTACTAATGTACTCGGTGGGCATGCATTTTCATAAACATTTCATAATTCCGTAAGCGGTTTATCCAATCATGATAACATAACTTAGAAGGTTTTAAAAAGAAGCCACTTCTAAGCATGCAAAATATTTCATTCATTTGGGCCCATTGTCACGACTCTTACATTACTCGCTTTGATCCGGACCTCTAGCCACCGTCGGATCACATGCTCCCATTATTGTCATCGGGGACGAACCCGGACAATTCATAGCGTGCCGAACGTATCCGGACAAGCACCATAATAATACGACGTACTCGGAACACATCCGGACAAGCACCCTTATAACGCCTCACGACTTGGTTAGTGCGATGGAGATCAACCCACCAAACAACTAACGGTGTACACAATTCTCAATTAATGTATTAGATTAAAGAGAATCTCGATCGATTCTTATACGAGCCTTAAGCAGAGTAGGCGCACAAAACATTTTATTGGATAAACAGTTTGCATTTCATGAAATATCAGAGCATATAACTCAAATATACTTTTGTAAAGTAAGCCCACCTTGATAGGACAAAGCCTGAAGAAATCACAATAATATGCGTCTCGGGAAAGCAGCGCTAATCCCCTTGATCGATAAAACCTACAAGAAGCACTAATCTTAATAGGTCTCGAAAAGCTAGCCTTAAATTCAAGTAAAGGAGGATACTAGCTTATGATTCGTTAAGCCCGGGTTTTTAAAATATAATTAAATTTGAAAACTAATTTATATCGGCTAAGGCACCAACAATACCCTTGCTCGACTTTTCGTTTAAAAACGAATTTAATTTCATAATCTTCTTATGAAAAATACTTTTTACAAAAGTATAATGCAATTAAATTGCATACTAAAATCATATATATATATTAAGGACTCTCGCTTAATATAACACATAATATAATTTTCAAATTATGCACTTGACTAGCATAATTTAATTTATTTAATTATTCTAACTTAATTAATTTCATTAAAAGAAATTAATTACATTAATTAAAGAGGTCTTAATCATAAATTAAAGATAATTTAAACTTGACTTAACCTTATCTTAATCAATCAATTAATTAAACTTAATAGTAATTAATTAATTAATTATTTAACTTACCATAATTAAATAATTTAAACTTATATTTAAGTTTAAGTTAATTATTTAATTAATAAGACTTAATATAATTTAATTAATTAAGTCTTAAGGTTAAATCATATTTATTTAATTAATTGAGCCCAAAGATTTAAATTAATTAAGGTCCAACTACAAATAAATTCACCTGGGTTTCAACTATTAATACATAGCCCATCGAAATTATTATATTCTACCAAAGGAAAGGTCCAAACTAAATAAATACAAGTCCATAGCATTTAATAAAAGATCATCCATTTTCTTTACTCTCACCAATGTAACGGCCCAACACATTTTATTTTATTTTAAATGAACAGCCCATAATGTTTTAAAATAAGGAGGCCCAACACCTTTTTTTTTAAAAGAGTCCAGCCCATTTCATTTAATTAGAATCAGCCAATTTCAGCCCACTACAAACTCAAACCTAACCCTACTTCTCTACCATTTTCCGGCGCCGCTTTCCGGCGCCACCGTCGCCGGCGACCGGATTCCGGCGACCCATTTTTTTTCTTGTTTTCTCTTTCTCTCTTCCCCATCTCTCACGTCTCTCTCTCTCTCGTTCCCACACTCACACGCACCCACTCACACTTGCACGCACACCACGGGACGTCGCCGCCGCTCGGCCGCACGTCGGCGGCGGGCGATCGCCTTCTCTCGGCTCGCGATCGATCGACGCACAACACACACACACGACAACGCGCGTTGCACACACAAGCATGCGCCGCGGTGACACGCCGCGACTCAGCTCAAGCTCGCCGACAACGCTTTCACCGTGACGATCGCCATCACCCGCGACCGCCTTCTTCTCCATCTCCTCTCGCCTGTCTCTCCACGCACCCACGTATATACACAAAGACACACGCACAAGACACACACCACGCAACACACACGCGACGCACGCACACACTCACGGCCGACGTCGGACTCGGTCCATCGCGCGCCAGCGCCGCCGCCCTCTCGCCTCCTCGCCCTCTCTGCTCTCTCCTCACTCACGCCAGCACACACCCAATCCACAACTCACGCACACACATCACAATAAACATATACATATATCGTATACATACTAAAATTAATAGAGGATTTAAAGTTAAACCTTTGTAGATCCTTTCTTGTTGATGCTTGGAGGAATGAGAGATTTTCGAAAATGGGGCTGGGTTCAAGAATGAGGAGGAGGAGTTTATATAGTTAGGGTTTGGTTGTCTCATGGGCTTCACTTTTGGGCTTTGTAAACTAAAGCCCATTAAATATATTATTCGTACGAGCTCAAGTCCGATCTTAGAGATTATAAATTAATTAAACCTTGACATATATTACTTATACAATGATTTATAAATATATGTATAAATCATATTCAATTATTATATTATATATAGTAGTTCTCGTAATCGCTTTAATGAAATAAATTTCTTTTGTTGGAATTTAAAAATTTCTTTCATCGGGCACGAATCATTTAAATTCTAAGTTCGAAAGTCCTTCTAATCTTATTAAGAAAGACGGGATATGACAAACTCATCCATTGATATTCCTAGTTATGATAATTTTAAATTCATCAAAATCTTTAAACACTAGTTAAAAATAAAAGTTAATGTATTTAGACTTATTTTGTAAATTAAAGTTATCTGACAAGCTCATTGTATGTATTTTTAGGCATTCATTTTTTTACCGTTGTTCTCAATTTAAACACAATTTCAAACTTTAAAGCTAGATTTGGTGCAAGTAGAACTTAAATTTTTTTTGCCAAAGGGAGGGAAACTATAAATTCATCTCTGTTAAGCTGATAAACCATTTTCCTACTAAAGTCGAAGATGTATCTGTATTGTCTTATTCAAGTAATCTTTCTCCAATTACATGTTGTATTGTTTAACTAGATAAAGGGATTCCAGCGCACATACGATTTTTATTTTATTTTAATTTCTTGTTGTTATAACTCATATTAGTATACACCATGTGTGTCATAAATTGATAAGAAAATATAAAATAACGTTCTAATGTTTAAGCAGAATACCAAAAATATTCTAATTTTATAAAAAGTAATAAGTTTGCAATCACATTTTCCTCACTTAAGAGACTGACGTGAAGTTGTCTAGTAATAAGTTTGCAATGTTGTTTCATATCATCATTAAAAAAATTGTAATTCATCTTCAATAATTAAAAGATGACATTGTTCAGTTTCTTCGAAAATTAAACAGGATGACCCTCTCTCCAAATCATGGTCAGTTTCTGCACAATCATAAGTAGGTATTTTTTGAATGAAAATTGAAAAATATCTAAATAATCTAAAAGAGATTCTCAAATCTAGCATGACAAGAAGATATTTTGTGTCGGAACATGTGTTTGGGACATTATTGTTCCAATTATAAAACATTGGGTACAAAATTATTAGGGTTAAATGATATTTTAATACACACCTTTAATAAATTTGTAATTATAACATGACTTTTTCAAACGTTGCAATTTGTAACATAATCTATTATTTTTTGCAATTATAACACCCCTACCTCACTTCATACATAATTTACAAGATCCTCAAGCGAGACCTACCTCGCCGAACCAGCACAATCTAGCTTAACATTTTGAAATCGAAAACATATTCTGCACGTCCTAGAAAATTAACTAATCTCCAAAACAATCTTGTAGTTTAGGCGGACGAAAATTGTCGATGATCTTGTTCCATCACTGATGCATCTGATAATGGAATGTCAGCCAGCTGGTTTCTAGCACAGAGTTGAACTGATTTGAGATCGCGAAGATGCTGCAGAATTTCTTGGAGCAGAGCCATCCCCTGGTTGCCTTTGCTCATGGAGCGTATGCAGTGTTTCAGAAAATCGCTATCTGCTTCAAGAGCTTGCAGTCTCTCATAAACATGCCCTAATTCCTCCTGGATCAAAATCATCATAGCTGCTGATTGATTACTGTCACAACCTAGGTCTTGGAATTCATCTTCTGCTCTATCAAAAAGTGGGAGTAGTTTCTTTGCCATAGGATCATCATCATGTGCCACCAAGAGCTTGCCTTCCAAAACCTCAACTTCTTCGAGGATGGACACCCTTTCCTCGTGGAATTCTGCTAAAGATATATCTTCCATTTCTTGATCCAAATCGTGGTGTTCAATGGAATGAGCAGTGTTGTTTGAAGATTCATCGGATGTTGTGAGCGTGAGCTTGTTTTCTGCGGTGCGGTATATCTGGAGCTCCATTTGGAGCTGCTTATTCTCCTTGTCTCGTTTACTGATGAGGTCGTTGAGAAGCTGCAGAGCTTCCTGGTCGTATTCAGCTTGCTCCTCCATCATCCTCTGATACTGCAACGCTTCCATTTGCATTGCCGCCTTCTCTTCTTGAAGCTTCGTGATCATAGCCATTGTTTCCTGGCTGCTTCCGCTGCAGCTTCTCTTTCTTCTTCTAGCTCTGCGTATAATGCCTCTATTGTCACTGCGCGTTCTGTTTCTCCCGCCTCCTCTGCAGATCAAAGATATGTACCAGATTATTACATTGAATAAAAGTAGCTAGCAAATCTTTAAAAGACTTTACCTCTATTGCTCGATTCGTGGCTAATTTCTTTTCATGTTCTTCAGCTGCTGCTCCATCAATCTCGATGTCTTGCGTTAACCTTGAAGATTTGTGAACGCTATCATCAAACTCTAGGACTTCAAATCTTGTGTCGTCATCTTCAACCTGTTTTGAGCTATTTGTAAGTGTGGGAGCAGCAGCATCTGTATCAATCAGCTCTATGCATATGAATCTATCAGAATCCATTAACTCTGCATTCTGCAAAAGCATGTCTGCTAAATACACAGATTCCTCGTCTTCGTTGCATTCTAGCCTGAAGGGGTCATCAGTTGTCTGGCTAGAATCCCATTCTTCAACCTCAAGATTCGAATCTTCAACAATTTCACCCTTTTTTCCACCATCAAGCTGCTGCTGATCATCACCAAATTCAGTCTCTTTCTTCACTAGATTTGCCTTAGATTCTAGCTTATGTTTGCGAACATATTCAAGTAGAACATCCCAAGTAGGCTTGAAGATGAGAGATTGATGAGGATAGACCTTTGTAGTGAGGATTTCAGCGTCGCAGCACGAACATCTCGCCTCTTCGCCTCCTTGTGAAGAAGCATTCTCACTCATCCATGTAAAGAAATCAACCGTGGATGAAACGTCATTCATCATGGGAGGCGTAGAAGACGAGCAACGGATGCACAGATTGTGGGACTCAGCCAACTTGCTGTGAGCGGAGCAGAAGCTCATGTTGCTTATCTCTTTGCCATGTGCTTCACATACGTGATCATAATTGGGATTTTTGGAGTTGGAAATGTGTTCTAGTCTTGAGCACCATGTGCACGATGGTTTAATGCCGAAGAATTTGGCAAACTTTGCAATCATATATGAAAACAAGGAGTTGAGGAGGAGGAAGAGTATCAGGATCCATTCAAGAAGTACATACACTAGAATCACTATGATTTTGGGGCAGTTTTTATGCAGCATGGTTGCAAACATGTTGGCCGCCATGGATGTGTCTCGGCTGAGCTTATGTGGTTCAACATACAGTGGAAAACATGAGAGAGAGAGAGAGAGAGAGAGAGAGAGAGAGAGAGGATTGCTCTTGTGAAATGAAGCTGGTCTTGGTATCCCTTTGTGGAGTGGAGGAAATTTCGTTGTAGTGTTTCTTTTTCTGAGTAAATCGCATTGAAAGAAATATGGGGTAGTTTTCATTTAAAATAACAATAATATTGAATTTTAGTTGCAAAGTTTTAATTTAGTTATTTTTGGGGTCATCCCCATGTGAAAAGTTATTTTGGTGATGTGATTGAGTTCTTGGAGCGGGGTGGTTCTTCTTTCCTTTCGTCACCTTTTTGAAAATTTAGAAATGTGCTTTTCCTATTAATTAGGACCCAAATTAAGAAAAGGTTTGATTTGTGGTTGGATCGAGTTTAAACTTACTTAATTTTAATTAGTACACAATCAAACACATTCAAAACACATAATTTCAAAATCCTTAGGATGATACTTGGTTGATGAGTTTAATTCAATATCATGCTTTGTTGATATGATACCAATACAGATTTTGATGGTCTTTCTTTTGGTATTATCGGAAAAGGTTTTCACTATATTAAAGATGAAATACTAATTGTAACAACGTAATAATTAAAATATTGTTTAAGATCGAAGCGATTTCTAATCTATCCTTTTGAAAATAAGGGGTACGGAGATTGATTACTATTTTTCAATCGAATTTAATTTTGTTAAACAAAGTGCGGGATATAAGGGCCAACCAAAAATTTACTTTTGCGACGTCGACATTTCACATTTATTGCACTACATTATTCCTGGATTGTAATTATATTTTAGAGAATTTTATCAAATTTTTGAAAAATGATAAGTTTATATATTTAAATATTCTTAATTTTGAAAAATGTTTTCAAATTAAGTTTATATATTTCAATGTCCCAAGCCTTGATGAGATTATGGAAAATGTTTCTACATATAGGTTCCGACAACGGAATGCTGAGCCACTTCGTCGGATTTTCACGTGAATTATAGCTTAAATGAGGTGGAATTTTTTATTTTCTACTTGACCATTAAAAATGACGTTGTTTCACATTGCTTAATATGAAAAACGACGTTGTTTTTTAGTGGTGGGGTGAAAAAATCCACTCCATTTTAAGTATAATTCACGCATGAATCTAGCAAGATGAATCAATATTTCATTGCAAGAATATCTATTTCGGGACATTTTCTAAAATCTCGTTAAAGTTTGAGATATTTAAATATATATACTTAAGTTGGAGACATTTTTAAAATGGGTTATTAACATATAAATATACAAACTTTGATGTGATTTTGGTTTTGCACACGAACTTTAAAATGAGTATATAATACACGAACTTTGATTGATTTTGGTTTTGCACACGAACTTTAAAAAGAGTATATAAATGCACGAACTTATTAATTATAGTAATTTTTACCATAATTTATTTTTTTGATCTTGAAACTGAAATAACATTAGATATGATAAGTAGACAACGATGTGAAAATATTAAAGTTCGTGTGTGAAGAGGTAGATGAAAACATATTTGTAGTAGTCTATTTGTTCGTCATTTACTGCATTTACAAATGGTGGTTTAAGATTTGAAGTGCACTCTTCGTTTTGTGTGTTTGTGTTATATTCCATTATTTTTTTTCTTTCTTTCTCGTGAAGTGTATGTGTTTGTGTGTGTTAATGAGTCAATGTGTGTGTTTTGTCAAGTATAAATATTTCTTTTATATTTTATTTATTAATTATTTTCATGTCGTTATCAACTCATCATATCTAATGCCATGTCAGTTTCGATTTGATCGAAAAAATAAATTATGGTAAAATTACTAAAATTAATAAGTTCGTGTATTTATATACTCCTCTTAAAGTTTGTGTGCAAAACCAAAATTACATCAAAGTTCAGATATTTATATACTCATTTTAAAGTTTGTGTGCAAAACTAAAGTTACATCAAAGTTCGTATATTTATATACTCCTTTAAAAGTTCGTGTGCAAAACCAAAATCACATCAAAGTTCGTGTATTTATATGCCAATAATCCTTTAAAAATCTTGTCAAAATTGTGGACATAACTTTACTTATCCCTATATTTTTATATGTAATTATTTTATATATATTATATTTCTGCAGATTTTTATAATGAAGTCATGTTCATAAAGTGTGAGCAAGAGGTTTTCTTGATCTTTTCGTATTTCTTTATTATCACAGAAAGTATAACATTATTCGACCCACCATCATCCGCTTAATGAGTTGCTAGGCTGGTAAAGCGTAAGGTTTAGGCTCACAACAAGAATAAATAAATACCTTTCTTTAGGGTATTAAATAATATTTTCTTTCTTCTCTACTAATAAAATTGTTAATTAAATAATACCCGTTTAATATGTTTCCATTTGCAATATTTTATTTTTACAAAATCTCATTGAACTGTGTAATGCACTTAAACTTTTTTATATTCAAATTAGTTCTATCGTACTAACTTTAGGTATTATATTTTTTCGTCCGAGGCATGTGCAGACTGCGGTATAGGAGATAAAATAAAATTGAGGATACTATCATTTTAAGCAAAATCTCTCTATTTGTCATTATTAAATTTATTATCACTACCTGAAGCTCTTATTCTATGGCATTTCATGATTAATGAATCCCTAAATGCTTTAGTTAGCGTTTTAAATTCAATGGCTCCCACAAAACTATTCTAATTATTATGGCATTTCATGATTTACGGATATTTATTATTATAATTATTCTATGGCATTTCATGATTAAGTTAACATTCTAAATTCAAGGGCTTCCACAAAAATATTCAAATTATTCTATGGCATTTCATGACTAACTGCTTTAGTTAACATTCTAAATTCAATCGCTTCCACACAATCAAAGAACTAATTCTTGAAGAGTCATTTTTCACCGAAGAGATACCACTTCAGAATCCAATTATTTTTCCATGTAAATCACAATCATCATACCGATAATAAATTACAAATTACTCGAAGAAATCTAACTCTATATAAAAGCAGAATAATTGGTAAATAAATTCAATGAAAAGGATAAAATTGCCATTTAATTATCTTGATCTGCATAAAAGCAGAAAAACTGATAATTTATTCTAAAAACAAGGTTAGTATTGTCATTTATTATTGTTTATTAGGAAAGAAACCGAACTAGTTCGGTTCAATTTAAGAGTATTATGTATATTTAGCACTTTGAGAGAGGTTGTTAGTTCCGCACTACGGCATCAGTTTAGGGATAACAGTTTTACTTTCCAATTTCTTTTTTAGAATAATAACAGATTATATCTCAATATTTGGATATCTTTTCACTTAGTATCTCAAAATTAGTATATTAGTAGTAAAATGTCTAAAGTTTTATATTTTTTCAATTAATGTCCTCCGGTGAGCTCTCAACTCACATATACCTACACGACTTGTCGGAGTGTCCACGTCCGTAACTCACATAGATATATATATATATATATATATATATATATATTGTAGGAACTGTTCGCTACTTATTTTAGCTACAATTCCGCAAGTGTATAGTGTAGTTGCAATCATGGGCGGATTTATTCATGGGTTGCACTGGGCTGCTTCTTATATTTATATATATTATATGTAGCTCAACTTCAATTTAGCCCATCCCAAATAATTAAAATTTTAATTTAAAGCTCCTAATCCTTACATGATATGTAGCAGCATATATGAACAAAATTACAGAACATATTGGATTTACTTTTGGTTAATAATTTTCCACGATTTTGAACAAGGAATTGATCACTTTTTTTCTAGTATAATCACACAAATGGAAAATTTGAATTTTTTTTCCAACTCTCAATTGTTCCATATTCATTAATCATAGTTATAATACTTTAGGAAGTTTCTTATTACTATTTTCACAAGACTACGAATATATATATTTTTAAGTTGCAATAGTTAGTTTAATCACATTCTTTATATATTTTTCATAAGTTTTAAATATACAAATTATATAATATTTCGTGCAGAAAAGTGATAAAATTTGAAAAAAAAAATCCTCTAAAAGTGCTATATAAAAATCTAGACTTAATATCATTTAGTTAATTAAGAATTTTAATTAGAATTAAAAATCTATATTTATAAATATTAATATAACCAATAATGGATGAACTCCAACTCTAAATTCTCATAATTTTCATACAAAAAATATATATGTTCAAGATATTTTTGTATAATGAGGTTAGGGGTGGGGCAAGGAAAAAACAAGTTGAAAGACATCTAAAGAAATTAAAAGAAATAATTATCGAAGTAGAGAATGAATATATACTTAAATAAAAAGTGTAATTTGCACTCAAATGAGACGACACTCCTCATCTCTCATAACCATTCTCTTAGAGTATCAAGTAAATACAACTAGTAAAAATTTTCTACGTCCATCCCCGACTACATACGTGTTATACTCAACCCCCCCTACACTAAATTTCTGGATCCGCCCCTGGTTGCAATTAGTGGAAGAAATATTGTATCCTCACAAGGACTGGTGAATTCAAATGTCTAAGTACTATTAATGGGTCGCTTTTAATCTATTTAGACTAACGGAGTTCAAGAATTGTTAATTAACTTAAAAAGCTAAATTCAAAGCAAGCAAATATAAAAGCAAAAGTTAAACTATTAAGAAATTGGGGAAGGACTTGAAGGAATGTTATCCTAAGGACTAGACTTTGGTGAACTTGCAAATAAACGTCCTAGACTCAACGGATTGCATGTTATGATTTCAATTACTTAATGTAATCTCAAGTTTAGCTAAAGCCCTTCCCGGGTGTACTAAGCCGTGGATTACGAACTATAACCATCGTTCTTGATCGATTGTTAGTCTATAACTCTCAAAAGCACCAATGATCAAGAGCCCCACACACCCTCTCAACCTTCTGATTTGTTGATGCTATGTGTTTCGTGTTTCTATTCTATTGTCGAACCTCATCTCCCGATTGTTGGAACAACAAAATAGACATGATCAAATTATGATCAATCATTTAAACACACAATACAACCAAGAACATAAATAAGTAATTAAGTCCAACAAGCAATTTATTAAGACACAGAACAATCCATCACAAATCCATCTAATCTAGTCCTTAAGGTTAGGGATTTTAGCCAAATGTATTCATTTTCAAAACGTATCCCAAGTCATAAGAAATCATAATCAAAGATACATGAAAATAGAGATTAAAACACAAATCCTATAATCTTGAGATCTTCAATTGTGTAGTCTTGATAGCTCATTTCCAAGTCTTTATCTTCTTCTCTTGATTGAGGTTTTGTTCTTGAGATAAACGGAATGTAAGAGAGAACTATGATAGAGAGACAAATAAATGGATGGTGTGTTGTGGAGGCTAGGGTTTCAAGATTGGCTTCTTGAATAAGTGTTGGGATAGTGTATATATAGTGTAATGTGTCAAGGAACACAAGAGGAAGTGAAAAATGGGAGAAAATCGGCCAAAAATGAGAAAAACATGTTTTCTTGGAACAAGGCGTGTCGCTAGCAGCCCGATCAAAGCTCGCTGCCATCGTACCCAAAACATCCCACAACAGTGGGCAAGGTATCGATCGCTGGCAGCCCGTGCGACTTGTCTGTTTTGCCTCATTCTCGCTCGTTCAGTCTCTGAATTGCTCTTCATTTTTTCATGTCTTCATGTCGAACTCTTTTTCAATATTCTATGATCCTTTCATCTCAAATTAGTCTCCATTTTCCTACAAATTCCCGGAAAAAACCACTAAGTATTAAATTTTTACAAATCACTAAACTTTGCATCATAACTCATTACAAACATGACTTTTTCAGTGAAATTGCATCAAAAGCATCCTAAAAGACATGTAAAAACCATATTTATCAGCGACGATCGTCTTCCTCATTTTTCCCAGTGAAAGACAACAACTACTAGGCCGTCGCCGCCACCGTCGCCAACCGTACCTCCTTTCTTATCCCTTAATTTTCTGACCGAAAATGGAACAACAAAAGCTACTGCTAGCCCACTTTCTCGTCTTGGCTGAACAGTAGGGTCAAAACACCGTCGTTTCTTCCTTTCTCGTCGTTTGAACGACCATCACCAGGTTCCAATAGTTTTTCTTTTAATTATCTACGTGGACTCTACGACAAGTCATGTAAGAATATGGGCGCGAAACTCAACGGATGATATTAAATGACAAATTATAAAAAGTTAAGAATTTTTAATAACAATATATTAATGTTGCGATAATAAGTGAAAAACATTCAATTTTCGGGATAGAGGGGAGGGAAATAGGAAAACAACAACAATAAAATGTAGAATAAGAATATTGTATTTTGTTTTTAAGAAATAGTGACTGTGTTGATAAATTAATGATACTAGTTGTCTAGAATGGACAAGATGTTGGAGAAAATGTTGAAATGGCAAAAAGTGAAACAAAATTAGATCAAATTAAGGGCAGTGATAAGGATGGCTTGTTATATTTATATTATGTACAGCAAAGGCTTTAGACAATGTTGTGGATTAAATATTCAAATCAAAGCCTTTTCACTTTTTCAGTTCTTTTTCTCGCAAGTGTGTACATATTGGTCCTAAGCTTTCGTGAATTATTCTTTCCCCAAATTTGTAAGAGATTTCTTCTTGGTATTTTTTTTCAAAATCAAATCTATTTGCTATTAGATCTAAATCTAAAAGGCAATCTTGGTCATGGGGACACGATCAATACCTATGATTATGTTGGCGGATTTATGAAGCTCCCCCAATCAAATTATTTTATTTTTAAAATTTGATACTTAATATTTTACTGGAGATTTTTAAATTATAGCACTTTTCGTTAGAAAAATTCCATTTTAAAATTTTCAAACTATTTTCCTATTTCATTTCCTGGTAATAATACGATTGTCTAAAGGTTAGAACAATATTATTATCATTTGTGTGTGTGTTGGCCAGTGGTAGAGTGGTTAATCTTGCGTAAAGCTCGAGTTCGAGTCACCGTTGTGCCTTTAAAATTTCTGTATTAATTGACCAAAAAAAAAAATATTATTATCATTTATTGTAATGACCCATACATTAGGATAACTCTATTAGAAAGGTCAAACGATTAGGTACAAAATTATATTTTACCCTACTAATTAAATAAAATAATAAAATTGTTTGCATAAGTTATCAAATTTAGGAAAATATGAGGAAAGTTATCAAATTATAGGAAAATGTGAGGAAAAAGAATAAAAGGCTAGTTCGGTTAATTCATTTATCCAAATTGAAAATTCGCCAGTCATTTTAGAAGATGAAACTCATAGGCACTATTGTTACTATCCATAAAATCATTTTTTATTCAAGCTGATTATTTGGAAAAAAAGGTAGAAGAAGAAGAAGAAAACTCCACATGGACTGCCCACTAAAACCGATATAGTCTTGAATTTATATTGATGAAAAAATAAAGGATGAAATGTTGCATGCGCAACAAATTTCACCTCCACATTTGAAACTATCATAATCATAATCCTATCACCTTAAATTTTGAATTCTCTATCATATTTAAATTTCATGGTTCATATATGATCACAACAATCCACAGAGGTAGTAAAAATCTATCACACTGCATGGGTTAAAATATGATATCATGCATGTAGCAAAGCATTGATAGAAATAAAGTTAAACATAACATAGAAAAATCCCAACTGAACATTTGATTATGATAAAACGTGACAAACCTGTCTAATTGCATCATTTAAGAACTGCCAAGATAGAAATGATAATAGCTCTTCTCTTCTCTGAAATATTCACAATTTTCAATTAGAAACTCGAATCAAGATAACTGGTAAATCATTCTAAACTAGACCTAGTAACTTCATATGCCAAGAAGCAAGCAGCATTTGCAGGAATGCTACGGGCCATCGCGGGCCCGAATCCCTTGTACAAGCCCTTAACTCCTTCCGACTTCAATATCTTCCTGAATGCATCGACAGAGCCCGAATACTTGGGGTTCTTGTAGTCGTCCACCTGGAGAACACTCTTGACAACATCAGTCGGATAAACAGAACCCCAGAATGAAGCTCCGGCTAACCCTCCGGCTAGTATTAGCGAACCTCTTCCTAAACTCGACGTGTCCTGCCCCCCTGCAAGATACTGCTTTAGCCCTTCATACACACCAAACATAGCCGCGTTTCCAGGAATCTCACGCGCAAAGGTTGGGAACAACCCCTTGAACAGACCCCTGGCACCTCCTTCTGAGCGAAGAACGTGTCTTGCCACATCCATGGGCCCACCATACTTGACAGCAACAGCAGCAGCCAACCCGGGAGGTACACCCGGCCCGGAAGGAACTGCCGGCACAGAAGCTGCTAGCGAACTCTGGGCTTGTAATCTACATTTGTGTGATTGTTGTGCATTGATTAGATGAAAATCATAATCTTTATTCATTAGCATTACAAGTTAAATTTAGTAGTGGAATTGAAAACTTACCTGCACTTGATCAATTCAGTGGGGCAAGCAAGAAAGGAAACGGCGACACCGGCTCCAGCTCCACAAACAACCTGCTGGCTGACAGTAAGAGGAGTACCAGGAGAAGACCGCAAGAACGCCTCCATCTGGCCACGAACAGTGAAGAGCACGGCATTAAAGGCTGCCACAGTGGCAAGTGGGGCTCCCATGCCTTTGTACAAACCCCTTGGACCTTCTGCAGCTAATGTTTGCTTCACAGCATCTATGGCACCGGAATATTTTGGAGCCTGTCCAGGAAGCGGAACAGGTTGGCTCTGGAGCTTGACCTTAATGGTGTCAAATGGATGCCCGACTATCAACTGTGCAGCCCCTCCCACAGTCCCAGCGGTTAGATCTTTAGCTACATCACCCATCTACACAGTTTGTAGCAAAATAAATGATAAATCAGAGAGTAGATTTAGCATAGCAAACATATATGAATAATCATGAAAGTTAACTAATCTGATTTATACAAGTATAGATCTTTGTAAGAAAATTTGGGATGACACAAGATATGAAGATGAGCATTCGCGTGCAAACTAAAGTTGAAACTATAAGTTCATTGTCACATAAATGGATATCAAAATAACAGAAAACCACCTCAATCACAAACTATTTATCACAACTAACAAATTGGGACTTCTCCACTCTCGGAATGCCTTTCAAAACAGAAAATCACCTCAAAGCTCTTTAAATGATAATAACTAATGAAAATTAACACCCTTTCAAGAAAAGCGAAAGAAATTAAACAAGTCCTATCGAGCCTATAACTCTGGGGGCATTATTATTTAATCAAGCCAATGATTATTATCTATAACAATATCCCTGATAATGCTACCGGACTAGCTATAAACTAATTAATTGACAGGAACTGAAGGGTCTTTCCTCCAATAGATGTACACTTGAAAGGAAAGATTGACTTCCTCTATCACAAAGACATACATAAAAACTACAAGAACAACTGTAGGTAGAACACTTTCATTCTTTGATTTGAAATATAAACATGAATTGAGTGATATAAGCTATGAGTAATTTTGTGTCTTCAATCAGCATTTCAACTTATTATTTCGTTCTTTCAGAATTATAAGTTCCAGTATTAGTTTATTGTTGTTGAAAAATATCACAAAGCCATCAAGAACTAGAAACTAAATGCAAATGTGATACACATTTCATTACCTAAACCCATAAATGAAGGAGGCTTCAAATCATACAAACAATTATCATCTTTGCAAGATCACACAGGAAACAGTATGATAAATTAACTGATATCACCTGTAGTAGTACAACATCAAAACAACTTTTGGCAACTAGTTTCGAATAACAAAAGTGGCACAAAAGAACCATAGAATAATTTGGCTAAAGATCTCACATTTTACTCTTTCCCTTAAATCCCAGATGTGTTGCAGAACCAAAAAGACCACGCCCCTTCTGCACTTGAATAAGAAATGCAATCTAAGATTTGAAATCACAAATAATACATAATGGATACGTAGTTAAATTCAGAGTGAAAAACCACTAAAAATATTTACCAGAAGGGTTTTAGTTAGTTTCAAGTGAGAGCGTATTCAAATCAAAAGATAGGGCGTGGCTGCCTGCAAGAATCAGGGGTAGGAAATTGACGATGTCAACATATAAAATGCAACAAGTGGTGGTTGGTGATGGAGAGAGCCAGAGAGGGGATGCGATATAGGTGGAAAGCAGGGATCTTGGAGGGCCACATGAGTGAAATCTAAGACACGACAAACATGGGAATTTGGAGAGAGATGCAAACCAGGGAAAAGTGGGTGAGGCAGATGCGGCCGGAGTTGTTGGGCCAATATCAACCTCACAGCCTTCCAACACCGTCACAATAAATCACATGGATTTCGAAGCTAAAAAATATAGAATCCTCTTGCAAAATTTCTCTACAATTTGGTAGTGCTGACTAAAATTTACTCATGCCTTCCTACTAAGATAAGTATTTCTTTCTAAACACAATTATTATTTAAAAAATGATATAAAGTGATTAAAGTGACAGAAAATAGATAGAATTAATATCTTTTGAAGAAATAATTATTTTCTTAAAAAAAAGACAAATCAACTTGAATGAGACAATCCAAAAAAGAATAGTGGAAATATATAGAAATACACTTTTTTTTAAAAATTGAATCAAGATATATCCAATCTTAAAAACAACGCCAGTATACCCATTTCATTTTTAAATATATTTTCAACGCATTCAACGAATCGCATCTGAGAAAAACACAATCATTTCAATAATCAATCAAATCAAAAACCGTTAATTTAATTTAATTTAATTTACAAATTAAATTAAACTAAAGTTATAATTTGTAAAATTAAATTAAATTAAATTAAATTAAATTGTACAAATTAAATTAAATTAAATTAAAGGGTGGGTTAGGCTTGGGTGGGGTTGGTAGTGGGATGGGGTTGGCCGGTGGGGTGGGGTTGGTAGGTGGGGTGGGTTGGGCGGTGGGGTGGGGTTGGTAGGTGGGGTGGGTTGGCAGTGGGGTGGTGTTGGCGGTGGGGTGGGGTTGGCCGGCGTGGGTTGGCCGCGGAGGGTTGGGCCGTTGGCGCCTAGGGTGGGGTGTGGGTTGGCGCATACAGGGTGGGGTGGGTTGGCGGGGGGGGTTGGCCGTGAGGGAGGGTTGGCCAGGGGTTGGCCTTGGGGTTGTGGGGGTGGGTTGGCCGCATAGCCGCCTCGGGTTGGCAGGTTGGTCACCGTAATTTTATTAATTATTTATAATCATTAATTATTAATTATTAATTATTAATTATATTGAATTTATTAATTAATTATAAATTAATTATAAACCGCATTAATTATATTGAATTTATTAATTAATTATAAACTAATTATAAACCGCGCCTATGGTTGGCAGCCGTTAATTTTATTAGTTATTTATAAATTTAAATCCTTATCATTAATTATTAATTATTAATTATATCAATTTATTAATTAATTATAAATTAATTATAAATTAAATTTGATTATTAATTATTAATTATTAATTATATGATTTTATCAACACTTTTGTAAATTAAATACACAATTAACGCTCAACAACTTTTTCAATTGAATTTAATTATTCAACAACTTTTTTCAAATAATTTAATTCGATCAACAATTTACTTATCAACAACTTTTCATCGGACTCAACACAACTATTTACTTGATCAACAACTCTACTTTACTTATCAACAACTTTTCATCAAGAATTTACTTGATCAACAACTCTACACAACTATTTACTTGATCAACAATTCTACGCCAACAAATATTTGAATTATACATATATTTCATTCTCCTCTCGCTCTCGCTCCGCCTCGCCTCTCTAAGTGGATTATAACTCGCTCTCGCCTCGCTCTCTAAGTGGATAAGTGGATTATAAAGGTAATTTCAATATTTTGATGTAATTATTGTTAGATGAATTTTATTTTGATGTAATTATTGTTAGATGAATTTTGGTGAATTTTAATTAATTTCAATTAATAATTATTTAGGGTTATAACCATTGTGCATTTGTATGAATAATTAATTAAGCGTCTTTGTATTATGAATTTTAGATGAATTAAATTTGTATGAATAATTAATTAACCGTCTTTGTATTATGAATTTTAGATGAATTAAATAGTTTAGATGAATTAAATAGTTTAGTTTAGTTTAATTTTAGTTTAGTTTAGATCAAGTTGAATTTTAGTTTAATAGTTGGTATGGGTTGGTATTGGGTGGGGTTGGCCGTGGGGGTGGGGTTGGCCGTCTGGGTGGGGTTGGCCAGGGGGGGGGTGGGGTTGGCCACGGGGTGGGTTAACTGGGTTGGGGTTGGCCGTGAGGGTGGGGTGGGGTTGGCAGTGGGGGGTGGGGTTAGCAGGTGGGGGTGGGGTTGGTCGTGGGGGTGGGGTTGGGTTAAATTAAATTTTGGGGTTGGCAGGTGGGGGTGGGGTTGGTCGTGGGGGTGGGGTTGGGTTAAATTAAATTTTATGATTTTGTAGTTGAATTAAATTATAGTTAATTTAGTTTAGTTTAGTTTAGTTTAATTATTATAAATACGTAACAATACACTTGAATTTTTCATTTAGCTAGTTTAGTTTAATTTATAACATTTAGTTTAATTTAGGTGAATTATTATTTAATTTAGTTTAGTTATATCCGTGTCGATGAATTATAATATTTAATTATTATTTAGTTTAGAGATTTATACACGTCCATTATTGTGCATTTGTATTATTTATTTAGTTTATGTGAATTATTATTTGATTTAGTTTACGTTCATTTTTAAAATTTTCATTTAGTTTAGTTTAGTTTATAATTTATTGTTCTTATTATTAAACATTTGTGATCAATGTTCTTTGTTTTATATTTAATTTGTATTAGTTAGTTTAGATGTTTGTTTTATAATTAATGAATTTTAATTAATTATTGTGCATTTGTATGATTTAATTAGATGTCGGGGTGGAAGAATATTATCATTAGATATGGAGGATGTTGGGATGATTGTTTGAACTATCTGCGGTGTATCATCATATACCCATGTTCGGATGATAATGCACTTATTTGGGAGTTAGAGAAAGCATTAATTCCCTCAGGAGCAAATTCTTTTGACTACCAAATACATTATATATCGAGATCTCGGTGGTAGACTTATCAAATCACTTTTGACTACCGATGATCGGCTAGCTCGATTGTGCGAGATTTATGCCCAACCGAGGTGTATGTGACATCTGCGTCGACTCCCAACCGAACACAAGCATATATGCCACAATTCGAGCAACCACGTGATACGTGTATGACTACGCTTCACAATACTCATCTCGGATGAGTCATTCACACAACAATTTGGAGCATATAATTGGTTTGAGCAAGATACACCTCGAAGTGCCGCAACATGTGGCGAAGTGGTCGACGCGATCGTTGACGGCGGTGATGATGGCGAATACGTCGTCGGCGGTGAAGAACAAACATCGTCGATGAAGAAGAGGAGGAGGAGGAGGAGGGCGTGCGGCTGCAAATGTGATCTCGCACGTTTGTAGAATTTGATGCGTGGATACGTCGAGAGGTGGAATAGAAAAATTACTTGGGATGATTATGCGAGCAACACGAAGCGGTAACCGGGGACTCGAGGTAGAACAAATGGAAGAGATGAGCAATTGGCTAGCTCCTATTATTCCTCGTGAGGCTTGAACAATCTTTTGCTAGTCCTCTCGACTCTATTCAGAACCCCGATGAAGTGGCGAAGGTTCCATCTTCGACAACAAGGTGGACCTTAAGATATCGATCGGTTTGTGGCACATGGAACAAAGAGCGAATTTGTTATTCGCGATCGGACCGGACCGGATTACGTTCAAATGCAGATATCGTGATCGGTGTCCGCTTTATCATGCGCATCGCAACAGGGTGGTTTTGGTTTGTGCGCAAGTTTGATGCCGCACACACCGTAGATGATCTCGTGAATACCGAAACGCGCAAGGTCAAAGCCCGTGTGATTGCAACATACATAGCGCGAAAAATCGCGAGGACGGTGAAGTCATTAAGCGAGATCGATTATGGCGAGTTACAACGAGTATGGCGTCGGCGTCATATCTTGTCGCGGTGAGAGCTCGTAATAGGGCAATCGAGATGATATATGGTGGGTATGAACAATCTATCGATCTACCGGGTTATCTTCACATGTTGCGGACAACTAATCTGGTTCGTTGATTGACTTGGATATTGGACCGGATGGTCGTTTCGCCATCTTTTGTAGCGCTTCGGTTCGAGCCGACTCGATTACGTTGTGCATGAGGCTGTTATTGTTGTGGATGGCACGCGCGAAGGGCCGCAATAAGGGTATATTGTTTGTTCTTTGTTACGAAGGACTGACAACGAGCAAGTTTTTCCATTGGCTTATGGAATTGGTCCGATCGAGAATGATTTATCATGGACTTGGTTTGGAACACGTGAAGACCGCTTACCGTCGAATTCGAGACGTTGATTGTGTCGATCGCGCACGTCGGTATATCCAATCTTTGTGAAAATGTCTTTCCGAGAACGCCCACGGCTTATGCTACTACCATCTGTTGAAAAATCACGCCTTTTGGGAAACCGTCGGTGGCATTGTACGGCGGCTTATGCATATCGGGAGGCGGAGTTTGACAAAGCAATGAACATGTTAAAGTCCTCGTGCTAAAGATAGACCTCTTGGTGGTGCGTATGGCGAGTTGATGAGTAGGAGTTGAGAAGTGGGCGAGATCAAAGTGCCACGTGAGGCGCTATACCTTTTGACTTCCAACATTGCCGAGTCCTTCAATGCTCGGTTGTTGTGGGCAAGACGATTGCCCATTTGCTCTATGGTTGAAGCGATTCGTCATATCATAGAAAATGGTTCGATCAAAGACTTGAAGCGCAAGAGCATACCCCACTCGACCTAACCCCAAGTCGTTTCGCAAGATACGGTGATTTGAGAGATCACGCGGTATACTATAGTGCCCAAAAGTAGCGACACATTCAAAGTCGAGGGCGAAACCAAACCTTCAATGTCAATCTCGGGACGGAATCGTGCTCGTGCTTGGAGTGGGACATGGATCGATCCGTGTTCTCATGCGATTCTTGACTATACGGTATGGAGCTACATACTAAATATAATTTTTAGTACGGTATTCCAATTTATAACTAACAACTTTATCATTGTTTTTATATGAATTTTAATTTATGCAGCATAAAGATGACCAAATTTCCAGCTATGTGGGAGAATACTACCACCGAGAAGTAGTAATACAGCCTACTCATACAGAGTAAATCATGTTCGCCCAATCCGGTTGGATGCTTCCCACCGATGTCGCGGTAGTTGAAGTATTACCACTGCTGTGGTCCGACTGGTGGTCGTCCGAAAGTTGGGCGCCATCGTCATCCAACCGAACGTCCCCATCAAGATCGGTGGAGGAGATGGGGTCAAGCGATCAAGTCGTGCACGTGGGAGGTGTGGTTTTGTGGATCCGCAGATCACACGCGACAATCATGTCCTTATTTACCATCCCATTAACTTGATATATGAGTTTAATATGATAATTTAAGCATTCTATGAATTTACTAGAATTTTCTAAATTCATATGTTGAAATTGAAAATTTTTAGTTCAGGTGCTTAATTTCTCTCTCTATATATATATATATATTAAAGTTAATATATGATGTTAATATTGATGATTAAGCTCACATATGATACTAAAGTAAGAAGTTGGGAAGAAATTAAAGGAAATTATAATTTATGTATATGTTAGTGAAACATATTATGTAAGTAAGGAGTAATGAAGCTTAATTAAGTGATTATAAATGGTTGATATACCTAAAAGTATACTAATAAAATGATGCTTGCTTTAATTGTTAAGGCGTGTTTGAGTACGCTAGTTATGCAAAGTAATACTAAATTAGTTGGGTTTGTCTAGTCGTTTGGTAGTTTCTGCATTAACTTAAGGCCCGAAGTTATATGTGTGGCCCATTCCAAACCCTTGTTTGGTCTATTTGCTAGGCGGGCGCATGACCTAGTTAATAAAAAAAATTGAGCAGTGTCATTTTGAAATTCTCAAACCCAAGAATACCCTCTTCTCCCATTCATTCTTTTTTCCAATTTCAAAATTCGTAAATCAAGCTCGACATTCTTTTTTCAATTTCAAAATTGTAAATCAAGCTCGACATTCTTTTTTCCAATTTCAAAATTCGTAAATCAAGCTCGACCCATTTGAAAATAAAAATATAAATTCAATTTGAAAATCATAAAACTTATTTTTCCGATTCTTCATCAAACCGATCGATCGGTTTTTAATAAAACCGATCGGTTTTTCATAAAACCGATTGATTTTATGAAGAATCGATTGATTTTATTTCAAACCGCTAGGAAAAATCGATTTTATAAAATTCAATTCAATTTATTTTAAATTTATGAAATTTAAATTATTTGAAAATAAAAATCTAAATTTATAAAAAATTGAATTGAAATATATATTAAGATTGAAGAGTCTAAATAATTAAGATTGAAATTAATAAATCTAAATACATGTTGAACCACAATCTAAATCTATATTACATGAGATGAAAAATCTCTATGCTACTTGCTCACTAGTAGATGCTCTTCCTCTTCTCTTCCTCTTCCTCTTCCTCTTCCTCTTCCACTCGGATTCGGCTCACATAACTGAAATATATTTCCACCTATTTGATGTCTATATGCTACAACTGCAACACTAGACATATGCTCGATACTCGGTGAACCGAGAAATAAGGCGTTCTCTGATCGTGCATGCAAATGGCCCATCATTGAAATCGTCTTCCGGTCAAATACCTCGAAGGATCAGCTCGTGTAATAATCGCTTCATTGTTCCATGGTGGTATTCGGTGGGAGTTATTCTCGAACCATCTAGTGAATATCAGAAACTGCCGCAATAATCTATTGAGGCACACGAAGTCCATCATCCTCGCATCCACTTGATCCTGGTCCATCCGCCAAATACGCGAGTCAAAAAAGACGCAATGACCCGAGTACATATCCACGCGACATATCACGAACGCCGCTCGTCATCGGCGCATGGGATGATGATCTATAAAATAAATATTTAGAGAAAATAAACATAACAACATTTCAATTTTTTTCACGTATTGTATTAAATAAGGTTACCTGTGTGGCATCTAACCATGATGTATGACCGGCAAAGCCGAGGACAACTCCAATCCAATGCGCTGGTGGCTGCCATACAGAAGCAACGTTCTCAGGGGTAATGATCAATGGTGCTTCACGCACGTCTTGAATGTAGGACGAAAGCGTTGCGTATACCTCGGACCATGAATTTTGCAGAAACATCTATTCAACATTGAAAACATATCAGTACCCGATACTACACATATATAACATATATTGATTGTATTAAAGACACAATACTTACGAAAAAATTAGTATCAAGGATGATTGTGTTATGAGAATCCACCCCATCTAATAAGTCGATCCCGGTATCGAGTCTCGTCCTCAAATACATCATGTATAAATCGACCATCTGCAAAATTATTTTAGGGATACATATCAATATAAGTAGATGTACTTCAAAAAAATAAAGCATATTGTATAAAAACGTACTTACCCGAACATCAAAGGCCTCTCGGCGTTTCGACACACGAACCATCGAACACAGGTCGACGGTCGAAGACCGAACAACCACCACCGTGTCATTTCATCATCAAGAAACGCTGGTAGTTCATCAATACATCTTCGGATAATGGACGTGGAACAGGCTATTCACATACGGTGACCTCGGTGCATGCGCAATGAACCTTACTCGTTCGCTTCTACGAGTTGGCTAATTTTGTTAAAGCAGCGAGTTAGAAAAGTAAACATATCAAATATGATGCAATAATATAAAATAAGATAATTTACCAATGGTCTCGGCATCTCGGCATGGAATGACGAGTGGATCCTCGCCGTGTGATGGGCTAATGAATCCGAGGTAGATCCATACTCCTGTAGAGGACCGGCGATGAGGTGTATACTACGGGTGGTGTCGTGAGACGCCGGATCCGCTAGAGAGTCTGCTGGGTACATCGATGTAGGAGTGCAGTAGAAGGCCACGGTCCCGATCGTCACTCCGCATCGCGATGGGTAGTTCCACGACGGACGGCGTATATGCCTCGATCTATGCGAACATCTACATCGACACCCTTCTATCATAGACTCAAACCACGTCTCGAGTCCTCGAATATTCTCTCTAACCACATCATTGATCGTGTATGCGTGATCCAACGACGATCCTCCGACTCGGGCGTCTGTGGTGCTCACCGCCGCTAGATGAAGAGGAGCGAGTTGTCTCGTGACGCTCCCGATCCCGATTGCGTCCCTATATCAGATCGGCGTCCCTCGTCCGACGCACGCTCTATCCCCACAGACTGATGTCGTGGCTCCTCATGCTCCTCAGGCTCCTCCTCAGGCTCCTCATCAATCTCTTCAACAACAGCGAGACGTGCCCTCGCATCGCGTATCGATCGCCGACCAACCCCACATCGATGAAGGCCTGCTCAGAACGAGGTCGTCTAGTGCGGGCGGGGTTGTTCCCAGCGCCTGAGATGGAGCGGGTCTCTGTAGTTCACTCCCAGTGCACCCGGATATAGAGATGACGTATAATACGGCATGCTCATCTCATAGTCGTCCGGGACTAACCCCCACAACGGTTGCCCCTCACGATCGAACAGGGGCTGTGTATCCACGTCAATCATCTTCGTGAACTTCCACCTCATGCATCTAGGATACACATCCTCCCGGACATACTTTGCAACCGTCGTGCCAAGATCCGGGATGATCTCTAGTGACCAAATATATAATGCCCATGATGGTCCGTAGAAGTGATATTTGGCCCCGGTCTTCATATTCCACATGTAGTGTTGTAGAATTTGATACGCATATGCAGCCCATGGAAATCTGGCAAATACGTCCAGATCGTCAACTAAGACCCAAATCCACGGATCCACAGGTCGTGGCAAGTCGATACCCAAGACGAATGCGTAAAGAACTAAGATGTGGGCCACACGGAGATATAGATGACCGCCAGCATCATCAATCGGACAGTCCGTATCAAAGAATCTCACACCTAGATTCTCTATACTAGTCCTTCCGCTACCAACAAACCTTCGATAAACCTCAACGGATTGCGGATCGTACTCGGCTGTAGGATCAAAAGATGACGTCCCAAAACTCAAACCCGCCACACGGCGCAAAATCCGAGAAGGAAAAACAAATTGTCCTCCCATTAATAAAAAACCATATCGCCTGATCTTCAGCACTAGGAGGGGGCCTAATCTGTCGGGATACCATATGGTGCAAACTCATGTTTGACTTGGATCCAGGTTCCCAACCAACAAAGTGACCGAAACATCCTTGCCTAAACCTATCCACGTGTCTTCACCACCTATATCTCTCAATCAGTATGACCCTTCTTAAATAATTGGGCTTGAAATGCGTCTTGATTGTGGATAGACGATTGATGGTCTCGGGCCTTAAGAACTCGATTTCCTATTTATTAAAAAAATAATAAACTATGCTTAATTAAGAAATATGTCAATTAGTGTGTTCACACATATTGTGAAATTAATTCCAAAATTATATAGAATTGGTGGTGAACTTTTTTGTGTCTTGATTAACATAGAATTGGAAATTTTTGTTCCCTATGACTAATTTTTTGTGTGTTAGACAACCTTTGTGTGTTAGCATAGCTGCAAGGATTGAAAATTTCTACCTAAAAATTACTTGGTGGATATTTCTACCTAAAAGAAATATATTTGTTGAATTTAGTAACATAAGATTAACTACTTATCAACACTTTACCGCTTATAATTTCAAAGCGTCTTATTAATAAACAATTCCACGAAATTTCGTGAGTAACGTTTATAATATGATTTGCCAAATCAATCAAAACTCATCCAAATTCATCCCAAACTCCCCAAATCATCATCATATACTTTAAATATACATTTAGTAATTTAAAACAAGCTTAAACTTATTCATTTATATTTTAATCGCCTAACGTCCTTCAACTACATATATAAAAATTTTCTAGCATTTTACTATCTAAAATTTCTATCTAAAAGAAATATATTTGTCAATATATCATGCAAAATTCATAATCCTAAATTTAAATAAATGTCTGTACATAAATTTGAAAGTCTTAGTGTAATTAAATACATTGATTTTACATTGATTTCGTGTAATTACTTGAAAGAGTTGGTCGAATGAAAGTCTGAAAGAGTTCACTTGCACCAACATATATATCACATAACACATAACAATTCGCATATGTGTGTATTCCTATAATAGTTCACTTGCACCAACATATATATCACATAACACATAACAATTCGCATATATTACAAATAAATTACAAATAAATATCTAAAAAAATAAATTCGCATATATAACAATTTAATAATTCGCATATATTCGCATATATAACAATTTAATAATTCACAAATAAATTCGCATATATAACAAATAAATTCGCATAACATATATATCATATAACACATAACAATTCGCATATATAACAATTCGCATATATTCCTATAATAGTTCACTTGCACAACATTTAATATTACAAATAAATATCTAAAAAAATAAATTACAAATAAATATAAAGAACCTGGGGAGAATCCATAGCCGTCGGTTGGCCGCGGATGGAGGTTGGCAGCGTATGGGGTTGGGTGATGGAGGTTGGCGCGTTTGGGGTTGGCCGTGATGGAGGTTGGCTGCGTATGAGGTTGGCCGCTTATGGAGGTTGGCCGGCGGATGGAGGTTGGCCGCGTATGAGGTTGGCCGCGTATGGGGTTGGCCGCCGATGGAGTTGGCCGCGTATGGAGGTTGGCCGCGTATGGAGGTTGGCCGCTTATGGAGGTTGGCCGGCGGATGGAGGTTGGGTTGGAAGGAGTTTGGCGGCCGGTGATGAGGTTGGCGCGGAGAAGGTTGGGTGCGGGAGGGATGGGAGGTTGCAGGGAGGAGGTTGTCGGGACGGGAGGTGGGTTGGCCGCCGATGGGGTTGGCGCTTGGGGTGGGTTGGTCGCTTGGGATGTGTTGGTCACGATGGGAGTTTGGCCGTCGATGGGGTGGGTTGGCCGGTGCTAGGTGAGGTTGGCCGGCAAGCAAGTAGGAGGTTGGTTGGCGAGAGATGGCGAGAGAGAGAGCTTGAGAGAGAGAGAGCTGCGAGAGAGTGAGATCTAGAGAGAGCTTGGAGAGAGCTTGCAGAGAGAGTGAGAGCTAAAATAATTTTTGAAATTAAAGGAATTGCATTGGATTCCTTCTTCGATGATGCCCGATCTGCATTGATTTCGTCAATCGCTTTTGTCGATCAATTTTGTCAATGTTTCGATCGATTGCACAAATTTTAGTGTTCAAAATATATTAAAATAACAAAATGGGTATAGGGCACACATTTTTTGAATGGATATATTCAACACATATCTTTTCAAATAAGGGTAAATAAGCTCGGGACCCAAAAGAATATATGTCATCTTGGATGGAACGAATGAGACACTATTTTTAACCGGATCATATATCAAATCGGTCGCTTGACTGGATCGTGGGTCACTGGTTCAACCAATTCTAAAAAATCGAATGAACCATATATGTGATGTTTATATATTAAATATTAAAGTATTTTCTTTAGATAAAACTATTAATATACATAAACTAAATCAAATATTATGAAAATTATATATTGTATCAACTAAAAGTATATAGAATTTCAATATTTGTTCGACGCTGTAAATAGTTCAAAGTACACTTTAAATGAAAAATAAGTTTAAAAAATATAGAACAAAGAACAATTACAAATTTTGATTAATTCCTATCATCATTTTTTATATCATAATAACCAATCGAATGAAAATTTTATGAAAAAATCATTTGACCATGATATGGAAATATTAATTGCAAGTGTTATAATAATAATTATTTATTATTTATTATTTTTGTTTATTTTAATATTTGAACGTGGTTAAATTAATTAATCATCGTATCAAATCAAACTCTTCAGTTGGCGTAGATGGTTGAATCTCTATACTTCAGGGTATAAAACTGATATTATATTTGACAAAAGCATTGAAAGAGCAATATTAACTTATATATTCTTATTATATATCACTAGAAAGCTCTCATAATATATTTAATATATAACTAAAACGATAGGTACATTCTCAATTTCTCTGGCGTTGCCGCTTCCAATGTCTCCAATTTTTTGTGAAAAACAAATCACTAACTAAGGAAAATGTCACGCCAACTTCTTCTTAAAGCGTTCACCCCACATGTTAAATGGGCAATATCAATCATAAGTCACCCTGTGACAAACCCGATGGTTAAGGTGGGTTCGCATGGTGAGAGGTCGCAGGTTGAATCCCACCAAACGCCTCTATGGGTTTGGCGCATCACACACTGGTTTTCAAGTGTGGTTTCACTGTCTGTGTGGTTTGCGGCTATTGCAGGGGACCGTGGGGTTTACCAGTCTTGCACCTAAGGTAGCGGTGATTCCCATGATACAAAAAAAAAAAAACACAACAAGAAGTTGAGATTTACTTCGAAATCACATTTTTTGTGCTATGTCAAACATTGCTTTTTCTGTATTTACGAGTAGATTTTCACAACATTTTATAAGCTGAAATCATGTTGATGTTGTTTGAATACATCTTTGGAGAAATGGGGAATTTTATTTTTGAAACGGAAGGGTTCCATTTTTGAATCAGATAGATTTATATTGGGGGTTCGGCGTGTACACGAGAGAAGCAAGGAGGTCAACCTCTTTCAAATAGAAAATATACAACATGGATTCTGACAATGCAATGCAGTTGAACTCTCATGTCGATCCGAATGAATCATCCTCTCTGCGTAGGTAAATCTTTACCTAAGATCGAATATGAAATTCTGTTACTCACTTTAAATTGAGTATCCATTTTCCTCCCTTGCCTGCTAGGATTGGAAATCCTGTATTTTACATATCCATACTACCTACTTGGGGAGATTTGATTCATTCTGAATTAACGAATTCAAAATAAATGGACTCACTTTGATCGTTAAGAGTAGGAAATGTGTTCCATGTCTTTGTTTCTATCTCATTGTATCACATTCTGTTAGAAGAGTTGCTCTTTGGAGAGCACAATATGATGAAAGTTGTAAGTTGTGTTAGGGGGAGAGTTCTTGTCTATCGTTGGTCTCTATGGTAGAATCAGTCGGGGGCATGAGAGGCGGTGGTTTAACTGCGGCGGATGTCAGCGGTTCGAGTCTGCTTATCTCCAATTTTTGAACTTAGCCGATACAAAGAATCCCCTTGCCCCTCATTCTTTGAGAATCAGGTTTGAATTTGTTCATTTAGAATCTGAGTTCTTCTAGTTCATTTTTATTTAATATTAAATTTCGTCGAAGTACACATCCTAATTCCTCATTATAAACGAGACGAACTCAGATAACTAACATTCGGATTATTAATTTAGAGTTCCAAAAAATTAAAATTTATGAGGTAATAATTCTCCTAAGTGATGATATGTTAGGCAACGCAAATATTGATTCTTATAATTTATAAACATTTGTAGAGCAATCTTTAAAAGAAGAGGTGTACGTAGAATAATAGTGGAATAAAAGAAGTGAGAAATATTGCAAACCTCATCGTCTCCATCATTAACGACCTCTCATAAAGCTCATAAACAAAAGGAAGGACGACAAATCCAAAAGAAAGATTCATTTTCATTACCAATCAATGAAATTCTGACCACCACAGAGAACATGAATGCATATAAAGAAAACCAAGATCAACATTCAACCCTGAAATCATCTAGGATGTTGCGTTCTATGAAGTTACATGCTGCCTGTGATCAATAAATATACTCACCATTAACATCGGACCTCGTTGTCTCCGATGTTGATATCTCATAAAGCTCAGAAAACTAATAGACTACAAAAGGAGAGAAAGTCCAACATAGAGCTTCAATTTCACTTCACAACTCCTTCTATCCTACAGTAACTCCATCAATCAAAGAAATTCATGATCGCAGACAAGAACAACATTTGCATTGTTTTGCAGATGGAGAAGCACTACATAGTACTGAGTTTTATTGGGAGGACTAATTCCATTCAATAACTTTAACATAGCAAACAGAAAATGATAGAGGTGATGTTATTATGGATACCTTTCTTCTTTTCTCAGATAGTTAAAGAACTTTCAGCTCCCAAACTGTGCAAAAGCTTCAGATACAAAGTTTCTTCATCCACATGTATCAAGATTAAATAAGAAGTGACTTTTCTGTTCCATTCCACCACAAGCAAGACTCACCCCTACTAGGCTCTTGATCCCATTAACTAAGTAGGCTTGGATTATGATAAGCTGCTAAATTAGCAACACATATTTAACACCAACAAAATAGTGGACATTCACGTCCAGAAAACCAAGGGGCTACTCGCTTAATTGTTGTTATTCCTAATCCAAGTTATATGGTTTCTGGGACTGCTCTCCTTTCTTCTCCTTTCATTTATTCATCTTTTTAATTTCTGCTTGACTAATCATGCGCGAGGAGGTATGAACCTTCCCCTAGCGTACCTCTATATGATATATCCTTTTCAAATACTTTAATGAATATGTAGAGACAACAAAACTGTATAAAACACACCAGACCAAGAAAACGTATAAACAAAGAATTCTTTGTACTACCAAATTTACAGGTATCTCAAGCTAACTATCTGGTGCAAACCGAGCAAGATGAACCTATAAAGAACCGCAAAAAAGAGGGCTTTCTTTCTTATGATCTACTTTCCCAACCCCGCCAAAAAAAACTATTCATGCTTTGCTCAGTTTTTTCTAAGAGAATGCTCGAGCACCAACCTCAATCTGCTCCCTAATACATCGAGTTCAGCAATCCGTTGCTGCTGCCACCGTGTATGGAGACTCTCTGAGCCCACTCCTTCACCACTTCCACCGGCAATAAGCTTCCTCACCTCCTTGCAACACTCATCGAACACATTTACCACCACGTTCGCCGCCAACTCCCCAATTTCATTCTCACATCTGAAATCCATATTCTGCCTCTCCTCCACTTCGGCATCCCCTATCCCTGCATCAAATGCATCATCCTCCACAGCTGCCTCTTCCCCTTCAAACTCCACATTCACCTCACTCAACTTAACCTTTTCTTCATCATTATCGTCATTTCTCTCATCACAGAAGTCCCCTAATCCAACCCTGCAACCGCCGCCATCCCCATTCTCATTACCATCACAATCAGATTCTGAATTCCCACAATTCTCTTGAACAAAACCGCTTGTCATCACCGGCAACATAGGCGAAAAATCGACCTTGATGCCAACAAGACTCGATTTTTTCAAATTCCCATCACCGTCATCCCTACCACCAACGGCAACGGCATTGTTACAATGATTCAATCCCACATTCCTGGCACCGCTGAAGGGCGAGCTAGCGGCGAATTCCGGGTGCCAGAGGCGTTTCGAGAGGTCGTAAAGCGCCCGATCATGCAACGACAACTGCGATCGGTCCATGCCTTTGGAGAGGCGGGTCGAGATGACGCGAAACTTCTTGCGGAGCCTCCGGAGCTTCTCGGAGAGCTGCGTTTTCGTGTAGGGCTGCGACATGGTGTCGGAGAAGCGGGCGTAGAAGATTCCCAAGTCCCGCGGGAACGCTAATTTCTGCGAGGAGCAGTCCAATAGGCCCTGCAGGAATCGGATCTCGTCGGGTTCGGTCCATATCCGGTGAAACTTGAACGGCGGCGTGCCAGCGGTGACCGGGTCGACATTCGGGCCGGGTCGAGGATTAGGGTCGGGGGTTTTGCGTTTGATGGGGAGCTTCGAAGCGGAAGTTTTGTTGTTGGGGGGTTGAATTAGGGTGGAGTCCATGGTGATTAACTGCAGATTTGGGGCTCAAGCTCGACCTCAACCTCAACCAGATTGATTAAAGTGCAATTTTATTCTCATTTCTTTTTCTTTCATTTTAACATTTTTGAGGGCGATTGATTATTCGCTAATATAAGGGCCTTGAATTTGATTTTAATTTTAACAACTAATAGTTGCTTCTGCAAATATTAATATTAGGGGTACTCGTGGTAATTTCTTTCAAAGATTTTGGAAATCATTTTGCATGGATTGATTTTCTTACATTTATTTAAAACACTAGAGCGGTTAAAATATGATAAAAATTATCCGGCCCACTCATAATTAGGGCTGAGTTAGGCTTGTTCATAAAAATCGGGCTCATCTGGCCCAGTGACCTTGGCGGGCCGACCAGATTCGGAGCCAGAAAAGCCCAACTAGGCCCACTAAAGACAAATTTTAACAAATATTGAGCAATGGGCGAGGTATTCTATTAGTGATTTTGAATTGGATGTCAATAAACAAAACAATTTATTTGATATGATGTAGGAAACTATTACTAGAATATAAAATCTTAAGTAAAAGTTATAAATATTCTATTTTTTTTAACTTTTTTTAATGATGGAAATCTATATTCACAATTCAAAAATTGGCTTTCTATAATTTTGTTCATAACAATAACCCGTCTATACCTAAGCCAGTGCTAAAATAATAATTTAATAAATGTCACGACCTTTTTAGCTGAAAATAATTTCCATATGTGAAACTAATATTCAAAACCAATAGGTATTTTTAAATCTAATTCCAAATATGGTTTTGAGTAATTACAGAATATCACTGCCTTTCTTGTGCGAAAAAAAATGTTAATTAACTAAAATTTAATTAAAAGAAACGACCTTAAAGAAATTAAAATTATGCCTTGAAATACTAAATACATTTAACATAATTTCACTCGTGCGAATACGATACCTACAATATTGAATATCGTTGGCATTTTGTTCATTTAGAGTCGAAATATATTCGTGTATTTTACGAAAAATTTATGTAAGATCCTTTTAAAAAAATTGTCTTAAAAAAAATCTCAACCAAAATTGCCAAAACAATTTAATCTCTCTGCCACACATCGCACACGGAGCAGCGCATTCCCCACTCTCCAGAGCTTTCAGTTCCTACAAAACATAACAAAGAAAGTGATAAATGTCGACGGCGAGAATCTCAACGTCGGCGACGGCAATCTCCACCACCATCAAACACCTTTCCTTGAGCCCTTCTCTCCGCCCGACGTTTCTTATCACTCGGATACCCACGTCGGTAATTGGCCCACGACCGAGTAACCACGCTGCAAAAATCTACTCCAAAGCATCGGAGCCGCTCGAAGTCTGCGCCAAAGAATCGCTCACTACTCCCAACAAGCTCGGAGACTGTAAGTTAATATATTCTCCAATTCACAATTTTATTTTTTTACTATCTGATTGTGGTGCAGATGTAGAAATGATGAGCCGAAATTCGTATTTAGTTTTCGGTTTCATGACAATAAGAGATAATGTATGCTAGTATAAGTCATGGAGTATTCTTGTGGATTTGTTTTGAGCTTCTGATTTCTGAGTAGCTGTTCTTTTATTTTTCAACAAAAATCATCTTCTCAAATATGCCTTTCCGCCCATTTAAGGTATGCAGTAGGAGTTGTGAAATGATGCTAAACTTATTCACAGGTCCATTCACGCAAAGGGTTTTGCTTACATTGGAGGAAAAGAACCTTCCCTATGACTTGAAGTTGGTTGATTTGAGGAACAAACCCGAGTGGTAATGGCCCTACTGATTTGTTTTTATCTGGTGCTATTCGTGCTCGTCTTGATTGTTTGTGCTGTTTTGTATGAATATGCACTCTTTTTTGCTGAATTGCATAGGTTCTTAAACATTAGTCCAGAAGGTAAAGTTCCCTTGATAAAGCTTGATGAGAAGTGGACTCCAGATTCCGATGTTATAACGCAGGCATTAGAAGAGAAGTTCCCTGAACCGTCTCTTGCTACACCGACTGAGAAAGCTGCAGTGTACGTGCTCATTTGCGCTAACTTTCTGACTGCACTTTGTTATACTCATTTTTAAAAATAAATTTGTCTGTGAATTTTAATATCTGCTAAAATTCTTGCCGCCTGGACTCTTGTCCTCATTACTGGCTGCTTCCTGGAACCCTTTGGGGGAATTTTCAAAGTGTGGCTCAAGTTTCTCTGACTATATCTAAATCTTATCTAGACAGGTCTCTTGAACTACATTGAAATCGAACTTTTTAGGTGATCTATATTTGGTGCTATTTAGCTGGAAATGATGAAGTAGATTCTAATTGTATTTACTCGTGGTAGATTTAAAATAATGATTTCTCAAAACCAGTGGATATTTTGGAGAACTGTTTTGAGGGAATAAATCAGAAGTGGAGCGTGGAAATCAATTTTCTGGATTGTGAATACCGTTTTCCCTAATAAAAACTGGTCTTAGTTGACTCTTAAAAAGGAGGAAGAAAGTATATATGGTTCTGAGTGTTCCTACAGGTTCTTTGGTGGCTGTTAGGATAACTTATCACATGCGTGAATACTGAAATGCTTTTCTACAATCTAATGGTTTCTCTCGTAATGTTTGTTACAACTTATTGACCTTCTTCTGATGTCATTCTTCTCTATATACTTTTGGCCGCATTGGAGTTTGTCTTTCTTTCTCCTTGCTTAAGGTTTATTGAAATGTTTTTTGCATCCCTAAATTTCGTTCTCTGTTTTAATAAGTAGTACAACTTTGGTCGGCCTTGTTGTCTAGCTATTATTTTGCAATATATTAGGTAGGCCTCCTCAAACTTTTACTTAGGCTAAAATTTGTACCTTTTGCACCTTAAGATTGCATGCTCACTTTGAAATCACCTAGGCGTTATTTTTTATGAAAACCACTATTGCCCGTGCTTTGTTATTTTTTCCACAAATGAGTAAACAGAACAAGTTCATGTATCCTAAATCCTAGTGCTAAAAGGATGCTGGAGCCTTAGGTGTAACAATTTTACATCTTACTCTTTGTATTTCAAATTATTGAAGCATTCAGCTATCTGAAGGGCATGCACAGGGCTTTGTCTTTGATGTACGTCTTCTTCTCTAAGACACTATAGACAATAGTTGGGTATGTCAGGTTAACAGACTCGTTCTTTTTCCTTGATGATATTTTCTTAATGACTGCCCATGTAATTTGCTGATTGCTTTATAACTATCCTATAGCTTCTAACATATTATGGGTTTGGTTTATAGTATTGACCTGCTTGCTAACATCTTATGGTTAGTTGCCAACGGTCAACGGCCATTTATAAACTTCCATCAATTGTTTGCAGTGGTTCCAAGATATTCTCCACGTTTATTGGATTTCTTATAAGCAAAGACCCCAGTGATGGAACGGAGCAGGCATTACTCGATCAGCTGACTGATTTCAACAGTTATCTTGAAAAAAATGTGAGTATTCTGATCTTATTTTACACTGTCAACTTAATTAGGACTACATGGTTCTAAAATAGTGTTTAGAAATAACAGTCATGATGGTAATGTATCAAGTTCCAAATGCTCGAGGCACTGGTACTAGAAGAGGGGTCTCTGAGAGTAAACAGGGCACTATGTTAGCTCCTTGCTTGGGTCCCTTTTTCTAGGAGTTCCTGAAGTCTTCCAATGTTTCACATGCATAGCTTCTCCATATTTACAGCAACCTTACATTTGCAGTGGATTCTGAAACCTTCCACTGCCTTTCCAGAAATTACTAGCTTGTTCCACAAATATGATTCAGGCAGAGAATAACATGACAATTATCAGACTTCAATTTTCTTGCTTGGTCTAACAGTTGATAAAAGTGTTATGCTGATTGGGCTAAGCCTCATAATTTTTGGCTCTCTGAACAGTGCGATATAAACCACACTCTCTCATATGTATTAAGAACCAAGTACTGTGGCATTATTGGTGAATAACGGCATAATAGGAAACTTAATTCATGGTGACATGTTTGCGAAATCTTATTTGTAACATTGTTTGGTTTGAACTTTCCACATTTAGGGCCCGTTTATTAATGGGGAAGTGATATCTGCTGCGGATTTGTCTGTTGCTCCTAAGCTCTATCATCTAGAAATTGCTTTGGAACACTATAAGAAGTGGTCCGTTCCAGACTCACTTACCTATGTCAAGTCATACATGAAGGTATGTTTAACTATGCATCAGAAGTTCTTTATTTCCGGCATCTCAAGTGGCATTTAGTGATCTCACAGGCTTATATATTGCTTTAACATTTTTGTATTTGTCTAGTTGCCATATGTTCTACAAATACCTAACCATGCTATTCATTTATGATTTGGCCTTGTGTACGCTTGTTATCTGGGTGAAAACCAATCTGTGATGTGTGAGGTTCACTCACGTTCTTTGTTCTTCTTCCATTTTAATTTATTGACATACAGTTGATTGATTAATTGCCATAGTTCTCCAAATGGATATCGGACAATACTTTTTGAAGTCTCTATACAAATGTATATAACTTATCCTATAGTCCTTGGGTTTTTGACTTTCTGCTGTAAAATATATGTGGAAAATCCGTAGCTCTGACTCTAGATTGATTACACTATGATAGTTAGTATATGGCATGTGAACTTCTGTATTTTCTTCATACCTTGTGCTGTAGGATGAGATTCTAATAGACATTAGTTAGCTGACAATGATTTATCCTGATGTTTCATATACAGAGATGTGCAAATATATGTATATATGCTTTCATCAATACTCATAGACTGATATTACATGTCTATGTTGTATGTGCTGTTTTCAACTTGTTTGGCTTCAATTCTCAGACTATATTCTCGAGGGACTCATTCATTAAAACTCGAGCTCTAGTACAAGATGTGATTGAGGGTTGGCGACCAAAAGTTGAAGGTTGATTGATCTTCTACATTCTCATCAAGCTTCAGGCTGTATCCTTGAGTATACAAATCATTAGTTAGCTAGTCCTTTGTTATTTTATAACCACATTGCTCTAATTTCTAATCGAAATCCGTCTAGTTCTCCATCCTGCAGTGTTGATATATAAATTGTTTTGATGTACCTTGCCTCATCATAATAGTTGTATTATGTAAAAAGATAACATAATTTCGTTGAACGGATTCTATGAATGCAATCAGCAGTTTTGGTTAAAATTCGAATTGCAGGTCTTGTAACATTTCACAGATCGACAGTGTATTGCTGTGCTGGTATGATGTTATATGCTTGGTTTATATTAGTGACACTCTATATGAGATAATATCAAATTCCATCATAGGATCTTTTTTTTTATTGGAGACAGCTAACTTAGGATTTGAATTGGAGGGAATGCTTGCTTAGCATGACATGGATGGCACTGTTCACGAATCCATGCTTCAGGCTTTGTTTGTCTAAAGTTGTGGATTTTCCAATTATATGTTGCTACCATTTTATAAAATATATTGAGCGTCTGAGAAAATGGGAGATTTTTTTTCTATATTTCCATAATATTCAATATAACATTTGAGGATATATAACCGTAATGGTTTTATGTCTATAATACATTTATTAGTTACCATATTATTATATATAAGTTTAGTTTAGTGCTTTAAAGTTTCTATATTAATTCAAAAAAAAGTTTAGTATAAAATGTTGCTGCTGACATTTTATTTACTAATTCAAGGATGCTACTTTGAGAGATTTGATATAGATTTAAAATTGAAGTTTCTGATCAGATAATACTTATTCAATATGTAGTAATATTTCCAAGACGCTTTTTCATAAGCAGGAAAAATTCCTCAATAGTCAATCCTACCAAAATACTAGGATAATAATATAATATACTGTTTTCATTCCTCGTACAAAAATAAACCACTTACAATTCGAAAATCTATATAAATTTTCCTTTCCATATATATTATACCCCTAATTATATTTGTAATTAATTATCCATCTAGTAAGATAGAATGATAAATAACTGCATATGCTGAATTTACCCAATACACAGTTGTGAATCACTACATAGCATCTTTTTTTTACAATATTTATTGATTCTCAAAATAGTACAGAATATATCAATTCTGGCGGGAAGCAATGTATTGAGCCAAATGATAGAGCGGCGCCGCCCTCAAAGGATCAAAAAGGCGAGCTCTTGAACGGCCTTAGCCGCCAGATCTGCGGCGAAGTCCTTGGCCTTGCGGAGGCCCATCAGCCTGGGATAGGTGGCCTTATCGGTGGCCAAGTCCTTCCCCGCCGTCTTCCCCAGTTCTACCGACGACTTGGTCACATCCAATATATCATCCACCACCTGAAACAACAGCCCCACAGACCTCGCGTACTTCCTCAGCGCCTCCACCTCCGCCCCATCCCCGCCGCCCACGATCGCCCCACACACGACCGCCGCCTCCAGCAGCTTGGACGTCTTATGCACGTGAATATATTCCAACTCATCCAAACTCACCTGTTTCCCTTCGCTGGACAAGTCCACGATCTGCCCCGCCACCAGCCCCTCCGAGCCCACCGCCGCCCCGAGCTCCACGATGGCCTGCAGCACCCTCTGGTGGTCCACATTCCTTGTCTTGGCAGCCACGTGCTCGAAGGCCAGGGCGAGGAGGGCGTCGCCTGCAAGGACGGCGGTCTCCTCGCCGAAGGCCTTGTGGCACGTGGGGCGGCCCCGCCGGAGGTCGTCGTCGTCCATGCAGGGAGGTCGTCGTGAATCAGCGACATCGTGTGGATCATCTCCAGGGCGCACGCCATGGGGACAGCCGCGGCCTCCTCGCCCCCCACGAGCTCGCAGGAGGCCAGGCAGAGGACGGGCCGGACGCGCTTGCCGCCGGCGAGGAGGGAGTAGCGCATGGCCTGGTGGATCTTGAACGGGTTTTGGAGAGGGACGGCGTCGTCCAGGGCTGTGTTCACCCTGTTTGCCTTCGTTTCCATGTATTCTTGGAATTTCAAATTTGAGGGAATTAGGGTTTCTTGCGTCTGGACTGATGATATTTTTGCAGCATTTGTCGGAGTGGTTTTGTTGCAGAGAATCTTGGTGTTGGGGTGGTGGGTGTCTAGGGTTTTGATTTTGAAGCTGTATTTTGTGAGCGGCAAGCTTTCATAGATAGGGATGGTTGCTAGAAATGCCATGGTTTGAGTTGTGAAAATAGTGCAGCGTGTCAGACTTATATATAAACTGATTGTGTGTGTGTGTGTGTGTGTGTGTGCAAATTCATGTGTGTGAGTGGGTGAGATGCTGTTCTGTTTTACTTTCGTTCTAATTATTAGTGATTTAATAACGACAAATTTACTATCACCAACTGTATTATAATATTTTATAATGTCAATTCTTTATTAGTAAACAACAAAAGATAACCAACTTTATTGTAGTATTTTATAGTGTCGATTCTTTTTTACTACGTCAGATTGTCAGGAAATGAAAGATGTAATACGACTTAAAATAAATAAATTAAACTGGTCAAAATATATTGTTTTAAGCATTTCTTTCATGGAAGTCTCATCATAGGGTAATCACATTAAGGGGGTGTTTGGCTGAGCTTATAATCTCTTTAAAACAGCTTATAAACTGTATAAGAGCTTATAAACTCAATCAATGTTTTTGGTAAATTAAGTTATTAAAGAGCTTATAAGTTTTCAAAATAAGCTCTATTAAAAAAAGCTTCAAAACCCAACTTATTTTTTGATGATCTTATAAGTTACAATAAAATTATAAAAATAATCATGATATATTTTCTTATTTCCATGTTTACCCTTATTATACAAACACTTTAACATTTTATAAGCTCTTAATACATCATATCTTATAAGTTCTTAAAACAACTTATAAGTTGTTGGAGCTTATAAACTTTCTAAAATAAGCTTACCCAAACACTTCAATTACGTCCGATGACAATTTGAACTAGCTAGATTCCTTCTTTCATGTATATTCATATACATTAAATGGCATTTTCATTTTACACTCATCATTAAATATAATGGACAAATCAGGAAACATAGTACAATTTGTAACTGAAAATTCAAATTCATTGGGCATTTCTAGTATATATATATATATATATATATATATATATATATATATATATATATATATCCAAAATTGAATTTTCAGGGTTCGAATTAGAGGTAATTTGCAATAGAAACATTACATAAATTATTTAAATTAAATTTTAGAACCATTACATAAATTATTTAAATTAAATTCCTTACTTCAAATTTGCTAGTTCTATTGATCAATTGAATTAAACCCGTGAAGGTTATATAAACTAAATTATTTGTTTTATTGCATGTTGAGTAAGAGGTAGAGCAAGCGGAATCATTCATTTTTACCATTGTGCATCACGTTATACTTTGAAGTCTATAATAATGCTGTAATTACACTCACTATACATATTATTTGAAAATAATAACATAGTACAGGATGATATTTGTTTAAAGGGTCCCGAGCTTATTTACCCTTATTTGAAAAGATATGTGTTGAATATATCCATTCAAAAAAAATGTGTGCCCCCCATACCCATTTTGTTATTTTAATATATTTTGAACACTAAAATTTGTGCAATCGATCGTAAACATTGACAAAATTGGAAAGCGATCAAGCGACGAAATCAATGCAGATCAGGCATCTGTCAGAAGAAGGAATCCAATGCAATTCCTTTAATTTCAAAAAAATTATTTTAGCTCTCACTCTCTGCAAGCTCTCCAAGCTCTCTCTAGATCTCACCTCTCTCGCTCTCTCTCTCTTCGCAAGCTCTCTCTCTCGCCATCTCTCGCCAACCAACCTCCCCTACTTTGCCGGCCCAACCCTATGCCTAGCACCCATGGCCAACCCACCCCATCGACGCCAAACTCCCATCGCTGCCAACACATCCCAAGCGACCAACCCACCCCAAGCGGCCAACCCCACTCCATGCCAACCCACCTCCCGGACAACCTCCTCCCGGCAACCTCCCATCCTCCCGCAGCCAACCTTCTCCGCGGCCAACCTCATCACCCCGCCAAACTCCTTCCAATGCCAACCTCCATCCGGCCAACCTCCATAAGCGGCCAACCTCCATACGCGGCCAACCTCCATACGCGGCCAACTCCATCGGCGGCCAACCCCATACGCGGCCAACCTCATACGCGGCCAACCTCCATCCGCCGGCCAACCTCCATAAGCGGCCAACCTCCATACGCAGCCAACCTCCATCGGCGGCCAACCCCAAACGCGGCCAACCTCCATCAGCGGCCAACCCCATACGCGGCCAACCTCCATCCGCGGCCAACCGACGGCTATGGATTCTCCCCAGGTTCTTTATATTTATTTGTAATTTATTTTTTTAGATATTTATTTGTAATATTAAATGTTGTGCAAGTGAACTATTATAGGAATATATGCGAATTGTTATATATGCGAATTGTTATGTGTTATATGATATATATGTTATCTTAATTTATTTGTTATATATGCGAATTTATTTGTGAATTATTAAATTGTTATATATGCGAATATATGCGAATTATTAAATTGTTATATATGCGAATTTATTTTTTTAGATATTTATTTGTAATTTATTTGTAATATATGCTAATTGTTATGTGTTATGTGATATATATGTTGGTGCAAGTGAACTATTATAGGAATACACACATATGCGAATTGTTATGTGTTATGTGATATATATGTTGGTGCAAGTGAACTCTTTCGGACTTTCATTCGACCAACTCTTTCAAGTAATTACGAAATCAATGTAAAATCAATGTATTTAATTACACGGAAGACTTTCAAATTTATGTACAGTACATTTATTTAAATTTAGGATTATGAATTTTGCATGATATATTGACAAATATATTTCTTTTAGATAGAAATTTTAGATAGTAAAATGCTAGAAAATTTTTATATATGTAGTTGAAGGACGTTAGGCGATTAAAATATAAATGAATAAGTTTAAGCTTGTTTTAAATTACTAAATGTATATTTAAAGTATATGATGATGATTTGGGGAGTTTGGGATGAATTTGGATGAGTTTTGATTGATTTGGCAAATCATATTATAAACGTTACTCTGCCGAAATTTCGGTAGAATTCGTTTATTAATAAGACGCTTTGAAATTATAAGCGGTAAAGTGTTGATAAGTAGTTAATCTTATGTTACTAAATTCAACAAATATATTTCTTTTAGGTAGAAATATCCACCAAGTAATTTTTAGGTAGAAATTTTCAATCCTTGCACTATGCTAACACACAAGGTTGTCTAACACACAAAAATTAGTCATAGGAACAAAATTTCCAATTCTATGTTAATCAAGACACAAAAAGTTCACCACCAATTCTATATAATTTTGAATTAATTTCACAATATGTGTGAACACACTAATTGACATATTTCTTAATTAAGCATAGTTTATTATTTTTTAATAAATAGGAAATCGAGTTCTTAAGGCCGAGACCATCAATCGTCTATCCACAATCAGCACGTACTTCAAGCCCAATTATTTAAGAAGGTCATACAGAGATTGAGAGATATAGGTGGTGAAGACACGTGGATAGGTTTAAGCAAGGATGTTTGGTCACTTTGTTGGTTGGGAACACGGATCCAAGTCAAACATGAGTTTGCACCATATGGTATCCCGACAGATTAGGCCCTCCTAGTCTTGATCGGCGATATGGTTTTTATTAATGGGAGGACAATTTGTTTTTCCTTTCGGATTTTGCGCTCGTGACGGGTTTGAGTTTTGGGACGTCATCTTTGATCCTACTGATGAGTACGATCCGCAATCCGTTGAGGTTTATCGAAGGTTTGTTGGTAGCGGAAGGACTAGTATAGAGAATCTAGTGTGAGATTCTTTGATACGGATCGTCCGATTGATGATCTCATGATCATCTATATCTCCGTGTGGCCCACATCTTAGTTCTTACGCATTCGTCTTGGTATCGACTTGCCACGACACTGTGGATCCGTGGATTTGGGTCTTAGTTGACGATCCGGACGTGTTGCGATTTCCATGGGCTGCATATGCGTATCAAATTCTACAACACTACATGTGGAATATGAAGACCGGGCCAAATATCACTTCTACGGACCATCATGGGCATTATATATTTGGTCACTAGAGATCATCCGGATCTTGCACGACGGTTGCAAAGTATGTCCGGAGGATGTGTATCCTAGATGCATGAGGTGGAAGTTCACGAAGATGATTGACGTGGATACACGCCCTGTTCGATCGTGAGGGCAACCGTTGTGGGGTTAGTCCCGGGACGACTATGAGATGAGCATGCCGTATTATCGTCATCTCTATATCCGGTGCACCGGGAGTGAACTACGGAGACCCGTTCCCATCTCATGCGCTGGGAACAACCCCGCCCGCACAGGCGACCTCGTTCTAGAGCGGGGCCTTCACCGATGTGGGGTTAGTCGGCCGATACGCATGCGAGGGCACGCATCTTTGTTGTTGAAGAGATTGATGAGGAGCACGAGGAGGAGCCCGAGGAGCATGAGGAGCCACGACATCGATCAGTGGGGATAGGCGTCGTCGGACGAGGGACGCCGATCGATATAGGACGCAGATCGGGATCGGGAAGCGTGCGAGGCAGCTACGTTCCTCTTCATCTAGCGGCGGTGAGCACCATGACGCCCGAGTCGGAGGATCGTCGTTGGATCACGACCACGATCAATGATGTGGTTAGAGAATATTCAGGACTCAAGACGTGGTTTGAGTCTATGATAGAAAGGTGTCGATGTAGATGTTCGCAAGATCGAGGCATATCGCCGTCCGTCGTGGAACTACCCACGGCGATGCGGAGTGACGATCGTGACCGGGGCCTTCTACCGTACTCCTACATCGATGTACCCAGCAGACTCCTCTAGCGGATCCGGCGTCTCACGTACACACCCCGAGTATACACCTCATCGTCGGTCTCTACGGAGTATGGATCTACCGATTCATTAGCCCATCACACGGCGAGGATCCGGCTCGTCATTCCATGCCGTAGATGCCGAGACCATTGGTAAATTATCTTATTTTATATTATTGCATCATATTTGATATGTTTACTTTTTCTAACTCTGTTGCTTTAACAAAATTAGCTAACTCGTAGAAGCGAACGAGTAAGGTTCATTGCGCATGACTTGAGGTCACCGTATGTGAATAGCCTGCCCCACGTCCATTATCCGAAGATGTATTGATGAACTACCAGCGTTTCTTGATGATGAGAAATGACACGGTGGTGGTTGTTCGAGTCTTGACCGTCAACTCGTGTTCGATGGTTCGTGTGTATCAAACGCCGAGAGGCCTTTTGATGTTCGGGTAAGTGCGTTTTATACAATATGCTTTATTTTTCAAGTACATCTACTTATATTGATATGTATCCTAAAATAATTTTGCGGATGGTCGATTTATACATGATGTATTTGAGGACTAGACTCGATACGGGATCGACTTATTAGACGGGTGGATTCTCATAACACAATCATCCTTGATACTAATTTTTTCGTAAGTATTGTGTCTTTAATACAATCAATATATGTTATATATGTGTAGTATCGGGTACTGATATGTTTTCAATGTTGAATAGATGTTTCTGCAAAATTCATGGTCCGAGGTATACGCAACGCTTTCGTCCTACATTCAAGACGTGCGTGAAGCACCATTGATCATTACCCCTGAGAACGTTGCTTCTGTATGGCAGCCACCAGCGCATTGGATTGGAGTTGTCCTCGGCTTTGCCGGTCATACATCATGGTTAGATGCCACACAGGTAACCTTATTTAATACAATACGTGGAAAAAATTGAAATGTTGTTATGTTTATTTTCTCTAAATATTTATTTTTATAGATCATCATCCCATGCGTCGATGACGAGCGGCGTTTCGTGATATGTCGCGTGGATATGTACTCGGGTCATTGCGTGCTGTTTGACTCGCGTATTTGGCGGATGGACCAGGATCAAGTGGATGCGAGGATGATGGACTTCGTGTGCCTCAATAGATTATTGCGGCAGTTTCTGATATTCACTAGATGGTTCGAGAATAACTCCCACCGAATACCACCATGGAACAATGAAGCGATTATTACACGAGCTGATCCTTCAGAGGTATTTGACCAGGAAGACGATTTCAATGATGGGCCATTTGCATGCATGACTGTAGAACGTCTTATTTCTGGTTCACCGAGTATCGAGCATATGTCTAGTGTTGCAGTTGTAGCATATAGACATCAAATAGGTGGAAATATATTTCGATTATGTGAGCCGAATCCGAGTGGAAGAGGAAGAGGAAGAGGAAGAGGAAGAGCATCTACTAGTGAGCAAGTAGCATAGAGATTTTTCATCTCATGTAATATAGATTTAGATTGTGGTTCAACATGTATTTAGATTTATTAATTTCAATCTTAATTATTTAGACTCTTCAATCTTAATATATATTTCAATTCAATTTTTTATAAATTTAGATTTTTATTTTCAAATAATTTAAATTTCATAAATTTAAAATAAATTGAATTGAATTTTATAAAATCGATTTTTCCTAGCGGTTTGAAATAAAATCAATCGATTCTTCATAAAATCAATCGGTTTTATGAAAAACCGATCGGTTTTATTAAAAACCGATCGACGGTTTGATGAAGAATCGGAAAAATAAGTTTTATGATTTTCAAATTGAATTTATATTTTTATTTTCAAATGGGTCGAGCTTGATTTACCGAATTTTGAAATTGGAAAAAAGAATGTCGAGCTTGATTTACCGAATTTTGAAATTGAAAAAAGAATGTCGAGCTTGATTTACCGAATTTTGAAATTGGAAAAAAGAATGAATGGGGAAGAGGGTATTCTTGGGTTTGAGAATTTCAAAATGACACTGTTCAATTTTTTTTATTAACTAGGGTCATGCGCCTGCCCTAGCAAATGATCAAACAATGGTTTTGGGAGCCACACATATAACTGGGCCCTTAAGTTAATGCTGAAAACTACCAAACGACTAGACAAACCCGCTAATTTAGTATTACTTTGCATAACTAGCGTATCAAACACGCCTTAACAATTAAAGCAAGCATCATTTTATTAGTATACTTTTAGGTATATCAACCATTTATAATCACTTAATTAAGCTTCATTACTCCTTACTTACATAATATGTTTCACTAACATATACATAAATTATAATTTCCTTTAATTTCTTCCCAACTTCTTACTTTAGTATCATATGTGAGCTTAATCATCAATATTAACATCATATATTAACTTTAATATATATATATATATAGAGAGAGAAATTAAGCACGAACTAAAATTTTCAATTTCAACATATGAATTTAGAAAATTCTAGTAAATTCATAGAATGCTTAAATTATCATATTAAACTCATATATCAAGTTAATGGGATGGTAAATAAGGACATGATTGTCGCGTGTGATCTGCGGATCCACACAAACCACACCTCCTACGTGCACGACTTGTACTGCTTGACCCCATCTCCCCTCCACCAGATCTTCGATGGGGACGTTCGGTTGGATGACGATGGCGCCCAACTTTCGGACGACCCGCCTGTCGGACCACAGCAGGTGGTAATACTTCAACGGCTGCGACATCGGTAGGAAGCATCCAACTGGATTGGGGCGGAACATGATTTACTCGTATGAGTAGGCTGTACTAGCTTCCGGCGTGGTAGTATTCTCCCACATAGCGGAAATTTGGTCATCTTTATGCATAAATTAAAATTCAAGATAAAAACAATGATAAAGTTGTTAGTTATAAATTGGAATACCGTACTAAAAATTATATTTAGTATGTAGCTCCATACCGTATAATAAGAATCGCATGAGAACACGGATCGATCCATGTCCCACTCCAAGCACGAGCACGATTCCGTCCCGAGATTGACATTGAAGGTTTGGTTTCGTCCTCGACTTTGAATGTGTCGTTACTTTTGGGCACTATAGTATACCGGCGTGATCTCCGGCTCACCGTATCTTTGCGAATGCCTGGGGTTAGGTCAAGAGGGTATGTTCTGCCGCTTCAAGTCTTTGATCGAACCATTTTTCTATGATATGACGAATCGCTTCAACCATAGAGCAAATGGGCAATCGTCTTGCCCACAACAACCGAGCATTGAAGGACTCGGCAATGTTGGAAGTCAAAAGGTATAGCGCCTCACAGGCACTTTGATCTCGCCCACTTCTCAACTCCCACATCAACTTGCCATATGCACCACCGTAGGTCTATCTTTAGCACGAGGACTTTAACATGTTCATTGCTTTGTCAAACTCCGCCTCCCGATATGCATAAGCCGCCCGGTACAATGCCACCGACGGTTTCCCAAAAGGCGTGATTTTTCAACAGATGGTAGTAGCATAAGCCGTGGGCGTTCCGGAAAGACATTTTCACAAAGATTGGATATACCGACGCGTGCGCATCGACACAATCAACGCCTCGAATTCGACCGTAAGCGGTCTTCACGTGTTCGAAACCAAGTCCATGATAAATCATTCTCGATCGGACCAATTCCATAAGCCAATGGAAAAACTTGCTCGTTGTCAGTCTTCGTAATAAAGAACAAACAATATACCCTTATTGCGGCCCTTCAAGTGCGTGCCATCCACAACAATAACAGGCCTCATGCACAACGTGTAACCGAGTCGGCTCGAACCGAGCGCTACAAAAAGATGGCGAAAACGACCATCTGGTCCAATATCCAAGTCAATCAACGAACCAGGATTAGTTGTCCGCAACATGTGAAGATAACCCGGTAGCATCTGATAGGATTGTTCATACCCACCATATATCATCTCGATTGCCCTATTACGAGCTCTCACCGCGACAGTATATGACGCCTGGACGCCATACTCTCGTTGTAACTCGGCCATAATCGATCTCGGCTTAATGACTTCACCGTCCTCGCGTATTTTTCGCGCTATGTATGTTGCAATCACACGGGCTTTGACTTGCGGCGTTCGGTATTCACGAGATCATCTACACAGCGTGTGTACGGCATCAAACTTGCGCACAAACCAAAACCACCACATTGCGATCGCGCGCATGATAGAAACGGACACCGATCACGATATCGCATTTGAACGTAATCCGGTGCGGTCCGATCGCTGAATAACAAATTCTGCTCTTTGTTCCATGTGCCACAAACCGACTGATATCTTAAGGTCCACCTTGTTGTCGAAGATGGAACCTTCGCTCACTCATCGGGGTTCGAATAGAGTCAAGAGGACTAGCAAAAGATTGTTCAAGCCTCGAGGAATAATAGAGCTAGCCAATTGCTCATCTCTTCCATTTGTTCTACTCGAGTCCCCTGGTTACCACTCGCGTGTTGCTCGCATAATCATCCCAAGTAATTTTCTATTCCACCCTCTCGACGTATCCACGCATCAAATTCTACAAACGTGCAGAGATCACATTTGCACCGCACGCCCTCCTCCTCCTCCTCCTCTTCTTCATCGACGATGTTTGTTCTTCCTTGTCGACGACGATTCGTCATCATCACGCGTCAACGATCGTCGACCACTTCGCCACATGTTGCGGCACTTCGAGGTGTATCTTGCTCAAACCAATTATATGCTCCAAATTGTTGTGTGAATGACTCATCCGAGATGAGTATTGTGAAGCGTAGTCATCTGTTGTATCACGTGGTTGCTCGAATTGTGGCATATATGCTTGTGTTCGGTGGGGGTCGCCTCCGTATGTCACATACACTCTGGTTGGGCATAAATCTCGCACAATCGAGCTAGGCGATCATCGGTAGTCAAAAGTGATTTGATAAGTCACCACCGAGATCTCGATATATAATGTATTTGGTAGTCGAAAAGAATTTGCTCCCGTAGGGAATTAATGCTTTCTTAACTCCCAAATAAGTGCATTATCGATCCGAACATAGGTATATGATGATACACCGCAGAGTTCAAACAATCATCCCAACATCCTCCATATCTAATGATAATATTCTTCCACCCGACATCTAATTAAATCATACAAATGCACAATAATTAATTAAAATTCATTAATTATAAAACAAACATCTAAACTAACTAATACAAATTAAATATAAAAAAAGAACATTGATCACAAATGTTTAATAATAAGAACAATAAATTATAAACTAAACTAAACTAAATGAAAATTTTAAAAATGAACGTAAACTAAATCAAATAATAATTCACATAAACTAAATAAATAATACAAATGCACAATAATGGACGTGTATAAATCTCTAAACTAAATAATAATTAAATATTATAATTCATCGACACGGATATAACTAAACTAAATTAAATAATAATTCACCTAAATTAAACTAAATGTTATAAATTAAACTAAACTAGCTAAATGAAAATTCAAGTGTATTGTTACGTATTTATAATAATTAAACTAAACTAAACTAAACTAAATTAACTATAATTTAATTCAACTACAAAATCATAAAATTTAATTTAACCCAACCCCACCCCCCACGACCAACCCCACCCCCACGGCCAACCCCAAAATTTAATTTAACCCAACCCCACCCCCACGACCAACCCCACCCCCACTTAACCCCACCCCCACGGCCAACCCCACCCCACCTCACTGCCAACCCCAACCTGTGGCCAACCCACCCCTGTGGCCAACCCCAACCCCCACCCCCGTGCTAACCCTAACCCTACAGCCAACCCCACCCAATGCCAACCCATACCAACGGCTAAACTAAAATTCAACTATGATCTAAACTAAACTAAAATTAAACTAAACTAAACTATTTAATTCATCTAAACTATTTAATTCATCTAAAATTCATAATACAAAGACGGTTAATTAATTATTCATACAAATTTAATTCATCTAAAATTCATAATACAACACGCTTAATTAATTATTCATACAAATGCACAATGGTTATAACCCTAAATAATTATTAATTGAAATTAATTAAAATTCACCAAAATTCATCTAACAATAATTACATCAAAATAAAATTCATCTAACAATAATTACATCAAAATATTGAAATTACCTTTATAATCCACTTATCCACTTAGAGAAGCGAGGCGAGTTATAATCCACTTAGAGAGAAAGCGAGCGAGAGCGAGAGCGAGAGGAGAATGAAATATATGTATAATTCAAATATTTGTTCATGAGAATTGTTGATCAAGTAAATAGTTGTGTAGAGTTGTTGATCAAGTAAATTCTTGATGAAAAGTTGTTGATAAGTAAAGTAGAGTTGTTGATCAAGTAAATAGTTGTGTTGAGTCCGATGAAAAGTTGTTGATAAGTAAATTCGTGTTGATCGAATTAAATTCATTGAAAAAGTTGTTGGCGAATTAAATTCATGAAAAAAGTTGTTGAGCGTTAATTGTGTATTTAATTTACAAAAAGTGTTGATAAAATCATATAATTAATAATTAATAATTAATAATCAAATTTAATTTATAATTAATTTATAATTAATTAATAAATTGATATAATTAATAATTAATAATTAATGATAAGGATTTAAATTTATAAATAACTAATAAAATTAACTACTGACCAACCATAGGCGCGGTTTATAATTAGTTTATAATTAATTAATAAATTCAATATAATTAATGCGGTTTATAATTAATTTATAATTAATTAATAAATTCAATATAATTAATAATTAATAATTAATAATTAATGATTATAAATAATTAATAAAATTACGGCGCCAAATGCCATGCCAACCCGAGGCTGCCATGCTGCCAACCCACCCCCACAACCCCAAGGCTAACCCCTCGGGCCAACCAACCCCTCACGGCCAACCCACTCCCACCCTGTATGCCAACACCACCCCACCCACCAACCCACCCCACCGCCAACCCCACCCCACCGCCAACCCACCCCATGGCCAACCCCACCCCACCGGCCAACCCCATCCCACGGCCAACCCCACCCAAGCCGCCAACCCACCCCTTTAATTTAATTTAATTTAATTTGTACAATTTAATTTAATTTAATTTAATTTAATTTTTACAAATTATAACTTTAGTTTAATTTAATTTGTAAATTAAATTAAATTAAATTAACGGTTTTTGATTTGATTGATTATTGAAATGATTGTGTTTTTCTCAGCGATTCGTTGAATTGCGTTGAAAATATATTTAAAAATGAAATGGGTATACTGGCATTGTTTTTTTAAGATTGGATATATACTGATTCAATTTTTAAAAAAAAGTGTATTTCTATATATTTCCACTTGTTTAAATACCTCGATTTTGGGCTATATATTCTATAATTATGAATAAAATTTGAAATGTAGAATCACGAGGCTTTTGGCTCAAATTCAAGTAGGTCGTGAAATTTTAGTCCAAGTCTCCAGTTTAATTAACATTAACATGTGGATATCTTGACGTTATAAACCTCAATACAACCATCATGATTTTAATTAAGAAAACATTATAATTTTCTTAATAATTTAAATTTAAAATGTTAGTAGGTATCTATGCGTGCTAATGATAATAAAAAGAAGTGACATGACAAAGCAAAGTACCATTGGGATAGGATCATATGCGAACTGATTCCACTTAGAAAATCCAAAACATTATTCATATCTTGTTATGAACGAACAGCTCACATCGATTCAATTTTTGTCTGTATACATGTTTGGACTCTCATCCTCCTGAGCTCCTCATATTCTTCAATTTTCATAATAGTTTTCCCAATAAATATTTTTTCAATCATAATTTGTCAACATATTATTTTATGAGGGTGATAGTGATTTCTGTATTTCTTAAACGTCGACTACTGATGTCTAATTGCACCCATCATGATTTCTAATTGCACCCATCATTAACAATCAATAGTTATATATATTCCCCCGTCCATCTAAAATTTGTATTTAATTCTTTTTTTGGGACGTTCACCAAAAGCTTGTTTTTTTTTTTTTTGAAAACATCAACTACTCTCAATTTACTATTTATTTACAAAAAAATCACACATGACTCACATTTTTACTCACACTACTATTAATATAATTCATTTATTATCTCTACTCACTTTACAATCATTATAATTTATTAAAACTAGTGTCACCAAAAGCATTTGGAATTTTCAAATAAGAGTGAGAATCATTTTTGCATTGAGGTTCAAATAAGAATTTTAAAGTGTGAACGTGAGATCAAATGAATTTATTGTGAAAGTTGATGAATCTGTCAGAAAAGTTATTGAATCCACAATATTCGAAATTTTCTTTTGGGTTCGAATTTCAAGAGGAGCGAAAGTTTTATTTTTTTGGATTCAATAACTTTCTCTGCATATTCATTAATTTTCACATCAGAAATATCATTTTTTGATTCTCACGTTCACATTTTTAAAATGATTCTCACGTTAACCCTCTCATATATAATGAGTGATTATCGTGTGAACATTCCTTATAGTGTAAACATGAGGACTACCCTTAATAAATCAATATGAACATTTCATATTCAATGTAAAGATTATGATGCAAATACACAAATACATAATTATACGAAAAAATAACTAATTCAAATGCACATTTAAAAATAATCGTATAATTTTTAAATTTAATGGACATGATTTATTCGCATTTATGTATGTTAAAAATTGTATGGACATGAATTAATTCCCCTACATAAATAATATATGTAAATTTTATGATACATGCCTAGCACATTTTCAGAAGTCCAAATTATTTATATATTTCATTTTTTAAAAATCTAGGACATTTTAGGAAATTAATTAAAAGCTTTTTTTCCCCTAAGAATTACAATCATTGCCCAATTACGAAAGTCAAGGGTCGCCAATTTTTTTCGCTCTTTACATCTGTAAAGTGTTGCTACTCAAATTTGGTTAAATCTTTCGACTCTTTCACTCTTCATTTATAACTCTTGAACCGTGAAATATTTGATTATTCAAATCAAAATCATGATACTAACGAAAAGAGATATGCTTATATTTATTTGACTTTGCTTTCAATCTTGATATATATTTGAATAAATAATAAAAAGTTTCCAGATTATCTTACATGTCTTGTCTCATGGAAATCGCGCGTATGTTGAGTTGAAAGAGATAAGCTTGAAATATGCCATGTAAATTTTGCAATGTTGAATTTGAATTATATTCTTTTATGACATACGGTGTAGCTACCTAAGTCAACATTGATGGGGAATTAATAATAGTTGGTGGGAGGGGAGGAGATGAGAGGAGAGAAGGGAAACGAAATTGTTTTTCCACTGTAAAATCGATACTAGGAGGAGAGAGGCGATGCACGCATGCCCCAACGGCCCAACCGACACGCTCCAAATAGGGATGGTAATGGATCGGATCTTCCTAAGTTAAGATTCAGATTCAAATTTTTTTGCTTGGGTCCGGATCCGGTCTAGATTTATTAGGTCCAAAATAATTAGATCCAGACTCAGATCCATAAGATCCGCATGGTCCAGGGTCTAGACCCAAATTCATATGTTTTCTCTTTTAAAATAAATCCTAAATCAACTATAGTTCATAGTAACACTATAATAATAATAATAATCTAAATACATATAACACTATAATAATTATTTAGAAATTCTACAATCATTACTATACAATAAGATTTTAGTTACAAATTTACTTTTATATTCATGACAACAAATAATATTGCAATAGTAAAAAAAGAAGTACCACTTATATACAAAATTTCCTCAAATTAATACAAGGTACAAGTTTATAATATTATTGACATATCATCCAATTCCGTAATCTATTTTATCCAACTTCGACTAAAAAGAAAAATAATATAATACAATAATAAATATAAATAAAAATTATATATACATATATATATTATATGGATCCATGGGTTAGATCTGGATCGGATCTGGATCTCACAAATCAAGATCCAGATTTTAAAAGAATGGTCCGGATCCGATCCAGATCCATCGGATCCTATTTTTTGAAGATCATAATCCTGAAAAATGGATCTGAATCTACGAATCTGGATCGGATCCTGGATCCACTGTCATTCCTAGTTCCAGACGCACATCACGGGTGCATTGAGAAATTATATAGAACATGTAAGTGTATTACATCATCTCTCAAATGATACTATTTTATTAATATAAATAAAATTAATAAAATATTATCATATAAGAAATGATGTAATATACCTATATGTTCTATAGAAATTTCCGGTGCACGGATGCATTGCATGCACCTGATGTACGATTGGGCGTGCACGGTTGGCTGGTGAGTAACGGGTACCTCTTCACTTTTTGCTTTCTCCTTTTCTGTATCTTTTTTTTTCTAATTTGCTGGTTTTTCTGAACTCTTTTTCCGTTCCTATTTCATTGTTTGTTTATTCTGTTCTGAAATGTAAAAAAAGAAAAACATTAAAAAATGTATATTGGGTATTTTTTGGAATTTTTTGCATGAATTGGTTTTATTTATTGTCGGTTTTCTTGTTTATTTTCTATATCAAATTTTGTTTTGATTTAAATTACTTTTATTAATTTATTTTCTTTTTTCTGTCCAAATGAGATTTTTTTTTCTTTTTCTTCCTTTTCTTTTGTTTCAAATTCAATTTTAATTCTTAGTTTTTTAGAATAATTATTTTAATTTTTTCATTATAGAATATTATTCAAAAGTACTAACATAAGTTTAAATTTACATACAAATCAAATATAAATATAAGAGGAAGATATATAAAACGTGTAGATACAAAATAAGTAAAAGTACTTGGTGTAATGATATTGGGGGTTCATAAGTAGTTAAATTATGGAAAGTATTATAGCGAAAATAGTTTGGATTGAGAAAAATATGAGAAGATGATAATGTGACAATGGAGAAAAAAGTAAAAATTGACTCACCATCTTGGATGTTCTTAGAAAGTAGTCGTCTATCTAACCAATCCATGTATTCTCTCTTTTTTTATTAATTAAACTACTTTTAAAAGTAGGGGTGCTTATATGTTTGAAAGGGAGCGCTTGAAATATCATGCTCAGCCCTAGGTATGTGTATTCATATATGCTACCTACATTGCCATATGACAGTTTAATAAATTGCAATTTTTGTACACATTAACATATGATACCAGATTATAATATGTGTCTGCGTATATTTTCAAAATTTATCTGAAATTTGCTTCGAGGATCTTGTTTTAGAGAGAGCATGGAAGGAGACACCAATTGTGAATTAATCTTTTTATTGTGTGTAATTGAAATAAAATATATATAAATGTTGAGAAATCGATGAATTTTGTTTTTTATACAACAACGTGCAATTCATACAAAAATAAATTTATATCGAGAAAATTTATAATACATGCTCGATTTTAGAGATTTCAATAGGGTTTGAATTAGTGGTCTTTTACCATAAGCTCACCCATTCTGTTATTAGACAATCCCAGGGGAAGTATTTTTTGGATAAATTGAGAGGCATATAGTTTATAAAGCTACTAGCTCTTAATCGTGAGATCAGATTGTATTTTCAAAAATAAAATTATATTATTATAGTACTAATGTATATACGAGTGCAGTCTTCTACGTAATAATTAAGTTGAATCTTTGTGTTTTATATCATTCGGAATCTTATCTCAGAAGATACCCTACAAATTATGTTTTACACAGTTTTTTTTGGCTTTATATTCATCTCCTTTTCATGCCATCAGTTTTAGAATTAAAAATTATTAGATGTTCATGTAAAAATGATAATGTGAACTATATGAATATATAACTCATTCATCATTATACGCAGTGCTCCATCGTCTGGTAATAACTGTGGGAGTTGTTTGTATTATATTGAGGTGAAAAAAATTCATAATTTGACTTAATAAGAATCTATAAATTACATCTCTAAAAAAAAAGATTCAATAAATTGCATCGAATCTTCAATATTGTATTAATTTTTAAATTTACCTTCATTTCACGAGAGATAACAGATAACACAATATATTCGTAAGGTAATGTATACAGTATCAAACAAATTAACGAAAAAAAATAGAAGATTGAAATCCGTTCCACCTCATAATTTTTTATAGATCCGTTCTGCTGGAAAACACCCTCCAAAAAGTACTAATAATTAAGAATTATTTTAAAAAAAATTTAAGAATTATTCAATATAATTTTTGAACCTTTGTGTAAAATCTCATCTTGGGCTTTAGCCCAATATAATTTTGATAACGACCCAAATCCATATCTGGGCCACAAGATTAATCACTCAAATTAAGTGAAGATCTTTAGCTCAATGTCTATGTCATGGTAGACCTTTATGAATGATCACACAAAATTATCATTATATGCGAAATTTTATAACAAATGGTGTCTTTTCTTGAGAATTATTTGTACGCATACGTACAATTTTTTTAGTGATATAGTAAGGCTTTCATCTCTTTCCGGTAATTTGTAATTAATTTCATCGGGTGAATCACGTAAGTACACGTTGTTTTATTATTTAATTTTAAAAATTGATTAAACTATTAAGCATTTTTATGTTTTTAACGAACAGCACTACTTTATGTACGTATTAATGTATAATTTTTGTGAGCTGTTTTGTGTTTCTCAATTAATTTTTAATGTCATTAAGAGGGTGTTTGGTGAGCTTATAAGCTCCAAAACATTTATATGTTTTTAAGCTTGAAAAACAAATTTATAAGTTGTTTTGGGTAGCTTATAAGTTCAGCCAAACACCTCTAAATCTTACAAGAAAAACCTAATGTGCTTTTTAGTCCGAGTTCTAATAATTCATCTGTTCTCTTAATTTCTTTCATAGTTTTCATTTTTTGTACATCCTCAAAAGTTTTTCCTATTCACAAAATACTATTTACTTAAGGCCATCAACAATATCCTTTATTTACATCTTTTATCACTCATAGTCAACCACTATCTCTTCTTTTTATCCTCAAAAACACAATTTATTTATATATTTTATCACTCATGATCCATCATTAATTAATTTAACACTATATTAATGTGAGACTCTTACGCCACTCATAACATACTCAACAACTTTTATTAAATTTGTGTTGAAGATTCTTAGGAGAAAATTGGAAGACAGAGGGAGTATATTTTATCAAATTGGGTCTTTGTACTTTATTCGTTTAGAATTAAGTTCATGTATTATTATCATTAAGTTCCTATGTTACATAACCCTCCCAAGAGGCTGCATCCTAAAATAATGTTGATGATTATTTTATTTTTTTTGCAACAAATTAACCAAATTTTATAATAAGGTGTAATGAATCTAAAATAACATGTATTTTTATTTATTTCCTTTTATTTTTGGTTAGTTACAATATGGAATGGGGGTGGGACCCTAAGGTTCAATCAATAGTTGCACATATTAATCAATGATATGATGTTTGCATGTAGACATATGATAAAAATGCACATGGTGCGCCACTATAATTATAATGTCGATATGAGCAGTCTCAATTGAATGTCTCTTTTTAAGTTGTGACGCCAAAATCATCACATCAATAGAAAAAACTATAACCTAATTATATATTCACTTTTAAGCTTGTTATGGTTCTATGTCATATTGAATATTTGAAAGAACTTAACATGACCAAATTGAGTGTATGAGGCGCTCAATCGTTTAACATGTATATGCACTATTTCTTTATGGAGCTACACTATTAAATTAATATGTCCACACTGAAAAATATGTTATTTATTGATACAAATAATCAAAATTTAATGAACATTTAATGATTAATTTGGCTGGAACAAGGCTGCTTATAAATAATTCAATTTATCTTGGATAAATGCATTTGCCCTCAAACTATTGATGAAGATTTGTTTTATTGAGCTTTTGAATTTTCATTGTGTAGCAATGAGTTCTCAAACTTCTGCGTTGGATTAAACAACTCAGCTTTTATCTTGAAAGCACTTGGTTGTATATTTTCAACAATATTTTAGTTTGTAAACACACATATAAATCCTGTTAACAAGAATTAAAAAGAAAGAAAATAATAAACAAGACAATAAAAACCATTTATACAGAAAACTAAAAAATGTTGTTTTAGTAAAAGTAAATTTGATGGCTCGATAGGACAAAGCATTAGCACTCCATGGTTCAAAATGTTTGTTTCCCCTTTTATATTCCAAATTACTGCCTCTGTTTTCTTTAAAGTGTCCGTTTCTCACATTTTTCTTACTTTTTAATAGATGTCATAGTTTTCATTTTGAGAGTAAAATTGTGATATACTTCTATTACTCTTATTTAATATTTTAAAATTTGATGATTGGTAGTATGCATGCATTTATAATGGTAACTAATAAAGTACAAAATGGATTTATGTACTCCCTCCATTTTTAAGTGTAGACGTCTAATTACACATATCAAGGAAATAGATATATTTTCTTTTATAATCTTATTAAATACCATAATAAATACACACACAACTAATTATCAAATTCTAAGAGTATTAAATAAGGGTAAACTAATAAGCATATCACAAGTTTTACTCTTTATTGCAAACTATGATATTAAAAATAAGAAAAAGTGTCAATTAACACTTACAAAAAAATGAAGAGAGTATTTTCTTTGTATGTGTAATTTTATTTTGAAAAAGTATTAAATAAGGGTAAATTAATAAGTATATTGCAATTTTTACTCTTAATTGCAGACTATGACATTAAAAAATAAGAAAAAAGTGTCAATGAGACACTTATAAAGAAATGAAGACAATATTTCCTTAGTATGTATAACTTGATTTTGACAACTGATTACACTTAAAAAAAACAGAGAATAAATGATAACACATAGTATATGATATTAACATAGGAAACGTGTATGTCAATGTATCTATTAATCATGTTCATCATAATTAAACCCTAAATTAATGTCCAATATCATAAGTATTTGACATGTAGAAGTTGGTCTAAACCCATAAGGTAGCCTCACTGCCATGCTCCCGCCCATGTATATCTCCGAATTCCGAAAGGATGTCTATCTTCTTTCGATGAATAACATTCTTCACATATAATGTTACAACTTATTAACATTGTAAACTAAAATAAATACGGATTCAATAATTTTAGTTATGCAATTAATATATACCAATACTGATAAAAATAACAAATAAAAATAATACTACAACAGAAGATATGTCTGGGGTCCCAAGCAATAATCGGAAGAATGGCTTTTTCCAAGTTTAAACTCAAGTTTTTGGAGAAATGAGATGAAGTGAACATGATGTGCACATGGGAGAATTTATGGGCTCATTGTCCTAAGATCCTATTAAAGGCATGTCACCTCCAGGGTGTCATTGCCTCTCTTTTAAGGGATATGTTTTCTTCAAGTTATTTGTATACTGTCTTACTTTATATATATAGGAGTTGGTTATGGTGAGAAAGCTCTTTAATGTACGAAAATAGGAATAGTAACACATCTTTTATATTTGTGTAGCACAATAGAATTACTATATTGCACATGTTAGTTTAGCACATATTTCATCCATTCGTAGCACATATGCTAAATATATTAGTTTATCACATATTTCATTACAGCGTAGCACATGAAGGGTTATAATGCTGCACATTAACCCATGTTAGTTTAACACATATTTCATCCATTCGTAGCACATATGCTAAATATATTAGTTTATCACATATTTCATTACAGCGTAGCACATGAAGGGTTATAATGCTGCACATTAACCCATGTAGCACACGAAATACAAAAGTGTAGCACACTCGGAAATTAAATCTCAACCATTGATATAGCAAATCAAAGGCTCAAATTCATTCCTATTTCCTACCAAATTATCATTTCCTACCTGAACCATCTCCTATATATATATATATATATATATATATATATATTATGAATTATGATTATATGATCTATGCTTTTCATAAAACAACTATCATATGCAAATAAACAATATCATATATTAAGTATATGTATACATATATAAATGATATAGAATAAATACAATATATGTCAAGTCATCATAAATAGTACACGTGGACTGAGCACGTACACCATACTTGGCGTGAAGTTGTCAGGTCAACCAGACAATCGAAGGTAATAGATCCATGAAACTAGGTTCCAAAGCCCATATCTGTAAGCCCAAAGTTGCAGTCTCAAGCAACGAAACAACACCGTAGGTATCAATATATGAAAGACAAGATGACTTCTATCTCCGGATAGGAGCCGACTCTTATAGATAGATCTTAGCCAAGTAAAACGGTGCAAGCTTCGGAGGATCTGAACACATCATATTCCTAAAAGGATGCGGATTACCCCAGACCATACCATTTTGACTTGAGCGTCGGGAGTGTGTACCTGGAGGCCCCCTTCGGCTCTATTTTGCAGTTGGTTTGATTTGTATGTCGGCCGATAATCCAACATGGCATTCTTGTTTCTCGTTCATAGTCATCATTCTCATCATTTTCATGAGATACGCTTATTTTCACTATTATTTACTAGATTTATAAGTTGAATCTATCAATAAATAAATAGAATCATAAACTTACTCAACCGATCCTTTGTTATAATGCTAGTATAGCCTGCCGCTGACTTTTTAATCCCTCCACCCCAAAGAATAAAAAATTAACCAAAATCTCACGCAATTAACTAATCATTGACATCAGATGCAACATTGTTGCTTAAAAGATTCGTGACTTTTGAAATTTGCTTGCCGATCCCAACAGTAGCATCACTATGAGATACTTTCGGAAGTCAAAAACAAAACCACAACATTTCGTAATATAAGTTAAAAGTGAATAATATCATCTTTAGAAGTTATTTTAACTCTAAATAAATTTCTTATTTTGTAGATATTTGTTATTGGAGTGTTGCTATTTCTTCACTTATGTTTGTGTAGGTTGTTGGTTGGAAAAGATAGAGGAAGCGTTCCAATCACTACCTACAGTCAAGGAATTCCAATCTGTTGGACAAGAGTTTGAAGAATTAGAAAATAAATGGCTGAAGATAAGGAGAGAAAATATTTTGGGCCATTAAGGGCATCTCCAACGCTGCGTTGGAATAGCGCACAACGCTATTTTATTGATAAAGTCATCTCCCAATGCTACGCCAAACTCTTCTCTATTTTTGCTTCAAAAAATTCCTTGCGCAATCTTTGGCGCAACACTGTTCATTGCGCTATTCTATTTTATTTTTTTAATTATATTTTTGTTGTTATTGTTGTATGTTTTTTATGTTCTTTTCCAATTTGTTGTATTTTCTGTGAATATTTGTTTATGTTATTATATGGATAGAAGATTGATATATATTTGATGTGTATGCTATATTGATTGAAGTGGAAGACTATTGTATATTTATTTATTTATTATGTTTATTTATTTAATTTTTTTAGAATTTCTTTTTAAAAAATTAATATTACACTAAAGATACACAACTTGAAATACAAAATTACATAGTTAACTCAAACCAAACAATAAAATAACTCAAGCTTAAATAATAACAAAAGCAAATAAAATTACATAAAATAACTGAAGATGATATAAATTTAAAATACACAACTAACAATCAGAAAGACAACCAAATAAAATTACATAAAATAACTAAAGATAACACAAATTTAAAACACACAACTAATAATCGAAGACCACCACCGAACCTCCAACGTCCGGAAATAAATTCAAAATAGCTAGAATCGTCTTGTGGTGTTATTCCTCGCTTTTGAAAAACTTTTGTTGCTCTTGCGAAAATATTTACGTCGTGTTGGATCACGAATCGTATCCAAATCAATCATTAAAATATTATCGCCTCTCAAAGAACATCTTAGCTTCGGTTTTCATTTGAATGAAGCCAATAGTGTTTGCCAAGTTTCTCATTTTCTTTTCAAATATACCAAGCAAGAGACATGTCTTCATTCTTCTTTCTTTTCAATTTAGCTTTTTAACACCATCCGGTCTCGGGATGAAGAACCACCACCGTAAATCCTTCATCACTATCTAAATTGAGAGAAAACGAGACAATGAAGGATTGGGGACTCCTAACACTTTCTTGTTTGTGAAGATAATCCGCTTGTAGTTTCTGCTTGTACAAAATCTTTTAGTATAGGCCACACATGCTCAAATTTGAAGCCATTCTCATATCCTTTTTGTTGTATCAAGAGGTCATTTGCTCGCGTAATCTGCGTATGACATATAAAAGAAAATATTTGAGAAATAATAGACAAATTGAGATCAAAATATAAATAAATAACCTCGTGAAATACTACTTACAAGATCGGTTTCATTTGCCCCACTTGGATTCATATATTCAATTTGTGACAGACACCCATTGAATTTTCTTGTATCCTTCAAGATAGTTCCCATTCGGCATTGCAAAGATCTTTGAGTACGAGATTTTACTTTGATTGGAGGTTGGGCTTTTCGAGTGGAACTTTTCTTCAATCCTTTTCCAAACCGATCTCGATTGGTTAATGCCAACGATTGGATCTTGTGAAATATCAAGAAAGATACTACAAAGGTGTCGATCTTCACCAATAGAGTAGTTGGAAGAGCGTGACATTTTTTGGTTTTGTGTTGGTGTTAAAGAAAAAAAGTAAGATTGTAGTAGCAATGTGTATCCAATAACATGTGTTTGTTATATATTCATAGAGAAATGCTTTTGTGATGGATGAATGGATAAGATCAACGGTATACATGTGAATTATTGTGAATAGTTTTGCTACATGTGAATTATTGTGAATAGTTTTGCATGTGATATCTTAACTTTGCAGGTGGTAGCTGCGGTAATGGATAGCTTAGCTTGCGGAGTTGGTGATAGCTTTGCGGTGATGGATAGCTTAGCTGCGGGTGAATTGATAGCTTTTAGCTTTGCATGTGATAACTGCGAGTAGTAGATAGCATAGCTTTGCAGGCGTGAGTGGAAAGAGATTGGCTAATTTCAAAAGCCACAAATTAGCTTTTGTGAATTAAATTAATGGATGAGATTGATTTGTGTTTTTCTGAATTGAATTAATGGCTGAGATCAAAACCACATGTATTGCATCAAACAATTATATATTCAAGATCTTATTCAACAATTTATTCACACCAATCCTCCTACTTTCTCCGAAACCCAAAAAAACAAAAGCAACAACAATGAATTCCAATTGGTTGCATCAAAATCTTATGGCGGCTTCTTCATCCGACGATGATGAGGAACAATTGGTTTATCAACATATACAAAACAACAATAGTATATGCTCATTGATGATGGGACAAAGTTCCGAGCCTCGTGGAGGTTTCGTTCAGGACACGAACAATATTTCGTGATCGAGAAGGAGTCTGCTGCGAATCTCTTCAATGACTACTTTTCGAAACTCCAACGTCTAATGATGAGCGGTTTCATCGACGCTTTCGAATGTCTCGTGAGTTATTTTTGCAATTGTTGATCTTGTAAAAATCATGATCGTTGGTTTTTGCAATAAGAGATGAATCTGGCAAACAAGGTTTGTCTACCTTGCAAAAATAATCGCATTTAGTATTCTAGCATATGCACTTCCTGCAGATGCAATCGATGAGTATATCAAAATTGCCGAGTCGACAAAGAATCGAGTGTCTCAAGAGGTTTTGCAAAGCAATTCGAGAGATCTTTGCGCAAGAATATTTAAGAACACCCACTGCTGCTGATGTTGCTAGACTTCTTTATATTGGTGAGCAACGTGGATTTCCAGGGATGTTAGGCAGTTTGGATTGCATGCATTGGAGATGGAAGAATTGTCCGACACCAAGGTGTTCTTATGCGGTCAAGTGGACACCCAACAATTATTCTCGTCAGAGGCGATTATGATCTTTGGATATGGCATGCATATTTTGGGATGCCAGAGCTAACAATGATATTAATGTGGTGGAGACATCTCATCTTTTCACTAATCTTGCTAGAGGTCTTGCTCTCCTGCGCATTATGTGATAAACGGAAGGATTTCAATATGGGTATTATCTAGCGGATAATATATACCCCAAACGGGAAACTATTGTACAAACAATTCATACACGGTTGGTCCCAAAAAGTATTTTGCTCAAAACAAGAAGCATGTAGAAAGGACGCCGAACGTGCCTTGAGTCCTCCAAAGTCGTTTCGCAATTGTGGCAAATCCGAGACGTTTTGGGACAAAATTATTTGGGAGATATTATGATCGCATGCATAATAATGCATAATATGATAATTGAGGACGAACGAGACCTTGATGCTCCAATCGAAATAGCAAAGAGACGTGCCACCTCCGGATGTTGAATTTGATCTACACGAACCCGATCGATTTCAAGATTTTCTTGCTCGTTTAGACAAATCAAAGATGGGACGCCATTTCACGTTTGAAATGCACTAATTGATCATTTGTGGAATGAATATTCTAATTCACGTAATTATAGTATATTTTATGTAACTTATGTTTTATCTTCTTTTGTGTAAGTTTTAATTGTGTTTTTTTATGTAAGCTTGAACTATGTATTTTATTTCGTATGTTTTAATTTTATGTTTAATTGCATTAATATAATATTAAGTTTTAATAATGGAGTTTTTATTTTAATTATTGGAGGTTGATATAAAAAAACTAAATAAAACATTTAACTTAAATAGAGAAAGAAGAAGATTCTTTTTCTGCTGTAAAATAGAGTAGATGGTTGAGGATGAATTACTGTTTCGACTGTAAAATAGAGATAGAGATGCTGGAAAATAGAGTCAACGGTTGGAGATGGTCTAAAGAAAGATAGTCTCTCCATCCCCAAAACTTGTTCTAGTTTTCCGTTTGATGCGTCTCCAAAATTTGTTCACTTTCCATTTATGAAACCACCCAACAAAATGTTATATATTTATTACCTTCAACAATGTCCTTTATTCACACATGACCAACCACTATCCTTACATATTACTTTCAACAACACCATTTGTTTACACATTTTATCACATGTAGTCCACCGCTAACTAATTTAACCACTACATTAATGTGGGACCCTTACTCCACTCCAAAATATTCAAAAATTTCTATTAAAATTCGTACTGAAAATTCTCATAAACATATTAGAGACGAGGGAGTACTTTATTTAAGTCATACAATGTTTTGGATCCAAATAAAATTATATATCTATAAGCAAAATTAATTTTTTGAGGTATATATATATATAGGGGATGGTTCACGTGAGAATGTAAATATTGGTGAGAAATGAGAATGCAGCATTTAACGTATAAAGTTGTTGCACTAAATGTATAAATTTGTTGCACCAAATTATGTGCAACAACTTTATATTAAGTGTTATACTTTATATGTTAAATTTGATGCAACAAATTTATACATTTAGTGCAACAACTTTATACGTTAAATGATGCATTCTCATTTCTCACCAATATTTGCATTCTCACGTGATCCATCCCCTATATATATATATATAGGAGAGATTTAACGTGATACCCGTTTTTATCATGAGAACATGAGAATCAAAAAATGATGAATTCAGTGTAAAAATTGATGAATTAATTGTGAAAGTTACTGAATAAAAAAAAAATAGAATTTTTGCCTCTCATGGGATTCGAACCATGGGTTAAAAATGGTGTTCTTAGTTCTCATGTTAAAAATTGTTGGTTCAAATAAGAACCATTTTAATGTAAGAGTTAAGAACCACGAAAATTCGTTATAAACAAAATAAATTCGCTATGAAAGTTAATGCATCCGTTGGAAAAGTTACGAATCCCAAAATTCAGAATATCCACTCAGGATTCGAATCCCATGAGGGGCAAAAATTTAACTTTTATGGATTTAGTAACTTTCCTAATGGGTTCATCAACTTTGGTACCAGATTCATCTTCTTTTTTTTGTTCTCACGTTATCATGATAAAAATGATTTTTGCGTTAATGCTCATATATATATATATATATATATATATATATAGAGAGAGAGAGAGAGAGAGAGAGAGAGAGGAAAGAGAGCAAGAGAGAGAGTTATGTTCAGATGAGAATCATTTGTATTCTAAAAACTAAGAACCAAATGAATTTGTTATAAAAGTTGATGAATCCATTGAGAAAATTACTGGATTCAAAAATTTAGAATTTTTCACCCGGGTTTGAATGCCATGGGGATCGAAAATTCTATTTTTTTTGGATTCAGTAACTTTCCCAGCGGATTCATCAATTTTCATAATAAATTCATCATTTTTTTGTTCTCATTATAAAAATGGTTCTCACGTTAACCCTTATATATATAGTCAGATGAATTGGTTCAAGTACATAGAATCTTTAATATACATAAATGAGAATGAATCATGTCCATTAGATTTGAAAATCTAACGGTTATTTTTAAGTATGTATCTGAATTAGTTATATGTATATTTTTGTATATAATTATGCATTTATGTATCTTCACCATAATTTATGTATTGAATTTAAAACATCTATATTAATTTATCAATGATTGATATTTATTCTCATATTTACACTATAAAAATTATTTACATGATAACCACTCCTTATAGATAGATATAATTATTTGGTCCCCTTGAAATAGTGGGCATGGGCTGTTAATTTCAAGGTTCTTTTCGGAACCAAGACAGGATTAACAAAATTATTTCTGAAAGCTTTTAGAACTACTATAACTCCTTTAAATCATGAAATTAAAAATACTACTTTCTCTAGTTATAGGATTATAAATGTAACGACTTTTGGTTACACTGCTGCCTGTTTCAAAGTTTTTCGAACTAGTTCACGAAATAGTACTGAAACTGTTCATTCGAAAGTAGTCATTGTTTCAAAATTTGCAAGAATGATTATGGGAAAAATAAATTAGTTAATTTCCATCATAATCAGCTCGAATAGATCCATCATGTCTTAATCAAATACCAAAACATTTGGCGCGATGATCAATCCGCTACCTGTACAATTCACAATGTATAATAAATTTATCCACCACTAGACTCAAAGTTAATCTACGCCACATTCAATAGATTATGATCGATAAACAAAATCAACAAATTAATGCTTAATTTTGATGGTCAAACTAGTTCATAACCAATTTTAAAAAAATAGATAAAATTCAAACTAACTAAAGTACTACTTACTAGTGTACTTTCTTTCTTTTTTCTTTTCCTTTTTTTGAGGGAATTTAATAGTGTACTTGGTTGATCGGCTGGCTCTTTTTTTAGGTAGGCGTATCATTTTCACGAAAAAAATGAGTCCAGAGAAATGTTGAAAATTTGCAATTAAAGCCTAATTAGACCTTTTTCATCCCTAAAAAAAATATAGAAATTACAATTATCAACCTCATCTTTATCTGCTGGCTTAGATGCCCAAAATGTTAGCATAACACAAAAGAAGAAACATCACTGCAGTCGGCAGGCTTGAAATTAACATAGAATTGTCGTTTTGAAGATAAATTTGTTATTTAACTCACGGAATTTTGGAAGAATCACAAAAAATGGGCAGGGAACAAGATTCTTTTATTTTCTTTTTTGCATATTTGGAGAGAAATCAAGGTGAGAATTCGTAAAAAGATGATAAGTGATTGTGACTAAGAATTGATGTTTGATTTAATTAACCGAAACCAAGCGTTAGAATTGTTTTTACCTACGTTTTGTCTTTCCTCTCTCCTACGCAACAATTTGAATAATCTATTGTATATAAGCTTGCGCCTTCGTTCATATATATTTTATCTTTAACCGTAAGCATCCTGTATGTAACGTAATTTATTTTGGTGAAAACGTAGAGATTAAAATTCTATATTATGATAAAGGAAAATCTGACTGCAGATCGATTGGATGCTTGTTCTAATATAGTGTTGCAATTTATTATAATGTAATATTATGTTATACATATACATCTCCTTTAAGATATTAACAAGGTCAAATAAATTATTAAATAAAATATGTCGATATGTTGTTGTTTTCTTCACGAATTTAATTCAATTGATTAAAGAATTAATAGATTTAAAGCAATTATATAGATGTGGTTATTCATAAACTTGAATGCACAAAAAGGGATTAAATGTAAGTAAAGATCTATCAGGGTCCACCTAGAATTTCATTTCAGACTACTCTCCACTCTTAATTGAACCCAAAACTAAAATTCATCGTTTAATGGCAAATCAAGTAAAAAATGTTACATACTGGTTATTCAGTAATTGACCACTCTTTTACACAGGGGAGGAAAAAAGATGATCTGATGAGGTAAATTACAAGTAACCCAGATAGGTAAAAAGTAAACCTCAAAATAAACTGTTTGAAAAAATACTGTAAAAAAAGAGTAAAATAAATATTGAAAATAAAAAGAGAAAGAGGGAGAGTAAAAGAAACAAAAAGCTGACTTTTGAGAATGGAAAGGTAAAAAAGACAGGATTTGACTCATTTTAGTGGCTGTCCCTCAATCCCTCTCGCTAGCCAACTCAGCGACACTGACCCATCCAGAGTTGAGTTGACTCAATCTCTACTCCGCCTCCGCGAGCCGCCATGTTGAGGTGCCGATGAGCGGCCGAGTGTGCCAACCCAGCATCAAGCAACCCTCATTCTCCTCCACCCTATACCCATCCCCACCCGCGAAGAGCGCGAGCAGCATGCTAGCCTGCTTGAAGGCGTTGGAGCCGAGGTGGACCGGGCGGAACCCGACGGAGTTAAATCGCGCGCGCCACTGCGGCAGCGTCTCGTGGCGCTCGACTCGCTCCGGCCCTTCACAGGCCACCACGTTGCATATCTGCCGCCCCAAGTAGACCTCCGTCATCAGCGAGTCCTGGCTGTCCGGCTGAGTCAACCCGGCAGTCTCGAGCGAATCGAACATCGTGGAGTAATAGTGTAGGGCCTCGTTAAACCTGTCCACAAAAAATTCCCATTGTGATTCCCTTCCTGCTCCACAACCGTCACGATTTTCGGGCACACGACCTTTATCAAGCTAAGAACTTTCTCGATCGCACCGGGCCGGGCCAACAGCCGGTGGAGCTCGTACACCGAATTCACCGCAACAGCATCCACCTGGCCCGGTCCGATTAACATCTCGGCGTCGAGATCAGCCAAGGAATTTGTCACGAAGCCACGAAACTCGAATTCCACCCCAATCGTCTCCGCCAGCTGAGCTAACTTCCAGCCTACCTGCTGCAGAGCGTCTGTGTTATCGGGCTGTGGGGGCCCGATACCAGTCAGTCTAATCGCCGGCGGCCCGCCGGGCCGCAGGGCTAGAGCCTGCATCAAAGCAGGCCACTGCATCCCCTGTTTCAACCCGAAATCAATTACATGAACCCTCGCCGCTCCGTTAAACGCTTCCAGAATCGCCTGATTCGCCGTAAAATGCGCGAATTTGAGATAAGGACCCGTTTCGTAGAAATGCATCTGCAGCATATCCGAGTAGGAGGAATCCGGAGGGAAAATCCTGTAAATCTTCCGGGCCAGCGCCTCCGCGAAGTAGGTCGCCACCTTCCTCATCGCGCCGACCTGCAAGACAGCTAAGGTTCCGACGTGTTTGACCAACGCATCCGCCAATTTGAGGTTGTCCTGCTGCACGGCCTCGGCGCACGCCATCAAGCCGTGGACGAGCCTCACTCCCGCCTCCTGCGAGTCCACCAGCACCCTCGGCCGCCCCGCCTCCTCCTCCTCGTCTGCCTCCGCCGCCTCGCCATTTTCGTGAACTTTGACCCTTTTACTTGAGACATTGTTGCTGAAAATAGCTCCACCGGGAATAGCTCTGAGGTCGTCGTCGCGGATGAACTTGGCGCTGCTGGTGGGAGTACTGGACGAGGAAGATCCGTTCTGGTTGGAGATGTTGAGCATGCTGTCGACCCAGCCGGAGAGATCGGAGGGGTTGTAATGAACCGTATCGTCGGACAGCACCGGAGTTCCGTCTTCGGTGGCGGAGCCCATTGCCATCTCCAACTGCTCCATCTTCTCCGCGACTACTGCCATTTCGGATGATTTCACTTTGTAGCCCAACACGGCGAATAGGTCATCCATCCCGGCGTCCGGCTGCTGCTCCTCCGCCCACATCTTTGCTTTCCCGATGGGGGAGCCCGCCTCCGTCTCCGCCACCGTCTTTCCACGATCACGACCTCGTTTCATCCTGAAAAAGGAAACAACCGAATGAATGATTATTTGTTCTGAAGGTAGTGGGCAATTTTTTCAATAAACAAGGATCATGACGGGTATTGGGTGGACTGGAACTCGAAATCTATGGGTTCTTCTTATTAATTTTGTGCATCAATCTTTTTTTTTTGGGTCAGTAAAATAGATAGTTAAGGAGCGACGGGATGGGAGGGTCTGAGCGGAAGAGGGGAGAAGTGGAGAAGATAAGAGAAGCAGCACCTATAGCCTTTAGTAATTGTGGGGGGTATCCAGTTTTTATTTCCTTTTTTATGTAAAAAATTAATTTAAAATATAAAATTAGTATATAGATTTATGATAAATAATGAACTGCTTACTTTTATTATAGAACTTATACTTTTATTTCTCCTCACGTGTAAAATTGTAATTATTGGATTCGCCTTAAAACATTTACTAAATCATTTTGTAGATTCTATCAGCAGGTGCTGGCCTACTGGCCGGTTTACCTCATTAAACATTATATATATATATAGAAAGATAAAGTCGCAGTTGTTATCCATAAACCACCTATAATCTAAGCATTTACTCCCTCACTTTTATTAAATGTTCATTCTAATTTTTTTTCTTATTATTAAATAAGTGTTCTGATTATCAATATGAGAGAAAAATTGTAATATATTTTTTATTTTACATCTATTTAGTATTTTTGAAATTGAATAATTGATAGTCTGTATGTATTTATTATGATAACCAATAAGATTACAATTAAATTTATACCTTTCGTTAGTATATATATTTGACTGCTGATGATATTTAAAAAATGAAATAGTGGTTTCAAACTAACTATCAAATCAAATAGCAATTTATCTGGAACCTATAAATTCATTATAGTAACCCAAAAAAAAATCCTCAACGTATTCTTCTTCGTACCATTTTTTTAGATTTTTTCAATAATACTTGTATATATCTATCAAATTTGTAAGTTGGACCGCTTAGATTTTTTTTATTCACGAAGAATCTTATAATAATATAGGTGATCAATATCTTAATACAAAACGAAATATTATTAGATAATAAGTCTAAAGTAAAGTAAAAAACATTGTTGGAATTTTAAGACGAGACAAATTTTGATTAGATCCCAAAATTAATTGAAAAATATGTCAAATTATATTTGTCCGATGATAGTCATAAATATATCGTCTGTTAGTAAGCTCATTCATCAAGGAAATGAATTTTGCTTATACAAGTTTCAATATGAGGGGCAACCAAGTTAAAGACGTTCAATTAGGAGCCAACTCAAACAGATCCACGACTCATCAGATGAAAAGTCTCAAGTTCTAAAGCAGTCATATTGAATCGATGAAGTTAGGAGTAACATACAACGTGTTTAAATTCAATCTCAAAGCATTAAGAGGAAAAAGCTTAGTGTTGAAAGATCTACAGTTAGAAAGACTGGGTTCAGTGATAGAATTCAAGAACCTAAATAGTCAAAGAAACTGATAATTATTGCGACATCAAATAATCTAAGTTAGACAAGAATAAGAAAATGAGAGAACCTAAAGGACTCATACACTCATTCAAATGATTCGAAGTCACTAGCAATATGCAAAGGATTTGGAATTTTTTTGGGATATCAGGTATTTGAATATACCCTATGATAGGATCTACCAACTCTCGGTACAAGATCGCCTAACATAAATAAGCGACATGAAGCTCTACCAACGAGTCCTACCGAAGGCTCTTGAACCAGGTGGGAACGCAGAAGATTCGGTCATATCTAGGAGAATCCTAATTAGAGAGGAGATATGATTCAAACCTATCTTAGAATAGATCTCGGTTTCGAGATCAGGTCATTATAATTATATAATGATGCTAGATTAGACGGAAAAGATCATCCACACTTGTAATCACTCACATTATCAATACACGAATACTCTCTCTCTCCCCGTGGACGTAGATCTTATTCATAGATCGAACCACGTAAATCCTTGGTGTTCTTGCGTATTTAATTCCCCTACGAAATTCAGATCGATCACCATATTCACGACTTTTATTTGTTTTAGTATATTGGTGAGTGAAACCGGGTAGGTGTACCTATCCTTCTTTTCCTGAATTCTCAACAAAGTTTGCTAAATCAACTTAACCTTTTTCCCCTATTACAGCATCATCTGCAGATTTCTAAACGCCGAGAATGTCGCCGCGCATAGAATCAGCAAGCTTCCAAAACCGTTGTCGCGACTTGTTCAGGTTCTGCTTCTCGCAGATTTCCCAAAACCAAATTCGAGCCCTTTCGTGAAATCATCGCCATGTCTGCTGTAGGATATTTCAATGGCAAAATTGGCTCGGCGAAAGCAACTTTCCAATTTCATCGAGAAAGGTTTTGCGTCGTGAACAAGAAGAGGAACCCTAGCTTCTTCCTCATCATGATAAAATTTCGTCTGTACCTGAATTCTTCTAACAACTCCTGATCTCAAGAGCTTCCTATCATTCCAACTAGCATTATCAGCGGTTATCTGCGAAACTTTCTCCTCTTCGTGATGGCTTGTTTTCAATCAGATTCCTCGTGAGGCAATGAAGAATAATTTCTGCTTCTCTTTCTTCCATCGTTTCTCTCTCTACCGTAGTCTCTCTCCACCATGGTTCTTTTTCAAAAACTAATTTTATTTTGGATATTTCTTGTATTAGCGTACTCGATTAAGAAAATGGATGTCGGGGTGGGTACCCGATATTTTCTGGTATGATATCTGACCCGTGTCAAATAGACACTGCTACTAATGATTTAATGGATGAATTCATCAGTTATGTTCAAAATTCATAAGGAGCGAAGATTACATCTTTTTTAATACATTAAATTTCTGGACAAACACAATGATTTATATGTCTTCACATTCTCATGCTCTCACAATATATATATATATATATATATATATATATATATATATAGACACAAAAAATACACCTTTATATAAATTAGGAGAGAGTGTGGGCATTGCATATTACCCATGAACTTCACATTAATTAATTAGAGTTAAATAATTATAAGAATTTTCACAATGATATATAATAATTAATACCAAAAATTTGAAAAATTATTTTTTTCATGTACAAACTCCCAAATAAATTTTTAATACAGTGATGGAAGATGAAACTAGATAAATTTTTATGTATATCTAATAAATAATATATTTTTATTTTAAATATATAATATTATTTTATAGAATTACCTTAAAGTTATAAATATAATATAAAGTCTATATTTTATAAACAAAACATTTATCTATTAGTATAGATACAAATTTTAGAGAGGCCTATATTTTTCGAGGATGTGCGATGACAGCTTCAATGCCCTCAATGGCCAACCTACCCTGCATGCGTAATTGATGATGCAACATATAGAAATTCGAAGTTAAATATCAAATGAAGTATTGATTAGATGCTCATACATTTTTTTAAATATTAGTATTTATCATAATCGCACACATGATATCAATTTAGTGAAATTTATTAGTAGATTTGAATTAATAAGAGTTAATCATGTTTTGTATCCTTAATTTTTAATGTTTTTAAAAAATATCTTTAATTAACTTTTTTTAAGAAAAAACGTTCAACTATGGAAAAAGTTTAATCTGTGTCCCCCTTTACAAAATTCAACGACAATATGATAAATCACTTTATCAAATTTTTTAGATGGATTATTTGTAGATTTTGTTTCCCACGTAAACATTAAGATGACATCATTTTGATGTTTAGATGAGTAAAAAAAAACTAGAAATTATATCTCAACGCAGTAGCCCTTCTCCCACCTCCTCTCTCTTCTCAATTTACGGCAATTAAACCCCTCATTCTCGTAGAATTCCACCGCCTCCAGAATCCGACGTGGACGTCGACGAGTCGCTCCCTCGCCTGCCACCTGACGTGTTAGGAATTCAACCCAAATCCCACATCGAAAAATTGACCAAGATGGTCTAGTATATATTGAAAAATTTCACTCTACTATTATGTGACTTTTGGGGTTGAGTCCAAAAACAAATCCATACGGGTTTGGCCCAAAGGGACAATATCATATTAGTATATAGTTGGGAACGGCTCGTAGTCCAACATGACGCCACCTCAGTCGTCAACAGGCCACTGTACGAGCAACCACTCTCATCTCAGATTTTGGTCAATTCCCTTCCCAGTTCCAGCGACTCACTACCACACTATCGAGCGTTCTGCGCAACCCCGATCGACCTACATTCTCTCCCTCTAAGATCTGTTACCAGAAACCCACAGAAAACCGTCTCACCTCTCGAATCCCTACCCTCTTCGCTCTTTTTTTTTTGGACGTACGATCGAAAACAATAGTTGCGACCGTCGTCTCAGCTCTCGATCAGAATCAAGGTCGTCGCCGCCGATCCGACACCATTGCCCTTCCCGACATCCTCCCTGACCCAAAGCAACAACATCAAGATGCCTTCTGCTATCTCTTCCCCTCTTCTCTAATTGTGGATGACGGCCAGTGGCAAGGCCGTTGCCACCCCGACACCGATAAAGCTACCTCCGACCTCTCTCACCCTCTCGGTCAACCAGTCACCCAACAGCCAAAATTGAAGAGGATAGCAGCACGGTTTGTATATGCTGCACAATGGTGAGCTAAAGAAGATGGCGAGACGAGTGTGCATACATGAGTGTCCGCCACGTGGCAAATACATAAGAAGTATTGCAAGGCATTGACGCAAAAGATCCGAAGAATATATTGCATGCATGAGGAGGCGGTTATTCATTAGTAAAGCCGTTCGAGGGTTTGTTATGTTGTTAGGAGGATTCATTAGTTTGTTGCATTGTTACAATGCTACTACTCGTGTATTTTACATTCGTCCCACGCATCATTATAAATGGATGCAATACGTTTGTACTCGGTGATTTTGGCGAATATAATAAAATCTTTCCTTTGTTTTCTCCTACATTCTTTCTTCCGAAAATCTTCATGGTACGAGCCAACCATATTTTTTGCTAATGAAAATTGAATCTCAAGGAACACAATGGTTAAAAATCGAAGAGTAGGGTGGAATGAAATCGTCGAAGAAGAGGAAGGATTCAATGAGGAAGAAGAAACGAGATCAATGGAAGCAAAGAGACTAGAAGGCGAAGGAAATCTTGATTCACGGATGAATCACGATAAGCAAATTGAGGAAGCATTGCAATTACACAATGCCGATCACCCGGAATGCGGTGGTACATGCTCGGTTGAATGGGAGCAACTTCTTAAAGCGGAGTAGGTCCATCAAGAGAGCTCTTGAGCGAAGAGTAAACTCGAATGCTAGACGGAAGTCTACTAGAAGCGACGCAGAATCACCACACTACAAGCCTTGGATTAAGGCTGATTACATGGTATCATCTTGGATCATCAACTCCATCTCGAAGGAGCTAGTTGATGCATTCGTTCATATTGATTCCACCAACAAACTTTGGAAGGCATTGAATCAAAGGTTTGGAAGAAGCAATGGACCGAAGATTGCTAGGCTACAACGAGAGATAAGTGGATTTTGTCAAGGTAATCAAAGTGTTCTTGTCTATTTCAATAAGCTCATGGCTATGTGGAGTGAGTTGGATATGATCTTACCACCATTGATGTGCACATGTGATGCTCGAAATTCGACTATGGAGAGAGAAGAAAATCAGAGGCTCATGCAGTTTTTGAACGGATTAAATGATGGATATGAACAGTCTAGAAATCAGATTCTGTTCTTAGATCCATTGCCAACCGTTGACAAAGCTTATTCATTGATACTTCAAGTTGAGGATCAAAAACTATCGAATGATAGTCTTCCTGATATAAGTAATGCCATGGCTATGAATATAGGACAACATTACAGTGAAAAAGGAAGCAGTCAAGGAAAGCAATACAATTTTAAACCGAGAAGAAGCAAGGAGGAAAGGATGAGTTTGTATTGCTATCACTGCAAGAAGAAAGGTCATGAAGAGAGGGAATGCTTTCAACTACATGGATTTCCAGAGTGGTTCAAGAAATTAAAGGAGGCAAAGGAAAGATTAAGGGTTAACTTTGCAGAAAATCAGAAGGAAGACAGTAAGAGCAAAAGAGAGATGGAATTATCTGACAACGGTAATGGTATTGAGAAAATTATCCAAGGAGAATTAGCCAAATGTATGGGGCAATGGATGAACAAGGGAGGTGATAATCCAGTTCAGCAGAGTTTTAATGTGACAACGATACAAGATAATCTGCATGACCAAGATGAATTCAAAGGACATTATGCATTCAGCGTTCTCAATGGAATAGAGAGAGAACAGTGGATCATAGACTCCGGAGCAAGCACGCATATTTGCTGCAATCCTAACTTGATGAGCTCGAGAATACAGTTAAAAGTGCCTCAGGATATACATTTGCCGGATGGAAGCATGAAGAGAGTCAGTTACAAAGGAGATGTTGAAATTAACGATGATATCACTCTTGAGATGTTTTGTTAGCTCCATCTTTCACTCACAATCTGATTTGATGGCTCAATTGGCAAAGGACAGCATTGCTAGGTGTTTATTCTTGAAAACTCATTGCTTAATCCAAAGTACAAAATCGATCATATTATGGGAATGGGAGAGCTTCTTTGAAATCAGTACATTCTTTGGTACAAAGAACAGATGCAACGCTGTATCTAACTACTCAACGAGGATCAAGGAATGGCATGTCAAGTTGGGACATCCCTCTATCAAAACTATGAGCCAAATACCAAATATCAAAGAAGAATTTGCAAGGCGGTGATATGGAGAGCGAAAACTGTGAGGTATGTGAAAATCTAAACAAACTCGTTTACCTTTTCCTATTTTACATAGGCGAACTACCTCATTATTTGAAATGGTGCATATAGATGTTTGGGGGCCCTATACAGTTGAATGCATAGATAATGTTAAGTTCATGGTTACGATTGTAGAGGACTATGGTCGTGTTACATGGACGTACTTGATCAGTTCGAAAGATCAAGTATTTTCAGTGTTAAAGCAGTTTTTTAAAATGGTGAAAACTCACTTTGGGAAGGATATCAAAATTTTGAGATCGGATAATGGCTCGAATCGTGAACAAAAGCGTGGCTCATTTGTTGTTAGAGCATGGAGTTATGCATCGAAGTCGTGTGTTTACACCCACAACAAAATGGAATTGTAGAAAGGAGACATAGAAGTCTACTTCAAATTGCTAGAGCATTGATGTTTGAAAGCAATGTACCTCATAAGTTCTGGACATATTCATTGCTTACTGCTACTTGGTTGCTAAATAGACTGCCGAGTCAAGTATTAAACTGGAAGAGTCCATATTCTTTATTATATGGAAAAGAACCTGTAATGGATAGTATATATTCTTTTTGGTTGTCTTGCCTATGCTGCGAATACCACTCCACATAAATCAAAGTTTGAAAGCAGGAGTATAAAGAGTATTTTTTTGGGGTATGCTGCCTTCTCCAAAGGATATATGTTGTTTGATATGGATACTTCTCAAGTATTCATATGTAGAGATGTGAAGTTCATTCCACATGTTTATCCGTTTCAATCATCATCTCTTCACACTAATGATCCAACACCTATCATATCTCCATATGGTGTTCCAAATCAATGTGATTTTCCAGTAGATTCTGATGTGCCTACTTCTCCTCGACCTTCGATGCTCGAGGATACAGAGATAAGTGAATCTGGGGATATCATTGCCACTGATGTCAGACGGAGCTGCGAGGAAGTCACAACCTCCCGCTGGATAAGCGACTTTGTCACTAATACTATACCTACGGTATCACGTGTTCATCATCTGAGCATAAGTCATCGATGCCTATCACACCACCCACATTTCCCTATCGGGTTTACGCTTGTCTCACTCCACAATACTGCGCCTTCTTAGCTTGTATATCTAACCCGCATGAGCCAGCTTCATATAGAGAGGCGAATTTGTCAGAAGCATGGAGAGAAGCCATGCGAAATAACAGCTCTTGAAGAAAACAATACTTGGTCGATCACGAGCTTCGAGTGGAAAGAAACCAATTGGTCGTAAGTGGGTGTACAAGGTTAAAACCAATGCAGATGGTACAGTTGAACGATTCAAAGCACGGCTTGTAGCAAAGGGTTACAATCAAAAGTATGGTGTAGATTACACTGAGGTGTTCTCTCCGGTTGAAAAGTTGGTGACTGTAAGATTTCTTATTGCTGTTGCAACTATGTTTAAATGGTCTATTCATCAAGTGGATGTGAATAATGCCTTTCTACATGGTTTTTTGCATGATGAGATATACATGATGCCTCCACAGGGTTATACTCGTGCGAAACCAGGCCAAGTATGCAAATTGGTTCGAAGTTTGTATGGATTGAAGCAAACTTCAAGGGAATGGAACTCTGAATTCTGTTCTCATTTATTCCGATTTGGTTTTGTCCAATCATCTCACGATCATTGTTTATTTTTCAAAGGAACAGCAGAGAAGTTGATCTGTCTTCTTGTGTACGTAGATGATATTCTTCTCACCGGAAGTGATGAGGACAGCATCACGGAAGTTAAACATTTTCCAATACGTGTTCACTATTAAAGATCTTGGATCAGCCATTATTTCTTGGGATGGAAATTGTGCGTGGTCCTTCCGGTACTTCTCAATCAATCGAAAGTACATACTTGATCTTCTCAAATCTGTTGGTCTTCTCGGATGTCGCCCAGCCAGCACTCCTTTGCCTGCGGGAATCAGTCTCTCTCAAATGGGGTCTGAACCAATGGAAGATCCTGATACATTTCGAAGGCTTGTAGGTAAACTTTTGTACCTCAATCTTACCCATACGACATTAGTCATGCGGCTCAAGACTTAGTCAATTCGTTGCTAACCCTTGCAAACATCATTGGGATCTGCGATTCATGTTTTGAAATATCTCAAAGGTGCCTCTCTCGGTCTATTTTTTCCCAATCGATGGTTCATTTAAGCTCAAAGGTTATTGTGATGCAGATTGGGCTACTGTTCGATTCACGTCGATCTTTAATGAGCTATTGTGTGTTTTCGGATTGCCTTATCTCCTCGAAATGCAAGAAACAAACCATCGTTTGATTTCATCACCAAGTCGAATATCGGGCTTTCGGCCCACCGCGCGAGCTCCTTTCGATTTCTATATTTGTGACAATATTGGGATGACTATCTCTCGCCTATTCTCTCCTATGTGACAACCAGTGCCATCCATATTACGAAAAATCGGGTTTTCATGAGCGAGGCGAAGACCTCGATATTGATTGCCACTGCTCGGGATCAATATAAAGCGGTTTATAATTCCTTTATATGTTTCAACTCATCTTCAACTTGTCGATGTCTTCACAAAGGCTTTATGCGGACCACGACCGTTTTCTACTTTCCAAGCTCGGCTTGGTTGATATCCATGCCAGCTTGCGGGGGTGAAGAGGATAGAACACGGTTTGTATATGTTGCACAATGGTGAGCTAAAGAAGATGGCAGATGAGTGTGCATACATGAGTGTCCGCCACGTGGCAAATACATAAGAAGTATTGCAAGGCATTGACGCAAAAGATCGAAGAATATATTGCATGCATGAGGAGCGGTTATTCGTTAGTAAAGCCGTTCGAGGGTTTGTTATGTTGTTAGGAGGATCATAGTTTGTTGCATTGTTACAATGCTACTCTCGTATTTTACATTCGATCCCACGATCATTATAAATAGATGCAATACGTTTGTACTTTCGATGATTTTGGCGTAATATAATAAAATCTTTCCTTTTGTTTTCTCCCTACATTCTTTCTTCCGAAAATCTTCAAAATGCAGCACCAACAACTCCTCCGCCCCGCCTAACTGGCTGTCACGAGCAAGGGTCCGGCATTTGAGATAGAGATTTCACGAAAAAACATCAAATAACAATCAGGATATCGTATCCGTATCACGAAAAAACAACAAATAATAAATATAAAGGGTTCATCATTATTCATGCAACCAAATAGATGTAAGAAGTCGGATACAAATTAATAAAATAATAACAAGAACAAACTAAAACAAATCTGAAAAAAAATATTAAAGTAAAAGAATGATCTTAGGGAATGTAATAATAAAATAGAAAATCATACAATCAATCTATAGCTCTATTAACCACAATTAAGTCAATTCAGACGAAGAATCATGTAAATAACACGTCTCATAGATCGGGCAGTCTATAATAGTAGATTAATATATGTTCTATCTCCGTTAGGTCTCAAGAACACATAAAAACTTCCAAAAACACATGAGATTTATTCTCCTACAATTAACTCTAAAACTTTCAAATCTTTAGATTAATTGTATTATGAATTTATGAATTCGATCACCTAATTAAAACCGTTAAGTGTTTCATCAGGCAATTAGCATACATCAATAATGATATGTTATTTAACATAAAACAACACCAGGATCATAAACTGATAGATAAATAGACTTCATAGATTAATCACATAAATTTCTGCTACATAATATAAGCCCTAGAATCAATTAAAATTTAATTACCCATGACAAGAATTAAATAAAAAATAAAAAGAAACATCAACTATTATTATTATTATTATTATTATTATTATTATTATTATTATTATTATTATTATTATTATTATTATTATTATTATTATTATTATTATCAACAACACCAATACATATATACATACACACATGACACAACATAAGGTGTCTCTAGTTACGTTTGTTATGTTGCCAAAGAAGTCTTATTTTGTTTCAAACAAAAAAACAAAAAAAGTCTTATTTTTTATAACTAGACAAGTGAATCGTAAAAGGAATACTAATTGCAAGTGGAACTTAGAAATGCTAGGTATGTATATGGAATCGTGGCCGCAGCGATGGCGATTCCAGTATTTCACAGCGATAAGCTGCAGTGTGGTCTATCGTGGACCTATTCTGCCAGCCGTAAGATGTTATCCATTCTTTTTGCGGGCTCACTCTCTTTCCAAATGCTGTTTTTTTTTCTCGACTTCTGATAGTCGATTTTTTATAAGCTTATTTTTGTTTAACTTTAATATTTGTATTTAATTTAATTTTATAATCATTAAGTAGGACTTCACTATAATTATAATTATTTTATACATTTAATTCACGATGTTTTAATTAAATGCAAGGTTCATTATTCCAAAAATAAGGTATATAATTTTTCTAAGTTTTAAGAATAAATATTATTTATAATCTATTGTATAATAATAATTTTTACTTTTACAATAACCATATGACATATTCAAAATTATTTTTTTATAATCAATGTACATTAACAGTGAACTAAGGAGAAGCAACAATAAAGACTGAAGATTAGATAAATATAACATGAAAAATGATTTTTTTGTAGTGATATATAGGTCATACAATATATTTGTCATTATGTAGAAACATATATTATGTTGTGCTTTCTCAGGTGTAAGTGTCTCGGTGAGTGCCACGAATTTCAGTGTAAAATGTATAAGGAAGTTTTCATGCATGAAGAGTCTAAAATAGAAATGATATCTTAAAGATCCCCAAGATATATCCATGAGATCTTTTGAGATATATCTGAAGAATATGCTTCCTTTGGTTAGTTTTGGATTTGTATATATTCCTCAGCAAGAAAATAATACAACAAGAAAAATTTGAAGAGATCTAAAACTTTGCAAGTGAACTCTGTATCGATCTATGAACATGTGAAGCCTTTCACCGCTGCCGCTTTGAGCATATATGTTTTAGTTATTCACGCTTACAATTGCACCAAAAGATTGTGAATGATCTTCTTGTAAAACGGCACTAAAGTCTTGAGCATAGTATTAAGGGGGTGTTTGGCTAAGCTTATTTTAAAGAGCTTATAAGATGTTTCAAGAGTTTATAAGATGTAATGTCTCAAGAACTTATAAGTTGTTAAAGTGTTTGGATAATTGATCTTATAAGCTAGAGAAATAATCGTGAGTTTAGAGATAAAATTGACGAGAAATGAAGTTGGTAGTGTATATGTGAAATAACTAACTATAATAAGATTATTTTAGTAAAATTGGTTGTTTATAAACATGAAAAAATAAGTTGGGGTTGAAGAACTTATTTTTAGAAGTTTATGTTCGTCGTATTGGATCTTATTTTCACAAACATAAGTTGTTTAGGAGTTTATTTTGCCAAACGCTTTGCAACAGCTTATAAGCTCCTAAACAACTTATAAGTTGTTTTGAAGAGCTTATAAGCTCAGCCAAACACCCTCTAAGTGCAATTTAACATACTCACAGTTGCACAGTCTTAAGAATAGTGTTGCGTGGTGAAATTAAACAAGATAAAAAAAATTGAAATTGATAAATAAATAAAATTCGTGACCGGAATTTACAATGAACAGCTTAACAATCTTCAATCCTAACTCTTCGAAGTATAAAATCTATAAGTTATGAAAAAACTAAGTAAAAACATGTAAAATAAGGTCTTGGGTCTTAGGGAACTAAACAAGAGCCATATATATAGTTTTAAGATAAACCCCAGCTGAAAAATGATGAGAACATGAAAATTAGGAACTGGGCCCAAACTCGGATAAAATCGACAACCCCTCTCTGTCATTCTCTGTTTTTATCGATAAATTCGTACGTAAACGACGATCGCCGTTGAGGTCAATTCGAGATGGAGATTTCCGGTGACCTCCCTTGCATGAATGGTGATCGTTGTTTTTGTGGGATTTCTTTTGCAAAAACAACGACCAATTTGGTTTAATCGCTGTTTTTTATTTCTCCTTCGTTTCGTCCCAATTTTTGCCTGTTTAGCTTGATACTTCGATCTGTTTTTCTCAATTCTTGACCTCCGAACAGCCCGTTGCTCCTTAATCACTCCTAAGCACTCAAATTTTTGCCTGTTTAGCAAAAATATACTCAAACGTAACATCTTCATTATTATATAATAAATTCAACTCCAAAGACGTCACATTAGTGTACAAATTCACACATGCACAAAAAAATGAGTGACAGATGCCACAAGATGAGTATTTATCACAAACCAAAAATAAAATAATAATAATAATGATGATAATATTATTATTATTGTGCCATCTTGACCCTCTCAGAAACGGTTGAGACACAATTCATGCAAAATTATTTTATATTGTATAATGGGACGAAACATTCAAAACATTTTGGCCAAAACAGAATATAAGCATGCCATAATCAATTCTTTCACAAATTATCTCTGCCTAATTAATCCTACCTTGGTCTCACAAAACCCCACTTGCTATAATTCATAGCATAATCGGCGCCTAACCATCTCTTTTAATATGTTTTTAAAAATATTGCAATTATAATAAATGATCTCGTTTTATGGTACACTTTGGACAAATTTTGTTGTAAATTTTTCAATAATAAATGTTATCGTTTTATGGTTGAATTTTTTGGAAAAGTTATGATTACAATATATAAAATAATAACATAAAAGGTGATTTTGCAAAAACAATATGTTAAAAATTATGTGAAACTTAAATATTTGAGTAAATATTTTGTTATTTACAATAACTCGTTTTAGAATTCATATAAAGGGCATATTAACTCATGTTAGAAGAGGATATTATATCGAGGGGTGATGTAATGATTCTATTCGTGTTTTTTTTTTCAAAATTTGGTTCCTCATTTTTTATAAAGTGTTTTCAGTAGTCAAATTACAAATACCAAGGAAATAAAAAAAATTATTTTTATAACTTTATTAATTATCGTGATAAATGCATACAGATAATTAATTACTAAATTCTAAAAGTATTAAATAAAAATAAGATGTGAAGTATATCATAATTTTATTTTTAAATTAAAAAACTAAGATACTTATCAAAAAATCAAAAAAAATATGAAAATAAGACACTTAAAAAAACAGAGAGTATATTTTGAACTGGTCAATATATAAATCGGAGTGAAATGAAAGAGAATTTAATAGCATATAAATGAGGTATTTCATCTAAAATAATTACAAAAAATATAAAGTAAAGTCGTTGTAAGGGACGAGTAGGGGCTTCTATTCATTTTCCCCTTTAAATGTTTCTTTACCACATCCATACGTATTTACTAGTTGTCATTAAAAACAAGAGAACTATATTGACCTGATACTAAATGATCATTATCTCTCACAGGAAAATTATTGCATCAATCTATTTTCAGTTAAACTTTTTATCTTTAATTTTGCTGAGTTATACTCCCTCCGTCCTACCCAAGACGACTCATTTCTTTTTAGCACTGTTATTCAGGAGAAGTGTATAAAGTGATAAAAAGTAGGCAGGTCCCACAACTTTTGAAGAGATAATTATTTCCTAAAAAAGAAATAGATCATCTTGGATGGGACAGTCCAAAAAGGAATGCAGGAAATCTTGGATATGACGGAGAGAGTATTAAATTGAGTTTTGAGAGTCGAAATATAGATATTATCCATTCAGGATGTGTTTACTTTACATGATTAGGTTGGATAAATAAAATTAATTCAACATAATCAAATGTTTACTTTTAATGATTAACATTTGAGGATATCTCAAAGTTCGAAATTATTTTAATCATTTGAATTGTTTTCCACTGATTTTAATCCAACCAATATAGGTGAGATTGAAATAATCCTTCAAACAAAGAAAGAATTATTTATTTTAATTTTAATCATCTACTAATCCTTTATAGTAAACAAATGATTGATATATAAAAATTATCTTGTCATATATTTAATCCATCAAATATTCAATCCTCTAAAAAATAAAAAATAAATACTCCCTCAAAGTTTGAATGATCTAAATACTATCAGTATAAAACTTCAATACTCCGTATTTATCAGTGGCTTATTTTTTAGGGTAATATTTGTTGGTGTTAGTTAAAGCTCCGTCTAATAGAAACTGATGTAGCCGTTTAATATCCACGTTATCTTGAAAACTGAAATCCTTTTAAAATTAATAATAAAAAATGTGGTTTTCTATACATTAATTAATTAATTTATTTTTAAAATGGTACTGTTATATCATGCGAGCTAGCTAAGTGTATCATGCATGGTTAGATACAAAGGCAAAGGTTAAGAATGAAGCAACAGAAAGATAACAACATAGTGCGTAACAAAGGACACGTGGAAGTGGTTAGTGGAAGCAGTTAGCTTAATAATGTTTATTGGATATGAAGAAGGTCGACGGAAGAAGAAGTGTATTACTATAAATAGTGGAAGCTTTGTAAAGAGAGGAGCTTAGAAAATGTATTCGATTCTCATTAATTCACATTCAATAAAACTTTCCCATTTAATTGTCTTCTTCAAAACTCTCGGTTTCACTTTAGTTTTGTAGAATTTGATAACTTTTGAGGTGACCATTTAGTTGGATACAACAAGTGGTATCGAGCAGAAATCACGCCGACCGCATTAGAGCAATTCATGCCCGAAAAACAAGAATGGAAGCAAGAGTATCCAACATTGAAACACAAGTTGCGAAGATCCAAAGCAAGAAGGAATCCATGATAACCATGATACAAGCACAATTTGAGGAAATGAGAAAAGAAGCACGAGCAAAAAAAGAATGAGCATGGCGGTGGAGACGAAGAGATAGACGAATCCGTAAGAGAAAAGAGAGAGAAACACACACCATAGTAAGGAGAAGGTAATTCACTCAACCAAAATCTTTTCTTGTCGATGCCAAAATTGGAGTTTCCTAAGTTTCATGGAGACAATCCAATGCAATGGATTAGGAAGTGTAGTAAGTACTTCGCAAGAATCCAATGAATGAATCGAGAAAATTTTTACTGCGGCTATGTACATGGAGGGTTGGATCTATGGTATCTAGAATATGTGGAGGATAGAGGAATTATCATGGAAAAGTTTAGTGATATGGTGATCGATGATTTGCAGAGGTCAACGGGTTGAATTTGGTGTCGTAATTAATCGCCATTCAAGAAACGGATGTAGCAACATACACCGAAAATTTGAAGAACTCAAAGCCTTCATTGCAGTGAGTAATAGAAATCGGATGAAGAATATTTCATACGATGTTACATAGGGGTTTGAAAGATGAAATATCAAGCATTGTAGAGATGTTCGAACCAAGAAATTGGAGCAGCTATCAAGTTAGCTACTAGACAAGAGTTGCGGTTGAGAGTCGTGGGAAGAGGAGTTCGACAGATCACTAAAGGGGCGACTACAGTTGGAAGAGAACAAGTGAGATCAATAATGGAGCTAAAGAATCGAAAGCCTTCCGAAACCACCAACTTCAGAAAATTATCACCGGTGAAATTGAAGAACGAAGGAAGAAGCGGCTATGTTTCAATTGCGATGAGCCGTATCAATTGGGCCATAAGTGCAAAAGCTATTCACCATAATATGTAAAGGCGAGGAAGATGAGGCGAACTCGATTCTACACGACTTGGAGACGGATGAGGAAGATCTACAAATCTCTTTGAGCGCCCTGGTGGTCGGTCATACACAGACACCATAAGAATCCAAGGCAAGGTGGGCAATCATGCGAACACAAGATTAATAGATCTGGGAGCACACATAGCTTCTTAGATCTTGGTGCACAAAGGATGAAATGCGAATTGGAATACACGAACCCATTATTGGTAAATCGCTATGGAGGAGAGATTAAATGTAACACACGCGCCCAAGTCGGAATGGGAGATGGTAATCGCAAATTCAGCGCCCATTACGGATTCTCCAACTAGGAGGTCAGGACATGGTTGTAGGAGTAGACCATCGAGACAAATGGGGCCTATTACTTTTGACTTCAATGATCAATGCATCACTTTTCGAAAGAAGACAGAGCGGTCGTCTTGCAAGGCGAAGACAAGAAGTATCAATAAGAATGATCTCACCAAGCAAGCATCGTAAAGCTATCAAGAAAGGCAAAGGAACTTTATTTGGCCGCCTATATATGTTGAGCGCAGACAAGGTGATTCAAGATTGCAAACCCAATAAGAAATGATCCCATTGCTCACACAATACACAGCCATCTTTGAGACACCTTCTGAGCTACCACCACAACGGAGTCACAACCACGTAATCATGTTGAAGCCGGACATCTGCACCTTCAAACAGAGAGCATACAAGTATCCGTATTCACAACGAGTGAAGGTGGAAAACTCATTCAAGAGATGCTTCATAATGGAATAATCCAAAGATAGTACAAGCCCTTCTCCTCTCCAAGATATTAGTAAAAAGAAGGACGGTCGTGGCGATTCTCGTATTGATTACGTAAAATTAAATTCTCTCACAATCAAAGATAGCTTCCAATACCTTTGATCGACGACCTTCTTGATGAATTAGTGAGCAACGATATTCTCCAAGATTGATCTCCGGCGAGGATATCACCAGATTTGTATGCACGAAGAAGACGTACACAAGACAAAGATTTGTCACGGCTAGTGGGCTGTATGAATTCAAGGTTATGCCCTTCGCCTCACAAACGCACTGCTACGCTTCAAGCTCTCATGAACTCGCCTTTAAGCAACACCTCGGTCGATTCGTGCTCGTATTTTTGATGATATATTGGTATATAGTAAATCGTGAATGAGCATTTGCAGACCGGAAGTCGTCTTCATCAAGTTACACGAAAATAAGTTGTTTGCAAAGGCATCCAAATGTGTATTTGGGTAGACTCAAGTAGAGTATTTAGACCATATTATCAAGATTAAAGGCGTGGCCCTGCACTCCACGAAGATTCAAGCGATGGTGGATCGCCCAAACCACAAACACCTTGAAAGCATTACGTGGTTTTCTGATTAACCGGTATTATCGAAAATTCATCCGCAATTATGGTACAATAGCGAAGCCACTTAACAACCTCACGAAGAAAGGGGATTCCAATGGTGTGAGGATGAAGCGAGCCTTTCTCACATTAAACGAGCTATGACATCGGCCCGGTCGGCACTTCCGCATTTCAACACGTTATTTGTGTTAGAAACCGATGCCTCTTACAATGGTATTGGTGCGGTTCTTATGCGAATAATCACCCATTCGCTTATCACCAAGCTTTGGCTCCAAAGAATAAAGGTTTTCCACGCACGAAAGAGTTCTTAGCTATTATATTAGCAATCGAGAAATGGCGTTCTTATTTGCTTCATGCGCAGCTTTGTTATACTGGACTGCTCATCAAAGTCTTAAACACCTTCGAGCGTAAACCATCAACCCCCGCAAAGATAAATACTTGACGAAATTGTTTGGGTTTGATTGCGGGATAGAGTATAAACGAGGTTGACAACAAGGTTGCGGACGATTATCCGTAAGGACGAGCCTCGTGGTAAGTGCCATGCTATTACCGTTTATTCACCGTCGTGGATGGGGAATTAATCGCGCTATGAAGGTGACGAAGTGGCTCGAAGCAATGACCGCATGTACGATCACTCCTTACAACTGTCATTTGTTTTCAGATAATGGAGGACTCTTGCGGTATAAAGGAAAGTTATTTGTGGGCAAGAGTGGCAACTTACGCACAAAAATCATGGAGTATATGCATAGTTCTAACTATGGTGGACATTCGGCATTAACGCCACGCTCCAACGAGCGAAGTCTATATTCTTATGGCCGACGTTACGAGTGGACGTGCAGGAGATGATCACGAGTTGTCATCGCCAATTAAGTAAACATGAATCTTGAGATCACCAGATTGCTGCAGCCACTCCTATACCGCATCAAGCGTGGCAACATATAACAATGGATTTCATTGAGGGCTTCTCTTCAAATGGTAAGAATTCCATTTGGGTTATCGTGATAGATTCACTAAATATGCACATTTTGTGGCTCTTCAAAGACCCATACACAAAGATCTCATTGTGCATCGCTTTCCTCGACACGATATATAAACTTCATGGGTTGCTCTCAAGATTGTATCCGATCGTGACCGCATTTTCACTAGTCACTTTTGGAGGAATTGCTTATTTCATTGGGTATTAAAAGATTTGAGTACGGCTTACCATCCCCAAACCGATGGTCGAGTGAAAGAGTAAACCAATGCCTCGAAACTTACCTCCGATGCATGTGTGGTCAAGCTCCTAAGAAGTGGATTTCTTGGTTACCATTGGTGAATTGCACACAACACGTGCTATCACACGGCAACACGGTTCACTCCATTCAAGCTCTATATGGGTACAAACCTACACCAATGGCGCTGGCATCATACACGAGCCTCGAGTGATTGGCGAGAGGCTACCGTAAGGGATAAACCGGACATCCGGTTATAACTTAAATGCAACTGCAGAAGCGCAAGATCGTATGAAAGTTTCTACCGATCGAAGAGTAAACATAGGAATTCAGATTGATGATTGGGTGTATCTTAAGTTGAAACCCTATCGCCAGCCTCTCACCGGTTGCACAAGACATGGAAATTAAGTCCTCGATATGCAGGACTGTTCCGTGTTACTCGGCGAGTTGGCTTGGTCGCTACGAACTCGATTACCTCCCACTTCAAAATTACATTCGGTATTTCATGTTAGCCTCCTCAAGTGCTCGTCAAACCTAATCAATCTGTCACGCGTCGTTACGAGTTTGATGATGATGGCAAAGTAATGCTTATTCCAGTTAAGGTCTTAGCCGAAGGCTTGTTCGAAAAAAATAACCCCCGCCTCAAGTACTAGTGCAAAGGGTCCCATTTACCGGAAGAGGAAGCGACTTGGGAAGACTTCTTAATCATGAACGACAAGTTTCAAGATTGTTTATGACTTGAGGGCAAGTCATGTGTGAAGGAGGGCGTGTTATATCATGCGAGCTAGCTAAGTGTATCATGCATGGTTAGATACAAAGGCGGCGGTTAAGAATGAAGCAACAGAAAGATAACAGCATAGTGCGTAATAAAAGGACACGTGGAAGTGGTTAGTGGAAGCAGTTAGCTTAATAATGAAGCGGTTGGATATGAAGAAGGTCGACGGAAGAAGAAGTGTATTACTATAAATAGTGGAAGCTTTGTAAAGAGAGGGAGCTTAGAAAATGTATTCTGATTCTCATTAATTCACATTCAATAAAACTTTCCCATTTGATTGTCTTCTTCAAAACTCTCTGTTTCACTTTAGTTTTGTAGAATTTGATAACTTTTGGAGGTGACCATTTAGTTGGATACAACAGGTACAACTATGGTTTTTTGAAATTGCCGGCAGTGCTCTCTCTCTAGCAAAAGAGTCTTTATTTATTTATATATATATATATATATATATATGTGTGAGAAAGCAACATAGCAAGTTATTTCTATTTTCTCCCACGCAGGCGCACAGGAGGGTCTGTTCAGTCGAATCTTCTGATTTTGTTTCTCTCTATTCGGCAATTGTATGAAATCAAAATTCTTTTTTTTTTGTTTAAATTAACTAGTAAAGAAATTCTGGATATTCTTTTGCTCAATTTAATTTTAAATAGAACATAGTGGTATGATGATGTTGATATATTAAACAGTGATGTCAACTTCTGTTGGATGAAGGTTTACACCGTTGTTCATATCTTAAATTGATAATTTTAGATTATTCTAATCTTAAATCGATAGAATCCATCTCTTGAAATATTAGAAATAATACAATTTGGACAAGTACATATTTAAATGTCTTAAGGTGATCTAACCTATTATTTTGGAGTGAATTAGTGTCATTTTGAAAAGTTAATGCACGGAATCGAAATATTTTTTTTGAAATTTGTTGAGAAACCAAATTGTAAATCAATCTTAATTTTATAACTAGAACTTACCTTTATACACAACGTAGGTATGGTCCCCAAGTGAGGGCTTACACTGTTACACACTTCACATCACAAGAACTTGATTTCCCTTTGGCAAAGGTTTCCAAGAAAAATCTAAAGAAGAGCCCATCACTTGAAAGTTCCATACCTTTACTTTTCTTTTCTCTTTTGAGTGTGTTCTCTTTGATGAAAAATGGTGGAAAATATTTTTAATTTTTTTTTCACCATTGTCATATTTTCTGTAGAGTAGATAATTCTTTCGATTAGGATGAAAAAAATTTATAGGGCAAAATCTCTTTCTCATTTTCACGCCAATTGTGAATAGGATTATCATGGGGGTTTGGTGTGATAACATTATCATGAGAGGATTGGTGTGATATATTTTGTTTCATACTCTAGAGAACATGTGATAGAAAAAGTGGGCACCACTAAAATGTGATAAAATTTCTCATCTCTCATTTTTCGAATATAAATTTGCAACTAAAGAGAACACGCCCTTATATATAGGAGGATCAATAAAAATTCCTCATTTCCTCCGTGATGACTTAAACCTCCAACCTAATAATTGGTAAGAGAGCTCTTACTAATTGAGTTGCGTCTATATCTTCACAAATTTTTCAAGCTATGGATTCACTGGCTTGGATCTTCTCTTGTCACAGCCCGGTTTGGCTAAACCTTACCGGACCGTGACTCGGGTTCGGGTTAAGTGAATATGACAAGAATAAGGTTTTCAACTCATTTCATCTATGAAGAAATATAGATGTTTTAGACAGAAACGAGAATCACGATGGAGCAAAATAGCAAATATATATATAAGGTTTCAAGGGTTCAACCAACAGTAACTTTTACATAGTAACAAAAAGATAACAGAGTCTCAAGAGGTCGACAATGAAATACGTGTGAGACATGCATGTGAAGATGCATTCTCAAGGTGAACCAAAATACATCATAGGTCTTGTCAAAATGTTCCGCTCAACTCCCCGCCTGCTCCATCACTCATTCAACCTCGCACATTTAAAAACAATATGCGGTGAGTACAAATAATGCACTCGGTGGACACATTGTCGAAAACATTTTTATTTTAGGAAATATTGTCGCCTCATCACAAGAAGACCTGAGGGTTTTGTTTGAAAAGGCCTGTTCTTACAAAATACATTTTCAATATTTTCTCAAAAGTCGACCGCCGGTCATTTTCATTTCACAACAACCACAACGATATTCCAAGTCGGTATGGATAACGCTACGGGAGGAGGCCCTTCACCTGGACGCAATCGATCGCAACCGGCGATTCGAAAACCGATCGCAATCCATGATTCAAGGTGATCGCAACCGCGATTCACTAATGTGTACACAACCCTAGCCGGGAATTTCTACTTACACCTCCAGCCTGGGATCCGACCGTAACTTCCTGTTGCCCTGTGCAACCCGAATGGACATATACAAAACATAAAACATTTTCTGGCAGACAATATCGTATCTCAAAATTTTGTAGTAAGCGAAGAATAATAAAGAAACATTTTTCAAGAAGCTCATAAAAAGTTTTGGTAAGAAAGCCCACATTTTGTTGAGATAAGAAAGCCCACAAAGGGTTTAGGTAAGAAAGCCCACATTTTGTTGAGATAAGAAAGCCCACCTCGAGAACTTTAAAGTTCTTAGGTCACTTAGGGTTTTACTTCAGTTTTCTCCTCTCCTCTGAGTCAAACCTTATCAATGTAAGAAACGAAATTTTAGCATATCATTATGCTGCGTAAGATTCTTCGATCCGAACCAACGTACGTACTATCCTTCCATTCATTTCTTTGTTCAAATCGTTCGACAGAGACAAACATAGTCTATAACGTTCTACGCGTCAAATAAGGCTAACGCCGGACTTATTTTGACATTTCCTAATCAATTAATGTCGATTATGAATTTTTCTCAATTTATAAGAGATATTCTACCTTTTAGCACATAATGTACATTTTAATGTACTTACGTAATGTAAGTTACATTGTTACTAAACGTACTACGTCACATAGATCACGTATTATCGAATTACGTGCCTTTTGACCTTGGTCAACGTTTTTTGTCAACAATTTTGACTTAGTCAATATTTAGTCAACAATTTTGACCTTGGTCAACTCAAAGTCAACATTTTGACTTTTTCAATTTCTTATGAAATTCTATTATTTTATGTGTAATTCTTGTTCTAAAAATTCCCATAAAATCATAATATGTCTAAAACATCATTTTGGATCAGTTTATGCAATTATCTCTCATAAAATAAATTTATAACATTAATACTTATAACCTATAGTTTTTGAAAACCCTAATTAAACTAAGCAAATAATTTCCAAAAATTCCAATAAATTCACATATCACATGACCATCTATAAGCATCCTTACTATAACATTATCTTTATTTATTGTGAACTATTGAATTTAATCTTCCTAAGTCACTTTTGAAAATTTGGACTTAGGTCCAATAAATTTTTAACAAATCCAATAAATTCATACAACACTATTTTATGAATCTACACTATCAATATGCTATGATAACACTCAAATATGGATTATGTCTCAACATATTATCATGTACTAATATTTTCGAAAATCATAGACTTAGGTACCAAAGTGTTCCAAAAATTCTACATAAATTCATACAAGCATAACTAATACCCTAGATTATGATTTCATGCTCCAATCATCAATTAAAATCATATTTATCAACATATTACACCTTCAAGTTTTCGGTCCACATATAAAATTTGATATGATGCTTGATTTTGTGATATAATTATACTATATGCTTAATAACATCATATAAGTACAATATCTAAACATATTAGCACAAGTTTCATGATTTTCGAAAATCACATGTATAAACTAAGCTTGTAACATAAATTTAACGTATATAATGAAGCTCGTAAGAAATCTAACCTTTGATCGGATTCGATCGGCGTCATGACGTTTATTCTATCTACGATCGAAGAATGCTTTGAAGAACACTCTATTTTTTCTCTCTATTTTCTCCTATTTCTCTCTATTTTCGGTTATGATGCTATGGGAGGGTAACTCCTATTTATAGGATTTATAAAGTGGGTTTAATCATTATTTTATAAAATATCTTATCTTATCAAATCTTATCATATCTTATCTTATCATATCAAATCTTATCATATCTTATCTTTACAACTCATCCTTAGGTCACCTTATCCCTTAATTAAACGATGAACCTTAGTTGTCACATAGTATAAAGTTTATCACATAGTATTTGTGCATGTGTAATTTTGGTCCCCACATAATGCTACCTTAGGTTACTTGTTTAATTTGATAACTATCACTAATTTACACCTAATACATGATAAGATCTTATCTTATCTCTACACAATTCATCACATGGTGTAAAACAATTTTAATCACATAAAAGAGTGATCTTTTCGCCACTACTAGAAGTCTCCATAGGTTACTTGTTCAAATTGGATTTTAACTCTATTTTACACCTAATACATGATAAGGTACAACTCATAGCCTTCATTAATTATAGGATAACCTTATCACATAAAATCTTATCAAATCTTTATAATTTTCGTCCACTTGTGTACAAGTGTTACCCCACTTGTGCCACTTGATATAATTCTATATATTATCCTTAATAATATTATTTTAATATAAAATTATCATAAGATCATAATTGGGTAGCAATTAAAATTAATTAACACTATAAGCTCACTTTTTGAAAATTAGGGTTACATGCTAAACATTTTATTTTCTTGTAATAAATAGCTAACACATAGCTATGTGACATATTATAATCTCTAAATGATGAATTTAATCATAGAAAAATATTTAAAACAATTTAGATTCATAAACCCTAATTTTAGGAAATTAGGGTTTTCAAACCCTATTTATTGGTACTTTTAAATTTATAATTCTCTAGCATTATTTTGATTATAAATAATGCTCTTGTATCATAAAATAATCATAGGAATTTGAATTTTATAATTCCATGATCGTTTCAACGAGTTATCGACTATCTCTAAAACCGACGCTCAAAACGCCTCAAAATATAACTAATTTGAAAATTCCATACTAAGGACAAGATTTTATCTTTTATGATGTTTATCACATTACTACACCCTTCTAAGAGATAAACATGACCTTATCTTATCTCTAAATAAAATATCTTAGTTTATACTTATCTTTAAAATGTAATTTTCAACCTTATCTTATCTCTTAAGAGTCATTATCAAATCTTATCACATCCACCTCATGCTTAGGTGTTCAAGATAACTATCTTATCATATACTATAAGATAAAAATGACAACTCATCACATAAAATCAAGTGATTCCATATTGAATCACAAATTAACCACTTATTCACCATATTTTCGAAAATAACAAATAAATAAGGAAAAATATTTCTTTTTCTTCCTTAGTGTAAATACTATCCTAAATATGCTTAAAAACATATTTAAAAATTATTTTTTCAAATTTTCAAGAGAAATTTTGATTTATTCAAAATCGCGATTCTGACGCTCACTTTCATACTGCGTTTCTATCGCATCGTTCCTTCTTTATTTTGAATTTTTTTAAGCCCGTAAATTCGGGTATTACATCTCTGTTGGGACATTTATGTCCCCATTCATACTTAAGAAAGAAACGAAAAATTAGGAAGAAAAGAACAACAATCTCAACACAAGAATTTAATATGGAAAACTCCAAAATCGGAGAAAAAACCACGACCCACAGAAGAAAAATTCACTATATAATAAATTTCTACAATCACACAGTATACCTCTCCCTCTCGACCCCCCTACACTATTACAAGCCTTTGACAAACTCTCACCCTTCTATCAAGATTCTCACAAGAGAAACTAAGAAATGAATTTAAATTAGAATTTAATCACAAGACTATAATGTAGTGATTGGTGCACTTGTAACAAAGAACTTGATGCTCTTTATATAACACTAAGGAGCTCCCACTTTTCTTACAAAATCAATGTGGGACAAGCTCTTTTATTTTAACACTAGAAATTCCAACAATCTTCATCTTGTTAAAATAAAAGATTATTTCATTATCTTCACCGACAATCATGATTCTTAACCCAAAGAACCATCATCATCAAAAAGAGAATAAACCTACTCCACCATATGAGTAGAACAATTAGAATCAACCATTCTAAGAATTTCCTTTGGCACATGTCGAATCTTGCTGACAAAAATTATGGTGCAACTTCTAGCTTTTGGCCATCCTAGAAGTTCTTCAGCCATCGACATAACTTTCACCACACACATTGCATCCATGTCAAACCAATGCATATGCAGTCCAACTAACATCATCACATCCTCATTCATGGAAGTTGGACATGCCATAAGGATGTTCATCTCTTTAAAAGAGATCCACCATCACAGAGTTAGCTTCATGGTTGGAGCTAGTTGTCGGATCCGCTCCACCTTGATCAGCTCCACCTGGACAGTTTCGCTTCGTATGCCCGGCTCTTCCATACTTCCAACAAACAACACCTTTGGAGGCCTTCTTCATCTCTTTGCTAAAAACCACCATTGCCAAATTTTTTGTTGAATTTAGCACTTCATTTGCAAGCCTTCTCTCCTCGGAAAGAAGCTTTCCTATTACTTCAGCAAAAATCAACGATTCCTTTCCATACATCAGGATTGGCTTCATGTGCTCATAGGAATGAGGAAGAGACAAGATAAGCCTTAACGCTTTGTCCTCATCTTCAATTTTCACTCCAATTGCTTCTAGTTCAGAGATAACACCATTAAGAGTACTCAAATGATCTGAAATTTTCATACCTTCATCCATCCGCATGGTGTGAAATTGTTCCTTCAGGTACAACCGATTTGAGATACCCTTTGCTTGGTATAGAGCTTCCAACTTTTCCCACAACTCTTTGGCACTCGAAATTTCATGTACATTTACAAGAACATTCTTAGCCAAACATAGACGCATACTCAGAATATCAAGAGACCTAGACCAAGCTCTGATACCATTGTTGGGACATCATGTCCCCATTCATACTTAGGAAAGAAACGAAAAATTAGGAAGAAAAGAACAACAATCTAAACACAAGAATTTAACGTGGAAAACTCCAAAACCGGAGAAAAAACCACTACCCACAGAGGAAAAATCCACTATATGATAAATTTCTATAATCACACAGTATACCTCTCCCTCTCGACCCTCCCTACACTATTACAAGCCTTTGACAAACTCTCACTCTTCTATCAAGATTCTCACAAGAGAAACTAAGAAATGAATTTAAACTAGAATTTAATCACAAGACTATAATATAGTGATTGATGCACTTGTAACAAAGAACTTGATGCTCCTTATATAACACTAAGAAGCTCCCCACTTTTCTTACAAAATCGATGTGGGACAAGCTCTTTTATTTTAACACTAGAAATTCCAACATTCTCCTTATGGAATGAGTTATCCCATATCTTAAGGATCACCTCGAACACAAAATATGTATCTGGCCAATTTATGGGCTTCAGGGTTTATAAAACTCCTTATTTTATAGAAGAATATAAATATTGTCATGACGTTAGATTTTTTTTTCAAGAATATCACAATTTTTAAAATTTGATAAATATATACACAATGTTTCACATTTTCCCATTAACTCCTGGAATTTGTAGTGTGAATTATAAGACACCCAACTATGATAATCAATGTTACTAATAAATAATATCTACTGCTGGGGTACATTAATAATTGTATGATTTTTCATCTCCTACTCCCATCGGTACATAAATATATATGTATCATGATACTATGTACCAAGTGTTGTAAATAATATTCCCTCGTCTCATTATTGTTGGATCGTTTTTCTTTTTGGACTGTCTCGTTAAATTCGTCGGTTTCCAAAAAAGAAAACAATTTTACACTAAAAAATACCTCGAATTTCGTGCCACACACTACTTTACACACAAAACACAACTATTCTTACTCTACATTTAAAAAGAAAGGGACCATGAATATCGGCACGAGGGAGTATATGGGTAATCATTGACTTCTGAAATGACACTGGTTATTAATAGCATTAATGATTGTAGTTTGTTGGTCCTATTTGTAGTTACACAGCCAACCACATTTACATGTAAGTTATAATATGAGTAGTTAAAGCCCTCAACCTACAAAATCTATACGAACTCTATATATAGGCAGCATGGACAGAATGCCATCCTTCTCTTAAATGAGTCGTCAATTTCCATTACTAAAATAACAAAATTAAACATAATAAACCTTTATCGTATTGAACTCAAATTGGTTTGGATTGTCGGGATGTGACTTCGTGTAGAAGTAGAACTACACCCATGTGATTAAGGGGAAATCTTATCTTTCTTTCTTTTCTTTTTTAAATTAAAGATAAAAACTTGTCACCATTGTATATCGTTGGACCTAATACTTATCACCTATACAATTTGTTAACTTGTAGTGGTATTTAATTTTTTCCGACAAGTTCATTTGATATGTGATGTGGATTGTATTTGTACAATTAAAGGTACACGAGATTCTTTGTACGGAAATCTTATCTTTCTTTCTTTTCTTTTTTAAATTAAAGATAAAAACTTGTCACCATTGTATATCGTTGGACCTAATACTTATCACCTATACAATTTGTTAACTTGTAGTGGTATTTAATTTTTTCCGACAAGTTCATTTGATATGTGATGTGGATTGTATTTGTACAATTAAAGGTACACGAGATTCTTTGTACGGCAAAGAAAAAATGCTAATACGATTTAATGTACGATATATATATATATATATATAGGGGTTAGTTATGGTGAGAAAGTTCTTTAATGCATTTAAAATAAGAATAATAAGACATCTTTCATATTGTGTTGCACAATCATACTTACTATATCACATATGATAGTTTAGCACATATTTCATCCATTCGTAAGACATACGCTAAATATATTAGTTTAGACATCTTTCATCAGAACAGAAGACCAAGAGTTATAGTGTTGCACAATAATACGCAGTAGCACACAAAACACAAAAACCAGAAGACACAGAAAATTAAATCTCAACCATTGATATAGCAAATCAAAGGCCAGATTCATTCTTATTTCCTACCAAATTATCCATTCCTACCGATCCATCTCCTATATATATATATATATATATATATATATATATATAGGGAGGAGAGTTAATATGAGAATTATTTTTATCATGAGAATATAAAATAAAAAATGATGAATTCAAAGTAAAAATAATGAATCTGATGGAAAAGTTCTTGAATAAAAAAATGAAATTTTCACGCCTCATGAGATTCGAACCCTGGGTGAAAATTCTGAATTTTTGGATTCAATAATTTTCACAGCGGATACATTAACAATCATAACTAATTCATTTTGTTCACAACGATTTTTCGTAGTTCTTAGTTCTCACGTTAAAAATAGTTCTTATTTAAACATCACTATATATATATATATATATATATATATATATATATATATATATGGGAGGGTTAACGTGAGAACCATTTTATCGTGAGAACGTGAGAACCAAAAATGATGAATTCACGGTGAAAGTTGATGAATCATTGGGAAAGTTCTTGAATCCAAAAATAGAATTTTCGTCCCTCATGGTATTCGAACCCGGTGAAAATTTCTAAATTTTGAATTCATCAACTTTCTTAACTGATTCATCAACTTTCATAATGAATTCATTTGATTCTTAGTTTTAGGATAAGAATGGTTCTTATTTGAACCAAACTCTATATATATATATATATATATATATATATATATATATATATATAGCGGATGGTTTCGTGAGAATGGAAATAAGTGTAGGAAATAGGAATAGATATGTAAGTCTAGACATCTTTCATATTTATGTAGACAATCGAATTACTATGTTGCATATATTAGTTTAGCACATATTTCATCTTTTCGTAGACATATGCTAAATATATTAGTTTAGCACATTTTTCATTGTAGCGTAGCACAATAAGGGTTCTAGTGTTGCACAATGATCGACGTAGCACACACAACACAAAACTGTAGCACAACTGAAATTAAATCTCAACCATTGATCCAGCGAATCAAAGGCTCAGATTCATTCATATTTTCTACCAAATTATTCATTCATATCTGATCCATCTCATATATATATATATATATATAGAGAGAGAGAGAGAGAGAGAGAGAGAGATGATGGATCAAGTATGAATGATTTTTTTGTAAGAAATAAGAATAAATCTAAATCATTGATTTTAGTAAATCAATGAACAAGATTTATTTTCATTGTTCTACAAATTATAACTATATGTGCTATAATTATTTTCTGTGTTTACGCCAAAGGTTTAATAAGTAATTTATCTTTAAGAATCAGTTTTTTCCTTAATTTAAGAAAAAGTACGATTTTATACTTATTTTTAGGGATTTGTTGTAAATTATCATTTAAATCATTATCTCAACATTATTTTAGTTTCAACTTAATATATACAAAATTATTTATGATTCAAGCTAGCAAATCCATGAAAAATTAGATAAAATAATATATATATATATATATATATATATATATATATATATTGATTCTATGTATGGTTCTATATAGCATTGATATAATAGTTTCATAGTATTTTTAATTATTCGCTGCATATGCCACTAAAATTTTAAAATTATTATCAATTTATTTTATATATTGTGCTTATTTTATTTTTGTTTTGTACATATGTTGTTACTCTAGAGGAATATTTTCTAGCACTTATTTACTTATTCATTGTATATAAGGTTTAATCTCATCAGGACAATAATTTTAAAAATTTTAATGGTATGTGCAACGAATAAGTAAAAAAATGTTATGAAACTGTTATATATATATATTAGTTTACCTAATTTTTTCATGAATTTGCTAGCTTGAATCACAAATAATTTTGTATATATTAAGTATTGAAACTGAAATAATGTTCCAGATAATGATTTAAAGGATAAGTTACAAGAAATCCCTAAAAATAAGTATAAAACGTGTTTTCCCTTAAATTAAGGGAAAAAAATTGATTCTTAAAATATAAAATTACATATTTAACCTTTGGGGTAAATACAAAAAGAAAAAAAATTATAGCACATATAGTTATAATTTGTAGCACAATGAAAATAAATCATGTCCATTGATTTACTAGATTTATGGATTAAAATTTATTTTATTTCTTATACTTATTTCCATTCTCATATGAACCACCCTTACACACACACACACACACACGCACATATATATATATATATATATATATATATATATATATGAGAGGTTAACGTAAAAGCTATTTTTATCGTGAGAACGTGAGAACCAAAAAATGATGAATTCAAAGTGAAAAATGATGAATAATCTAAATTTTGAAATTAATTTGAAATTGACTTCAATGACAATTTAGGAGTTTCTTCAAAAATAATGACTTATTATGTACACAAATAAGATATATTTAACTTAATTAAAATTACAATTAATAATCTGCATATCTTGGCAGTTTTGTGCATTAACAACTGCCCTTTTTCTTCTCTCTTTTGTACAATTTAATTATTTCTCAAACTTGTATTGTTTTGTACATAAAAATATATGCAATATGCATCTAAAATTAAAGATTGCAGAAAGAGTTTTAATTTGACATATGATGTGTAAAAAATGGATTTGAAATGACAAGTTATAGTAATTTAACGTTCCGAAAAAAAATTATATACAAAACACACACCATATATACACAATTAATATATTAATGTATTGTATATATGATTTGTCTTTTCTTTTTTTCCTTTTCCATTTTTCTTCTAATTATTATAATATAATTTTAGTTGTAAGAAATAATTATTTTATCATCAAATTACAGATTTTATGAATTAAATTAAATATATGTAAAATAGATATAGTACATGAAATATATATATATAAAATATTATGGATTTTTTTTTGAAATTTTAATTTTCTATATGATAATTGATTAAATATTAATTTTATATAAAAATTAAACTTAAAAATGTTCCCACATATATTACGAGCGAAGTACTAGTATATAATAAAAAGTAATGATCCCATCTGAATCAGAAACCGCAGTGCATGTGGTGGTTTACTTGAAGAAACATTATATATTTAGGATAATTACATCACAATGACTTTTTTATTTCTAAGTTTAAGAAGAACATCCTGAGATCAAGTTTCAGCCAAATTAGTCAAAAGAAAGAACAAAAAACTATTAACCTACATAAATAATTAATCGGCCTGTCCTAATCGATAACGTTTTCCTTAACCTAGCAGGATTAAAGAATAGCTGTGGTTGATAGATCACATCGAGATTATTGCAAGCTTAGTCTTCTGACAAATTAATCAAGAGAAAAATATCGATTTAATGACAATTAATTAGTTGAATACCGATTAGCGATTACCGACAATGGTGGGAACTTCAATTATTTAAGCCTCCATTGACATGGCTAATAATATACGACATTCCTTGTGTTTCTGATCTTGTTCATTTATATGCAATTGGGTATGGAGCTTTACTCTATGGATTTAATGAAGTAACTACGGGTGTAAACGAATTGAGCCGAGTTTCGCCGAGTTTTATCAATTAACCACACTGTATTCAAGTTCGAATTCTGTTTATTTTCAGTTTGTTAAAAAATGTCTGTTAATTGAACTCAATTTATAATAGGCTACTTTGTTTATTTATAATAGTACATAAGTCATGAGTGTGTGTGTTGGCCTAGTGGTAGAATGGTTAATCGCCGGCGCCAGCGCCCTTGCTCGAATCCATCTTGTTGCGGCCTTTAAATTTCTATATTAAATTTACCAAAAAAATTAAAAAATAGTACATAAGTCATTTCAAGTTCTACGAATCAGAAGGTTGACGAAAATCGTGTCTAAATTGCAATATGAAAGGTCATGCATTATTTGACAATTAACTCCATTATCGAAGCTTCATTTTGTCCAACATACATCAAGAAGCAAAATCCTCTCATCTATTAAGGGGGTGTTTATCTTGTGAGGTAGGATACAATGATAACACATTAATTAAATATTTAAATGATTAGATGATCAAATAAGTTAAAAATTATTTGAACTTATGAAATACATGATAAATTAACCTATATATTTATGGGTTAATATTCAATTTTAGTCTGACCTTTACCCGTGTGGAGACATTTTGGCTCAACCTTTGAAAAATACAAACATGACCCTACTTTCGGTCCGTTTTCACATGGATGTTTCAAAGATCATGCTATAAGTGTGAAACGGAGCATTGATCGGCTCATATTTGTAATTTTACTATGGTCGGATCATAAGCGTAAAATCGGACTGAAAGTGAAGCCATATTTGTAATTCTTTAAAGGTCGGACCAAAATATCACCACACAAGAAAAATCGGACCAAAATTGAATATTGACCCTATATTTATATATCACTCAAAATAAAAGTTACTAAATTAATCAACATAGCTTTGTCATTGTGTAAATAAATTATGACCAGTATGTGATTTCATCAAGAGAAATGTCCTCCATAGAATATGCAAATTAAATACGTTTACTTAACAATGTAGTATTACAATAAAAAAACCATTATTGTGACACATAAGCCACATTTAAATTAGATAAATATGGCTAACATAATTTTACAAGATTCAACCAAAATGCATAAAATGAAAAGAAAGAAAGAAAAAGAAATAAATTTCAGAAAAAAAGGAAAGGAATGTCTCTAGACTCTCTACCTTTTTTTTCACTTAGACATTTTGTAAAATTATATGATCAAGAAAAAAAATCAATCGAATTTTAAAAAGGCATAAAATGTAATGTTTCCACGTTATTTATGTGTGTATATATATTGCTAGACGGCTCAAATATCCAAATTTACTTTTAATACTTGAAAAGTTGAATGCTTTCAGTTGGTGCACAGGTCAAATGGAGAATCCAGTTGTGAGATTGTTAGATTTGTTTGGACCCAGAAACAGCATTGTAATCGAAGCCCAACTCAAACAGCATTCTCTCTACCTTTTTTCTTCATAGCCCCCCTTTTACTTAATATATGCTTCTATTTTAAAAAATAATAAAAATATTAAGAAATTTATTATTTTAGCCTCATTTTTTTTTATAGTTGTTAACTTTTATTATAGTCCCCAAAAATCATTCGACCAGAAGGAGTACCACTTCTCACCAATCACCATACAAAGCTAAACCTGCGATTAAAGAACAATGCATCAATAATTAACTAATGAATTTGCCGCAATCAACAAAATTACTTGCTAGGGATCGTACATGTAGAAGTTGAATTCGACTATCGACAATAATCGGGATGACAATTACTTCTGAAGATTCGTCAACAATTGGGGATAGAATCGGAATCCTAGCGGCAATTGCAGATTGACGGCGACGTTTTCTTCATGAATCTGTTCACACGAATTGCTCAAGGTTACTATTCAATTGAATATCATGCTGTTTAGGAATATTAGATGGAAATGCTATCACCCTCTGTGGGACTATTCTTCCATCATTCTGCAACCTTCAAGTGTAGATATCGAATTCAATCACAAATTCTGTTGTGTTCAATAACTTTTTATTTTCTCCGACCCAATTAATATTGGCCCAATAAATGATAACCAGCCCTGTAAAAATTACCAGCCTTTCTATACTAAGCCCAATATTAATATATTTTAGGTATACTTGAATTTTATTTTAGCTCTGCGTCATTTTCCTAAAACCCTACTCTTCCCCCGACCTTAATTCTCCACGCCAATGTCTTCCAACACAGAACCGCGGGCCGCCGCCGCCGCGCCTTCAAGGCTGAGTAACTCCGCGGTAGAGGCGGCCGTTACCGCCCTGATGAAACACAAAGCCGCCCAATCCGTCAACGAGAAGCCCCAATTACTGCCGCAAGATGATTATTTCTACCTTAACCTCACCCTCAAAAAAATCCCGTCAAACCCTCGCACAAATCCCTATAGAATCCCCCTTCCAAACCCCGTGTTGGACGCCAACGGCTCAGAGGTATGCCTAATCGTAGACGACCGGCCGCAAACGACGACGCCGCCGTCGGATCAAATCAAGAAATTGATAAAATCGCAGGACATACCGATTTCAAAAGTGATAAAGCTCTCCAAGCTGAGGGCGAACTACAAGCCTTTTGAGGCAAGGAGGAAGCTCTGCAATAGTTACGACATGTTCTTGGTTGATAAGAGGGTTGTCCATTTGTTGCCTAAGTTGATAGGAAAAGAGTTCTTCAGGAAAAAGAAGCTGCCTTTAGGGGTAGATTTGGGGAAGAAGAATTTGAAGCTGCAGGTGGAGAGGGTTTTAGGGAGTGCCTTGTTGTTTATTGGGACGGGGACCTGTTCCGTCTTGAAGGTTGGCAAGATGGAGATGCAGAAGGATGAGATTGTCGAGAATGTGTTGGACGCCGTTAAAGGAGCGATTGAGAGGGTGCCGAAGAAGTGGGATGGCGTGAGGAGCTTGCACTTGAAGTTCTCTGATTCGGTGGCTCTGCCTATTTACCAGGCCATGCCGGATGTGATGTTGAAGATTGAGGATTGAAGGAAATAGAGGAGGGAGGTGAGGTGACTGAGATTAATGATAATGACAGTGCCAAGAGTGGGAAGAAGAAGCAGAAGCAGAAGGGGAGGATTCATGAGGTTAGGTATATGGATGTTGGAGAGGATGTGGATAGTGATGTTGATGATTTGGATGAGAGCGAGGGGAAGAAGGGGATTGAAGAAACATTAGTGGAGAGTAGTGATGATGAGAACAAGAAGATGGAGAATGTGGTGAAGAAAAGGCGCAAGAGTAAAAGTCAGAAGGAAGGTGTTCTGGGAGATTTGAATGGGAAGAAGCGGGCGAAGAAAAATGCGAAATCCGAGGAGACTTCAGGAGGGAAACCGAATAAGGGTGGACTGTCGGGTGCGGAGGTGCCTGCTGAATCGGAAGGGAAGAAGAAGAAGCGTGAGCTTGGAAGAAAGTCGATTAGCGAGGTGAAGGATGTGAAGAAAAAGAAAAGGGTGTCGGCGAAATGATCAAGATCAGCAAGGTGTTTCTGTTCTGGAGGTATGAGGATTGCCTTGATTGAATTCCCAAAAAGTTTTGGTTATAAAGCTGGTACTATAATCTTGATCGTTTACAGGTGTTTATTACTTTTTTTTTCATTAACAATATGTATTCGAACTGTCCAGTCTTTTAAATTTTGAGGCCTGATTCATTAGTGTTTACTTGAATTTTGTTCATTAGACTGAATCAATATATATGCGGCTAGTAGTTGTTGTCTTCTCTTGGGTTTGTACCTGTGTTACAGCATTAAGGGGGTGTTTGGCTAAGCTTATTTTAAAGAGCTTATAAACTCCAAGAGCTTATAAGATGTTTAAGAGTTTATAAGAGGTGATGTTTCAAAAAATTACTTATAAGTTATTAAAATGTTTGGATAATTGATCTTATAAGCTAGAGAAAAAATCATGAGTTAGAGAGATAAAATTGACGAAAAATGAAGTTGGTAGTGTATATGTAGGAAATAACGAACTATAATAAGATTATTTTGGTAAATTCATGCTTACTTATAAGCTTATGAAAAAATAAGTTGGGTTTGAGTAACTTATTTTTAGGGAAACTTTTTATAATTTGTTGAGTTTATTTTCACAAAGAATTTGTTTTAAAGAGCTTATAAGCTCAGCCAAACACCCTCTAACCGATGCTTATGAACATGCTTGCGCTGTTGTCTTGATTACAACTATGATGATGACTACGATGAACCGGTGAACATTGAATTGAACCGACCGAAAATAAAAAATTGAAAATTTTATCTTTTTGAAGTTTTCAATTGTTCTATGATGTTAATGAATGTTTTGCCACAATCTCGTATCACATGCAATATCTTCAAGAAGTTGATTTCTTGATTAAATAAACCACCAATATGATCACCTCCAACTTGAATTGAGCTTTCCATAACATCAATTTTGGTCCTCCGCGAGATCTGATCTTAACCATAAATTAAACACTAAGTGATTGTCTATTTTTCATGATGATAAATATATGATTTAGTATTTTTATCCTTGTTACTAAAATTTCTTCAATCCTATCATTTTAATGAAATATGAATCAATTAAAATTAGCTCAAATAACAAAAAATAGATGCAAATGTAGTACATGTAATTTAATATATATAATATATGCGAGATAAAATATTCAAACATCAATTTACTTTTGTATTGAATCACATGGCATTTGGCTTTTGCTTCTTGCCGGATATTTGGTGATATCAATATAAAAGTAGAGGGTAATATAATATTAAAAATAAGTCTAGCAAACTTGTTAATCACAAAGTTATTCTGGTACTAACACAGAGGGTGGCAATTTTAGTCCATTTAACTTTGTATTCCTTTGTATCTTCATATTGCTCTTAGATAGGATGAGTCTATGACTCATATGGTGTATACTGAATTATTACAAGAAAACTAGACAGACTTTAGCAGACAAAATTTGCTGGAACTTTCATTTTCAATGAATATATTGAAAACGTGCAATTATTTAATTTGAAAATTCTAATTAATAGAAAAAAAATTACAATTTGCACCAGCTTCAATGGGACAAAATCCATCAAAGGATATTTGATATTATTTGAAATCTATATAATAAAAAATATTCAAATTTGTATACATTTTTAATAAAAGTGGGCGGGATTTTGAAAGATTTTCAAAGAAATGCCAACGAATTAATATGTTGAAATTTGTGTGTTTCCTTGAACTTTCGAATCATAGTGCTGTTTTATACATATTCTATTTCTATTTCTGGTGATTGTATTGAATCTTTTAGAGAGAGTTTTTAAAAATAAATCCATTAATTTATAAAATTTATTTTATGTTATGTGAACTTTATATTCAATATTAAAAATATGATATACACTAATATTTGGAGTGTGTAGTTGGATTACTGGATAATTTCTTCCTTCCAGTTAAACGTTCTAACAAAGTTCGGATTCGAGAAAAATATGTATCGAAATTTCGCAAATTTGATTCCTCCTTGCTATGATGTTAAGATAACGAACGTTTTGCTACATAATCTCATATCCATGCTATATCTTCAAGAAGTTGTGATGCAGCGTGCGTGCGTGGAACAGGAAGAACACGATCAAAACTCGTTGATTCAAAGAATACCGAGAGATGACGATAAGAGATAAATCTCGAATTTTATAAAATATCAAAAAGCTGCCATGAAAATGAAGCAAAAGGAGATTAAATACTAACCCTAATCTCCGAAATACAAGAAATACCAAAAAGGCCCAAAACAAAATTCTGAAATTGCAAAATAACCCCGAAAAACACTAAACTGCGAATTTGACCCTCTAAACGATGGAATTTGCCCGAAATCCACCATCAGTCATCGCGAAGCAATGACTACTTTTCAGAATGTCGATTCCACCCGAAAAACACTAGGTTTTCCCCGAAATCTGAGACTTTCCGGAATTGCGGCAATTTTTCGGATGATCCGCGCGTTTCATAAAATCGTCCGCAACTTGCGCCGCATCATACTCGCCGGGGTAGAGAAGATTCGACCTCGAATCTGGCGCGGCATCATCATCAGAAGAAGAATCCCCAACAAAAGGCACAAGATGCTTGACATTGAACACGTCAGAAGTGTGGACGTGGCTCGGCAACAGCAGACGATATGCATTGGGGTTGATCTTCTCCACAATCTCAACAGGACCAATCTTCTTAGAGGAAAGCTTGGAGTATTCACGGGCAGGAAAACGATCTTTGGTCAGAATAGCCCAAACAAAATCACCAACCTGGAACTCAACAGCTCGACGCTTGAGGTCGGCGTGGGCTTTATACTTTTCCGTTGAGGCCACCAACTGCGCATGCGTCTGTTGGTGAATCTGGTGCAGCTGGGCAATAAGATCGTCGGCAGTAGTGTGTTGACGAACCTGTCAAGGCGAGCAAGGAGATCGAGGGACCCCGGGTGACGGACCATAGACCACGTGAAGCGGGCTAAAACCGAGAAGCGGTTCACGCGTGATTATGGGCAAACTCACCGAGGAAGCTTGAGGTCCCACGCCTGGGATGATCGCCAACTAAACATCGCAGAGGTTACCGAGACCGGTTGACAACCTCCGTCGACCGTCCGTCCGAGGATGGTAAGCTTCTTGAAGTTCGGTGAGTATTGACCGCGCCACAAACTCCTCCAAAATGGCTCAAAGCGAGTGTCGCGATCCGACACAATAGAAGCGGGGAGACCATGAATGCGATAGACATCACGAAAGTAGAGGCGAGCCACGGAGACAAAGATCGAGGTCTTCTGCAAGGGATGAAGTGAGCCATTTTAGAAAATCGATCGACCACCACATAGATAGAATCATTCCCACGTTGGGTACGAGGGAGACCAAGAACAAAGTCCATACTGACATCAGACCAGGGCTGGGTAGGAATAGGGAGAGGCATGTATAAACCAGCATTGGTAGACACACCCTTAGCCAGCTGACAAACACGACAGCGGGCTACAAACTTGCCAACTTCCCTACGCATAGAAGGCCAGAAGTAGGAAGTAGCAAGCAGCTGGAGGGTCCGATCACGACCCACGTGGCCCTCGTTGTGCAGCTCCTGAATAATCTTCAACCGGAGGCTGCAAGCAGGGATACACAGTTGAGTTCCCCGAAAAAGAAAACCCGCCTCCAAAAGAAACTCTGTCGGTTCGCCCTGCTGAATCTGAACAAGGACAAGAGAGAAATACGGATCATCCACATACAAATCCAAGAAGGAATCAAAACCAGGGACATGGACACGCATTTCGGCCAGAAGGCTATGGCGGCGGCTGAGGGCATCAGCGACACGGTTAGAAACCCCAGCCTTGTGCTTAATGACAAACGTGAACTGCTGAAGATAAGAGATCCACGATGCATGCCGGTGAGAAATCTTATCTTGGCTGCCAAGATGTTTGAGGGAGTCATGATCCGTGTAGAGAACGAATTCCCGCTGAAAGAGATAATGACGCCAGTGTTTGATTGCCTGCACAATGGCATAGAATTCAACGTCATAAGTACTGAAACGAAGCTTGGCACCAGAAAGCTTCTCGCTGAAATAAGCGACAGGCCGTCCACACTGGCTGAGAACAGCACCAATACCGGTCTTCGAGGCATCGCAGTGCAGTTCAAACGGAAGAGAGAAGTCGGGCAGAACCAAAATGGGGGCCGAAATGAGGCGCTGCTTGACCTCAAGAAAGGCAGCATCAGCCTCCGCGGTCCACAGAAACTTACTCCCTTTCATGCAATCTGTGAGGGGGGCCATAATACCACTAAAGTGATGTATAAAGCGCCGGTAGAAAGAGGCTAGACCATGGAAGCTGCGAACTTCAGTGATGGATGAGGGCTTCGGCCAATTAGAAACCGCAGTTACCTTGCCGGGGTCAACCATGAGGCCATCACGCGAAACCACATAACCCAAAAACTGGGTAGATTCCGTCAGAAAGGCACACTTCGCAGGGGCAGCATAAAACTGGTCACGCCTGAGGACAAGGAGTACCTCTCGAAGATGCTGGAGATGCATGGTGGGATCAGAGCTATAGACCAAAATGTCGTCGAAATAAACGACAACAAACTTGCCAATAAAAGGACGGAGCGCTTGATTCATAACTCGCATGAAGGTGCTGGGGGCGTTAGAGAGGCCGAATGGCATGACCAACCACTCATAGAGGCCCTCGCGTGTTTTAAACGCTGTCTTCCACTCATCGCCCATACGAATGCGAATCTGATGATAGCCACTCTTCAAATCCAGTTTGCTGAAGACACGAGCACCACCCAACTGATCTAGCAAATCATCCAAACGGGGAATTGGAAAGCGATAGCGAACAGTGATCTTGTTGATGGCGCGACTGTCCACACACATACGCCATGTGCCATCCTTTTTGGGGGTGAGGAGGGCAGGTACGGCACAAGGACTGAGGCTCTCCCGGATGTGGCCTCGGGCAATGAGCTCCTCTACTTGTCTCCGTAACTCCTCATGCTCTTTCGGACTCATTCGATAATGGGGTCGATTTGGTAGCGCAGCACCAGGCACCAAATCAATGTGGTGCTGAATATCCCGCAGAGGTGGCAATGCAGAGGGCAAAGAATCGGGAAACACATCAGCAAACTCCTGCAATAAAGGCTGTACTTCAACAGGTGGAGTGTAGGGAGCGGTGTCACCCAGGGGCTGGGCCAACAAGACGAAGACGAGGCCAGATTCCTCCATTGCAGTCTGGAACGGCACACGGGAGAGGAGGGTTGCCGGGGCAGGTTGGGCAACTGTAGCTGAAGTGGCCTTGGGCTTTGTAGGGACCAACACAATCTTCTTGCCACGGAACATGAAAGAGTAGGTGTTACCACGCCCATCATGCTGAACACTATTATCATATTGCCATGGACGCCCAAGCAACAAGTGACATGCATCCATGGGAACCACATCACAGTATATAGAGTCCTGGTATGTGGAGCCAATAGAGAGAGACACTAAAGCACGTTTAGAGACCATCACATCCGTTCCTTGACTGAGCCAGGACAGTCGATACGGTTTGGGATGTGGTTCAGTTGCAAGGTTCAACTTGGAGACTGCCACCTCAGAAATGACGTTCTCGCAACTACCGGCATCAATGATAAAAGTGCAAATCTTCCCACCAACAGTGCAAGTAGATTGGAACAGGTTATTACGTAACCACTCAGTGTCAGGTGTACGCGGAGATAAAAAGGTCCGACGCAATAACAATAGAGGACCAACATCACCCGAAACATATTCTTCAATTACGTCAGCAACATCATCACCATCATAAATAGGATTATCAAACACAGGACCAGACTCATAATCAACAGCATCAGTAAAAAGGCCACGATTACCAGAAGGAGGGCGAGGGCAGTCCGCCTGTCGATGGCCAAGATCACCACAATTGAAACATCCTCGGGGTCCGGGACGACCTTGGGCAGGGGTGGAATAGCCACGGGGAGGGGCCAAGGTGGTCTGGTACGTAGAGGCAGGACCCTTAGGGCCTGGTGCCGATGAATTGGAACCGGCTGCGGGACCCGGAGGTGGGCGGAACCCAGGAGTGGCACGTCGGGCAGCCTGTTTTTCCGCCTGGGAAGCGCGCTGATGCGCTTCGGCCACGGTCAATGGGTCGAACATGTTGAGAACATCCTGCAACTGGATTCGCAGGCCACCAATATACCGAGAAACGAGTTGAATGGGAGACTCGTTAACGTCAACACGGGCAAGGAACTCATAGAACTCATTGGAGTACTCATCCACAGAGCGAGGACCCTGACGTAGATTCTGGAAACGTTGGTATAACTCGCGCTCAAAATTAAAGGGCAAGAATGCAGCCCTGAGATGCTTGCGGAACTTATCCCAACGGTTGATTTTGGGTTTTCCCTGTCGCGTGCGGGTGAGTTTCAGTTGCTGCCACCACGCTTGGGCACGACCAGTGAGGCGCATCGCCACCAGAGAAACACGGCGGTCATCTGGAACCTCCTTGAAGTCCAGGATTTCGTCAACTTGGGAAAGCCAATCGATCAGCTCTTCCGGTTTAGTGCCGTTGCTGCCGGAGAAGGGGGGAATCTCCACTCTGAAACCCTGCTCCCATCGCTGATTAGGGTTAGGGCGGTGGGGGGCTCCGAAAGGATTCTCAACCGAGACAGTCACATCGTCCTCCTCTTGGCGATGGAACTGCGCGGCTTCATCCAATCGTTGTGTCAACATTTCGACCTGCTGCCGTAACTCGGCATTATCGCGACGCAAATCGGCAACTTCAGCGGCAACAGGGATCCGGCGGGGCGGCATGTCGCAGGACGGCTGGAATCTGATACCAATATGATGCAGCGTGCGTGCGTGGAACAGGAAGAACACGATCAAAACTCGTTGATTCAAAGAATACCGAGAGATGACGATAAGAGATAAATCTCGAATTTTATAAAATATCAAAAAGCTGCCATGAAAATGAAGCAAAAGGAGATTAAATACTAACCCTAATCTCCGAAATACAAGAAATACCAAAAAGGCCCAAAACAAAATTCTGAAATTGCAAAATAACCCCGAAAAACACTAAACTGCGAATTTGACCCTCTAAACGATGGAATTTGCCCGAAATCCACCATCAGTCATCGCGAAGCAATGACTACTTTTCAGAATGTCGATTCCACCCGAAAAACACTAGGTTTTCCCCGAAATCTGAGACTTTCCGGAATTGCGGCAATTTTTCGGATGATCCGCGCGTTTCATAAAATCGTCCGCAACTTGCGCCGCATCAAGTTGGTTTCTTGATTAAATTAACAATCGTATCAAATGCAATATCTTCAAGAAGTTGATTTCTTGATTAAATAAACCACCAATAGATCCACTTGAATTGAGCTTTCCATAACATGCATTAATCGTGGTCCTCGTGCGATCTGATATTAATCATAAATTAATTATTAAAGGTGTTTTTTTTCATAAACGATAAGATACATAATTAAGTATTTAAATCTTTATTATTAGGATTTCTTCGATTCTACTATTCCAATAGAATATGAATCAAGGAAAGAATATAATTAGTGGAAAGACAACAACGTAGCTAAAAGAAACAGAAAAGGATATATTCTTCCTTAATGATTTCATCAGCGAAGATATCGAAGTCTTTAGAATGATGCTTGAAATGAAAGGTGCAATTAAACGCAAAGTGGAGGTCAACGGCATTAGATAAATATATATGCCAGTAGGATTTGCTATAAAAAAAATAGATTGACTTGTATATATATATGAACATACATGGGGACAGCTATTCAAAGTTACAAAAAGACAACTATTGAAGATCAGAAAACTTGGAATATTTGTTATTGAGGTAAAACAACTGATTCATCTGTTTCTTGATCGTGATATAGTTTTGCAGGAATTGTTATCTCATTTGTGTCTCCTTACCTAATTTAAAGAGTCAATCTTCTGCAGGGTGTAGAGGTCATTGAACTGATAGGAGCTCCAAGGTAACAGAATTATCTGGTATGGATCAATAATTTTCGAGCTCTTACTGGGTGGTAAAATACGATGTTGTCAATAATATTCTGAGTAATGTTTCAACAACACCAGATGTAATAGAAGTCGGAGTAAATACAAACACGACGTAAAAAATTTCTATTATAAATAGCTTCTGTCCCTGATTTTACAACACACTGAGGACAATATGCTATGTTAAATAGTACACTTTAATCTATATGTTTGGTAGATTCAAGTGTGAGTTATGGGTATGGCTCATTTTACAGACGTCGTGAAACATCAAAGAAGCAAGCTTTCAAGCCATGTTCAACATTTAGATGTGTAGACCAGGTCAGTAAATGAAGAACTTGTGCCTTCCTAAACTCTAAGACTTCAACCACCAATCATTGTTTTTGCCTATTTTTCCAAACAAAATCTTATGCATCTTTGTTATCGGTACATATACACTACTTACATATTGAATTACTATTAAGTCGTGAACCATTATTGCTCATAGAAGAATGTGGCTCTCGTGCCCCAACGAGCATAGTTCAGTTGATTAAGAACTAGCAAATTTAGAGCAAAGACCAAAGATCGAGTCATATCGGCTGCATTGTAAGAGTTTCACTCCCTTTGGGGTTCATATTTTTAAGGAATTAAGAGTTTTACCTTTTTTGGGTGGCTTATCATGCACACTAATTTAACCCCTTCACATTTTGAAGGAGTTGGAGTATGGGAGCTCTCGAGGTGAGAGATTCCCCTTTTGAAACAAGAATCTGACTCTTGTAAAATAAGGAGATACATCAATTAAGTTCCTATCTGCTAAAAATATGTATAATTTATTACACTAATTAAATTAATGATAGGCGTACCCACGTACAAAAAGTGATTTTAGATAATATATGCATAGGATATGCTAGTTACTTTCTGTAAGTATCGCTCACATTTTATGTTCTATAAATTTATTTTAATTCTTAGAAATTATAATTGATATCAAAAAATTTATGAATTACATAAAATCAAAGTTCATTTCATGTTTTATTCATTTACTTGAAGTTAAAAGAAAAAAAAACAATTATAACTTTGATTTTTATGTCTTTTGTTAACTGAATCAATATATATATATATATATATATATAAAAGCTAATACAATTTGTATATAGGTATTAAATTACTAACCATCCTTACGATGTAAATATAGCTATTAAAATATAAGTCATTTATTACACTCATGGTTATTATTTTATGTCGGAGTTCATTTTACGTCTGTATTTTTTTCCTCTGATAAATTCATGTTTTCATATATTTCTTCGCGTGCTGCTAAGCATATTTCTTTGGTCATTAGACATTATTACTTTTTTGGGTGTGGTTTTGTGTTAAACATGAAAATGGACGTTTATAGAAGTACTTTTGGATCTTGATTTGATTAATGATTCGTACCGCAGGTTGTTAATTATAATTGCGTGGGAGTGAATTGAATATGAAGAAGAGTAGTGGACTGCTACGATGCTCTATTACAGTGCTATGTTTATTTTTCCTTACTTCCGAGGACCATATGTACAGGTCTTCTATACACTTCACATATATATATACACACACACACACACACACACACACACACACACACACACACTTATTTGAACCAAACTCTATATATATATATATATATATATATATATATATATATATATATAATGGGTTCAAATAAGAACCAATTTTAACGTGAGAACTAAGAACTACGAAAATTCTTTACGAAAAAAAAATAAATTTGCTATGAAAGTTAATGAATTCGTTATGAAAGTTACTGAATCCAAAAATTCAGAATTTTCATCCAGGGTTCGAATCCCATGAGAGGCGTAAATTAAATTTTTTTTATTCAGTAACTTTTCCCGTGGATTTATCAAGTTTCACACCAAATTCATCATTTTTTTGTTCTCACGTTTTCGCAATAAAAATGGTTCTCACGTTAACCCTTGTATCTGAATTTTTCTATTTATTTTTTTGTTAGTCGTCGTCTACAGAAATATATTGGGCTACGGTCTGGGCGTGAAAGTGAAATGAAGATCTTCTGGTCCCAACATATATTGAAAGGATAAATATAGTTTATGTCTCCAATTTTTACAATAATTTGAAAAATATCCTCAACTTATGTTTATTATCTAAAAACTCTCAACTTTCACAATATTTTGAAAATATTATAAAATCGAGAATCCGATGATGGAAGGATGAGTCACCTTACTTAGTGTCCACGTGGACTTTACGTGAATTTTTTTTCCACCTAAGCATCAAAGCGAGTATAGAATATCTACCTAAATTTGTGCAAGAGTTCCGTGAGGTGATCCATCGACGGATTCTTGATCTCGGTCTATAATTACAATATTTTTCAAATTTGGGACTTTCATAAAAATAAAAATAAGTTGAGGACATTTTGAAAAGAATACTGAAGTTTGAGACATAAATTAAAGTCGACATGGGCTCGACGAGGTGACTCATTATTCCATCATCTGATTCTCAATTTACAAGATAGTTTTCATAATATCGCTAAAGTGGGGTTCTTTATTAAAAAAAACGTAAATGGGGATCATTTCAAAATATCGCGAAAATCCAATCAATTGCAAAAAGCGAATTGTAATTAATCATTTTCCTTTAGTTTGGGGTAAATTGTATACATGGATTATCTAAGTTCAAACCAATATGAGAAATTATGATTATTTACTTATGTAGTTTATCAATAGAGAATTAATTTAGAAGGATTTGTGATCAATTAATTCCGGGAAATATTATTATTTCCTTGTTAAATGATGTAGGTAAACGATCATATATATTCACGCCGTGCAGGCTTTGATAAAGAAATTGTACGGATTGCCTAGTTAATGAATTGGATGAGTTTGTAATTATAAAGTTACTACTCGATCCAAATTCCTATATCTTAAGGTGGTGTTTACTTTGCATGATTAGGTTGGATAGATAAAATTAATCCAACCTAATAAAGTGTTTACTTTTAAGGATTAATATTTAAGGATATCCCAAAGCCCGAGATTATTTTAATAATTTGAATTGTTCTTCATTAATTTTATCCAACCAATTTATGTAGGATTAGAATAATCATCCAAATAAAGAGAAAATTATTTATCCCAATTTTAATCATTCACTAATCCTTTGTAGTAAACAAATGATTGATAGATAAAAATTATCTTATCACACATTTAATCCATCAAATAATCAATCATTCAAAATGTTAATCATGCAAATAAACACCACCTAAATATCTATTGAGAGGGAGAAAGAGAGGTTATTGCACGTGGGTGGTTCTCATTGGCGATTAAAAATATTAAATCATAGCTGTTCTCTCCAATATTTTACATTTCGTAACAAATTCACGTTCAACCTTTGATATTAATTATTGTTTTAGTTATTCATTTTGTTAAAAGGCTGGATAAACTATTTTTACGTATCCCAATTTCAATATGATGTTTTGTCTATTTGAATCTTGATATATAGATTCTCAGTATTCTGACAGGACTAGTATTTTCCTTAAACTATAGTCTATACATATCGAACATGTTTGCAGATTGACTAGACAAAGTAATCGATCACCACCTGCAGAACTGAAGCTCCATGTGACGGACAACAATGTAAGTCCATAAATGAAGTATGATTATGGTGGAAATTGATTTCGAATAATAGCTATAACATAACATATAAGATAAAGCAATTTCTTGAACTATAATAATATTGAATTTGATTGGAGATACATTTGCAGGTAGAGATGGATAACGGCATCGTTAAACTTACATTGCTGAAACCCAGCGGCATGATCGCAAGCGTGGGATACCATGAAATCGAGAACGTTCTGGAATATCGCTTTAAAATAACACATAGAGGGTGAACCTCATTACTTCAAATTTTCAACTTCCAATATTCTGTTTCTTGCATGATAATTAAGAGACCCTATTTTTGCAATGCAGTTACTGGGACATGGTGTGGGGTAGATCAAACACAAGTCACTACGACATGTGAGATCTCAAATTCTTCATTTTCTCGTCATATTCATCGTAAAACTCTAATGGGTTGTTTAGTTTGATTGATAAAATGATCCAACTTAATCACATATTTGGTTTGTACAATAGTTTATTAGCACAAACCCCGATTGATTATTAATCATCCCGCAATCTATAATAGTACAAAATTCTATATATATTTCTACCAAAATTATTTATGTTCCTCTTTGCCCTTGAGTTTTTGCAAATTAAAGGAAAATGACCATTCTATCAAAAGGACAATCTCAGTCTTGGAATTATGTTACATTTTAATTACAATCCTATTATACAATATTAATATTATATATATCGTCCATTTTTACGAAACACCGCCCAAGTGTTTGATGTCTTCCTATGATATATGCAGGCTCAGCTGCACGAGCTTCAACGTTGTAACTGAAACTGAGGACCGGATTGAAGTTTCATTCACCAAGACATGGAATGTGTCCCATGGTGGAAATGTGGTGCCACTCAACATCGACAAAAGGTGCACATGTACTGATTTATTCTTGTGATTAAGGCTAAAACAACCCTATAAAATTAACTATATGGATTTCGTTTAATCGCGTGGAGATTATATATATTTCAGGTATATTATCTTGCGCGGAGTTTCTGGCTTCTACTCGTACGCGATATTCGAGCATTTGGAAGGGTGGCCCGGTGTACACATAGGTGAAGCAAGAGTGGTGTTCAAGCTGCACCAGAATATGTGAGACCTGAATTCTAGATCAAGTAGGCTTATATAAGCGAGGGTTAATGTGAGAATCATTTTTATCGTGAGAACTAAAAAATGATGAATTCATTGTGAGAGTTGATGAATCAGTTGGAAAAGTTATTGAATAAAAAAAAGGAATTTTGCTCCTTATAGGATTCGAATCCGGGTGAAAAATTTTGAATTTTTGAATTCAGTAACTTTCCCAACGGATTCATCAACTTTCATAATGAATTCATTTCAGTTTTAGGATAAAAATGATTTTCATTTGAACCTAACTCTCACAATGAATTCGGTGTGAATCGAAAATGATGAGTTCGGTAAGAAAGTTGATGAATCCGTTGGAAAAATTACTGAATCCAAAAAAGATGAAATTTTCGCTCCTTATGGGATTTGAATCCTATGTGAAAATTCTAAATTTTTAGATTCATTAACTTTCACACCTGATGCATTAACTTTCATAGCGAATTAATTTTGTTTATAATGAATTTTCGTGATTCTAAGTTTTCACGTTAAAAATTATTCTTATTTGAATTTCAATATATATATATATATAGTAGAACCAAGATTACTTTGTTATAGAATATGTGATGAATTTGCATGATTAGGTTTCGTGATATGGTAACATCAGACGGTATGCAAAGAGTGATGCCAACGGCCGAGGACAGGGAAAGAGCGCGTCCCCTTGATTTCAAGGAAGCTGTGGTATTGGAAAATCCTGGCAATCCAGCACTCCAAGGGGAGGTGGGCTAACCTATATATATATATCTATAAACTTGTAGTATAGTCATATATATATACAAGTTTTTTTATGGAAAAAATATTATTAGGTGGATGACAAGTATCAGTACTCGTGCGACGCAAAGGATAACCACGTACACGGCTGGATTAGCTCGGAAGCAAATGTGGGATTTTGGGTGATAACGCCTAGTGATGAATTCCGAGGGGGCGGCCCTCTCAAACAAGACCTCACCTCACATGCTAGCTCTACTTCCTTGGCTGTATATTTTCTGCGTCCACTTGCATATAAATACTATTAACAATTTTTCCATGGACTAAATAAGTATGGATCTTCATTTGCAGATGTTCTTGAGCGGGCATTATGCCGATCGCCCCGCCGGAGTTACATTAAGGGATGGAGAGCAGTGGAAGAAGGTGCTTGGCCCCGTTTTCATCTACCTTAACTCGGCGAGTAATATTACCCCAAATGCACTTTGGCAAGATGCTAAAAGACAGGTCAATTTCTTGCACAAAACCTTATATCCCTCGAATACTGTCCTAACTTGTTGAATATCAGATGTCAGAAGAGACCAAGAAATGGCCGTATGATTTCCCAGCGTCGAAGGATTTTGCTCGTGCGCATCAACGTGGTACTATCACGGGCCGATTGCTAGTACGTGACAGGTACCTGAATAATGGCAGAACAATACCAGCTAAGTCTGCATATGTGGGAGTAGCTGCACCTGGAGATATTGGATCTTGGCAACATGAGAATAAGGTAATGGAACACACTCTGGTAAGGTCAACCTTACGTACGAACTACCTCTTATGTGCCCTGCATATTTCCCACATATGGGGGTCTGAAGAATACAGAAATATATATATATAAACTTCCAACACCCCATACGTAGGGTATATGCATTATATATATGGAGCATTCGTACGTAAGATCGACCTGATCAGAGTTTTTGTACAAGATTATATATACATACTCAATGACTTCACTTGAATTCGATTTTCATCAAGTTATCGCTTATCGCTGTCAGGGCTATCAATTCTGGACACGAACTAACGAAACAGGGCACTTCACCATAACAAGCGTTCTAGTAGGCACATACAGCTTGTATGCTTGGGTACCAACCATCATCGGAGACTTTAAACATGAATTCAACATTGTGATCGAACCAGGTTTGTTTTCCCTTCTACAAGTGCTTTAAACTAAGTTGCAGCCCAAAAAAATGATCAGTATAGCCATCCTCGTAGGCAGCCAAGTTCAAATAGGCGACGTTGTCTATACCCCTCCAAGAAATGGTCCAACGCTGTGGGAAATCGGAATCGCTGATCGTACTGCAGCTGAATTCTACGTTCCTGATCCAGACCCTACCTTAGTAAACAAACTATTTATTAACCACACTGACAAGTGAGCTCCAGCTACAACATGCAGATTCACAATTATGTTAATTAAGCGATCATCAACAATAATTAATATTTGTTTCCAGATATAGGCAATATGGCTTATGGGCGAGATACGGAGACTTATATCCTGATCAAGATCTCATTTACACTGTTGGAGTCTGCGATTATCGTAAACACTGGTTTTTCGCCCATGTACACAGGTAGCTAATTAACACTCCTTACACTTTCTATAGTTTTTGGCAGATTTATTAATTGGCCTTCACTGAATTTACAGAAAGGTGGAGAAAGGCTACCGACCAACCACATGGAAGATATTATTCGATGCAATGAATGTGATGAGGGGAGCAAATTACACACTGAGGCTGGCATTAGCTTCTGCCAATGATGCTAATATACAAGTAATTAATTTAAAAAATCTTTATCGATTCTAACAAAAGACAAAGATTAATATTGATATGTATATGTTGTGGTGGCGTCAGGTACGGATCAACGGCGATCCGAATAGTTATCACCCTCATTTTAAGACAGGAAGAATTGGAAAAGACAATGTGATAGCGAGGCATGGGATTCATGGGCTATACAGGTTGTATAGTGTGCAAGTGCCTGGATCTATGCTTCTTCATGGAACAAATGCCATTTATCTGAAGCAATCACAAGGACATGGCCCTTTCAACGGTGTCTTATATGATTACATTCGCCTCGAAGCCCCACCCACTTGACATTGGATTTTTCTAAGTTTTTGCATTTCTTCCATGTATATATAATCCTAAAACAGAAAAAGAGTTAAAATTACTACAAGGGCCTGTGTATTCCCTTGTACTATTCCTCATATTGCTCTTAGATAGGATGAGTCTATGACTCGTATGGTGTATATATTACTGAATCACTACAATAAAACTAGTCAGACTTTAGCTGACAAAATTTGGTGGAACGTTCATTTTCAATGAATAGTATCAGTTGAAAATGTGTATTAATTATTTTAATTTAAAAAAAATATTACAATTCTCATCACTTTTAATGGGAAAAGAAGCCCACCAAAGGACATTTGATATTATGTGAACTTTATGTTAAACATTAAAAATATGATATACACAAATATTTGGAGTGCGTAGTTGGATTACTGGATAATTATTTCTTCCTTCCAGTGAAACTTTCTAACAAATTAAGTTGGGATTCGAGAAAGGTATGTCTCAAATTTGATTTCTCCTTTCCATGATGTTAAGATAATGAATGTTTTGCCACATAATCTCGTATCCATGCAATATTTTCAAGAAGTTGATTTCTTGATTAAATAAAACACCGATATGATCACCTCAAACTTGAATTTAGCTTTCCATAACATCAATCGTGGTCCTTTGAGAAGTCTAAAGCCTAATAATTCTTTTTCGCTCAATCAATCAAACAACTAGATGCCACCACCAACTCTTGGAAATGCATAATTTTTGGAATGGTTAACTTATTTTGATTAGACTATGAGGGTGTTTGTCTGAGCTTATAAGCTCCCAGAAACAGCTTATAAGCTGTTTTTTAAGTTTTAAAAACGGTTTATAAGCTGTTTTGAGGAGCTTATAAGCTCAGCCAAACAGCCTCTATGTCATTATTTATCCCTTGCTCCAAATGATATTTTTTTACGTTCTTCCTAAGAAAATAATATGATTTAAGTTGGCCAAACTCATAGCCATTATTTGATGATTTATAACTCTTGTAAGTTATAACCAAGATTCAAAATTATTTGGGTGAGTTGCTCGTGAATCAATAGGTCGACTTCAGGTTTTAGATTGGTTTACACAAATAATTCAATAAATCAGGTTTGAATTGACAAATAATTTGTAATTAGGATTTTATCTGCCAAATTTGTGAACACGTACAAACACCAACTTTGCTTGCTGTCTTTGGTTTTCTTTTGCCTTTCTTTTCGCTTGACCGCCATCATCATAATTTGACTTATTTACATCCTTTTTCCCCAAGAACAAGTGATGTTCTTAACTCTTTCAATTACCTCGTGGCCACTCAACGGATTAGGGCAAAGTCAAACTCTTGTTGACCATCAAAAGCCTTCTTTTGTCGTCGATAAGGATGATGTGTGTAGGAATCTTCTATGCCCGTATATGACATTTTTCTAGAATGTTTCAACATCTTCGATATGTTTCTTCTCCACATCTTGGACATGCTTGATATCCTTTACGAGCACCTCGATAGGTTTCCATAGGCGGAAAATCATTGATTGTCCACAATGAACGACTTTGAGCAAGAAACTTTCTTCTCGGTATGCATCATATGCTTTGATACCCACATCCCATAACTCCTTTAAGTCATCAATTAAAGGTGACAAATACACATCAATGTCGTTCCCCGGTTGTTTTGGACCAGATATTAATAACGTCAGCATCATGAATTTTCTCTTCATGCATAACCAAGGAGGTAGATTGTACGTGACAAGTAACACTGGCCAACAACTATACGTAGAATTCATTAGGCTGTGTGGATTGACACCATCTGCGGATAGAGCTAACCTAAGATTCCGATTCTCTGAAGCAAATTCTGGCCATTTTTCATCCACTAATCTCCAGGCTGGTGCATCAGCAGGATGTCGTAGATACCCGTCTGAACATCTTTCATTAGCATGCCAAGTTAAGTCTTTAGATGTTTCCTTATTTCGAAACATTCTCAAAAATCTTGGTATTGGTGGAAAGTACCACAATAGCTTTGCAGGAACGCCAATATGTAAATTAGTTGTCTTCCCACTCTTCTTCCATCTTGACAATCCACATGTAGGACACTCATCACAGTTCTTATATATCTTTCTATATAAGATGCAATCATTTGGGCAAGCATGGATTTTCTCATAACTCACGCCCAGGTACTTAAGATTTTTTTGCATTGTATAGAGATGAAGGCATCTCATTGCAATTTGGAAGCATTTCCTTAATAAATCTAACAGTTCATTGAGCGATCGCACCACCTATACTTTGCCTTCAAATTGTACAACTTCACAATTGTCGATAACTTTGAGAACTTTGTATGACCTGGATACAAAGGTTTTTCGGCATCCTCAAGTAACTTCCTAAATTCATTTGGATTATTCTGATAAGTCTCATAAGCATCATGTATCATATCAATAGGATCTTCATTCTTCCGATATTGACCATCTTCCCATATTCTATCTTTTCATTGTCTACGCCTGTTTCCTCGATTTTTCCCATGAAATGTCCATTCTTGGTTTGCGACATTGCTAATAGTACCAAAGAAACATAAATTTAGCAAATTCACTTCATTATCATCTCTTACCAACCAAAATTAAATTTTATATTCTAACACATAACTTGTCCTAGAAAGACAAATACTTATTAACCATCACAAGATTCTAAAAATATCTTTACTAAAGAGGTAAAACTTACCTTGTCGATAATGTCTAATTATATGAAAATAACGGTGGAATGCTATAAAATACAAGAAGTTCTCGACCAAATCGCCTTCATAGTGATCGTTATCTCTCAAAGAACAATTTCCTTCCACTCTAATTCATGATTCATGATATCATCCCATTCCTTTCCTCAAACAAAGTCTTTCATTTCAACACGCTTACTCTCTCGCCATATATATTCTCATTCCCAACATCTAACAATAGGTTTCTCTCTCGGCTACACCCCAAGAAACACATCATCCTTCTCATTTCTCCCAATCTTACACCTATTGCAAGAAACCGACATAAAAGAAAACTCCTACTCTTTCATTGAACAATCTTAACTCGCTCAATTATTGAAACCATTCTTGTCTATTATAGACATTTCATAGTCCACCTAAAGTTGAACACGACTACTTCCCAAAATAGACAAGAAAAAAATCCAACAAGCAACTAAAAACCAAAATTATCCGAGCACGATCTCCAAATTCTTCACATTCAATCAACGAAGCACCAGATTCACATATCAATCATAGGACCATACAAAAAGTCTATGCTACAAATTATTTATAAATTAAACCTCGCAAGGAATTAACTCATCTCTCTGGTAATAGTGAATCTATAATTATTCTTATATAAATGAAGAAATAATAGTCAATAGGATTAGAATATTAAAGTCTACATGAATAATTGTCATATGTACATATCTACATATGATTCTTAAACAGCAATACCTAACCCCACTAATCAGGGAATTAATTAAAAGGAAAATATATCCTCATCATTATTATAAGTGCTCTTTATCTTCTTTTGGTACATAAACACAATTAAAAGTGATATAGACGTGCTCTTGTTGGTGGGTGAGATAAAGAATTGCACTATCTTTGCTGTTTTCCTTTTATTTCCCTTCAACTTAAAGAATCGAATCATTAATGTCATTATGGGGGTGGATTCATTGGGATTCTCACGACTCAGACAAAAAAATAATGGCATTTTGGTGCTATTATTATTAATTAGTTATTTTATTTATGAAATTAATCTGATTGATTCCCTCGACTTTTATAATTGGGAGTCAGAAAATTAATAAATTGTAACAAATCAATGTTATGACACGACACATTATATAGTCAAAGCATTTAATGAAAAACTAAGATCACCCCGGACAATCATGGCACTCAACACCCACAAATGACGGGCTAATTTTGGGGGATCGAGCCTACTCTTTTTAATCACACCATAGTTAACATCTATAAATTAATACTCGATAAATTAATAACCTCTCTAAAATAATATTTTTCTCCGGTCCCGACTTGGGCCCCAAGCGTAAATTAATAAGATAATAATTTTTTTAAAGACCTCTATATAATACAAAGATCTCATCAACATCATAAATTAATAATCTCATAAAATTACAAAGATAACTAACACAACATAGTAAAATATCACTCTAGTGTTGATTGTTTTCTATTGAAATTCAAATCAAAATGAATCTCATCTCTCATTTTTCTCACGGCACTTAAAAGCTTTGGTGTATCGTTCGTTGACTGCAGAAAGAAATTATGAAGGATTTTGCAGCTGCTATTGCTTCTTTTCGCGTAATCGGCTCTAATGGTACCGTATCATCTTGAGCTTCATCATCAATTGGATTTTCAATAATAGTATCAACAATTTCTTCTAAGCTTTGGATTGTGAATATCTTTCATTTTCACCCGGATAATCCAATAGATGATTGACATCCATTTGATTGTGATGACCAAAATTTTTAATCAATTCGGCGAGTTCATGAGTACCTGATTCAGTATCCGCATCATGTAAATTTGTTGAATCTTCTTCATTCACTGAACGAATTTTACAATGTCCTAAACAATTGGCTAGTATCTCTTGCTGCACATTTATATTCCAGACTAAGACCGCAAGATTGATGGCGTCTAGAACATTAAGTTTTTCTAGATTGGATTGTCCCAACTTATGGCCTTCTAGTATCATACGGTAGAGCCTCCTACGATTGTGCATCTTAATAGCTCTTATTATCCTAGCATCACAAGATTGGATCTTTGATGTCATGTTAGATGATAGAAAGAACAACTCAACATTTTGTAGTCCTTCAACAATTTTGGAATGAGCAGGACAATTATCTACCACCAACAAAAATTTTCTACCATGCATTTTTCGATCAAGATAACAAACATATTCATCAAAAAGCACACTAATCATCCATGCTCTCTTGTTAGCACGATATTTACAATTTAAGCAACTCATATTCACATTCTTGAAGCAACGTGGTTTAACATACTTACCAATGATCCATAAAGAAATTTTCTCTGATCCATCTTCATTGCAACAGATAACAACGGTAAGCTTTTCTTTATCCTGTTTCTTTCCTTCCAATTGCTTCGTTGCAAGAGAATGGTCGGCTTGTAACCTATAAAACAAACCAATTTCATCCATATTAAACACATCTTTAATAGGAAACTGGTTTATTTTCTCCCTTATAAACTCCAATTGTTTCTCCATTTCTTGTGTGTCAACAGAGCCACTTTCTTCGAAACGACGAAATGACTTGATACCATGTCTCATCTTAAACTTCTCGAGCCAACCTTGAGAAAATTTGTACAACCCATCAGGTTGTTGAGGATATAACATCTTCATTATCTCTCTCGCCTTCTCCAAAATGAGTTCTCCAGATATATTCACATGATCTTGATATTGCTGAAAACACTCATAAATAACCTTTTTCATATCTGAAAACTTTGATGGTTTGTGCCTCTTCGTTTCTCCTCCATTTTCTAAGTTAACATCAAAATACTTATATGACCTCTTGAGAGTGTTTGAAATAGTATATTGACTAACTTTCAAATGAAAATTCTGATCGAGCTAGTGTTACAAGTCTTTTTAGATGAGGGTGGGATGATCTCTCTTGTACTTACATAGTGACTTGCGTATTTGATCGGTCATGTTTTTTTTCAACACCTTTTAAATGAGAAATCATTGTATTTTTTGGTATGTTTTTACAAATTTTTTGCTATATATATAGTAATTCTTTTATAAGTATTTATTATTTAACATACATATTAATCTTAAACATTAAATAATTAAACGATTCAAGTTCTTTTTGAATATACGTATGAATCTTAAACATTAATTCAATAATATAAATCTTAAACATTAAATAATTAGATGATTCAAGTTCTTATTGAACATATGTATGAATTTTAAACATTAAATAAGATGATTCAAGTTCCTAACATTTAATACTCATTAATATATCTATATAATTAAATTTAAATTTGTGAATTCTGATGTAATTAATTTAAATGAAATGAATATAGAATACTTCTTTAAATTAATAAATTATTAATTTATCGATTAATTAATACTTCTAAACTTAATATTTTTTCAATCCCAATTATATTAATTTATATAGGTTATATTGTATATACGTTTTTCTTTTTAAAAGATATCACAATATGGCTATTAATCCTTTTCCATTCACGAATATGAATATTGTTTATTAAGATATTCCCCTGTCTTTGTTGACATGACATTTGATTTGAGTAGGAATAGTTAAATGAGCAATATAAAGGGCAGCCTTACTAGATACTAGACCGTCTACCCTCCCCAATAAATTAAGAGATATTTAGTCTTTAATCTTTCGCAGCCGTAGGCCCATAAGTCTTAAATTAATTGACCTGCCTTTTTTGGGTCAAGCACTACATATATTATAAATATTTATATGTATTGATATTATATATAGAATAAAATTGGTTGAAATGGAGAGATAATAACTAAATGTCTTTTTCATATTTAATAGAAAGAGAGAATTTGTCCTTTAGGGATAGCTGAATGGTTAAGGTGGATTCATGTGGTTGAGAGTTCATAGATTCGAATCTGACCAAACGCTTATATGAGTTTGAGTCTGTCACATCTGGTTTTTCAATGTGGTTTACCTGTCCTGTATGGTTTGTAGGTGTTTGAGTCTGTCACACCTGATTTTCAAGTGTGGTCTATAGGCTATTGTATAGAAACATGAGGTTTATCCATTATGCACCCTAGGTAGCGACTTTGAATTTCCCATTATACCAAAAAAAAAAAGAGATGAGAGAATTTTTCACATTAAAAATTTTAAAGCCAAATTCAAGATTCCATCTTTAGTAAAAACAACATAATAATTTGAATTTGAAGAGTTTTTTTGAGATTGTCTCTCTTCTTGAGATGAGATGGGATCTGAACCAAAATTTTATTCAATAACATATTATAATATAAATATTAACAAAATTATAAAATATAAATTTAGATCCGAATATTGACTAGAATGAGTAATCATACCAAAATTCTGTGTAATAATTTTGGTTACATGTCATTGCTTACGAGGGCAACATTGATTATTTTGAACTTTCCAATGGCCTATAAATACCACTCCTCCCACCTTTCTTTGTGAATCCAGAAAGCATTTGTAACTTCTCTATAAGAAAAAAAGAAAAGAAGCTCTGGAAATGGCGAAATCACCAGAAACAGAGCACCCGGTGAAGGCTGTTGGGTGGGCTTCCAGAGACACATCTGGAGTTATGTCTCCATTCAACTTCTCAAGAAGGTCTCCATTCAATCATAACTCAGCGTTGTGTTTTAGTGTTCGGAGTAATGGAAATTTGCTACTTTTCAATCTTGTCGTGATTCCATTTTACTCAAGTTTGTTGCCTAAAAGAGTTTTATATGTGTTGGTTGCAGGGCAACTGGCGAGCGCGATGTGCAGTTCAAAGTTCTCTACTGCGGCGTCTGCCACTCTGATCTTCATATGGTCAAGAACGAGTGGGGTTTCACACACTACCCTATTGTTCCTGGGTAAAATTCAATCTTTTTGTGTGCAAATGTTTGTAGCACAATAAGTTCTTGAAATTGATTCAACTAATCATGTTTTTTGTGGTGCCTACTCATATGTCATCTCACTCAGTCAACCTTCCTTTCTTGTATCGAATCCCAACTTGGTGTGATTTATTAAAGTTAGTAGAATTAAGATGAATGTTTGATGCAGGCATGAGATGGTGGGCATAGTAACTGAGGTAGGCAACAAGGTTGAGAAAGTGAAGGTGGGAGAGAAGGTAGGCGTGGGATGCTTGGTGGGATCGTGCCGGCAATGCGAGCAATGTTCCAACGATCTGGAAAACTACTGCTCCAAACAGATACTCACCTACAGCATGCCCTACTTTGACGGAAGCATCACATACGGAGGCTACTCCGATCTCATGGTCGCCGACGAGCACTTCATCGTCCAATGGCCCGAGAATCTAGCCATGGACAAGGGCGCTCCCCTCCTCTGCGCCGGCATCACCACTTACAGCCCCCTGAGGTACTACGGCCTCGACAAGCCCGGCCTCAACGTCGGGGTTGTTGGCCTCGGGGGCCTCGGCCATCTCGCTGTCAAGTTCGCCAAGGCCTTCGGCACTCGAGTGACGGTCATTAGCACTTCCTTGAGCAAGAAGAAGGAAGCGCTCGAGAATCTCGGTGCCGATGAGTTCTTGGTCAGCCGCGACGACGAGCAGATGAGCGCGGCAGCGGGAACGCTGGACGGCATTATTGATACGGTGTCGGCGATTCATCCCCTGCTGCCGTTGATAAGCCTGCTCAAGCCTCACGGCAGGCTCATCATGGTCGGGGCGCCCGAGAAGCCGCTCGAGCTCCCGGTTTTTCCTCTGCTTGCTGGTGAGTTGTGTTTGTGTTTGTGTTTGTGTTTGTGTGTGTGTGTGTTTGAGAGTTTTAATCCGGGGTGGATTGGCAGGGAGGAAGTCGATATCGGGGAGCGGTATCGGAGGGTTGAAAGAGACGCAGGAGATGGTGGATTTTGCGGCGGAGCACGGCATAGTGCCGGATGTGGAGATGATCCCGATTGACTACATCAACACGGCTATGGAGCGTCTCTTGAAATCCGATGTCAAGTATCGCTTCGTCATTGACGTTGCCGGTTCATTGAAAGCCGATTAGGGCATCTTCAAGCTATCAATCCTTTCCTAGAGGTCATTATGGACGTACTGATCCAACTACTATTTTGAGATATTTGGTGGTGTTTGCTGTTTTTACAAGGAATGGTTTGAATAGTAGTTTAAATAACTTGGTATTCTTTTCAAGAACGATCTATTTAAAAAAAATCGAGTTGTCTTAATGAACTTCTTGGGCTTGTTTTATTTATCATATAATAAGGTTAAATTCAAATGATTTTCATCTTACTTTTTCATATAAGCACTATATTTTCAAGAACTAAATTCCACATTACGAATTCAAGTGGGGTGCTAATGTATAATTTATCTTTTGAATAGATAAGCATTACCGCGTAAGGTTATTACCTTTAACTTTGTGAAAGTTACTATACTTTCTCTATGATAATAGTTATGTATCAAAATTGTATAGTATATTATGTTCATATATATTACTGAAGAACTATAATAGCAAGATTAACTTTTTCTTTTAAAAAAAATAACGGACTCAATTTATCACGAAGATTCGCATGGTAAAAAAACCTTCCATATCAATATATCGGAGGTTAATCCCAAAAATAAGAACTTGAAAAATTCCTAGAAATTTTAGTAAGTTTGTGAGCCACAATATTAGCTTCACATCTCACGTGCTTGACTCGAAAATTATTACTTGAAACGAACATCAATCTACAACTTTCTACAACAGCTCCTTATTCGCAGTAATCCATAAGATGAAAGGAGAAACCATCGTGTACTATCCATTACAAACTCCACCGATTTAAACATATGTGCTTGATCCAAGAGAGGGCCTCATGTAACTCATCGCTTCACCCTCCATAACTCTCATGCACCTAAAAATTAGTACTTTTGCATACACAAATGCTTCCAGTATATTCCATAGGATAAAACCAACATTTGTTGCATGTAAGGCTGCGAATAGCAAGGTTAACTTTTAAAAATGGGTAAGTTTTATTTGGTTAGTTTGGTTTATTCGGTAAGTTTAATCGGTTATTTATTTGATTTATATGTTTTTTTATGTTTTGCCCGCCCCTAATTATGGATTTTTGGTGTCTCTTTTCCCTTTGGGCTTTTGGCTATTTAAGGACTTATACTTAATTTATACTTTGATTCATTAATTTTAATTATAAATAGTAAAATGAAAAATGCAACATATATATTTAATATATAAAAATAAGTTTAATTATAATTCTATTTATAATTTTGATGTAAAGGGTTTTATCTATATCTATATAAATATTATATATGTTAAATTACTACATTATCTTAAATATAAAATAAGTAAAATAGTAAAAAAAAGTAGATGTAAAGGGTTTTTATCCATATCTAAATAAATATTATATATGTTAAATTACTACATTATCTTAAATATAAAATAAGTAAAATATTATAGATACACTCAAATTTGTTAAAACGATCCCTAAGTTAAAAATTTAATAGAAATATAATAGACAAATCAAATTTATAAAATAAATTTATGGGTAAATATCAATTTAAACCCTAAACTATACATGTTTTATCAAAAATATCCTAAATTTTCAAAAATATCAATTTAAACCCCAAACTATCATATTTGTATCAAAAATACCCCTGTATTCAGGATAGTCAGGATAATTTGGGGTTTAAATTGATACAAATATGATAGTTTGGGGTTTAAATTGATATTTTTGAAAGTACGGGATATTTTTGATAAAACATGTATAGTTTAGGGTTAAATTGATATTTACCCTAAATTTATTATCATCTCCATTAAATTTTACGGAACCCACAACGGTCTCCATTTTTAACGTATTGATTATTGAATGCACACAGAAATTGACCATTAAAAGATTTGATATTTTCTGCCAAAAGAAAATGAAAAGTAAATTCTACTCATCTTATATTAATTTCATATTTTAATATTAAAAAATTTGATATTATCTGCCAAAAGAAAATGAAAAGTAAATTCTACTCATCTTATATTAATTTTCATATTTTAATCTCGTTCGACGTGATATTATATACAGAACGATAGCCACTGACCAAGTGTTGTTATTTTCATCTCTCTCTCGCTCTCTCTCATATTAAGAATCAGACAAGCGTTGTTAAATCTTGTACACACCGCTAAATAAAGAACTCGTTTCTTGCACATTGTTCCTGTAATATATTCTCTAGGAAGTCCCGATTAAAAGTATGAAAAAAATCTTTAGTATCTCAATCTTCTTCTTCTAGTGTGTTAAAGCTTATGAGCGTAGATTCATTATGTTTAGCAATTAGAAACTAATATTTTTTTAATAGGCGTATTGTTGGTGCAATTCAAAGTGTTGTATTGTGGGATCTGCCACTCCGATCTTTCTGCCCTCTAGTTTTGAGTTTTCACTTTCACATTTGGGGGCGGATTCATTCTTGATCAGTAAACCTCTTGAGTTACGAGTGTTTTCTCTAGTTGCAGGGAGAAAGATGATATCTAGTGTTACACAAACTCATTTCTGATTAAATGTTTATGTTCGTAGCATGCTAGTTTTGTTTGTGGTTAAAGATACCATAGATATCTGTTTTATTTATCTGACATTATTTTTGAGTGTAATGTTTGTAAACAATACATTATACAGCCACAAAACCGAGTTGCGGAGGCTATCAGAGAATAACAGGAATCAATGATCGCCAGTTGCCTCCTAATTATCAATAATTCCCTGCTTTAGTGCTTATTGTGGGTATTACTTGCTATACTCTATAAGCAAACCGTCGATATGAATGAAGATATAGCTACATTGTTTGTTCACTGATCAGGTGGCCTTCTCGTCATCTCGGCGTGTCTGCATTGTGTCTGATAACCTGTTGCAAGCATTCATTAGTTGCAGGATTCTTCTTCAGCAGATTTAATGATGTAGCTGTTATTGCTAACACTGAGACGGGTTTTACCTGGCGCCTGCAAAATCATCTTCTTTTCAGGTCGTTGCTCTTCTTCTTGCTGTTTCTGCCATCAAACGCTTCAGAGTTGGCGCCACTCACTGATTTCCCGATGAGGTGAGACGCTCTAGCTTGATTCATTCTGTTAAATTGATGGAATTACTGGAATGGTTGATAATCATTTGCTTATATGTTTCGGTCATATTAAATTATCATCATGTACATGTTCTATAGAATTTCTCATTATCGACTTATAAACTCCTTAAAACAAATTGATCTTAAAATCGAATTTTACCTGTGCAACCGCTTCTCCAAGAATCTGGCCAAGGTTGCTCGCCGAGCCATCGCCACCGTCGGAGTATGACCTATACCGTTCAAATATAGAGATGGCATACTGAAATATGTGTGTGTATATATAGAACAGTTACAATATATAGGTGCAAGACATACCTCCTGTAGAGATGCCGGTGGATGCATTTCCCGGAATATAAACATTAGTTTCAACCGACAGAGACATGTTCCTACATAAGATATTTGTTGTTTGACCAAGTTGATTCTTTCAAATAAACTGAATATAATACAAGTGATCTATCATATTAAAACAATGCATTATCTACGCACCCAACGCGGGCACTTTCGTGACCCATCATACATTTTTTTTTATAATAGTTAACACGAAGATATATATATATATATATATATATATATATAGATCTCTCAATATCGATAATGATAGCCCGTGTGAGTAACATGTGTCTGTCTTCATATTTTATCAGATAATGTTGACAAATTGAAGAAAATTGTTTGTAAAATGTCACTTCAACTTATTTAATTCGAGTTACTAATGATTGAAAAATAAGCATCATAAACATCTCAAAAGCTTCATAATCGTAGTTTGCCGAGCACTAGCAGCTTTCGTTTTCCGTATCTTAATAAGATCCGACGAGGTAACATCTTATTAAATAATTACAATATAAATATATATATATATAATATATATATATATATATATATATCAATTTTGAAAAAGTTCACCAATACGAGAGGTGTTTAGTCGAGTTTATAAGCTCCTCAAAACAGCTTCCATGTTGTTTAGAAATTTATAAATTTATGTAAAATATTTGATAAAATAAACTCTTAAACAGTTTATAAGTTGTGAAAATATGTTTCACAGTTTATAAGCTTTCCTTAAAATAAATTTCTCAACCCCAATTTATTTTTTATAAACTTATAAATAATAATAAATTTACTAAAATAATCTTACTATGATTATTTTCTTCATATATGCTATCAACTTCATATTTCATCAATTTTTTCTATAACTCACTGATTATTTCTATAATTTATAAACTCAATTATACAACCACTTTGATAATTTATAAATTCTTAAAACATTTAAATATCTTATAAATTCCTAAAATTTATAAACTCTTTAAAATAAGAACACACTCTGCATATCAAGAAAAACGATCTCGCAAGAAATGGGATGAGATTGGGTACCCTAAGCTGGGGGTGGCAACGTCGTTGAGGTCATACAGAAACTCGCCGCCGCCAGCGGCAGTGGGGTGGCGGAAAGCCGGCGGCGCAACCAGAAGTAGGCTAGGCTGTTCTTCCATGTGAGAATTCTCCTGGCTGTGTGCCAAGCCACAAATTGTGCTGCCACTACACGAAGAAGAAATCATCTCGTCAGCTGCAAATACCCATTTCTTCTTCTGTAACTACAAATAAACACATCAACACGCATAAGCCTGTAATCTGAATCACAAAATTTAATAGAGTACATATTTCACAAAAATGAAAATTAAAAGAGTAGGAAAGCATACATCGGAGAAACTAAGGGAAGAACTTGTACTAAGAGACAAGGATATCTCAACTCCTCCAACTGCAAATCAAGAACATGTTAATTTCATCAAATCTAAGTCGATTTAATCTAAAAATTAAATTCTTGCAAAATAATGAAAAGAACCTGTATCTATGAATGGATTCTTGAGATTTCCTTGCTCCAGTTTGTACTTGGGAGAATTCAAGCCCAGAAAATCTATCTCCATCATTTTGAAATTTAGAAGAAGAAATTGAGGAAAAGTGAGAGAGAAATGAAAAGAAACTGAAGCAGATAACTAGAAAAGAAGACATATTAATGTTAATAATGGATATTTTAGGGTGGGTGTGGGGACAGGTCTAGAGCCGATGAATGGCTAGCTTTAAACAAAAGTGAAAAACACGTGCTGAGATGAATGAATGACATATGACCACATATAATGCACCACGTGAAACTTTGCAACATTTATATTTGACGTTTATGAGCGTCCAACTCCAACTCTGTCTCTCTCTCATAAAAAATCATAGTCTCGTCGTACCATTTTAAGTGTTATATTTTGTTTACATAAATATTTAAAAAAAACTATAAAATAATTAAAATAATAAAAATAAGTAGGATTCATATTTTTTGAATGAATAATTATTTCTTAAAATAAAATAAGATATTTATAATAATACAATAAAAAAAATATTTTAAATAGAATAGAGACAATATAATTATACTAATTTTACCAACTATGATATATTCAAGTTAAAATATATATTTTATGGCAACGTGATGAATTCCAGATTTGAGAGTTTGCAGATACGTGAGCAATTTAAAACGCAAACATTAATTGTGTTTGGGGGTGGACAACTGCACGTGGCTCGTTAATACTGTAATTTGTTGTGTGTTCAAATCAATTCAAAGTTAAAATGTTTACCTCATCATAGATATATATATATATATATATATATATATAAATAATTCATGTGAAAATATAAATATTGTTAAGAAATAAAAAAATTTGTACGAATGTATAAAATTATTGTATTAAATGTATCAATTTGTTATACAAAATTAGGTGCCACAATTTTATATTCATTGTTACACTTTATATATTGAATTTTGTGAAACAAATTTACATGTTCAGTGCAACAAATTTATATATTCAATATATCTTTTATATATCTTGCCAATATTTGTATTCCTACATGATCAATATATATATATATATATATATAGATGATTAGAGTGAAAATGTTATTATGTGTAAGAAATAAGAATAAATCATAGTTATTAATTAATATGTAATTAAAATTCCAGATTTCATACTTCATTTTAAACAAGACTGATGATATCATCATACTTCTATTCATCTAAAATCGGGTGAGGGGTAAATATGGTACAAAAAAATAGTATCTCTCCAAATCTTTCACCTACGTAATATAATACTTATTTATGTTGCACAAGTTGTGTAATACATATATCGTAACTAACATTGTATCAATATGTTATAAAAAAATTTAGTATTATTTTACGAAATATATTTGTAGCACACATAAAAACGTTATGTAGCACAATTTTAACATTTACTAACTTTATTATTGTAGATACTAATGAAATTAAACGATGAATGAACATTACATTACCAGTGCAATGAGATCAATTGAAAAGCAAAGAAATTACATTACCAGTACAACGAAATAAATACGAAAAAAAGATAAACATTGAAAGAATAATATTTATCTAAGATATGAAATCAAAAAAAAAAAAAAAAAATCAAAACCCATAAAAATAATATTACTAATTTGACCTCTTAATTTTTCCGTGTATAAAAACGTAGCATATCCAGTTATCAACACAACATATAAATGTATATTCTAGACTTCTCACCAAAATTTACATTCATAATCCTTCATCATAATAAATTGATATGATTCACATTAGATATTTATATGTTGTATTAATAACTGGATATTGTGAAAACTATATCTTTTTTGAAAACTTAAGAAATATGCATGAAGTATAAATTTGATGCAAAAAGGATGTAGTTCTAAACGAAAAAAATTTAAAATTATTTTGTTGTGCACAACTTTATATGTTTGTTTATAGTTTTCAAGTTTTCAAAAAGATATGAGTTCTCATTAGATCCAACTCATATTTTATATATATATATATAGCAATGAGATCAAATACAAACCAGTCTTAAAGTATAAAAAAGAACCATTTTCAGCTCTTGATTCGTGAAGATCTACGGTGAATTCATCACCTTACTTGACGGATTCAAACGCTTGAGTTCGAATCCCATGAGGGACGAATTTTTAATTTTTTGAATTCAAAACTTACATAACGAATTCAGACGCTTTCACAGCGAATTCAGACAGTTTCAAGAGTTCGTAGTTTATTGGTTAAGGATTGTTTTTACAATAACATATATATATATATATATATATATATATATATATATATAGGGGTTGGTTATAGAGAGAACCACCTCTTAGATAAGAACTAAGAACCAATATCCACCGTTAGATTAAATAAGATCGGACGACTCATAATTATTTAATGATAAAAATAGTCAAATCCCTAAATTTTCGCTATTTGGATATTTTACATTCTATTTTTCGTTGTTCGTATAATTCATGTTGTTATTCATATAATCATAGTTCTTGTGCATTCTATTCATTCCAATTCATTGTTATGTTCATGTAATTCATAATGTTGTGCATGTAATCGTAGTAATTATGCATACGAGAATAATTACGAAAATCAATATACAAATCCCTTGATTTTAGGGCTAAATGGTTATCATTAAAATATGAGGATAATTAACTATTTATAATTAATCTTGACCATTAGATTATAAAATGAATGGACCACATTAGTTTTAGTTCTCAAAAAGTTGGAGTTTTCATTTGATCCACTCCCTATATATATATATATATATATATATATATATATATATATATATATATATAGTGGTTATCATGTGAACACTCTTTATATATGTTTGTAGATTAGTTGGATAGATAAAATTAATCCAACCTAATCAAGTGTTTACTTTTAAGGATTAATATTTGAGGATATCCCAAAGCCCGGAATTATTTTAATCATTTGAATTGTTCTTCATTAATTTTAATCCAACCAATATGGGTATGATTGATATAATCCTCCAATTAAAGAGAAAATTATTTATCCCAATTTTAATCATTCACTAATCCATTGTAGTAAACAAATGATTAATACATAAAAATTATCTTATCACACATTTAATCCATCAAATAGTCAATATTTCAAAATGTTAATCATGAAAAGTAAACACTCCATAGTGTAAACATGAGAACAAATATCAACCCTTGATAAATCAATATAAACGTAAAGATTCAATGCATAAATTACGACGCAGATGCATAAATACATAATTTTATGCAGAAATGTGCATATAACTAATTTAGATACACACGTAAAATAATTGTGTAATTTTTAAATCTAATGAACATGATTTGTTCTCATTTATGTATGTTAAGGATTGTATGTATATGAACCAAGAGAGTGGTTATCGTGTGGACACTCCTTATAGTGTAAACATGATGACAACTATTAATATTTGATAAATAAATATGGACTCTTCAGATTCAATGCATAATTATATATAGTAATATGTATATAACTAATTAAGATGCACATTTAAAAATAACTATTGGATTTTCAAATCTAATGGACATAATTTATTCGCATTTTATGTATGTTAAAGATTACATATACATGAACCAATTCATATATATAATATACATATAAATTGGTTATCGTGTGGATACTTCTTATAATATAAACATGATGACAAATATCAACTCTTGATAAATCAATTGGATGCTTCAGATTCAATGCATAAATTATTAGAGCTGGCAAAAGGGGCGGGTCGGATTGGCCCGATCCGGCCCATCGGGCTTGTTGTTTTATCGGGGTGGTGGCCGCCCAAATGCTATCGGACTGAAAATATGGTAACCCACCCACCCCTACCGAAATGCTATCGATGGCCATCAACCCCCCAACCCCATCTCGGACCAACTAAACCCCCAATATTTAATTTAATAAATTATTATTTTAATTTCAAAATATGATAACAATAAATAAATTAAATCTACTAACATCAATTTTAAAGTAAATAAGATAAATTACATCTAATAGCATCAATTCCAAAGTAAATAAAATAAATTAAGTCTACTAATAAGTCTAACATCAATTTCAACGTAAATAAGATAAACTTAAAGTTTCAAATATCATCAAACATCAAATGTAAAATATTAAAACTTTAAATGTGTGGGCGGGCTTTTAGGCCCGTTAACCCCGGGCTTTTTAGCCCCAAAGCCCGATCGGCCCGATGGGCTATGTGGGCGGGCTTTTTAGGCCCGATTTTTTTCGGATCACTATTTTCACGAGCCCAACCCGATCCCAATTCCGGGTACCCCGGGCCGGCCCATCTGGCCGGACTAATTTTGTCGACTCTATAAATTATGATGCAGATGCACAAATACATAATTATATGTAAAAATATGCATATAACTAATTCAGATGTACATTTAAAAATAATCATTAGATTTTCAAATCTAATGACCGTGATTTGTTCTCATTTATATATGTTAAGGATTATATGTACTAGAGAGAGTTAGGTGCAAATAAGAACTATTTTTAACGTGATAACTAAGAACCTCAAAAGTTCGCTATGAACAAAATAAATCACTATGAAAGTTAATGTATCTGCTGGAAAAGTTATTGAATCAAAAAATTCGATATTTTTTCACCAAGGGACGAAAATTCTATTTTTTGGATACTTTTGGATTCAATAATTTTCCATCGATTCATATATATATATCAAAAGAGTTTATTATTACAAAATCAGTTATGTGTATTATATCCTTATATACTTAATTCTTTTTACACTATATATATAGTGCAAAAGAGTTTATTATTACAAAATCAGTTATGTGTATTATATCCCTTATATACTTAATTCAAGGATAATAATGTTATATGTATGAGAAACAAAAGAATTTTTAAGGTTTATATGTCTCATAACAATTCTTCGTGGAGTTCATAGAGATGATTAATGAAATTATGTTGGGAAATCGTTGAGTACAACCTACCAACCGCATTATCTATCGAGATCTCGGGTGGTAGAATTATCAAATTACTTTTGAGTAATGATGATCAACTTTTCGATTGGCTCATGATGCCCAAGCAGAGGTCTATGTGACTCACGATGCCGACACATCCCAATCGGAGCAAGAACTATATAGACCTTCGTTTGTGATACCATCCTCGTCAACATATGACTACACTTCCCAAAACATATCGTTCGATCGTCGTTGACACAACAATTTACATCATCGATTGGTTTGATGTCGATACATCTCAATATATGCCGCAACACATGGATCCATCCAGAATTGCATTTCCCAACATATGCCGCAACCACAACGGGGTGATACACTTGTTGAGGACGGCGATGACGATTTACTTGAAGAAGAAGAAGATGAAGCAGTCGGATGAAGAGGAAGAAGATCGCGAGTTCGCTTTGGTGAGCTATGGCTCATTTGTAGAGTTTGGACGCATGGATCCGTCGAGAGGGTGGATTCGGAAGCTTCTATCTACGATTATGCGAGTAACACGAAGAGCACGAGGAGGCCCAGAGCCGAAGAAGTTGAGGAGATGAGCAACTGGCTGGTCCTCGTTATTCCTCATGATGCTTGATTAATCTCTTTGCTCGTCCTGGACTCGCCCGCGAACACGATGCCGAGCGAAGGTTCCATCTTCGACAACAAGGGTGAGCGAAGATATCCGTAGGCATGGCATTTGGAACGTCGAGTAGAATTTGTTATTCCTCGATCCGATAATTCGAGGATTACATTCAAATGTCGATATCATAATCGGTGTCCTTTTCTACCACGTGCATCGCAGAAGGTGGATTTTGGTTTGTCCGCAAGTTTGATGCTATACATACTTGCGCATGTAACTAGTGAATATCGGAGTAAGGAAGGTTAATGCCCGTGTAATTGCAGCATACATATCACGAAAAATACGTGAAGGCGGTGAAGTGCTAAAGCCGAGGTCCATTATGGCTGATTTGCGTACGAGAGTACGGTGTACACGTTACATCTGAGTAGCAATGCGAGCCCGTAATAGAGCGATCGAGATGATATACGGTGGACACGAAGAATCATTTCACTACTACCGAGTTATCTGCATATGTTACGGATGAGCAATCCGGTTCGATGACCGACTTGGATATTGGATCGATGGTCGGTTCCGTCACCTCTTTGTCGCCCTCGGTTCATGCAGTTAGGCGTACATTGTGCCTCCGACCGTGATTGTAGTCGACGGACGCGCGCGAAGGCATAATAATAGGCGATATTATTCGTTGTCGTGACAAAGGACTGACAACGAGCAAGTTTTTCCATTAACTTATGGAATTGGTCCGATCGAGAATGATGTCTCATGGACTTGGTTTCATCTCGACTACAAGTCGCTTATGGATCAAATCCGGAGATGTTGATTGTTTCGATGCCCATGTCGATTATAATGACGCGGTCAGTGTGTCACCCGATGCAACACACGGATTATGCTACTACCATCTGCGAAAAAAATCACCCGTTTGGGCAACCATCCATAAAGTTATTTGAAAGCCGCTTATGCGTGCAAGATGCACACTTTGAAAAGCGATGGCTATGTTAAAGTCTCGTGAAGGCCGATGGTAGTGGCGCATATACCAAGTTGGTGGAGGTTGGAGTGCAGTGGGCTGAATCACGATGCCCGTTAGGCGCTACGTTTTATGACATCGAACATTGCGAATCATTCAATTCTCGAATATTGTGGGCTGAGCGATTGCCAATTTGCTCAATGATTGAGGCGATCCGTCACATTACGTAAAAATGGTTCGATGAGAGACATGAAGCGACAAAGAGGTGCGCGGTGAATTGACCCAAGCAGCGCGTAAGATGATGGTATCGATGGAACTATCACGCAGACACGATGTAGTGCCCTCATCGACTCCACTTTCAAAGTCAAGCACCAAGCAAAACATTCGTGTCTACATAAGGTGGTCGCCATGTAGAAGCAATGCTCGTGGGTCATGATCAATGGTGCCTCACGCGGTCTTGAATGTAGGACGCAAGGATTGCGTGTACCTCGGACCATGAATTTTGCAAAACATCTATTCAACATTGAAAATTAATTAATTAGAGATACTACACATATATACTATATATTGATTGTATTAAAGACTTACGAAAAACTAGTATCGAGGATGATTGTGTTTGATAATCCACCCCATCCAATAAGTCGATCCCGCATCGAGTCTCATCCTCAAATACACCATGAATAGATCGACGACTGCAAAATTATTTTGGGATACATATCAATATAAGTAGATGTACTTAAAAAACGAAGCATATTGTATAAAACGCACGAACATCAAACGCCTCGGCATTTCGATATTCACGAAAAATGCAACTGGACTTGTCGATCATTACCGAACAACCATCATTGCCTTATTTGTGTTCAAGAAACGGTAATTTACTAATGTATCATCGGATAATGGACGTGGCATCGGGCTATTCACGTATGGTGACCTCATTCTGTAGAAGGTCTCCGTGCCGCTCACCCTCCGGATCCCGAACTACAAACATTTAATTTAGAAAATGAAAACATAACAAATATAATGAAATATTATAAAGCGCCAAATATGAGACTTAATAGTTACTGCTCCTCCAACTGCCGCCAGACGGCTCGAAAGTCCGCCTCACGACGTCCCGAGGCGTCGATCACTAAATAGGTCCAGTCCATCATGGAATGATGAGATGTAGTTCCGTGATCGGTACCATGGATCAGTGAGAGTAGCGGGGAGGGTATCCTCGATGCGTCGGTCTTTGCTCACCGGCTCAATATGTCCACCGCCTCCGAGGACATACGGATCGGGCGGTGATGTGGTCTCGATCTTCACCTCTCGCCGTCGCCGCCGGATGACGTGGGACATGGTGCATGTGGAGCCGATCATCCCTATGTGTGCAACCACATCGACTCTTCTCTAAGAGGTTTTCAAACCACTTCTTTATCTTTGGAATAAATTTGTCTCGATAGACCTCTCGATGCGTCGCATCGCTCTCGTCCTCCTCCCGGACAGATTCCGGATAGATTCTGAATCCAACGACGATCGGCGAACTAAGACGCCAGGTGCTGACCACCACCGCTCGATGAAGCCGCCTCCCGGTCTGCCTTCCGTATCCGCCTCTCAGCGGATGGACGGCTATCCACATATGGCCGCAGCTCATCAACAACCGGAACCTCAACGAACCCAACCGACGATGTCCTCCGGCGGGTATCGGGTGAAGGCTCGAGGCTGCTCGATGGAGACCACGAAGATCGGGATCCTCAACAAACCGTGGAGCCCTCCTCGAACTCGGACGTCTACGTCGAGGCTCATCCACCTCCGGTGGATGAGACACACCACGACGAGAAGGGCGCCGTCCCTCCTCAAAGGATTTGACGGATAACAAAAGTCACACCGAGTGGAGAGGGTGTGAGCAGACACCGAAGAACGGTGCTAACCTCGAATGAGTCCGGCTCGATGGATGTGAGATGATAACCGACCTACAATAAATTGAAAGATGTTATTTAATATTCTAATAAATACAATACCTCATACATGATTTAAAATTATAATAAAATTCAATACCTCTTGCTCAAAAAGTGTAAAAGTCGCCGGTGAGAGCCTACTCTTGAACTTCCACCTCAACACTCTCGGATCACGTGGGATTGATGTCGTCCCAACTATACTTCCCAAGCCCGGTATGATCTCGAGTGACCAAGCATATAGTGCCCAGATCGGTCCGTAAAAGTGGTATTGAGCATTAGGTTGACATGCGCCGTATAATATCTCAATATCTCGTAATCTGTAGGCCCCACGAAATCGGCAAAACGCCTCGGATCGTCAACCAATGCCCAAACCCAATCGCTATTATCTTCCCGTATCGTATCCAAATACGAACCCATAGAGGTAATAACGCAATACACGTAAATAGTGACGAAGATCTACATCATCACTAAAATCACTACTACAAAATCTATCTACTAGATTACGTAATGTAATCTGTGTGCCCCGCAAAAAGGCTATAGACCTCAACGTCGCTCAAGTCGTAGTCTAGTGTGGGATCAAATGATGATGACCCAAATGAAGGCGGGTGATCAGAGCATAATCTTTAATGGAAAAACATATATCTTCCATTGATGAAAAATACATCTCAGGATCGTAGGCTCTATCGACGGAGACTAAATGGTAAAGATAAACTAGACTTAGGCCCGGAGTCCAATCAATCGGATGACCAAAGCAACCCCTAAACATATCTACCAACTCTTCGTCACCTTATCTAGCAAGACATTCTTAATATACTTAAAATAATCGGTCCTATAATAAGTCTTTACATCCGCCACCACATTTATCGTGGTAGGCCTCAAGAAAACAGAACCTACAATTATATCAATACCACATATTACACAACATACAACAATTCAATGCTAATCCAAAGTTAAAATTTCAAATGATTTTACATATTCAATCACATTATTCAAGCCAAAACAAATATCTCATTCAATCGAAAACATACAAGCCATAAACACTATTTATTCAATCACATTATTCAAGCTATATCGGATTAACTACTCATATTCAATCGTTCAAATATTATTCAAGCCAAAACAAATATCTCATTCAATCGAAACATACAAACCATAAACACTATTTATTCAATCGATTATTCAAGCCGTATCAGTATTAACTAGTCATATATATTCAATCGTTCAAATATTAACTACTCATATTCAATCACATTTAGCAACATTTATCCAAAATATACACCATTTATCCAAAATATACATACTATAAGTCGGAAAATATCTCAATTACAAAATATACATACGATCAAGATAACTATGTTTCAAAATAATATACACGAAAACATACCGGTAAGTCCGACATATTGTCACTCTCCTTCGAAAATAATTGTAAAATATGGTTCTGCATTATTACAAAATTCAATTAATAACTAATTATTAGAAAATTAAATTAAAATTAAATTGATATGCGTAAATTAGAAAATCAATGTTTCGGTCGATCGGAGAAGCTTCCTAATCGAAACTTCATTGTCGACGAAACAACAAATTAATTCAAGAAATTGAATAATTTGTTGTTTCGTCGAGATTTGTTCCGGTCGACGATTGAAGTTTCCTATCGAGGAAGGCTGTCGACAGGAGACGCCTTCTCGACCGGAACTTCATTGGTCGACTAAACAACAAATTAATTCAAGAAATTGAATAATTTGTTGTTTCGATCGAGATTTGTTGTTTCCGGTCGACCAATTGAAGTTTCGATCGAGGAAGGCTGTCGACCGGAGACGCCTTCCCCGATCGAAACTTCAATTGGTCGATCGAACAACAAATTAATTCAAGAAATTGAATTAATTTGTTGTTCGATCGACAATAAGTTTCGATCGAAATCGTTGTCTCCGGTCGACGGAAACAACGAATTCTCGATCGAAACTTCAATTTTGAGGATATTTCGCCTAAAATGCGAGAATTACCTCTTGTTCTTCAAGATTTCACGGAATGTGTGAATGGAAATTCTACAATATTGCGAATGGGAATGAGAATGGGATTGAGAATGGAAATTCACTGAATGGGAATGGAAGGCGTGAAGAAAATTGCAAGAAATTTTGAAATGTGAAATCTAAATCAAATGGCTTGCAAGAAATTTTGAAATGTGAAATCTAAATCGAAATGGCGAGAGTGTTTCAAATTTTGGAGAAATTTGCGAAGAAGAAGAAGTGTTTCAAATTTTGAAGAAGAACCGAAATCATCGTTATTTCGATTTGTTGTTTTAACTTAATATGAGTTGTCAATGCGAGAAAAAATGAGTTGTCGATGCACGAAAAAAGAGAATCGATTCACCGTGAGAAGGCGTCATTGCAATTTTGATTGTTATTTCAAAGAAAATATAATTTTAATATGTTTGGGTATGAGGTGTAGTTAATTTTTAGGTTGGATATAGGGTGTAGTTAATTTTTGATAGTTGGGTAAATAAGTTGGGCTCCCTTCATTCTTTTAATGTACATACATTTTCAACCATGTCAGCTAATAATTCTCAAACTATTTAATGGAAGGATGATGCGATAGGATATGTATCGATTTCATTTGAAAAGTTGAAAAGAGAAAGTGATTTTATTAACCACGTTTAAATTGCTAGGATGGTTGATAAATTATATCGGTTCACCATTATGATCAATCTTTATCTAGAAAAATTAGAGATATATACCAATTTTAATTGAAAGGTAAGTAGTCAACTCACTATAAATAGATACTAGATGTCTATGGTTTAAAATTAGTTAGTTAAATGTTACCTCAATTTTATATCCTTTACATTCCTTTTTACCTACTTAGAAATTACTAGAATAAGATATTTAAAAAGAAAATCAGAGTTATTATAATGGTGCGATAAATATGGTGATATCCGTGCTTCTTTTTTTTTTAATATTATTCTTTTTTTAGGGAAAGATTTTTTTTTAATTATTTAGTAAAAGTATATAAAATAAGGGCATTGATAAAATTTACATACATATTATGTAATTACATAATAGGGTTTTTTTGTCTTTTAACAATATTACTGAAATTAAGTAATTAATTTCCTTTATTTTTATTCTGCATTTTACTTTTTTATCTTTTGTCGCATTTTTTGTCCAATACAATATTATTTCTTTTGGTTTGCACTCTCTATTGATAACTAATTAAGGGCTGCTCCAAAAATTAATTCATCAATATGTTCTCATTTATCTCTCTAGTTTGCTCTTAATATGTTATTAGTTTTTTACCTTCAAATAGTCACGTTTATAAAAGATTTCTTCTTTTCATTTAACATTTTTTGAATCAATGAATGTTAGTAGTTCTATTTATGCTAAAAAAAAATCAACAATATTTCTGGAGCTTCATGAAAATAGTAAAATAAGACGGTGTCAGTAGATCAAATATCAGTATATTAGTCATTGTTTAATATATTTAATAAAATTAATTTATTTAAAATTCAAGTGTATTATATAATTACATAATATGTAAAAAACTATTTATACATAAAATAAGCATGAGCAGAAACACTTTATAAGTGAAGAAACATGAATTCATACTAGCCACACATATGGTGTGTGTGTGTGAGAGAGAGAGAGAGTTCTTAAAAAATCAATCACTAAATTTATTTTAGGTACTTGACATTGACGCGTTTAATCAACTAATTATGTTTTTCAGTTTTATTTCAATAACTAATCGAGATTATTTAAATTTTAAATTTTTTTTCGCAAATTAGCTCTTATGAATTATGATCGATTTTTGTTGGTAAAGTTTCAAAATACTTGTGAATTGTTTCTTAATGAATTTTTTACTTTTCCAATAAATTCATAATTAAAATAAAATAGATAATGGCATTCAGTAAGAAGTAGTTCGCACCCTATAGTGGCCTGATTAATTAAGGTACAATTATATAAATAAAAGATTACGTGTTCTAATTTCTACCAAATTTTGAAGTTTGGGTTATATTCTGGCAATATATGGTCCATTTGCTTAGGCAATTGGCATTACAGATGAAACCGATACCATAAAGTTAGGCATGGTTTGGTGAATGCATTTAATATATGTTACTTTAGTTTAAACAGAGTACTCTATTATTAAAACTCATTGTCCGTTTAATATATAATTACACACTAACAATGACAAATAATAAATTTTATTGAAATAGTAACAAATTATGCAAGTTAAATTTTCAACTTTCTCACTCTCCAAATGAGAGAGACCAAATGAAAAAAATTCAGTTATAAATTTATACCCCCGTACTGTCCCACTAATATAAGATTAGCATGTTTTCACTTTTAGTGTTCTTGTCCAAATTAATAGGTTATTGAATATCGATTAATATCGAACAGAATCAATATCGATCGGTTATTGGTATCCAATAATCGATTTATTTAGTATTTGGATCGATATTGCATAATAATTTGGTATTAATTCCGGTTGTTAGGTATATTGATATCGAACGGGTATACCCGAATAACCGAAATTATAAAATTATTTTTTGTGCTACCATCAGGAGGCTGCGAGAAAGGGTTCAAGAGGACTGGGCTTTTTTACCTGAAGAGGTTTTAACGGGAGGCTTCTTTCTATAGATGCGATGCAATTTTTTTTATTATTATTATTAAAAATAAATTTAATTATATTCCTAATTGCCCTAACTCTATCGAATTCAATTCAAGGTAGGGTTTCAGCTTTTAATTCATTTCTTTCTATTTTCCTTTTCCCCATTCTTTCTTCTTCTTCGTAAATTCAGCAGCAACCCGTCGTCTCCCACCCTCACGTCGGTCACCCCTGCCGACTGCTGCTGTCTCATGCCGCCTTCGGTGCAGTCGTGCCTCCACCTCTGGTGACTAGTCGAGCTTTCTCTGTTCCAGGTATGCATGAACTCCACTGTCAGACTTAATCTTCAATTTTTGTTTTCTGTCAGAAATTTTCTTATATATGTTTTGTGAATTGTGAATCCGTGACTTTGAAATTTGTGGTAGCTAATCTATTTTTGCTGACTCCTTCTGCTCATAGTTGAAATTTACATTTTGATTTTGTTTGGTATAATCAATTTGCAATCTTAAGGTTGGTATTTTAATTCTAATGTTTGGCTATTTCTGTGAAGTTATTGGGAATGCTTCTCTGTATGAAATTTGCAGCATCGCTAAGAAACTTGTTCCCCCCAATATAATTCATCTTATGTTACAACACATTATAATATTTCATTGTTAATATATGTGAGTTACTTCAAAAATAAAGAAAAACCATATCTGTAGTAATAGTATGGATTGAATTCAAAGTCTATTTTACATATAGTATTTGAATGTCCCTAAATAAAGATAGAAATTTATTTTATAAAATAGATTCAAATTGCATCAAGGTAAAGATATAAATTCATTTTTTTATTCGATTAATTTTGGGTATCCAATAACCGAATCGATTAACCGATCGGTCAATCGGTTAATCAGTCGATTTCGGTATCAGTTATTGGATTTGGGTGACTTCGATTTCTATTAACCGATATTTCGATTTCGATTAACCGAAACGATCCAATGAGCAATCATACTAAAAAGTAAAAGCAATATTAACTCCTGTTCATTTTATCTAAATACCCTTATTAAAGAGTGTTAGTTTAAATATTAACATACTTTTGTGTAATTAATGCAAGAGTAAAATAAGAAAATCAACAAATATTTACAATTTCATATTATTATCTGTATATAGTTAATTGTTATGTGAAAAAAAATAATCAGATTTACTGCGAGATGGATGGAGTAATATTTTATTTTGAAATCATCATTGTCATCACTATTATTACTTTATTAGTATTAAATGCAGCCTCGTGTTAAACCTGATTGCTCATTAATTGGTAGGAACAGTCGAACAGAAAATTGAGCAAATTGAGGAGACATGTCACATGCTTTCTTGTTCAAAAGGAGAATTTTTTCCATTGTAAATCAGATTGACTTAGTAAACCATTATTTAATGTTCATAAAAAGTCATTTCAAAGGAAAACGAAACTCTCATGTTGCAGTGGTAGAATTTGATTCTTAATTTAAATTTGTTAGTTTTCAACCAAGTTAAACTTATGAGGGTAAGGAGACACACTTTCTAATAAGTTATGATTAAGGTGAGTACTTGGTTATTCGAATGATTATGGACCAAAAAAATCGAGTCAAATTTTTTAAGAAAAAATAACTGAACCAAATTGAAATAATTAAAATAATTGATTTTTTGTCCAAAAAAAATGCTTTTATTCTAAACCTAAAACCTTTATCAAACTGATTTCATACAATCAACAATTCGTAAACTCCTACATGAATACATACAAATATATGATTTCTAATTAGGGCTGCTTATTGGATCGGTTTCGGTTATCCGAAATCGAAATTTCGGTTAACCCAAACCGATAGTATACAAATCCAATAACTGAAACCGAAATCGATTGGATAATCGGTTATCCGATTAACCGATTGGATAATCGGTTCGGTTATTGGATACCAAAATTATCCAATTCAGAAAAAAAAAATGTGTATTTAATTATGATTTTGGATACCCAAAATTATCTCACCTCTTATTAGTTATGATTTATTATTAGTAATATGACTTAACTAATTAACTTGTGTATTTAATTAATAATAATAATAATAATAATAAATTAATAATTATTTAATTTTGGTTATTCGGGTATACCCATTCGGTTATCGGTATACCCGATAACCGAAATTATCATAAAGTCATTATCCAATACCGATCCAAATATCCAATTTATCGGTTATTGGATACCGAAAACCGATGAATATCGGTTCGGTTCGGTTATATCCATTATCCAATTACCAAATAAGCAGCCCTATTTCTAATCAACATTCAACACCAATAAATAACTAATTTGCTTCAGAAAGTTGGTTGGCAGTGTTGCGTGATTTGACGAGTTCGTGCGGAAGCGGCATTGGAAATTATGGTGAGTCGGCGACGACTAGTGCATTGGGGCACAACCTATGCTTTGACGGTCCTGCATCCAGTGAGTCAGGAAGTAGCTGGGTGTAAGGAGAACTGATGGAGGCGTTGGAAGGTGAGGTGCCGTTTGGTAATGGAGTGTGCGCTAGGGTGGGAAGAAATGACGATGGGCACAGAGAGAAAGAAATAGGGTTAAGAGTATTGATATTTTAAAATTATAATTCTAAATAAATAAATAAATATTATTATATTATATATATTTTTTGGTTCTCGATGATTTGTTAATTTTTTTTCAAATTGGGCTGAAAATCAAATTAATTGAATCAACTTTTATTTTTCAATCTGATTATTACATTTTCGAATATTTTGCTCACTTAGAGTCATAGTCATATCCTAGTATTATCATTTTAACATTGAGCAATAAAAAAAAAGATCTTTCTTAGATTATATATTGATGGAGTGGATATTATTCACGTGATAGAATATCTCAAATTTAAATTTTATCATTTTTTTATAAGTCTAGTTTGTCGTATCAGATTTTTCTAATGCAATCCACATGTATAATTTACAGATTATTATATAAAAGCAGGATTATTATATAAAAGCAGGATTTATTCATTCCGTACATTGAGTAAAAACAACAAATGCACTTGTCATAAAAAATTAAAAATAAATTAATGAACAATTGGTTGAACCAAAACTTTTTCCGACAGTAAAGCATGATATTCAAGTCTTATCGATTAGCATAAATTTGGCATGTTAAAATAAAGCTGAACAGTTCCCTGTCACAAAATAAATAAATTTAAATATATATAAAACACACGCGGACCGATATGGACAAAAATATAGATGGTTTTTAATTGGTACTACAATAAACAAAATAATGGAATTATAGATAACTTGAGAATCGAACTGAATCAATATCGATCGAGTTACAAATAATAGAATTATACAAAAGCTATTGTACATTCATTCGCACGGTGTGGATGTATAAAAATATCATTTGTTTTTAGCAAAATATTATTTCCATTGAAGAAAAATATTATTTATTTTTTACATTGTAATTCGAAAATATCAATTATTGAATAAAAGTATCATTTATATTGAAAAAAAATATCATTATCCGTACATACGCATAGGAGACCACCTCATAGAATTATGGTTTTGTAGTCATAATTGGTTTTTGTCTCTCTCTTTTTTGAGAAGTGATTATTATATTTTAATGAGTTTATACTTTGAGTAAACCTAAAAATGTCACCCATTTATGACTTTATATATGCATACTTTGCATACGTAAGAAACAAAAACAATGACAATATTGATATTAAAAGGATGATGATGATGATGATGATGATGATGATGATGAAAAAGGCCATCGTGTCATATTAAAACTCAGTTGTATCACAATTCATATATTCATCTTGAATCATGATACGAGCTTATCCTACTAATTCTAGAGCATCTAGGACACCTAATCTTATCAAATAAGAAAACTAAATAATAATTAGACAAAATAAGTCAAATAATAAGAAAACTGATAAATCTGGTGTATGCTAATATACGAGATTTGTGTAAAGCAGTAAAGAACACCAATGCTTTTACGTGGTTCGATCGAGAATAAGATCTACGTCCACGGAGGAATGATTCCTCAATACTTTCACTATAATTTGATTACAGTGAGTGTAGCTAAAAGCTCTTAGTATTCAATAAGTTACTAACCCTTCTACCTTCGATCTAACTCCTATTTATACATATCTGAGGATCCCTAAGGCGGGATCTGATCCCCTCCCATGTAGGGACTCTTCCTCTCGCATGTATGGCCTCTTCCTCTCGTCTGTAGGGACTCTTAGCCTTCCGTGTAGGGTAGAGGCTGATTAGGGTTTGGAGGCTGGGCCTTTGGATTAACCACGTGAGCCGTTATTAATGTCAAGCCCAGCTCGTTTGGGCCTGTCAGTGGACCTGAGCGGTTGGGCCATATCCCATCATAGCCCCCCCGAATAGTCGAGTAACAACCATGCCGAGGTGAAGTGAAGAATGCGCTTTGCCGAGGTGGGATGTTGCTCGGCTGAGGTTGTTGTCGAAGGTTTTTCGATCTCTTTGATGTCAGGGTTTGATCGGTTCGCCTGGATCCGAACTGAGGTAGACGGTTTGCCGTTCTGGACCGAATCGGACTGTTTGCCACGTTCCGAACTGGGTCGCTCGAAGTTGGATGGCGATGTCCGTCAGGAGAATGCCGAGGTGGCGAAGGCGGCCATGCATCTGGAGGCCGAGATGGGGTCCGAACTGAGTTTGACGGTCTGTCGTTCTGGGCATGCGCCGCTTGTCGAGGACCGAACTGAGTCGTCGTCCCGGGACGAGATATCTGCGCAGAGGATATTGAGGTCCGACCTGGAAAGCGGCGTCGGCCCAAGTAATACCGAGATCCGATCTGGATGGAAATCATTCTGGATGATTCCGAGGACCGAGCTGGTTAGCGATATCCATTCTGGAAGATACCGGGGCCCGAGCTGGATAGAGATATCCATCTAAATGATGTCGAGGTCCGAGGTCAGAGTGATGGGATCCAACTCGAGATATCTGACGTCGGGTGACGACGTCGTATGTAAGTACGATGCCGAGGTCCGGAGTCAGAGTGATGGGATCCAACTCGAGATATCTGATGTCGGGTGACGACGTCGTATGTAAGTACGATGCCGAGGTCCGGAGTCAGAGTAATGATTGCACGATTGGACCAGTTGTCAGCGCGTTGATCACGTCACTTGCGCCAGACGGTTGGTGGGGGCTCGAAACGCGTGCGCGCGTCTCCTCCTTATCAAATTGCAATCAGCCACGTGGGAAGTTGAAACGACAATTTGGGCGCCCACTCGTACTATAAATATGCCCTAATGAGGAAACTGTTCACTTTCTTCTCCCCATCGTTCCAGAGCAAAAGAAAACTCACAAACTTTCAGCGTTCTCAGAAATCCATCCCAACTCATCGAAGAAGCGATAACCCATCATTTAAAAAGTAAGTATGACTTCCTCTTCTTCTGCCCGTTCTTCTTCTTCTCCCGATAGCGAGGTAGAGATTATGGACTATATGTGCCATAATCTTGCGGGTAAATCCTTAGGCATTAGCGCTAGGGTTCCTTCGATTTCTTCTGTCTGGGATGTGTATAAGGTTAGGGATGCTATAGCATCTCTGACCGTCGATGATGTGATTAGAGTAGGGAGGGAATGCCATATTCTGGAGGATGTCTGGTGGTGTATTCCGCAGCCTAGCGATAGGGCGTTGGCCCCTCCGGAGGGGTTGAAGATAAGACTTCCTATAAAGAGCGCCCTCATGTGTGAGGTACTTTTGGGATTTCACCATCATCTTTTTGGCTTCGAGCCGATCTTGAGGCAGTGCGCCATCTTCCAGATAGGCCTTTATAGGAGACATCCAGTTCGGCTCTATCTCGGTGATGATGCCGATGTGGGACTCCGCGATGCTTCTGGAATGAACTTCCTCCACTGGTGGATTTGTTGATGACGCAACTAACTTACTGAGGATGTTAGCTCGGCTGTTTTCCCTCGTGGGATACGATGAATACTAAAGTACCTGAATGAGGTCAGCATTCCCCTTGCCTTCTCAAGGTATTGCTTCATTCGATCCTCCTTGGCCTCGTATTTGCCTAAGACCTGGTTTACCACGACCTGGGAATCTCCAAAGATCCGGATCTTGTCTACTTTCAATTCCTTTGCGGCGGAGTCACGAGATCGTCACCGTACTCCACCTCGTTGTTTGTGGTGGGAAGGTAAACGGGTGCATAGGTCACTTGTTTATCCGGGCCGAGGAGGAGGATACCGCTCATTGCCCGTCTTGCATGAAGCTCAGCCCACGTCGTCATCTTCCAAGAATCGGTGGGTAAGGACATATTCCTCCGTAGTGGGGGCGGGAGTTGGAGTGATCTCGCTAGTGGGATCGACCTCGGTGAATTTGGCCTCCACCAGGAAGTCAGCGAGAGCTTGCCCTTTTATGGCCGGCCTGGGGGAGTATGAAATGTCGTGCTCGCCGAGCTCCAGTGTCCACTTGGCTATACGTCCGGATGACTCTGGCTTCGATAAGACTTGTCTCAAGGGTAAGTCAGTCAGCACCTGGACGGAATGGGCTTGGAAGTAAGGTCGGAGGCGTCGCTTGGCGTTCACTAGAGCCAGTGCTACCTTTTCGAGGCTAGTGTACCTCGTCTCCGGTCCCTTGAGAGCCCGGCTAATAAAGTAGATGGGGAGTTGACGTCCCACCTCATCTCGTACCAATACCGTACTGATTGCCTCGTCCGAGGCGGCCAGATATAAAGAAAGGAGCTCACCTTCTTTCGGGACGGACAGGGTCGGTAGGTCGGCGAGATACTCTTTCAGTTGTGCGAAGGCGACTTGGTGTTCCTCCCGCCAGCGAAGTCCGGAGCTCTCCTCAAGATCTTGAAGAAGGAAGCGCTTCTCGGCACCGAGATAAGAATCATTGAGGCGGCTAGGCACCGGTGAGTTTGTGGATCTCACGGATGGTCTTGGGCACCGCATGTCGAAAGCAATTGTTTTCACCTTAGTGGGATTTGCCTTGAGCCTTCTTGAGAAACCCAAAGATCCCTAGGAATTTACCCGTCTTCACCATGAATGTGCACTTATGGGGTTGAGCTTGAGGTTGGCGAACACGAGGACACGGAGGATAGTTCCGAGGTCGTCGGTGTGATTCTCCGTTTTTGACTTTTGACTACGATGTCGCCGACGAGACCTCGACAATCTTCCCTATGTGGTCTTTGAATATTGCGTCCACCATCCTCGGTAGGTAGCTCGGCGTTCTTCAGCCGAAGGCATCTTCGACGCAAAGACGCCAAGTCGGTGATGAACGTTGTCTTTGGGGCGTCCTCCGGCTCATCGAGATTTGGTGGTACCTTTGTACGGATCTAGGAAGTGAAGACTTCGTGGCTACCGGTGCCTCCACCTTCTTGTCAATGTCGGGGAGAGGGTAACAATCTTTTGGGCAGTGTTTGTTGAGGTTGGTGTAGTCGACACACATACGCCACCTCCCTCCTGGCTTTCGGACCACGACTGGATTAGCCATCCAGGTCGGGTACTTAACCTCGAACAAGATCTTGGCTACGGGTTGAGTCACCGTCTCTTTTGACCTGACTGCGCTCTATCGCAAACACTCTTTTCTTCTGCCGAACTGGCTTAGTAGCCGGGTCAATGTTGAGGCGATGAGTTATGAGCTCGGGTGACACTCCGGTCATGTCCAGTGGGGACCACGCGAACACGTCCCTGTATTCCCGAAGTCGCATGACATCTTTGCCGAATATCGGCCCGGCCTGGACGCCGACCTTGACGACTTTGGAGGGTCGTCGTCGTATAGTGGAGGTTCTCGGTCGTCAGGTCGTCCCGATTGCTATGCACGGCGGCCCGGTTGAGACTCGTAGGCATTCTTTGGTGCCGCTTGGTCACCCTGGAAATGCTATGCCGACATGTTGTACGCGGAGAGGAGCTCGAGCTCGTGAAAAATTGAATGAACTTTGTGACCGACACGGGAGCACGTCCTACGGTAACCGGAAGGGTAATGACACCTTCGGGTTGAACCGCCTCCTGAGTGAAGCTCATGGCGGGATGGTGCGGGACGATTTGAATCCCTCCGACCTCAAGTTTATCCGAGACAGCTACGGAAGATAATGTCGACGGAGGCACCGATGTCGATGTAGACCGGTGGGCGTTCTTGTTGCCCACCACGGCTTGTATCGTGATGGCGTCTTGGTGGGGCATGATTTTGGGCATCGGGTCATCTTTGGAGAACACGATGTCCTCACCCTCCCGGAGTCGCTTGTTTTTCGGCTCCTCGGGGGCTGGCCTCCGAGCTTCATTCTTTAACGACGACCTCGTCGGTCCTATAAGCGATCCGTAATGGCATAAACTGCTCCATAGCGTTGGGACCTTCGTCCTCGTCATCTTCAGTGTTGGGTCGCCGTCGAGGTCGGCCCGCATTGTTGCCACCATTATTCTTTGCCCGCGCTTGTTCCCTGGCCTAGCTCGGCCGAGGTATTTCTTGAGGGCTCCTCCTTCGACGAGCTCGTCAATCATGAGCTCGTGTTTCGCAATCTTGATATCGTGATCATACCCTTGGTGATAGTCACAATACTTCTCCGTTGACCTCTTCTTAGATCCTCCTTTCATAGGAGGGCTGGAAGAGCTCTCGTGGAGCTCGAATATCTCCGCCTCGATTTGAGCAGACGAGGCGTTACCGCGTGGTTTGGCCGAGGTCCCACCAGACTCGTGGGCCTCTCTCGATTCTATCGAAGGCACTTCGCGATCGCGCCCGACTTGGTCATCCGGCTTCTTTCGTTCAACCTCCGCTCATCCCAGATTTCTCTTTTCTTCCGATCTGACTCGTCCCCTTTGACATAGTTGTCCACCAGGTTCCAAAGTTTACTCGCCGTCTTTGGTTTCTCCCTGGTGATTTCTTTGTTCAGTGCGTCGGGTCGGATCCCGTTCTTAAACGCATTGATGATGTAAAGATCGTTACTCTCATCAATCTTGAGAGACTCCTGGATGAACCTCGAGATGAAGTTCGACATCGTCTCATCCCGCCCTTGGCGGATAGTGAGCAGGTCGGACGAAGGCTGCTGAGGTGGCATCTTCTGATAGAAGCGCCACTTAAACTGATCCATGAGATCCTGGAAGCAGTGTATACTGTTTTGACGGAGCGAGGTGAACCAACGTCGGGCGTTGGAGATCAGCACCTCGGGGAAGATTTTGCACATGTGAAAATCTTCCATTCCTTGATTCGCCATGTTGGTAGTGTAGGCGAAAAGAAAGTCGGAGGGATCCCCAAGGCCATCGTAGGCAGCGATGTTGGGTGCCCTGTATCGCTGGGGCAAGGGCGTGTCCAGAATCTCTCTGGAGAAATGAGAGATGATTCTTCCGTACCGGTCGAACCCCGGGAGATCGTTGCCATCTCTCTCTGGAGGGGTGGGAGATCGGTGACGGCGTCTGTCGTCTCTTCGAGGGGGAGTTCGGCTCCGCCTCTCCTCTCTTCTGTTTTGCTCGGCTTTCTGGGCGGCATGCCGAGGTGGAGAGCGACTTCGCGGGCGACGTGGTGGTGAAGGGTTGCGACCACCTCGGCGAGGTGATTGACTTCTGGCGGCGGGTTGATGTACGCATTCTCGGCTATTGTGCCGAGGTGAGCGTTGACCGCCTCGGTGGGCGGCGACCTCGGCGCCAGATTCGCCGATTCGACACTCGAGAGTGCCCTCCATTCGTCCTCTGGTGAAGGAAATTTTGGAATTGGCCGAGGTTGGCATTGAGGAACTCAGACACAGCTCGGCCAAGGACTTCGTGAGATCGGTGAACCGCCTGTTCACTGGCGTTGAGGTCGGCATCTTCTTCCTCGTCAGGGCGGCGATCCTGAGGGTGTATGAGAATGTTTTCCATGTAGCCCTCAGGCGTGTGACCGCTTGTGGCGTCTGCAATCTCCTTTCCGCGGCGTTGAGTGACCACCTGGTCGTCTTCAGCGCGGTTGTTGCTGGTATCGGCGGCGGTGCTAGCGTTTGCACGTGTTCTTGCCATTAAATTAGAAAAACGAAGCTTTTTTGTTCAATGTTCCCACAGACGGCGCCAATGATAAATCTGGTGTATGCTAATATACGAGATTTGTGTAAAGCAGTAAAGAACACCAATGCTTTTACGTGGTTCGATCGAGAATAAGATCTACGTCCACGGAGGAATGATTCCTCAATACTTTCACTATGATTTGATTACAGTGAGTGTAGCTAAAAGCTCTTAGTATTCAATAAGTTGCTAACCCTTCTACCTTCGATCTAACTCCTATTTATACATATCTGAGGATCCCTAAGGCGGGATCTGATCCCCTCCCATGTAGGGCCTCTTCTCTCGCCTGTAGGGACTCTTGGCCTTCAGTGTAGGGTGAGGGCGATTAGGGTTTGGAGGTGGTTGGGGTTTGGAGGTGGGCCTTTGGCTTAACCGCGTGGGCAAGTTATTAATGTCGTGCCCAACTCGTTTGGACTGTCGCTGGGCGGCGGTTGGGCCATATCCCATCAAAAACCAAATAGACTATTATCTATAGGATAAGCTCGTGTCAAATCACATTTAAAAAAAAAATTATATCAATGAGAACGTAAATGTGAAAATAGCAATTATATTGTAACAATTGAGAAATGAAAAATTAGAATGTTAAAGTCATCCAGTCTTGTTCTACATCGACTTCATAAATAGTCTCATTTCAATATATAAAATTAGAGTACATCTCTCCTTATAAGGCATTTGAACGAAAAATGTGTTAGATTCTAATATGGTATCAAAGCAGGCCCAAATCAATGTGGATTTATTTGGTCCACGACTCGGAGCGTGTTGAGCCCCATGTCTTGTTCTACATTAACTTGATAAATGGTCATGCGTCAATGTAAATTGGAGTGCCCTATCCCATTATAAGGTATTTTAAGAAAGTATGTGTGTTCCTTGTAGCACTAAGTAAAAGTCCTCATAACTTCTTACCGATTCATCGTGATTTACCCTCTCACATTCTCATGTGGCTGAGTCATCGTGATTTATCCTTTCACATTCTCATGGGGCTAGGATGTGGGGCCTCCCGGGGGAGAGCTTCCCCTTTTGGAACAAGAAAGTATGTTTTTCATCCTTTTATGCTTCATTATGGTTATGTGATAAATTTAATGTTTACTAGTAATTCTTATCATAAGTTTCTATACATTTTAACATCAATAACTTATGGAATCTTTCTACCTTTTAGGATACTGAATTAAGTGTTTTAGTAAACTGATTAAAGAATATCCACTGCTTTTAAGAAATACATTTTTTAAAACAAAATTGTTTTAATGTTATACTATATAATATAATCAAGTCCACGGTCGATTGATGAACGGTCCAAATAAAACTAAACTATCATCCATCCACTTGGGTGTCGGACTGTTTATTTTACTGATGGTTTGGCTAAACGCTTGAAACAAATAGTGTTTTACTTATCTGAATAGACTGAATGTAACCCATTCACATCATACGAATTTGTTGGGGTGCCGTAACCTTCACTAGCTCTTAGTAAAAGATTTTATCATTGCAGGGGCCATTCTCAGCCCCATTTAGGGATGGGAGACCGCCCCGACCCCACAGTCGCCCAGACACCCTAAAATAAAAACCCCAAATATATTTGGATCCATGGTATGTATATTAATTTATTTTTTGATCTACCATTAACTAAGGGCCCAAAATGTTAATTTTGACATCCTTATCATGTAATTTGATTAAAATTAATAATTCAGTAAAATGCTTTTTATATCTAAATTTTTTATGCTTATTTGAACTACTAATAAAGGGGCTTTTCTCGAATTTAAGGAGATCGTGCGAGATTAAGGGCCCAAAATACTAGTTTTTGATATCTTTATCATTGTAATTTAATTAAAAATTTATATTTTTGTTAAATACTTTTTATTTCTAATTTTTTATATTATCTTAAATTATTTATAAAGGATCTAAATTTATAAAATTTGTACATGGTCCAATTTATCTCAGCCTTGTCCCTGTTAAACTTGGTATATTAAGATTGAAAGATTCCGAAATGAAGAAATATTTTCGATAATAGAATGAGTTAGAAAACCCACTATTATACTCTTCCAATGGCACGCGAATCCCAACTACGATTCATATAATTTAAAAGGTAGATTGATTTTTCTAACCCCTATTCTTTTTTCTGTTAAGTTTTAGCTTATATTTCTATTGCTTTGAGTCCACATATTTGTTGCCGATTGAACAATAACTATGGTAACAATTTTACGACTAATTCACGTCGTGGCTAGGAAAAAACAAAAAATATTTCAACTGTAACACCACAAAATTATGATAAAAATGATCATAAATCATTTAGAAACAATTCTTAATAGAAATCATCCCTCTCTCTCTATATATATATAGGGATGATGGCTGATAACTTTATAGTAGTCAACACTATTTTGAATCCTTTATCTAAAATATGTATGATCATAATTAATTCATTTCTTTTATATTAGCTTAGGCGTATAGGTAGGATTGATGGTTAATAATGTTATTTACTTTTGATGGAGTAGTTACATATTTTTCCCCTTAAATAAGGAATATAAATTACACTGCTTTTAAAACACCATTGTTGTAACATGCAAATATAACCAATAATTACAAGAAGCATTATTGTAAGAATACTGATTTGTAACTGATTCTTTGTTTAAATTAATAATTCCAAAATTTAAATTAAATAGTTATAATAAAAATAATTTTTTATTAAAATCTTAATTTTTTATTTGATAACTGAATTAATAATTATTTTACATAAAACTAAATTTAAAGATGTTCCGTGCATTACATAGACCCAACTACTAAATAAATAAAAGATGATCCCAACTCGGACTGGTCCAGCATGATACTGAATCCCCGAAAGAAATCAAATAAATTACAACACGTACAATCAGGATAAACATATATATGTCTATAGACTATAAGAAGCAGTAACATGTGACAAAGGAATAAAAATGTGACAATTTGATAATTGATTCTGAATCAAAGTACCTCAAGAATTTAAAAAGAAAGAATCAAAATTTGAAATGCAACAATCTTTGTATATATGACTAGGTTAAAGAAACGTGAGCATTTTACTCCAGAGCAACACCAACAATATCAGCAGCAGCATTCGGATCCTGCAAATTTGGAGCGCAGAGCAGCTGAATCTTGGCCGTCACGTCGGTCATCGATGGGCGGTTATCTGGGTACGGAGCCGTGCAATCAAGTGCAAGCTGCAGCAGCTTCACCATATCATCCTCCACATTCTGATATCTAAGCAGCTCGACGTCGAACACTTTCGACGTCCAGTCCTGCTTCAGCATAGACTGCACCCACCGAGGCAGATCAACGCCCTCCTCGTTCATCAACGAATGGCTCGGCGCCTTCCCAGTCAGCAATTCCAGCACCAGCACCCGAAGCTGTAAACGTCCGCCTTCTGGGACACTTTCTGAGGATTGATCACCTCCGGTGCACGGTAGCCAGCCACCCATTGGTTGGGAGCGGCGCTACAGGCGAGCTGAGCTAGACCGAAGTCCGAGACACGGGGTTCGTATGACTTTGTGAGGAGGATGTTGGAAGACTTGATGTTGCCGTGAGAGATAGATGGGCTTTGTGAGTGAAGATACGAGATTCCTCGCGCAGCGCCTAGCGCGATTGCAGCCCGCGTTTCCCAGTTCAACGCCGCCCTCCCACCTTCCTTGTTGCCTACAAGGGCATTTACTATTGAAAATTAACCTAAATAAATAACAGGCTAATTCACTATTTATTAAGATAGATTATTTTTAAACAAAATAAATAAATTAATATATTTGATTCATATCCCATAACAAAATAAAATTAAAGAAATTTTAATAATAAAAATAATAATACTGATAAATGTATATTATCAATCTTGAATAATAAATGCTTATAGTATTACCATGTAAGAGTGCAGACAAGCTTCCCATGGGCAAGAAATCGTAGACGAGAAGCTTCTCGTCCTGATTGTAGTAATAAGCCCTGAGAGGGACTAAATTGCGATGGTTCATTCTTCCAATTTCATCCATCTTGACACTCAACTCCTTCTCCCCCATCTTCACGTCTCTCAGTCTCTTCACTGTCACCGCCTGCCCCGTCTCCAGCACCGCCTTGTACGCCGTCCCATAAGTCCCCTTCCCCAAAACCTCCGCAGACGCCCTCAACAACTCCTCCAAATCGAAATCCAACCCTGTGTTCCCAAAGAAGATTAATCCCTTGTCTTTTCCCTTTCTGCGCACTGCCGCCGCGAAGCTACCGCCTCCAGTCTCCGCCGCCGGGATTGCGACATCTTTCCCTTTACCCCTGCCGCGGTCCGTCCCTTTTCCAGTTACCATTCTATACAAATAGAAAATTAGTAACAAGATCAAAAGGAATCCGATAACGGAGCCTATTACGATTCCGGCAATTTCCCCGCCGGAGAGCTTCTTCTTCGGTTTCTCATCGCCGCAAGAATCCAGCGGGGGCCGCAGAGTGAGTTCCCGGCGAATGAGGCTTTGGGCTTTCCTGCGAGCCCGCTGGGAATCCGGCCCGTGAGATTGTTATTGGAGACGTCGAATTGGATCAAAGCGGGCAGGTTTATGTCGGGAATAGAGCCGGAGAAATGGTTGTCCTGCAAATACAGAGTCCCCAAACGGGCCAGATTATTGAACGACGGCGAAATCAGGCCGGAGAAATTATTCTGCGCCAAATTGACGCGCACGAGCGATTTGACGGAGAAGATAGAATCGGGAACCCCGCCAGTGAAGAAATTGTTCTGCATAAAGAGATTGCGCAGGGAATTGAGAGAGGAGAAGACGTCCGCGGGGAGCGGGCCGGAGAGGGAGTTGTAGCGGAGGCTGAGCGTCTGCAGATTGGTGAGCTTGGAGATGGTGTTGGGCGGCAGCTGGCCGGTGAGGCCCATACCGGGGAGGCGGAGCTCGACGACGGTGGATTTGTCTGGCGAGCAGATGACGCCGGCCCACGAGCAGGGGGTATCGCTGGTGAGGTTCCATAAGAGGACGCGGCCGGGGCCGCCCACGGCGGTGCGGAGGGCTAGTAGTGCGGCTCTGTCGGAAGAGAGGTCCGGCGCGGTGGAGGGAGGGAGGAGGACCACGACGGTCGTGGCGACGAGGAAAAGGTGGTGGAAATTGAAAAGGCCCATTTTTCAATAGTTCGGCAAATAGAAACCCGCCGAATTTGTGTAGGGTTTTCGGGAATTTTGAGGATGTCAAGTCAAGGGAGTTTCATGTTGTCTGCGCTCTTCTTCATGTCTGAAAACTTACACTCTGGTTTTTGTCAGAGAGAGGGAAGAATGTAACGGAATGAGAGAGAGTGAGATTTGAAAAATGGGATTGTGCAGTATTAAATTCACATTGGAAACAGTAAAATACGATTGCTCCAGCTCCATGATGCCCCAAAAAGTAAATAATTAAACAAAACCTTCCTTGTATTTACTGATTATTTCATATTTACCAACTTTATTATATTTTATTACCTTTTTAACTATATATTGGGAATTTGAAGGACTTGTACATAGGTAAAAGGAAATTAATAGGAAGATTAGAGATATTGGGGTAAAAAGGTGTTGAGACTTAAGAAGATATGTATACATATGGGATATGTGTCTCACAGTTGTTTTTCACCTCTGTCCTTTTTCATAAGAAATTACTGTGTAGATAGATAGTGTATGCATATAGTCTTATTTATATGAATTTATCTTTGTATATATTTTGTAGACTAAAACTCTGTGAGCGCGCGCCATGCGCGCTCAAAATTAATGAAGCTTTTAATAATGATTAAGTATTAATTAGGGAATAAGGATAATTAAGTTTTATTAATTAGGATGTATTAATTATCAATTATAATTATTATTTTAATTAAAATTTATTACTTTCAATTAGGTTTTATTAATTCAAAATTAGTATTTATTAATTGACAATTAAAGTTTACTAATTCATGATTAAGGTTTATTAATTTATAATTAGGGTTTATTAATTCAAAGTTAGGGTTTATTATTCAAAATTAGGGTTTATTATTTCACAATTAGGGTTTATTAATTCAAAATTAGGGTTTATTATTCAAAATTAGTGTTTATTATTTCCAATTAGGGTTTATTAATTCAAAGTTAGGGTATATTAATTCACAATTAGGGTATATTAATTCACAATTAGGGTTTATTATTTTCAATTAGGGTTTATTAATTCAAAATTAGTGTTTATTATTCAAAATTAGGGTTTATTAATTCCAAATAGGGTTTATTAATTCAAAATTAGGGTTTATTAATTCATATTATGGTTTATTATTCAAAATTAGGGTTTATTAATTCAAAATTAAGACATATTAATTCAAAATTATAATTTATTAATTTATAATTAAATTTTATTAAACTAATTGATTTTAATTAAAATCAATTTAATTAATTAATTAAAACTGATTAATTAAGATTAATTAAGTAATTAACAAATTAGGAGGGGTCTCACTGTGCGCGGGCGCGCACAGGAGACCACCTCTATTTCGTATGTTATTCTGGCAAATTGCATATAAGTTATGTAGCTATACTTCGACAAATGTTGTAATGACAATTACTTCATTTCATTCCAAAACGTATACTAGTCTTGTAACAATTATTTACAAATATGGCACTAAGAGGGCGATGCGGTGAGCAAAACCAAACCAAACTAAACCGAACCGAATCGAAATTAGTGGTTTGGTGGTTCGATTTGTATATTAAAACGATTCGTTTCGGTTAAAATTTTGAAATCAAAATTTATTCGGTTCGATTTCAGGTTAGGGAAAAAATCGGTTTTCAAACCGAACCATCGAAAATATTTTTTTATATATTTTATATATAAATAAATAAATATATATATATATATATATATATTATTTATATTCTTAATATTTAAATTAGTTAATATTATATAATATTTATATTAATTATAATTTTAAATCGGTATATCCAAACCAAACTGAACCAAATATTTTGGTTCGGTTTTGGTTTGATTCGGATATATAATACGGTTCGGTTCGATTTGGATTTTAAAAATAATTCGGTTCGATTTTGAACCGAATCGCCCGAATGCTCACCCCTGTGTGGCCCTTTGCTTTCGTTTTTTTCTAATATTTTTTTATTTAATTAACTTAATATTTGATTAAATTTATATATTATTTTTAATTTAGATCATTAATTTTTTATTATAGATTGAAATTCTCTAATTACGGATTATTAAACATAATTATAGACTACTAACTTTTAATTATCAATTATTAAAATCTAATTAAGAAATAATTAAATATGAATAAAAAACCCTAATTAATAATTTTGAATTACAAAATTCTAATTATTATTTATGAAATCTAATTATAAATCACTAAATTCTAATTCGAAATAGTTAAAGAATAAAAATTAATAATTATGGGTTGCGAATATCTGCACCCAAGTTTTGGTCACAACTAGCTAGTATAACCCTTATTTAATCTCGAATTCTGAAATATTTAAACATTTTACATATATTCATAGCTTATGTAATTTATATTGTCAATATTAATCCATGTGAAAAATCGAGATGGCTGGAACATATTCTTGATGCAACCTACGACATATAACACTTTGCATTAGAACAAATTGAAAAATCCAATACATGTTATTAAAGGTATAGTTTAACTGGTGTGAAAATCAATTAAGTTTTTCTTTTAATAGGGCCACAAAGTGGTATTTCATTCCCGTTAATAATAGAGTTCGAAATTTAATTCATTATGCATGTACTAACACATTTTATAATATAAACCCTTGCTCATCGAAACATATTATATTTTACCTTCACTGTAAAACTACAAGGATTACATTTTAGAAAAAGAGAAATAAGCAATTTATTGAATTTAGAAAAAAGGTTGCATTTATACAATTCACACAAAGAAAACATGTGTTAGTAATCCAGCGTCAAGTCTTTTAGTCAACAAATCTCCAGGTTAATTTTGGTTTTATTACTCCATCAAATTAACCTTCGTGGGAATGGTTCCCTAATTGATGATTATTAGGCTCAACAAATACAATTTGGATAATAAATAATACCCAACAACAACACTTTCCTTCTTATGTTTTCCAACCAAATTATTCGCTAAATCAAGAAATGTTGTTACGAAATTTATCAGAGATAGCAACCCCATTCATAGTCTATATAAATATAATTGAATATTGACACTGAGAGATAAGGAAAAATGGTAGTGGTCAGCGATCATGAATTGAATTTGCTTTAGTTCAATCTGTTTCACTTGTTATATACATATTGTTTTTTTTTCATCATTTAAATACAGAAATTTAAAGGCCGCGTCACGGTAGACGTACTCGAACCCGAGACCTTTGACCTCGAACATTAATCACTCTACCACCAGGCCAACACTCGCACACAATTTATTTTTTTTGTTATATACATATTGTGTTGGGTATGCATGTGCTTGGGTGACAAAGAATTAACTCCATTATAACTAACCCCTAACTTTTTTTTTTCAACCAACCTCTAACTTGAGGCAGTCTAAACAATTTTTTTCACCAATCTCTAACTTGTGGCAGTGTATGTTTATTCAATCCAGTTCCTGGTATTGCAAAAATTCCCATCATGTAATTTATGCAGCATTTTACAAATTTTGTAACCATCAATCCTGTAGCGTGAATTTTTGCAGCTATTGGACATGAACAGGAAATTTATAATAAGTGCGCATTGAAGGTAGCTGATAAGGAATCACCATAAATTCAGGGGGGAAAAGCGATTGTTAGTAAAATAAATATCAATTACTCACAAGTCGTTAATTGATTTCATCAACCAAATTGATAATTACTTTCACAATTCAAAATCATAAATTCATAATTATTCCTGACTCTCTTAGGAAATTCAATTTGATAGAGTCAATAAAGAATGAAAATCAAAGTTATTAAAAAGGTGGCTGATCCGTAAAAGTTCAACAAACATGATTTGCTTAATATAACCACCAGCCTGATTAACACAATATTAAGAAATATAGTGCGAATTTCTTTAGTTAGTAGAAGGGATCAAAATCACAACATTGACGCATCCAAAATATCAAAATCCAACACATAACTCTAAAGTTTTGAAAATGTCCATACAATTTGTAGATTATTGGCAAATGCCTTTCAAGTGGCTATACTGGATCTTATATATATATAGAGAGAGAGATAGATCATATAGTACTAAGTCCAGGATAGTATGTAGACTCAATCTCATCCACTCATCTAATAGATCATATGGTTCAGATTTTTCGGACTTTTTAAGCTTAATTTCGCTAATTTTCACTTCATTAAGGGTAGATTAGTAATTTGATTTGTTATGTGATTGCGAAAACAAACAATGCATTTAGTTGAACAGATAATGCATTGAAATGAACAAAAATGCATGCGATTGAAGAGAATAATGCATGTGATTAGAGCTCGCGCCCGCGCGCTTGCGCGCCTAACGTATGCTCGTTCTCGCGAAAACACACTCCGGTTCGCTTGTTCCCACCGGCGCCGGTTGGACACGATGCATTTTGTGTTCAAGTAAATGCGATGTTATGTTATTTCATATGCATTTTTGTGTTTTGTTGTGGCTCTTCCAATCAGCGTCTCTACCCACTGGCGTGCACCCGCCACCCACCCGGCATTCGAGTCCACCCATCGCCCGCTTACGCACACCGGCGCGGTTGGCGCGATGCGATTTGTGTTCATTTAAATGCATTGTCATGTTATTCTCAGATGCATTATCGTGTTTGGTTGTGCATCAACCCAAACTCGGCGCCATGGAGACCCCAACGCTCATGACTCTCCTACCAAAGACGGACGGGCACCCGGCCCATGGGTGCGTTCCCATTGCCCCGGCGAAAAATGGGTTGCCACGTGTCAAATTTTGAGTACGTCCACGTGTTCAAAATGTGTGGTCTAGATTGAGTACTACATACTATCTGGGGACCGGGTACTACGGGAACCCAACCCTATATATATGAGATATCAAATAGTACCCGAGCCTGAGATAGTATGTAGTATTCAATCTCATCCACTCATCTCATAGATCCTATGGTTGAGATTTTTTCGGACTTTTTAAGCTTAATTTCGTTGATTTTCGCAAAAGTAAGGGTAGATTAGTAATTTGATTTGTTATGTGATTGCGAAAACAAATCATGCATGTTTTAAACTGAAAGCGCATATGTTTGAACACAAACCGCATATGTTTGAACATAAAGCGCATACGTGTTAACAAAAAATGCATGAGATTTGTTTCTCCGAAACTACATGCATATTGTTATCGTAAACGCTACGATTGAACATAAAACTACATAATATTGAACACAAAATGCATATGAGATTGATTTCTCTAAAATTTATTCTCAAGTTTAGATCTATCACTTCTAACTTCATAATTCGAAAGAAAACATATGATTAATAATAAAGAGAACAAAGGATCAACAAGATAAGTGTTTGTGTATATTGGAGGAGATATAAAGAGAGATATCGTGAATGAGAAACCTATGATTTTCTTTTTTAAAGCATGCATGTTGTGTTTCGTGGCATGCATGTTTGTGTTTAGTCGTATGCATGTTTGTGTTTAGTCGTATGCATGTTATTGTTTTGCAATATGCATATTTTTGTTAGAAATATATACAGACTTATATTTTTTTAGTATGCATGTCTTCGTTTTATAAAATGCATGTTGACGTTTTGTGGTATGCATTTTTATGTTTTTCAGCATGCATACTTTATTTTCGACAGCAAAATTCCTCATTATCTTTCTCCGTCGTTTTGCCGCTTCTTTCTTCGATTACCAGCGAACTTCACCGTAAACTACTGCAATAACCACCATGTCTCTCAATCCTTCAAAATCCACATCTCATTTTTTCACAAAATCTCTCAAATTTCTTCTCAAAATCTTATTTTTCTCTCTTTTTATCTTTCAAAATCCGTTGTCTTATGCTTCACACCGTTGATGTCTTACTGCCACCGTCGCTGCTGTCACATCACGACCGTCGCTGCTCGTCGTCACCGTCGCCGTAAAGAAATTCGAAGAAGATGAAGAAAATTGGAGGAGAGAAGAAGAAGAAGAAGTTTTTATTTTTGCCCAATGTACCCTGCGAAAATTAAAAGGATAAATAAATGAAAGATGATTGCCACGTGCGGCTTGTGGTGCGTCCACATGTTCAAAATGTGGTCAGATTGAAGATTACATACTATCCGGGACCTGGATACTACTTTAACCCAACCCTATATATATATATATTCCCAATCCGAAATCAAATAAAAAATCAAGTTTAAAATCTTAACGTGGAACACTCTAAACTTCAATTCTTTTTTTTTGGAAGTGGTCTAAACCGCAATTCTTAGTTTCTACTATTACATGTTTTTGAAATTTATGCACAATTTTGGTTTCGGAAAAAAACCATGCGAAACTAATTATGACTCCTCTTTAAACACTTTGATTGAAAACCTATGTCTTTTAATGGCAGCTTTATTAGGATTATGACATTCATCTGATGAAAACCCAAAACTTTCAAATTGCGTCTAAACTTAGATAATGCAATGTGAACTTAATGAATTTAAAATACGATGGGATCGTCCTTCATGGCTCAAAAACTAATTATATCATGTTATTAATTAAAATTCCCAATATAAAAAAGCTTGACATGTCCATCAATTTCACGCCAACCCTATTTAGCTATATCTCTCGTAGAGTCAGTCGCACATACATGCGCAAGACATAATTGCTTATTAATAATAAGTCGATATATAATTCTATTCACAATCTAATCATAATACATTTATAAATTATTTTCTGATTTACATCAATTTGTGATTACGGTTGAAAGTAACGAACACCTTGTTTCTTGTTATTTATTAAATAGTAACCAAGGCAATTGAAATTTTTAGATACTCTTTCAACTTCGCAATGCGACAAACTTTTCTTGGTAAACCGTTGCATGTAAATCCAAAGTAGAACTTGTCAAAGGAGATTCAACTCCACGGATTTCTTGAATGATGGTGTAAGAAAATATTCACTTCACTCAATCTAGAAATACCTCCCATGTTCCAAAGAAATATGTACTACTATAAGCTATTATCGAATCTTACCATATATAATACATTATCGTCACAAGTTTCAATACATTATTATCTAAATATTTTAAACTAATCACAACCTTCAAAAGTGGACTATGATATGTAATTATAAATAAAAAGAACTTCAATATTTTCAAGAACTACACCTGATTTACGATTAGACGAAATTTGCGAGTTACAGTATCATGTTCAGTTTTCACGTCCTATGTCCTAGATTTGATCACGTTGTAAAATAGAGCGATAAATACATTTAACTCTACGTTTGTAACTCATGTTCTCGAGGTCTTCTCTTTTTCCATGCTTCTGATCTGATGCATTTCTTTCACGCCCAGACAAGTAACTAAACTTGTAACCGTCACAAATATATATATATATATATATATATATATATATATATATATATATATATATATATATATATATATTAGAGGATAATGTAAAACTATTTTATTGTAAGAACGTAATAACTAAAAAGTGATGAACTCACTATGAAAATTGATAAATCTTAAAGTTATTGAATCAAAAAATAGAATTTCGCTTCTTATAGGCTTTGAACCCGAACGAAAATTTTCGAATTTAGTAGTTTTCTTATTGAATTCATCATTTTTTATTGTGAATTCATTTGATTCATTGCGAACTCTTGTAGTTCTTATTTTTTAGTATAAAAATAATTCTCATTTGAATTTAGGGTAAATATCAATTTAAATCCTAAACAATACATGTTTTATCAAAAATATCTATTAAAACCTCAAACTATCATATTTGATACAAATTAAAACCCCCAAACTATCATATTTTGATATAAAATATGATAGTTTGGGGTGTTAATAGATATTTTTGAAAGTTCAGAATATTTTTAATAAAACATATATAGTTCAAGATTTAAATTGATATTTACCCTTGAATTTAACTCTCTCTCTCTCTCTCTCTCTCTCTCTCTCTCTATAAACTCTATATAGGGGAGGGTTAACGTGAGAACCATTTTTATTGTGAGCGTGAGAACCAAAAATGATGAATTCACGGTGAAAGTTGATGAATCCATTGGGAAAGTTATTGAATCCAAAAATAAAATTTTCGTCCCTCATGGGATTCGAACCGGGTGAAAAATTTCAATTGTTGAATTCATTAAGTTTCTCAACGGATTCATCAACTTTCATAATAATTCATTTGGTTCTTAGTTTTATGATAAAATGATTTTTATTTGAACCAAACTCTATATATATATATATATATATATATATATATATATATATATATATGAGATGGATCGGTAGGAATGGATAATTTGGTAGGAAATATAAATGAATATGTGCATTTGATTCGTTGGACCAATGGTTGAGATTTAATTTTGGGTGTGCTACAGTTTTGTATTTCGTGTGCTAAGCGGATTATTGTGCAACACTATAACCATTCATGTACTACGCTTTAATGAAAGATGTCTAAACTAACATATGTGATATAGTAATTCGATTGTGCTACACAAATATGAAAGGCGTGCTACTATTCCTATTTTCATACATTAAGGAACTTTCTCACCATAACCAACCATATATATATATATATATATATATATATATGATAAATCAATATGTATATTACTTATAGTATAAACATGAAGACAAATATTAACTCTTTATAAATCAATACGTACGCTTGATTCAAGGCGCATTTATATGCAAAAATGTTCATATAACTAATTTAGATGCACACGTTAAAATAACCATTATACTTTCAAACATAATAAACATGATTTATGTTAAAGATTATATGTACATGAACCAATTCAAATATCAGGTCTAGAATCAAGGTTGACTGATATTTCGGGGTACCTTATACAAAAAAGGAAAAAAAAAATGGTATCTTAAGAAATGAATCTTTTGAGAATTTTGTGAGCTAGATATAGCACATGTTAGTCTTTCATGCTTGCTTGACTACATAATTTTAATTTTAACTCCAATGTGTAATAAACCATAAAATAGGGATCATAATAAATTTTTAAAATATATCACATCACTAGAAAATAATAACTAAGCATGACTTTCACATGACCGAATAAATTACATGTTAAAAGTTAGAAATATTTAATAACTTGATTCATTTCCTCTATCACACTAATATATTCACATGAAAAAAACTTAAACTAAATGTTCATTAACAAGTTAAGACAAATAACATATATCTAAGAAAATTAAATGAAATATAACCACTAATCTAGTGGTTTGAGCTAATAATAACATGAACCATGAATACTTAATCGAAGTATATATAAACAATAATAATTTAATAATTCACATAATAAAAATAATTTTGTAATTGAGAAATATTATTGAGAAAGAAACTAAAACAAACAAGCCATTACGTAAAAGATATAGAGAATTCAACCAAAAAAATAAAAAGTGTGATTGTAAAGGATTTTACATTTAAACTCAAATCTTAATTTTTATGGTGTCCACTACAAAAAATCTTACTCTATAAAAATAATTATATTCATGCTCACCCATTAGATAAGAAAAAAAAAACACTAAATAACAACAAAGTTATAATACTAAAAATAATTATGATAATTTTCTTGTTGGAAAAAATAAAAGAAATAAAATTAATTTATATTTAAAGAATTAAATGCAAAAATACAGCGTTTTTAATAAATTTCCAGTGGGGCCCAGTTTCCCCTTGGACCCCACTGGAAATTCCCCACATTCCAAACCCCACCCAGCTAAGTTAAGATGATGGAAAGACTGCCTATGTCAGGTATCACATCATAGCAAAAAGGGCGAAAAATGAAGCTACCATTTCATCCCTAAAAGTAAGCCAATGTGATCCACGGCTAATATTTTCTCATATTGACTAGTTATCAGACAGAGAAGCCAACATATCTTTAAGAGAAGCAAACAATTACCACAATATGCACCTAATAAAATTTTAACTATCACTTCTCTCCTTTTCTTTTTTCCATAATGATATGATACGTACCAAGCTAACTTGGTAATTGGACTAAAACTATATTCTGAATATCAAACAATAATACCTAACTTGTTCCTTGCAACGATTAATAGATTCAAAGATCCATTTACTAAAATATGAAACTGGAACATTTAACACTTCAAAGTTTTTGCAGATCACCTAGGTTCCTCATAGTTGATGATAATAAATTCCAGTTTAAATCATCATCGTGTGAGGGAATAACAGGATGAAATCCAATCAGTATAAGGGAGACTTTGAGAAGCATTACCTGGCACTCCGAACTAAAAATTGGACACCGCTATCTGTGCAAAGGATTCAGTAAGTAAAACAGCCAGAAGACCGATAAGGAAATGTTTTTCCTAAAGAGAACCACACAAGTAATGAGTATATATTACTGCAGAAACCATCACCATTAGCATCTGATGACCTTATAATCGTCATTTTCTTAATTATAAACAACCCCCAGGGACCATCACTATTACCCTTTAAGTGAATAAAAGAGCTGATTGAAACACAAGGCAAGGTTAACTTTTCCTACAATGAATTGCATAAGTTGCTGGCACACTTTCTGGGTAGAACCCACATGCATAAACAACTGATAACCTGATCAGTTTCAGGTTTATATTTCCCCAATCATGAGTGTCCGTATAATCTAGTACGGTGGAACAATGTAACAATACAGTTAAGGATAAGGACACTCATATCTAGGCTTGTTTATTTCAAAATGTTTCTATCTAAAGTAATCAAACACATTTACCAATACCAACAGGAATTTCAAATTCTTGACCGGATCCTAGTAACCAGAACAAGGTAGAATCCAATTCTATACTCCTTGCACAAATATTCAATAAATGTAACCGGTCAACAAAAGCACGTGTGGCATACAAACTAAGCTAGTCCTTAGTTAGCAACAACTAAAATAATCTCTATCACTACAGTAAACCCTACCATTAGAAGTCTTGCAAAATTAATGAATGCGGGGCCCGGCATATAATTATATCTAACACACAAACTGTAATTAATATTTCAAACACTTACATTAACTGCTAGAAACAATATTATAATCAGTCCAAATCCAACAAAATTCTCAAGCTTTCCTACCCAAGTCTGAATTGCATCAGTATCATATAGCTATACAACATAATTCTAGTTCTACTGATTTAAGGCGGATTCCATTCTCTTAAACCAGAACAGGAATGCCTAGTGATCATCAGAAATACACAAGGCTATTATACCTCAGATAAAACCCCATCAAGCTGAAATTACAAAGTCGCAATATCAGTGAAGCAGATTGTCAGCATTCAAGATCCAACAGCAAAGAGATAAACATACGAAAACCATAAACAAAGTCTGACAAAATAAAATTGGTCCCATTACATATCTAAAGGATACTAAAATATTGTGATCCGATCGCCTCAACCCGAACAAATCATAACAGAAAATTAAGAAAAAGAATACATAATTCAACACCAAAGCATGGAACCTAGTTTCTACCAACAAGGAGAAGAATATAAATCAAAATTCAGTGATGAGAAACCTAAGTATAACGATAACAAGAGAAGGAAACATCAAATTTAAGTAACTAGGAAATTATACGTGCAACAGATCAAACACATAAAATATGCCGCACACCAACAACCAAAAAAAAACGCAGACCCTAAAATTATGACCCACAGTACTCAATTAACCAATAAAACATCCCGTAACAGAGATTTAGAATACCAACATAACAAAATGCGCCATTTCATTCCTTTCCGAATCAATCCTGCGCCTTAAGCTTCTCGATCCTTTTGTTGAGTTGATCCATCTTGACGACGAGCCCCGTGACGGAGTAGAGCAGCCAGTAGAAGATGAGCGCGGACGCGATCAGGAGCGCGTTACGCTGCGATTTCATGATCGATTTCTGGTGGCGGAGGTGCTCCGATGGCGAGCACGAATCCGACTCACAGGTGGGGCGGTTCTCGTACTTCCAGTAGATATCCATCAGCAGAAAGAGACAAAAGGGCACCACGGAGAGTAAGGGTTTCAGGAGACTCCGGGTGACGGTAATTAGGCCCTTCCGAATGGGGTCAAGGCCCGGGAGGGTTAGGAAGAGGAGCATGATGGCTTCTGCGCCAGCGGCGTAGCCGAGAACTACCCATTCCAACGCCATTGATGGTGATCTGAGAGAGAGGATTGGGGAATTTCTAGAGAGAGAAACTATGTAGGGAGAATTTTATGGGGGACGGTGAGAGAGCGGTGGGTGACTTGGTAAGGAAAGTACCTTTGTATGGGCCCATTGGGCTCACATATGGGCTGGACTACTTGATCATATCCACGACAATCCAAATAATAAATTATCATGGCCCTTTTCACGAAATACAATCCTAATAAAATTTTTCAGACTTCTGAGCTGTGGAAACATCAAACTATACTTTGTTTGATGCTGGGTTCTTTTTTTTTCTCTGGAGAAGGAGAAGATATTATTAACCTCAAAAGCAATATCAGAAGTCACAAGTTCCCTCAATCATGTTTAGATGCACGTTTTAATAGGTAAAAAAGTTTGGAGAAAAAAAATTGATTCATCATCTAACAAACTACTCGAAATTTATTACTTTGATAACACAAGTAGGATGTTAATATTAGTAATCTTGCTAATGATACAAGTGTTCCAAAATATATGAAATAGTGTCGTTTTTCTATTAGTGTTATTCCTAAAAGATTATCGCGAAGTCATCCGGTGTGAAATTAATTATACACATTATATAATCCATAATTCCCTATTATAGTTCAGGGAAGATGATGCTTCGGTCAATATAATAAAGTTTTTAAGAAAACTACCTTAATATTTAGCCATATAAATTTTAAAAATAAGTAATATTCGTTTTTGTTTTTTGTTTTTTTTTTTTGCGGTTTCTACAAAACCTTTCGACCTGAAACATTTAAACATCTCTAATCTGATGCGACCAGTAAACACTAACGTGTACTAAAGAATACTCTTTTGTGGTGTGTGTGTTGGCCTAGTGGTAGAGTGGTTAATGCCCGATGCCAAATGTCTCGGGTTCGAGTCCACCGTGACGCAGCCTTTAAAATTTCTGTATTAAATTACCAAAAAAAAATACTCTTTTGTGTGGTACTTTTTGTGAATTGTTAGATTAAGAAGAAAAAAATCTCTAAAATTACACTCACTGACTGATTATGATTACCCCATGGAATTATTAAAGTTTGCTAGTAACGTTGATGTTCCTGACTTTGGAAGTTTTGAGTTGTATCTTTGGGTACAAGTACAACCACCGTAAGCACGCCGTTCTCCACCTGCGCTTTGATCTGATCAACCATCACATCTTCAGGCAGCTCAATCTCTCTGAAGAAATCCTCTTTCCCAAATGTTTTCCTCTCCGCCACGTGCCAAACAGTGTCTTTCTGTTTCCCTAGCCAAATCCCTCTTTCCGCATTCAGCCCTAATCACCAGTATGTTCCCATTCTCAACCTGCACTTTTATATCATCCTTGTTGTACCCTGCGTTAGTGAATAAAACGAAATAATTCTATGCTCTACTTTATTTTGGTATTCGGCACAATTTTCATGTTTCATGACTACAAAATATAGCTGTAAGCCTTTAAAATAGCTAGAGAATCATTTTAACAAATCAAACTCCAAGACAACAATTCAAGGACGATAAAGACCAAAACGCTCGAAATTGATTCATAATCTGTTTCACCGAGATTATAGTTGGAGTTCGATTCTCGGTGATCAGATTAGTTAAAACATCAAGAAAACTTGAATTGAATCTGCAGAGCTGCCTAATGCGCAATAGGAAGGAGAGAAGGACTGACCGGGAACGTTGAGTTTGAAGAAGTGGGTGGTGGGGATTAGAACCAGTCGAGGAGAGCCGTTGATCCGGGCGGTGAGCAGTAGATTGTGGGGCTGAGGAAGAAGGAAGGGGTCGCCAAACAGAGCCATAATGTTGTTATGATTTCTCTCTGTGATGTGTGCGGGTGTGTGTGGGGTAAATGAGGGAAGAAAGAGGAATATATGGGGTTCCGTTTGGCTGCAGTTTAATATGTCAACTAGGGGAAGTCTGGAAGGTTCGACAGACTTACCAGTTTGAAGAAGATGATGAGAGGGGTAATCTGGTGTATTCTCAAATGCCGATTTCATCGCATACACTTCACGCTCTTGCATCATCTGGATAAATATTTGAATCAAACTTAAATCGAACTACTTGAATTTTAATTGGACTCGACTCATTTGTGCCCAGTTACAGCTCCAATTTATTGGTTGAATGTAGTGAGATCCCACAAACCTTTTTCCTTTTATCACTATATATATACACACAAGCAGCTGATGAATTCCATAACAAGAGTTAAGATGGGAGGCCTAACAGCTGTAATAAGTTGAGATTTCTGCGTTCCAAAACACGTTCATCTGCTGGCTGTCACTGACTGCAACTTTGAGGTCAAAGATGAGGATGGCAATATCATGTTCAAGGTGAAACAGAAGCTTTTCGGCCTTCATGATCGTTGCATTCTCCTCGAGATGCCGGAAGCACTCCCACTGCCACTCTAAAGGAAAAGCTGCATAGCTTCTTTTTTTTCTTGATTTTATTTTGACCAGACACTTGATGTTACAATTCTGTTGTAGTTCAGCATTTGAGTGCATGTAACAGGTGGCAGGTTTCCAAGGTAGAGAGCTCAGATTGTACTCATCTACTCTTCACTGCAAGAAAATCTTCACTTGCTTAATTCAAGACTGAGTTGGATGTGTTTTGAGTCTGGAAATGAGGATGAAACATCATGGGATTTTAAGGTTGCTGGGACCTGGTTGGAGAGATCATGCATCATATACTCCAAGGGCTGGAACCACATTGCCAAGGTAAAATATTTCGTACTAATTCGTGTGTTGTTGGACTAGAAATTATTGTCACGTTTGAGCAGATGCACAAGAAGCACACACTCGAGTGTGTTGTATGGGGAAAGGATACGTTCAACGTGACTGTTTACCCGAAGGTTTACAGCGCCTTCATCACTGCCCTTGTTGTGATACTATATGAAATCAACAAGGACAGAGATTGATGATGTTTGATCTACTTATGTAGTTCCAATTATGTATGCTTCAATAATGAATTCTTGAAATTATACACGGTGCTCTGTTTTTCAGTACAAATTGCTCAAGAAAATCTCATTAATTCACACACATGTACGGACAAAATATGGTTATCAAGAAAATATGTCGTTTAATTTTATCTGGTGTCCTTAAGAGTGCAAACATGAACCATATCATCAAGAATAGATTAAAAAAGGTTGTTTTAATGAATGCCTCATGCATTAGTTTGAGAGAGACATTTCAGAATGTTTGCTTCCAACTGGGAAACAACTAACTAAATTACTCATGAGCTTAATCCTATAGACATTTCAGAATGTTTGCTTCCAACTGGGAAACAACTAACTAGATTTCTCATGAGCTTAATCATATACAAGACTTGCAAATTCCAAGAAAATGAAACGAAAGTTAGACATTGCTATATCTGGTTTTGCATTTTCCTCAAATCTGAGTCACTTGTTCATGGCTGCAGTTCCAGCCGTCAACGCTGCTACTACAAGTTAGATTTCATGTCTGTTTTAGCCTCGTTAGCTTGTGCTGCAAGACGATTCACTAGTAATTCTAACGCTTCTTTCATCCACCAGTACTGGCAAACTTTCCTGGCTTCTTTCACACTCACCTGTTGGGATACATTCAATATATGATTTTTAGTACATCTGATGAATAAAAACGCATTTGAAACTATATATAGTAGGTGCAAGAACGTGCAGAGCATGCGTACCCATAATCTTTGACGAACATCTTTCTCGGGCCAAAACTCGAGCTGCTCTGTAACAAGTAAGGGAAACATGTGACCCTCATAGCTGGTGTCACTGCTTTTGCTCTTGAAATTCCACTTCCCCAACTTACGCTGCACTTTCAAGTACAATGCCATTAATATTACATAACAAAATTAGCCTCCAAGATAGGAATAGTGATAAACAGACTCCATTTCCTTCATAACCAATTACATATTTATTATCTATAGTACTTTTTATTCTACAGAATTGGCATAGTAGATGGGATTTTGATTGAGGGAAGAACTAACCTCAACATCTCCGACTACGCCTGCCTCCTCCACTGTTTCACGCAGTGCAGCATCTTCGATGGTTTCATCTTTTTCCCAACCTCCCTGAGATAAAATGATCAAGATCATGATAAGTTTCTCCTTCAACTATGAAATTTTCGCGAAACAAAAGTGAGTAAAATGATGGCACTATGGATCACCTTTGGAAACAACATTCCCTTCTCCTTTCTCTGTGAAGTGATGACAAGAACTTCGATTTCTTCCTCAATAGACTGCGTCCCACGGTTACCCTTGTATCTATATGGAATGCATCTGCATAGTCGATTAACATGTGACCAAATTACCAAGATTAATTGTCATATGCTGAGGCATTTAAAGTATCTCTTCTCTCTACGGACACCAGATAATCCATGGATAGAATCATTACATTTTACAACTTATGTTGCTTAATTAAACCCAAATGAACAAGAATCACACTCTAAATTTCATGAAATTGAAGTGATTGTCCCTCATCACAGAGTCAACTCTTTATGTTTACTCCATTTTTCAAGTTGCAGATGAACATATGAAACTGCTAGTGTGTTTACAGAGAGAGAGAGAGAGAGAGACTGACCCGACAACTTGGCGGTGGCCAAGAAAGTTGTAGCGCTGCATATCTCGTCCAGTGCGAGAGACAAGAGCAACCATGTTCTTCAATTCCATGCTTGTCTCTTGTTCTATTCCCATTCCTTCCAACTATTACAATTGCACCCAAATTAACTAACTAATTGTTACTAACATGCGTTTGGAAAAGAATCATCCAACAGGAAAAGGAAGAGAAGAACTGTTGGGAATGAAGTTCGCAGAGGCCACAAGTTGTCTATAGTTTTTCAAGACGAAAACAAGAAGACTTTGTCTTCACATTGATTATGTTCCATTTGGATACCGTTAGATGAAATAATGACAGTTTTAAAGACTTCCACCCCTACCCACACCCAACAAAAATAAACCATAAAAAAAAGGAAAAATGAAGCCTCGATCCCCAAATGTTACGTTTGGGGTAGGTGCGTCAACGGTCGATTTTGATCAAAAATCGAATCGAACTGATTGCACCAATAACTGAATTGTATTGAAATTTTTTATCTAATCGAATCGATTTTGTGCCTTCGATCGAACCGAAATCGACCGAAATGCAAGTAGTCTAAACTATCCACCAACCGAACTATATATAGTATTAATCATGTACTTATTTCGGTCGATTTTAATTTAACCAAACCGAATCCCACTTTTGTCAAACCGTTGATCGACCGAAATAGGTTTTGGATCTTGATTTGTAACGGAACGGAATCCTCACTTTTGATATTTATGTTCACATAATAGTATTCAATAAATTGTTAGAAATGGTTCTCCCAGTTTCTTCTCATCATCCACATCTTTAATACTCCAACTAAGCAGTCGCTAGCAACGTTGTTATTTGTTCCTAACAATCACGTAAAAGCAATATTTAGTGGATTATACCGGATACCTCACTTATCATTAATAGGATAAAATACCATTTTATCTCGTGTGAACTTTTTCACAATTAATATAATCCAAAATTAAAAATTATACTGTTCTTAACAATTCTATTCTATCTTTCGATTTCCGTCGACTGACATTTCCAATTAACACTCCTAAATGACAATGTTTCCAACCACATTCTTTTCATTTTCGACGTGTTCATACACGTACATTTCCAGCATGTTGAGTTCATTGGAAATGGAATTAACATTGCTAGCATATATGTATTAATTTGTTAATTTTCATAGATTATGATACAATTATTAATAAATTCAAACATGAAAATAAAATGATGTTTTATCGATAATATAATTCAAAAAATGCAGCATGAATAAGAGTAATCCCGACTAGGGATGTCAATGGGTGAGTTTTACTCGAACCGATCCGGAACTGTTCATAACCCATTAAATTTTAAAGCAGTAGTTCGGGTTCTAGTTTCAATTCCAAATCCGCTTTAAACTCGGACCGTTTAGACCCATAATTTGATGGTCTGATCCGATCTGGATCCGGTTCTATTTCTAGATATAGAACCAATATTTATTTATTGGTTATGGTCTGATTAAAACTTGTCTATTGATAAACCTAAGTTTAAGTAGGCTTGTCAATGAGTCGGTTTTACCCATACCGATCCAGAATCACTCATAACACATTAAATTTTAAAACAATGATTTTAGTTTCGGTTCTGGTCCGGTTTTGGTTCCAACCCCCTTAGATCCGGACCGTTTCAAACCCATAGTTAATGATCTAAATTTGGTCCGGATCCATTATGTAATGGATCAGTTTGAACCAAAATCGATATTTATTTATTGATTTTAATCCGGATAAAACATATTCATTGACATCTCTAATATTGGCTTATCTAATTTATTGTGGGTGGGAAAGGATAAGTGTCGCTGACGCGTCAATTGTGGACTACATTTGCGGCTTCACATATGGGGCTCTCGGCATTCTAAAAAAGTTAAAAGTAGTTATCAATTTGTAGTATCACACAACTACTAACAGCATCATGAATCACAATCATAATTAAATCATCAAATTTGACGACGCTACCAAAGGCGCTTTCTGCTTTTGAAGGAAAATAAATTTATAGGTAAGTGATAAAGCACAAACCGCCCAAGCTTTCCATATGATTTTTCTTCAAATTCATTCATTATACTTCCAAACTCCTCCAAATATGTTCCTACAAATTTTTTGTGTGAGTTTTAATAATGGGTGATAAATTGTATAAATAAATGATATCATTGAAGGTGACAAGTAGAGATACTTGTGAACCATTAATAATAAAATATATAAATAAAGAATGTTGTTCGGGTAATAAGTAAAGAATATTTTGTGGGTATGAGAACAAATTTGAGAATGTATTAAAAATGAAAATTATGAACAAATGTTGGAGAAAATGAAATATATGATATACAAAATAAACAACTTCAATATCTGCGCAAGTTTGATAAAATTTAGAGTTCGAGTTCAATTGTAGATGAAATGAAACTATAAGAGGACCGGTGTATCATATTTGTTCATTAAAATTTTACTAATCCCAACATTAAAAAAATTAAAATTACTAATTTAAAACATTTTAGATAAGCGTCATTTAAGAGTTTTGTGGTTCAATTGGCTTTCACTTCTAAGTATGCACAGACACTCCATCATATATATAATATATTGGTCATAGAATCATAGTCTTAACAAAACAAGAGGATGAAAAAAAAATAAAAAAATGAATCTCGTTAGAGAATCGAGCCAGAAATAGTTTGTTGACAGTAGTTCTTTTTCATTTTTCCCTAAAGAAGCCAAACTTATATGGTATAAAAATAAAGTCTGTCACTGATTGTATTATTTTGTCTTTTAATCATGTACGTTGCATCACTTTTGGAAATATATTACTTTTGGTCTTTTTATATGGCAAGTATATACATGAATCATATTTCTTAAATAGAGAAAATATATGACATGTGCTAATATTTGGTGAAACGTAAACTTATTTACATCAATTCCTATATATATTTTTATCATAATATATTTTAAAATAAAATATGATGATTGTCATATTTTCTGATCCATTATTTGCCCACATTTTCAGCCACATTTTTGATGCGGCGCAAGTTGCGGATGATTTTATGAAACGCGCGGATCATCCGAAGAATTGCCGCAATTCAAGGAAGTTTCAGATTTCGAGAAAAACCTAGTGTTTTTTGGGTGTAATCGACGTTCTGAAAAATAATCATTGCTTTGCGATGATTGATAGCGGATTTCGGGCAAATTCCATCGTTTAGAGGGTCAAATTCGTAGTTTAGTGTTTTTCGGGGTTATTTTGCAATTTCGGATTTTTGTTTGGGCCTTTTTGGTATTTCTTGTATTTCGGAGATTAGGGTTAGTATTTAATCTCCGTTTGTTTCTTTTCGTTAGCAGCTTTTGACTTTTTTAATAAATCGAGATTCATCTCTTTTAGTCATTTCGGTATTCCTTTGAATCAACGAGTTTTGGTCTTGTTCTTCATATTCCACGCACGCACGCTGCATCAATTTTCTTTACATTTTATTTTTGTATGAGCGCCGCACCTAATTAATGATGGACCTATATTTAACCACTTCAACATTAGTGTTTTTTATTATTATTATTAAGCTATGGATAAGTTAACTAGACGGGAGATTTTATATGCCCTCTTGATTTATTTAAATGTCAGAACATTACAAAAGTTTTAATAAATGGATTAAGTATCATGAACACCATACAGCATATATTGAAATAGTTAAATTTGAAGTTATTGGCAATCTTGTCATCAAATCCAGTTTAAATTATAGATGTGAAAATACTAGGCATATACCTTTAGGAATCTCCTTTTTTGTCTGGTGATATTGGGTCGCGATTTGAATGTCAAACACTTTGAATCGAGCTTTATCTTTTTTTTAGAGAAATGTTATCCCACAAGAGTAAGAAATTCAAAAAAGTGTTATCTTTTCCAAGGAAAATGACAAAATTACTAAAGTTTTTGCAAATCACAAAACGAAAACTAAAGAGCCGAAACTCATTAGAATTTCTCTAACGAAAATCCAAAAGAAAAAGGAAATGCCAGAATTTAAAAAAGTTGTCGTCTAAACAATCATATGAAAAATTGTAAGAATATGATATAATGGATTATTAAAGTGAGAATCATTTTTATTGTAAGAATATGAGAATTAAAAATGATAAATTCATTGTAAAAGTTGATGAATCCACTTGTAAAGTTATTGAATCCAAAAAAATAGAATTTTCGTCCCTTATGGGATTCAAATCTATGTGAAAATTCCAAAATTTTGGATTCAGTAACTTTTCAATGAATGCATTAACTTTCACAACGAATTTTTGTAATTCTTAGTTTTCATGTTAAAAATAGTTCTTATTTGAACTTCACTATATAGATTCTCATATATATATATATATAAGAGGATTAATGTGAGAACAATTTTTAAAGTGTGAACGTGAGAACAAAAAAAAAGTTGAATTTGCTGTGAAAATTGATGACTCCATAGAAAAAGTTATTGAATCCAAAAAACATAGAATCTTTACTCTTCATGGAATTCGAACCCAAGCGAAAATTTCGAATATTGTGGATTCAATAACTTTCTCAATTAATTCAACAGTTTTCAAAATGAATTCATTTGATTCTCACATTAACACTTTAAAATAATTCTTATTTAAACATCACTATATATACTACTTGTATATCCAGCTGAGCTAGCATAATTTGACTTAAATTATCTCTCAAAGGGTGCTACTCCTAATAAACTGTACGGAAAGGAATTTGAGGTATTGAGATCAATTTTCAAACAGCAAATGCCAACTGATAATACCACCTCACATTCCTTGACCTGAATCACGCCTTCCAGTATTTGGAAAATTCTCCATATTATGTTATAAAATATATTAGTATTATAAAACTATGACATGTTTCAAATTTGATTAATATGCATTGTTTCAGTTACGAACTCTAATGTTGAGCAACAAATTCTTTATTTTTTTTTATCAAAAATGATTTATTGATAGCAATGACCTAATATTTGTAACATCCCAAGCCTGCAGGGGAACAATAGGCTCTACTAATAATTAGTGAGTGATAAATCTGGTTAAGAGAGTGTGCGAGATTTATGTAAAGCAATAAAGAACACCCAGGCTTTTTACGTGGTTCGATCGTTAATGAGATCTACGTCCACGGAGGAATGATTCCTCAATACTTTTACTAGAGCTTTTAGTAGATGCAGTATTGGTTCATGCCTTTTGCATTCAAGAAATTGTCAACCCTCTAATGTCGGTTTCCTCCTATTTATACTCGAATCTGAATCGAAGGCGCCCGACCTCTCCATTGGTCGTGGCGTGACTCTTCCTCCGCATCCCTTCCATTGGCGGGCGGGGACCTTTCGCCTTATGTGCGCCATGTGGAGGTGGCGCCGACCTGGTTCTCCGCTTGGTTCAGGCGCGCCTTCCATCGCCGAGGGTGGAGGTTACGGATTCTAGGGTTTAGGCAATGATTAGGGCTCGCTTTGGGCTCACCGCCGGCCTGCTATCAACGTTAGGCCCGGCTTGTTTGGGCTGTTTGTGGGCCTAGTCGGTTGGGCCATATCCCATCATAGCCCCCGAATAGCCGGGGACGGCGAGGCCGGTGGAGCAAGAAAGCGCCCGCCGAAGGTGAGGTGTGTCTTGGTGAACTTGTTCCTCGAGTTGTTGTCTTTTTAGTGTGTTGGTCTTCGGTGCCGAATCGAGATGTGGCATCGAAGGAAGTCGAGGTCCGACCTAGATATCGCGCCTCTGCGTTGGTTACGCCGAGGTGCGGTCTGAAGTGGTGTTTCTCCTGTGGTGGGTGCCGACGTCCGACCTGAGAGACCGCCCTTTTCGGGGATGCCGTGGTGTGTCCCGGGCCGCACCGAATCTGCGGCCTGGTTAGCCGAGGTCCGATCTGGATGTAGGCTTTCCCGTAAGGGCTGAAGCCGGCTGACAGGGCGCCGAGGTCCGATGTGGATTTCCTTGGTATTTGTGGGAAGGACGGGGTGCGACCTGAGGCGCCGCCATCTGGAGGATGCCGGGGTCCGTATGATGATTGCTAGGTCAGACTGGCGGTCCATCCTATCCTGGCGTACGTCATACGCGCCAGGCGGTAGTTGGGCACTCGAACCGCGTGCGCGCGTGTAACGCACATCCAATCACGTGTAGGCGCGTGTTGAATTTGAAACGGCAATTTCTGAGCGCCTTAGTTTTATAAATAGGCGCAAAAGAGGCAACTGTTCACTTTCTTCTTCTTCGACACTTAAAAATTCTGAGAGGGAAAAATTTCTGAGAAATTCTCTGACTTGATCCTGATCTTCACTGAAGGAGCCATATACTCGCCTAAAAAGTAAGTATGTTTTCCTCATCTTCTTCTCGCTCTGAAAGTTCCCTTTCCGCCTCGGGTTCTGGGCGTGAGTTCCCCGGCGTGAGGGATTATATGTGCTACAATGGTTTGGGTAGGTCTATAGGGCTGAGCTCTAGTGTTCCGTCGGTATCCTCTGTATGGGATGGTATGAGGGTGGGCGTGGCGAGGTCAGGTTTGACCTTGCAGGAACTTTTTGAAGTTGTGAGGGAATACGGGATCCCGGAGGAGGCGTGGTGGTGCCTGCCGCATCCGGATGATAGGGCGATGGCCCCTCCGGAGGGGTTTGTTACTGTTTATGTAGATAGTTTGAGGGCAGGTCTTAGGTACCCCCTGGCCCCCGTTTATCTTAGCCTTCAAGAGTATTTCCAGATCCCTATCTGTCAATTGACCCCGAATTCCGTTAGGTCGTTGGTGGGGCTGGGGCTCTCTTGTTATGGCATTGCCGAGGAGTTGTCCTTCGAGGTGCTGATGCGCTTTTTTAGCGTGAAGACCATAGGAGGGGTGTACTATCTGTCACCCCGGCTGAAATTTAAGGTAGCCGTCCCCTCCAAGGTGTCCCATTGGCAGAATAGGTATTTCTTTCTGCGGGCTGAGGGAGCCGAGGTATGAGTGGGGTATCGGCATGCTGGTGGACCCGAAAATCAAGCCCTTGGGCCATATGGAGGAGGTGTTGAGCAGCCTTGGTGAGATCTTATCCATAAGTTACAGGGACGACCAAGAAGGCCGGTGAGTGTTTTGGTCGGAGCGTCGGGACCGAGGTCCGGACGGGTGAGGCATCCCTTTTCTTAGTCCTTATTCGCTTTATTTTTTTGTGTTAATGTGTCTTTCTTTTTGTGATGAAGTTGAGGACGAGGTGGGCCACCATCGCCGCGGGCGGGGCCGTGAAGAAAAAGCAGAGGATTTGGACGGACCTAGTAGGGGCCGAAGAAGGTGGACGACATGGGCGGTGATGAGTGGGCTGAGCCGGTCCAGCCCGGCATCGAAGTCTCGGCCTCGTGGCCGCCTGAGTCGGGTACCGCCTCAAGCTTGGCCGCATCCGCCACGAGGTACGTAGCTTCTTCATATTTAGATTTGTTTGCCATGCAATCGGTTATTGACTTGTGCATCTCATTTTCGGGGTGGGAGCTCGATGATGGGGCCTGCAGTAGCGCTGGGAGGGGCTGGTCGCCGCCGGCTTGCAGTGAGAGCTCGGCCGCAAGAGGGCTGAACGGAGCTGCCCATGCTGGTGGAGCTGAGACCGCCCGCGTCCGCGAGGGCGGAAGCCGAGGCCGCCCGAGGCTTCGAGGCCGGAGGGCTGCTGAAGCCGCGCCGAAGAAGAGGCAGGCACTGGAGGCCGCCTGGGAGGTCGAGGAGGTGAAGGAGGGCTGGCCGGGCGGAAGGAACTCGCAGACGAGGAGTGGTGGCGGCCGACCGTGGACCACTGCCGAGGCCTTTGCAGCGAGCTCATCGAGTCGGAGAGCTTCTCGGCTTTATTGCCGATCTCGCCGCCGTCTTTGAAGCCGAAGGTGGTGTCGATCACAGGGGAAGCGGCCGCCATGCCCGACTTTGATAAGGTCAAGCATGGGTGGACCGAGGTCGACCCGAGAGAGGTGGACAAGGCTACGCCCGGGTGATCTATGGGTGACTCGCTTCCTGGTGTTGGGCTCGGCATCCGGCTCCACCGCCCTGACTGCCGAGGTCGTCGCCCGGTCTGAGGAGGACGAAGATCGCGAGCCGGGAGCTCCTGCCGAGGTACGGGCGGGCGGGGAGGAGGAGGAGGAGGAGGCGGAGGCATGGCGGGGTGGAGCTCCCTATTTGAGGTGGCCACCGCAGGAGCATCGAGGTCGTCGAGGCCGGCCATAGGCCCGAGGTCGATGGACCGATGTAATAGCTCGAATCGCCGAGGTCGATGGGACCACGGTCTTTGTAATAATTTTCCCCTTTTTGAGTAATAAACGCGACTTTTTTAAGATTTTTGTTATCTTGTTTATTTACAGTACTCCACACCTGAATGGCTCGGACTTGATCATGAATTGTTGACCAAGTTAAAAGAGGTCCGAGGCGCCTTGGTGAAGGATGAAGAGGTGCTTTCTGGAGAGCCGGCGCCGGGTGACCCAGTTTTGGCCACTATAGAGGTCGGCCGGCGGCCGTCTGCCGACCAAGAGGAAGTTGGACGAGGCTGATCGGGAGGTGGCCCGCCCCGGCCGAGAACGAGGCCCTAAAGTTGAGGGTCACACGGACGGAGTCCGTGGGCGGACTCATCCGCCGACGCTATCCGAGGCGTTTGATAGAGTGTGAGGCGAATCGACCGCGAGAGGCTAGCTCGGGTGTCGGAGGAGCATGAGATCTGAGAGGCGGTCCGTCGAGTGGTGGGACTACCATATCCAAGCCGACGACCGAGTTCGAGCTTTCTTGGCGGAGGCATGGTGCCGAGGGATGAGGAGGGCCCAACACGAAGAAGTTCAAAGCCTGCGTCAACTCCGTCGTGAAGTTTATGGAGATGTATGATATCGTCATAAGCGTCGCATGCCCCGGCGGTAGCGATGCCACAGCTGGCTCCGTGACCCGATCATAGAAGAACCCGCAGAGGAGGCGGCTACTCGATCATGCGAAGTGCTCGGGTTGATGGGTCGGCAGGGCGGATCATCGAGGCGATCCTCGGGAGCGGTCGGGGACCGAGGAGCTCAGTCGGCGGGGAGGCGGGGGGGGGGCGAGGTCGTACTCCGGCCGGTGTCCGGTCGTGGGGTCGGGTGTGACCTCGGGTGCGTCCCCACTCCCCGGAATGCCCGTACTGGCGCCTTCGCCACTTCGAAGTGTCCCAGGAGCGGGTGAAGATGACCCTGGAGTCGCTGCTTCTGTTCGGGCTGCCTCCGAGCCCGCGCCGAGCGCTTCGGGAGCAGGCCGTGGTGATTCCGGCCTTATCGACTGGGTTGAAGGCACCGAGTTCGTTCCAGGCATACACCGTCGGCCTGGAGATTTTGTAGAGAATTGGTGCAGCTTCAGCAAGTCCTGGCAAGGCGGAGCCCGGAGGCCCGAATGAGGCTATGTATAGTGTAGAACTTTGTATGTAGATATAAATGTATTTAGACTCGTTTCGAAGTGTATATTTCCCTCCTTGAGAGGTATAAACATAGCTTAGGACTTCGTTTTGGTCGTAAATGCATTTACACTGTATACAGAAGTGTGTATTTTCCCAAATAAAGGGGTATAAACGAGCTCGGAAGCCCGGTTGATTTGAATATAGCTTGGCACTTGGTTTATAGTCGTTAATGCATTTAGACTTTGTACCGGAGTGCATATCTTCCCAAATAAAGGGGTATGAGATGGCGAGATCGGTCGGATGTCGCGTATGTGAGCGCCCAACTTAATGGGTAATCAGATGCTTTGCGTGTAGGCGTCCAACTTAATGGGTAATCAGACGCTTTGCGTGTAGACGCCCAACTTAATGGGTAATCTGTGACGCTGCGTGTGGGCGCCCAACTTAATGGGTAATCAGACGCCGCATGTAGCGCCCAACTTAATGGGTAATCAGATGTCGTACCTACTTGGTGGGATTTTCATCTTCGTAAGGGCGTCCCCTTGTGAAGGTTTAAATGTGGTGTATCCAAACAGATGTTCACACATGTATGAGATGAAGTGAAATATTCATTATAAAAACAGATGTTTTATTGAACATGTAATCAACATCGTACTTTGGCAAAACAATTAAGGAACTAACATGATGCCGACTTTAAATCGAAGCTATGTAAAATACCTCCTTAAATGCGTAATGTGCCAAGTTAGGTGGGATAAGCGCACCGGACAAGTGGGCGACTTGTAAGCCCTTTGCCGAGGTCCTCGTGAATGCGGTATGGGCCTTCCCATGCCGGATCCACTTGTTAAGACGCTCACTCTCGGCTTCATTATTTCTTAGACGAGGTCGCCCACATGGGCGGAGGCTTTGACCCTTTGTTGTGGTACCGTGCGACTGGGCCTCAGATTTGGCTTCGTTTATGAAGCGAGCTCGCCTCCTCGAGGCGCCAAGGTTGGCCCGCAGTCTTCCTCGTTCCGGCACCGGTCGAAGTGAAGAGAGCGAGGGCTCGGTGCGCCGATCTCGGTGGTATGACGGCCTCTGCACCAGACCCGAGCTAAAGGGTCTCCCGTGCGCCGTCTGAGGTGTGGTCCCAGGACCGAGAGGACTTGAGGAGATTTTCAGCCCGACCGCCTTTAGCTCGGTCCACCTCTTCTTCAATCCTTGTACGATCGTGCGGTTCGTCACCCGGTCCGACCATTCGCTTGCGGGTGTGCGATCGAGGTGAAGCGTTGATCGATCCAAGCTCTTCACACCACCTGAAGTTTTGTCGACGAATTGGGTGCCGTTGTCCGAGACCAGGATGTGCGGTATGCCGAAGCGGCAGACTATATTCTTCCACACGAAGGTCTGAATCCTTCTGCTCGTGAGGCTCGAAAGTGGCTCGGCTTCGACCCATTTTGTGAAGTAGTCTATGGCTACGACTAACATCGGCCGACACGGTGCTCGATCGAAGGGCCAACGATGTCGATCCCCCACTGCATGAAAGGCCATGGACTCTGCAGGCTGCTCAAATTAGTCTCGGGCAGCTTTTTGACCGTGGAGTGAATCTCGCACTTCGGGCACTTCTTGACGAGCTCGGCCGAATCTTGCGGTGGGCAAGAATATCCCGACCTCGCCTTCTTTGAGAGAGCTCGCGACCGATGTGGCTTCCGCAAGACCCCGGTGAATTTCGTTGAGCACGTAGTCGGCTTCTTCCGCCCGAGGCACCTCGGGAGGGTTGAAGGTAAGATTTCGGTGAGAGCGCCTCATGCATGAGATATTTACGATTTCGCCATCATCTTTTGGCTTCGAGCCGATTTTGAGGCGGCGCCGTGTTCCGTGTAGGCTCGTGGAGACATCAATTTGGCTCTATCTCGGTGATGATGCCGACGTGGGACTCGCGATGCTCGAATGGACCTCCTCCCTGGTGGACTTGTTGACGACGCAGCCAATTTGCTGAGGATGTCAGCTCGGTTGTTTTCCCCTCGTGGGATTCGGTGGATCTTTGAAGTACCGAACGAGGTCAAGATCTCCTTCGCCTTTTCGAGGTATTGTTTCATTCGGTCCTCCTGGCCTCGTATTTGCCTAACACGGTTCACCACAACACGGGAATCGCCAAGACTTGGATCTTGTCCACCTCGCTCCGTGGCGGGCGGAGTCCGAGAGATTAGGGCCTCGACTCCACCCGTTGTTGGTGGTCGGAAGGTAAACCGAGTGCGTGGGTGACTTCTTGGTTATCCGGGCCGAGGAGGGATGCCCGCCTTGCCGTCTTGCACGAAGCTCCGCCCACGCACATCCGCCAAAGAACCATCCGGTGGTGCTAGGACGGCTTCTTCCGCGTGGGCGGGGCTGGAGTTACCTCGCCGGCATAGCCTACCTCGTGAATTTGGCCTCGACCGTAAAGTCGGCGCAGAGCTTGCCCTTTATGGCCGGCACGGGTGAGTACGAGATGTCGTGCTCGCCGAGCTCCAAAGGCCCACTTAACTATACGTCCGGATGACTCGGGGTTTGACAAGACTTGTCTCAAGGGTAAGTCGATTAGCACCTGTCTGGAGTGAGCTTGGAAGTAGGGTCGAGGCGCCGCATGCTCACTGGGGCTAGCGCTACTTTTTCGAGGCGGTGTACCTTGTCTCGGTCCTTTGAGAGCTCGGTGATAAAATAGATGGGGAGTTGTCGTCCCACCTCATCTCGTACTCAAGATCACATGTGATGGCCTCGTCCGAGGCGGCCAAATATAGAGAGGATTCACCTTGCTTGGGCGGACGTGGTCGGCAGGTCGGCAAGTACTCCTTTGTTGTCTGGCGGCCTGGTGTTCTTCCCGCCAGCTAAGTCCGAGCTCTCCTCGGGATCTTGAAGAATGGGAGCTGCTTCTGGCGGCTCGAGATGTAAATCTCTGAGGCGGTAGGCACCGGTGAGTTTGTGGATCTCACGGATGGTCCTGGCACCGCATGTCGAGCACCGCTTCACCTTGGTGGGATTGGCCTTGAGCCTCCCGAGAAACCCAAGATCCCAAGAACTTGCCGGTCTTCACCATGAATGTACATTTCGGGGTTGAGTTTGAGGTTGGCCGACCGAGGAGTTGGAGGATGGTGCCGAGGTCATCGGCGCAGCGATTCCGCTTTCGACTTTCGACTACTATGTCATCGACGTAGACCTCGACGATCTCCCGATGTGGTCTTTGAATGTTGCATCCACCATCCTCGGTAAGTAGCCCGGCGTTTGAGGTCGGCGGCATCTTCGCACGCAAAGACGCCAAGTCGTTGATGAACGCGGTCTTTGGTGCGTCCTCCGGGCTCATCAGGATTTGGTGGTACCCTTTGTATAGATCCAGGAAGCTGAACATCTCGTGGCCCACCAATGCCTCCACTTTCTTGTCGATATCGGGGAGGGGGTAGCAATCTTTTGGGCAGTGCTTGTTGAGGTCGGTATAATCGACGCATTACGCGCCACCCTCCTCCCAGCTTCGGACCACGCATCGGATTAGCCATCCAGGTCGGGTATTTGACCTCGAACAAGATCTTGGCCTTCAGAAGTTGGGTCACCTCGTCCCTTATGACCTGGCTGCGCTCCGCCGCGAATATCCTTTTCTTCTGCCGGACTGGCTTGGTAGCCGGTTCGATGTTGAGGCGGTGTGTTATGAGCTCGGGTGACACTCGGTCATATCGGCGAGGACCAGCAAACACGCCCTGCACTCTCTCGTGGTTGTACGACATGCCGGCGGACGTCAGCTGGGCCCTGGGTGCCGACCTGGATGACCCTCGAGGGATCGTCGTCGTACAGTTGCAGGCCCTCGGTCAGGTCATCCCGGGGCGTCGGTCTCCGAGGGCTCGGTAATTGCTATGCCTGGGGTGAGGCCGCATCTTGGGTTGACAATCGTAGCATTCTTTTTTGCCGCTTGGTCCCTCGATGCTAAGCACTCCCATCGGGTGGGAATCTTAACGGAGGTGGTAGACCGAACAGACGGCCTTGGTGGCGCATGCCCAATCTCTCCCTGTGATGATGTTGTACGGAGGGAGCTCGCACTGTGAAGAATCGATGGCCTTTGTGACCGACTGGAGCTCGCCCCACCGTGACCGAAGCGTAATGACCCCCGGCCGGACCGCCTCGAGTGAAGCTCCGAATCGGGAGGGCGGGAAGTACTGAATGCCTCCGACCTCAAGCTTATCCGCAGCTTTGGAAGATGATGCCGTGGAGGCTCGGCGTCGATATAGACCCGATGGACGTTTTGTTGCCCACCGCGCCCGTATGGTGATGGCGTCCCAGTGCGGCATGATCTTGGGCACGGGTCCTCTCGAGAACGTTATGTTCTCACCATCCCGAGTCGCTTGTTCTTGGCTCTTGAGGCCGGCCTCGGCGTCGTTCTTCAGGGACGACCTCGTCGTCCCGAGGGGCAGTCCGGTAACAACATAGACCTGCTCCATAGCGTTGGGACCTTCGTCCTCGTCGTCTTCAGGTTGGGTCGCCGCTGGGGTCGGCCCGCAGTTGTTGCCGCCTCCATTCCTTCTGCTTCGCTTTCTGTTCTTCGGACCAGCTCGTCCGAGGTATTTCTTGAGGGCTCCACCTTTAACGAGCTCGCCGATCCGTGAGCCCTGGTTTACGCAATCCTCGGTATCATGACCATACCCTTGGTGATAGTCACAATACTAAATCGTGGACCTCTTCTTCGATCCCCTTTCATAGGGGCGGGCTTGAGGAAGAGCTCGGCGTGGGCTCAATATTTCGCCCTCGATTTGAGCGGGGGCGCTGCCGCTGTGGTTGGGCCGAGGTCCGAGCCTGAGACTCCAAAGGGCCTCTTTTGATTACCGTCGAAGGCGCCGCGATCGGCGACTCGACTTGGTCATCCGGCTTTTTCTCTCGGACCGCCGTCCCATTTTCCGCTTCTTCCGATCCGACTCGTCTCCTCGACGGTTGTCCACCGTGTTCCGAGCTTACTTGTCGCCTTTGGTTTCTCCTCGGTGATTTCTTTGTTCGCCGCGGGTCGGATCCCCGTTTTTGAACGCGTTGATGATGTAGAGGTCGTTCGTTGTCGCCAATTTTGAGCGACTCTTTGATGAACCTCGAGGCGAAGTTTGACATCGTCTCGTCCATATGGCGGATTGTGAGCAGGTCGGAGGAAGGTCTGGCTGGGCGGCATCTTCCGATAGAAGCGCCATTTGAAGCGATCCATGAGGTCACGGAAGCGGTGTATCTTTGCTCAGCGGGCGAGGTGAACCAACGCCGTGCGTTGGAGATCAAGACTCGGGAAGATTTTGCACATGTGAAAATCTTCCATTCCTCGATCGCCATGTTGGTGGTGTGGCGAAAAGGAAGTCGGAGGGTCTCCGAGGCCATCGTGAGCCGCTATATTGGGTGCCCGCATCCGGGTGAGGCGGGCGTGTCTAGAATCTCCACGGAGAAAGGGAGATGATCCTCCTGCATCGGTCGAACCCCGGAGATCGTTGTCGTCTCTTTACGGAGGGTGGGGATCGATAGCGACGCCATCGTCCCTCGGGGTTCGACTCGCCTTTCTTCCTCTGTTTTGCTCGGCTCGGGTCGGTATGACGAGGCGGAGAGCAGCCCGCGAACGGCGGAGGGGCGATCGATGATGGCGCTCGCCCGCGGTGAGCGGCTCGCTGAACGAAGCGCGGCGGCTCGCCCGGCGGCGGCGGCTCAGCGTCGGGCGCGATCGCGTTCTCGCTATCACGAGGTGAGATCTGGCTGTTTCGGATGGGGAGCGGCTTTGGGCGGCCGTGGTGTTCAGTCAGGGGCCCGCTCTTTGGTCCTCCGTTGAGAAACTTTGAATCGCCAAGATTGGCGTGGAGGAACTCGGTCGCACTCGGTCGAGGACCTCGTGGGACGAATGAGTTGTTTGCTCGTCCTCGTTGAGGTCGACATCTTCCCTACGCTGGGGAGGCGGTCCCGAGGGTGTATGGAAACATTTTCCATGTCGCCCTCGTGAGTGCGGGCGCCGTGGCGTCTGCGATCTCCTTTCATGACGGTGACCACCGGTCGTCCTCAAGACGGTTGTTGCCGCGTGGGCGGCGGTTGTGCGTGTTCTTGCCATTTAGTTGTAGAGGAAACGAAGCTTTCTTGTTCGAAGGTTCCACAGACGGCGCCAATGATAATCGGTTAAGAGAAAGCGAGATTTATGTAAAGCAATAAAGAACACCTGTGCTTTTACGTGGTTCGATCGTTAATGAGATCTACGTCCACGGAGGAATGATTCTCAATACTTTACTAGAGCTTTTAGTATGTAGAGTATTGTTTGCCTTTTGCATTGATGAGAATTGTCAACCCTCTAATGTCGGTTTCTCCTATTTATACACTCGAATCAGAAGTGCGCGCCCGACCCTCCATTGGTCGTGGCGTGACTCTTCCTCCGCATCCCTTCCATTGGCGGGAGCAGGACCTTTCGCCTTATGTGCGCCATGTGGAGGTGGCGCCCGACCTTGGTTCCGCTGGTTGCGGGGCGTGCTTCCTCGCCGAGGTGGAGGTTACGGATTCAGGGTTTTAAGCGATGATTAGGGCTCGCTTTGGGCTCACCGCTTGCACTCGCTATCAACGTTAGGCTGACTTGTTTGGGCTGTTTGTGGCCTAGTCGGTTGGGCCATATCCCATCGATGAGCATCCGTTCTCGCATTATCAAAATGGTTAACTTATAAATATCATATATATATATGACAAAAACTTGGGTGAGCTCCGCTTCACCGTGAGCTCACCCTTGTTTTTTGTTAAAATAATTACATATTAATTATGGTGAGTAAGGATAATTAGATTTTGTTAATGTATAATTAAATTTATTATTTTTTAATTATAATTTTTAATTCAAAATTAGAATTTATTAATTCATAATCATGGTTTATTAATTCATAATTGAGGTTTATTAATTCATAATTAAGGTTTTTTAATTCACAAGTATGGTTTATTAACTCAAAGTTAGGGTTTATTAATTCATAATTAGGGTTAATTACTCAAAATGAGGGTTTATTAATTCCAAATAGGGTTTATTAATTCAAAATTAGAGTTTATTAATTCCAAATAGGGTTTATTAATTCACTATTAGGGTTTATTATTTCACAATTAGAGTTTACTAATTCAAAATTAAGATATATTAATTCAAAATTATTATTTATTAATTTATAATTAAATTTTATTAAACTAATTAATTTTAATTAGAATGAATGAATTAATTGATTAATTAATTAATTAATTAATTAATTAATTAATTAATTAGGATTAATGATTGATTAATTAATTAATTAAGGGGTGGTCTCACTTTGTGCTTGTGAGGAGACCATCCCTATATATATGGAGTATTTATTGTGTGGACACTCTTAATTGTGTAAACATGAGGATAAAATCAATCATTGATAAATCAATATGGACGCCTTAATCAATGTACAAATTTTGACATAAATGCACAGTTATATGCGAAATGTGCATATAACTAATTCAGATGCATAGATTTCAAATCTAATGGACATGATTTGTTCTCATTTATATATGTTAAGGACTGTATGTACACATGAACCAATTCATATATATATATATATATATATATATATATATATATAGAGAGAGAGAGAGAGAGAGAGTTAGGTTTAAATGGTAATCATTTTATCATAAAAACTAAGAACTACAAGAATCCGCAATGAACTAAATGAATTCATTATGAAAATTGATGAATCCATGAGAAAGTTATTGAATTAAAAAATTCAGAATTTTTACCCTGGTTCGAATCCCATGAGAAGCGAAAATTCTATTTTTTGGATTCAGTAACTTTTGTCGACGGATTCAGTAACTTTTGCCGGCGGATTCACCAACTTTCACAACGAATTCATCATTTTTAAGTTCTCACGTTCTCACAATAAAAATGGTTTTTATGCTAACTCTCCCCTATATAGAGTTATATATACATTGTTTGAACATTCATTACTTAATTAAAGAATATCACAATTTGTATTGAAACATTTGTACAACACATGGGCAAAATATAAATTAGTGAAATATGAGATTGAAAATATAATATGGAAAAGTTCATAATCCATATCAATACAAAGTAAAGTTTAGAGTCTAAATTTGATATGAATAGTATATTTTAGAGCTTTGTTTACAATATTCCCAAGTCTATCGTTTGGATGTAAGCAAGATGTGCTAATTTGTGAGCTATTCGAAATCAACTCAAAATCAATCACTCGAGCTTGAACTTAATAATACCACGATCGACACCTTCAAAATATTCATGATTTTATCTACATCTCTTTCCAAAAATAATTATATAATTCTTGTAATTGAATAAGTAATGGAGTCAAATTCGAAAATGTATCGTTAATATATATACATTCAAAATGTATATTAAGACACAGAAAGCAAAGTTGTAGACAAGAGTGCAATAACTGGAGATGAGCAGCAGACAGCAGTTGACCAGCTGGTCTCTCATGAAATTTACCTGCAATTTCCCTCCATGGGACATCAAACCCTTTTTCAAACATTTGTTTGCTGCATCTTTAATTTAATTATACATTGAAACTTGAAATGAACAAAGAATAGTATAATGGTGTGAAACATATACAATTCACGCCCACAATTTGAGAAACTCTTATCACTTTCTGAGTCTGCCATCTTTGGATTTATGTGAATTAAATCAAGTTCAACACCATATCAAAATGCTATTATCTGAGTTTCTTTTTTTGTTTCAAGCTTTTGAGTTTGTTAGGTATCAATTGTACTTAATTTATTTAGTCGAGCCAACCATAAAAAGTTAGACCTTCTTTGATTTCATTTTTTTTGAATCGGGTGCTTAATATATTTCACATAAACATATGTAAGACCCTCTCATCATGACGGGTCAAGATCTAGATCCAACACCATATTTCGGTGGTATATTGTAATTAAACCATTTAAGTATAAAATTGGATCCAAATCTTGATCGATTTCACGGTGAGATAATTCCACACAAGACTCTCAGTTTTAATATTTTTACATATAGCTCAAACTTAGACTGGAAGACAGTTTCGAGGTTGGTTCTTATATTTGTCGAGTTATAACTGAAACTAACTTCTAGTAATCTCGAGTTGAATATTAATTCAGTTTGATATCATAAGCTAGCCTAATTATTTAATTACAATAGTTTGTCAGAAGGTATCGATCAATCCACTTGTGTGCAGAAAATGTATGATGCAGGGCTTTTTGTTACTTTATCATATTGAAATTTATATAGAGAAAATCATAAAGATGTATTTCTTAGCAATATGGTGTAATTTTAGGGTAAAACTTATACCATTTTATAATTTAATAGACTTTACATAAATTATCCATCTCAAGCTCGAATATGTACGTAGCTTCTTCAAATTTACCACCACTCTCGAATAATTTAGTCGCAAAGACAACCAGAACAAATTAATTTTAATTAGAAAAACCACTACAAAAATGCAGTCGATCAGCGACGGAAAATTCCGTCGCAAAACCTGTCTTATCCGTCGCTAAAATGGATTAGCGACGGATTTGCGACGGAATGAGGGGGTCGCTGGAAACCTGGTAGGCAAAGGTCTAGCGACGGAATTACGTCCGTCGCTAATTTATAGCGACGGACCAACGACGGAAAATTCAGTCGTTAATCCACGACCTCCCGAACGGTCGTCTGATATTAAATCCGTCGTTAATGAGATGCTAATCCGTCGTAGTTAGCGACGGATTAACGACGCACTTAGGCCGTAGCTAAATAATACCGTCGCAAATCCGTCGTTATTCTGACGCCAATCCGCCTCTGATCCGTCGCTAATTAGCGACGGAAACTGTCCGTCGCTAAAGTTATAAAAAAAATTTAATTTTACGTAACAAGACCGTCAGTAAATCCGTCATAGATCCGCCGCAAGTCCGCCGCAGTCCGCCGCTAGTTCTGAGTTGGTTCGGTTATTTCACGTTGTTAATCCGTCGTAGGTCCGTATGAAGTCCGCCGAGGTCCGCCGCAAGTCCGTCGCTAGATAAGCAAAATCGGGCAGTTTCAATTTGTATTTTGGACAACCAAACTGCTTTTCAAACAACCCAAACAAACCAATTCTATCCAATTCAATCTATACAATCCAAACTATCCAAACAACCAATTCCATCCAATTCAATCCATACAATACAAACTATGAAAACAAACCAATTCAATCCATACAATACAAACTATCAAAATAAACCAATTCAATCCAAACAAAGCAATTCAATCCAAAATACTGTAATATCCAAAAATCCCATAAAGAAACAATTCTAAATAATGCGATAAGTTAACAAATTTATAATACAACACGAATATGTCGAGGTGATGGGAAACGGGAGCTCATATCACGAGGGTGGGGGGAAACAGGAGCTGGCCATGAAGCGCTCTAGGGCCTCCTGCCGGCGCACTTTGAGCTCGAATCTGTTCTTGCACGCTATCTCGCGCTCTCAGCTCATCTTGCATTCTGGCCTCGTATGCTTGCATTCTGGCCTCGTATGCCAGTATTCGCCGTCTGCTCGACTTCCAATCGGGCCTCGATGCCTCGCCGATTTCCATCCGCCTCCGGATCCAATAGTCGTTGTTGATAAGCTATGGAATCAACATCTTGGGCACTCTCCACCGAATGAGACGACGCCGCTCTGCATGTATGTCCGTGATAGAGAACCACCCAAACATCCTATTCTTTTCTTTGAGGGCTCCCAAGGACATTTTGAGAATTTGAGTCCTATCAATTTCGGCGTCTCATCACTCCCCAGATTGGCTCAATTGGGTCACATGTTCCTCAACCTGCCTCGTAATATAATTTCATACAATTATTATTTAATTAAATGTTCGTTGTTGCTAACGAATATACTTACCATGATACTCGAAGCTTTCCGTCTCAGTATAGCTCCCGTCGTCGGTGGCATGATACTTCTGGAATACATCCCACTGGACATCTTCTATGGCTACTCCACGCTCTCTTGCCTATAAATAAGTCAAACAAATTAAATAATTAACAAGTATCACGATTCTTAAATAAATTTACTATATCTAAAACTTCAAAGTACTTACAATCTCTCTCGCATACTCGAATGCAGAGCGTGAGCCACCCCGATGCTTGACTATCCCAAGACCTCGCCATCCGCTCGGACATCTGCTCTTCTGCGGGCCTTTGCCGCCTCTTCGGCGCCCGTCCGAGCCCAATATGCTTTCCAATTATCCCAATCTCGCTCGTGGATAAATGGAGGTGGGTTAGGCGAGTCCTTCGCCGCTTGATCTTGTGAACAAGATCTTTATAGCGCTTCGGCGACCTTTGCGCACCAAAGAGGAATAGACCGGGGCATCATCCATCGTATCATCCCAATAAAAATATTTCTGCAAAAAATATATGATTAGAATATGCAAAGGTCAAATCATAAATGACTTCGTATAAACAACACGAACCTTGAATTCATCGAAATAAATCGCTTGAACTCTTGAGGCACCAATTTCCAATTGAAGCGTTGTGATTCATGAATCTACTGAATGACTCGTAATCACGCGGCTATATCATTACTCGGACACAAAATGCTACAATTTCTGTAAAATAAAGACATTAGAATGCTACAATTTATTTAAACTGAGACATACAAGAGATAACGTCATACCCATTCACAATGGCTATCTTCTTCATCCCCTCTCTAGATGGCACTCCACTACTGCTCGAGGGGGCGGGGCTGTGAGACAATGCCTCTATGCCTTCTTCTAGGCTGGCAGGTGTAGGCGACGGCGTGTATGATCCTGAGTGCCTCCTACGTGATGACGAGGCACCTCCTCCACTGTGAGACATCTGCAAACAAAGGTAAAAAATGCTGTATTAAAAAATCACAAATAATACATATCATAACGTTTTGTGTGCATACAAAAAATGCTATACTTAAAAATGCTATAAATTCATTTGAACTCTTGTGTGCATACTTAAAAATGCTATAAATTCACAAATAATACATATCATAACGTTTTGTGTGCATACAAAAAAATGCTATAAATTCAAACCCTATTCATCGTCGTCGTCATCATCATCATCCAATGCTATAAATTCAAACCCTATTCATCGTCGTCGACGATAGGTGATTTAAATTTGTAAGTAAGTGCAGTCCGACTATAACTACAATTATGCTGGACGATAGGTGATTTAAATTTGTTTATGTTAGAATAAGTGTTTCGATTAACAAATTGAGATTTAAATTTCGTAATTCATATTATAGGAATCAACAATTTTTATATTAATTTCAGAAGAGTAAGTTTTATAAAATTAATAAATCGATTCTCAATTCAATCAAACTCATTCAAATTTCACCAAATCATCACCATATGCCTAATTATACACTTAACAACTCAAAACATCTCACGAAATGATGAATTTATCATCCCAATTCACATCCAAGCTTATCAATTTCACAAGCCCAAATCACAAGACTAACATTCAATGTATCATTTTCACTATCAATTCGATAAACTCAATTCAATTTTCACTATCAATTCAATGCATCATATATAATATTTTCACTATCAATTCAATACATCATATAATAATTTTCACTATCAATTCAATGCATCATATACAATATTTTCAATAAAATCAACAAATATATAACAAAATAAAAAAAAATTGAAATATAAATAAAAAAACCCAAACAAACCAACCCGGACTGACGACGACGGAGATGGCGGGCGGGCTGGCAAGGCGGCAAGGCAGGCGGGAAGCGGAGGCGACGGACGGCGGGCAAGGGAGGGTGAGGGTGGGGTGGGGTAAAGGAGTGGGGTGGGATCAAGGGTGGGTGGGGTGGGGCAGGGGGAGCACGGGTTGGGGTCGGGGGTGGGCGCGAGGAGGCGGCCTGTGAGGTGGGGGGAAATGGGTGGGGTGGGGGTTGGTTGGGGTGGGTGTCATGCGAGGCTGGGAGGGTCAGGAGGTGGGGTGGGTCTTGGGAGATCGGTGGCATGGGGGTGGTCGGGCACGGCGGGCGGCTGAGGTTGGGTTGGGAGGATGGGGAGGTTTTCGAGGATCCGATATGAAATTAGGAAGAAATCTCGTCTGTAATTAAACTTTTAGAGGCGGATTAGCGACGGAATTGTCCGTCGTTATATTTTAAACACTGTAACGACGGATTAACGACGGAATAACTTTAACGACGGACCCGTATCCGTCGTTAATTTACGTACATAATATAAAAAAATAAAAAAGATTTTACTTTAACGACGGAATTCATTCCGTCGTTAAATTAGAGACTATTTTACGACGGACATTCCGTCGCTATTATTATTGGGAATAAATAAAATCAGAATTAAAATTAACGAAGGATTTTATCCGTCGTTAAAATAAATTAAAAAAAAATTAGAAATAATCCGATTTTTTAACGACGGTTTAGCGACGGAATTGGTTAATTCAATTAAAAAAATAACAAAAAAATTAATTTTAACGACGGATAGTATCCGTCGTTAAATTTAACGACGGAATAGAGACGGAAATACCGTCGTTAAAACTTCGCGCGAGAATTCCCCGCCATGATACGTCGTTGATCCGTCGCTGATCCATCGCAAACAAAATTCCTATTTATTCCGTCGCTGATTCACGACCCGCATTTTGTCCGTCGCTGATCGGCTGTATTTTTGTACTGAACACTTTAGAATGTTTGGAATATGTAATCATATTTTTATTTTATTTTTGGTCAATTAATACAGAAATTTTAAAGGCTGCGTCACAGTGGACTCGAACCCGGGACCTTTGGCCTCGGGCATTAACCACTCTACCACTAGGCCAACGCACACACAATGTAATCATATTTTGATGTCTGCTTCTGGTATATGGAAGAGCTAAATACACAACAAAGGGCCCATTGTTTATCTTAATTACATTTTTAAATCAATAGAGAATCCTAATGACACTAAGAGAATCCTAATGACAAACGCAATTTTAACTATAGGAGGCTCGTTGATAATTGCATGTGGAAAGTACTTCTATCTGGGGAACACTCTCAATTTTGTAATTAACGAAAATAAATCGTTATTAGCGCACTGTCGGTGTTGATGTCAATGAGGACAAACTATTTTCCTTTCTAATATAGTTTGATCGCATTTTAATCTTATTCTTTTTTTTTAAATATATTTGCATGCTTTGACATAATACATGTATAAGATTAATAATATCATGCTACATATATTACAGAGTAAAATACAAGACAAAGTTTCCAATAGAAATAGAAAATCAGGTGCGTTTGTCTCCTAGTGTGGAAATTGCCTCGAAAAGGACATTCATTTGTTTAAGCTACCAATAATTAGACTTGATCTGCGAATATATCAATTTCATTTAACAATATGTGGCATACTATTTGTTATATGTTAATCGGAATAATTAGTGTCGAGCAGTTAGGGTGGCTACAGGCTTCAAGATCGAAATTTAATACCAAAAGAATACAAACCAATGCAAGGCCGGCGACCGGCATGAATCTTCCTCTGGTTTATAGTCAAAATGTTACCTCTATAAAATAAGGTTCGAATCATCGAAACAACCAAAAAAAATTGCAAATTTTAGAAGTACGCAATGGAAAGAATTCAAAGAACTTAGGGTTTTAGATTTTGACGTATATACGAGTCTTGGGATTAACGTAATTTAATATATTAAAAAAAATCGAAATCTATAGAAGGTGGGATTGACGATAATTGAAGTCTAACATCACATCAAACCAATAGAACCAATTAATCATTAGAACAAATGATAAACAAGTGCAATCAAGAATTTCCACGGAGCAATTGGGTCCTTGAAAATTTCGTATGTGATTAAAGTAAAGCCTACAAATCAGATAATATATTGTTTTTATGCAAAACCTTTAATTCCTATGCAATTTATAAATACAAACTATAGGATAGCATCAAAAAAATAAGAACCTTACGTTTACAAATTAAAAATAAAACATAAAACTATAAATATAGGAATCACGCTATAAAGCAAAGTTTCTTAAACTGGCCTCTACATGGGCACCTATGTAATACTGAGACTGAAAATAATGAACTGGGCCAGGCCCAATAGCACATTGGGACTACAAAGAGACATGAATGAGCAGCGTTAACACTATACAAAGTTCTAGGAATACATGAAGATTTCTACTAGTTGCACGAGACGCACAGTAGGCTGAACAAATATACAATCAGAATACAATGCAGCTCGATATGAATGATTCACAAAAACACAGGAATGATCACAACATTAAGACTTACAGCAGATTAAACAGAAGCTTCAGAATCATCTTCTGAGGTAACTTCAGCCACTGCCTCCTCATCCTCATCTTCGCTACCAGCATCGTCGTACTCATCTATCTTTATTGTTGTCTTGGCTGCCATTTTGGTCATTGCTGCCGTCTTGCTCGCCCTCTGCGAACGACTGTTGATCATAGCAGGAGTATTGGGAACCACAGAAGCCGGAGAATCTTCATCGTCAGAGGAAGATTCTTCTTCGTCCCTTGCTCTTCTTCTAGCACGTCTTGGCCGGTTTGATTGTGGTGCTGGAGTAGGGGGAACTTCCAACAACTCATCTTTGTCGAAGTTGAATGTTAGTTCCAATTTCTCTGTTCACATAAGAAAAATTATAAGCCACATAACATGTGAGTTGAGATCATGAGAAAGTACAAAATCCAACTTCCTATATATGGCTATTCCTCAACTCATTATAAGTAAGTTGAGCTTAGTTCTTCAGTTAGAGTTTATGCAAAAACGGAAGGAAAAGGAATCATGTTTTCCTTACCTAAAATCTGATTAGTTTGCTCAGAGGACAATTGTTCATTGGGATTTCTGTCTATTGCCTTTAGGCGTTCAGTCATATGCCTCAGCTCCTTCGTGAGATCCTTTTCAACTGCAACAGCTGTGCTCGCATGACTCAAAATCCGCCTCATGAGTTTTATAACTCCTTGTTCTGAAACTCGAAACTGAAGCAACACAAGTATTTTACAAAGCGCAGCCACATATGATTTTTCTGCAGCTGTTTTCTTAGCATCGAAGCTTGCCACCTGGATGTAGGGGGACCATGACATAATCAAGTGAAACCAACAAATAGCAGCAGGAAAAAAAAAGTAAAGAGAATGAGGAAGTGTTTCCTTTTTCTTTCATCGGAACATAGAGTATAATATCTAATCCTCAAAGTTTCGAAAATATGAGCTTGACAACCAAGAAAAAAAAGATAATAGCATGTCAAAAGAGTTGGGAACAAAGGAGAAGTTTTGTTAAAGCATTTATGTTTCTGATATTGAAGGGTGGGTCCCATTTCTTCTTTGAAAAAGGGTATGCTAATTGAATCTGCCATTTTGCCATATGATACCAAAACCAACCCTCATAAACAGTCGCACATTTACAGTTGCAAAAAGATCGTAAACTGAAGTAACTCTTCAATATGTGAAACCACTACCTGTACTGCAATTCGAACTGCTAGCCCTTCTTCTCCACTCTCAGAATCAGGTGACGGATCTGCCTCTAAGCCAGGATTGTCCTTTTTATTATCTTCTGTCCTTGTAGTCTCTTTCGCTAATAAAGGAACTTGAATCATTTGCAGCATAAAGCGTGATGCTTGGACAGCACTTCTACGCATGTTGGATACCATCATGGTGGATCCTGCAGCATTGCCGTTGATTCCAGGCCACAAGGAACGCATAACTGGCATGTAAGCTTTTGATAAACATTTCTGCAATTTGAGGGAAATGCTTTTATGAGAAAACAAAATCATGGCCACTTGCTAACTGAAAAAAGTATAGCAATACTGCTGCTGTATCAACTCAAACCTTGTGATTTATGGAGAGGGATGGATAGTGCTCAAAGAAAACTGACAGACATTGTTTCATCCTACAAAATATTAGGAAATCAATTACTGTTCTGTGTGCGTATAGAGTGGCCGAACAATCAATTGAGAGAAGTAACCAACCTCTGGAATTCCTCATTCTCACTACTAAAGTACAGTTTGATGAGCTTAGCCAATATCAAATGATGTTTTGAAGCATGTGATCCGGAAAATTTATTGCTTAATAGTAGAATCTTTGCCAAACCTTCTCCGAGCACATCTTGAATTGATTGATTTTCTTCAACCTCTTCTATATCATCCCAATCATGTTCAAGTCCCGCGCACAATAGATCAAGCAGTTCAATATCCAAATCCTCACTTCCATCACCAAATTCAAAAGGGGTTGAAGACACTTCATGATCGTGGATATGTGACGAGAGATTACAGTTCATGGCTTTATCCATTTCATCTGGGCCATGCCATATTGCAAGATCAAGTAATGCCTTGGAAGCCATTATTGTTACCGTTGAAGGTCCCTTGACAAAAATATCTTAATTGCTTTACTATACTGTCGCTAGGCTTTCTTTCTAACAAACCAAAAAGACCAAGGCACCTAACAGAAGCCCTCTGGACGTCCAGGTTGGAATGCTTTGCCTGTATGCACAGACCAACAATAAAACAAAGTGCAGATAAGAGACAATAAAGCCAGTGAAACAATTGCAACAAGCATACCACCCACATGCCCATAAAATACTGAATGAAAAGGAACAATAAAAGTCTGGGAAAAGCATACCCCTGGCAGCAATAGAGAATGAAGAATTTCAGTAGGATCAATTGCATTTCCCTGTATATGATGAAATGAAGATGTGTTTTCCAAAAGAAGTCCAACCACGGCAAGGCAGTGCAGCCACTGCTTCCAATCTGCCGTCCTCTCCCTGCAAGGCTGAGCAAGCTCCTCTACCATGTGAAGAACAACCTCTTCAAACTCTCCTGTGGCTGCATGGACTTTCTTACCTAATTCTGCCACAGCAGCAGCCCAATTTCTCTCCCCTCCTAAATTGAAACCATCTCCAATGATGACTTCATTTCCATTCTCATCCAACTCATGATCAAGGGCTTTATGCAACAAAGCCTGAAGAAATTCACTGGCCACTTTTCTGTTCGAAACATCAGAGAAGTCAAGCATCGTGCCCAAAAGTAGCAGTTGTCGAGATACAAATCGGTAATTTGCCCCTGCAAGTTAATAGGATAAATCTCCGGCATTGAAGTTAAACAAAAGCTGTTCTGCTAAAGTTCACCCACCAGCAGCAATGTGAGCATTAACCAATTCAACATATTCAGAAATTGAGGCAGGAAGAATTCTATCAAGAAGATCATTGTTGTCTGAAGCTTCCTCTGCATATACGGCCGATTCTGTGCCCATAGTCATAGCAGCATCAGAGCCTTTTTTCTGATTGATCATGAGAAAAAAGTCAAAAAACTGAGCAGCAAATGAAGGCATGGCCAAAAAAATTCAAAGTAGGTGGACAATATAATCCTACCATTATTGATGCATGGCAATCGACTTTGTCACTTGGTTTTCAGTTTTTACCATTATTAAAGTTGCATGAAAAATGAAATCAAGTAATAAGATAGGATAGATTTTAGTCTCAACTACACGCTTCAGCCCTTAAGGAATTAACATCAAGATCGAAAAGCAGAAGCCAAAAATTGCTCCGAAGAAACAAGTCCTCACCTAAAGAAAGATTTGATAATGAGCAGAGTGAAACCATTTAAGTGGCGAACACATAAAGCCAAATTCAATTCTATCTTGCAACAATGATCGCGGAAGAATAAGTAGAAGATCAAAAGATTTTAACAATAGATCATCTACCTCCCCATATAAATGACCCTCTAAATAATGAAATAAATGAAAAGTATGTTTAATAATTGCAAAACATGCTTAGCAGTTAGAATTTCCTTAGTGCGCATATAAAAAAATATGTATTAAATTGACACACCTTTTTCATTAAAATCGGCATAAAAATCTTTAGTGTTGTGTTATGAGAGGCAGCTACAGTTTGACACGTAGGATTACACGTGGCATGGAGGAGGAGCTACCGAAGGCATGCAGCGTAGAAGGGAGTTAGAAATGAGTCAAAAGAAGTTAGAAGTCTGTTAGTCAGTTGAGGGAGGCAGTGAGTAGTTAGAGAATCGGTTAGAAGAATAATTACAGCTAGATCAAGCTATAAATAGAATTACAGGCATACACAAATGTATCTTGGATATTAAATGATTTTGACACAATCTATACAATACCCCATTCATTCCTACGTGAAGCTTTCTATATCACACATGCACACACCTCTCGAACCATAATCTTCTGCAGGTCGCGTGGAGAGTGCCGTTGAGTGAGAGAAGGAGCCAACCGTGGTTGCAAGAATTCGGGAGTCACGAGTCTCAGCGTGACAATTGGTATCAGAGCCATCGATCTACGAATTGCGCATGCCGAGAAACAACACCAGATCTACAGCAAAGATGGAGCAAAGGATAGACAATCTGGAATCGCAAATGAGTCAGTTTAAGCAGTCAATCATGGATGAATTCCGCCAACAGTTCGAGGAATTAAGAAGGGAACTTCGAGCGGAGGGGAAGAAAATCAACGAACATGACAGAGAGGAGGGGAATCATCGTTTAAATCAAGGAAGGAATCCAGTCAAGGTAATACTAACACCCCTCGATATAGAATGCAGAAGCTTGAATTTCCTAGATTTAATGGAGAAAATCCTAGGCAATGGATAAGGAAATGTCAAAAGTATTTTCTGTTCAATACGATGAGCGATCAGGATAAGATTTTGACGGCAACAATGTATATGGAGGGAGAGGCTGATCTATGGTATTTAGAGTATATTGAGGAGGAGAGTGATATCAGCTGGGAGCAATTTGCAGATCTGGTGATGGATAGATTTGCGAACATAGAAGGAAGGAATTTAGTCGCCCAATTTAATAAGCTGAAGCAAGAAGGGAACGTGATGAGCTACACCATGAAATTCGAAGAGTTAAAGGCATTCATGGGCAGTAATAATAAGCATCTAACAGATGGATATTTTGTCCAAAGTTACCTCAGTGGGTTGAAGGAGGAGATAGCGAGAATGGTGGAAATGTTTAACCCTCAAACTTTGAGTGCAGCGATCCAGTTAGCCAAGAAACAAGAATTGCTGATTAACTCCTTAGGAAGGGGTCCTAAGAGTGTCAGTAGGGGGGGCCATAATCAGTGGACAACTATGGACAAGAAAACGGGAGATGACAAAGGGCAGCAAGTAGAGGAGTCAAGAAGGAATCTGCCCTTCAAACGATTAACGCCTGAGGAGATAGATGTACGAAGAAAAAAGACCACGTGCTTTAAGTGTGATGAAGCATATCAGCCAGGTCACAGGTGTAAGAAATTGTTCACTATACTATGTGAACGAGATCCCGCCGAGACGGAGGAGTTGGTTCTAACAGAAGGAAGTTCGGAAGAGGAAGAACTGCACATTTCAGTCCATGCTCTCGTCGAGCAAATGGCACCGGATACGATCAAGCTAGCAGGCAAAGTGGGAAAAATGCACATATCAATACTCATAGATACAGGAAGCACTCACAGCTTCTTAGATGCTACTACGGCCAGGAGACTAGGATGTGAATTGGAATGTACCAATTCCTTACTTGTGATAGTAGCAGACGGAGGCAAATTGGAATGCAGCACGAGGTGCCCAAAGTTAGAGTGGGAGATGGGGAAATGCAAGTTCAGTGCAGCCGTGAGGATATTAAAACTAGGAGGGTGTGATATGGTTATTGGGGTAGACTTGTTGAGACAGTTGGGACCCGTAACATTCAATTTCGAGGAACAAAACATACAGTTTAAGAGGGGAGAAAGAATGATCATGCTACAAGGGATGAAGCAAGAGGTCATGCTGAAAATGATCAGTGGAAATCAATTTCGTAAGGAGTACAAAAAACGAAGAGGGGCTATATTTGGATGTTTATGTATGGTGTCACTAGAGAAGGTGTTAGAAGGCGCGAACGCACCCAATCCTTCAACCCCTCATAGCCAAATACATCCATATATTTGAGGAACCTACGCAATTACCACCTCATAGATCACATGATCATAACGTTACTCTCAAAACCGATACACAGCCTTTTAAACAAAGTCCATATCGCTACCCCTATCTGCAGAGAATGGAGATAGAAAAGTTGGTGCAGGAAATGTTGAAGACAGGGGTCATTCAGCCTAGCAAGAGCTCATTTTCATCACCGGTGTTGTTGGTTAAAAAAAAAGATGGCTCGTGGAGATTTTGCATCGACTATAGGAGGTTGAATTCAGCGACGGTAAAGGATAATTTTCCCATACCTCTGATCGATGATCTATTAGATGAATTAAAAGGAGCAGCCATATTCTCAAAGATCGACTTGAGAGTCGGTTACCACCAAATACGGATGAACCCGAAAGATGTTCCGAAAACGGCATTTGTTACAACAAGCGGGCTATATGAATTTAAAGTGATGCCGTTTGGACTCACGAATGCACCGGCAACATTCCAGTCACTCATGAACTCAGTATTTCGAGCGCACTTGGGTAAGTTTGTGCTAGTATTTTTTGATGATATTTTGGTTTTCAACCAAGACATGGACACGCATAAAGAGCACTTGGAGTTAGTTTTTAAACTTCTAGCAGAAAATCAGTTGTTTGCCAAAGCATCCAAATGCTCATTTGGAACAAGAGAAGTGGATTATTTGGGGCATATAATTAGAGAGGAAGGAGTAGCCGCAGACCCCAATAAAATAAGAGCGATGGTGGAATGGCCCAGACCCAAAAATATTAAAGGAATGAGGGGGTTTTTGGGATTGACGGGGTACTACCGAAAGTTCGTAAGGCATTATGGGATGATAGCTAAACCACTCACGCATACGAGGCGGTCGGCCCGGTGGTCGGAGGAGGCAGAAGAGGCATTTGGAAATCTGAAAGCTGCCATGGTATCGGCTCCAGTTCTCCGTTTACCGGACTTCAGCAAGCCATTCATTATGGAGACGGACGCATGTTATAGTGGATTGGGGGCAGTGTTAATGCAAGAACAACACCCGATAGCTTTTATCAGTAAAGCGTTGGCACCGAAACATTTGGGTCTATCTATCTATGAAAAGGAGTTTCTAGCAATCATTCAAGCTACCGAGAAGTGGAGAGCCTACTTACTACACGCACAATTCGTAATCAAAACAGATCACCAGAGTCTCAAATATTTGTTGGAGCAGAAGTTGTCGACGCCGGTGCAGCACAAATACTTAACGAAGCTACTCGGATTTGATTACGTAATCAATACAAAAAGGGCTGATAATAGGGTAGCGATCGTTGTCAAGAAGGGACAGAAGAGGCGAATGCAAAGCACTTACGATTTAAACCTCGCATGGTCGGGAGATACAATCCGATTCGTGGGGACGAGACAGCCGAAGAAGCCATGGCTGAATGCGTGACTACACCGTATAACATCTCTTTATTTTCATACAAGGATGGGTTGCTCCGATTTAAAGGACGTTTGTATGTGGGGACGGCCGGTTCTATTCGAAGAATTATCATGGAGTATTATCACTCGTCCAATTATGGGGGCCATTCGGGCATAAATGCGACGTACCAAAGGTTACAAACACTATTTGGATGGCCGAGCATGCGAGAGCATATAAGGAAGATGGTGGCTCAGTGCCATACTTGTCAACTCAGCAAACATGAGAACACTCGAACTCCCGGATTTTTGCAACCGTTGCCGGTACCAACTCAAGCTTGGCGACACATCACCATGGACTTCATAGAAGGTTTACCCCTATCTCATAAACACAACTCTATTTGGGTCGTTGTAGATAGATTTACCAAGTACGCACATTTCATTCCCTTGCACCATCCATACACTACTTCACATATAGCCCAGCTTTTCATAGAAAACATATACAAACTACACGGTCTACCTGAAAGCATTGTGTCCGATAGAGATAAGATTTTCACTAGTTTATTTTGGAAGGATTTGATGATCTTATTAGGAATTACACAGCACTTAAGCACGGCTTACCACCCGCAAACCGACGGTCAAACGGAAAGAGTCAATCAATGTCTAGAAACTTATCTTCGTTGCATGTGTAGTCGGTCACCTATTCAGTGGTTTAAATGGTTAGCATTGGCAGAATTTTGGTATAACACCTCCTTTCACACAGCTTTAAAACTGATGCCATTTGAAGCTTTATACGGTTATAAACCGACCCCATTAGCTTTGTACACCTATATGCAACCGACAGTCGTCGGAGTTGAGACTACATTGCAGGAAAAAAAAAGATACAGGTGCAGCTTCAACGCGTATTGCAGCAGGCACAAGAACGGATGCGAGTGACGGCGAACAAGGGGCGTTGTGAGAGAGAATTCCAAGAGGGCGCATGGGTTTATGTCAAACTCAAACCATACCGACAATTATCTCTACGTCTGCACAAGTTTTGGAAACTTAGTCCGCGTTATGCAGGGCCGTTCATGATCAAAAGGAAGATTGGTAAAGTTGCGTACGAATTGGATTTACCGACATTAGCGAAACTTCATCCAGTGTTCCATGTTAGCATGCTAAAAAGGCGTGAAACAAACAGGATAAAGTAACCGCCACATCGCTGGAATTTGACGACGAGGGTCGAGTGTTGCTTCGCCGCTGGCAATTCTCGCACGGCGCATTATCAAACGAAATCAAAGTCCAAAGAACAAGCAAGTGTTAAGTCGGTGGCGCACCCACCCGAGGAAGAAGCGACATGGGAGGATCTTCACGAAGTTCACCACGTTTTCGAATTAATGGCTTGAGGACAAGCTATGTTTCAAGGTAGGGGTTTGTTATGAGGCGGCTACTGGTTTGACACGTAGGATTACACGTGGCATGGAGGAGAGCTACCAAGGCATGCGCTGTAGAAGGAGTTAGAAATGAGTCAAAAGAAGTTAGAAGTCCGTTAGTCGGTTGAGGAGGCGGTGAGTAGTTAGAGAATCGGTTAGAAGAATAATTACGACTAGATCAAGCTATAAATAGAATTACGTGCATACACAAATGTATCTTGGATATTAAATGATTTTGACACAATCTATACAAGACCCATTCATTCCTACGTGAAGCTTTCTATATCACATGCACACACCTCTCGAACCATAATCTTCCGCAGTCGCGTGGAGAGTGCCGTTGAGTGAGAGAATGAGCCAACCGTGGTTGCAAGAATTCGGGAGTCACGAGTCTCAGCGTGACATGTTGATATGCCTTGAAACTATCTCCGGTTTCGAATAGTTAGTCGGGGGCCTTAATACTCGTATTGGGCTGAGCCCAATTGGTGTATTCTCTTAGTACTATATATATATGGTCTTTGAGAGCTGTAATTGTAATCTGAAACCCTAGCCGCCTAATAAAATATGTTCTCCTTTTCTGCCCATGGACGTAGCCAACTCATTGTTGGTGAACCACGTAAATATGTGTTTCCTTTACGTTTTCTGTTTTTTATTGATCAATAATCCTAATCCGTTACAATATTTAGGAACAACAGAAGACTGATAACTGTTTTGTTAAAACCAAGTGCTTACATGTGCTTCCATGTGCAAGTGCTTACAAACCACTCTCCAGAAAACAGCAACTTCTGCGTCCAATAGCTCAATAGAATGACTGCATTGTCCTGCTTTTGTATTGGAAGACATATTAAGAATGAATTCCAAGGCATAAACTCACAACTCACAAGCATGCCACAATCAGAAAAATCAAGAAATAGAACCCTTAACCCTTCTATGTATAGCTTTACAATCAACAATCTTAATAAGGGAAGTGTTTTGACATTTGAACTACTGTACAATGTCCAAAGATTTCAGTAAAGAGAAGTTTGATTGAGATTCTGGCTAATCATGAGGAGTAAAGTCAACCTATCAGTTTTTGCATATCAACCAGAACAATTTGCAAATTTTAGGAAACCTTACAGTCAAAGTGTCTCTGGCTGATGCAAAGACCCAAGAAATCAAAGGTTTTGAGAATGGAATCATAAACTTTTAAAACCATTTTGATTATATCCCTCAAAGTCTTCTACATTTACTGAAAATAAAATTCCAATGGAAATGCTATAAATGTCATGGTGGATGAAAATGATAACGAAAATTTCATAGATGAAAAACTCAAATCACCCAAAGAAGTAATTAAGATACATGACATGCTAACCTTCAGCTGAGTCACCACCAGGCGTAATGAATTTCCGAATAGTTTGACCATCGTGCAATTTAACTAATCCTGCTTTCAGAAGAGTGGAAATAACTGTCTCCCCAACTGATTCATAGGTTTCAACATCAAGAAATTTAAGTAGTTCAATAGGGTATGCGTTGCAACATTTTTCAAGCCATTCGTCCTTCATCATCCTGAAGCACTCCTTTGCGACAGCTGCGGACCGCTCAGCAAGCCCCCTCTTAAGAATAGTTGTTCTGAGCTTAATGCTGGAATATAAGATAAGAAACACGCCACAAAATAAGCAGGTAGAATATATATAAATATGTATACATATGTACAAATCCGAAGAATATGAAGAGATAGTGTGGGAAATGAATATAAATACAACATACATCAAAGCAGCACGACATGTGTAAAAAATAAAATGCTCGAGGATAAACAAAAGACTGATGACCGAATTACCTTAGGCTCTGTAATGGGAATTTACTGGCTAGAACACAATATGCAGCCTTCCGGACTGATTCATTCACATCCAGAGTGCAATCAATTATCATTGATAATGTCTTGCTTGAAGGAGGCAAAGACAACACGAGAATTTTACGAACATCCTGCAAATTTACTACAGCAAACTCAGAGAACATAACAGATATAGTAATCTGCAGAATAGTTATTTTCCTTGAGCAGCATTTGAAAAAGTGATTTAGAAGGTTGGGGAGAAGCGTGTAAGTATATCATCTCAATATATAATCAAGAAGTTATAAAAATATGATGCTATCACAAATAGCTGAAGGCCATACGCCATTTTGCTCCAGTGGCAGCTTCTCAAGGAACAACTCTAGAATGTCACGGTTCTCTGAGTCGTTTGCAAACCGCGCAAGAGACCTGATAGCAAATGTTCGAACTGCAGGAACCTTATCACCTGCACGTATCTTCATGCATTCTATCACCTCATCCCAAAGTTCACTGCTCACTTCCATATCATCTGGCAACCGCATAATGATCTACATAGGAATAAAGATGTACATTTACTGTCTATAATATAAAAATAAGTTAAATTCAAATCACGTTGCTCATACTCAGAAAATGGATCTGCTAGGAATACTAAAAGCTACTGGTCTAATTGAATTCAAATTTCATAACATCCCTTCCGATAACCGATATGTCTATTTTTCAACTCCAAATTTACAAATACTGGGGAGAAACAGCAGAATGCAATCATAAATTTAAGGTCTTTCGCTTGCATTTATAGTTACTTGGGTCTAACTTAACTGTTCCAGCTAAAAGGAATCTTAGCAAAACTTCTGTTTTTAATGAAGAAATTTTAGTAAAACTTTTTTTAGTTGGAATTTAGTAAAACTTAAATACATAAAACCCAACGAAAATTCAAACAGTCGAAAACACTGAAAATACAGGCAAAACAGCTCAAACACATTACACACCTCAGAAACAATCTGACAAACCCTGAATCTCGCAGTCTTATTCGCCGCAGTTGCAGCCACCAGAAGAAACCTGAGGAAATTCTCCAGAAATTCATCAACGGAGTCTTCTTTATCGCTACCCGAGCAAGCGAAAACGGAGGCAAACTTGATGATACGCTCGGAGCAGGAGGTTCTCCGCTGGAAAGTGAAAAGAGGTACTAGGGCTTCGCAAAACGCCGCGCAGAATTCGGTGGGAAACGACGAGCGGAGAAAGAGAAGTTCCTTGAGCTTGCGTCTGTGAGTAGCGTTCGAAGACCGTACTTCTTCAAAAATCTTAGAGATCTTTTCGGAAAGTTTACCGAGGCCTTCCAATTGACCGATCGCCATTGTTGCTTTTGCTCGAGATTTTTGCCTGTTGCTACCGTTTTTCGAAATGGTTTTGTGAATTCAATTTGAAGCGGGAAAACTATTCTAATTGGGCCATTTTGATTGGACTTTAATTTTCATCGACGGGCTTTTTTACAGCCCCTAATAAGCTCTACTTTTCAGGCTTGTGGTTGAAAAGCCCAACTCGACCCTAAATTCGTTTTTTACGACCTTAGTAACCGATTAATTAAAGTTATGGTTTAGAATGGATTTTTTTATATTGCATATTTTAAAAGGACTATTAAAGATATTTCCCAAGAAACACGCAAGGGGCATTTGGTTAAACACAGGATAATAGTTAGGGGAATTTAAAATCAAAAATTTCCAACGATGAGGTGTGCTAAAATGAAAAAAATGAAAAAACTCCCATTAAGGACAAGTTTTGTTGTTCATATGTCAAGGACTAACCATTGCTATTTTGGTCATCCGTCTTATCGGTGGAGGTTTTCTTTGTAGGATTCTCTCAACCTCCCAAGCTGATTTGATGAGGAATCCATTTTCATGAATAGACCGAAATGTGTTGTATAAAAGCGTTGTTCAAGATAAAGAAATATCAATACAGCATATCAATTTTTTCTTTAATCGATGAAATATTAAGTATATGATTTGTGGCGGGGTTGGGAGATGGGGAGCGGGCCAGGGGTGGAGAATGACAAAATTATCAAATCAGGAATTCTGAAAAGAAAATTGAGACATATAATTATTAGAAATCCAATCAAACACACGAAAGTTACGAATTGTGATTCTCTTTCCATTTTCGAATTCTTTTGAACCAAAACGCTCACTGATTAGACCTAATTGTGACCATTGTTATGACACACCAATCATGTCGTATTTGAATTGGGAACTCAGGGTTTCATGTTGAATACATATGGCCCTTAATAGAGTTCAGTACCATATCGAGTGTATTATTGGGGGGTTTTTTATACAAAACCGAAATTTGATATCGGAATTTAAATAATGCTCAGCTTTCAATAATTGCAGAATATATAATCGAATGTTTTCATTCGATATGTACACATATAAAACCAATTCTCTGGTCTATTGCTCATTTTTTTTAATTAGCTATAATCTGACAGGCTTAACTAATCACGATTTACTTTACAAATCGTATCACTAATATGCTCATAGGATTGTTAATCGACTACCAATCTATGTTGTGGATTCGATCAGGACCAGAAATATCCTTATAACATTATTTTAAATCTTTAATATTGAGAAATTCTTTTAAAAAGATATTGAATGTTAAGAAGGGGAACCTTCATAAAAGCGGCAGACTATACGACATATTTAAATCCGAGTACTGAGAAACATGTCTCTTTCACAGAAAGAATTATTGAAATGAGGTGACGCTGTGAAATGATTTTTGTATTATTCCATTTACTTATTATTTTATTTATAAAATAAATAAAATGTGTAAGAATTTCGTTTCTTAGTAAAATTCAGTTATATATAACAGTTCATAAAATACGTTAAACAAAAACATCTCATCATACATTATTCAAACCTTCACATTGTGGGATAAGGGAAATTACATCGTATTGCCCGACTCGTAAGGATGAAAAAAGCCTTTATTTATGTCATTCGTAGGTGCAGCTAACTCTCCATAAGGTAATTCTATGATCGAACACGATGAAGTGGAAAATATCCAAGGCATTTTCTAATTTCTATTTTGAGGAGGAATAACATAAATTACCGTTTAGCAAAAACCATACAAAATTCTATTTTTGAAATTTAAATTTTTATGTGAAACTCATTTATCATCCGATGTACCACTATCTAACAGCATATGCAATTTGCTATCTAAAAAATAGAATATAATTCAAAATTCATGCAAAAGTTCACATATTCTGTTTATTATTATTTTATTTCCTCCCTCTCTCTTTAAGGGGAACTACACATATATCTTGACGGCCATATATATCAGATTGCATAACCAATAATATCAATATCTCCTAATTCTTATTCATTATCGACATCATCTTTTTAATAATATTTATCTTTCGGAAATATTTCAAATAAAGTTGAGCACGTACAATTTTGTAAAATTAATTTATTGGTACACGTGAACAACAGGAGATATATAACATTAATAATAATATCATATCCAACATGAGGTTTGTTATGGATTGTCATACACCACTCCGTCCAATTAAGATGATATTGTCTGCAGCAAAAAGTTCTCGGACGGATTTTTGAACCAACAACTCCCAAAAGATGCTCATACTAATAGTGGTGGGTATCTTAATATATAGAAGGCAATTCTTCTTCTATCTTCCGATGTGTGATTTGGGTTTGCACACACCCAACAAGGTTTTGACAGTTCTTAAACTTTAATAAAAGGAAAACTTTTAAAATTAAAATTGAAGCAGATTAGGATATTTTAATCTAACTAGTAATAAATTGTTTTTTAGAAAGTAAAGCTCCAACCATTGCTTAAAGCAACATAATTTTTAGTTTTTAGTGCGTGTCACCATCCATACCATACCATACGTTCTCTGCCTTTTATAGCAAATTTTCAAGTATAGAATCGAATTTATTTATTCGATATATGGATACTATGTTATAGAGGTTGTAGATCAAACTCGTGACGATATATGTACGCCTGTGCGGGAATATTATCATTAATACATCGTTATTGATTAAACAAAACTTAAATTTATAACATATAAATTAACTGGGGTAGCTTATTTAATTTTTTTTATCCTAGTTCGATCACCACTGCAACATTTTATCAATACAACGTATGTGTTAATTGAATAATTGTTACCACCAATACAAATTATGGTCTGTTTGCGCCAAGAAGATATAAAAAATAGTGACCATTAATAGAATAGATTGAAATGTTAATGTCATATTCAAAGTACACCGTTAACTTATTATTGATAATTTGTCACACAAAAAACACTATACACGGAAAACATTTAATCAAGGCCACACACTGACGCGCCATCCAATAGTATTAAGAATTTGTATATTTAGTCCCTTGCGACGACCCAAATTAAGGTGGATTCACGCTACGACAGGTCATGTTCGAACCCCACCAAACGCCTCTATGGGTTTGAGCGCTGTCACACTTGGTTTTCAAGTGTGGTTTACCCGTCGTGTGTGGTTTGCGGCTATTACACAGAACGTGTGGTTACCCAATCAAGACCTAGCTGAATGAGCGCTGGGTTCTCATGATATAAAAAAAAAGAATTTGTATATTTAAACAAATTTTGGATCGATATATATATATATATATATATATATATGTGTGTGTGTGTGTGTGTGTGTGTGTGTGTAAACGAGAAAAGTTTTATATAGTCATCCAAGTTAAGGAATGTTAAATTATAATATCAATCTAAAATGTCAATTATACCAACTTACACTTATTGGGACTATTATCACCAAATAGACCAATACGTCTAACTATTTGGTTGGACCTATTAGTGCATTATTTGGTGATAATAATCTAATTGCGCCAAGAAGTTAATGCTATAATTGACATTTTTATATCAATGCCCATCTTTAGAATTGGAAAATGGTCGGATCGGTCAGTACGAGTTCACGAGCTTTTTAGAAAAATCGGATTGGAGTGGTCTGAAAATCCAACTGGCCTGAAAAATTGTGGCCCAATCAAGCCCACAACGCCATTTCTAATACTACTAATTATCTTGGCCAGCCTGCCGACTGACTTTTGAAAGTTGTGAAACTGAGTCTAGTCTGGCTTGAAATTGCATCCAGGCTATCATTTTTTCAGTCCTATCAGCCCAAAAACGGACCAAAATCGGGATGGTCCGTTATGCCTCCTCTACCATCTTTACATGCAACATAAGATTTAGATACAGATAATAGGAACCTTAAGAATAAAATTATATGGAAAATATTCCTATGGTTAAAAATGCAAGTAGCAGAAAACATAAAGATGCCTCCGACATCACCTATGCTACGAAAATATGAGAGAGAAGCAATTCAACTCACCAACTAGTGGTATCACTTATCCTTATCCTTATCCTGAGTAAAACATCACTTTCAAATCCTAAATTATCAAAAAAATCGAATCATCGAAATATTTAATTAAATAATCAATTATCTGTATTGTACGAAAAATATATTATATTCATTTTAAATCTTGACATAGTTTGCCGCATTCACATAATTCCATATATCTATGTTTTTTGTAATTAAATAGTGAAAACCTATGTCAAGATTTCTTGAATAAAAAAATTGGTGGTTTAAATAAATATTTTTGATAGTTCGTAATATTTTCGATAAATCAGATATAGTTTGGAGTTTGGAGGATATTATCTATTTAATTATGTAACTTAGTAAATGTTTATTCTTGTTAGATGAGATAATATATATTATTTTCACCAAACTTTGGAATACGAAATTTGTTTCACCTAATAATATGAACTTTAAGTGCATGTTATAGTATAAAAATACTATTTGAGGGCAACCATATTGTTTTAGCTGTTCCATAGAATTTTCATCAAACTGTATATGGAATTCTATTAAACTACAGTTGAAAGGAAAAAGGGTTGATCTGAAGTTATAATCCCCAAAACATTCACATATTTTATACTATATAATAAGACCTCGTTTTAGCAGTGATTAAAGAAAGCTGTATAAAAGCATTAGACGTATAATCTCGTGATTAATCTAGTATCTGAAGCTGTAACTTTGGATTAGACGAGAGTCGTGTTGGAACTTGGAAGGAATTCGAGTGACCGCCAGCACCAGTTTGCCAGTAATGTCGTTCAGTGGTCTTGCTCACATCGGATTAGTTTCGATTTTTCTTTTTCTTTTTTTTGTTGATGTGGGACGCGGAAAACTTTGGCTAACAAGTGAAAATCACTGAAGATCTGGACCGTATAATTGTCCACTCACAATAAATGACGGCTGTGTGGTTTTCTACTTTCGTAAATGACGTGATTAACTCGGCGCTTAGTTAATTTCAAAACTCTATATTCCGTAAACAGATGATTATTGCGTAAGATAAATCTAACCGCAACATATTCACAACTAATTAGTTCGTGAGTTTCTATTTATTACACAAAAATACTTTAGCGTTAAACTTATTTGATTTTAAAATTTTATTGAAAATATATTTTAATCGAAATTATACATGAAAACTTGTTTCAAACTAATTGATTTCGTTTTAATTTTTTTTAAAAAGATTCATGTAAAAATCGCAACCGTTATTTTTTATAAAAAATGTAAAATTTGGGGATGTTTATGAAATTGACCCCAAGATACATCAATAATTATGGTGACAAATAATTGTGGTGACCAAATTTAAGCTAAGACCTAACCAATAATAAGTATATTCTTTGTAAACCACTCTTTTTTGTGGAATATAACTCAAATCTTTATCTTAAACTCTTAAGATAAATTTAAATCACACATGTATGTGGGCCACTTGATTTCTAGAAAAGGGATATTGACTAAATGGTGCATTATGGAATTGAGGAATTCCATCACTAGTTTATTTTGGGTGGAGTAGTTGCAAATATCATCTTGTACCTTGCAGATGCACTCAAAGTTGAATTCGCCATAATGAAATATTCTTTATACATTAAAAAGTATGAAACTAGTCTTTCTTTACTGGATATAATTAAGCAGCATATAAAAGTAAGAGATTAGTCTTTCCATATGTTGAAGTGTGAGCATTTTCGCATTTTGCTGTTCCAACTATTGTATATGAAAGCATCATATCCTAATAATGAAATAATGAGTCGTAATGCGTAATTATTAAATTCTATCATACCAAGCAATTATTTATAGATGAGATACATTCACATTTATTGTATACATATATTGTAACGAGAGTGGTTATTATCAAAATTATCATTAATCTATAAACTACGAACTCCTGAAATCATCTGAATTTACCGTGTAAAGTGTCTGAATTTAGAAAAATAAAAATTCGTCCCATTCGAATGCAGGTTTTTGAATCAATCAAACAAGGTGAAATGAATTCACCGTATAGATCTTTACTAATCAAAGACTAAAAATGATTTATATTTTATATTTTACTATTAGTTTGTATTTAATCTTATTTCTATTAGAATATTTGTAAGTTATGATTTCGCTTTGAATTTACTCCATAAAACTTTAGATTAAGAATATGATTGCTATTCAGAATATAAATGTGTTGTCCTTCACAGGGTAATGACAAAGTACTAAACTGTTTGGGTGATAATGAAATAGAAAACATGATAAACAATAACAAGGAAATTCTATAATACCACGACGACTAAAACGACGCGAAAAATCCAGACCCGGAAAGGCGAAGGGCCGGTGGTGGGAATTTGGACCGACGCCTCACCTGCACAGGTACCTAGGTAGTGTCAGTCGCACATTCAACATAGCGTTCGGACTCATGTGCCTTCCAGAACTTATGCTAAACGAAAGGGCTTTCGCCATGTATAGCGACTTTGCAGCTCGTAGTCGAAAGATAAAGGAAAGATTCACCGTTTGGTGTGGCGTAGCTGCTTTCCACGACTACGAGCTGCAAAGTCGCTAAGCCGGAGAGCCTCCAGGACAAGGAGGCGGCGATCAACCATCCACATCCACTCTCGAGATTCATATTGATCAATTGATCTCTGCGTCCTGCCAAGGCTCGAGAGACCTTTGATTGTGCGTTTACGCTTTGTTTAAGCAGCTTTTAATGCGCTTTCTAATAAAATAAAATAGAAATAGAAAGCACTTTTTGTATAGCGGTACCAATAGGTACGGCATCGGTTTCATATAATCGTCCCTTTATCTATTCCCTCCCTCAGGAACGAATGATCCGTCGAGAGAAAAATTCTTTACTCAACCGGGCATAATGCATTCGACCGGGAGCAGAGCTTCTAGATTCTTTGATTCCCTTTAAAAGCGTCGGAAAAGGAGATGTGACCTACATTGTAGAAAGCGCCCTTCCTCACAATATAAGGTTGAGTGCCCTCCCGTTCGTTCGATTAGCTCTCTCGCACCAACAGAGGAAGAGATTCACTATTGTCCTTCAGTATTCTTTTTTAATACTTCACTTCGCTCTGTTTCGTTCGCTTTGCCTGCCCTTTACAAGATTCCGGCTCGGCCCGGGAAAGCGCTGGCAACAACAGAAAGGAAGGGGTCCATGCCGATCGATTGCCCCAGCTAGATTGGCATATCTACGACATAGCTCGAGCAAATATTAGTTATTACCGAGTAGCTACGAGAGCTCCTTGACTTTTTGCTCCTGGATCCGGTATCATAAGTCATATCGTTTCCACTTTTTCGGGAAAACCGGTTTTCGGTGCTTGTTTATGAAAGATTAACCGGGCAAGCAATCAATCGACAAATGACTTACAGGAGAAGAATTAGAGATTCCATTCCCAAGCGTCCTAGAGTAGCTTCACGGAGAATTCAATTTCACTTAAAACTCGAGCAGTTTCTTGAAAACTTGCTTCAGATATAAAACTTTGGCTGCGAAGTCGTGGAATTCGGTAGGTACGTCGCTTTGGCTTCTTTATAAATGTCTTTCTGGTTGACTAGCTCCCCTTCGCATGACCTAGAAAGAAAAAGAAGTCCGGGGATTGCTAATTTATCTTATCTCAGACCCGGGCCGAAGAGAGTCCCAATTGAAAAATTAGATGTATGTTCAACGGATCACACCTAGTAAGAAAAAGTATACGGAGTCTGCTCCGATCCTCTCCGAAGTTGCAAAACTAAACTAAAGCCGCCTCCCAGTCTTCTTTCTTGGCAATCTCTCAAGAAAGCAAAGGAAAAACCCAAGGCATTGAACAAGGATTCCACCGGTAGAGGATATTTCACCGGTGCTTTTCCTCTTCCCATTCTGACTTCTGTAGGTTTTCCGGTAATAGGACATTGGATCAGATGAGTTCATAGAAACCGGGTCAACTGCATATTTGATTCCATCCATAAATCTATTTTCTTCCCTATGAGTTATAGTCACAATAAGAATGCTATTTCTTACTGTTCGGAGTTACTAACCGGCTAAGCAGTAAACCCTAGGAGCTAAGCAGCTAACTCATTAAAGATAGCCATATCGGAGGCTACCCAGCTACAACAACAAAGAACGAAGAACCTGCCGGTGGTACCACCGCTCTCCAGGAAACTAACCATTTGATATCTTCGTATCCGAGAATCAACAAACTCGACCCCGCATTGTGGCCAGTTCGAGCCTGGCGAGTCGCTCCTGTCTCGTGTGGACAGTCTCTTCTATCAAAATAGTAGCCGATCTAGATTTACGCATTATTCTAGAAAATTCGTTGGTAGAATGGAAAGACGATCGGAAGAAGCAAAACGAAATCAGGATTTGGCCGAAAAAAGAAGCAAGGGCTGGATCACCTCATTTTCAGGGAGAGCTAATGCTTCTTTCTGGTTAAAGAATCTCTTTCTAGTTGCTCTGGAATAATTAGGAGATTCTCTAGAAGAAATATGGGCTTCTGGCGGCAACATGCTTGGTCCCGCTTATGGGGTCAAATTTTTTCCTCCTGGATCCTTGACTTGAGAGTCCCGTGCTCCTCCAAGGAGGGAGTTTGCTTTACCCAACTCCCCTTTTGATAACAAGGAGGTTTCAGTCAGGTAAAAAATCTTCATCCTGCTAATCCGGTAGCGAGACGGAGATAGGGTGGGGCTGGGTTTACGAGTTGGTTTGATTCGGGCGGATTTCTTTCTTTCGGGGGTTCCTTAGGGACCGATTCACTCTGCGTAGATTGACGCACAGCGCCTAGTATCCATCGTTTACGGCTAGGAATTTAGGCCAAAATACCAAATAAAAGTCGATCTTTTTTTTTTTCATTCCAGGAAGTATCCGAACGAACGGATTCGAACTTCTCCTAGAATAGTTTCGTGCGAAATGAAATTCATAGGATATATATGAAATTCAAAGGAAAAATATAACTACGACCGGCGATCTTTAGTTTTAGTGACCAACCACTTAATCGGAACGGCTTAAAGTATCAATAGAACTCGGTGGATCAAATTTGGGATAGTGCGCCCATTCAACATCGCTTCGAAGGCTTCGCCCAATCGAATCTTGAACGAAACCACCGCCGCCTCTCTTTCGAGAATAGGATTCTACTCGGACGAAGCCAAGGAATGTTCCGCTTTGCAAGTTTGGGTATTTGCTTGGCGGGGAAGGAGAAGCTGGGAAGGATACTGGATTGAAAACCTCGCTCTTGAAGTCGGTTTTGCACTAACAGACTACTCCATTTACAAATGGAAAGACGCGCCTATATCAATCATGAGATAAGGAAGCCTCGCTACCTTCGGAAGTTTTTCCATTGTGAAAGTCTTGGCTCGTCTTTTCCGCCTTCAATAGCGCGCTTATTCCAACAAGACCAAGAAGAGCGATTTTCGAGTACATAACTTTCAATTCGACTCTCGCCTAGTCGAAACCGAAGGCTGAGAGCTATGAATTCGAGCTTTTGGTCCAGATCGTGTTCATTGCTTGTTCAGCCCTGCTCATTTCGCTGGCTTGTGTGTCTCGGCACTTCTCCGAACTGACGATTAGAACAAGAAGTCCGTACAAGCACTCATTCGTTCTACCAAGAAGGGAATCCCGATTTGGATCGTAACCACATAGCTCGAACAAGTATTAGTTAGGAATGAGTAGCTCGGTCAAACCTCTCTTGTTCGGAAGAATCGAAACACATCGAAATGGTACCAGCTGTTGCTCTTCCCTCTCCTTCTCGTGGAGTTACTAACGAGAAACTCCTAAGCAGCTAACCGAGCTAGGAGTTCTGAGTCTTCCTCCACCGAGCCGTAAGCCTGGTTGGAAGACTTGCTGAAGAAGTCGCAGCTGTCGCTGAGGGACCTAACTAAGAGTTCCTCCTGACCTAAGAGAAGAGAAGGTTCATGACCCTTTAGAGATTAGAGATGAGGCGAGTACTACACGAGCTCGTAAGTCAAGTAATGAACGAGCCTTGCTCACGGCGAAGCAGAGCACCCTCATCTTGCTTGCTTTCGCAAGCTTCAAAGACTAGATAATAGGCATTCGGTATGGGATCAAGATCTAAGCCCAAGGCCAGCTCACCGAGCTCATACACGACCTCTAAAGCCCTGCGATCTCTTCTTTCACGATGTGCATCGGTCTGACCATTCACTAGATTCCTATCTAACCACCGATGTTTCCTTTCCAAAGCTCGGTTTCATCGCGTGACTTGGTCTTGGCTTGCTTGCTTTTCCTCTTCTATAGTACGCTCGTGCCCTACAACTAGTAGGTCACTCTCTGGCTAAAAGTTAGTTTATAGGTTACAAGTAATATCTTAAGTGATCACATAACCTCTCGGAAAGTTCCCTCAATCTATCGGTTAGTTTCAACCCGAATGGATATTGCTCACTAGTAGGTGTCGTCGAATCTATTCCTTCTTGTTCTAATCGTCAGTTCGGAGAAGTGCCGAGGCTAAGTAAAGCCGAATAAAAGCCCTCACCCTCGATTCTCTTTAAAGTCTGGCAAAGCTTCTAGAAGGCCGACCACTACATAGGAGCGATAGCGGAGGCTCGAGGGTTTGTTAAGGAAGGCGACAAGGGCCGACGAAGGGGAAAACGAAGGTTTTTTCTGTCCCCATGGCGGGGGTGCTGTGGAGGGGTGTGCCACACGAAACAAGGGAATGAACCCTTTGTCCAAGTTCTACAATTTCTTTCTCATTACTTCCATCGGGCGAGGTGCACCTAACCCACCTACCCACTCATCAATCACGGTGTTCACCGACTTGCACCGATAGACCCTATTGTATTGTATTGGAATTAGGTTTACCGCCTCCGCCCCGCTTTGGTGCACTATTGGAGAGCTCACCGGACCCCGCTATGGTATGTATTAGGAGGAGGGAGAAAGAACGATGCATGGAGATTCTGTCTCTGAGGTTCGAGAATCTATGAAAGGATGCAGTCAGGCGCAGTTCCGGATCCGAAAAGTAAACATTCGTCCAAGTCCTTCTTCTATTCGTTCTTTTTTTGAGCATCCACAGCTAAGGCTTTCGTTAAATCCCTTCTTTTGTTCATTAAGCACTCTATTTATTAGGAACTGTAAGTAATCCAGAAAACAAGTAACCTTCTGATATCGTCTGAGGGAAGGCCGTTCAAATGAAAGAAAAAATTCTTCCTTTTTCTTCTTTCTCTTCCCTCGGGATTCTGGAGGTTGGTGTTCTTTCGCCTGCATCACGTAAGGAAGACAGACTTTCACGGCCCGCCTAAGAGAGAGAAAGAAAAGTCATGACGGCAGAGTCGAACCACACCTTACGGGTCATCCAAGACCGAATCTTTGATCGATGATTCCTTTGCAGTGTCACTCGCGGTGTGTTCCTATAGTGGGGAGAGAAAATGAAAGAAACTCCCTGTGCTGAAGCAATCGACGCCCGTTTGAGCCGTTGCGAGCCGGAAACCTTTTCTTGAGCAAGGTCCGATATTCACTGACAAAGTGACTTTGATACCGATTAAGGTCAAGGCAAACTAGAGGAAGGCCGCTTACTCTTTTTCCTACTCCCCTTCTTTGTTAGGTGACTTCTTTCTTTTCTAGTCAAGCGCATGTAGCCAGTACTCCTTGGTCGACAGAAACGAAAGAGAAATCGCTAATATGTTATGTGAGTCGAATCAATAGTTGATTTCCCTATGCAGCGAAAACAAACGAAATCAACAAAAATGCGAAGAAAGAGCATTCGCCACTTCAAGCTAGTCACTAGAACTCCCCCTGTCCTTTCAATCATGACCTGCTCCTGAATAGGAAGTCCTTCCGAGACAACCCGCTTTCAAGCTTTGCGTACATTTTCCTTCTCGTTTACCACCACGCATCTCTTTCGACAATTTCGTAGATATTCTCGAAAGCTGCGAGAACTATGAACGAGGGGGCTGAATAGGAATACTAAAATATTTACCGCCATCGCCATCGGCACCGTTCACTTTAGTAATAAACAGATAGGCGACTAGTGCAACGAATTTAGTACAAAGCTAAATAAAAGAATCTCGGTTTTCCGTAAGCGTAAAGCTTTAAAACTTTTATACGGTTCAAGAAAGGACGTGAAAGCTACCGCGGACGCAAAGGCAAAGAAAGCCGAAAGCACGACCGACTCTACGATCTCCTTACTCCCTTCGAGGGCCGCTTTCACCAAGTAGGTAGAATAGCCGGCTAAGTGTGAAGCAGTCATCAGTAAGCTGGGTAAGAAGCTTCCTCAAAGGGGAGTGACTCTAGGGATGTCGCCCAGACCGCTCTTTTCGCACTTAGCGCTTCCTCCGAAATGAGGCATGGAAGGGAGCCACTACGAAGAAGTTCCGGGAGTTACGAAGGAGGGTTCGAGCTCATATTGGTCATGGGTTGAGAACGGGAAATCTGGTGAAATCGTAGGTCGAAAGAAAAAGCCTTTAAACGGCCGTGTAAAGTAGCTCTAAAAGGCCATTCTTCTCCTCGATCCGCTAGTTATCTGGTTATGAAGGCAAAGAGGGAAGATTTCGCGAGACTCTCCTTGGCAAACGAGTCGATTATTCAGCCGAGAGAAAGATCGATTTATCTAGATCGGATCGTAGCAAGGAAGGGGAAAGACTCCCTCTTGTTTGTTAGTGATTGATGGATACAAAGAATACAAAGATACCGAACGGGAATTGCTAGAGAAAGAGGAATAGGGATTTCACCGGGAATGAGATTCCGTCTACAGACTTCAAATAACAGACTCAAAGTCAAGGTTGCTAAATTTCTTTCCTTGGTCGACTATATCTGCTGCTTTCCTGGTCTCTGAATGGTCTCGCACATATTACATTCTTTCTCATTTAATAATATTTTAATAATATAAATTAAATTAATAAAATATTATGATATGAAAAATGAGATAATATACCTATATATATTATGAAAATTCTCAATAACAGTGGGAGACAGACGTTGTCGAGGAAATGAAAAGAAATACGCATCCCATTCATATAGACGATATGATTGATTGGTAGTTTCAAGGTGGTTCCGGGCCCACTTTGGACTTTTCCATGTAGAGAGACACGTGTCGATTAAAATTATACTCCATCCGTCCCACTTAAAACGTCCCCTTTCTTTTGGACACGGTTATTTGGAGAAAGATATAAAGTAGTTAAAGTGTTAAAAAGTGGGTAGGGTCCACACTTTTGAAGGGTTAATTATTTCTAAAATGGAATGAGACATTTGTAATGGGACAACCCAAAAGGAAAGAGACATTTTAAATGGGACGAGGGAGTATTTAGCATCTCCGCACTCCGCTGTCACTCGTCCTTCACCGTACAAAATTATAAACTTGTACGTATATACTGTCTCCATTCTTCTAAACTTTGACATATATACTCTCACTAGGTTATTTTTTAAGTATTCTATTATTTTATTTTTATTTTTTTAATAAACATCATATTTCATAATTTAAAAATAAAATTATGATATATATTTTATTTATTTTTATTTAATGTTAGTAGAATTTGATAAATCATAATAATTAATGAAATTATAAATACAAATTTATCAACTTTTTAAGTTTGTGCTATTTGATTATAGGGGTACTAAAAAAAGAACAGAAGGAATATATTGTTTTGTGTTTATCTATATTTGAGAATTTCCATAAAATATATAGGTATACTATATCTTTACTTTAACACCCCAAGAATATGACGCCCAATTCCACTAAATTTCCCCAAAAAATGTTTTAACTTTATTAATGCCACCAACCTGCCAACCTCATCAATTGATTATTGAATTCATTGAATTAATTTTTTTCAAAACCTATTCCACTTAGTTGGATTTGTTACCTAATTAAACGTAGAAGACTTCTATTGCTAAGTTTTTGTTGGATGATGGATTAAATTGCAAACTAAATTGACAATAATGTATTTTTTTCTGCACCGTTTATCGAGAACAAAATCCTTTAAATATAATTATTTTTTAAGAATTAGAATTATTCATCAAGAAAATAATTTACTTATATTAGTTGTCTGTCCTGTAACTGTAAGCTAAAATAGTTGCATATTTATTGAGAAATTTCAAACGGAAGATTGATCATATAAATTGTAGTTATGAGAAACTTAGATTATTTTAATATTCTTTTAGGAGCGTTTATTCTTTTCTTTTTTTAATTTATGGGAACCCTACATTCTTGTACAATAGACTACATTCTTGTACAATAGCCTACGTTTTATTCAGTGCGTATTGAGTAAACCCTACATTCTTGTACAATAGCCTGCAAACTACACGTGCGTATTGGGTAAACCTCATATTCTTGTGCAATAGCTTGCAAACCACTCAGGACGGGTAAACCACAATTGAAAAACTAGGTGTGACATACCCAAACCAATAAAGACGTTAGTGGGGTTCGAGCATGTGATTTTTTGGCCACAAGTAGCATGCAAGCCACATATATGTGTATTGGGTAAACCTCATATTTGTATGCAATAGCCTGCAAATCACACAGGACGGGTAAATCATACTTGAAAAACTAGATGTGACATACTCAAACCAATAAAGGCGTTAATGGGGTTCGAACATGATCTTTTGGCCACAAGAACTCGCTTTACCACTTGACCATCCTAAATGGACAATCTTTACTTTTCATGATAGTAATCGACTATTTTAATTCTCATTAATAAATTTTCCCAAATTCTATCTTTTTAAGATATATGAACCAAGAGAAACTAGCTCAAAAAATATAAATTATCAAGGGTTTTGAGATATTTCAAAGTTTCAATAGTAAATCCTCCATTATGGGATGACCTAGTCGGTGAAGATGATGCTCTCATGATCGAAATATCATAAATTTGAATAATGTCAACACTTGTTAAACAATTATTTAAAAAATACATCAATATAATAGGGGTTGCAAATAATTTCAAAAGAGATGGGAAAGAAATATTATTTCTGGTATAGAACTTTAGATGACTTGTGCTTGTTGGACCAATTACATTCAAATATATATAACAGAACTAGCATGTATAATATTATACAAAGAATAGCATATTAGTCCCTGGGACAAGACAATTAAGTTAAGGTGGGCTCGCGATGACCGAGAGGTCACAAGGTCAACCCCACCAAACGCCTCTATGGGTTTGAGCACACACCTGGTTTTCCAAGTGTGGTTTACATCGTCTGTGTGGTTTGCGCTATTGCATGGGACCGTGGGGTTTACCCATTCAGACAGACCGTGGGGTTTACCCATGACCTGGGCCTGAAGGTATCATGGCTTCCCACGATATAAAAAAAAAGCATATTAAATGAATTTACTCTAAACAAAATATGTTAGTTAGATGAAAATAGATTGGCTTGTTGGGTTTCATTAGATATATGAATACTTGTTACGAATTTCTTGATAATGATTTTTATTTTCTTTTCTTGTTTTCGTATTAAATTTTAAGTTGCGCTAAAATTGTTTTAAACCTACCTCGATTAAAGTACAAAACTCACCATTTTACCCTTACAATCCTCACCTTTTCAGTTTTCTATGCAATAATAGTTATAGTATAAGTAAAATTACACAACTCATTGGTATGTGTATTATGATATCACGACACACTTATTAGGCGACTTAGTACATTTCTTTTTGAGTTGGCTAATAGTATCATTAATTTTTCTTCATCTAGGTCCTCAATTCGCATTATTCTAACATCCCATGTTAGGCAATTTATTGTAGTAACTTTTAACTTTTAAGGGAATATCATCTTTCAGTATTGCAGAAGATGTAATAATTGAAACTTCCAAGAAAAGGAACGTGTCATTGTTGGATACGTAACACGTTTCTTGACGGTTCAGAGGTTGGTGACTAAAAAGTTTGGTAAAACATCACGAGTTCTTTATCCAAAAACCCAAATAGCATTCGAAAAAATAAAAGAAAAAATAATCAAAAGAACTATCGATATTTGACAAGTCCATTAATTTGAATGTACTGAATATTATAAACATTTGATATGAATATTTATAATTCAATTACCATATGATATAAGCAAGTTATCTTCTAAAATTGGTACAACATGTTCTCTTTTATTTTTGAAGGATGACATGTTCTTTAAGAAATTAATATGTCCACTTACATTGTGGTTATGGCATTGTCAGGTGCGAGTAATATACAGTTTAAAATTGCGTTTCAATTTAGAATATATTACTTTAACATTAATATAAATATAAATATGTGGGTAATTGGATAAAGAATTCGTGATGTTTTTTTTGTCAATTAAATATAGAAATTTTAAAGGTCACGTCATTGGATCAACTCAGGACCTTTGGCGAAAGATTCACACAAGAATTTGTGATGTTTGTAGAGGCTCTTTGTGACTTAATAGTTGATTAGTTAAAATATAATGTGTAAACATTATTGCAGATTTGTATCATAATTTCTTGTCCTTGTAATGGTTATTGACATTATTCTTAATTTTATTTTTTAAATCATCAATAAAATCAAACATTTTTATAACTCCTACTATTGACCTAATGAGAAATTGTTTTATTATCTATTAGGGCTGGCTTGGACGATTCTTAGATCTTCATATTACTCCTAATTGACTCCCATATTTATTGTGCAAGCAAATTTAATGATAAGTACGAAGATAAATCTTGGAACCTTATCTTTATCACTATGATAATTGATACCAACGGACTCGATAATTTTGGGACGAAACAAATATTTGTCCATAAGTGTGAACAATTATAGCTTTTCATTTTATTCTGTTAAGATAAAACAAGGAAAGAAACAAAAACAGAAATTGCGTTATCAATATCCTCTTCTTCGCCCATCGTTATGCAATCCAATTTTGATAGTATTTCGCGCAGTTCCCCACTTTCCCGAACAACCTTTTTCACCCGCCGGAATTCACAGGAGCGAACGCTCAGATCGAACTCCGGCAGAAAATCAAAACAACGACTGAACTACATTGGATTACAGTCTCTACTATTAACAATTCAATAATTTAAGTAACGCTTCGAATCTTCGAATAAATATTTTGAGTTCAGAATTTAGATCTTATACGTATTATGACGCGCATATAAGTTTACGTTCTCTGTATAGATTAACATTGTAAATTCATAAATTTAGGTGTAATGGCGGAGGAATTGAGAAAACTTACAGAGACAGAGAGAGAGAGAGATGTGAAATGGTGGAGGAATTAGGAAACGTACCGAGAAACAAAGGAAAGAAGACCGTTCGGAATCCACCCATTGCGGCAGCTGCCGGTGGAGTCTTCGCGGGTGGAAAAGGGCGTGGAAAGAGAGAAAATGGCTATGGAAATCTTGACTACATTTATTTCTCTATTTTTTCTTGAATTATGTCAATTCCTAAGTTGCTGCTGATAATCAAATAATGAAATTCGCAATCTCTAATTTAATAATTCTTTTTTAATATATATATGTATATATATATTGAGAAGCGTATGTTGTTCGTAATATTGCCAACACTATGTCAGCAACTACGGCGGTGCGACTATAAATTTCCACGTTCCAGCCCCTGTTGTCAATACAATCATTTTTGCCCGAGAGAGAGAGAAAACAGCTGATCTTATTTTGGCAAAATGTCTCTCCTTTCGGATCTCGTCAATCTCAACCTCACAGAAACCACGAAGAAGGTCATTGCTGAATATGTTTGGTGAGTTTTCTCGATATTATGCTTCTCTCTTTTTACGCACTTGTTTCTACTTTTATAGTCTGTGATCCCTTTGTTCGTGTGTGTGTGTTTCGCTTGTTTATTATTTTCGGCTAAAAATATATTTCGGATTGTTTTGGACCATTTCATGTTGCCATCCTTGGTTTCTTTAATAAACGCCTGCTTGGTGTTGTTTTTTGATCTGTTCACCTTTTTTCTGTGTTTATATTGCCCTGTTTACAGTCATCCATGACTATCCGTTCCTTGCTTTCAATTTTTATTATCATCAAATCTTTTGATCTGTCAAATTTTGAAGTTAGGCATTGGTTACAATTAAATTCTACCTATTCTTAATAACGAACCCGAGTTAATTTGTGTAAGGTTTCGTTCTCTCTGTTTGAATGGATTTTGTTTTGTGTAGCTATAATATGTGATTAAGATCTCAAAGTGTTACTAGATTGTGACTAATTCCAATGTTCTGCAGATTTTTCTTTATCTAAACATAATTTTCATCGGTTAAGTTGATATTCGGAGTCGACTTTGCGTTTTCTTACCAATTCTTGTTCTGTTGTTTCTGCTTCAAACCCTCAAGACAAATAAAACGCTAAACTTCTTATCAGTCAGTATGTGCAGTGTGAACGTGCCAATCCTTTACGGCCTTGGCTATCGATGATGTTGTGTTTAAGAATAATCATCTTTTGTTGAAGCACAAGCTAACGCACAATATCAACTGGTTGATTCTTTACTGATTGTTCTGCTCTTAATGGTCGAACTTAAGGAACTCAATTTCATAATTCAGATCCGTAGAAAGTTGATTTTGTTGTTTTGATATAATAATACAATTTTGCTTGTGATATTCGAATACTCTCCTTAAACATCACTTTATTTCCATTTTGAGTACGATATCCAGTAGAACTGTTCATCAACACCTCTGCCACACTCTAATCTATTGGTTATAGTTTCTATGAGGAACTTATATCCTTTGTTTCGTTCATGTTATTAGGATTGGCGGCTCAGGTATGGACCTTAGGAGTAAAGCAAGGGTAAGAGTTGACAAAAAGCTTTGTTTCGTGCATTATTTTATTGAATAATGTTTCTATTTCAATAACATATGAATATGATGCATTTCTTTTTTCTTCTTGTTAATTTTTCTTTTATAGACTCTATCTGGACCAGTAACTGATCCTTCAAAGCTGCCGAAGTGGAATTATGATGGGTCTAGCACTGGACAGGCAGATGGAGAAGATAGTGAAGTTATACTATAGTAAGAGTTATGCATTGTTTTATTTTGTTCTTTGTATGTAATTTCGCTAAAGAGTTGCAAATACTAATTCTAGTTATAATGTGTTGCACCTAGTCCTCAAGCAATTTTCAAAGATCCCTTCAGAAGGGGAACAACATTCTGGTCAGTACTTCCACATGAAACTCTGTGCTTTGCTTGCTCGTGAATTGTTTTCACAATGAAACTTCACATTGTAGGTTATGTGCGATGCTTACACACCAGCAGGTGATCCAATCCCTACAAACAACAGATACAAGGCAGCAAAGATTTTTAGCAACCCTGCTGTTGTTGCTGAAGAACCATGGTAATATATCATTAATTCTATTCTGGTGAAGGGAACATTTTTGTATAGCATGCTGATTCTGACTTTCTTTTCTTTTCTTTTTGATAGGTATGGTATTGAGCAAGAATACACTCTATTGCAGAAAAATGTGAAGTGGCCTCTTGGCTGGCCATCTGGTGGTTTTCCTGGACCTCAGGTGATTGTCACCCCAATTTTAATAAAGATTTTAGTTTCGGCTTGGTGGTTCTGTGTTCCGTGGATCTCTTTTTTACCCACAGTACATACTGGCAGAAGGACTTGATTAATGAAGTACTATGTAATTATTCCTTCAGCTCCTTATCTGTTGATCAATTCCCTGTTCACACGGTCAGGAATTCTCTGAGGAGAGTGAGCATTATTTGCTGTCCTCTTTAGTCTTTAGTTATTGACATGAACATAGATTTGAGGATATCCACATACTGTATTTTCTTGCTTTACTGTCATGCAAGTTTTTCCTGAACTGAAAATGGAGGTTCCATCATCAAAATAATAGTTGGGAAATGGGAATGGATGTATCATAGTTGCTTGGGGTGAGGAGTGATTCACCCACAATCTCTTTCATTCCCCAAAGTGCAAGATGCACCATCACAACCCCAAACAGAAAACATTGATTGTGGTGAAGATACATTGAAGCTTAGCAGTGCTGCAGCGTATTCTCTCAATTTTTTTAAATTAATAATTTAGTCTTAATTGCATCTAGGGCCCATATTACTGTGGAATTGGAGCAGACAAGGCTTTTGGCCGTGATATCGTGGATGCACATTACAAGGCATGCTTGTATGCTGGAGTTAACATGAGTGGCATAAATGGGGAAGTGATGCCCGGCCAGGTAAACTTCTATTCTCACATATCTGTTCTAGTTGGGATATTTTGCATCAACTGTTGAAAATTCTAACTCATTATCATTTTTTCAGTGGGAATTTCAAGTTGGACCTGCAGTTGGCATTTCAGCTGCTGATGAGTTGTGGATTGCTCGTTACATTTTGGAGGCAATATTCTCTTAAAGTTTTGTGAATAAATGGCTATTTGATGGAATCATGTATTTTGTGCTGAAATAATTCTTCTGTTAACAGAGGATCACTGAAATTGCTAGGGTGGTTGTTACATTTGATCCCAAGCCTATTGAGGTGAAGATTTCATCTCATTTTATTTTTGTTGTGTTATCCTTGCGTTGTTCATAAATAATGGAGAATCCATCTGCAATAGAATAGGATCTAGTCAAATTCTACTTAGTTTTGTCTTTTCCTTTTGTCTAAACTAATTTTCTCTACATTCGGATTGGTTTCTGAATATGCGTTTGAAATTAATATATAGGCGTGTTTATTTTTCTTGGTTGATTGGGCTTTGTTTTCATTGTGTGGTAAATTTTGCTCTCAGGGTGACTGGAATGGAGCTGGTGCTCACACTAATTACAGGTAAAGAAGGCTTTGATTTTGTTACATGCCTATGGGATTTTTGGAGATGGATTAAAATTCGAGTTACTCAATTCTCTTGCAGCACCAAATCCATGAGGAATGAGGGAGGCTACGAAGTCATCAAGAAGGCTATTGAAAAGCTGGGACTGAAGCACAAGGAACACATTGCTGCATATGGTGAAGGCAATGAGCGCCGGCTCACTGGCAAACATGAAACAGCTAACATTAGCACATTTAAATGGGTAAAAGCACTTTACTTTGTTAGCCTTTCTAACTAGTTAAATATGAATATTCATACTCTCATCCAATTGGCCAAAATACATCATCCCCTATCAAACATTTAGGACTCTACCCAATTGGCAAGAGTTTTGTTAGTTTGCATTAGAACAATGTGTACTTGTGTATTTAGTAGAAGCTGAAAGACTTATTGAAACTGATTGGGTCTGTGTAGGGTGTTGCAAACCGCGGTGCATCTGTTCGTGTTGGGCGAGACACAGAGAAAGAAGGCAAGGGATACTTTGAGGACAGGCGGCCTGCTTCGAACATGGACCCTTACATTGTCACTTCAATGATTGCTGAGACGACCATCCTCGGAAATAATTAAGGATGTTTGTTACATGGCAAGGTGCGAGGATTGTAGTTTTAGCGGACACGATTGGATTGTTTTGTTTATCCAAGTTTCTGCATCATTATTACTACCATTTTCTCCTTATCAGACCTCTCATTTTAGGCTCTGGTTTAACCTTTCTTGACTGGGGTCCTGCTTAATAAGAGTTGATATAAAATACAGTGATGATGTAGAAGGAATGGGTTGCAATTGTTGTTGCCTCAACTTCGTTCATCATTGTGGTCTTATATGCTGCTATCTTTGCTCTGTACTATTTACTAGGTGATGGATGTTATTTACAAATGAAACTATATAGGAAAGAAAATGAATGAACACGAGATTTCTATAGTTGTTGATAATCATTATTGTTATGATTATTATTATTATTAGTAGTAGTAGTAGTAGTAAATTTATTAAGATAAAAAAATGAGAATAGTTTTGTTAAAAAAACAAAGTAAATTCTGAATCTGACTAATTCCATGCTTATGGAAATAGAAAATACCATGAGTATTCTTTCAGGAATATGATTTTTTGGGTCCGAGTGCTGATGTTATGCAGGTACAAATTTTGGATCTTTGGCCCATTCAAGCACTCGTGCAGCTTATCTCTTCGGCAAATTCTAGGGGTAGGGTACATAATTTTTAAGCGACTATTTTTTATAGTAATACAGAACAGATCGACAAACCAATTCACAACTTTGTCGGATAGGTTCGAAATTACTATAATTATTATAACAATGTTCTCAATTTGATTATATCATACTAGTTATTCTCATTTCTAAGTGAAGAATTGCTGATGTGAGTAAATATCAAGAAACAGACCTACTTGACAAACCTATTTTTATAGGGTGTTAGTATTCCATAATTTATACTTTAGATATTTTTTGAGATTCCAAGATACATATCATGAATGCCAAATTAATAAGTTACAAACTTTCAAATAAATTTTTCAACAACCAAACAATCAAACTATTACAAACTATATTACATATCACCATAAAATTACAATCACACGTAGGTGGAAATCAAACCTGACCTCTTCATTAAGGAAGCTTTTGTGCTTTAGCTTTGCCACTCTGATTAAATCCCATCAACAATTTATACTTCTGATTTTGTTTACTTTAGATCTTCATTCTTAGATATTTAATCCATTATTTTATCAATTTATTCTATATTGGATTTCTACATTAAGCTATTTTATGTTTATTTGTATTGAACCATGTGTTTGTACTGAGGTTAATGTCATCCGAAGCAAGGATGTGATATATAACCGATGACTGGATATTTACAAACAAAAATATATAGACATAATAAAGAAAGAATGTGTCAAGACTCAAAACTCTAACTTATCATAATCTTTGATAAGATGCTTTTACAGTTTTACTTTGCTTACCCTTTTCTTTTTGAAGTTCAAATTATACCTATTATAGACATGAGGTCTATTTTTATATAGTCATCAAAGTTAAGGAATGTCAAATTATAGTCACCAACATAAAAATGTCAAATTATAGCCAACTAAATGGTTGGACCTATTGGTACTATTTGGTGATAATAGTCCCAATAGGGCCAATAAGTTGGCTATAATTTGACATGATTGGACCTATTGGTACTATTTGGTGATAATAGTCCCAATAGGGCCAATAAGTTGGCTATAATTTAACATTTTTATGTTGGTGATTATAATTTGACATTCTTTAACTTAGATGGCTATAGATATGAATTTCCACTATAGACATTATGTTATGGGATGTATGATTTGGTAGAATATGACTACTGAATGGATATAAGAATAGCAAGAGTACCACCTTGGACAAAACATTTAAAAGCTAAATGCCCAAATAAGATAAAATATTGATGTTACAAATAAAAGTAATTATACCAATATGTATAAAAGCAAGAACTTGTCTCTTAGGGACAATCCAATGGTTAAGATGGGTTCCTATGGCCGAGAGGTCACATGTTCGAACCCCATCAAACGTCTCTATGGGTTTGAGCCTGTCACACCTGGTTTTTCAAGTGTGGTTTACCTGTCCTGTGTGGTTTGCAGGCTATTGCACAGAAACGTGGGGTTTACCGGTCAGTGCACAACTAAGGTAGCGGATGCGGGTTCTCCATGATAAAAAAAAACCTGATGAAGGTTAGAGGTTTCATAATAAATTATCCTTCAAGGACAACGATGCACTAGCAATTGGTTACAAAATGCCAAAATGGAACCTATGTTGTAGTACATAAATACACGATTCGCTTAATCATAATTAGGAGACACTAATCATGAATGATTTATTTGCTTTGCAGGTTGGTATATTGTACCACTACATACAAGATTCGAGATTTCAAATATGTTTGTATGTGTTTAATTAGTCAAAATAGCTTAATTTTAAAAGAGGAATGGGAAAATACCTTAACTTGGTTATTAGTAGCAAACGAATGGACCTTACTTTGTAGTACACAAGGATTTTAGGTTCATTTTAGACCCAAATGATTCATTAGAAAATAAAAAGGTCCAAATTAAGAAAAACATAATACTCTTAGGTTCAAATGATTGGATTTTCGGTAACCAAACGAAACATTAAGAGGTTTAAATAAAAAAACAATTACCATATCCATTTAGGATGACTTAGTGGTTAAGTGATTTTTCTAAAGTAAACAGTCACATGCTTTTCTTATAAGTTTGTTTATAACACCTAATTTTTCAAGGATTTATCTATCTCGTGTGAGTTGCGGGTATTATACAAGAACGTGAATTTTCTAATATGCACCGAAAATAATGGTCACAGGATCCAATTTAAAAAAAAAACAATTACCATACTTTAGTCCAATTTGATGCTTTGGCCTTCATAAAAATGATTGTCGGTCCACTAATTGAAATTTTATAAACAATAAAATGGATTCCATCACAACATTCCGCCTAAAACGCCTTTGTTAATCTTTTGGGACTTTTATCATGTCCTTTTTTTCACTTAATTTTAAACAATTCTTTTAGTTAGTTGTAGATAGCGAAAAGAAGAGAGAGAAAAGGATCCCCTTCCTAAAACAATTAGTAATAAAATTCCTCACCTAACAACAGGATTTGTAGTTGCCCAGATGCCCCACGAACTTAAATGACGACAAAACCATCCAAACTTTCTAAAATAATTAACCTCAAACTACCTTTTTCAAAGTGAAAAAACAATTTACTCGCCTACCCCACAACTGCATAAACACAAAACTCCAATTACTAATCTGCTCTAAAATAATAATGATGTTGTCATTTGCACACAAATTTCATTAATCGGTTTCACATTATTAACGATTATCAGCATATACGTTACGCTACAATTAAATTAAATAGAATTAATATATCAAAGAAAATTATAATTAATTTACAGCACTGAAACCGACTGCAATAGCCAACTAGGCAAAACTAGCATTATATCGTGGAACTTTATATTCTCACATATCATTCCATCCCTCAAAACTCAACCAAATATGCCACTAAATAATTTCATCGATAAAAGAAAACCCAAAAATTCCGAAACGATGATCATCGACGAATCGGGTCTAGCTAAATCAGCTGCATGGGCATGGTACGAACACGGATCCGGGTCGGATGGGCGACCCGTTCAGGAACTGGATGTTTGGAGGGCTAAAACGGAGCCTAAACCATCAAGGTACAAGCTAGAAGCCTTGAGAAATTTACAAAGAGATGAAGCTAGCAATTCTCTCCTTGATAATTACGAGATTGAGAGGATTTCGAAGCAGCTAGATCGTTACATAGAAGCTAGTCACGTTAAGCACCACGGCGGCGATCCGGCCGCCACCGCCGCGGTGGCGAACGATAAGGTTTTATTGAAAAAGAAGATACTAAAAGGCTTTTGGTGGAGACATGTTCCGGTGGCGTGTGGCTCGTCGAGAAACGATGTGGTGGAAAATCCGAGATTCGAGTGTCGGCAGAAGCTGCCGGAGAAGGGCTGCGTACCGGTTGTCCGGCTTGTCGGTTGCCGGGCGAGGCCGCGGCCTATCCGTGCTTGATCGAAATGGCGGAGGTAGGTGGTTTAATTCCATATAAGTATTCTATTGGGTCATATACACATTTAAGAATTGTAATATTGGCTCATTTTCACTAAATTAATGAGATATATGTGTGTGATGATTAATTGAAAATCCTCGTTCTAGATAAGTACGTTCGGTTATAAGGTGTAATTTTGTGGGTTATTATTTTATTTTATTTTATGTTTCGTTATAATAAAACGTAGAAAAATCTCAAGTGCATATCTTGTGTGGATCAACAATTGTATTGTAGACTACAATTCTATTACGAGAAGGAAGACAACGCCTTCGATAAAAGCAATACAATTTTTTTGGTGGATGGAGAGAGTAAAAATTTGGGGAGAACCGCTTGAATAAACATAATTAGTTCGGTAAATCAAATTTCAAAATATCACAAACTTAAAAATAGCTCAAACAAAAGAATGGTGAATTTAAAATGTGTATCGACTTGAGAAAGCATCAATTAAATTGCTACGGTGAATTCAAATTTGCTTTATAGTCCTTCAACAATACAAAGTGATTAAAATGACGTAATAGTAAAGAGATTAAAGAATGATAAATCCGCGAGGAAAAGTCATAAAGTAATAATGGGAAAGTCAGAAATCAAAGACTAAAACAGATAGGGTCTTTGTAATAAATGCATTCGAAATATTTATTTGGTCCTTTTTGGCGTCCTTGTGTAAACTATTCCTCTATTTTACTTTTATGCATTGTTCATTAAACGCTCCCTTTATTAAGGATTCAGGTATATGTAAATGGAAATAGACGTATCATTTTAATAACTACATAAATATATGAATTCCTAATGCATGTGTATCCATTTATTATTACTATTATAAAATTATTAATTTTTACAAAAATGATATACACTACTTACTTTAATTTATAGTACATACATTGAGAATTTATTCATTTTGATATAAGATTCAAAATTGTGAGAAAAAGATATATATATATATATATATATATATATATATATATATATTATTAAAATTCAAATTCAAATTTTATGTATGTTGTGGACCAACTTATTACAGGATTGCAATGCTGTGGAGCGTCAAGTACTACTACATAATTTATTAGTCTGGACTAGAACATCTTCAACTTACGACATTTATGACGCCCATACTATAACATCTATCAATGAGCTATATAATATAATTCCCTTCGTTATTTTATAAGTGTCTACAGTCGTCAAATTATACGTATCAAGAAAATAAATAAATTTATTAATTATCATAATAAATACATACATATAACTAATTAAGAAATTTCAAGATTATTAAATAAGGGTAAAATAAGAATTTATCACAATTTTAATCTCAAAATGTGAACTATGACACTTATTAAGAAAACGAGAAAAAATGTCAATAGGATACTTAAAAAAAACGAAGGGAGTAATAATTTTTTTATAATTCATGGGAAACCCGCAATCGAAACGTACTGGATAGACTCCATGTTTTTAATAAATTTCTTCTAGACGTGCAATGGTATTTGTTTAAATGATGAATAATTATTCTATCTGTACTTACTTAGTTTGATGTATGATATCTTTGGACCATAAGATTGACTAAATTTCACCATTGTATTAAATAGTGTTGAAATACACTACAAAAGCGCATTCCTATTGCGACACAATATTTAAAATTTCTGTATTAAATGAACAAAAAAATAGCACATCCCTATTGAAACATGGACCTAGGTGCATTTTCTATATGACACACACTTAGTGTATTCAAATGCACAATATATTCATACCAATTAAATCAAAATTATGAATTAATAAATTTTGTTGAGAATTGTTGAATTTGAATTAGATTTTATCCAAATACACATAAATTTTTGCCTTTCTCCATGGTCATTGGAGTGTGAATGAATCTATTGCAACCCAGGTGCCACGATCAAAATTGTATCATGGGGTCTGTTTCTTTTTTATAGTTTTTTAAAATTTGATATTTTTCTCCTTGTTTTTTCCTTTGTCCTTATTCTTTTGCTAGTATGTCTGTTCTAATTGTTTTTCTTTTAGTAGAAAAGCAAAGTAGAACCGTATATAGATATTTAATGTACAGTAATGGAAGATAAAATTAGATAAAAATTTAATGTATATCTAATGAATTATTATATTCTTCTAAATATATAATTTATTATTCTACAAAATTATTTTCAAAATTATATATATAAAAATATAATAGACAACCTATATTTTTATAAACAAGGCACTTTTTATTTTAATATAGATATAAATTGATAACATAAGCAACTCCCAATTAGTTTCTAAAATTTTCGTCTGAAAATTAGACGGCCCAATTACTCATAAAGCCCAAATAGAATCCAATTAAGGCCCAGGAAATCAACACTGAACTTTAGGGGTATTAATTTGTCTCGAATAAAGAAGCCGACGCCGGAATTCCAGCATGGCGACTAAAAGGTGTTCGGTTAAGTTTATTTTAGAGAATTTATAACTTTCAGGAACTTATAAGATATTTAAAGAAATTATAAGATGGATATCTAAAATGGTAGCTCACGGGGTTTCTCCGGGTCCCTTCTCATGCGGCGACATCTTTGGTAATTAATGTGGCGAGAGTGCAATCTCTGATAGGACCTCGTGAGAAATAGACTTGAATTTATAAGTTGTCATAATATTTGTATAATTGAATTTATACACTTGAGAAAGGACCGTGAATTAGAGAGAGAAAATTGATAAGAACTGAAAATAGAAATGTATATATAAGAAATAATAAATCATAATAAAATTACTTTGATAAATTCATTATGTTATTTATAAATATATTAAAAAATAAATTAGGATTGAAGAATTTATTTTATGAGAGCTTATAAATTATCGGAGCTTAATTCCATAACTTGTAAACTATTTAAGAACTTATTTTATTAAGTACTTTACATTAATTTATAAAGGGTAAATATCATTTTAAACCCTAAACTATACTCATTTTATAAAAAATATCATGAATTTTAAAAATGTCATTTTAAACCCCAAACTATTAACATTTTATCAAAAAATCCTAAACTTTGAGAAATATCACATTAAACCTCAAGCTGTTAAATTTTTATTTTATTTTCACCAAAATACCATACATCAATTTTTCAGCTCCCGAAATTAGATGAGAAATATCTTCTGATTGACTTATCGGATATATCCAGTATTTATTTCTTGCCTTTAAAATTTTGATGTGGCTCATCGAATGAGAAGAAGATATTTTTCGTCCAATTTCAGGAGCTTAAAAATTGATGAAGGGTATTTTGAAAAAAATCAACATTTTAAAATTTAAAGTGATACTTTTCAAAATTTATGATTTTTTTGATAAAATATTAATAGTTTAGGGTTTAAAATGATATTTTTTAAAATTCAGAATATTTTTGATATAATTGATATAATTTAGGATTTCAAGTGATATTTATCCATTTATAAATAGATTATAAACTTATAAATGACTTATAAGCTGTTTTTAAGCTAAGCCAAACACACACTAAGAACGTTTCAAGAATTCACCACAGCCTCTCACCACCGGCGCGCCTCCGCCTGGTACACTCCGCCTCCATCTCGGCGTCCAGGACTTAGGTCCCATCCAAAAGGCTCCGGCGAAATCCCTCCACGCCTCCCTCTAACATCTCCTCCCATCTCTCAACGCTCACCACATCGCAAATGTCATCACTCTCTCTCTCTCTCTCTCTCTCTCTCTCTGTTCCAATGTTTTCCACTCCCGGCAACTCTACTTTCCCCCACACCCTCCACTTGTATTGCATCGTGATCCATTTCCTCTAACTTCTCAATATTTCTCAAATGTCTAATACACCATTAAAACTCTAATCATTTAGCATTCAACACTTCCGCGTAAAGATAAGCAGAAACCGACTAACAGCTTACCCGTATCCAGGCAAATCCACAATGTACCAACTTCTATTTTACCAGAAAATGATTAATCAATTGAGTCTTCCCTGCAAAATTCGTACACACTGAATCAACATTTCATCCCCAATCACATATACAAACTAAAAAAAAAAACACAAAAATTGAAACCGGGTTTCTTAGAAGTGAGCGCTACTTCCTTTTTGCGGAGCGATTGTTAGTAACGGGTACGTAGAAATACGAATATAACGTTAAAAGAGAATGCTATATAAAACCGAGGTAAAAGTTAGACTCTTTCTCCGTAAGATAATATTGCTCCGCTACAGTACACACGATTCAACAACAATTATCTCCAAGATACAACGATTTAACAAATACGAGTAGTTGCACCTCTAAAATGCAAAGTGCGCCTCTAAAGCGTCCAATGCGACAAGTGCACGTGTTCGGACTCAGATGGTGTTTCATAGATGGTGCATACTTGATTATTCCTTATAGATGTGAATTTATTTATATATAGCTTATGACTTCCTTATTTTTCCAATATGGGATAGAAACTTTATTCCCAACCATTTAAGAAGCCGATTTTGTGCATTAATTATTCATTCATCCCACAATGGATTTGAACACATAAATACACTGAATTGATCTACACAAAATATAGATTCCAAATATAAGCTCATGTACGATTTATTCCAACAAAGAGTTAATCAGCGAAGACTTCCCGACGTTGGAGCGGCCGAGCATGGCGAATTCCGGCCGGTCGTCTCTAGGGAAGTCCTGGGGCGGCTGCTGCTCTTCACGAAATCCACCTCATTGAATTTGGCGTCGCCAGCGTAAGGCCCCAGCACGATGTTCGAGCCGGGGAAGGCTTTTTCCTCCGTGATGTTATCCGGTTCGACTCCAGGCGACACGAATAGCACGGTCCGAGGCGAACCGGGCGGCTTCGGAGGCCGTCGGTTGGTTGGGGGCGGAGGAGGATTGGGGGTTTGTCTTCTGGGAAATGGAGGCGCGGAGTGAGAGAGAAATTGGTGGAGTTTTGTGAGCGTTCCGAGATGGGAAGCTGCGGAAAGATGAGAAATTGGGGTTCAGCAGCCGATGCTGCAGCTGCACCAGCATTTTCACGGCGGCGCTTCGTTATGAGTCCGCGAAATTCGAATTGACGGCTCCGGCAAACAAGTCTCAATGCTCCACAATAAAAAATGTTACTGTTTCGAAAAAGAAACAAATAATAATTGAAAATAATGAATTCGATAAAATTCAAGCAGAGAGATATCATATCATATATTTGGGATATATGTTGAAAAGTAGATTTTAAACCTAACAAGAGAAATAAAAATACGGGACTGCGTCAACAATAAAATAGTTGTAACGATATTTTCTAGATAATTTATTTACAAGTACAAAATAGTTTGGGCTATTAATAACGCATTAGCGAGTCATTCAGTTAACCCTACCCCTACACTGTTTGGGCTTATTTCTGAACTAGCCTAGCCCATTCCCTATTATTAGTAGATTGATTATTTGCTGACTTCTTGGGCTTTCTCAATTTTATTTTATTACTCGATGATAGTAAATTGGATTAATTAAATGCATTTTAAATAGTCTCCCAAGTTGAACATTAATATTTTCTTTAACCATATCAAATGCAAATTTTTTAATGTCACCAAAAATAAATTTACCAGGTGACAATGGTATCATATATACTGGCATTTTAATTTGTTAATAGTCAATGACTCACCTGCCGACATAAAATTAAAGATGTTTACTTGATTAGACTTCACGAGAAATTCTACTACCTTCCAACAGAGGGCAATACTTTTTATTGTTTTGCACACTTAATTAATTTAATTTTGGGGCCTTTTATTATTCTTTTGTTTGCTTCCAACAAGGGAATCTAGAGACGGACATAAATCATTTTTTTTTATATCATGGAGAATCTACAATCGTTATCTTTAGGTGTGCACCGGGTAAATCCCACATTCCTATGTAATAGCTTGCAAACCATACAGGACAGTAAATCACACTTGAAAAATCAGGTGTGACAGGCTCAAACCCATAGAGGTATTTTGTGGTATTCGAACCTGTGACCTCCCAGTCACATAAAATCATCTTAACCATTGAACTGTCCCTAAGGGATAGACGGACATAAGTCATTGTTTGTAACATTAATAGTGGCTACATGTTCATATGTAAATATTGTAATAGCATTTATATATCAGTATATGCATGATGATAGTAATATAAAAACATAAATAGATGATCATTTAATTTGTAATAAAAGATATTGAACTTATCTTGGCATTGATCATATGTGCTGCCACGTTACGCTAGTTTTATTAGTTAAAATTGGTGACCATGGTTCTTCGAGAGACACTTTTCATGTCCATATGTATTATGTGAGATTACCATAAGTTAACATACTTGTTTCTTGATCATTATTCAATTTCTAATTTCTGCGTGATTGAAAACATGTGTCATCATAAGATTTATAATTGAATATGGAGAGGTTTTGTTTACACATGAATAAGTGCGAAATATATTATGATGATTTAAAATTCTTAGTATAGATTATTTAAGAATGAAAATAAAGGAATAGTTGATGACCACAAAGAAGTTTGACGTGACGTGCATTAAAAAGAAAGAGGGCTCGTGACTGATTAATATCCAAAAGGTGAACAATTTACTTGGACTAGATTCAACATCATTTACAAATGTACCACACAAACGTGTGCCATCTGTGCAACTTCAACAAAAGATGATTTGTAAGTTATTATTATTATTACTATTCAACACATTTACAAATGTACAACACAAGCGTGTGCCATGTGTGCAACTTCAACAAAAGATGAATATAGAAATGATGTTAAATTTGTAAGTTATTATTATTATTATTATTATTAGGTGTAACTTGCAAATTGGATATTTTTTTTTAATTCATGAAGAACTTGCAGTAATTATTTTTGATGCACGTTAGGTAAATCCTACATTCTTATTGGATCTAGATATGATAGATTTAAACTCATAGATATATTAATAGAGTTTGAATATATGATCTTTTAGATATGAACTTACTTTATCACTAGATCATCTTAAAAGGACGGATAAACTCTTTCTTTTTCAATAGTGTGGAAGTATGGAACTGTATATGACAAATTCAATTTTAAAGTGTTGATGGAATTTAAACTTTTAACTTTTTTGTATCTCAAGATTTAATTTTCTTTTTCTTTCTTTATTTTCTATGTACAGTTAAATGATAACTAATTTTCTCGCTTCTAGGGTATTTTCCTCCACGACTAGCTTATAAGAAAAAATATAACAAACTCTATGGCAAATGCATTAGTTTTGTATGTAAAATATTAATACGACATAACGGATGTATAGTCTATGCTAGCACTTTTTTTTTTTTTTTCATTTTTTACTTTGTTCCTCTTATATCTCATTAATTATTACTATGATAATCAAATTTCAAATTATGATCATGATCATAGTTTATGAGGTATGAGAGAAAATATAAAATATATATTTTTTAAAATATTAAGGTATACTAAACGTCAATGATGCTTATAACTGGTATGCACAGCATCAATACGGAATGAATTTGGATAACACTATGGTTAATTCCATCTACGTAAGGAGACTACCTAACAGAACAAAACTAAGAACAAGAAACATAATTAAACTAGAAAGTAATGAATAACAATTTAATTAATGTTCGGGATTACCTGATTATGCGTTAAAGAGATTTAAGTTGCGTCTCTATAGACCATAGTTGAGACTATTTGTTGTAATCATTTATAAATACCTCCTGTTTAATTATAGAAATTTAATAATAAAAAATGTATGTGCTTATGTACAGTGCATATACACTCTAATTAAATTAAATTAAATTAAATTAAATTCTGTGCATCATAATGTATCAAAGTCTGACTCAATTTAAGAAATCTAACACACTCACTCATTTCTACGTTCGGAGTCACGTAAATAAATTAAATATGTACTGTGATGAAGGATAAGGTGGCGGATTCACCTAGGAGATAATGAGTGTTGTCTCATACGTGGCAAACAAGAAGCAAGAGGTGGAGCCCACTGCAGTTATATTTTAGATTTCTTGTCCAAATCTATAATAATTTACCTTAGTTTTCAAGTTGGTATGTCTCCATATTTGAACTCACATTATATGTTTGAAAGGACAAATACCCCAACAAATGGACCGCACTCATTTGCCCTTTAAATTAGTATGTCTTTATCGCATTTCATATTTTAGTTACACTTGAACGTCTCCTTACATCTAAAATGATCCATTTTTTTTTGATACTATTATTTAAAAAAATAGTATATAAAATAATTAAAGTAATAAAAAGTAAATAGATTTTATAATTTTTGAAAAGATAATTATTTCCTAAAAAATAAATAGATCTCTTTGATAGGATAATTCAAAAATGCATACAAGTCATCTTGTATAGGACATAGGGAGTATAATTTATGAGTCCACCAACTATACTATCTTACGAAGCTTTTTTCAAAGATTTAGCATTAAGTTTCTAACAAATTTTGGTTTTTGATATTTTCTTAGTTGAGCTTCGCATGAATATTTCGATCTATGTTATACTCTAGATTCTATCATTTTAAAAACTTTGGCATCGTTCTTGTGCATTGACATAAACGAATTTTTGAAAAACTGAAAAGTATATATTTTCTTCCAAGGGCTAAAAGTGTCATTTGTGTGAAGTTCAAAAGTGTCTTGACATAAAGTTTATGTGGTAAAAATGCTAAATTGGTACACACATGACCGCGTTCATTATCTTGACATGGGCATCTCAAACAATCAACATCTGGATTTGATCCATAAGCGACTTGTAGTCGAGAGCGAAACCAAAAATTTTAAGTATCTGCAATTACACGGGCATTAACCTTCCCTTACTCCGATATTCACTAGGTTACGTGCGCAGTATGTATAGCATCAAACTTGCGGACAAACCAAAATCCACCTTCTGCGATGCACGTAGTAGAAAAGGACACCGATTATGATATCGACATTTGAATGTAATCCTCGAATTATCGGATCGAGGAATAACAAATTCTACTCGACGTTCCAAATGCCATAGCCCCACGGATATCTTGATTCGCTGGCTGTCGAAGATGGAACCTTCGCTCACTCGTGGGGTGCAGGAACCGAGTCGGAGGACGAGCAAAGAGATTAGCGAGCATCATGAGGAATAACGAGGGACTAGCGGTTGCTCATCTCTCAACTTCTTCGGCTCTAGCCTCTACGTGCTCTCGTGTTACTCGCATAATCGTAGATGAAGCTTCCGAATCCACCCTCGGCGGATCCATCGTCAAACTCTACAAATGAGCCATAGCTCACCAAAGCGGACTCGCGATCTTCCTCTTCATCCGACTGTTCATCTTCTTCTTCAACGTCGTCGTCGCCATTGTCCTCAACAAGTGTATCACCGGTTGTGGTTGCGCATATGTTGGAAAAGCAATTCTGGATGGATCCATGTGTTGCGGCATATATTGAGATGTATCAAGATCAAACCAATCGGATGATGTAAATTGTTGTGTCAACGACGATCGAACGATATGTTTTGGGAAGTGTAGTCATATGTTGACGAGGATGGTATCTCAAACGAAGGTCTATATAGTTCTTGCTCCGATTGGGATGTGTCGGCATCGTGAGTCACATAGACCTCTGCTTGGGCATCATGAGCCAATCGAAAAGTTGATCATCATTACTCAAAGTAAATTGTCCATTCGAACAAGGCATTTGATCGATACCGCCAATGTAACATAAAGAAGGATCCACCGCCTCCATATCGAACAATAATGCTCTTCCATCCCGACATCTATAACAAATACAAGATTACATTAATGTAAATATACGGTCTTAATATGATTTTTCTAATGTACAAAACAAATATACATTCTAATCAAATATACAAATAAGAAAAAATAGCAATCTAATTAAATAAATAAAGTCTCTTACAATAAATTAATTAAAGGGACTTATCTAATAAACGAATTATGCGGCACTTATCTAAACGAATTATCCAATAATTATATCCAATTATCTAAACGAATTATGCAATAATTATAAATAGCGAAACAATCGAATTATCTAAACAAATAAGCAAAACAAATGTAAACAAAATTAACAATAATTAATGTAAACAAAATTAACAATAATTAATCTAAACAAATTTAACAATAATAAATCTAAATAAAACTAACAATAAGAAATCTAATATCATAAACAACAATAATTCAAGATTATCCTATTGTAGTCAGTTAATAATTAGAGTATTATATCCATAGAAATTGAAAATTTGAAAAACACAACAACTAATAAATACAAACATTTTGCTATTATCCAAGCCAAATCATAGAATTGACATATTGTGACTATTATCTAAGCAGACAAAATATCAAAACGCAGATAATTTAACTTGGATAAAAATTTTAAGAATGAAAGACTGACTATAAGGGGATGAATTAATTTAACCAAAACTATGCAATTAATCTATTAACTCAATTACTAATATTTAATTCAATAGGATGCTATTATGCAAGAGAAAAATACCAAATTGAAATTTACTCCAGTATCACTTTATATCATCAAATATATGTGGAAGACAATATTGCGGAAAGTTTAGATATGTTGATACTAGGAATGGAACAAGTGTCGCATAAATTAAGGTGGGATGTGACACTTGAAAAGATATTCAAGATTGAGACAACCCTCAAAAATGGAAATGTTTTATTTTTCACAAATTACATAATCTAAGTTGAATGATATTTATTTAGATCTCGTTTGGTAGCTTTGTTTCGCCAGGATAACAAAATTATGTGTCTGTTTGATAGTTCATATTAATATTCTGCGTCTGTTTACGTATCCTTACGGTCGTGTTTTAATGGCGGGCTTGATGGATTTTACTGTTTATTAGCTATTTTGACTATTTCTTTTGGATTTAGAATCTACAAAGTGATGGGTTCTAAAACCCATTGAACAATACATTTTAACTAGACGAACCTAACTAGAAAAACCTAACTAACCTACCAAAAGTGACCTTAATATACGAATAAAAATATAGTAATGAAATTGGTCTGAAGAATTTGAGCAAACGTTGAGGTCTACATTAAAAGAACAATTAGTGGAGACTCCTAAAAGTGACCGACCACGGCAATGGTGCCTCGTGGAGGCATTTTTTCAAATAAAAGTAATTATAATTCCCTCTCATAAAATAGTGAATATACAAGGAAAACTGCACGTCTAAAGAATAACATCAACTATTATGTTTGGATCAAGCTGATCTTACTAGGTCACACGGATTGAAAGATGCATATGAATCCAACTGATTAAATTTACAAACTTGACATGACTATTTATTCTTGATTTTTTTTATATAGCAATAACATATAAGCTATACACAATGAAATTCCCGAGAAAGAAGGTCACGCCGACTTGCTACAATCAGCCGCCCCAAATCCTATTTGTCTATTATTCATATCAAATTCCACCCACAGATTTTGCTGATGAAAATTGCCAATAATATTACTAGCAACGCCCAATGATTCCGATCGCCCAATAGCGACGCAATGCACACCATCTCCAACCTCATCTAAAATTCTCTTTATTGATCACAATCTCCACGCCATTATCGAATTCGAAAGCCATGTCGCCTATCGACTGTCCGATCTCGACCGCATCCTCATCGAAACACATGTCCAACGATCCTCCATAAACGTACCCCTTCTTTAATTTCGGACCCACTAGCCTAGCAACTTCTTCCCGCACCTTGTCGTACGCGGCATCCACTAGAAAGGTGTATTGGGTGCCTGAATCAATCATGGTCTGCCCGGACCCTGTGTGGTCCGGTCGGAAGACTGCGGCGGAAATGCTCAACTTTTTCCCTCCAATTTTGATGCCCGCTAGACCCACAGTGAAGGCTAGAGGGTCAAAATTAGGGGTGCGTTGAATATGGGGAAAAGTCAAAAGTTTAATGTATTGGAATGTGTGGGAGTTGGGGTTTTGCCCTAGGTAAAACCCGCCTGTCGGGGCCATCGGGACACGACTCTGCCGCCGCGGCACACAGTAAGAGAATTTCGGTACCTTTGCCTGGGAGATGAACGAGAGCCGCCCGAGGTTCATCCCCAAAATGCCCTCGGCCTCGCCCGAGTCCGTGGCGCACCCGAGGATCAACGGAGGGGTCGCTTGGGAATCGGAGAAGGTGAATTTTTCCCGGACGAGATTGCCCTCGGCCAGCGTCCCGTCAGCGTAGAAGTAGGAGTAGTGGCAGAGGCGCTTCTGGTCGCACGTGGTGGGGAGGGTAAAATCGGGAATCCGGGGCTTGCAGAGGGGGTGGTTGCAGGGGAGGACGGAGAAGGAGGAGGAGAGAGTAGGGTCGAACGGCGCCGGAGGAGGCTGCTTCCCAGGGGATTTCCGGTGGCACTGAATCCAGGAGAGCTGGCTGCCGGTGTCCACCACCATCTTCTGTGTCTGCGGAGGCGTGCCGATGGGGAGGGAGACGATCAGCGCCATCGAGTACTTGAACGATGAGTGATAGTTGTATCCGAAAGGCGCCGATGACGCGGCGGCGCCGCCCTTCTTGGATAGAAGAGAGGAGATATACCTCGCTTTGGAAGCGGAGGTGTCGGACAGGGGAGCTGAAGTGAGAGGGAAGGAGCGGTGGAGTGTGTTTTGTTGAAGGGACAAGTGGAAGGAAGCGAGTAGCGCGAGAGGAGGAGAGAGAGAGAGTTGTAGGAAGCCATTGCTGATGACCGACGGAGATGAGTGCTCTTGGGATTTATATGGGTTTGAAAGAACAATGCGCGGCCAAGAAAAGGGAGTAACGCGGTTTTCACTTTGCTAATTATAGAGTAGTTGTATCTAATAATCACCATTTAGCTTTCCTCAAATTACATAAATAAACAAACAAAGCAAAATCAGTATTCCTCTCTAGAGTGCTTTAAAGCCACTGCGTAGGTTAGCCACTAGATTCTTGAGTGGTCACATCTAAACTCTGAAACTGGAAGCTTTTAATCAATTATATGTCTACGTATATTTGATTTTTTTTTTCTACATCGGCTATAGACTGCTAACTATACAAAATAGATTTTTAAATTATTTAAATAATCAAGTGAGATGACTTAGAGTGTGTTTGGCTAAGCTTATTTTAAAGAGCTTATAAGCTACAAGAACTTATAAGATGTTCAAGAACTTATAAGACATAATGTTTGAAAGAATTTTATAAGTTGTCAAAGTGTTTGGGTAATTTAACATAAGTTAGAGAAAGTTAATCGTGAGTTGTAGAGAGAAAATGAAAGTTAGAGACAAAATTGACGAGAGGTGAAGTTGATAGTATAGATGTAGATTATAACGAATCATAGTGAGTTATTTTGATAAATTCATCGTTACTTGTAAAGCTTATGAAAAAATAAATTGGGATTGTGCTACTTATTTTTAAGGAAGTTTTATAAGTTGTTGGAATTATTTTCACGAAATTATAATTTGTTTAGGAGTTTATTTTGTCAAACACTTTATATAAACTTATAAGCTCCTAAATAGCTTATAAGCTGTTTTGAAGAACTTATAAGCTTAGCCAAACCCCTCTTAATCAAGTGAGATAAACTCATATGGTCATACTTATAAAAATATTAGTTATTATGTAGATATTGCTCCTTAGCAAGATGTTGTACGATATAAGAGTGAAGATTAAATGTGAATTTGTCCCAAGTCCAAGACAAACAATAATTTATCGTTTAAATTATTCTATGAAGTTTTCAAAAGAAAAACAACTCGTTTTACTAATGATATAATACCATACTTTACAGCTACTACCATTCTACCATACATGAGTATATTTCAATGCTTTTGACTGACCACCAAAGGAAATACTCATATAATTATGTAGAAAATTTAAATAATGAGAAAGAAATGGGTGGTTAGCAATCAAAATTAAAGGCATTCATATCTTATGCCTCCTTTTATTATTATATGACGCGTGTATATATCTTTATGATAACGATGAATTAACCTTTAAATTTATAACATATTAACATGTATAATAAATTAAATGAAAGGCTATTTTAACAAAACATTCCTTTTACATTTTGGGGTGAAGAAAAGGATTTGTGGGCTTTACTTTATCTTGCTAATTAAGAAATTTAAAAAAAGGCATCAAACAAAATGAAAAATTATTCATGGGCACACTTGTCTGAAATACAGACATCTCATGATCTTCTTTCCTATTTTTGCTTTTATTTATTTTCATTCCCTTAAATTTTAGGTGTTCACCGGGATGTATAGGGCCATGGGGTGGTGGGGTCCATAATTATGTCCTAAATTTCAAAAAATTTCAGTTGGTGCATGTAATTTGGCACTAAACTCCACAAAATGGTTTCGCATTTTAATAGTACTATTTTAAGAGTATTTTCACATGATCCATTTTTGTTTCCTTTTGATTTCTATTTTTTAGTGGTTCACATGATCATACTATATTTCTTTAGGAATTTGTAGAATTAGATTGATTAAAATAGTTGTGTAGTTCCATCAATTCAAGATTGATCAACTGCTATTTATTAAATTTAAATAAAGGAAAGCATATACTTATACCTTATGTTAGAAATGACTCAAATTTATGTACGTTGAGTTTTTATACTAGGCTTCTAATTTACGTAGGCCACTATATTAATCATCCGAAAAGTGCTTATAATTAATGTGATCGATATTGTATATATGGGGCAAATTAATATGCATGACCAAACTTAAAATATATAAAACTAATACTAGTCGGCATTTAAGAAAATTTAGTTTGATATACGAACAACTTTGTTGCGAATTATCATATTAAATTGCCACAAAAAATGGTAGTTGAAATTTGAGATAATTTTCGAAGGAGGTGAACAAACAGACCCTTCAGATGTTTATAGCTAAAGAGCCAAATAATTTCCTTTTTTTCTTAATTAAAGTCTTGATTTTTTAGAGGAGGCTTCTCGTATGTTCTATTTAAGTTTTAGAGGGTGTTGATAAATGTTTGGAGAAGTAGGTTTCTAAATATCTTATCATCTATGGAAATAAGTAAGCTCCCCAAAATAAGTTTCTCAATCCTAACTTATTTTTTCATAAGAAGCAACAATAAATTTTAAAAAGAAAATTTACAATGATTTTGTTATTTTTGATATATCCCTTTTCATTTCATCTCTTTTCAATTTTTTTCCTCTAACTATGATTTTTTTCTCTAACTCATTCTCTCTATAACTTATAAGCTAAATTATCCAAGCATTTTGATAACTTATAAGCTCTTGAGATATTAAATCTTATAAATTCTTCAAACATTTTATAAATTGTTATAGATTATAAACTCTCTAAAATAAATATAGCTAAACACCTCTTAGTTTCCACCTATCAAGATTAGATTGAAAGGGAGATGTTTATGGGGAAAACTTGAGAGTAAAGTTGTTTTTGGTTCCCATGTCGTGTTATCATTTCCAACAACAAGTCTTATAAATGAATTTAAGTATTATTTTTATTATTATTATATTTCGTTTTCATGGTTATCATTTCAACTGACCACCCAAGTACAAATGTCAATTTACATGTCTATTTGTTTTCATGATATCCAAATATTAAACCCGTTCACACACACAAACTAGTTTATAACTCAATATACAAGTAATTATGTATTTGCATGATGATTAACAGAATTAATTTTAACATTATAGCAATGATGTATGAAGATATTATGCGCAACGTATATCATCAAAGATTTCACACGGACCAGTTTTCTATCGACTTTTTTTTTTTGAAACCACAGAACCTCTATTAATCCATCAAATCGGCTTTTACAAGATCCACTAGCCAACTAGGGAAATTATCTTTCCAACAATTGGACGATTACAATTGAGCGCAATTTGCAAGGAGTGAGCAGCCATATTAGCCGACCGATACATATGAGCAACCCCTATCGAAACTCGATCGAGCATCTTGAAGGATGTCAAAATCTCACCCGAAGCGGTCCTTTTCCTCCTCCGGCTTAGCCATGAGCCTTGCGGCCGGGATAGAGTCAAGAAAATCTCAATAGGTGAAATGTTATTCTCAAACAATGACAATCCCAAAGATCACCGCCTTAATCTCGGCAAGCATGATACTAGTTGAAGGCGCGCTGAAGGGCTTTCGCAAGGACAATTTGACCAACATGATCGCGGATGATAATACCAAACCAAAACTCTTCCTTTCAAGATTAAACATGGCATCCACATCCACCCGAAGCTCCTTGCCGGGTTTCATCCACCGCCTTTCACCCAAAGACACTCCCAATTTAGAGGCTGACCTCGAGTGGGGTCGGGCATTCTATAGTTATCGAGCAAAGCAATGCAAACAGTTTCAGAGACTTCGTCGAACCTCTGTCCCTCCTCGTGAGCATCCTTGCAAATAGCTATCCACATTTGCCACAGCATGATGCACCATAGTTCAAAATCCTCTCTCTCAAGATCACTCCAGACAGCTAAAGCAATATCCAAAAGCCGTAGGTCCTTAGCTTGTCGTAATAGCTTCCAAAATCGGCTTCGTTTCCAGGAAATTTTACTACGGGGGCAATAGATAAGGGAGTGTTCGGTCGATGCCCATCTGTCCTTACAAACCTCGCACGTACCTTCAGTCGGAACATGGTGTGACTTGAGATTTCCCGCAATAGGGATGTGGTCATTGATCGCTTTCCACAAGAAGAATTTGGCTTTAGGAGGATAGAGTGACCAAATCAAATTATTCCACATACTTTGATCCGGGTTGCTTGTATGTGGGTGACTCCCGGAGAACCCAATTGAGAGGAGGTAACAGAGAAGCGTCCACTTTGCTCAAACTTCCAGAAGCGTTCATCCGTGATTCCCTTCTCTCCAATCGGCGTCACCAGAATGCCATCACTTTCATGCTGAGGGAACTCCTTGTTAATTCTAGCAACATTCCATTCGCCATTTTTGTCGATCAAGTCCGAGACCATCATCAGATTATTATTCTCAGTCCTCCTGCAAACCACCTTCCCTTCGTTCAAACCATTCACCCATCTATCACGGAAGATTGATATTCTTTTGCCATCTCCCACACTCCATCTCATGCCACGATCCACCAGCTCTCTACTCCACATAAGGGATCTCCACACAAAAGAGCAATTATTTTAATAGGGGCGAGAGGATATCCCCATTCTCAAGTACGGGCCTTAAAGACTTGGGGTGCAGGATTCGAGTTTAGTCAACATTCTCCAAACTTGTTTTGCAAGAAGGGCAAGATTGAAGCATGACATATCACGGAAGCCAATACCACCCCAGGCCTTCGGCTTGCAGATGTCTTTCCATTTCTTCCAGTGAACATGTTTTCTCTCCTCCTTGTCACCCCACCAGAAAGCAGCACACATGCGGTTAATGTCATTGCAGATTGCATTCGGCAGCCGGAAGCACTGCATGGCATAAGTTGAGATAGCTTGAATAACCTCCTTAAGAAGAACCTCTTTTCCCCCAAGAGAAAATTCTCTTTGATTCCACTCAAAAAGCTTCCTTTGACTTCTGTCCTTAATGTAACCAAACTGAACGTTTTTGCCGTGAGTGAAAAGCCGGCATACCAAGATACATCGCAAGCCACGTTCACATTCACGCCCAAAATGTGCTTTATCCTCTCCCCACAGTTCCCTTGTGTATTGGGGCTAAAACAGATCGACGACTTGTCTCTATTAATGAGTTGGCCAGATGCAAGCTCGTATAAACGGAGGGTTTCCTTGATGGCCGAGGCGCCTTCAATGGTAGCTTTAAGAAAATGAGGTGTCATCCGCGAAAAATAAATGGGTAACACTGAGTTCACGGGGAAGGATCGGGATTCCCTCCAAGCTCCCAAGCCTCTCGAAATTTCGGATAAGAGAGAAGCTCGAGTGCATATCACAAAAAGTAAAAGCGGAGGTCACCTTGTCTAAGCCCTCGGGATGGGGTGATAGTGCCATAGACTTTCTTGTTCAGGATAAAAGAGAATTTCACCGTCGACACACAGTGCATAATCAGATTGCAAAAACGGGCTGGGAAACCAAGCCTTTCCAACACAGCTCTAAGGTAAGCCCATTCAACTCGATCATATGCCTTGCTCATGTCAAGCTTAAGAGCAGCGTAACCATCCTTGCCTTCCTCCTCTTACGGATCCGGTGTTGCTTTCGAAGCTTACCAAAACATTATCAGTGATAAGCTTTCCTTTGATGAAGGCGCTTTGAGCTTGATCGATGACTCTTCCCAAAACCTGTCGGAGCCTGTTAGCAATCACTTTGGACACAATTTTATAGCTTGTGTTACACATACTAATTGGTCTAAAATCCGAGACCAAAGACGGCTTGCTTGATTTCGGGATTAAGCACAGGAGAGTATTGTTCCAATCTTGTATCGGAGCCTCCTCATTAAGAACAGCAAGTACCTCGGCAGTCACAAAGTCACCGACCATCGGCCAAAAGCGCTGAAAGAAGCGCGCGTTAAAACCATCAGGGCCCGGGCTCTTAGTAGGGTGCATGTCAAAAACAGCCTCTTTGACCTCCTTAGCATCAAATGGTCTATTCAAGAGGCAATAATCTTCAGCAGAAATTCTTTCTCTTATGCTCATAGTCACGGCTGAAACATCATGCCTGTTAGGAGTACCAGACTTAAAAAGGTCTGTAAAGTACCTCTTGATAACCTCAGCTTTTTCCTCCTCCTTTTCACAGACTCTCCCTCGTTCGTCTTTTAACATAAAGATATGGTATTTTCTCCTCCTCATAGAAGCTCGCGCATGGAACGCGCTAGTATTCCGATCACCATTAGCTAGCCAATTAAAGCGACACTGCTGCCAATGGACGACCGATCTCAATGAATTCTCAATTTTTGCTGATTCGAGAATTTTCGGTTCAACTCCATGTTGCCCGCTAGCCTCATAAGCTTTTGCGTTCTTTCCCGAGTCGCACTATGTCTTTGCCTTCCTATTGAACTTATCGTGCGACCATTTGGATAGGAACCCGTGCGATTCTCAAGCAAACAAGGAGGAGTTCACACCTCAAGTCTTTTAAGCTCATACATAAAGTCGGGACAAAACTTTTTCCAAAGATCCATTTTTCCTCAAAGTAGAAACGACTTTTACCACGAGTCATCAAACCACGGTCATACGGGTTAAGAAGGCATAGCACCGGTCGATGGTCGGAGCCATGGAAGTCAATAACTTTCGTTTGTGTATTTGGAAAAGTTTGCTGCCATTTAGAATTCCCAAGAAAACGATCCAGCCTTTCGAACATCATCCCCTTCTCGCGTTTGTTACTCCATGTAAAATCCAAATCCGGGTAGGAGATCTCATGTAGCCCGCAATCAGAGATCGCCTCCTTGAACTTCTCCATCTGATTCAGAGGTCGCGGTCTGCCTCCTACTTTCTCATAGTCATAAACAATTTCATTAAAGTCGCCACCAATAAGCCAAGCTAGATCCTTGGACAAATCCACATAACTTAACCGTCTCATAAGATCCCACGAGAATTTTCTTAACTCCGCTACGGGTTTAGTAAAACCCGAAAGCGCCACCGCCTCCATGCAATTTACAAGACAATCAATATGACCCGATGAAAAGGACAAAATATTAACGCCGCTTTATCATCCCACAAAAGAATCAGCCCCTTGGCCCACCGCGTCGACGGCGAATAAGCTTTGTAACCAAGGGTAGCTTTCACCAACTACATCTATTCGCAACAAGTTTGGTTTCACGGATAAAACTAAACTTGGGAAATACCAAGAAGTTGCATGAACTCATGGAATGCACATGTGTTTCCAGTCCACGCGCATTCCAAATTAGGCAATTCATAATGCTCGGCGGGTGCGAGGCAGCCTCGCCGTTCAACAACACCACATTCATCCACATGCACTAACCTTTGAAATTTCGTTTTGGGTAGGTCCATATCTAGATCACATGGTGGCTCACCCGCCGCTGCTCGCCGCCAACCATATGGTCATTCATTCCACCCTCTTGATTCATTCTAGCCTTCTTTCCATCCCTCTCAATCCTTTCCTCTTCATTTTCAACGGAGATCCCTTCGTTTTTGTTCTTTCAACCGACCGCTTCTTCCGGGGCCATACCAAGAATCCCGAATTGCCTCGGTCTTCCTCATCCCGGACCTCCACAATGTGTTCCCTTTGACTCCTCAACGCCATTTCTAGATTCTATTTCTCCCGAAGTGGCAACAAAAATACTCCATCCATCCCACCCAAAACGTTTCATTTCTTTTTGACACGGTTATTTAGAAGAATTGTATAAAGTGATAAAAAATAGATAGGTCCTACAACTTTTGAAAACATAATTATTTCCTAATAAAATATGTTATCTTAGATCGGATAATTCAAAAAAGAATACATGTAATCTTAGATGAGACATGGAATAATTAATTGAAAACAGTGTTAAGGGTTAGAATTAAGTCTAATCAGTTTAAATGCAGTCAGCTGTGGACTTTAAATACATGAAATAGACTTGACTTAATGAAATTGGCAACTTTTGTTTTTAAGCAAAGATTAGCAACTCTAGCTTATTAATTAAAGAATAAAGTTTATTTTGTAATATATATGCATAATAATAAACCTTCATATTATGCCCATTAATTCATTTTAGAAGTCATACGTCTCTACAAAATTCTCAAATTAACTTAAGGTTGTTCAAGTATAGCACATCTCTACAAAATTTTCAAATTAAATTGTTTTACTTGGGTTGTTCAAGTATAGCAATAATAAAAAATTTTACCTTTATATATAACCTTATCAATTACTATGATAAATGTATTCCTATAAAATTATAAGAGTATTAAATAAAAATAAATAAAAAATATATCATAATTTTACTCTTAAATTACAATCTATGACACTTATATAAAAAAAAATATTAATAAAATACTTAAAAAAGAACAGAGACAATATCAATATGATAATCAAGATGAACACGAGCCTTTTATATCCAAGTGTCAGAATACTAATACTCAGCTTGTCTCAGTCGCAACCCAAACAACAGTAATAAGTTGGAAAAAAAACATCGACACGCGTAAAAGATTGTGTCGTTTCGTTTGTGTTTATTATGAGTGAATGTGACATTTGTGCAGATATATATCATTTTCCAACTTGTTATAATCATCGTCTTATTTCCCGAGTGACATTGTCATGAACCATACGATCTATCAGATAAATTGCCTAAAATAATTAAACTAAAGTCCAGGGTGCACCCATCAATTTTCGTCAAATCGAAAGTCATTTTGACTATGTGAATTATGGTATCAGAAAATTTTTCTGCGAGTTATTAGAACACATTTGCTAATTATTTTTAGTTACACATAACTTTCTTTCTGGCATAAATTAGTCTATAATAAGTTGGAGAAATGTACGATTAAACGCGTTAGCAATGGAGTCAATTAATAGTTTCAAAATTACGAAGAAATATTACTTGGAAGATAATTGTTTTAAATTAACTATTTATTTTTAATGCCAAAATACAATTGAATTAATAACGACTTTACCAATGCTATTCATGTGTTATGTACAATGTTATTGTTTTAATTTTCTTTTTTGACTTAGGGTAGGGGAGTGGTGGGAATTTAATCGTAAACTTCTCTTACATAGAGAATGTCTCACCGTTTGGATGTTCCCAAAGCAACTATTATTATTTTAATTTAAAAACAATACTCTATTTTTTGTAAGTGTTCATAGTCTCAAATTACATATACCAACCTTGTTAATTACCATGATAAATGCATGCATATAACTAATTATTGAATTTCAAAGAGTATTAAATAAGGGAAAAATAGGAAGTATAACACAATTATACTCAAATTGTAAACTAAAATATTTATAAAAAATAAATAAGAAAACATGAAATAAAATACTTATAAAAAACAGAGAGAGTACATAATATTTTTATTTTTATTTTATATTACTGTAGTTGGATCCGATAACAAAATTTGGCTCCACGGATCACGGTTTGTATTAGAACTTTGAGCTACATTCATGGGACGAGTTTTAATGTGCTAATAATTAGTTGTACCATAGATAGAACCCTAATAAATAAGGATTACAATGAAAACTGTGCTCATTTCAAAGTAGTCAACCATCAAACCATTAATGTTTATTGGACTATCTATTAATTATATAATCCGTTACGGATTCCTATCACCTCATCCATCTACAATCCTACGTGGCATCATAAGAACTTTGTATTTTTAATTTCCTAAATTATTGATTTTATGTCTTTTTAATTCCAAAATAATAACTTATAACACAAAATAAATCATTATAATAAAAGTAGCATTGACGTTACAATTCTTATAATAGGCAAGTAATTTATTGCAATTAATGAAAGAAATTAAGGTTTATATTATTCGAATCATTGAGCTATTATTGTAATAAGAGTAGTATTGAAGATTGTGTTTGTGTATGGTTCATTTTGCTCCAAAATTTAGAATAAAAAATCCTTAAAATTTCACAAAGGATTGAGGATTAATGTGGTATCTCTAATATGTTTTGTTATAAATAAATTTAGATAGATAATTTAATAATCAGTGAGTTGAGAATAAATTGTATAATCATTGAAGTAATCTTAACACAATCTTACAAATATTAATAATAAAAATATTATCATAAACGTATAACATGAACATAGTTGGAAGTAATAGTTTCTTATTTTAATATTTGTTTTGAAATTTCTATCAAAAAATAATTATAGTGAAATATACATTCGATGAACTAGGATTTCCATTTTTTGTGATTATTCATACATTAGGATATATACACAAAACTGTCAATATATATGTGTGATAAAATTATATTTTCTCTTTTAATTTATCTAATTCTTTATTTATTTACATTCTCATCTTCTTTTAAATTCCAATAATGATATTTATCTCCTATGAATTCTACGTCGATTTTTTATGAGATTTCAGCAAATGAAAACTTGTATAAAAAGAAATTTATATTCTTTCAGCCATAATTCATATTTTAATTGACAAAGTGGTTGAACTTATAATTATTCGAACTATATCGTCAATTTAATTTGGCCAATTTTTTGGGCTAAATTATAAGTTTATTAATTTAATCTGGCCATAAATGAGATATTTGGTACATTTTTTTAAAATAAAAGTTGAATTTCACATAGATTTTTTCATGAGACTTCACCAATTAAATTATAAATAAAATGATACAATTTAAATCTCAAATCCATTTTTTATGAGTCTTCATAAATTCAAAATATAAATAATAAACATTTGAATCTCACGTTGACTTTTCATGAGACTTCATAATAATAATAATAATAATAATAATAATAATAATAATAATAATAAGAAGAAGAAGAAGAAGAAGAAGAAGAAGAAGAAGAATAAATACTTGAATTTTACATTAATTTTTCATTAGACTTCATCAACTGAAAATTTATATAAAATAATATTTGAATCCTACATTGATATTTTAAAATATATTTTATATTACACAGTATTTTTATGAAAATTCAGCCATTCATAGCCTAAATAAAATGATATATTTAATTAACTCGAAAAGGATACGAGTATATACATTTTAGATGGGTCTGAACTTTATCAACATGTTTTTGATTTTTTATGAGATTTCACCAAATGAAAACTTGTATAAAAAGAAATTTATATTCTTTCAACCATAATTCATATTTTAATTGACAGAGTGGTTGAACTTATTATTATTCGAACTATATCGTCAATTTAATTTGGCCAATTTTTTGGGCTAAATTATAAGTTTATTAATTTAATCTGACCATAAATGAGATATTTGGTACATTTTTTTAAAATAAAAGTTGAATTTCACATAGATTTTTTCATGAAACTTCACCAATTAAATTATAAATAAAATGATACAATTTAAATCTCAAATCCATTTTTTATGAGTCTTCATAAATTCAAAATATAAATAACAAAAATTTGAATCTCACGTTGACTTTTCATGAGACTTCATAAATTAATAATAATAATAATAATGATGATGATGATGATGATGATGATGATGATGATGATGATGATGATGATGATGATGATGATGAAGAAGAAGATGAAGAATAAGAAGAAATACTTGAATTTTACATTGATTTTTCATTAGACTTCATCAACTGAAAAATTATATAAAATAATATTTGAATCCTACATTGATATTTTAAAATATATTTTATATTACACATTATTCTTATGAGAATTCAGCCATTCATAGCCTAAATAAAATGATATATTTAATTAACTCGAAAAGGATACGAGTATATACATTTTAGATGGGTCCGAACTTTATCAACATGTTTTCGTGGAATTTTCTTCATTTTTAAGTCTGTTGTTATTTATAAGTGATAAGCGGGTATTACTGAACATGTTTGTGACAAAAATACGTAATTAGCATATATTTTTATACTATTTACTATTAACGTTTACTTTATAATATGCGAGTCTTATTGAGACAAATAACAAATTATAATAATAATTTATATTTAATATTTAGATATTTATAAATTTAAACAGGTTTAGGTAATTAACACGCATTAGTATACATGTTTGGGATGAAAATGTGTAATAAAATTGTTTTTTATGAAGATTTGGGATGGGTAAGAGGATATAAATCTAAACAAGTTTGAATATTAATTGATATGTCCACGTAAGTTTTTTCCCATTTTTAATCTTTTGTTATGTAATTATTAATATTTTGTAATCTTCATATTGTTATTTCGACCAATTATTATAAAAACTTATACGAATTTGAGATAATAATTGGTATTAAATAACTTTTTAATCAGGTTTATGATTGGAACGGATATACAAATTTTAGACAGGTTACGGTGATTGAATTATAGCATCATCATTTATGTTTATTGGTGTGCTCTGCTATGATCAACTATTTTGGGTGGCTGAACCATAGCTTCAATTTTTTGCTTCATCATCATGCTCCGCTACGTTACTTTGGATGATTAAACTTTAGCCAAATATGAAGTTATTTTTTAAATCTTTATTTTAAAGTTATAACGTAAAGTAATTCCATATCATATATATCAAATTTAAACGTATTGTATTGTTATAAGAAATGTTTTATTTTTTTATAACCATATATAACGTAAAGTGATTTCCCGTCGAAACTCGACGGGTTATATACTAGTTTATGATAATCAATTTTGATCATTTACAGTAGGGAAACTAAAATGTCGTGAAAGCAGCTACGATCTCTGCGTTTTTTTATAAATGTTTCTAATCATTAAATTATATATACAAGTAAATAAAAAAAATATTTTTATAATCTTATTAATTACCATAATAAACACATACACAATCAAATGATCAATTATCCATTACGAAGAGTATTAAAGATGGGTAACTGAGAAAATATCACTAATTTACTACATTTCTAACTAGGACACTTATTAAAAAAATAAAAAATGAAAATATGACACTTGAAAAAAATGAAGAAAATAATAGTTAGGAGTTCAATATCTAGGGACTTAATAAACCACAAAATATATATACATATACATAGAGATAGAGAGAGTTGGGTTATAGTGAGAACACCCACTTAGATAAGAAATAAGAACTAAATCCAACCACTAATTAAATTAGATTGGACGAATACGAATAATCTTGTGAAAAAATTTAGAGCAATTTGATGTCTTAGCCATTCATTAGTCATTTTCATAAACATGAATACATCATACTTGCATAAGTTAAATAATTGTATGCATATGGTATCTGCCGGTCATGCGAGATTTTCACTTTAGTGATTTAAAATTTGTGATATCTTGTTATTGCCTAAGGTAATCATCTGTGTGCATATGAATACATTATACTTAGAAATTTGGGAAACGGTTTTCGGTTATCGGTTAATACCGAACCGAACCGAAACTATGCTATATTCTTGTTAACAGTATACCTCATATTCGGTTTACTGGTTCGGTTTATGTATAATATTTTAAATTTTTCGGTTTTGGTTAACTCGATAACCAAACGGTTATTAACCGAAAACCGAAAATCTTTTCTATTTTATTAATTATTTTAATTTTTTATAAATATGTAAAAACTAATTACTAATATTAATTAAAGTTAAACCCTATTACTCTAATGTATCAAATTATCAAATTACTCTAATGTATCAAATTATCAAATTACTCTAATGTATCAAATTATCATTGCATGAACATGATAGTTTGTTGATAGATTGATGTTGATTGCTTTGATTTATTTTGAATTATTGATGGATATTGGATGAATTTTTTTATGGATATTAAAATTTGAAAAGTTTACACATCTGATTGCAAAGTTGTATCTTATGACATGTCGTTTCTTATAAATTCATGTAATCTCCAAATAATTTTTCGGTTTTTCGGTTAACCGAAAACCGAACCGCACTAACCGATGCGGTTTTTGGTTAACCGAACTTAATAAACGGTTCGGTTTCGGTTATTAAATTTATGAAAATTTCGGTTCGGTTAACCGAAAAAATCGGTGCGGTTAACCGAACCCGAACCGTTTCCCACCCCTAATTATACTTACATATATTAAGCAGTTGTCGGTTATGTGATTCTCGTGTGGATGAATAATTTGAAATTTGTGAAATGTCAGGATTCATCAATTGTAACCGTTTGTTGAAATGGATCAAGGATAATTACTAGTTCTTATTTCTCATTAAGGATATAACATTCATTTGATCATATATATATATATATATATATATATATATATATATATATATATATAGGGAGATATCATATGAGAATAGTTATTTGAGTGAGAAATAAGAATGAATTTCACCTTTTATTAATTAGATCTATGGTCTAGATTAGATCATGTAAATCTTGTAATTTTCATTCCATATGCTATGATTTAAGCTTTAATCGATTTTAATGAGGATAGTTTTGTAATTTTAGATGATATAAAATGGTAGTTACTAAAATTATGGAATTAGATATTTAATGGGTTTGATATGGTCAGTTTTTATTTCTCGTTTAGTATCTTTATACATTTTTCTAGTATGGATAAAAATGGTAGTTACTAAAATTATGGGATTAGATATTTAATGGGTTTGATATGATCAGTTTTTATTTCTCGTTTAGTATCTTTATACATTTTCTCGTTTAGCTATATATTTCAACTTGTTACATTTGTGCAATATTATATAAACGTTATGCTACAAATAATAGACATTGTGCAACAAATCCACACAGCACATATTACAGCTTCAAATAATTTACAAATTAGTTGTATTACGTGTGCAACATATAATATGAAAATATGCTATGCATACAAAACATATATGCTAAGAATGATATATCATGTGACATTTCAGAATTCATTACAGAAGACAATGGAGGATTTATAAATGTTTTAAGCTTACTATTATATGCTATATATATACAATCATATGCTATAATTATATCAAGATATGATATATAATTTTGATAAGTTGTATAAGATCAATATTGTGTGCTACATATATAAATAATATGCTATAACTAAAATAAGATATGATATACAAATTTGTTAGGTTGTATATATAATTTTGTGTGCTATATATATATAATTATATGCTATAACTAAAACAAGATATGATATACAATTAAAAACGATTCCTCTTTTTTAGGAAGATGGAAAGATTTGCAGCATATCTTCTCATAGATTGTGTGTTATATTTATTTTACAATTCACATTTTTACCCTTACACGATTTTTTTTAGTATGAAATTGTGAATCAGTTTTTTTAGCAACTATAATTATGGACGAAATTTGGAACATTGATTGTATTATAATCAATGGATGAGATTTATTCTTATTTCTTACACTTAATACATTTCTCACCATAACCTCCCCCTATATATATATATATATAGGTTGGTTATGGTGAGAAAACTCCTTAATGTACGAAAATAGGAATAGTAACACATCTTTCATATTTGTGTAGCACAATCAGAATTACTATATTGCACATGTTAGTTTAGCACATATTTCATCAATTGTAGCACATATGCTAAATATATTAGTTTAGCACATCTTTCATTCAAGTCGTAGCACAAGAAGAGTTCTAGTGCATCTTTGCAATAATCCGTAGTAGCAAAAACAAAAACTCGTAGCACACCCAAAATTAAATCTCAACCATTGATATAGCAAATCAAAGGCCCAGATTCATTCCTATTTCCTACCAAATTATCATTTCCTACACCGATCCATCTATATATATATATATATATATATATATATATATATATATATGAATTGGTTCATATACATACAATCTTTAATGTATATAAATGAGAACAAATTATATCAATTAGATTTGGAAATCTAATGGTTATATTCAAGTGTGCATTGAAGTAGTTATATGTGTATTTCTGCATATAATTATGCATCTGCGTCATAATTTGTGCATTGAATCAAACGTCCATATTGATTTATCAATGACTGATATTTGTTCTTATATTTACACTATAAGGAATATCCGTGACGATAACACTATATATATATATATATATATATATATATATATATATATATATATTAATTTGTTAATTGAATTTGTGAGAAATGTGAGACCAATAGTTAGAATATGGGGCATGCAACTTGGGATTTGTTGGGACACCACTCACACTTTACACACTTGTGAAGTTCTAATTAGTTTATAAATTTATTAGAAAAATACATAATTTTAGTTTAATAAATTAATTTTATGATAATTTTAACTTAATAAATCAATAATACCTTAATTAAGCTTAACGAATTGATTTTGTAACAATTTTAGCTTGTAAGTGATTTTTTAGCGTCAAAAAACGCAATTTGTACCAAAAATAACATATAACCCGTAAGTCATTTCCAATGACATTTCTGGCTTGTGCTTTATATATGTCATTTCTCGGGGATGACTGTATTTTTTGGTGCAAAAAATTACTTATGAACTCAAATTATCACAAAATTAATTCATTAGGTTTGATTGAAGTATTATTAATTTATCAAACTAAAATTATCATAAAATCAATTTATTAAACTAAAATTGTATATGTTTCCAATATTTATCACTATGTCAAATTTATGGTACAATGAATCAAGTGCCGACAGCTTGTTATGTTATACTACGTTTGATGGAGCATTTATTAAAATGTGTCCCTATACATAGCATGGAAGTTGGCGCAATAGATTAAAGAGTTTTTTTCCTGCTCGAATTGTAATTCTGAATGCCCAATGATGAAATTGGCAACACCGTCATCAATCATTTTGAGTTTTGATGTTCAATGACTGTATAAATCTCAGTTTCAAACACGTAAAAACATTAGTAGACATGAATTTACTACAAATCGAGAGATTAAACATTATCGACCAAACCATTTTAAAAACGAAGTCTATTTCCAAAATTTGAAATTTAAATAGCAATTATTTCTATTTTGTATAAGTAGTTCTCTGTATAAATATAAGAAACGATTATATCTCCAGTTAAATAATGAAACTCGATCGAGATTATCAATCGTTAACGAGATGGGAATTAGTTTCTACTAATAAATAGCAAAAATAATAATAATCAGAAAACTGAAAAACATCAATTCTTTGAAAAGCACAATTATTTTGTGGAAATTATATATATATCAAAGTTAAGGAATGTTAATTATAGCCACAATAAAATGTCAAATTATAGCCAACTTATTTGGCTATGGGACTATTATCACCAAATAGTACTAATAGGTCCAACCTAGTGATAATAGTCCCAATAGGGTCGATGTAGTTGGTATAATTTGACATTTTTATATCGTATTATAATTGACATTCTTAACTTTACTGGCTATATAAAACTTTTCACATTATTTTTCATATACCTTATACACACCTTTAATTTTCTTCGAAAATCACATATATCAATAGTAGCGAAATTCATGAATTGCCTTTTTGAATGGTTTATCTTAAGCCAACTTAGTTAAAGAAATTCACATATATCAATAGTAACGAAATTCAAGAAGTGCCTTTTTGAATGGTTTATCTTAAGCCAACTTAATTAAATTGTCGCATCAAGATATTAGGTCTCAGAGACCTAATATATATGAAGTTTATTAATGGACTCGATATTGAGGTTAGATTTAGTATGAGCAGTAAGTGTACAATTTAATAATTCTAAAACGTTAAATTATATTTAATTTATAAACTATAATCATATTTAAGTGTTCACCTTAAAATGATGGTGGACCATCAACTTAGATAAGAGGCAAGACACATTAATTCGGTTAGTGGTATTATTAGTTTTATTTTAATCGACATGGATCTTGGTCTTTTCTACTTGTAAATTTTTATGTGTCGACTTAAGAATTTGTGTATTTATTACTTTTAAACAAAATTTCGTGCTTATTATTCTCGTCATGTAACAACAACCTATGTCCTATGTGTATATAATTCAATGAATTTTTGTCTTCCTGTCCACAAATTTGTTACATTTCATAATGGAGAGAACCATGACGGTATGTTGCGCCTCCTAACCTTATCTAGTCTTAGGGAGATTAATATATCTTATATATCTTACTGCTTTATTGTGAAAACCATATTTCTGTCAATGACATTCTTTATTTGGACTAGTAGAAGAGTGGTATTTACTCTTCTGAATTTTAGTAGGAAGTAGTAAATATATATTTAGAGACAGTTCACTTTTCATGATCAGATAGATTGATAAAACATAAGTTGCCCTGACCCTACTTGCCCTTTTTGTTTATCTGATTTTGAATCTACACCTCATTCGTTCTTTCAATGTTCTATATCAGGCGAGGTATGGAAGAAGATCAAAGAATAGCTTGGGATCAAGAGAGCAATGACTTCAATTAGGTGAATTCGTGAAGAAACGAAAGGACCAAAGATCTCACATTTGGTCAAACGGTTTATAGTCAATCTTGATATCCAGAAATTGGAAGATGTTTAACGCAAGAAAACGGACAAGATTGAAAAGAATGTTATGGACAAACAGTACATGAATAATTGAAGGGCGGTCGTCAATAAATACCACGTCCACGCGGTTTGGATGCGACACATAATTTTATTGTGATCACGTTATAATTTTAATTATAATTTATTTCACACTCATCTGTCACTATATTTATAGTGTACACGAATTTAAACATATAATATGAAATGACTAGTGATGGATGAGTGTGACATCCACATCAGCTATATAATAGTATAAGCCAAAACTTCTCATAATTAAGCAACAATTTAAAACTTTTAAAGCATAGCAATTGAGTGCATGCCCATACTTCTTCTTGGACCACATATATCATTTTCCATGCAAAGTTTATCCCTTGGCTTTATTAATTGCTTATCTTAGTATCCACATGGAAATAATTGAAGAATCGAGCTTCACTTATGATTGTGCCTATATCAAAAGTGGGGCATTGAATTGGCTAGATCATCAAAAATTGAAATGACGAGAGAATTACTATATATTCTATACGTATATAGGGATTGGATAAAATATAAATCAATCTTAAAGTATAAAATAAGAACCATTTTCAGCATTTGATTCGTGAAGATCTATGATGGATTGATCATTCTTCCTTAAGAATTCAAAATCTGGGTTCAAATCCCATGAGGGGCAGACTTTTACTTTTTTCAATACAGACACTTTTACAGAGAATTCATACATTTTCGCGATGAATTCAAATGATTTCATGAGTTCGTAGTTTATAGGTTAATGAAGACTTTTAAAATAATTACTCCCTACATACATATACGTATATATAGGAGACTAAATATAATGAATTTTTTCTGAGTTAACCAGATACTAATTGAGACCATTAATTTTTATATGATCTACAATGGTCATATAACTTCATTTGACATATTTGGACTTTGATACAAAGGTCTCTCTAACATTATTGAAGGCGGCTTGATTAGATTGAAATATTGGTGCAATTCTACTTATGATTGGTCATGTCTTAGTTAGGTATACATCTTAGTTCAATGGAGCATATAGAAGCATGTTGGTTGCATATGATTGTTCCTACTTTAGATAGGATATAATAAGATATTGATTCTTGTATTGTAAAATATAGTTTTATGTGTAAGCGGGTTGATAATTTTATCACCTATCATGATATTTATTTTGTGTACTCGCACTTTAAAGCCGCTTCTATGTATTTCCGACTTTTGAACTTAAAACTTTATTCATAGAATTTAAGTCTCCACTTTGTTCCAAAAAAAAACAAAATCTCCACGAACTCGTCCAATCCACCAACTAGATCATCTTGAAAGACTTTTTTATGAATACGTAAGAGTTGGACTTCTGAGATTGACAATATAATTATTTAAATATATGTCGCATTCGATTTCATTAAAATGCATTCCAACTTTACTCAAAAGCAATATTAAAATTATAAATATTGGGCAATTTCATATTGAACTCGATTAATTCAAATAAAAAGGATTACACTATTATTAGATATGGCCCAATGCAAAGTGCTACCTGCAACTCAACATAGCTTTCTCAAATTTAAATTTTTATCAGTCATTATTTGAATGTAGTACTCATCTTCTTTTGCTGTAATTAAACATGAGCTGCTTCACCACTTCCCCATCAACAAGAGCATGGAATCTTAACAAGATTTGACCAAAAAGAAAAAGAAAAGAACCTGTCTCAGTTGATCCATATAAACAAATCAAAAAGCATCTGTTGATATCACAACAGAAATTTAAAGTACAGAAAGAGGAAGCAAATATCAATATAGAATGCAGTTATATTGCCATTTATGAGCAAAACACTGGCATACGGCAAGGTAAGGCATTACAAGGTTACATGTTCTATCTCACAATGATTACTAAAAGAAGATTTGAATGGCACCTTATTAGAAATGGCGGCACTCCACTCATTTCTTCAACAATAAGGCACTGCATTGCGCCATGATCTTTGACGCCCTTGTAATGGAGTCGGTCATATAGAAGTTGTCTACAACAGCTGTGAAAGGAGCAGCATCGGGCTTCTCCTTGACTTCCGGTCTCAATGCAGAAGTTGAGAAAACAGCCGATTCTCTCGTCAACTTGCAATAGGTTAGGTGCCACAATGCTTATACGGGATCTAATTGCATCGAGGTTATCATAAGGCAGAGCAATGCCTGCCACCTCAGACAATGCTCTAACTATTTTCCAGTCATCTCTCGAATCACCAACAGTAGGGACTGCAGGTACCGTAGTTTGAGCGCACCCCTCCGTGTTTGCATATGTGCCTTCTTTCTCAGTGAAAGCCGATGCTGGTAGAATCACATTGGCACGATAGACGCCCCGATCACCGTGGTGGCCTTGGAATACCACGAAAGCATCGTCAGGAGTTTTGTCAAGATTCAAATCATCTGCACCCATCAAATAGACGAACTTGGCGGATTCAATGTTTTTTTCTGATTCTGCTACAAGTCCAAGGTCCAGAGCAGCAGCTTGGGCAGCATTAAGCAACAACACGTTGAGTCCATTCCATTCAGGCCTGACTGCATTTATTTTATTGGCAATGGTCTCAACCACCGAGAAGATTGCATCCTTATCCTTACGTTCAAAAATCCCAGCACCAACAACTATGACAGGGTTTTTAGCGTTGGATAGGGCAGAGTAAAATGGATGGCGTCCCTCAGCGAGTTCAGTCAGTGTTTCTGGGCCTGTTCCCAAATGCTCATGATCATAATTCAAATCAGCTGAAGGGCCCACATAGCCAACCTTTGCATTAGTTGCTTTAACTGTTTTGCGAATTCTGGCATTCACCATGGCAGCTTCAACCCTTGGCTGAAAAAGAAAAATAACCAGTTTGAGATGGAGTGTCCCACAGAACTGTATATACACATAAAATCATGCTACAAAGAATTAAAAAAACATTGCATATGCTAATTGCTTTGACTTTTATGAAGATGATAAAAAATGCATAAATCTACCTCGTCATTGTCTGAAATGCGTGCACATTAGCTTCTATTTCTTAGGGGGGCATGGGCCATGCGGTGGCTAGCCTTTCTATTCTCGATAATAAACATCATTATGGTTCATAGATCATAATTAAATATATCTTTTGTGTCCTATATGTTACCATCTTGCTTTTGCCATAATCCCACGAGTACTAGATTTATTGAAGTCAGTCAGTTATTGAGAAGCATTGCTTCAAAGTCATTAGCCATCAATGAGCAATAAATTTACCTGTGTACCAACCAAGAGGAAAGCATCAGCTTTCTCTAACCCACTAATGCTAGTGTTCATAATATATCCAGATCGCAGGTCAGCATTTGGACTGGGGCCATTTCCTTCACACCAAATGTTATCTGACCCCATTTTGTTCAAGAAATCCTTTAGCGCTATCATAGATTCAGCATCCGACAGCTTACCGGCAACCCCAACAATTTCTTCCGGTTTAACTTTGTGCATTACCTCTGCAACCACTGCAAGTGCATCATGCCAGCTCACGGCCTTAAAGCGCCCATCTGCACCCCGAATCATTGGATCATTTAACCTTTGCCTCTTCAGACCATCATAAAAGAAACGGGTCTTATCTGATATCCACTCCTCATTGATGTCCTGCACACATGTACAGAATGGCATACACAACAAATCCAATTGCATGATAACAAAGTGGTAATACTATAAGCCAATGACAATTGAAATGAGTTCAACGTAAATGCACAAAGCATAATTCTAAGATGCACAGACTGAGAGACATGCATGTTGAAAGTTGATGCAAAAATAAACACACGCAAAGAAGAAGTTATTAAGTGTTTCACATTTGCTTGTAGATGATCTGCTTAGATGTCTCTACGTGCACCCTAATTTTGATCTTCAGTAAACAATAAGACAATCGAACTTTTAGCAGCATTTAAACTCTCATATTTAATTGAGAAATGTTATTAGCCACAACTTGACAGAGCTATAATCTAAGTTTTTGGTCGTCATAGTGAAAATATAAACCGACAATCTTCCAACTAGCTCATCTGCATAATCAAAATCGAATAAGAACAGAATGAAGTAAATGAGGCTAAATCTTCTAAGATGTATGTATAGAACAGATATGTTTTGGGCACAAAACGGGTATTACAGCTTACCTCATTCAACCTGGGAACAATCCGCATGACCTCAGGACCTCTACTATCGATGCGAATATTCGAACCAACCGCATCTGTTATATCAATGCTTTCTGTTCCCTTTAGCTCCCAATTACGGGCTTTAAAGGCAAAAGGCTTTGATGTCAGGGCACCTACAGGACAAATATCTATTACATTGCCTGACAATTCACTGGTCATAAGTTTCTCAACATAAGTTCCGATTTCTTCTCCGCTGCCACGACCCAACATGCCAAGATCTGGAACACCAGCTATTTCTGATGCAAATCTTACACAACTATTTGATAACATGCCCGCATCAGAACAAATGCTATGTTCAAAGCAATCAACAATAATTCCAGTTCCACATCTTTATGTGTTAGGCAAAATGATTCTCCCAGATAAAATTATCCAAGACTGAAGAGGCATACCGGAGATGATGATAGTCAAATAACAAGATGACATTTGTTCCAATTACAGGACATAATCACCCAGGTAGTATATTCTCATAGAATCCTTTTTTACTTTAGAACAATGGCCACCTTTTTGAATTAACAAACTTGAATAGCGAATGTTATGGTTTACAAAATATAGCTACAGCAGAAAGGTATTTCCAAAAAAAGATCTATACAAGCAACCAGCTCAGTCTCAGGTTTTCTACTCATGTTAACGAATACTACAAATTCTCTGCCAATAACTATTGACTTAATATCTTTACTGAGGTTCCAATTATAATTATTTATTTCAGGACAATGAGATAATTGGCTCCCGCAACTTGAAAAAATATAAAGAGAAATTTTGCTAATTTAGCGGACACACATATTTGCATCTCTAGAAATTAAATCCACACTGAAATGATAAAGCACAACTAGATTTGCACCTGGTGCACTGGATGCATCGAGTCATCACTGTCTTAACTAGAGGGCCTAGGTTCTTATCAACTACTGATCTCTTTGTTTCAGTAAAACGACCGCGATCAGAACCAAAAGCCATGGACTGATCCTGGAGATCACACTCTCCACCCTGGTCACAGATTGGGCAATCCAGTGGATGATTCATTAAGAGAAATTCCATTACCCCTTCTCTCGCCTTCTTTGCAAGCGGTGTATCCGTCTTGATTTTCATTCCTATAAGACAGATGTTGAAAAATAAATGTCAGAGAAAAAGTTAACATTGGAAATTATAATGTGAGAGAGGAGGTAAATGATTTAATTGTCTGCACCCAAATGGAAAATACACCTGCCATCCTAAGCACCACACAACTCGACCACTCCAAAGAAAGATAATTCTTTCAGAGAGTTCTTCACTCTTAATTCTTATCAATCAAATAGCAAAAAGCTTGGACAGTGTAATATGCTCGTATCCCTCCCTTCAATCACACCGATAACATCCTCCGAGAACCGATAATAACAACAGCAAATCTAGATATTCCCATTTTGTTATAAGCATATTTGACTCAGATTAAAATGTCCTACTATAAAGACCATGAATTCTCTTATACACGAGCAATAATATCACGAATGCTATAGTGCAAGAAAAAAGTTAAAATCTTCACGAACCTGTTCTGAAACAGCAATACCATATTACACTCACAGATTACAAAACCATCTTATAGCTCCGTATTCAAATCATATAAAGCATCACATGTAAATCAAACAAAACAAAGACCAAAAAAATCGAGCATCACCAATACAAATGAGTGAATTACACATTTCCACGAAGCCCAATCTATCACTTAAAAAAAACATAATGCACAAAAAAAAACATCTTTTACCAGGAAGAGCGGGCATCGCGCAAGAGGCGACCGGCTTCGGAGATTTCTCGACCTCGACGAGGCACATACGGCAGTTTCCGGCGATGGAGAGGCGGTCGTGGTAGCAGAACCTCGGAACATCGACGCCTGCAAGCATGCAGGCCTGGAGCACCGTCATCCCCTTCGGGATTTTGACCGGGTAGCCATCCACAAAGACCTCGATTGCGTCATCCGGGTTGGGGAAATGGACACGGGCGCCGGCGACGGGGTTCCTCTTGGGGAGATCTGGCTCGGGCTGGGCCTCCACCGCAGCTGCTTCAGCTGAGTTGTGGAGCTCCGGCGTGGTGACGATGGCACGGCGGAGCTGGTGGCGGGAGTTGGAGGCGGCGAGGCGGGCGGATCGGACAATGGCCCGAGAAGCGAGGTGACTCAGTCCCATTTGAGCAGTGTGAGACTATTAACGATGGGAGACACCGAGTTGGGGAGTGTGGAGCGCTGTGTGCGCTTGTGTTGTCCACAATTTGAGGGAAAGGGGAGATCCGGATTCTTTATGGGTCAATTTAACGGGTAAGAGTAGTCGGTTTGGCCCGTTTTCATTTTATTACGCATAAGCTGCGTAGCATAGGCCATAGTCATGTATTCAACTTCGGTATCAAATGGTAATTTCCATAGAACGTGTAACTGTATTACATTCTCTTTCATATGATAATATTTTATTAATATAAATTAAATTAATAAAATATTATCATATGAAAGAGTATGTGATACAACTACATATTCTATAGAATTTCCTCAAATTTGCATCATGTCATCTGTTAAATTCTTTAGTAACTTTGTATGTTTTTAAGAATATTATTATTGTATGGATTGTTTTAAATGATCATTCGATTTACTAGTTTTCAAAAAGTTGTTTAGATAAATTTTAGAATTTTTAACATTAATGTGTTGAGTTTTGTTTAATATGTATACTATAATCTCTATAAATTAATACAGTTGAGATCGAGAAAAATATTAATTTTAAAGAGGTATTAATTAATCGATAAATTAATAATTTATTAATTTAAAGAGGTATTCTATATTCATTTAATTTAAATTAATTACATTAGAATTCATGAATTTAAATTCAATTATATAGAGATATTAATGAGTATTAAATGTTAGGAACTTAAATCATCTTTTCAATGTTTAAAATTCATACGTATGTTCAATAAGAACATGAATCATCTAATTATTTAATGTTTAAGATTCATATTATTGAATTAATGTTTAAGATTCATACATATATTCAATAAGAACTTGAATCATCTAATTATTTAATGTTTAAGATTCATATGTATGTTAAATAATAAATACTTATAAAAGAATTACTATATATATAACAAAAAATTTGTAAAAACATAACAAAAAATGCAATGACTTCTCATTTAAAAGGTGTTGAAAAAAAAAACCATGACCGATCAAATACGCAAATCACTATGTGAGAAAAGTGATAGCAGCGACGAAAATTCTTCATAATTTCTTTCTGCAGTCAACGAACGTCACACCAGAGCTTTTAAGTGCCGTGAGAAAAGTGAGAGATGAGATTCATTTTGATTTGAATTTCAATAGAAAACAATCAACACTAAAATCATATTTTACTAAGTTGTCTTAGTTATCTTCGTAATTTTATGAGATTATTAATTTGTGATGTTGATGAGACCCTTATATTATATAGGGGTCTTAAAAAAATTTATTATCTTATTAATTTATCGAAATTATTAATTTACGCTCGGGGCCCAAGTCGGGTGCGGAGAAAAATATTATTTTAGAGAGGTTATTAATTTATCAGAGTATTAATTTATAGAGGTTATGTTGTATACAAAAAAAGTGAAAATAACATATGGCCAAAATCAAATAAAGAAAACTATATTATTTAGTTAATTACGAAAACCAATCGAATACACGTACATCTATTTATCTACATGGTTTGGTTCCCAACTTTTAACACATCGTAATATTTTAAAAATCCAGATGGTATCATAAAATTCTCCAAAATTCCATTTTTCAGCCTTGAAAAATCGATGTGTCACATCCTGAAGAACAAATTGGCGACATCAGGATATATAATCTTATTCCATCTATCATTCTCCTTCTTCGAAACATAATAATATGACTCTGGACATTTTTGTAATACTATAATATTACAATTTAAACAGAGATTTTTTTTTCGGAAAATGGCTTAAAACGTTGGAACAATATCATAAATTTTTTCTAAATAAATACTATGACAGATGAGACTTTCAGACTCCATACAGTGAATGGACGAAGACTCTTGAACTGCAACAAAATGGTTGCAGAGTGCTCGCAAATTAATTGTTTGCTAACTGGGTATAAGTTTAGTAACCAGTGACATAATTTTCATTCAGGAAAATCATAAAAGAAAAACATAATTCAACATTAGTTTTAGACTTGTAGTGCATTAGTATATATAATTATTTATTTGAAAGGGTAGTGCTATTAATTTATTGTATTAGAAATTCAGAATATCTGAGCTCCCAATGTCGTACCAAGAGATAATAGTACTAATCGAAAGGGAAATAGTTTCATTTTTCAATTGCGACATCTACTATGCATTGCATACAATGAGCACATACAAACTCAACATTTAAAATAGCATTGATCAAAATTAATTGAACGTCATAATATAATTCTATCCTTCATATTTCAAATGTAATTGCGCCATATCATAGATCTCACGTATATACTAATAATTCAAAATCTTTACAAAAAATGCTAAATCCACATATTGCACGAAAAGTTGCAGCCAATTTGGGACAATGCTACAAAATTAAGAGTTTCTTCTTTCAACCTTCCATCTCAGAGAAGTTAAAAATAGTCAGAAGCTACTCCAAAAATCCGGCTTCTAAAAATAGTGTCAGTCCCTCTTCAATGCCTTTCTAACAAGAGTCCTACCTACTACTATTAGAAGGGAAGCCAAAAGCGTGATGACAATACCCAACAGCAGAATTACACGGTCGTATGCACCATCTTGGACTGTGTAAACCCTTACCTGTATCATATCCCAATTGCTCTCCGTCCAAATGGGGTCCTTACTGCCCGTAACGTCTGACAAGTTGCTAGGTAGCACTTTCCACCCTTTGGATTCATATTTCAAACGAGTTGAGTAAGCAGGAACGTACCTATGGAATCAAGTTATAAACAAGAAGGTCGAGTTAGGAAACTCGTGTCAAATGAAGAAAAAACTAGGACAAATTATGGGATACCAATCGTTTAGTAATTGGTTGTCGAGTCTAAAATTACCTGGTTGTTGAGACGACACAGACACCTTTCTCAACGGTCTCTTGTCTGATGCATAATTCACCATCGCCATTGCAATGTTTCGGGCACGAAGAGCTTGCATTCTTAGATGGGAAAGCGGTCTTATCAGCTAAAAAGTTCCATACGAACCTTGAAATATCCCCAGCATTATTGGGGTAACGTGCAGTAGATGGTTCTCCCAATATGACACCTACATAGTGGCTCGGACAAGTTTTCGAGGGAGAAATGTAGCGCTGCACCAACCCACATGATAACCCGGGCTCACAACCTAACAGGCAACCAATAAGTTCTTCCACCAAAGAGGCATTGATTTTTATACTGTTTAAAGCCGAAGGATCTTTGCCACCAGCCTGGATGTATAGAGTGCGAGCAACAAGGGAAGCAGCTGCTACAATGGATGAAGAATTTATATTTGCTGCAAGAAACCAACACATCCACTTTTCAACATATAAGAAATAGAAAAAGGTAATAAAACAATTAAAGAAGTCGGTTCTACTAACATAGGTCATCTAGATGACTGTGGTAGAACTTGTTGCTAAAAGCAGAATCAAAGTCTTCCAAGACAACGCCTGAAATCTCTGGTTTCTGCGAACAAGATCCAATTATAAAGACGAAGTTAGCAGAAACCCCATAAGTAAATGACACAAAATCTTCCAATCAAAAGTCCTAAGATACATATTTATTATGAACGATCTTGGACTATGGTTTGAGAATAAGATTAAACCCTATAAAGCATGAATGATCTACACCAAGATTAGTTATTATTCCATTTATATAAATTCTTAAGATATGCCTTTACGGTTTTAGTAGAGTATTAAATAAAGCTGTGAATCATGAAACGAAGTATAAGTTCACTTTATAAGAATCTCACTTTGATTAACTAGTTAAACATGATTTGAAACAGAAGAGCATTCTCTTATTTTGATGAGATACCTAATGTTTCCTCATTTTTGGTACTATATTTGATATTTTTAAACTGTAGTTACATTATTAGAAGTCAATCTTTTTAGATATTTTATAAGTTGTACATTCCTCCCAATAATAAACTAGCTGTTATTGTTTGTTTAGATAACATCTTGTGAGAACAATATTACTAACCAAAACTGAAAGAAAGAATAGAGGATAAACATAAAAATCTGGTAATAATTTCCGTAGATATAAGTTTCCCTCTCTTTCGGTCTATTTGCCACATGCATTACATACAGTGAGGGATATGGATAGAATATTCAGAATGATGCCATAGAAATGCACAGGATGAGGCTACATAAATCCACTTTTGTAATTAAACAAGGTTTCAGTCCTGACCTTTGTCAGAAATGTCATCAATGAGGAAGGAGGCACCCCAGGGTTTGATGTGCTGGCTTTTCTCACCATGACATTTCCAGACAAGGAATCTTGTGCACTGTATAGTGCGCTTAATGTTTCATTCATAGAGGATGCAGCCTGCAAAGTTCAAATTGATCAAATTTTGAGTGTTAATGCATCATCAAATCATGAAAAAGAAACCCAGACATCAGTAATTTAGAAAAAAGCCAGAGCACAAGTACTGTGCGACTAGGTTAAGATCCTCGTCTAAACAGAGCCTCACCCCTGCAGTATGAGCAAAAAATGTTTTGTTGCCTTGAGGAAAGTTCGTTCCAACAGATCCAATTTCCATCACCTGCACAAAACTCAAAAACTCTTTGAAATCATTTAAGTATTATGCAAGCAAATATATTTAAGCTGAGTGCATCACAAATCACAATCTCCCATTTTGAATATAGCAGAACACATTCATGAGTCGTTTCCCAGGACCCCATTCAAATAGAAATCTGAACTTTCATGCTTTAATAAAGCCCTAAAGCACAAAGGTTAATGGTATACCTTCTCTTTCCAGCTCAGGTCAAGCATGGATGACGATTATATATAATGGACCATCTACTCAACTCAATTTCAAATTAACTAAAAAAGCCCGGTGGAGGTTTTTTCTCCCCACAGTGTTTCTTGCTCGCCGTTTTTTCTTCTCGCTGGTTGGTTAGGCCTCCCATTTTTTGTGTTGTGGAGTTGTTGGGGTGTTAGCGGGGAAGGTGGATCCTGGGGTTGGGGGACGTCTCGAGATGCCGGCTAATGTTCTTTGTTGGCGCCGGACTTGGAAGTGGTCTGTTAGCTTCCTGATGGTGTGTGCTCTTTTCCCTTGCGTGGTTTCTCCTAGGTGTGGGGTTTACATGTAAGGATTTTTAACGAGGCCCTCGCTCCTTTGTTTGAGTATTTTTCTCTCTGTGCCATCAAGGTTCCACATGCTCACGTGTTGGTTCCTTTGTCTTTGCTCACTGTCTTGGTGTCTTGGTCGGTTGACTAAGTCTCTTTTGTAGGACTTTGCCCGTAAGTTGGTTTGTGAGTAATAAATTTATTTATGTACCAAAAAAAGAAGTAAATAATATTATAATTAAAACAATTGAACCTCAAAACTTCATTACTTTATAAAGCATCATGTTATACAGAATTTTCCACTAGAAGACTTTACATATTTGTTTTTTCTTAAAAAACACATATAAACAGTCATCAAAAGGAGCAAACAATTTGTGTAATACAAGTACATAGTGTCTTGTATTAAAAGGTCAGTTAATTTCATATCAGAATCACCCTAGTGTCGATGTTGTGAGCAATAATTCAACATTGTATATACTGTATGCATAGTGCATACCCCCCAAGATTGATTTATGAATCTGGTTCAGGAGATATACCATTTCAACAGTTGTCAAGTTGAGTCCTTTAATGGTGTCTGATTGTTGATCAAATTCTTCGAAAAATCTCCGGCTACCAAGGTAGCCCCAGGCTTCTCCAGTGAGAACCAAAAAGACAAGCTGAAGCACATAAACAAGAGAGAAATCTTTCAAACAGCATAGAGAAGTCAATATCACATTCGAACTGCATGGGAAGGAAAAGTTACTTGTAAGAAATAAACAGAACAAAAACAGGCATTTGTTTTTACTTTATTCTTTTGGGATATGCAATGACAGGTACCTACTATTAGTAAAAAGGAGTTTCAACTTTTATTTGGTGCAAGAAGCAATTATGATTGATGCTAATGTGACTATAACCTATAAAAACAAGAACAAGATCATACTAATGATGAAACTCCTAGCAGGAAAAGACCTGGAACATCATCTGCAAGCGCTAAATGATCAGGAGAGAGACTAACCTGCTTATTAAGTTCTGTCAGTCCATCAACATTTGAAAGAGCATCAACTACAGCAAGCATTGCAATTAAACCCTGGCCATTGATAAAGAACAAATATTAACAAGAGAAGCATTCAGTCCAAGTAAAAGTAACTTAAACACATGAAGGCAGCTTACGGATATAGGGGACTCTGCGCCAAGGCTTTTATCACGGAAAAAAGATGCAGCATCCATAGATGTCATCACCAAGATAATTGGTTTTGCCTTAGGTGGAGATGATAAATTAATTGGTGGAAGGGCTGACCAGACACTGCCCTTCAAATTAAACATACAGAGGTCAAAAGCTAAAATAGGCTTTACATGAGTCTTCATTCTTTAAATCATGACAGCTAATTGACACAGGATAAAATAAAGTAAGAGAGTAAACTGGTGTCATTCATTTAAAACTCACATCGTACACAAGACAAGTACATTATTCATATGTCATCACCTAAAGAAGCAAACAGCACTTAGAAAGCATGTATACAAATGCCCATCAAGTAAGTTAGAACAAGGTTTAAAAAGCCAGAACTAAGAAAATACTGAGACAAAGAACTGCAGGCATGCCAAATTAATATTCCACGTCCTGCTAAGTCAGAAGTTCCTCAACCATATCGGCACATAATCAAATTAGATAAAAGGTTAAACGGAATAATGGACCATGCCGAAACTTTATACCAGTAGAAAGTAAATGGTGATTTCCTAACTGCGTTAGTTCAGTGTTACTCATGAACTAGAGCAGAAGTACAGTCATAGCTAACTTCAGACACTAACTTCAGACTGCCCAATACGTAGTATAAGTCCAAACATTAACTTCAGACTTCAAGTTGTTCACTAAGTAGCTAGTTGTGTTCTCGAATTTAACGTGTTGCTGAAGAGAGTCTTTCTGGAACTCTTGTTAGTGTGAACACTAATCGAGTTCAAATATAGGTAACGAAAGATCTTGCAAGTGTCTAATACAACCTTACTGATATACCACAGATAAGCCTGAGTAGTACCCATATGCCAATAAAACTTCTACTTATCTTTTATATTTATCTTAGAACTTGCAATTTTTGTCTGCCAAGTGGGAGCCAAATGGGTTCAGGCCAATTAATAAAACATATGAAATCTTAACATTCTAAGCTGACAACAGTGTTGAACAGAAATGAAAAAGAAATGTGTGTGTGTGTTGGCCTAGTGGTAGAGTGGTTAATGCCTGAGGCCAAAGGTCTCGGGTTCGAGTCCACCGTGACGCAGCCTTTAAAATTTCTGTATTAATTGACCAAAAAAAAAAATGAAAAAGAAAAGAGTTATTTGTAATAGTTCTAAATGATTAATAGTAATGCCCCAACCCCATTGTATAATCAAATGACCAGCAATAAAATGTCAATCAGGCATCATTATGAGAATCGTACATCAATGAATCACACAATCACATTTCCTTGCAACTTATAAAAGAACTCTTTTACAAAAATTTGAACTAGGATCTATGGGACTAACCTGTATCCACCCAGAGGAAGACAAGTTCCTTCTTTCAGACAAGAGTCTGAATCACGTGTACCGGATTTTGTAGTCTGCTTCAAATGGAAATTAGCATGTATATTCTCTACATATGCAGTATATTATAATATGAAGAAATAAAATTTTCTTGCAGAACTACTTACCTGCATACCTAGATCAAACTCAGAAACAACCTTAGTATAAGACTTTTTATTGTTCTCACTAGCTATGGCAGCCTGCAAATACAAGAAATTTTGTTTTTACAGAAACTTGAGTATGAAACGAAAAGCAAAAGATTAATGTGCTCAAAGTGCAGAAATACAACATTCAACTTCAACAAAAAGGGGCAATTAGCTGTCTTAACACATATCCTATATATAAACTAATACATCCATGATGGGATGAATGCACATCAATCATAAGGGTGTCAAAAAGGGTCCAGAAAAGTAAGTAAATAATGTGTAAATATATGAAGGGGAGGGAGGGAGTAACCAAATATTATTTTTCTCCCAAAGAGGTTTTTTCTGTTTCTGCATCTGTGGGTCTGTGGGAGGGGATAAACTTTTCTTCTGAACAAAAACTTGGTAAAGGAAATATATCTTTTGAATCCCAACTACCTGTTGCAAGATCAATGTGCTGGTCTCAGAGAGCAAAAACACCGGAAAATCATAAGCTTTCCACATGATTCCAGATCCCTGCAGAGGTGCAACAGTGATAATTAGTTTGAAAGAAATGAACATGCCAGAAAATCATGGAGAAAGGAGTAAGACTGCAGCCTAAACTTGTTATGTGTTCAACCACACAAACAATTGTTCTCCTCTAAATTTAATCAGTTTCAAATTGGTTACTTCAAGTTTCCACCAATGTTTCAGCCTCAACCAAACTTTGATAAAATCTGAGCTCTGTATCTCAAGATATTGCATCACATGATATTCCATAAGAAACTAAACTGAAAGCTAATTTATCTCACAGCCAAAATGGTGGGTCAGGAGGTGCATAAAAAAGCTCACAAGATTACCTAGGAGTGTTATTTAAAAAGAAAGAAAGCAGCAGCCTCGTTGACTATTAACCACAGAGGAGTTTACCTCACAGAAATTTCTTCTGTAAATATTTCCTACATTACAAGCTTTCACTCTATAATTTATGATGTCTAAAACAGTTCAAATATAGTTTACCATACAATCAAATGATGAACTATCGACTGGACTTTGATTTGAGTTGCAGTATTTTCTGTCTTTTTATATGGACAAAATATGCACTTAATGCGAAACAGGAAGGAGAAAAAGGTAGTAATGAAAAGAGAAATTCAGAAAGCCTGATCACAGCCACAACAAACAGGAATAAACTAACAATCAATTAGTCAAATCCAATCCTCTTAAGCACCTTCCCAGCTTAGGGTCTAGTCCTTTCCAAAGGAAGATCAAGCAAGTATAGTTTATATCTACTATCTAGTTTCAAAAGCCCTCTACACCACTTTCTGAAACTGTAATTCTAAATTCAATTCACTTTGAGGAATAGTATAAATGATGTATTTTCCTAACATTTTCAGGAACAAATGAATTACTCAAAACAAGTCAATATGAGATGACATTATTCTTCATGACATACAGCTGGATTCCATTGAAAATTGTTGCTTGTATATGGAGCGAATTCTGCCTGTGGAAATTTGACATCTGGAGAAAATCCTGAAAGGTAAATATGATGGGTTATATATAAAGACATTTCTAACCTGCCCCACACTAAACAAAATTGATGGATCCATTTACCCTTGAAACCATTTTGAACCTGACTTCCTGATTCAACAAATATACCAGCCACTTTACAAGCAAAATCTGAATCTTTTGATACTCTGGAATAGAGGAAAACAAATAAAATCAACTTAAATGATATATTCCTGGCATTGGCCCAACTAATAAAGAGAACAAGTTATATATAAACCCTAAATAACAAGCACATGCACGTAACAAGCTTGACCTTATGATCACAGTTAGTGTGCATCGAGGTTCATGAAGAGCCAAAAAGTAAGTCTACTCAGACTCAATCTTCTCATGTAAAGATATGAACGAAGTAAAACAAGATTTGAGCCTTCACAAGTACTCTGATAGAGTAACACAATTCAAACATATACCAATTACTATAAAGATGGTAACATTATCCCTATGTTTGGATTTTGTCCTTTTCCATTTGAATTCTGTCTTTTATCTCACCAGATCACTTACACATGGATCACAAATCCCAACACATTTCCTACAAAAGATATTTCTATAACCCAAATTGCAATAAATATATTATTGTGTAACAATTGTGAGAAATTCAGGCATGCAAAAGAAGGAAACAATACATGCCTTGACAGCACGCTCTCAAATTCATCTACAGAAACCAAGACTGCAGTTGGTCCAGTCAACTCCTTTGAATTCTTAAATCTAACAATTGGAGCAACAACTTTCTCACGCCCAGGATCTAAATTACAAATTTTGATTAGCAAATGAGTTTAATAAAATGTAAGATACGTTTATCATGAGTGATTTGACAGAAGTACCAACTTGAGCAACCAATTTCCCCTGAAAGGTTGAGTAGACGGACACAAGGGAATCCCTCAATTTCTGTGTACATGGACTTTACAAGATCAGGAACTGACTCAAATGAGTTTGTCGCTCCTGAAGCTGTGCAAAATAGTTGATATTTAGATGTAAAAAAATTGAAACATTTAAAATTACCAAAAGAAGAAGGAAAGATAACCCTCTGTCCCCTAGGGGAAAAAATGCTCAAAAGCCTATTCTGAATAACTGCAGATCGACGCTTAAAAGAACAGAACATAGCCAGTTGGACATAAAAGCATTACTCGCAGCTAGAATTAACAACTTAACCTAGAAACTTTATATTCATGGTACATTAGGGATCTCCTAATGGCAATTTTGGCATACCCACATATGTGCTAACTCCATTGAACAATCATACCCTATAAAGAAGAGAATCGCTTCAATTTACTGAACAAAAACATTCTCAATGAGGCCGTGCGTTGCAAACAAGTGCATGCACTATCACACAACAATTACTTCACTTTCCTATAGCAATTGTATTTGAACCATTCATAATAAAAGCTTGTTTGCCATAAAGATCAATCATCAGAGGAAGAAGTCGTCACACTCTAAAACATATGCATGACATAATTGTTAGATCAAACAAATTAGAGGATGTCACACTACAAACTACAAATTGAGAAGAATATAAGAATGCCATGCAAGTTTCAACTCTAGCTTCCCAAATAGAACTAGAATCAACTTGAAGTTTTCCTAATTAGTGCACTGTCTTAATTACTCGAAATCTCCCGTTAACCAACTGACAACCATTGTATAACTAGCTTTGATATCGTATAGCGAGTCCTTTTACCAAATTGAATTCTAATAACTCTACTTTGCCAGTATTCCTCTAATGATCTCTCACTTTAACCAAGTCCTTCGTTTAATAACACTTTTTCAACTTGAAGAACTGTTCCGATACCAGGAGACCAAGTAGGTACATTGAACCTCACGACTTAAAATAAGCTAATCGAAATATGTCATATATGACTAAAAATTGTATATCGACATTTTCCCTACATCAGATAATCGTTATAAGATTCTCACTTTTACAATCAACTTGCTAATCAAATGCAGCCACCAACAGCAAGCTAAAACGTAAAATGGTTGCTGCATTGTTTAACCCAGCAAAGAAAGACGAAACCTTCAAATTTGACCCAAAACACTGTTCCTCATCAATTGTGAAAAGTAAAGTAAAAAATGAAATAATTAAAAAGAGAGAAAAAGGGGGGAAGGAGGTACTGAAAGACGTAGGTCATAATTAACCTGAGAAAGATGTGCAAATGCAAGCGATAAAGCAGAGTAAAGACAGCAGCAGCGAGAGCTTCGACTCCATCACGTAATTGAAGAAACCCTGTATGGAAATTTGAATATGGAAAAGAAAAACCCTAATCCATGGAGGTCGAATTGGAGCTCCGATGCTGCGACCGACAACGATGGATCAAATGCTGTTGTTCGCTACTAGTCTGGATCGTTTACTGCAACTTCTGGGTCTTGACTAAACTAATAATATTACTGGCTAAGTGCTGCTATATTATACCAATAACATCAGACTTTTTATTTTAGGAAATAGAAGAAAAACTTGTATTTATTTGTGGGCAAGAAAATCCTTTACACTTTTTCAAATTATAGAAAATTATAAGAGTAGAGGCTTAATTTGGCCGATGAGTATGTTAGCTGACCTATATGTAATACTCCCTCAATCCTTGATATATATTCTTAGTTTTTGTTGACCTATATGTAATACTCCCTCAATCCTTGATATATATTCTTAGTTTTTGTTGATACGATTATTAGAATTTTAATAGATACAATTAATGTAAAATAAGTGAAGAATGCGACCCACATAATATAATATGTTATAGCAATGGAAAAATAAGAGTCATGAGTGATTTTTTATAAATAAGTTGATCAAGTGTTAGTAAAAGTATTGATTTTTGGATGAAATTCATGTTTATAAAAAAATGAATGAATTTTATGGACGTATCAAAATGGAATTAAGTGAATAAATATCAAAGACGGGGAAATTAAGTGAACAAATATGAATGACAGATGAGTAATTAAAACGGAAAAGGTTCAAATGCTCAAGGTATTAGGCCAAATTGAAAAATCTAATCATAATTTGATTTGCCCAATTACATCATTTTGGTTATTAATTTCAGACATATTCCCTCTAGATGCATATTACCAAAGTGGAGGGACACGAGGGGGTTGCCGCGCTAGGTGAGGGTCTGGTGTGGTTTCGTGCCAAATTGGAAGATGTCGTGACCATCAGCAGGGGATAAGGCCCCTGAGGCTGCGGGAGCTTGGCTCTTCTCCAGCGCTTCGCCTCCAATTTGGAGAAAAGGAATCAAGAAAAATAAAATCGAAATTTCACAGTCGAGACTCGAGAGGGTTAATTTAAAGGATGTAATTAGTCCAAAACAGAAGATGGGGAAGTTTTAGAATTTGGCCTCAATACCATAAGATGTATTTGAACGTTTTCCCATTATTAAATGTGTTAATTGCACACCCATTAAAAAATAAAAAAAATCAACTTTTTGTAATTTCTACAATCTAATCTGGATTCTCTTACATTTTAGAATTCATCCACGAAGTCATCATTTTGTGTAAACAGATTTACAAATCTAATTGATCGATCTTAATTTCGTAAGGAAATAAATGCAAGAACACCAGAGAATTTCGTGGTTCGATCTATGAATAAGATCTACGTCCGCAGGAGAGAGAGAGTATTCGTGTATTGAATGTGTAAGAAACGATTACAAAAAGTGTGAATGAATCTATTTCGTCCAATCTAAATTTCTATTTATACACAATTATTTAGACCAGATCTTAAATTCGAGGTCTTTCTAACTAGGATTCGAGATCTTGGATAGGATCTTAATCATATCCCTTCTCGAATTAGGATTCTTTAGATATGGCCGAGCCTGCGTTCCCACCGGTTTTAGGAGTCTTCTTGGGCCGAACTTGCCAGCCGAGCTTGATGTCGACTTTACTTGTATTGGGCGCGATCTTGGGCCCAGTGGTTGGGCCATATCCTATCACAACCCCCCAAAAAAGACGTAGAAGCGAGGTCGTGTTGATTTGGGGTTGTTTATGTCGGCGGGCGCGAACGATCCGACTTGGTGTGTGCCGATGTTTAGAAGTCATATATCGAATGCCGCGTTTGCGAGGCATCTGCCGAGGTCGTGTCTTGTTGTTAGTATCTCTTGCCGGCGTTAAGTCGAGGTTTCCTGGTGACTTAACCGACGAGGTGTTAAGCCAAGAACATTGACTGGCTTCGCCTGACGAGGCGTTATGCCGAGGTATTTGGTCGGCTTCACCGACTGACGGCGTTATGCCGAGGTCTTTCGACCGCTCACCGACCAGGTGTTATGCCGAGGGTCTTTGGTCACCGCGACAGGCGTTATGCCGAGGTCTGACCGACTTCGCCGTCGTCGGCGTTATGCCGAGGACGATTGGTAACCGACGAGGTGTTATGCCGAGGTATTTGGTAACCGCTGACGAGGCGTTATGCCGAGGTCTTTGATCGGTTTCACCGACCAGGCGTTATGCCGAGGTCTTTGGTCGGCCACCGACGAGGCGTTATGCCGAGGTCTTCGGGGCTTCACCGACGAGGCGTTATCTCGAGGTCTTTTGTTGACTTACCGTCGTCGGCGTTATGCCGAGGACATTGATCGGCCACCGACGAGGCGTTATGCCGAGGTCTTCGTGGCTAACCGCGACGGCGTTATGCCGAGGTCTTTTCGATCGCTCACCGACGAGGCGTTATGCCGAGGTTTTTGGTCCGCCTTTATGGGGCATGAAGCCGAGATCGAACGCTGGATGCCTTATAGCATTTAATGCGCATTTAATGTAGCGGCGGTTGGATTCCCGATAAAGCGCATATTGGAGAATAACTTCCGCGATACGCTTTTCGCCTATCACTTGCACATTTCAATATTCAAAAATTGAAACCTCTTGTATTCCGTAGATTCTTACGTCGCCATTATCGTCCTCGCGAGTTTCGATGCTATCTTCCTCGAATTTAAAACCGATGAAGTTGTGGCTTCCTCATCTTCGTCACCGATCGCTCGATTCTCACGACCCGAACGCCAGTATCGTAGTACGTGTCACCACCGGATTCTCCGGTGGATTTTGAAGTTTATCATCTTGGTTCCCCAACCTACCTGTGTAGATTATAATATCCTCCTTATTATGATTTAGGAAAGATTTCTTCGTTTTCTTTGCTTTTGTCAATTCCTTCGATATTAGAGCTTGCCTCAATTTTTGTTCGGAATCCGGTTGGGTTAATTGCCCTCGTCCGGGATAGGGCTAGCCTTCCTCCGTATGGTTATGGTTTTTAACGATATCGAGGGCGACCTTAAGTGCGTCTTCGTCTTCCTTATCCTTCCGTGTTTGTTGAGTTACAACAGCTTTTTGCTATCCCCTTTGCCCAAATAACACCGAACTCTTTTCGTCACCTGACGGGCCTTGGTATATATGCACATAGCATAATCGCCCGTTGAGTCTAGGGCTCATCCTTAGATTTTTCGCCTTAAATATAGTGCGGGGTGGTATTACTTATCACCGTCGTAAATTTAAAATAAAGACGAAGTCGAAGATATCAACCGCGTAAGAACTTCTTACGCGGTTTGATGGTTCTAATTCACTTGGGCGAGAGGTTGGTCGATGTAGCCGTTGGGGATTGCTTCGGTGATGTGGAGATGTATCCGGACCGGGTTGGCACGGTTGTGAAGCCTTCTCCGAGGCCGAACTAGCGGGCTGTGGTGAGCCCTATGACCTATTGCTGCAGACGAGCCGGCGGTGAGGCCCCGCACTTAGCTTTAGTGTCATAATATTTTGTGTTGCTCGTATTGACTTGGCATTTGTTATTTATGTAGTGGAATTCGTGTCCTCAAGGAAGAGAAAGCGGGCGAGCCCGAGGCCGCAGCACCAAGAAGGCAAAGACTGCCGAGGTCACCCTAAAAAAAGTGAGAAGGCGTGACCTCGCTTCACCGGGGCGTTCGTCGCCTCGGAAGACTTCGTCGCCTCAGCGAAGCATCCGTCGCCCCGCACCTCCCGCTCCGAAAAGAAGCGTCGTCCACCGCCGACGACGACGACGATTGCACGATCCTTCGCACGAGGTCGCACGTCCGCCTTTTCCCAAGTAATGACCTTGTCTTGTAATTTTCCAGTTGTGTTGAGGCTTTGCTTGATCTTGTTAGCTTTATTACAGGGACCGGGACGTAAAGGTTCGATTGACGCGGTGTCCGAGCTTGTTGTCGGGCATCCGAATGATCTTGTGGCTCATTTGAGCATTTGGCTCGTCACGTCCGGGAGCCGGAGGAAGACCTTCTTATGGCGGAGGCGATCGAGGCGGAGGAGAAGGCTCGGGTTGCGGCCGAGAGGAGGCCGCTTTGGCGTGGTGGAGGAGGTCCGGGTGGGGTTGAGGCCGCAGGCGGGCGTCGGCCGAGATAACCTTTGAAGGCCAGGCGGCTTTGGCCGAGGCGGTGAAGGTCGGATTGAGAGCCGAAGTGAGACGGCCGGTGAAGCCGAGGCGTGAGCTTCACGAGAGCTTCTCGCTTACACCGAGAATTTTTGGTCTCGAAAGTTCTCGGTGGAGAATAAGATGGCCGAGTGGCGAATAAGAGGCGGTGTCCGGCACATTGGATGACGTCGCCGATGACTATCCTGACTTAGATAAAACTAAGTATGGATACGAGGTGGTGGAGACTGACGCTCTGGTGCGGTCTTACGTTGGTCTCCTTGCTGGCGGTCTGAAGAGCCTGCCCGTTATTCAGAGTCTGACCTCGTCCTCGACTCTGCTGACTGCCGAGTCTGTCCGTGCTTGCTCGGTGGATCGAGATCCCTCCAAGCTATCCCGGCGGTGAGTAAGAGGCGGAGGCGAGAGGTGGCCGTTGAACCTTATAAGATGGCCGAGGCGTCGGAGGTCGAAGCTGAGAAGGAGGCCGAGGTGTCGACGGCCGAAGATGAAAAAGAGGCCGAGGTGGCGGCGGCCGAAGCTGAGAAAGAGGCCGAGGTGGCGGCGGCCGAAGCTGAGGCAGGCGGGGTTGGTAACGAGGAGATCATTTCGAGAGGCGATGGCGGGGTCGATTGATCCTTGTAACTCTTTTTTTTTTTTTGAATGTAAATGTACCTTGGTTTACACTAAGGGCATATTAATAGAATCACAAGTTTATATAAAACACTTATCTTTCTATTCGGTTGTCGCTTTGAAATGCTTGATCTTCTCCTTGGTTGAATCGAATTGAAGACTTGTCGCGGGCTCGAATTAAAGAGGTCGAACTCCTCCATATAAAGGGACAATTGGGCCGTGTGCGTGAGTCCGTTATCAAACATGAGCTGCCCGGAGGCTGTGATGAGCTCCGTGCTCGTCTTTTTGCATTGGAGGAGTCATTCGAGGTCATGAGGAGAAGGCTAAATTAATAGCTGAGGAGCATGCCGAGTACGAGGAGGCCATCCATCGAAATGGTGGGATGACTATCTCGGAAGTTGAAGCCAAGGTTGTCGAGGTCGCTGCCTGTTGTGCGAGGTACCGGCGTGAATATGGTCGGACCTCCTGGCAATTCACGGAACAGTACGGTGAATTAAAAAGGCTCGGAAGTATATACAAGACCGTCATCGCTCGACAACCACAGCTCGATGAAATGCTTCGACGGGATGCAGAGGCCTCTTCTTCTGCCGGAGCTTCTCAGTCTAGAATAAATGAACCGAATTTTGACGATCCGGCGTGGATAGCTCGAGAGGCGTGCTATGGCCTCGAACGACGTGGATCCTCGAGGCCAAGCCGGGCGTCATCAGTGGCGAGGTCGATCCAGCAGAGCTATAGTGTAGATCGAGGGGCGAGGTGAGGTAGGATTAGTATAGATGAAATTTGTTGAATCGCGATTTTCTAAGGATTGGCTCGGTTTTCCGGCTCCTCCGCCTCGTAATATGTAATCTGCATAACTTATTTTTATTTTTATTTTTATAATAAGCAAGAATCAGTATTGACTTTATATTGAACTAAAGTAATATATGAAGTCTTGAAGGAATCCGTTCTCGTAGAAGGGTAGTTCGTCCTTATAGAAGCAGTTTTGAAATAAGCGAAGATAATCGATCTCGTATGTAGGAATGGTTCTGTTTTTTTGCGAGGTTATCGGGAGGGTGGTCCCTTACTTACCGTCTACATAGAGAGAACCGTCTTGAAATAAACGAAGGTGTCGATCTCGTATGTAGGAATGGTTCTGTTTTTGCCGAGGTCATCGGGAGGGTGGTCCCTTATTTCGTCTACATAGAAGCAGTCTTGAAATAAGCGAAGGTAATCGATCTCGTATGTAGGAATGGTTCATGTTTTTTGCCGAGGTTATCGGGAGGTGGTCCCTTACTCGTCTACATAGAGAACCGTCTTGAAGGTGTCGATCTCGTATGTAGGAATGGTTCCTGTTTTTTGCCGAGGTTATCGGGAGGGGTGGTCCCCTTACGCGCGTTTAAATTCATCCTCGTATGAACGAAGGTAATCTGACCTCCGTCGAGGGAATTTGTCCTCCGTAGAGGGTATAGAATAATATTGAAGATTAATTATGCATTAGTGACAAAGAAAACATGCACAAAAAATAGAATTTTATTGATAAAAGACGACATAACAAAGTAAGACTCTGACTCGATTAAACAGGACTCTGAAAACACGACCGAACAAGACTTGACCTTTGACACTTATGCATAATATCTCTTCAGATGAATGATGTGCCATGCGTTGGGTAATTGCTCACCGGACAATTGGGCGAGCTTATAGGCCCTGCCGAGGACTTCGTTGATCGGTGAGTCCTTCCCATGTGGCTTCCGCTTGCCGAGCTGCACGGCTTTCTTGACTTCATTATTTCGAGTCGAGGTCACCCACTTGGAATTGTCGGGTTTTACTGTTGGTTGTAATACCGAGCTACCATTGCTTGTCACCGAGCTTCCTCGATATAAGCGAGGTCTCTTTTTCTTCGAGTAGGTCCAGATCGGTTCGTAGATTTTCCTCATTTGCTTGACGGAGAAGTCGATGGTACGAGGACTCGATACTCAATTTCTGCGGGATCAACGCTCGGTTCCATACACCAAAGCGTAGGCGTTTCTCCGTTCGAGGTCCTAGGTGTTGTTCGGTATGACCATAAGACACGTGGTAAATTTTCCACCCAAAGGCCCTTAGCTCGGTCGAGGCAGTCTTGATCCCTTCACGATGGTCTGTTGGTGACTTGGTCGACCATTTGCTTGAGGATGGGCCACCGAGGAGAATTTTGTTGGATCCGAATCTCTTGACACCTCTCTGAATGTCTTATCGGTGGTGTGTTCCGTTGTCAGAAAGGAGGATATGAGGGATGCCGAGCGACACACTATGTTCTTCCGGATGAAGTTGAGGCGTTCTTGCTTGTGATTTTGCCAAAGGCTCGCTTCCACCCACTTCGTGAAGTAGTCAATCGCAACAATTAAGAATTGGAGCTGTCACGGTGCTTTACAAAAGGGCCTACGATGTCGATCCCCATCGCATAAGCGGCGAGGGCTCAGATTGAGGTGAGGTCGGTGCGGTAGCCTCGATGCGTTCAGTGGAGTTGACACCGGACACCTTTTCACAAGGTCAATTGAGTCTGGAACATCATTGCCGATAGTATCCCCATCTCATGACTTTTTTGACAAGGCTCGGGGTCCGATGTGACTTCGCATGATCCTTCGTGCACTTCTCGCATGAGCGTAATCAGCTCGGTTCGGACCAAGCACCTTAAGAGGCGGAGATATGACTTTCGTATAGGACCCCGCTCAATTGTATATCGCATAGATTTGTTCGGGATCCTCCTAGCTTCCAACTTGTCTTGGGCGGTTCGCCATTCTCCGTACTCTCGAATGGGATTCATCTAATTGGGCTCTTCATCCGAGACTACGTTGACCTCGGCTCCGTCATCGGCATCGTCTATGCTTCGCTTTGGACTTCTTCTCTTGGCGGGCTCGTTGACGACGAGGCAATTTACTTAAGATGTCGGCTCATTTGTTTTGCTCCCTGGGATGCGAACTATCTCGAAAGTATGAGAAAATCCGTTGTAGGCTTTTGCTTTTCAAGGTATTTCTTCATCTGTTGCTTTTGCTTCGTATTTCAACATTTGGCTTACTACGACACGAGAATCGTTGTGAACTTGCGGCTCGTATTTGGAGATTTTGAGCTGGCGAAGTCCTGCGATCAGGCTTCATACTCTACTCGTTGTTTGTATTTTGAATGTGAACCGAGTGAGTAGGTGATCTCTTGGCCGTCCGGCCTGGGAGTAAGATTCCCGCTCCGCTACCCGTTTTCCCGGCCCGTCAACGTAGAGTTGCCGAGACTCCTTTGGTATTTCATCCATTGGTTCGGCTTGGGCATCGTCGTCACGGACTCGGTGGGCTTCGATTTTTCGGAAGTTAGCCTCGACCGGAAATCCGCTGGGGCTTGACCTTTGATGGCTGGCGGGGCGAAGGATATATCGTGCTCGCTAGTTCGATTGCCCATTTCGCGATTCTCCACGAGGCTTGAGCCGTCAATACTTGCGAAGTGGGTAGTCGGTGAGGACTTGTATGGGATGTGCATGGAAGTATGGACGTAGTCTCCTGCGGCGTTACCAATGCTAAGGCAAGCTCTCCAGGGTGATACCTCGTTTCCGGCCTTTAGTGCTCGGTGATGAAATACACCAGGGGCGACGTCCTTCCTCTCGTGCAAGGCGCACTTATGGATTCGTCAGAGGCGGCGAGGTAGAGAAAAGGACCTCTCCTCTTTCGGGACGGATAGAGTGGGAGTTTGGCGAGATAGCTCTTGAGATCTTCAAAGCGGACTTGTGTACATCATCCCATGAGAATTTGGGGCCTTTTGAGTATCTTGAAGAAGGGTAGCTGTTTATCCGCGGCTTTTGAAAGAAAGCGGCTCGATCTTGGCTATGCGACTGTAAACTGTGTACGTCATGGATGGTCTTTGCATGTTCATTTCAAAATGGTTTTGACATTGGACGGGTTGGCTTTTAGCCTTCGTGAAACCCAGCACACCTAAGAACTTTCGGACCGAGCGCAAACGTGCACTACGGGGTTAAGTTTCGAGTTGATTTTTCGAAGAAGGCCGAGGGACGATCCGGAGGTCGGCTACACATCGACTTCCTCCTTGCTGACGACGGTGTCGTCACGTATACCTCCACATTCGACCTATGTAGGGCTTAAATATTTTGTCCACCATCCTTTGATAGGTGGCTCATGCATTCTTGAGGCCGAATGGCATCTTTTATACGCAAAGACTCAAGTCGGTGGTCATCTTGGCAGCGTCTTCGTCGTCCATCGGACTTGGTGATACCCTTTGTATAAGTCCAGCTGAAGACTTCGTATCCGACCGGTCGTCGACCTTCTTGTCAATGTTGGGAAGGGATAGCAATCCTTTGGGCAATGTTTGTTGAGGTCGGTGTAGTCGATACACATCCGCCATCCCTCCTCCTTTCTTCACCATCACCGGGTTGGCTATCCGGTCGGATATTTGACCTCGAACAAGATGCGAGCTTTTAATTTGTTTCACCTCGTCGTGAATGACTTGGTTCCGTTAAATTGCAAAGATTCTTTGCTTCATCGAACCGGTTTCATATTCGGTCGATGTTGAGAGGTGAGTGATGATACTTGGTGAGACTCCGGTCATGTCGAGGGGAGACCAAGCAAACACATCTCGGAATTCCCGTAGGAGTTGGATGATCTGGTTCTTTATTTCAGGTGCCTTGGTGAGACCAACTTTGACGACCTTTAAGGGCTCATCCTCGTACAATGCGACCTCTTCCGCCTGGTTATCGGGGAGTGTACTTCTTAACTCCAACTCCTCGGGTTCCTTTAGTTGCTATGCCTGTGGGTCTTTGGACCGAGGTCCCGCACTCGTAAAGGCAATCTGCATACATTCCTCGCTTACTTTTGATCACCTCGGATCACGGCCGTTCCCTCGTGGTGGGTATCTTCATTGTCGGTGGTACGTTGAGCATACCGCTTTACAACGTTCAGCCAATCTCGCCTAATATGATGTTATATGGCGAGTGGGCCTTCACTCTGAAGAATTGCACCACCTTGGTGGAGCTTGTTGGTGACTTCCCACCGTGACGGGTAGCTCTATTATCCCTTCCGGCGCGTCTCTTCTTGGACGAAGCTTGGATTAGCGGCGCTTGTGCGCGGCTTCTTCTATCCCTAGCTTGTCAAAACATTCCTTGAAAAGGATGCTTCACCGACGCCATTGTCAATGTACACGCGTTTCACCAACTTATTTGCGATCATCGCATGGATCACGGTGCATCTGGTGGGGTACTATTGCGGTACGGGTCGTCCTCGGAGAAGGTGATCGCCTCGTCCTTCTCGAACCTCTTGTTGTTAGGCTCATGGGTTCAGGACTTGGCTTCGGCCTTGGGAGAGACCGTGACTCACGAGGAGCCCGTAATAGTGGAGATCACCCGTCATATTGGGACTCGTCATCTCCTTCCTCATCGATGTCGCGCCGCTTTTTGTGGGGCGCAATTCCCTCTTCCTGCTTTCTCTTCTCTTCTCTGGTCGGCTTGGCGACCCTGTGTTTGGTACTTCTTCAGGGGTCCATCTTGAACCAACATCTCAATCTCTCCCATGAGTTCTTTACACTCTTCGATGTCGTGCCCATAGTCTTCATGGAATGAGCAGTATTTATCCCTGGTTCGGCGCCTCTTTCCTCCTGTCATCGGTCGTGGCTTCTCGAACAGGTTCATATGGAGTGCGTAGATTTACGTCTGGCCGTCAGCGGGGTGTATTGAGGTCGCTCGAGATGTCACGCGGACCGAGCTGGACCTTATAGGCGATGTAATCTTTCAGGCGCTCACGCCTTGGTTCCGATCTTCCTTCCTTCATCTCTTCTTCCTTTCCCGAGGCCCCGCCTTGTGCGCTTGCGCTTTCTCTTGTCGCCTCGTCCGCTTTGGTGAACCGGTTGGCTATCGTCGCACTCTGTCGCCGCAGACGGGTTCGATTGATGATTTCTCGGTATAAGGCCCCGCAAGATGCCGTTTTGGAAGGCCGAGATGACTAACAGTCGTTCACGTCTTCGACCTTCAAACACTCCTTGTTAAACCTCGTCGTGAAGTCACCGATGGACTCGTTACGGCTTTGCCTTATGGTGAGGAGGTGTCTTGACGGCGTTTTGACTCCGCTACGGAAGAACCTTCGATGGAAGGCGCCATCAGTCGCGATAGGGCCGATGCTTCCTGAGGTAGACTGTCGAACCACTGCGGGCATTGTCGACGAGTAACTCCGGAAGAGTTTACACATATGAACCGGTGAGGCGTTGGTTGATCATGTTGTATTGGAACTGCGAGAGGAAGTTACGTGGATCCCTCACCGTCATGGGGACGATGCTTGGTACCCGTACTTATCCGGAGAGAAGTGTTGAGTATCCTATTTGAGAGCGGGTGACTATTTTCCGTATCCATCGAAGCCGTCCTCCGGAGATTGGGACGGAGTTCGACGATCGAACTCGTTTAGGTGACTCGGACCGACTTCACGGCGGCCATGATGCCTTTCCCCGCTGCTCGTCCCCGAGGAGCGGGCGGAGTTCGCCGAATGGATTCATTCTGGCGATCGGGGCCGGCTTCGCGGCGGTCACGACGTCCTCTCCCGCGTTGCTCGTTCCTTGCGCGGTCGGTTTGGGCCCCGACCTCTTGTTGTGATGCCTCGTACCTAGATGAGGCTTCGGCGTTTCTGTCTTCAGGACGTGGCCGACCACAATTCACCGAGGTACCGGAGAAAGCTCTCCTTATTTTCTCGAGAAACCCCTTGACGGCGTCGTCAAGGTCTACTTGCGGAGCCGGACGTTCCCCTGGATTGTTGCTGCGATTTCCTTCGCTATGGTAACCTTCCTCCTGCAGGGCGGGGTGCCCGTGCTCGTCGAGACTTTGGACATATCCTTCGGGGGTTTCTTCTCTGATTGGGCTCTTCCCGAGCTGAGCTCGGCCTTCCCTTTCGCCGTCAGCGTTGTTGTTGCCGGCGACGGTCCTGGATGCATGGCTTCTGGTGTACCTGGTCATGATTATTTCCTTGTAAAGCGGTGGTTGATCGAAAACACAAGATTTTGTTTCCCACGGCGGCGCGGTGATCGATCTTAATTTCGTAAGGAAATAAATGCTAAGAACACCAAAGATTTACGTGGTTCGATCTATGAATAAGATCTACGTCCACAGGCAGAGAGAGAGTATTCGTGTATTGAATGTGTGAAGCGATTACAAAGAGTGTGAATGAATCTATTTCGTCAATCTAGCTTCTATTTATACACAATTATTTAGACTAGATCTTAAATCCAGGTCTTCTAACTAGGATTCGAGATCTTGGATAGATCTTAATCATATCCTCTCGAATTAGGATTCTTTAGATATGGCCGAGCCTTCTGCGTTCCCACCGGTTTTAGGGTCTCTTGGGCCGAACTTGCCCGGCCGAGCTTGATGTCGACTTTACTTGTATTGGGCACGATCTTGGGCGCAGTAGTTGGGCCATATCCTATCACTAATATTTACTTAATGAGTTTTATGGTTGCTTGATTATTGTTCACGTAAATTATTCGTGTGTCGATTTACAAAAACTAGTTTAGTGGATGTAATTGCTAAAAATCAAATTGTGGATCAAAATCACAAAGATATAAAACCTTTTAAAATCAAGTTAAATATTCAAACAAAATTACCTTAACAGCAAAATTAAACCCTAAAAGAGAAATAGTTATTTGGGGGAAAACTAGAGATAGTAAGTAGTAAAACAGACATGCTATGGTACTGATCCAAAACAAGACCAAGCAGCAGCGTGCAACAAAAATTTCCACAAAGTAAGCTCATTTTGGCTATTAATTTTCAGACATCTGGTCTGAGTTGCCGACCATTTGTTTGACCCCCGTCAAGCAAACGAGGGTTTAAATTCCAACATCCAAGCATCACTCCTTCAAATCATAACCCCAAATCAAGTTCTGCTCGCTTCGAAAAACTCTGCTTCTTCTTATTTTATATCTTCCAGCGACCTCGATTCATGTTCATCTGCCTGCAACCAAGGCTCAGTCTCTCAGTAATCCATAGTCTAGTGACGCTAGGTAAATCTCATATATATTTACAATATCCTGCAAATCACACAGAACAATAAATCACACTTAAAATATCAGATGTAATAAGCTTCCATAGAAACTTTAATAAGATTCGAATTTGTAACCTTTTAACCACATAAACTCATTATAGGATAGAAGTCGAACTGATCCCACTTATTGAAAATGAAAGCTCAATAGTCCATCTATTATTTTTTTAATATGGAGCTATGGTGAGTAAAAGAAGGATAATGTATTGAATCACACTTTTTCAAATATGAATAGCATACCGTAATAAAAGGGTGATTCTATATATAGTTGCTTATTATAGCATCCTTATCTGAAAAGATTAAAATTATTTATCAAAATTTATTTTTTCATCCCTATAACTTAATCAATTTTTGTAAAATAATAACTACATCTATATAGCTACAAATCAAATTCTTAATAATCTTTGACCATAGTCCCAATTAAAAATATTATACTTGCAAGAATTTGAAATATGCTCCACAGTCAAAGTTAAGCAGCGAAATGGATTGGTGAATGAGGCACATGCAATACGCACTCAATTCATGTGGGATGGTTCAAGCATTGCGAGGCCATATAGTGGCTGGAGAATTTAAGAAGTCCGTCGTTGAGGACATATTGGAACTGGCAGACCACATCAACAACTTCAACTTCGCATATATCACTGTTACCAGCGCCGCCACCATTGTCACCGCCGCCGGAAAAGTCTTTATGTTTACCGAGGCTGCAGTTCTTCATGGTGGGGTTCACGGTTCAGCCCTCTAAAATAACTTCCCACGATTCCCCACAAATTTTGAATTTAATTTGTTAAAAACTTAATTATAATTATTAAGAATTTAATTTGTAGCTATTATTTATTAAAAATTTGATTTGATAAATAATTTTTATATTTTTTAAATAAAAGAGCACTATAATAAATAAAATAAGACTGTAATAGAGTGACCGTATAATAAAATGAGAGCCCATCGTGTTAAGTATAAAATCGAAAAGCCCAAGATTTATAGGGTGGTACCCGACACAAATCCTAACCCGACTCGTGACGGTAGCCTTTTAGAGAGAGCGTCTTTCCACACGCATATATAACTGATTTCTAGAGCAAAAGTCCTGAGATTATCGACATTCCAAACTACTCAAAAAGAGCTCCTAAATTAGGGTTTATTCATCCCACTAATCCGTCCCCAATTCTTCCGCCATGGCTCGTAACGAAGAGAAAGCGCAGTCTATGCTGAACCGTTTCATCACCATGAAAGAGGAGGAGAAGAAGAAGCCGAAGGAGCGCCGCCCCTACCTGGCGTCGGAGTGCCGCGACCTGGCGGAGGCCGACAAGTGGCGCCAGCAAATCATGCGCGAAATCGGCCGGAAAGTCGCTGAGATCCAGAACGAAGGCCTCGGGGAGCACCGTCTCAGGGACCTGAACGATGAGATCAACAAGCTCATCCGAGAGAAGATGCATTGGGAGCGGCGCATCGTTGAGCTCGGAGGGCCGAATTACTCGAGGCACTCTGCAAAGATGACTGATTTGGACGGCAACATTGTTGATGTGCCCAACCCCAGCGGCAGGGGTCCCGGCTATAGGTACTTTGGCGCCGCCAAGAAGCTGCCTGGCGTTCGGGAGTTGTTCGAGAAGCCTCCTGAGCTGCGAAAGAGGCGCACCAGGTAATTTTTATGGCACTTGGTGTTTTTTCTAGTCGGTTTTAATGCATTTCATGTGATCATGTGTGGAATTTATTTGCTTTTATCCAATGAAGTTTGTGATGGAAGAAGTGGATTTATGTTAGGAATCCTGTATCTAAACATTCTTCTAACATAAATTATGCTGATTATGACCAATATTGGAGGCTAAAAAGCTTGGGTTTGCAGGTTCAATAATACTGAAGTTTTGTGAATAGTATTGTGATTGAAGCTTAGTTTTGTCAAGTGAATGTCTGAATTATGAACGAACTTCGACATCTCAAGTAATTTGAAGTTAATTCATATCTTTGTGCCCACTTTTGAACGATCGTATGTCTGGATTAGCAAATATTAGTTTGTTGAATAGCTATATTACTGTTTCATTGACTATGAATTTTGAAAACTTTATTTCTACTTCTAGGTTTAGCTCTTTGAAAAACCCCCTTTACAGTATGGTTTTTTGGATTTTGAAATGACGGCACCACACAAAAAGCTATTTTATGAACTTTCTTACTTGTCATCTGTTAGCTATCCTATTCTGCTCAACAAACTTATATTTGGAATGTAATAAGACGTTTTCTGTTAGTAAATATAAAGTTGCACATTCCTTGTCATTAGATATATATTTCTTTCTTGAGTTAATTTATAGTTAACAACTTGAAAACTAACAATGTAAATCTCTTTGCAATCTTGATGACTATCTCTATGATTGTCTTTCTTATGTTGTCTGGCAAACCCTGTTTGTAGGTATGATATATACAAAAGGATCGATGCAAGTTATTATGGTTATAGGGATGATGAGGATGGCATATTAGAAAAACTTGAAGGACCAGCAGAGCAGAAGATGAGGGCTGCCGCTGTGGCAGACTGGAAGGAGATGGAGAAGATAAAGCAGGAAGCAAGGAGAGCTGTAAAGAGTGGGGAGGTGGTGGAAGTGGGTGTTGTGTCGAAAATTTTATTTGAGGAGGAAGAGGATGTGGTAGAGGAAGAGAGGATGAAAGAGAAGGAGAAAGAGGAGAAAGAGAAGGAGAGAGAGTTTATTGCCCATGTGCCCCTGCCGGATGAGGAGGAGATAAAAAAGAAAGTACTGGAGAAGAAGAAGCAGGAAATGCTGAGCAAGTATACAAGCAGTGAGTTGCTAGAGAAGCTAACTGATGCACAGGCCTTGCTTAATATCAAGAAATAGATGGTATGTTTACCTGCCAGTTAGATTTCTCTTAATACGCTGTGTTAATTGTTCAAATTGGAAAATAAAACCTTCTGCATCATAATATCAACTACTGAGAATTCATGAATCAAATTCATAACCTTAATTTGCTGCAGTCTGCAGATATGTTATGAGCGCTCCATGTGTATTAAGTTGCTGATGAATTTTACTTTGGCAAGAGTCTAAAGACAGTTATCCCCGTTGGTTGGCACATTGTCTGCGACTAAGATGTCAGAAATGTTGCTTGCTTGCCAAGCCATGCCATGCCTACAGTGGTGGGTTCATTCTAGATCTGGTCAACTTCTTTCCTTACTGCTATAATGATGAAGTGGTTGATAAGTCCTGCAAGTAGATTTCATGGACAAGTTCTTTATCGTAGAATCTAAACAATGTATGAGAGGAGGGATTTGATTATGCATATACTTTAGCAGTTGAATTTTGGTAGAATCGGCTATACCCAACTCAAGTGCTTGTAAACGACTTGTAATCTAACAACCAAAACTAACCTTTTTTGACAAGCAGTGTGCTTTTAATATGTAAAATTGAGCAAAATCATTTAGTTGTTTTAGGAGAAGTTCCAGCAGCGTAAACTATGGTTTGAATTGTGTGGGCTGGGTGATATAAGTAATTGTTTGTGGTGTTATTGATTGTGTTTTGGTTTTACAAATTAAACATGTTTTTCTATGCCTTATGGCAGATTCATATCGCGTGCACATATAGAGGTCATTTTGTCTACTAATTAAATATTCGGAGCTCTTGTACCTTTTTTTTTCTGTAAAGCCGTGGCTGTGGATTTATTATGATGTCTGATATGTTGGAACATAGAACGTTTCTTTAATTTATTTGACTTAATATTGAAGGCAGTGGTGAGAGTGGTACATAACCTGCTTCTTTGCACGCAGCACTGAAATGAAACTGCTGATTGCCTTGTCATTCTCAGCTTTCTCACATTATAAAAAGAGTTATATGATATTCAGCCCATTTCTTTAAACAAAGGTTTCTCCTATTTCATGCCCATCGGTTACCAACTGCCTTCAAAGTTCACACTTTTTGAAACACAAAATTCAGGAATCTGATTAATATATTAGGCACCAATGTCAGTCTTTATAAACGCACCAAGTATGTTAAATGACAATTCGTTTTCTCTATATTCTATCTTTCGTTGTGGAAATTGATGAGGGATGCGATTTCGTTCTGGAGAACACACCTATATATTATTTCCTAAAATGTACAGATCAGAATATTGAATAATAAATATATTAAGCATATTATTTCCTACTAATATTTCGTTGTGGATCGGAGAATCACAACTTCAATCGCACACCATATTATACCGGACATGAACGACATGGAAATTTGTTGACCTTTTCTCAGACCTCACTGTTCAGTCGAGGCAGAAATTTGAGAAGGGGCCGATTTTCTCCCCCTAATTAGAACTACAATTATTTGATTAGGATCTGATAAAATCTACTTTTTAAATAACTCGAATAAAAATAAGGTTTCAAGCACGCCATCTTTTAGCCTATATTTGTAAGTACTTATTCATGGGTGTATGACTATATGTATGGTTATTTATATGATATTAATTATCCAAATAATTAATGGATCGAAGAAGACCATATGTATGGTCAGATCTGGACTCTCGTGATCAATATAGTAATTAAATAAATTGCGAAAGAGAGAATAAGGAGAGTTGAATTGTAAATGAGAAGCAAATATTTCCTAACTTCTTGTGTAATGAAACAGTCACTCTTCTCTAATTAAGCTGTTTTTATTTCGAAGAACATAAACCACCAACTGTAGTTGTCTAATTTTATTTTTTTTTAAAAACAATCATATATATCAACCACAGTTTTCTTAGAAAAGGTGATACATCTTAATTAATATTTTCAAGCCAACTTCAAAATTCAAAGTTCGTTAATCTTGCTAATTAAGAAGATTGGGATACTGCCAATCGAACTATTTGTTATTATAATTTTGACAGTAAAAGAACAAATTATTGGGAGCATTATATTAATTATATTAATAATGTTATTGTTATTAGTTAACGTGCTAAGGCATGCATGGAATAAGTTTGGCTTGAGAGTATGGACAACCATGAACCACCAATTTCTTTCATCTCGATAAATAAAAAACATACATAAAGACCAAACTACATATATAGAATTTTTTAGCTTGATCCCTTTAATTGTTTATGAAGAAGTGTTTTAGGTCGTGACTTAATTAATTAAGACATTAGTTTTGTGTTATTGTTGAAGTGGGATATTAATCATCACAATTTAAGTCCGTGAGACAATTAACTAGCTGGTCTACTGTAATGGAGAGTTGAGAGAAGTCGTGAGCTTTTCATCATGTATTTATTGAAGGATAACTATTGAGCTTGCAGCAACCGACTATTGTTTATGGTTAAATAGTGTCTATTTCATGTCTTACTTATGCAATGAATGGATAATCTAACATATTCGTGGTTTCGGGTGCTTTCGTAATTTTCGTATAATTTATGAAATTTAACATAAAATACTTTATAGATGACGAGCTGACGACCGCAATATAGTTCCTAGGCGTCTACGTAAAAGGGTTAAATATTGCAAAAATTAAGATACACGAATTTTAGCACTTTTATACCCATATAATCCAAAATATTTATTCGAATGTTTTACTTTTTAAAAATCAATACATAGTCTAACTTCGAATTTGTATTCATGAAACCAACTTCTTTGTGTATGAATTCCAAAAAAACAGCAAGTTTGGGAGTGAAATTGCCAATACCAAATTTATAAATTAAATTGCAACTAACTAAACCTTATTGCAATGGTTGCAAAACTAATATCGGATCCCCCGATGCAAAATGATACTATATTATTTCATATCGTTATACAAAATTAACTTTTTCGTCCTTAAATTATTGAATGTGTCAATTGAGCCATCGAAATTACTCTATTGCATTTCAACCTCAAGATTTAAAAATATCTTATTGATAACGCTTCTCTTTGGTGTTTGATTAATGATGATTAGTTGATAGAGTTAACTCTCCCTCTAAATAGTGATTTTTTAATTTTTAATTTTATAATTAGTAATATGCAATAGATGAGATTAACGACTTTAAGTCGTCTGTTTTTTCCTTTTCCTTTTGCCCCAATCAAAATAATAATAATATCATGGTAGATATTAAAAACTCGTACGTGTTGGTTAAAGCGGTCTTCGTCGAAAATTTGTGATACGTAATGAATGAATTATAAAATAATGACCTAAATATTAATTATTTATAAAATCATTAGGAACCTCACTAGGTATATAGAATAATATGACATAGGTTTTCATCTATCTTTATCAAAACTTTATAAGTGAGGTGAAGCTTTGCAATTATTTAATCCCACAATTTAATCAGTAGTAAGCTATAAAGAGGTTTGCTTTACGTATTGATTACATTATTTTAAGAAAGTCTATTTTGTGAGCTCTTATACACTTTGCATGTGTCCACTTATCCTTATCATACAACGTTATCACATACTGGAATTCAACCTTAATTAAGTTGGTAGATGAGTTGACTTACCTCTACAAACCACACACGTTTTGTAAAAAGTTTTGAGAGGTTAAGTGTGAAGAAACATAAAAAGAATAATATAAATATATTGGAATCTTGTTTCAATCTTTGAGATATGATGGATTCAAATCAAATCTGAAACCGTTAGCTTCAAGAATTAACTATATTATTCTACCACTAGACTAACACACATTTTTGACCATTTTCACTTTTATTTAACGGATAAATGGGAATTATTGGAATACTTATAAACAATGTAATCAGTCTAATTCTATGTTTCGGTGCGTTAATACACCGATTACCTGCCAAGGATGTGTCCTAATTATATTATAGTGAACAAGATCACTAATTATGCAGAAACAAGATCAATACTAAGACCAAAATATAAGCTCTTACATTAATTTGTACAGCCATTGTTGTGTTTAATGTTATACTAACACTGAATCCAACATACCACGTGAACTTTATAAACATCCTAAAATAAATAATTTCATACCAAAACAAAATTGTGCATTCTATAAGACTGTAACCCATGTGGCAAGTACCACACCAGCTCCATATTTCAAATCACCAAATTATTGGGCTCTGTTTTTTTCATAGTGATGGATCCACTCATAAATATTAAACATTTTTTTTTGATAAAAATACACCCTTTGTTTTTATTTTATAAGTGTTCTATTTTTTTTCTTTTTTTAATAAGTGCCGTAGTTCAGAATTTAAGAGTAAATTTATGATATTTTTCCCATTTAAGTATCATAGATTAGAATTTGAGAGCAAATTAATGATATTTTTTCTTATTTTATCCATCTTTAATGTATTTTGTGATTTAGTGAATATATTTTGTATGTATGCATTTAACATGATAATTAATAAGACTATAAATGTAAAACTCTTTATTTTCGTGTGTGATTTGACTGTTGCATACACTTAAAAAATTGGAAGGAGTATATTTTATAATTGTACAAGTGATGAATTTATAGTTCATTATATTTATGTGAATTCGAATAAGCGTACATTTAGAAGTATATGAAAACCTATATCTTAATTAAGTTGCAATAAATGTATTATATATTTTATATTAGTAGAAATTGAATCAGGAATGCTTTGTTCCACACTCCAAAGTCCATCTTACCCATTTTTCTGACAAGGAGAAGCACTTTAAAATTTTAAATATATCTATTTTCTCCTAAATACCTTCTTCAAGGCTTCAAGCCATTCAAAAAATTAATCTAATTGAAACAGAATATTATTATACATATTTTTTTAAATTCGCAATGCTCCACGTGTATTAAATTGTGCGCCACTGTATGATAATTAGGGATGTCAATATGGGTGAAGCCACATTACCGAATAAGCGATAAAATTAGAGGTTAGGGTTGGATTTTATAACCAAAAAACGTCAACCCGAATAGCCGAACCGAATAGCCCGACAACCCGAGTGGGTTAGCCGAACCCGAGCGGGTTGGCCCGATTAACATCCCTACAACTATCAAGAAATTATAGAAGATATTCATAGTGTTGTTAAAAGTTACAAAAAATAGTGAATTAGCTATTATGGAATATGAATATTCAGATATATTAAAAAATAATTTAGTTGTGAGCATTATTTTCTAATTTTGATATTGTAATATATTTTAAATAGTATTATATTGAATTAACTTATTAAATTTTTCTAGATATTAGTTTTAATTTCGCTACAATTGTATTATATTATTAGAGATCATTTAGTTACATGGAATGCGGACATTAAAGCATATTAGAAAAAAGAATTTAATTATGAGCACTATTTTTAATTTTTATTGTTTGTTATTCAAAGTTAGTATAATAAGATTAAAAAAGAACTTGTGGAATGTATTATATTTATTTTTCAATTATTTGTTTTTTACTCCAACGCTTAATATAAAATATTTGATATATATATATATATATATATAATATACATTAAATGATTATAAAAATTTGAAAATATTGAACTAAATCAAATGGCAGAACAAATAGAGGAAGAAGAAAAATATTAATAAATAATATATATATATATATATATATATATATATATATATATATATATAAGCTTTTACGGCCGATGGGTTAGCGAAAACTTAGGAGTTTAGGGTTAGGGTTGAGTTTTTCTAACAGAAAAAATGTCAAACCGAATAGCAAGAACCGAATAGCGACAACCCGAGTGGGTTGGCTCGAACTGAAAGGTTGGCAGATTGACATCCCTAATGATAATATCAAATAAACATCACAGATTAAAGATTAATTGATTCAACTTTATACACACATTTACGATCTATTAAAATTTAATGAAGTATACTTTTACCAACTCTTGCTATTTAGAGGGTGTTTGGCTAAGTTTATCAAATTTCTTCAAATTGTTTAGATTTTATGTTTCATGTAAGATGTTTGACAAAATAAGCTCCTAAACAACTTATAAACTGTTAAAATGTTTCTAACAACTTATAAGTTCTTTTAAAATAAGTAGCAAATCCCAACTTATTTTTTCATAAACTTGCAAATAAAATGAATTTATCAAAATAACCTTATTATGATTCGTTATAATCTACATATATACTATAACTTCACATCTCGCAATTTTATAACTCTAACTATGATTTTCTCTCTAACTCACGATTCTTTTTCATGCTAAATTATCCATACACTTTAAATTATCTAAAACTTTGACAACTTATAATTTCTTGAAACATCTTATAAAGCTCTTTAAAATAAGTTTAGCCAAACACCCTCTTAAACATACCTATATACCGACATATTCAGATATTCCTTATAAACAAATGATGAAAACTATACTCGAATCAAATGGATTCCAGCTGAGGCGAGGGTTTTATGAATTTCTATAAATACCTCCAAATCCCATCCCTCCATTTCTCAGCGCCAAATTGCACCGGTAACGTTACTCTTCCTTTTCCGTGAGTTCCAAACCCGTCAGTCATCAGTCATCACCCGTGATCGATTCCCTCCCCATTTTTTCCCGGCCGAAACAATTTACATTTCCCTCTCAAGAAATTCGTTTCCACAAAAAAAAATCAAAATTTCACGAACCTTCCACCATCAACTAACGATAACCGCTGCACAAGCACACGCATAATTATTATAATCAAAACCCTCTCCATCTTGCTTCGAGAACCCCGGTCCCATTTCTCACACCAATTTTCCCGCGCAGATTCACGAGAAATCAATCGGAAAAAATGGCGTCGTTCAAGAAAATATCATTTAAGATCGGGCGCAATGATAGTGGAGAGGAAGGAAGTTCGAGCAATGACGGGGAGGAATACGTGGTGGGGAATTTGAGGGAGCGAATCCAGTCGTCACGCGGCAGCCAACTCACTCTGGTTGAGAACGAGTTGGAGCTGGACTTGACTCGGCGGCCGCTCAGCACGCAGAGCGTCATCAATGGCTTGAAAGACCTCTCTCAAGGCTTGTTCATCCACCCCGACAACAGGTAATTAATTTGTTGTTTAGCATCGAAACACATCCTGCCATTTACCTCGTCCACGATCGTCAATGCTCTAGTTATTCTGTGTATGCGTGGATATTATGTGTGGATAGATATACACAATGGTTATGTATGGAAGAGAATAGGTACCATTGTTGTATCCGAGCGAGAAAATGGAGAGGGGAGGAATGGGGTGGAGCGTTTTAGGGTTTAACAGAGTCGAGTTGAAAATATTGGGGTTTGGATTTGGTATTTAGAAAAAGTAGTGGGCTTTATGAATAATTTCTGGAGGCTTTTGAGAGGAGGGAGGGATGGCGATATTCCCGCCATTGACGCCGTGGATATGTCATATGTGGCGGGAATCTATTTGTTTGTCTTAGCTGTTTTACATGAGCCAATTGCTACTTGTTTTTTTTCACATTTTTCTGCGGCTGAAAATAGACTAATTTTTATTTCTTTCTAAATCTTAAATATTTGTTATCTTTAGAGAGCTAATATCGATGAATACAGCTAGAGGGTTAAAGATAAGTGAACTGACGCGTGGGAAGATCTGGATAGACAAGCACATATTCTTTGGAATAGGTAGATTTCAACAGATTTTTCTTGTTTTTTTTTTCTTTTAAGTCAAAGGTTGAGTTCTAAACTATTTTTTACATAAGCATTCCATATCTTCAGTTTTAGTTATATATATTATTTTACTAATATAAGTCATGATACGTCATTTATTTTAATATAGTGATAAGATTGGGAATCGTGAACAAAGAAGCCATCTCTTATAAGTTATAAATATATCATAATTATAGTAGGTGTAACAAAATGCACCATCGAACTTGGCCGAAGCATCTTTTCATTTATAGCCATAATTTGAATGAGATATATGTTTACGTTTGGTTAAATTTATATTTATAACCAAAGCCCTTTTTTTTTTATATATATTTGTTGATATTGTACATAAACGTTAAATTTTTAGCCTGTCAAGTAACTGCAATTTGTACATATCTGTACAGTGGACCTTATACAGTTCTTTTATACACAATTAGACCTGCAGAATTGATGCATGGGATGTTTCATAAATGCCCTGACCTCTGATAAATATGAAAAATAGGCCGATCTTTGATTGTTCTTTTTCAATTCTGTCATCAAATAAAGTCTCCAGAGGGCTTGATCTGATAAATAGAATAAAAATAATAAAAAAAAGAATAATTCAAAGGTCTTTTTGATATTTCTCAAGGTCGAGATATTTTTTAAAAATTGCAAAAGGTAGATATAGAAAGTATTTTTAACCCTAAATTTATCTTAGGATTGGTGAATGGGAAACACGTTAACTTTTTTTTTTTTTATTTTAATCTCACATTTCATCTTATAAGTCCAAATTGTGTGTGGTAGCGGCTTGCAACGATTTAGTGAAAAAACGAGATTGTATACACTACCTCACCATATTTATCCCACTTAACATAGAAGGTTAATCTGTGTATCATATTTATCCTTCTTAACAAAGTAAACTGAAAACTCTAAACCAGAAAAAAGCACAATCAAATTTTTTTAGAACATGGAGCCACAACTGAATTGCATTGATCGGGTTTACCATTATCCAGACAGGAAAATACATCTGAAATATTACGTTTCTTCACATTTCATTTGTTTTGTTGGGATAAAATTCAATGACAAAATCGTTGTCAAAAATGTGTTTTTCTTGCATTTGCAAGGAGCATAAATAAACTTCAAGAAGAAGGTAGATATGGCATATTGGCATTATCACTTTCCAGTTGATCGTTTATAGAGATCATATATGTCTAGAACTTTATCTTGTAACCTCTGTGGTTGGGCCTCCATCAAACAATTAAAACAATTAAGCAGAGTTACTCCAGCTGATCAGGCATTTCTTCACAACCGGAATGTTGATTCTCAAAGAAAATATGCAGGTGGTACAAGGCATGGGAGAAATTCATACTAATATGGGCAATATACTCGTCATTCTTTACGCCATTCGAGTTTGGGTTCTTCAGGGGACTGCAGGAAAACCTCTTCATTTTAGACATTGTTGGCCAGGTGGCATTCCTTCTCGACATTATCTTGCAGTTCTTTGTGGCTTACAGGGACAGCAATTCCTACAAAATGGTTTACAAGCATAATTCAATTGCCCTACGGTACTTCTTTTCTTTTTCCTTGTACTTGTTGTGCGATAGCTTATACTGGATCATCTAAAAATAAAGGTGATTTCTTGCATTTTGTTTGGTTTTCTGCATGCAGGTATATTAAATCACATTTTTTTCCGGACCTTCTAGCTTGCATGCCTTGGGATATTATCTACAAGGTTTGGCTCTACCTTTTCTTTTTACATTTCTGCATGTCGTTACCTGCTTATTTGGATAACATGCATATAATATGTACATCCTGTTAGGCTTGTGGAAGAAAAGAAGAGGTGAGGTATCTTCTCTGGATCAGGCTGATAAGGGTTCGCAGACTTACAGATTTCTTCCAGAGGATGGAAAAGGACATCAGAATCAATTATCTCTTCACGAGGATAGTGAAACTAATCGCTGTTGAACTCTACTGCACGCATACAGCAGCTTGCATATTCTACTACCTAGCCACTACACTCCCTGAAGAGAAGGAAGGTTACACATGGATTGGGAGCTTGAAATTGGGTGACTATAGCTATTCACACTTCAGAGAGATAGATATATGGAAGCGTTACACTACTTCAATGTATTTTGCCATTGTCACCATGGCAACTGTAGGTGAGCCTTTTTTTACTTTTCACATTAATCATAGAAAATGCTCTATCACAATATTTGGTTCTTTCATAAATTTAGCGAGTTCAATTTTGCATGACAAATTGTTATATTCAGCTATAATGGAGAAAATGTTAGTTTTGAGGCAAGCTTTCCCTAAAACATGTTTCTATGCCATGTTGTAACTTGTAAAATGATGCATAACTTAGTGGAAACATGAGAAAATTACTACCCCATAAGTACTTTGACAATGCTCCATCATTTTTCCTTGTCCATGCGATCATTAATATGTTGTGTCTTTCTCTAAAAATATTTTCATGATCCATATGAATGTTCCATTCACCCTGTTTGTCTCTTTCCTTGTACAGGTTATGGAGATATACACGCAGTCAATTTGAGAGAAATGATATTCATTATGATCTATGTTTCCTTTGACATGATTCTTGGTGCATACTTGATTGGTAACATGACAGCACTGATCGTGAAAGGAACGAAGACAGTAAGATATAGGGACAAAATGACTGATCTGACCAAATATATGAACAGAAACAGACTTGGAAGGGAACTACGTAATCAAATAAAAGGGCACTTGCGTTTGCAATATGAAAGCAGCTACACTGATGCTGCTGTTCTACAAGATATCCCAATGTCTATTCGTGCCAAGGTAAGAATCTGGAAACTCTGTAAAGAGTATTTATAGCCAGCTGATATGAACTTTTGTGGGTTGGAAAATTGCAACAAGAAAAAAGATGAACCTTTTCAGTGACACAGTCATTTATTTCTTGCAGATATCTCAGACTCTGTATAAGTCATATGTGGAAAATATTCCCCTTTTCAAAGGTTGCTCCCAAGAATTCATCAATCAAATTGTAAGTTGGCCATTTAATCATCATATACTTCCATTCAATAATTGAATGCACTATCGAATATTCTTCTTTCCTTATAGTGGGTGAATTATATGTCCATCAGTTCAGTTTTCCATATGCAAAGATGTTTCTGATTACCAGAATATTAATGTGAAGAGTGTAACTAATGCAGATCGAATAGAACACATTACAGTTTGTAAAATTCCATCTTGTGATTTTTCTTGACCATATATGTCCTTTTGGTTTGCCTTCATATGACAAATATGTTCACTGTTCAGCATTCATTCTTTGGTTCAGACTGCTAATTTTTTTCCAAACATATCTCTCTCTGCAGGTAACTCGGGTCCATGAGGAATTTTTTCTCCCTGGAGAAGTCATAATGGAACAGAGCAATGTTGTGGATCAGCTCTATTTTGTTTGTCATGGTGTTCTGGTGCGATATTCTAACTATTATATCTTATTTTATTGTGATGCATGAATTCCTCCCAAACTCTTTTGCATGATCTTAGCATTTTCAAATTGGCATGGCTATTTGCTCATGCAAAATCCTTCTGGTTTGCATCACATAAAAATATATTTTAGCAAATATCTAAGGCTTGTATTAAGGATGTCCTTGTGGAAGTGGATCTATCTAAACCTTGCAAGACAGATGATCGACTTTCAGCCGTTAACTACAAACCAGAATCCATTTCTTAAGATTCATCAGGGGTTAGTACATACTAGCAAACAGTTTGAATAGGACCTATATTTTCTGGAACTGCCAACTCATTCAACAGTTTTTAGCTATGATTTTTACACGGATTTTTGTCAAATATCTTTATTTCCCTTTTTGGTTGTGAGATTGATGCCATATCCTGCAGGAGGAGGTTGGAATAGGGGCTGATGGATTAGAAGAGACCGTGTCTCTTCTAGAGCCTAACAGCTCATTTGGACAGATTTCCATTCTTTGCAACATTCCTCAGCCTTATACTGTACGTGTATGTGAACTATGCAGACTCCTGCGTATTGATAAACAATCTTTCTCCAATATTCTCGAGATATATTTCCATGATGGGCGGAAAGTCTTGACTAACTTGTTGGAGGTAATTCAACTGTAGAAACATGCCTACCAGCTCCTATTATGCTTCCTCTCTTAGCATAAATAAAGTCTCTTTCCCTACATTATCCAATGTTTCTTGTAATGTCTAACTTATGATAGGGAAAAGAATCTAATCTTCGACTGAAGCAACTGGAGTCGGATATTACATTCCATATTGGTAAACAAGAGGCTGATCTTGCTTTGAGAGTAAACAGTGCAGCTTTTTACGGTGACCTGTATCAACTAAAAAGTGTAATCCGTTCTGGAGCAGATCCCAGCAAGAAAGATTATGACGGCAGGACAGCCCTGGTATGGTTTCAACAATTACCTATTAATAGTTGGTAACAGACATCTCACTGTATGCTTTATATCTACTAAAATAACTTCGTAACTCGTGTGTGTCTTGCTGATTCACCTCTTCTCGCCTTCTTTCTATATGCTTTTAAACTGTTTCTGGATCTATGATACTTTACAATGCTTTTGCTGTCATCCGATGAAGCCAACATATAAGACTTTTTTCCTTTCTATTCTTTTTGTCTTGGTTTTTGCGGCAGCAGCATACAAGTACTTAGGAAGAAAGTAGTTGGATGTACATTTTCTGAGGTCAAGTTCAGGAATCGAATGATAAGACGTTAAATAGTGATGAAATGATTTACCTTTTTATCAGCATCTTGCTGCATCAAGAGGATACGAAGATATTACTCAGATCCTGATACAAGAACATGTAGACGTCAATGCTGAAGGTAAGCTCCAGAAATAACTACTCATAGTCCATATTCAGTTCACAACTCTGTCATATTACTTAAACTGGTGTTTCTCTAAACAGATAATTTTGGTAACACCCCCTTGCTCGAAGCCATCAAGAACGGACACGACAAGGTTGCTTCATTACTTTCCAGAGAAGGGGCCATACTGAAAATAGACAATGTTGGTAGCTACTTGTGCACAGTGGTTGCAAGAGGCGATTCTGATTTCCTGAAAAGGTTGTTGTCCAATGGCATAGATCCCAACTCAGAAGACTACGATCATCGAACCGCCCTTCACATAGCTGCCTCTCAAGGACTCTATTTAATGGGGAAGTTGCTTCTGGAGGCAGGAGCCAGTGTCTTCACAAAAGACAGGTAACACAACTTCTTTGATCCATTTTCCTTTTCTTTGTTGTAAAATAACTCCTCAGCTGAAACAATAACATTGTCTTTTCTAGATGGGGAAATAGTCCAATAGATGAAGGGAGAATGTGTGGAAACAAAAACATGATCCGGCTTCTGGAAGAGGCGAAGATGGCCCAATTATCCAAGTATCCTGATACCCCCCATGAGGTCACAGGTAGTCATATAATTCAAGAATGTTTGAGGCATGTTGAGAATGTGGAAAAATGGTTGAAAAATGTGGTTATTTGTTTGTGATTTGTAGCAGAGCTAACACATGCAAAGAAGAAGTGCACTGTGTTTCCTTTTCATCCATGGGATCCTAAGGAAGGAAGAAGACATGGAGTTGTGATGTGGGTTCCTCACACCCTGGTAGAGCTAATAGAAGCCGTCTCCCACCAGCTGGGGATGCTTGAATCAGAGTGCATTATATTATCTGAAGAAGGAGGTCAAATTCTCGAGGCCGATATGATTACGGATGGCCAGAAACTGTACCTGATCAATCAAACAGGTTGAAAATCTTATTCTAGCTCTGGCGTCATGTTGTGATCATCCGTAGTTGTACTAGAAAATGTTGCACAATAATGCAATAGAGGAATCGGTTTGAATCAGGTAGTGAGGGGCGGTTCGAGGGTTCGTGATGAGTGAATGTAAATGCGGTTCTTGCATCATTTGGCTTGATGTTTTTTGTGGAGACCACGTGACTTTGTCCATTGAATATTTAACCCAATGGACCAAAGTCGCCGATAAGAAATTAACTATTGTAAAATATTTTATTTTTTTTTTTGGTATCATGGGAAGCCGCGGTGCATTACCTGCAGTGCTTGATTGGGTAAATCCCACGTTCTACGCAATAGCCGCAAACCACAGCGATGTAAATCACACTTGGAAAACCAGGGTGTGACAAACCCATAAAGGCATTTTGGTGGGGTTGAACTCGTGATCTCTCGGTCACGCGAACCCACCTTAACCAAATTTGTCGCAGGGACAATAATATCTTTTACAATTACAGTGGATGTGAGCGCTTGTTAACGTGAAAAAAATAAGTTTAAACTCCCATGTTCTTTATTACAATTTACAAGTATTGCACTAAATGTACAATTCTCTCTAATTAAGCCTCACGGATTACAATATCAACAATACAATTCAATCGAAACAACATATACTCAATTGATGATCGCAATAGTCAATGTGAGCCATTGAGAACAAAATTCCGATTTTGGTCTCATTTTTTTATATTAGTTCCCCAAAAAACCAAGGAAACCAAGATAAACATCAACAGGAGAAAAATAAGAGAGAGAGAAATACATACATGCATACATCACCAATAATTCTTTAATGGATTCTCCAAGAGCATAGAAAGATACATCTCATTAAGCTCCGGTCCCCTATCCAGCTTCCTCCCCGCGTCCGGCGTCCCACCTCACTTTCTCAAACCCCACGCTCTCTATCAGCGGCGCGTACACCTCCTCCAGCTCATCCCCGACGCAGAAAAAGTGATCCCCGCCCGGCCGCAGCACTCTATATATATCAAACACCATAAAATGCAGCAGCTCCGTTGGAATCCAGTTGCTCAACACATGCATCGAGTGAACAATATCCAACGTGTTATCAAAAAAGGTAGCCGCTGCGATATACTCACATACAGCGGCACCACCCCCATCGCCGCAATAAAATTATTGAACGGCCCGTTCAGATTCATCGAGGTCGTCACGATCGTCGCCACGCCGCCGATGTCCAGTCCTATCCGGACGTCTCCCCGCGGCTTCAGGGCGAGGACTTCGTCGATGGTGAAGTCGATGGAGGCTGCCGGGTGGAAAGTCCAGCGTTTACTCGCGCGCGGCGAGGTCGAAGCGATCCCTGCGATTAGGGATGTCAACGGGCGGGTTTACGGATCGAACCAATAAATTAGTATTGGTTACGGTTGCGAATCGCCCGATAAACATCGGCTCCGGACCGGATCCGCACCATCAAGTTATGGTTCGGATCGGGTATTACCCATTCTTCTCGGTTACCCGTTGGGCGCTACACCCAAATCCCCAAAATTTTAAATTTCATATTTCAAATTTCAACAAAGGAAAAAATTTATTGGATTAAAATATAAAATATATTATAAATAAATATAAATGTATTTTGAACATAGTCGTATTTTGATTTTTGAAAAACTAACGTATTTTCGTCCTTGTATCGTATCGTATCGACATAAATATAATATTAAGTGTAGTACGTCATCTTAAAATATATAATATTTATACAAGATATACTATAGTAATATAATTAAATTAGGACTATATTACAAAAAAACAAAATTAAAAGTTACACGCTATTCATTCGACCACAATGGCTCAATTGCACAATGCACGACTTGTCTTGCGCACTCTTCCACAATATCCTCATTTTTCAATTTCCTAATTTTGTATATTAGGATATAATTAAAAAGTATACTTAAAATTTTTCTATCTAAATGGATAGTAAAAATATTTTCTCACAATAAAATGATTAGTATTTATTAAATTTGAGTAAGGTGTACAATGTGTAACACTCAAGCCACAACACTAAGATACTTATTTTAGTACACTCAAAACACGAACTTGCAGTCACAAGATGTGTTTGTAAATTAATTAATATTTCGTAATTACACTCAAATGTAAAATGCTCTTACATGAAAATTGGATATGTAATGCTCAAATTTTTAAAAAAAAAAAAAAGCGATCGGGTCGGACCGAACCGAGACAAAATGGAGTGTGAATGGTCCAGTCCAAGCGGTTCTAGAACAGGTAACCGAACGGAACCGTTACTTTAAAATTTAATGGGCTTTGAGCGGTTTCGGATCGGTCCGGGTAAAGACCGCCCGTTGACATCCCTACTTGCAGTCATCGAAGCCTTTTTGGCTGCAGCCGCGGTTGATGAGGCAGGAGTAGTTTTTGCAGGTGTAGACCGTCCAGACGACGGAGGAGTCTGCGGGGGTGGACCAAGAGGCTGCCGGGGAGAGGGCGGGGCTCGGGGGGGTTTTGGGGGCGGCAGCGGCAGCGGGGGAGGGGCTCGCACCCCTTGAGAAGGAGTTTCTGGGAGAGGAGCTCGTCGTCTGGGCAGGAGCCGTTGACTTTGTAGGACATGTAGCGGCGGAGGTCGGATTGGAAGAGGGTGCACGAGCTGCCGACGGATGGGAGGATCTCGTCGGAGTCGAAGTTGCGATTGAAACCTAAAGGGAGCTTCTGTGGGGATGTGAAGGCGAGACCGGAACTCGGACGGGAGGTCTAGGGTTTTGGATTTCGAGTTATCGTCGTAGGTGGTTTGTATCTGAGGGTTGAGAGAGCAAGAAGAAGAGTATAAAGTTGTGGAGATGAACAATGTGAGAAGATTTGATTAGAGTAGGAGGAGAAGAAAGAAGAGGATATTGCAAGAGAATTCCATTGTGGTTTGGGGTTGATTTGTTTTGGATCTCTAAAAAGAGTTGCAGATATTAGAGATGAGAGTTAGGGTTAATTTAATATTAGAATGTTAGTTTAAATAATAGAAGTCAGTGTATGGCAGCTTCAATTATAATATTAGTTTGTTTATAGCAATATCGAGCTCCGGATAAAATATGCATGGGAGTGGGTACTGACTGGATAGTGAGAAATAAGTCTAGTGGTGAGGACCAACTAAGACCAGATTTAGTTTCATGTTTAGGACTATTCTAGTTCTAGTAATAAGACAGAGTTTGATGCTTTGACCCATCAAGTATCAATTTACATGCGGTTGAGGAATATTGGACACTGAATTGTAATTTGAAACTTTTTTCTATTATTTTTCATTGTATTTCATTAACTAACACATGTAATATGTATCAGCTTGAATATTTATACATATAAGGAGAGAACCACTTTTATCATGAGAATCAGAAAATGATAAATTCGTTGTAAAAGTTAATGAATCCGTTGGAAAAGTTACTAAATCCAAAAAAATAAAAATTTCACCCCTTATAGGATTCGGACCTAGGTGAATTTTTTTTATTTTTTGGATTCATTAACTTTCACAACGAATTCATTTTATTCAGAACGAATTTCATAGTTCTTCACATTAAAAATGAATCTTATTTTAACCTAATACAATATCTCTCTCTCTCTCTATATATATATATTGTATAGCTATTATTTTCTATATAATTTCTAAATAAAGAAAATCAAGGTGCTATCTATATAGACATATGTTTTTTAGTTCATGAGAACCTACAGCTACTAGTGGTAAAGTTAAAACTAGATGTGACGTGCTAAAATCTATAGAAGCTTTAGCAGAATATATCATCTATGACCTTTAACCTCAAGAAACCAACTCTACTATTAGATCATGCCAAAGGAACACATATGGATCGTTTAAATTAAAAGTAAAAGGATATTGACATATGATAAGTAATATGATTGATATAATATAAGATGAAACATAATTAAACAATAAAAGCGTCCAAATCTGTGTACGTGTGTTGACCTAGTGATATAGTGGTTAATGCCCGAGGCCAAATGGTTCGGGTTCGAGTTCACCGTGACACGACTTTTAAATTATGTATTAAATTGACCAAAAAAAAGAAGCGTCCAAATCCTTTGGATCTTGAATGTGAAACAGTGTATATCTCATAGTTATATAAGATTATATTATCTTGAGAACTCTTTAGCGAGTGCGGATAGAGATTCCAACCTTCAAACGATTGGTAGTATTAATGATGAGTAGTCCATTGTGCCCTTAGAGACAACTTAAAATGGCATGAGATTATATTCATTTCTCATCGGGATTGAATCAAATAAAAGTCAATCTTAAAATATAAATGGTTATTGGTGTATAATTACACAAACTTTGAGCTTATTTTGATTTTTCTCAAGAACTTCAAAAATTATCATAAAATACATAAATTAATCACTTTAGTGATTTTACCACGATTTCAAATTCAAACCAAATTAAATCTGATTTGACATCTCAAAAATTTACTATAGACAAAACGGTCAGTGATATAAACGACATTATGATAATTTTTAAAGTTCGTGGAAAAACCAAAATAGGCCCAAAGTTGGTGTATATATGCACCAATAACCCAAATATAAATTATGAATAATTTTCAATCTTTTGACGGTGAAGATCTACGATGAATTTATCACTAGACCGTATGAATTCATGGTCGTGAAACCGAACCCTGTGGAAGGTAAATTTTTTTTAAATTTATTATTTTCATAGCGAATTCATCATATTTCAATATTTTATTGTTTGGAAGTCAATTCTATTTTCTTTCTCACTTGTTCAAAGCTTTGCTTCATATGTATAATTGATCTTATTTGCGTGGTTATTTATTCCGTCTTCTTTTTTTTCGTAGATCTATTTCAAGTTCTTATTTTTTTTTCAAAAAATTCTATCAAATTTTCATTTATATGGTATGCGATCCTCTTGGAATCTGATAGTCTATGTCAGTTTCGATCTTCTGAATTATCGGATGCATACTGACTGAAAACTTGATTCGTTTTGCTGGCACTATCCTAGACTGTTTATTTGCTTTCTTGATTTTGCAAATAGACAAAATATGATAACGATAATTTATCTTCACTAATTATATCCTTTAATTCTCTGCAAGTCCTCTGTGATGTGTAATTACTTCTTTGCACTATCCATTACCCACTTTTTTTTTTTTTTTTTATATCTGTGATGTGCGTGGGTAAATGCAATAGGAACACAAACAGTAAATCACACTTGAAAACCGGTGTGACGTCTCAAACCCATAGGCGTTTGGTGGGGTTCCATCTACCCATCTTAACCATTACTTTACTGGCCGCTAGCTAGCTTCTTCATTATCATGTTTTCCAGAAAATGTTTTAATTTGTTACTTTGCAATGTTAGTTTGGTGGAAATGTATTTATTTTATGGATAAGTTCTATGGACTGGAACACAACATCCTTACATATTATATCCTTCATATACATCATGTTATAACACGTGTATTGTATAATATTATAATTTTAAACTTTTAATTTGTAACAGAGATGTGAGAAAATTCAATTGGAGACTGGAGAGTGCCTCCCGTTGCATTCCGTTAAGGGCACCAAAATACATCAATTTTGAGTATATTTTGATTTTTCCATGAACTTTAAAAATTATTACAAAATACGTAAATTTAATCACTTTAGTGATTTTACCACAATTTTAAATTCAGACCAAATTAGATCTAGCTTGACATCTAAGAAATTTACTATAGACAAAACACTGATGATATAAACAACATCACAAAAGAGGATATAAAACATCGTCGTTCAATCAAAATAAATTTGATTTTTTTTATTTCTAGGTTTCATCGCGTCAACCCTCGTTATAAAAATCAAGTCTTCTCGTTTGTTTTATCGTCTGGTTGCAATTGGGATCAAAGCAATCGATATCCTCTCTCTACGATGTCGTTTATATCGCTAACCGTTTTGTCTATGATAAACTTTTGAGATGTCAAATCACATTTAATTTAGTTTAAATTTGAAATCGTAGTAAAATCACTAAAGTGATTAAGTTTGTGTATTTGTGACAATTTTTAATGTTCGTGGAAAAAATCAAAATGAGTCCAAAGTTAGTATATTTATGCATCAATAACCCTTCCCTTAATAATGTTTTCCCTCTGTTTGCCTCCTAGCTGGCTTGGCAACTCTGTTATAAGCGTACATAATAATTTGTCTTGATGGTATTCTGTCACACATACTTATGCATTTCGGAATATACAGAAAAATTTAAATGTTAAGTAAAAATGTTGAGGGCAAGTCGATTATGTGAAAATTAGGACAGCCAGCGGTTAAGGTGGGTTGCATTCGGAATAGGTTCAAACCCAGAAAATTTAAATGTTGGTTTACTGTCTGTGTGGTAAAAATGTTGAGGGCAAGTCGATTTTGTGATCAAAAAAAATAAAAATAATGAAGTTCATGTAATAACCCAATTGAAAATGCGTCATACATTGGGGATTTATTGACTATTTTTCCTATTAAAAAAGGCTTTAAACATTACATAAATGAAAAGAATTTTAAAATTTGTAGACTTGATCTGATCGTGTTTGTATTTAAAATTCGAATAATGTTATAACTCTTATATTACCTGAGATCTTCACTAGTTAGGGATACTTGTGAATGAAGCTATGGAATTGAATCATTTTTATATTCGTGGTGTGGAATATTATGTACAAACGTCTTGCCTTTGAAGTTGACTGGCCAAGTCTTACTTAGGAATTAATAATATCTAAGTACAGTGATCGAGAATTTTTACAGTCTTGACTTCGAAGTTGACTGACCAAGTCTTATTTAGAAATTAATACTCCGCCCGTTCACCTAACACGTTCATTTAATTTTATTTTGGTCCGTCCATAAAAAATATTCATTTTTTTTTAGAAACATCAACTCATATTCTTATCTTAAACCTATCCATTTATTTATAAAAAAATCAATCATATATAATCCACATTTTTACACCTACTATCCATTAATATATTCATTTATTATCCTCATAACCCACCTTTTTACATCAACTTATTTTACACTTATTATAATTTATTAAAACTCATTTCACCAAAATCAAGGAACGATTTTGATAAAAAGTAAATGATATTTTTTTTTAAATATAAATAATACTTTTTTTAAAAATAAATTATACTTTTGTCTGTCCGTACTTGATGGATGGATGTACATGAGTTCTTGTGATATTACTATTGTAAAGTGTATGTATTTATAAATTTTAATATAAAATATCCTTATTTTAAATTCTACGAATAACTAGTAATTTAATATACATTTAAATTTTATTTATTTAAATACAAAATAAGATATTTTTTACATCTAAAATTATTCAAAAATATGAAAATATAACTATTTCTAATATATATTATTTGAATTCATAATTTTTACTCATGTTGCACGTACTATTTAGCTAATATATGTTCCTATATAGGTCAGCTCTTGATAAATCTGTCTGCCTTGATATGAAAGATTTATAAAGCGATAAAGAACACGAGAGTTTTAACGTGGTTCGATCAAGAGAAAGATCTCGTCACGAGGTGATGGTCCTCAAGATGTTCACTATAATCGTATTACAATGAGTATCTCAAAGAGCTCTAGTATTGATAATTTGCTAACCCTTTACCTTCAATCTAACTCCTATTTATACATAAGCGTAAACCTTATCACGAATCCCTTGATTGGCGGGCTCATGATCCTCCTATAAGCGACCATGATCTCCACCATAGCGCCCATGATTTCCACCGTTACCTCATTATCGTGTCCTTGACTCCGCTTTAATTAGGGTTTGGGGGTCATCGTTCGGGCGTAACCGAGTAAGGCAACATTAGGTTAGGCCCAGCTCGTTTGAGCTCGCTATTGGGCACGAGAGGTTGGACCATATCTATCATAGCCACGAAAAGTCGAGGAATAGCCTTGCTTGCCGGTGAAGCGGAGAATGTGCTTTGCCGAGGCGGGATGTTGTCATTTGAAATTTTCGTTGAAGGTTCTTGTCTCTTCTTGCACAAGCGAATTATGACTGAATCTTGTATAGGTTTTACCGAGGTTTGATTTGGGTGGTTGTTTCAAAAGCGAGTGCGACTGTATGGTCTGCTTTTTTTGGAGGGCGTCGAGGTCAGGACTGAAATACTCTGTGGTATGAGGACATGGGCGTGGTCCAGATGTCCGAGCTCGATGTAATCATTACGTGATCGGGCGGTGCATCTTCCATAGAGTACGTCATACGCGCCAGGCGGTAGTTGGGTGCTTCGAACAGCGTGCGCGCGTCGATCACACATCAAATCGTAGATAGGCACGTGTGATAAACGAAACGGCAGATTTTAGGCGCCATTTATCCTATAAATAGGTCCAAAAGTGGCAATTGTTCACTTTCTTCTTCGACGTTTTATTCCAGAGAGCATACCCTTAGAAATTCTCAATTCCTCTTTCAAACTTTGTTGAAGAAATCGGAAATCTCGCTCCAGAAAAAGTAAGTATGTATTCTTCATCTTCTCATTCCTCTTCTCGTTCTGATAACTCTGGTTCGGTTTCGGGTTCTGGCCGTCCAGATTCCGATGTAAGGGATTATATATGCCACAACCGCCTAGGTAAATCTATATGACTTAGTTCTAGGGTTTCACCGGTGTCTTGGTATGGGATGGCATCGAGATTGGTGCGGCGAGATCAACTTTAACGACGGAGGAGCTCTTGGTGGTTATGAGAAATACCACATCCCGGAGGATGCATGGTGGTGCTGCCGAAACCCAATGATAGGCGATGGCCCTCAGGAGGGTTTATTACCATTTTGTAGATAGTTTAATAGTGGGCTTAGATTTCCTTTTGCCTATTTTCCTTAGCTTTCAACAAGATTTTCGGATCCCCATATGCCAAGTGACCTCCAATTCTATTAGGTCGGTGGTTGGGCTAAGGGCTTTGTTATGGCATAGGCGAGGAGTTTTCTTCGAAGTCTTGATGCGTTTTTAGCATCAAGTCTATGGGAGGAGTGTATTATCACCTCGTCTGAAGTTTAAAATAGCTTCCCATCGAAGGTATACCAGCTGGCAAAATAGATACTTCTTTCTCTGGGTGAGGGTATCCGAGGTATGAGTGGGGCCTCGGGGCGATGAAGGGCGTGAAAATTAATCCCCGGGCCCTATGGAAGCTGTTGAGCGATATGGGTGAGATCCTATCGATCAATTATACCGAGGATGACTTGAACAATCTTTGGGTGAGTGTTTATAGGTCGAAGCTCGATGTCGTGGTGCGATTTGGGTGAGGCAACCTTCTTATCTTTATTTCCCCGTCGATTTCGTTGTGCTAACGAAATTCTCATTTTGTATCGATGAAGATTGACCTACCGGAGAAGTCGATATATCGAGCTCGCCGCATACCGCACCATCGATCGAAGGGAGCTCGCGAGGAAGAAGGCGGCGGCGAGTCCACCCAGCCGTGGTGGTGGGCGTCTGAGGACTTAATGATGGTCCTCGGGCAACCTCGGGCCCGACAGCGGAGATCGAGGTCCATGGCGAGACTACGCCCGGTGCGGCTTCCAAGACTCCTTTATCCTTCCCAAAGGTATAAGTCGCTACTCTTCTCCTTGTAAGTTTGTTGTTACGTGTTGCTAATTGTTCCATATTCAGGATGCGGCCTCGATGGCAGGTGAGATGCACCGCATGGCCGGTCTTGTTGTTGAGGCGCCCGTCACGAGGCCATGGAGAGAAGACCGCTGCAGACACTCGAGGGCAGCTGCTAAAGCGCGTTGGATCTTTGCCAGGCGGACGCCGAACTTGCAATGACGAACCGAAGTGGCAGAAGGCGGCCGAGGCGCCCAGAAGAAGGACCGGCCTTGCGGTGGCCCGTGCCGAAGTGGAGCGCTGGGGAGGAGGCTGTTGATCACTAATATTCCTACCAAATAAATGATAGTAAAAACAGCAAGTATATATATCGTATCCACAGGGACTGCGACTCGAGAACACAACAAGTAATTAACACAGAATCTTTATTATTATCCAGACAACAAAATATCAAGAGAATATAATAAAACTAGACTCGAAAATAAAGATAGAATAAAACTCGGATATAAAAGGCGATCTTAGGGATGTACTTAACCTAACCAAATTCACACAATTTACCTATTAATCATTCACCAATTTAATCCACATTCATATGAAGGATCACTAATGTAACTATAGTTTCGCCAGACAGCCTATAGTAGTAGGTTAGCCTAAACTCTATCTCCGTCGGGTCTCGAGAAGTAAGCTAATTACCAAAAGCACACAAAGATTTAACCTCCTCTGTTCACCTATCTCCGTCGGTCTCAAGGTAAAAGCGTATTATGAATTCAAGATATCGATTATGCAATTAATTCCAGAGACATTAATCACATAACTAGCATGCATAGATATTGATCAGATACCAACACATGAGAATTAAAGCCAAGATTTATAAATCATGAAGGGACGGCAAAACAGTATCAACAGATAAATTATACGAATCTAGTCAGACATACAAACCCCAGGATCAATACGGAATTTAGCTACGCATAATTAAATTACTAAAGCAATAAATAAATAAGAATAACATAAACTGAATATAAAAATAAAACCGTAGGAATCCACGAAGAACAATTGTAGTGACTTGACTCCGAAAGAAAATCTGAACTAGAAATTAAACTAAAAACGAAATTGAAATTAAAATACTAAACTAAACTAAATTATCTAAAGGTAATACGTGAAAGGCAAAGTAAAACTAATGAATGTGTTCTGTACTAAAATCAAATCTCCTCTCGTGAATTCTAATGTAAAAAAAACTCTTGTCAATTGAAAAGCTGAAGCCTAATGCGTGTAATGTGCGCCGCCTCCAATGTGTGCGTGAATAGCATATATATACACATATATGCAGCCCTACACCTCGCGATGCGCGCTAAAAAAGCTTCTCTCGCGAAGGAGTCTCGCGAACAGCTCCAAAAACGCTGCCAATCTGCTCTTCCTCGCGACCCGGCTTCACGACCAAAGGTCGCGAGCTCGGCTCGCGAGGCGTAATCCCCTGCGCGCGCGACTTCGTTGTTTCGCTCCGTTCTCTCTCGTCCGGACTCCGAATTACGATCCGTTTGCTCCTACGGACTCCTATCGAGATGCTCTTTAACATAGTACACTTTGAACATCCATATTTTTCAAATCCATTATCTCATATTCAACGGCATTTTCAAGCGATTCTTGCCCGTATGAGCTCGCATGATTGGGCTATTGATTCCTCTCTATCGTGATCCACCTTTTGACATCAAAACCTGTGCTAAAATGACATGAAAACACACGGCATAATATCTTCCAAGGTAAACATAAATATATCAAAAGACACTCAAAAGATCACTTATCAATTAGAAAGCGAAGCGAATATAGCCATAAAAAGCAGTAAAATGTGGCTTATCAACTCCCCCAAACTTAACCTTTTGTTTGTCCTCAAACAAATTAAAACAAAAGAGAGAGACACTCAACAATAGGTAAAGAGTCGAATGACAAAAACAATAAGTCTCATAGCAATGAGCAACAAAAGATTCAATCAAATGAATCAAATCACAACATCTTTCGTTAAACTCCACATATCACAATCATTATAAGCACAAGCCTTCTCAAACTTGAATCCTCACAACATGGATGTATATATAAGAAATCTCAAACACTCAAGTGTATCAAAGAGGATGTGTATGCTCTCAAAGTTCAAAAATACATGGAATCTACCATGAGTTTGCAAATCGTCTAATTCTCCATTGCTCAAATATGTGCTCAAGAACTAAGATCAAAAAGGTCTTATAATAGGTTATAATGTAGGCTCTTTGGTAAGGTAGGATATATTTAGGTTAAGTGACTCATAATCCCATAATGACAAACACCATAAGTATCATAAGACACAATTCCCAAACTTTCACAATTAATTTCAAATCTCTACACCAAAAAGTCATTTTTCTATTAAGAACCTCACACTTATCATATAAGTGATATACTCATCTCAAAGCACTAGCTACTTACCCATTTATGTTCTCTTCACACACTTGTGTCATTTTTTTTTTTTTTTTATTTGAACTTATATGGGTAAGCAACTATTTTTAATAAATCACTTTCTCATCATCTATTTTCTTTCCTTCTTTTCTCAACCCTCAATTTCAAGCAACCAAAAATCACACTAACAACATAACTGACCCACGGCTATATGAAAGAATTAGGTAGGCTCAAGCGGGCTCATCAAAGGATAATAAATGAGCAGGTTAGTGTTTGGATAGTGTATAGGTTAAGAAAAGAATGCCTAATATCATCTCATAATTCTTAAGCACATCAATGCAACCTCGAAAAGAACGAGCAAGTTCTAGAAACACATGCTATTTCAAACTATTCACATGAAAGAAACAAGGCGAAAAGATATGACAACAAAAGCTCAAGTCTCATGTGTTTCAAAAGTGTGATCAAGTTCTCAAAGGCTCAATACTCACAACAATCATAACATGCTTCGTCTCACAAAATCAAGCGCAATAGATTTTCTAATAAAACAATTCTCATCATCGGTGTCGTCATTCAACTCAACCCACAAAAAGCAGACACCAAACCCAAACACGAAAAACAAAACAGAAACAAGCGAAAGAAAACAAAAACGAAAACAAAACAAAACAAAAGAAAACATTGGGTTACCTCCCAACAAGTGCTAAATTTAAATGTCTTTAGCTAGACCCATACTAACCTCGATCAATCAGGCGATTTGGCAGCAGACTTCTTTCCAAATCTGTGCTTGCCTCTATATTTTGCATTGACCGCATACCACCACTGAGTGTGGAAGTGGCCTCCCCCAAACTTGAACAAGTCACTCGGAGTTCCATGCCGAGTCCATCTCTTCTTCCTAGCACCATTGTCAATGGCGGTTGACATCCAAGCTCGAGATTTGGCTAGGCGCCACGGTGGTGATTGCGACACTCTTTCGCCTCGGATTATCGTGTTGCTTGATGGAGTCATAGATTGAAATTTTAACTCCTCATCGTTGACACGAAATGTCAAATCGCCTTCCTGCGCATCAATTAAAGCACGACCGGTTGCTAGAAAAGGCCGGCCCAAGATTAGTGGTTGATGTTTAAATTCGGGAATATCAGAATAACAAAATCGGCGGGAAAAACAAAATCCGAATCCTTACCAACACATCTTCAACTATGCCCTTAGGATATGCAACCGACACATCACCATCATTAATAAATTGAGGTCTTCTTGATTTGCCCACTCAAGCGATTGAACACATTTAACGGCATCGATTTATGCTCGCCCCGGATCGCATAGAACATTAGGGAAGGTGCGCCCGGCGATCTCGCACTCAAAGTGAAACTCCCGGTCCTTTTGCTTTGCGGCAACTTTCTCGCAAGATAGCATCGCATTCTTCTTGAGAGGTTGATCTTGTCAAATTTCCCAACTTTTCTTATTCGCCAATGCATCCTTGAGAAATTTGGCGTATCAGGGCATATTCAAGCGCATCAAAAGAGGAAGATTAATGTTCACTTTCGGAAAATCTCTTTGAAGCGGCGACTTCTCATCATATTTCGTTTTCCTAAAACGCTCGGGAAAGCGGGTCATGAAGCTTTGGCAAGACGTCGATCATTCGCGACTTTGGTTCGCGCATTTTCCTCTCTTTCTTCGCCTCGCAAACGCCCTCTTCCTTCTTCTCAGGCGCCGCCCGCCTTCGCGTTAGGAGTCGCAAACTTCCTCGCGATGGCTTGTCGCGAGGCCTTCTCGTCGCTGTTCGCGAATTTACCTCGCGAGTCTTTCTCTCTGGACTCCCTCGCGACGAGCTCCCCGCCTTCGTGACCTCTTGTCGCGATGATTCATCGCGAGGTAATGGCGCGACGCACTCCGTCTTTGTTCGCGACCGGGATCGCGATCCTTCCTCGCGATTTACTCGCGAGGCGAGAATTGGCTCCCTCGTATGATCCTCTTGGTCCTTTGGCACTCGGATGATTTTCATATAAGCTCCACTCCTCAAATAAATCGCATTATACCGATTCGGAGACATATGATTCTTAGGATTACATTCCAAGATTGCTTGAGAATTGCCCTTGCCTATGCATTCCGGCTCTCATTGCCATCCGCCCACTGGTTCTCCAACATCTTTACTTGTTTTCCAAGGGCTATCACCGTATTGTTGATGGCGTTGACCGTGCTCTCCGGGCGTTCATCCTATTCCCAAGCTCTTTGGATCTGAATATTCACACGAGTCACCATTTGTTGGTGACTCGTTGCTATCTAGCCGATTGCTCGCCAACAATTGTTGCATCATATCCTCAATGCTCGGCTTCGGGCTCCACAATCATTCCATTATTAACAAAGAAACCGGTGGTAATTGCCGAGCATTCCGCGCGTTAGCATAGGAAAAATTGGGATGATTCCTATTGTTGGGATGATAGGGCGGATTCCCACTCTGATTCCCCTGGCCATTACTCTTTTGGTTCAAAAATTGAACCTCCTCGATATTCTGCGCCATGGCCACAGTCATCTGCCCTTTCCTCTCGGCCCGTACTCATACGCAAAGATGTAAATTTCTCCAATAAATCATCATACTTGTCATCCAACTCTCTGAGCCCACTCTTCCGATCGTTTGTCTTTCCATCGACCATCGATAAGCGTTGGATGCCATTTCTCAATTATTCTTAACGCCGTCTATTCCACGATTGAGCGGGCATCATCCGGTGACGATCAACAATGCTCCGGGTGTTAGCATTGAGTCCACTATAAAATTGTGTCACTTGCTGCTCAGGTGAAAACCCATGCTGTGGACACTTGCGGAGCAGGTTTCTGAATCGCTCCCAGGCCTCGAACAATGACTCATCTCCCAACCGTGAAAATGAGATCTCGCAATGATCTTCCGAGCCTGGCGGTGGAAAATATTTACGTAAATTTTTCACAGGCATGTTCCCACGTGATAATCCTCGATCTATCCAAGCTCTTGAACCAGTCTTTCGCTTGACTCCTCAGCGAAAATCCGAACATCCGCATCCGGATGGTATCAGCCGGCACTCCGTTCTGTTTGATAGTATCGCATATATCCAAGAACGCTTCCAAGTGAGCATTGGGGTCTTGGTGACCCTCCCCAAACCGCTAACTTGTATCATCTTGATGAGGCGTGCTTTAACTCAAAATTATTGGCATTGACGTTCGCCCCCACCTCCACCTGGGCGATCCGTGGGTGGCTGCGCATACGTGGTTGGCGATAAGGGTGTGCTCGACCACCCATCCGCCCATCGATTATTCAACGCCGATTGACGTTGCATTCGCTAACATCTCTCCATTTCGCCATCCGATCGTGCCTCGCTTATCCGCCATTGTGCATTGTCTACTTTCTCGCTCTCTTATGTGATCTTTCAATCTCAAGATCCAAGGGAATAATTTCTTTCCTTTGGGATCTTGTAATCATGCACTGCACTGAGAGATAAAAATAAAATCAGATCTGAGAAGCAACACAGAAATAATAAGATCTTTTTATTTTCTATTTTAATTTTTTTTTTAAGCGCTTTGAATTAATAACTACAATCCATAAAATTATCACTATGATCTAAGCAGGTCCCGACAGCGGCCAAAATTTGATCACTAATATTCCTACCAAATAAATGATAGTAAAAGCAAGAAGTATATATATCGTATCCATGTGGGCTGCGACTGAGAACACAAAGAAGTAATTAACACGGAATCTTTATTATTATCCAGACAACAAAATATCAAGAGAGAATATAATAAAACTAGACTCGAAAATAAAGATAGGAATAAAACTCAGATATAAAAGATCGATCCTGGGATGTACTTAACCTAACCAAATTCACACAATTTACCTATTAACTGCTCACCAATTTAATCCACATTCATATGAAGGATCACTAATGTAACTATAGTTTCCGCCAGAGACGACCTATAGTAGTAGGTTAGCCTAAACTCATCTCAAGTCGGTCTCAAGAGAAGTAAGCTAATTACCAAAAGCACACAAAGATTTAACCTCCTACAGTTCACCTATCTCCGTCGGGTCTCAAGGTAAAAACTGTATTATGAATTCAAGATATCGATTATGCAATTAATTCCGCAGAGACATTAATCACATAACTAGCATGCATAGATATTGATCAGATACCAACACATGAGAATTAAAGCCAAGATTTATAAATCGTGAAGGGACGGCAAAGCAAGATCAACAGATAAATTATCTGAATCTAGTCGAGACATACAAACCCCGGGATCAATACGAATTTAGCTACGATAATTAAATTACTAAAGCAATAAATAAATAAGAATAACATAAACCGAATATAAAAATAAAACCGTAGGAATCCACGAAGAACAATTGTAGTGACTTGACTCAGAAAGAAAATCGAACTAGAAATTAAACTAAAAACGAAATTGAAATTAAAATACTAAACTAAACTAAATTATCTAAAGGTAATACGTGAAAGGCAAAGTAAAACTAATGAATGTGTTCGTACTAAAATCAAATCTCCTCTCGTGAATTCTAATGTAAAAAACTCTTGTCAATTGAAAAGTCGAAACCTAACGTGTAATGTGCGCCGCCTCAATGTGTGCGTGAATAGCATATATATATACATATGCAGCCCTACACCTCGCGATGCGCGCGCTAAAAGCTTCTCTCATGAAGAGTCTCGCGAACAGCTCCAAAACGCTGCCAATCTGCTCTTCCTCGCGACCCAAACATCACGACCAAAGGTCGCGAGCTCGGCTCGCGAGGCGTAATCTCTTGCGACTTCGTTGTTTCGCTCCGTTCTCTCGTCCGGACTCCAATTACGATCCGCTTGCGCCACGGACTCCTATCGAGATGCTCTTTAACATAGTACACTTTGAACATCCATATTTTTCAAATCCATTATCTCATATTCAACGGCATTTTCAAGCGATTCTTCTTCGCATGAGCTCGCGGTGGGCTATTGATTCCTCTCTATCGTGATCCACCTTTTGACATCAAAACCTGTGCTAAAATGACATGAAAACACACGGCATAATATCTTCCAAGGTAAACATAAATATATCAAAAGACATTCAAAAGATCACTTATCAATTAGAAACGAAGCGAATATAGCCGTAAAAAACAGTAAAATGTGGCTTATCACTTGTCGGCGGAGGAAGGCGGCTTGTGAGACAAGCGCCTTCTTGGCGAGGCAAGGACCTATCTTGAGGGCCTTCGCCGGAGCTTATCGAGTCGGAGAGTTTTCCTCCTTCATCTCCGACTGGCGGTTGTGATGAGGCGGGTGATATGTGCCAGCACAGAAGTTGGCGAGAGACTTGATTTTGACAAGGCCCAAGACGGTTGGGTTGAGGTCGAACCTCGAGAGGTATGCATGAATTATGCTCGCATAATCGCTGGGCGACCTCCTTCCCCGTGGTGGATACCTGGCATCTTCGCCTCACTCCTCGACGGCGGAGGCTGTAACTTCGGTCTGAGGAAGATGAAGGCGTGGAGCAAGCATTCCTTGTCGAGTTGAGGGCAAACCGAGGCGGAGGACCGAGCTCGGACATCCCTTCCGAGATCGGCAACCCTTGGAGGAAAGCAAAGAGCAGCGCAGCAGAGGAGGTCGGAGAGTCCGTGATGAGCACGAGGTCGGTGGACCTAATGTAATAGGCCGATTTGCGGGGTCGATAGGACTCTTGTGTTGTACAAACTTTCATTTTGAATAATAGACATATCTTGTTAAAATGCCTTATGTGTTGTCTTATTTCTAGCATTCCTCATCTCAATACTTGGACTCGATCATGAGTTACTAACAAAGCCGAAAGAAGTCCAGGGTGCTCTAGCGAGAAGGATGAAGAGGTGGCCTTGGAGAGTCGGTCGCCGAAATGACTCGTGTTCAGCCGGCATGGATGTCGGCATCGGCATCGTTAACCGAAACAAAAGTTGCATGAGGTCGCGAAATGATCCGCCTTCTTGCGAGAATGAGGCTTTAAAGTTAAGGATTACACAACTCGAAGTTCGGTGATTCATCCGCAGATGTGATCCAAGGACGATCGATGCAATGCGAGGGCGACTGGTGACAACAGAGGTGGCTCGGATCTCGGAAGAGCATGCGAGTATGAGAAGGTAATCCGCGGTTGGTGGAACTACCATATCTGAAGCCGACGATCGAGTTCGAGCTTGTTGGCGGGCATGGTGCGAGGATGAGGAGGGCAAATAGCGAAGTTTAAAGACTACCTCGACTCTATCACAAGTACATGCGGATGTACGAGATCGTTATAAGCAACGCATGCCCCAGATCCGCGGTAGCGTCTGACGCGCCGCCGGTCTCATAATTGAAGAGCACGAAGAGGAGGACGGCTACGCCGATCACGCCCAGTGCTCCGTCTAATGGGTCCACTCGAAGAGGCGCTTAGAGGGACGGCTTCGACGGTCGGAGGCGAGGGCGCGGGCGGCGGTCGAGGTGGAAGGCGGCGATTCGGGGGCGAGGCATGGTCCCGCCCGGCGTCGAGCTCACGGGTCGAGGTGTGGCCTCAGTGCAGGATCGCATCCCCGAGCCGGAATCCGCCGCGTCGGGTCGACCGCACCGGTGCAGCCGGTGGTGCCGTCCTCATAGATTGGGTGGAGGCACCGAGTTCATTCCGGTATTCATCGATCGACTGGGATTTTGTTCAAAACTATCTCGGCCGGTGAGTCTCGGCGAGCAGAGGCAGGAAGCCCGAATGATTGTATATAGTGCGGGGACTTTGTATGAGGTATAAATGTATTTAGACTCGTTTGAAGTGTCGTTTTCCTCTTGAGAGGTATAAACATAGCTTAGGACTTCTTTGGTCGTAAATGTATTTATCTTCAGATCTGACATAATTTGGTGAGATCCAATCGGATGTCTTTTACATGTAGATTTTCAATTTAATGAGTAATCAGATGTGTGCATGTAGACTTCTAAATTAATGAGTAGTGCATGCGTTGCCGAGACGTTCAATTTAATGAGTAATCTACGAGTGCGGGCGCGCTTAGTGAGTACCTACTTAGTGGGTTATTTATCTTCGTGAGGCGCCCTCGTGAAGGTTTAAATGCGGTATATCGAATAGATGTTCGCATATCAATAAAATGAAATACTCATTAGAAAATAAATATTTTATTCAACAAGTGTATAACATCGCACTGGCAAAGCAAGTAAGGAGACTAACATAAGGTCGATCTGAAATCGAAGCTATGTAAAGTACCTCCTTAAATGAGAAATATGCCGAGTTCGGGGATAGCGCACAGGATAAGTGAGATAGTTTGTAGCCCTCTGCCGAGGTCCTCGTGAACGCGGTATGAGCCTTCCCATGTCGGATCCAACTTGTTAAGGCGTTCGGCTCTGCGGCTTCATTATTTCGTAGGGCGAGGTCGCCTACTTGCGGTCGCGGAGGCTCGACCCTTTTGTTGTAATACCGTGCGACTGGCCCTTGTACTTAGCGTTTATGAAGCAAGTTCGCGTTTTTCTTCGAGGGCATCAAGGTTGGTCCGCGGTCGTCCTCGTTCCCATCCGGGTCAAAGTGAAGAGTGCGTGGGCTCGATGCGCCAATTCGGCGGTATGATGACCTCGATTCCATAGACCAGTGAAAGGTGTTTCTCCGTCGCGGTTCGAGGTGTCGATTACAGGACGAGAGGACTTGGGAAGGTTTTCACCAATCGCCTTTAGCTCGGCTCAGCCTCTTCTTTAATCCTTGTATAATCGTGCGGTTCGTCACCTCGGTCCCGACCATTGGCTTGCGGGTGTGCGACCGAGGTGAAGCGTTGGTCGATCCGGAGCTCTTCGCACCACCTTGAAATTTTATCGACTAACCGGTGCCATTATCCAAGACCGAATGTGCGGTATGCAAGCGGCGGACTATATTCTTCCACACGAAGTCGAATCCTTTTGCTCGTGAGGTTCGACGGTGGCTCGGCTTGACCCATTTTGTGAAGTAGTCTATGGCAACGACTAAATATCGGCCGACACGGTGCTCGGTCGAACAGACCAACGATGTCGATCCCCATTGCATGAAAGGCCATGGCTCTCGCAGTCGCTTCGGATCGGTCAGGGTAGCTTCGACCGTGGAGTGGTCGCGCCGGACACTTTTGACGAGTTCGGTGAATCTTGAATAAGGGTGGGCCAATAATATCCCGACCTCAACGTCTTCTTTGAAAGAGCCGGTGAGCCGATGTGGCTTCCGCAAGATCCTCGTGAATCTCATTAAGCACGTGAGTCGGCTTCTTCCGCCCAAGGCACCTCGGGAGGGTTGAAGGTAAGACTTGGGTAGAGAGCCCTCATACATAAGATACTCGATTTCACCATCATCTTTTGGCCTCAAGTCGATCCCGAGGTAGTGTGCCAACTTCGGTATGCTTTTAGGGGCGTCGTCCGGTTTGGTTCGACCTCGAGATAACTTGACGTGGGCGCCTCAATGCTTCGGAATGAACTTTCTCTTGGCGGATTTGCCGATGGCGAAGCCAATTTACTAAGGATGTCGGCTCGGCTGTTTTCCCTCGTGGATTTGATTAATCATGAAGTATCCGAATGAGGCCAAGATCTCTTTGCCTTCTCAAAGTCTTCGCCTCATTCGATCCTCCTTAGCCTCGTATGTGCCTAAGACACGGTTTACCACGACACAGGAATCTCCAAATATCGGACTTTGTCCACTTTCAATTCCTTTGCTAGGCGGAGTCCCGAGATCGGTGCCGTATTCCACTTCGTTGTTGGTGGTCGGGAAGGTAAACCGGAGGCGTATGTTACTTGCTTATACGGGCGAGGGAGGATGCCGCCCGCTACCCGTCTTGCATGAAGCTCCGCCCACATACATGCCAACATCCAACGGGTGATGCAAGGACGGGTTCCTCTGCCGTGAGGCGGGGTGACCTCATTTGGAGGCGACTCGGTGAATTTGACCTCCACCAGAAATGCAAGGGCTGGTCGCTTTTATGGCCGACACGGGGAGTATGAGATGTCGTGCTCGCCGAGCTCCAGTGCCCACTTAGCTATACGTCCAGATGACTCGGTTTTGATAAGACTTATCTTAGAGGTAAGTCCGTTAGTACCTGGACGTAATGAGCTTGAAAGTAAGGCGGGCGTTGCTTGGCGTTCACCAAGGCCGAGCTACCTTCTCGAGGTTGGTGTACCTCGTCTCCGGTCCTTTGAGATCCCGGTGATGAAGTAGATGGGGAGTTGCCGTCCCGTCTCATATCGCACAGGACAACACCGATTGCCTCGTCCAGGGTGGCGGATATAACGATAGAGTTTCACCTTGCTTTGGGGCGGATAGTGTCGGCAGGTCGGCGAGATATTCCTTCACCGCGCCAAGGCGACTTGGTGTTCTTCCGCGGGTGAAATCTGGAGCTCTCCTCGGGATCTTGAAGAAGGAAGGCGCTTCTCGGCTCGAGATAGGAATCACCGAGGCGGCCAGCATCCGGTGAGTTTGTGTATTTCACGGATGGTTCTTGGGACCGCATGTCGACACCGTTTTCACTTTGGTAGGATTGGCTTCGGGCCTTCTTGAGAAACCCAAGATCCCGAAATTTACCCGTCTTCACCACGAATGTGCACTACGGGATTGAGCTTGAGGTTGGCCGACCGAGGGTGAAGAATAGTTTCGAGGTCAACGGCGCAGTTCTCGGCTTTTTGCTTTGACTACTATATCGACATAGACCTCAACAATTTCCCTATGTGATCCTTGAAGATCGCGTCCACCATTCTTTGGTAGGTAGCTCCAGCGTTTTTAGACCGAAGGCATCTTCCCAGGTAAAGACACCAAGTCGATAATGAACGCTTTTTTTGGGCGTCCTCCGGCTCATCGGGACTTGGTGGTATCCTCAGTATAAATCCGAGAAACGAAGATCTCATGCCCACCAATGCTTCCACCTTCTTGTCAATGTCGGGAGGGTACTTGATCCTTTGGGCGTGTTTATCGAGGTCGGTATAGTCGACACACATGCGCCATCCTCCCCGGCTTCGAACTACAACGGATTAGCCATCCAGTTGGGTATTTAACCTCGCATGTGATTTTAGCCTCCTGAGTTGGGTTACCTCGTCTCTTATGACCTGGCCGCGCCGCGGCAAAACTTCTTCTTCTTACGCGAGCGGTTTAGTAGCGGATCGATGTTGAGACGATGAGTTATGAGCTCGGGAGAGACCCAGTCATATCCGATGGAGACCATGCAAATACATCTCTATATTCCCTTAGAAGTCGCATGACACATTGGCGAATATTGGTGAACTGGGTACCAACCTCGACAACTTTGGAAGGGTCGTCGTCAGATAGTGAAGATTCTCGGTCGGATCATCCCGAGGTGGCAACTTCGAGGGTTACTGTAATTGCTAGGCACGAGGTGAGGCCGCATCTTAGGTTGAGACTCGTAGGCATTCTTTAGCGCCGTTTGGTCACCCCGAATGCTTAACACTCCTACGGGGTGGGTATCTTAATGGTGGTGGTACAGGAGCAGACGGCCCGGTTGCATCTGACCAATCTCTTCGAGGATAATATTGTATGGAGGGAGCTCGGACCGGGAAAAATTGAATGGCCTTGTAACCGACACGGGAGCACGCCCCACGGTAACCGGAAGGGTAATGACACCGCCGGGTTGAACCGCCTCTTGGGTAAAGCTCCATAGCTGGGAAGGTGCGGGTGTACTAATTCCTCCGACATCAAGTTTATCGAGCAGCTGAATATGATGCTAACGGAGGCTCCGATGTCAATGTAGACCCGATGTACATTCTTGTTGCCCACCACGGCTTGTATAGTAATGGCGTCTGGTGAGGCATGATCTTGGTATCTTGGGTCGTCTTTGGAGAACACGATGTTCTCTCCATCCCGAGTCGCTTGTTTTCGGCTCCTCGGGGTCGACCTCCGAGCTTCATTTCTAAGTGGCGACCTCGTCGTACCAACTGGCGATCCGGTTATAGCATAGACTGTTCCATTGCATTGGGACCTTCGTCTCGCCATCTTCGTGTCGGTGCCGTTGAGGTCGGTCATGATTGTTACCACCTCCACTTTTCCCTGCGCTTTTATTACCCGACCACGGTCGGCCGATGTACTTCTTCGCTCCTTCCTTGATGAGCTCGTCAATCTGCGTGAGCTCAAGGACTTGCAATCTTACGTATCGTGACCGTACCACGGTGGTAGTCACAATACTTTCCGTTGACTTTTTGGATCCTCGCTTTCATAGGAGGAGGTTTTGGAAAGACTCGATGTGAAGCTCAAATATTTCCATACGGATTTGAATAGAGGCGCTCGTTATTACTGGGGTTTGGCGAGGTCCCACTTGATTCTCTTGGCCGCTTTTGATTCTTTCGAGCGCACTGCTGTCAAACACCTCGGCCCCGATCCTCCGGCTTCCTTCTTTCGATCCGCTCATCCCGATCTCTCTCTCTTCCGGTCCGACTCGTCCCCTTTGACAAAGTTGTCGACCAAGGTCCAAAGACGGCTAGTCGTCTTGGTGTTGCTCGGGTGATCTCTTTATTGAGCACCGATCGGATCCGTTCTTGAATGCGTTGATGATGTAGAGATCGTTACTCTCATCTATTTTAAGGGATTCCATGATGAATGGAGGCGAAATTCGACATCGTCTCGTCCCGCCTGGCGGTTATGCGATCGGATGAAGGTTGTTGGCGGTATCTTTTGGTAAAAGCGCCATTTGAGGCGATCCATGAGGTCTTTGAAGCAATGGATGCTGCTACGGCGGCGGGTGAACCAACGTCGGCGTTGGAGATCGGCACCCCGGGAAAGACCTTACATATGTAAATCTTCCATCCTCGGTTCGCCATGTTGGTGGTATAGCAAATAGGAAGTCGGAAGGGTCTCCAAGGCCATCGTGATGCGACAATATTCGGAGCCGGTATCGCTGTGGCAGGGTATCGTAATCTCCTCGAGAAAGGAGATAATTCGTCCGTGTCGGTCGAATCCAGGGAGCTCGTTACCATCCCTCTCGGGAATGGGAGATCGATAACGGCGTCTCGTCGTCTCTTGAGGGGTTCGACTTCGTCTTTCTCCCTTCTTTCCGCCCATTCACATGGGTATCACGTCGAGGTGGAAGCGGCTCGCGGAGGATACGAGGCGAATGAACCACGGTATTGGGCGGTCATTGTGCGCGGTGAACGTTGATTATTTCGGAGGGTGAGCGACCTCGATTACTGTAATCACCACCGGGCACTCTTGAGGGCCCGCCCGCTTGTCCTCGGTTGAGAAACTCGGAATTGATTGAGGTTGGCGTTGAGGAACTCGGACCTTTGCTCGACCGAGGACCTCGTGGGAGCGGTGAACCTCGCATTCACCGCATCGAGGTCGGCATCTCCTCTTCGTTGGGCGGCGATCACGAGGGTGTATGGAAGCATTCTCCATGTAGCCCTCGGTGTGTGACCGTAGTGGCGCCTGCAATCCCTTTCCCGGCGTTGTGTGACCACCGATCGTCCTCTGCGGTTGTTACCGACATCGCCGGCGATACTAGCGTTTGCACGTGTCCTTGCAATTAGATTGTAGAAAACACGACTTTTGTTCGAAGTTTCCACAGACGGGCGTAATGATAAATCATGCGCTTCGATATGAAAGATTTATAGAAAGCGATAAAGAACACAAGAGTTTTAACGTGGTTCGATCGAGAAGATCTCGATCACGGAGTGATGGTCCTCAAGATGTTCACTATAATCGTATTAAATGAGTATCTCAAATAGCTCAGTATTCGATGAATTTACAACCCTTTTACCTTCAATCTAACTCCTATTTATACATAAACGTAAACCTTATCACGAATCCCTTGATTGGCGGGCTCATGATCCTCCTATAATCGACCATGATCTCCACCATAATCGCCATGATTTCCACCGTTACCTCATTATCGTGTCCTTGACTCCGCCTTTAATTAGGGTTTGGGGGCGGTCATTCGCGTGTAGAAGTAGAGAGGCAATTAGGTTAGGCGCATTCGTTTGGGCTGCTTATTGGCGCGAGAGGTTGGGCCATATCCTATCAGCTACTTTGTTTGAAATGTGGTATTGCCTAAAAATTAGATAATATATGTGAATAAAGGCTAAAGCTATCCATCGTCCCAGACATATCATATCAAATTGTTACTTGTTAGTGGTGTGGAATTTGTAATTACGTGTAACAATTGTGGTCCTGGTGGATGACTTTGAAGTTCACCGACGAAGACTTCATTAATTAGAAGTTAATTAATTCCACATTAGTAATTAGTTGGAATTACTAACAAATTGTCATATTGGAAAGAATTAACACATTCCACACGGAGCATATAGACTTTGAAGTTGACCGACGAATACTTCATAATGCTTCCAGATGGTGTGTATATTTCCACATATTAATTCCACATTAGTAATTAGTTTGAATTAATAACAAACTAGTGAGTAATCCGTCAAATTTCGACGAAAAATTATTTTATGTTGTAATTCGACAATTCATGATGGACAAATCATAATAAAAAAAGTGAAAGAAGATACAATTTATAAATATGACTGAATATAGATTTTGGTAGGTATGGTCATACTTCCAATAAAGACGTTCATGTCTCTTGTTTATGGTCATAAGAAAGCTAACACCTTTTTATATCGGGCATGCTTCTTGATCTGGTATATAAGTTATATTTTATCAAATTTTGATGAGAAATCACTTATAATGTAAATTATAAGTTGAAATTTAAAATTCAACTTATTCCTTGGTTAAGGTTCACCTACACCGAGTCGGAACGATGATGCTAGTGTTCAACCACCTGAATCGTTAATCACGGTGAAAAACGACAACGAATCAAAATGATGAGGTTGGGGTTTAACCACCTAAACCTGTCTATAATGTATATACTCAAACTCTTTTAATTAGCGATCATTTCTCGTTCTCGTCACAAACTCGTATAGTAATACAGAATAATGACTTTAACCCCTCCTAAATTTATAGTTATAACTTATAAGTTGTTACAATTGTGTCTGATTTTTTTAAAATAAATACCCTAATATTGTAAAATAACATTAACAATAAATTGTAAATTAATAAAAGATGTAAACATAGGTTTGTCGATTAATATTCATCCACTATTAGAATTTAAGTACCCGTATTTGTCCAAATCTTATTCAAAAGTGATTTTACTATCTATTCATGTCCCAAATATTATACACACTAATTTCCTAAACACTTTTAAGTTTATAAAATATCTAAATAATCAGATATAAATTGTTGCAATAATTGATTATATCTCAATAAAATCCGAATCTAACGTAAGAAATATTAATAATAAAAGTATAAATAATTAAAATTTTGTCTATTCTTAAAATCATAGCTTCATCCTTAAAGAAAACATTCTTTATATCATTGTCGTGCTTCTCAAGTTGATATATGAATTGTGTTTCATTATGATAGTATGAGTAACTCTCATACTATCATAATGAATGAGCTGCTTTTTCTTTTATGCACGTGCCCCTCTTTAAAGTGCTTTGTTTAGCCATAGCTGTCAACCATAACCGCTAATCTTGGTTAACTGATTTTTTAACTGTTGGACATACTTCACTTTATGCTATATTGAAGGCATACTTCACAATATATATGTGTGTGTGAGAGATCATATATCCAGTACTCATCAGTTTAAACATAAACAGTCGAAATGAGGAGGTGGTCGTGGACGTGGTGGCTCCGGCTCCGCTTGATAGTGGCGGTGGCCGCCATGTCGACGCTGTGGCAAGTGGTGATTTCCGACCCGCAGACTTATTATCTGGGTGATGGATGTAGCAGCAAAGCAGCCGAAAATGTATCGAACTTCAGAAACAACATCGACGCCACCTTCTCCGACCTCCGAAGTCAGCTGTCGGAGGACAAGCGCTTCGCCACGGCGCATTATGAGAATTCATCGGACCCCGTTTACGGCATGGCGCAGTGCAGAGACTACATGTCTCAAATTGACTGTTTGGCCTGCTACGCCGCCGCCGTGTCTGTAATCATCAGTAAATGCTCAAACGCCAATGTCAACGGTGGTCGGGCCGTTTTTGATGGCTGTTTCCTCAGGTAATCTATCTCCACTTTTGAAAACGTTATATTCATTTTGGCATACTACTTTATATTGTTTTGCTATTTCGGTAGATTTTTTAAGAAAAAATGTGTACTAATACCCACTTATATTAAATTCTAAGGATAATTTAGTAATTTAAAATATGTATATATAGAGTTTATTTATTTTTATATATAAGATAATTAAGAATCCCTTTTGATATAAAATTCCTTAATATAAAAAATCATCTATTTTTGAAACATATAATTTATAATATGTACATGTACCACTTCAACTAGTTATAAAGAAATGCAAATCCTATTGAAATTATTATACTTCTTACAAATATGAAATATTATATTACATTGTTGCAATTGGATTAAGTATATAAAAAAGAGATATATATTATAGAAAATTCAATTTTACAAGAATAAACTCTTCTGTTTTATATGATGTGGTTTATGTTATATACACATGATGGCGTGTAATAAAAACCAAATCAAGTATTACCAAGTTCAAATTCGACTAGCTTATCTTATCAAGTCTTACTCAAGTTATGGATATGAATTTCATTGATACACATATAATTAGATTAATTCAAAATACAAGAATATTTCATTTTAATAAAAATAATTATATTCTAAAAATAATATATTTATTAAAACTCATTATTTTCTTTTAATGAATCTCACTAAACATCTTCGAACTAACTGTCTGTTGGTTGAATTACTGGTCATATCACTTTAGCTCCACTCATTTACAATGGAATTGATGGTTGGAGTTCATCAGGTATGAGGGCTACGAATTCTACGAAAGGATAAGCGAAAATTGGCTAATATGTGATGGAATTGCATCTGGGGCAACCGGTTTCTCCGAAGAGGGAAAGAAACTGTTGAGTGATCTTGAAGAGGCAACTCCACAGATACAAGGGTATTTTGCAGCAAGTAGGAGGAACAACCCAAACACAACGCTTTACGCGGTGGCGCAGTGTGTTCAGACAGTTAGCCGAGTTAGCTGCCAACGTTGCTTGACGGCGGTCTACGAAAACTTGCAAAACTGCTTGCCTCGGACAGAAGGCAGGGTTGTCGATGCTGCATGTTTTATGAGATATTCGAATGCCCCATTCTTTCCTGATAACCAAACAACAGATATCCAACCATTCTTGCAACTGCCGGGAGGTAATATTTTTTTATTTTGAGTGCAGGATAGATATATTAAAATAATGTTATCAGTATTGTATTGAGTAAACTAATAAAACAACTATTTAAAGATAGTAACATATAATAATAAATAAATAAAAATTATTTTTACTAATTTACCCCTTAATTCAAGACCAAAATAGGTTTATTTGTGTATTGCTCCTTAAATAGGGTGAATAATAGGGCAATTCATGACCAAGAGTAGGTTTGGTCGTAATCATCAAGGGGGCATAATATAACTTAAGCCAAAAAATGGCTATTTTTTTATCTTTATGATTATTTTTTATCTTTACAATATCAAAGTGGCAGTTTTGATGTATTAATTCTGTATATTTAAATAATTAATTAAAACTAGAAATTGCACTGTTGCAGGGAGTTCAGTGAATGAAAAGGCAGTGATAGGGGAGCGGTTGGAGGTGCCGCACTAGTTGTGATTGTAGTTACTATATTGATATGGTACAAGTTTTCGAGACAGCTGAAATACGCTCTAATAGGTAAGATTTTATTTTCTCAGTCGTCTTTTGATCGTTTTTCTGGATATGCATCTCCGGTCATCACAATTTTGTTTCTGTTCTGGTCCCTGTTTCTTTAGGTAACATTTTGGGGGCAACCGAGTTGCAAAGTCCGAATAGATACAGCTACAAGGATTTGAAAGAAGCAACAGATAATTTCAGTGAAGAGAATAAATTAGGACAAGGTGCTTTTGGTGTCGTATACAAGGTGGAATTATCTAATCCCATTATCATTCAACTTGTTCTGATTTGTAAGGTGTATGTATTGTTGAATTGAAACATCGCAATTGAACAGGCGACGCTGAGAAATGGGAGTGTTGTTGCGGTGAAGAAACTGGATATAAGGAACAGCAGAGCAAAGGCAGATTTCGAGAGCGAAGTAAGGCTTATAAGTAATGTTCATCACCGCAATCTTGTCCGTCTCTTGGGATGCTGCACCAATGGATCGGAGCAGCTTCTCGTTTACGAGTTCATGGAGAACAAAAGCCTCGACAGATTCTTATACGGTATGTTAATGTTACGTATGATCGACAACAATTTCAAGCTTTTGGTTAAATTATTTTGGGCGTGTAATAGGTGAAAATCGAGGAATGCTGAACTGGAAACAACGGGTTGATATAATATTTGGAACAGCAAGGGGAATTGCGTATTTGCATGAGAATTACCACGTCACCATCATACATCGAGACATCAAGCCCGGTAATATCCTACTCGATAATGACTTTCAACCCAAGCTTGCCGATTTTGGGCTGGCGAGGCTTCTGCCTGAGAATCAGAGCCATCTTAGCACTAATTTTGCAGGCACATTGTAAGTAGTTAATTGTGTTTTATATATACTCATATACTTTCTCCATTCCTTTTAAGTGTTTTATTAGCATTTTTTATTTTTTAATAAATATTTTAGTTTGTAATTTGAGAGTAAAATTATGATATATTTCCTATTTACCTTTATTTAATACTCTTATAATTTGATAATTAATTATATGAATGTATTTATCATGGTAATTAATGAGGTTTTATAAATGTAAATTTACCTACTTCCTTAGTTTGTATGATTTGACAACAGAAAATACTTAAAAAATAACGGAATGAATATATATATTAATTAATTATTAGAGTTGAATAACAGAGAGTGTGTGCATATCCGTAAACTTTATATCCGTAAACTTTATATTAATTAATTATTATAGTTGAATAACATGTCGAAAAACTATTTTAGTGTAAAACTAGGATTCTAATCGAATCAATTTAATATATTATCTTTTTGTGTATCATTATATAAGTGTACTCCCTCCGTCCACCAAAAGCTTGCATTGCTTTTGGTGGCACATGTATTAATAATTTGTAATGAGTGTAAAGTGAGTGAAGATAATAAATAAATATATTAATGGATAATGAGAGTTTTTTTCGATTATTAATAAGTGAGTAAATTGAGGGTAGTTGTATGTTTTCAAAATTAAAAATGCAAGTTTTTGGTAGACAAAAAGAAATTAAATACAAGTTTTTGGTGGACGGCGAGAGAATTTGTTTGTCATAAATAAATCAAGTCAAATGTGCTTTTAAAACTAAACTATTATTTTTTTTCCATAAAAACTGAACTTTTTTCTTAATAGTAAAAATAGGAACTGAAATATAATAGTTTCTAATATGAATGAGTTTCTATCTATTTATGATGCATAAGATTGAAAATCTTAAAAAGAAAAAAAAAATTGAATAGCCACAATTATTTGATATCAAACTTATATTTAATATAGCGATGAAAGATGAAAATAAGATAGAATTTTAATTTATATTTAATAAATTAATATATTTTTATAGTATTTTAATATATATATATATATATATATATATATATATATAATGAATAAATATATTTTCTAAATATACTAATATACTACTCTCTCAATCCCACTCTAAACGGTTCATTACTTTTGGGCATGTAGATTCAGGATGGTTGTGGTTTGTGTGTAAAATAGTGTAACTTATGGAGTTCAAGATACTTTTGTATGTAAAAATGATTTCTTTTTGGTATGGGTCACTTAGAGTGAAACACGAGGAATATGACACTTAGAGAGCATGACAAATGGAGTATTATTTTACACAATTGTCCTTAAAATTATATATATAATAGGGATTGTTGACTATGTGCTCTACAAAACATGCATCAAACATTACTAAAAAAGCTTGGGAGATTAGAAAATAACTCTTTTTACAAGAGTTATCAGTGATATAATAAACAATCTATATATTGTAAACAAGAAAGTCACTTTTTATATTGGTATAGATATATATTTATGGAATTGCAAATATTGATAATATATACCATAAACATATGTATGATCAGGGGCTATACAGCACCAGAATACGCGATCGGCGGGCATTTGTCTGAGAAAGTTGACATCTACAGCTTCGGAATTGTGATCCTCGAAATCATCAGCGGCAGAAAATGTAGTGACGTAAATGTTGATTCCAACACAGAATATCTACTTAGAGAGGTAATTAAATTAACTACAGAATCCTTTTAATTAAATTTGCGTTCAAATCTGATCAAAATTACTATACATTAATATGCAGGCGTGGAAGTTATACGAGAGAAACATGCATCAAAATCTTGCTGACGAAGCGTTGGATTTGAACGAATATGAAGTGGAAGAACTGAAAAAAATGGTAGACATTGCTATGCTGTGTGTACAGTCACCGCCTTCTTCGAGGCCAACCATGTCCGAACTTATTATTATGATGTCGAGCCACGGATCGACTGGGCTGCAGAGAGCTCTGCGAAGGCCTTCCTTCAGTTATGGGAATGGATATGTTGGTGAAGATGGGTTGGTTTCTTCAGAAAAATCTGCCTCTGATGCCACTGACTCCATTACCCAATTTACTGGCCGTTAGTTTCTTCATTTTCAAAATACAGGTAATGGATATGTTGGTGAATAACTACTTTTTCATCTTTTGCACGAATGATTTTGCCTTTTTTTTTGTTTTAATGTTATCTTGTGATTTGCTTTCCATAATCATGCATGTCTCAACGCAATTCTCGAGCAAGAGACTCGATTACACCAGATTTCCTTTCCTTATTTTTTGTAGTCTATTTTGTTTATTTCCCTTGTTTTAAGTGATAATTGCGTCCATGGTTCTGTATATATGTCCTTATATTAAGTTTGTAAACGACAACACATATGAATAGTGTTGAGGATCCTTCACAGTCTCGACGTCGTCAACGCGCTCCCGGCAACACCTCCCGTCGACTCTGGCAACTTCCTTGACCTGCACACAACAGAGAAACAAGAAAAGAAAAAGGAGATATCAATTCGGCTCAAGTGCAGCTCCTCCTTTGACGCACACACACAACCGCGGCTCCACCAAAGGGAGTGGCTATCTCGTCGGCTCCGCAATCACAACCACAAAGGCTATAGATAGAAGCTTTCTCTAATCTCTCTCTATCTCTCGCAGGTTCCCACACAAAATGGGAAATGGGAAAAATAGCTTCTGCCAAGAAAAGCAATGGAAGACTTGTATATTGGAATGGGAGCTTTTTGAAGTCTGCGCCGCTAACAAATAAGAACCAGAGAGACGTCACTTTCTAGCTCTCCAATCCTTAGGTTGGGAAATAGGTTTTAAGGCTATGGGCTATGGGCTACTGTAGAGTTTTGGGCTTGGGGCCAACATTAATAACAATCTCCACCTTTGGCCCAATCGTATTGCTGTGTGCATAGGAGAACAAACCGCACAATCATCCTCGTCGAGCCCCCTTGTAAAATCACGAAGATAGAACAAGGGGACAGTTTGCCCGACGTAAAACCACAAAGGTTAAACAGGGGACTTTTGTACAAACATAGTTTGTACGGATCACAAAGATCCAAGGGTAAACTAACCAAAGTCAAAGTTCAGGATCCTTTGACATGAACGAAACTTCTCAACCTGCAAACACTTAGTACCCATATCAGCAGGATTAAAATCAGTGTGCACTTTCTCAAGTTTAATTATGTCTTTATCAACAATGTCACGTATAAAATGAAACCCCACATCAATATGCTTAGTTCTATCATGAAACACAGGGTTCTTGCATAATTGAATAGCAGATTGACTATCAGAGAAAAGCACAACATCTTTATCAAGAAAACTAATTTCAGATAAAAGACATTTTAACCAAATAGCTTCTTTTAAGGCTTGATGTGACTACATACTCAACTTGAGAGTAGATAAAGCAACAATAGGTTGTAATTGAGATTTCCAACTTATGCATGATCCACACAAAGTAAACACATAAGAGGTGGTCGATTTCTTATTGTCTCTATCATTAGCATAATTAGAATCCACATAACCAACAAGTTTAACTCCATCAGTACACTTAGAGAAAGTCAAACCAAGATTCATAGAAGATTTCAAGTACCTAAGCAACCATTTCAACGCTTCCCAATGCGGCATACCGGGATTAAACATGTAACGACTTAGACAACTCACAGTATAAGCAATGTCGCCTAGTACTAATCATAAGATACATCACGATCCTATAGCATTGAGTAACGCACTTTCTTCATGACATTCATTTGAAGCGGTCTTGGGGGCCGATCCTTACTTAGCACAAAATAAAGCAAGAGGCACATTAGAACACTTAGCATTCGACATAGAGAATTTACTAAAATCTTTTCAACATATGAAATCGATTAAGCACTAGAGTACCTTTACTCCTATCTCTAACAATATCCATGCCAAGAATTTTCTTTGCATCTCCTAAGTCTTTCATCTCAAAGTTATCACTTAGACACTTTTGCACATGCTTGATAGTCTTAACACACGGACTAACTAACAACATATCATCCACATATAAAAGCAAGAATATAGGCCCAGAATCACAATCTTTAAAGTAGAGACAATGATCAAATTCACTTCTAGTAAACTTTAAAGATTTCATGTATTGATCAAATTTTATGTTCCATTGCCTAGGTGATTGTTTCAAACCATACAACGCCTTCTTAAGGAGACAAACATGATTTGGTTTCTTAGGATCAACAAAGCCCTCGGGCTGTCTCATGTAAATAGGTTTATCTAAATCACCATGCAGAAAAGCAGTAGTCACATCCATTTGTTTTAATTCCCAATTAAAGTGTGCAACTAAAGCAAGCATCATTCTAATAGTGGTAAACTTCACAACGGGAGCAAAAAGTTCATTGTAGTCTATCCCCTCTTTTTGAGTAAATCCCTTAGCCACTAACCTAGCCTTATAACGAATAGAATCAAGTTCTTCTTTCAATTTAAAAAGCCATTTGCAATTAATAATAGAGCAATCTTTAGGTTCAGGCACAAGAATCCAAGTCACATTGGATTGAAGGGAGTTCATCTTCTTTTGCATAGCTTCCAACCACTTATTAGCATTAACAGATTTTAATGCTTCTTGATATGTATTAGGAGCATTACTATCTAGGGATTCAAACACATTGAAGGCAAGCAAACACAACTCAAAGTCATTATACTTAGTAGACACTTTAGTTGTCCTTCTACTTCTATCTAGGGATGTCAATCGGGCTAGCCCGCTCGGGTTCGGGCTAACCCACTCGGGCTGTCGGGCTATTCGGTTCGGGCTATTCGGGTTGACATTTTTTTCGGGTTAGAAAAATTCAACCCTAACCCTAAACTCTCGGGTTTCGGGCTAACCCATCGGGTCAATCGGACCAGAAAGCTTAATATATATATATATATATATATATCAAATATTTTATATTAAGCGTTGGAGTAAAAAACAAATAATTGAAAAATAAATATAATACATTCCACAAGTTCTTTTTTTTAATCTTATTATACTAACTTTGAATAGCAAACAATAAAAATTAAAAATAGTGTTCATAATTAAATTATTTTTTCTAATATGCTTTAATGTCCGCATTCAATGTAACTAAATGATCTCTAATAATATAATATAATTATAGCGAATTGAAAATTTTTAATAAGTTAATTCAATATATACTATTTAAAATATATTACAATATCAAAATAGAAAATAATGCTCACAACTAAATTATTTTTAATATATCTGAATATTCATATTCCATAATAGCTAATTCACTATTTAATATATATTTTATAAGTTAATTCACAATAATACCAATTAAAATTTATAACTTAAAAAATTAATAAATTAATTTACTATAAATAACTAAATAAACAATCTATAATAGCTACAAAAGTTAAGATAATAACAATGTCTTTTGTATTTTATATTCTTATATCATCTAATATTTCATATACTAGCATAGTAAATAAGTATGATTGTATAGATTATATAGTATACAATATGTAGAATATAAAATATAGTTATACACTTCAATATAGTAAAGTTCTATATATATATATATAATATAATAAATAACAATGTCTTTGTATTACTATATTCTTATATAATCTAAGATTTCATAGTCTACTATAGTAAATAAATATTATTGTATAGATTATATAATATACAATATGTAGAATATAAAATATAATTACACACTTCAATATAATAAAATTATATTTATATATCTACAATTATAATTCTAAAAATTAATTACAAATAACTTACATAACTATTGATTATGAGATAAATATAATAATAATTCATAATTATAATGTAAAGTTCATCTAACTTATATAACTAATTAACTATGAGATAAAACAATTATAATTTGTAACTCATAAGTAGATTTAAAATAAATAAATATAATCGAATGATATTGAATAGTATATCCAATTTATATATTATATAGTTACCTTATTATCTCATAATACCAAATACTTATGTTTTACATATAATTTACTATGAGATAAATATAATAATAATAATTGTAAGTAGATGAACGGAATAGATATATTTGAATGAGATTAAATATACTTTCTTAAGATATATAATTAAAAGAGGATAAAATGAAAATTAAATATAATTACAATTATATTCCATAATAACTAAACTTGTACAATCTAATTACTAAAAATATATCTTTGTAGCTTTTAACACGTCAATAGATATTATAAATAAAAAAGACATATAAAAATGAATAAAAACAAATAACATAAAAGAAAATTAAAATTTCAAGCAAAAAAAAAAAAAAAAAGTTTTTTTGCCGTGGTGACCCGCGACGAGAAGGCGGCCGATTAACCCGCCAACCCGAATGGGTGGCCGAATAGCCCGATTTTATATTCGGGTTATGAAAACTCGACCTAACCTCTAATTTTATCATTATTCGGCCGGCCCGTGAGCTTCACCCATATTGACATCCCTACTTCTATCCCTAGTAAGTTGATAATCATGCATATCATCATTTTCAATAACATCATCATGCGTACATCTTCATGCGTATCATCTTCATGCATATCATCACCAAGAGCATTATCAGCAGGGTTTTCATGCACATTTTCATCAATAACAGGCACATTTTCATCAACAACATGCTCATTATCACTTTCAGCACTCAAATCATTGGAACCATCGAAATGAATCAAAGGAGGGAATTGTTCCACCTCACTTTGAGTCGTGTCAGAGACAGAATCAGCAGACAAGCAAGGAAAATCAGATTCATTAAAGATCACATCCCTACTAACTACGGCTTTGAAGCCAGGCTCATTTCCATCCCATACCCTATACCCTTTAACACATTCAGGGTATTCTAAAAAAACACATTTTTTAGATCTATGTTCCAATTTATCATCCCTTTATGCATAAAAGCGGCATAGCCAAACACACGGAGATTACAAAATCAACGGGCTTACCACGAAAACACTTTGGGACACTCGCCTTCAAAGGCAGAGAGACCTATTTATTAAATAAGCGGTTGTATGTATAGCTTCCCAAAAGTTCTTAGAAAGCCCGGAAGATGCCAACATGCTTCTTACCCTTTCTAACAAAGTCCTATTCATACGTTCAAGAACCTCATTCATTGTGGCGTGTAAGCGCGGTTCTATGTCTCTTAATACGGATAAAAGCACAAATCATCAAGCGAGCATTACAAAACTCAAGGCCATTATCGGTTCTCAAAACCTTAATCTTCTTTTCGGTTTTGTTTTCAATTTGAGTTTTCCAAGTTTTAAACTTATCAAAACATCGACTTATTCTTAAGCAGAAAAATCCAAACTTTTCTCGAGTAATCATCAATCACAGCACGAAATACCTATTCCACCATGAGTGGGCACACTAGCGGGACCCCATACATCAGCATGTAAATACTCAAGAACATCGAACACATAGTCTTATTCTTCAAAGAAGACATAGGAAAAGAGACTCATGTTGTTTGCCTAACACACACGACTCACGAGAAAGACATGCTCGACAACTTATCATCACCAAACGCACCATTCTTATGCAAGATTTACGGACCTCTCGCTCATATGCCTAAACGTTTATGCCAAAGCACAGTCTTATCTTCTTGGACAGCATTCACAGAGATTGCATCATCAATGACAGCATTAGCAAGGCAAATATACAAGTTATGGCATTTTTCAGCCTTAAACACAACAAGGGAGCCTTTCAATATTTTCATTTGCCCCCTTCCCCATCTACCTTCTAACCCATCATCTTCCAAAGCACAAGACAACAAATTATAACGAAGAGCAGGCACATGACGCACATTCTTCAAGGTATAGACATGACCAGAATCAAACTTAAGACAAACATCACCAATACCAAGCACGGGACATTTCTTCTCATCAGCTAATGACACAAAACCATCACTGACATCTTTATAGTTTGAAAACATGTTCTTAAACGGAGACATATGGAAAGTGCAACCAGAATCAACTTGCCATTCATTTTCACATAGAACATAGGAATGCTTAGAATTCACATAAAACACCATAAACAAATCTTCCATAATTTCACCATTTGTCACAACATTAGCATGCTCTTTCTTCTTAGGGTGTGGACACTCTTTGATAAAGTGACCAACTTCACCACAGTTAAAACACTTTTCTCCCTTAGGCCTAGACTTAGACCTACTCTTACCACGAAACGTTTTCTTTCCCTTGATTCATCATTACTAGCATGCTTGTGATTATTAAACTTATGTTGAGTTCGCCCTCTCACATGCATAACCTAACTGACGATTTTCCACCCTTATTGTGTCTTAAATCTAATTCTTTGCTTTTAACCCATTCACAACATGATGTCAAGACTCACATTATCTCTTCCATACTTAATGATGATTTCACGTCCTTTGTAAGAATCGGTATAGCATTTATAAGCACAATAGGAGCATAATCATCGATGTGTTTATCACCGATCGGTTTAATATCTTGTATTAACTTAGTAAACACATCAAGGTTCTCATCTATCTCTTTAGACAAATCAGTTTAAACCGAAGAAACTTTCAAGCAAAAACATTTTTGAAGGAAGTGAAGTTTCGTGATATAGTTCTTCAAGTTTTTCCCACGCCTTAGCGAATCTAGCATACCAACTTTTCTTAACACATTGTCGGACAAATTAAGAATAATGGTAGAGCATGCAAGTTCATTCATTTCATCCTGTTTATCACTTTCCACATAATTTTGGTGATAGCACGTAAAACTTCTGTTGAACTAATACACACTTTATTTTCTTTCCATATACTAAAATCCGATTTTCCATTAAAAGAAGACATGCCGTATGAGTTAGTAGCCATTGCACAAAGCAAATATTCAACAAATGAATAAGGCAGCGGAAATAAAACTAACACAGCAACACGGCAAGAAACGGATTGGAAACACCACACAAATCACGTAGCAAAACGCAAGTTGGTAAACAGCAACAAATGCCAAAGCCTATACTGCGCCAATCGGCAGTTTTCTACTAATTTAAATACAACCTATGCTGCGCCACTCGGCAGTCTCTAGGAATTTAAATTACGCAAAGATTAAGTCAATTTATCAGAGCAGTGCCTAAGATCGAGGCACCGTTATACCTGCGGCGATCTGAATCGCTGATTAACGCGTCACGATAGAGAGACACACCTCACTCTAATACCACTGTTGAGGATCCTTCACAGTCTCGACGTCGTCAGCGCGCTCCCGACAACACCTCCCGTCGACCCGACAACTTGATTGACACACTGCAGAGAAACAAGAAAAGAAAAGGAGATATCAATTGGCCAGTGCGGCTCCTCCTTCGACGCACACACACAACTACGGCTCCACCAAAGGGTGGCTATCTCGTCGACTCCATAATCACAACCACAAAGGCTATAGATAGAAGCTTTCTAATCTCTCTCTATCTCGCAGGTTCCCACACAAATGGGAAATGGGAAAATAGCTTCTGCCAAGAAAAGCAATGGAAGACTTGTATATTGGAATGGGAGCTTTTTGAAGTCTGCGCCGCTAACAAATAAGAACCAGAGAGGCGTCACTTTCTAGCTCTCCAATCCTTAGGTTGGGAAATAGGTTTTAAGGCTATGGGCTATGGGCTACTGTAGAGTTTTGGGCTTGGGGCCAACATTAATAACAAATACTACACAATTTTGACATGGTACAAGAGTCTAACCTGGTAGCCCAAATCAACAATATGGCTCCAGGACTCTTTGTTACACTCGTGTGGTTCAAGTTTTCAAGAAAGCTCTAATAGCTAGGGGTGTAATCGAACCGAGCCAAATCAAAAAATCGTGTTCAAGCTTGGTTTGTGTTAGAGTTGGTTAACTATGACTAAGTCTCCTCAATATAAGAAGTTAGTTATTTTTAGTGTTTTGCCTTTTCTTCTCTTTGGTGTGTGCATGTTACGAATGTTTCACTGGATGCAATGGTAACACACCGAAGAACACGAGAAACAGATCAATAGAGATCAGGTGGACTAAGTCAGCTGTTCAGTTCCTATTTTTCAGGAGCAAGTTGAGCGACTAACTACCACGACTTAGTCACGTCCTAGTGGGTCTGATCGTGGTCCAAGACGTGCAGTCGAAGGCCTCTCAACTCCTATAAAAGGAGAGGCAAAGCGACAGCAGAAAGTGCGAACTCTTGAAGAAGTATCTGAAGATCTGTTTATGTTGTTGAGTCTGTTTTCGTACCATTTTCAATATCACACGAGTGTTTTAACTTCTAATTATTTTAGAAGGTTGTTCTTTTTAGTACATGAGTGGTGGGAGAAAATCTTTAGTATTTTTCATATATCTTTGATAGATAGCTTTTGTGCTCAACTGTCCGACTTTATCTTGTGATAAAGTAGTTAGTTTTTGTAAAGTTCACTGTAAAGTTTATAGTGAATAATTTCGCCATATTGGCATCTACAGATTATAATTTTAATCTATAGAAAAGTTACTTCGGTGTTCTTTCAAGTTTTTTAATTCCGCTGTTTTACTCTGTGTGTGGATAACAGTCTACATAACAATTTTGTGTTTAGGCGAAGTAACACTTTCAGTTTGTTTAATATTGAGCCGAGTCTAGAGTTTTATTTATCGAATATTTCGAGCTCACGAGCTTACGAGCTTATTCGAACTTTAATCGAACTCAAACAAACTTTCTAAATTTAGATAGATGTTTAGAATATTGATTATTTTATTTTAAAAATAAATTATTTATCCACAATAACATAATATATTTATTGATTTCTTATAACAAATAAAAATTGTTAGAGATTTAACACAATAATTATTAATTATAGAAAGAAAATAATTATATCTAGTTAAAAATTTATATTTTCAAAGTAAATCAGTTAACGAACTTGTTCACGAGCTAACGAGCCAAATACTATCATACCGAAGCTTGGTTTGTTTAGCTAACGAGCTTCATTAAACAAACTCTAACGAATTTTTATTAAGCCGAACTCCGAAAGGTTCACAAATAGCTTGACTGGTTTACAGTCCTACCATCATAATTAATTTCTCTCTTATAGTTCATTTTAATTTGATCTTTTTTGGATAAGCATCTGCATCTTGATACACGTGTGAGGGAGCTGAAAACTAAGTTGTTTGTTCGGCTAACATTTCGGGGCAACGGAGTTGCAACTTCCCAATAGATACAGCTACACGGATTTGAAAGAAGCAACAAACAATTTCAATGAAGAAAATAAGGTAGGACAAGGTGCTTTTAGTGCCGTATAGCCGTATATAAGGTCAAAATCAATGCGATTACATTTCATGTTTTTATCTGTATAAATTGTGTTTAATTTAAACATTGCGAGCAAATGAATATGCCACAATGAGAAATGAGACTGTTGAGTAAGGCCCACATAGTTGGACCCAGACTTGATTGGGCCTAATGAGCGTGAAAGGAATGTTTGGAGGGTCTATTATCTCTACCCTAAAAGTTAGATAATATGAATGAAGCTATCGATGGGCCCCGACATACCATATGAAATTATTAATGGTGTGGAATTTGTAATTACGTGTAGCAATTGTGGTCCTGGTGGATGACTTTGAAGTTCACCCATGAAAAAGACTTCAATAGAAGTTGATTGTAATTTGTAATGCTTTCAGATGGTGTGGATATTTCCACATATTAATTCCACATCATAAATTAGTTGGAATTAATAACGAATTGTCATAATGGAAAGAATTAACAAATTCTACACGGAGCATATTATATATATGTGTGTGTGTGAGGTCATATATCCAGTAATCAGTTTAAACGTAAACAGTCGAAATGAGGAGGTGGTCGTGGACGTGGTGGCTCCGGCTCCGCTTGATAGTGGCGGTGGCCGCCATGTCGACGCTGTGGCAAGTGGTGAATTCCGACCCGCAGACTAAGAGTCTGGGTGTTGGATGCAGCAGCGTAGCAGCCAAAAATGTATCGAGCTTCATCAACAACCTCAACGCCACCTTCTCCGACCTCCGAAGTCAGCTGTCGGAGGACAAGCGCTTCGCCACGGCGCAGTATGAGATTTCATCGGAGCCCGTTTACGGCATGGCGCAGTGCAGAGACTACATGTCTCAAATTGATTGTTTGGCCTGCTACGCCGCCGCCGTCTCGGCGATCAGTAACTGCTCAAACGCCAATGTCACCGGTGGTCGGGCCGCTTTTGATGGCTGTTTCCTCAGGTAATCTATCTCCACTTTTTGAAAACGTTTTATTCATTTTTGGCATACTATTTTACATTGTTTTGCTATTTCGGCAGATTTTTTAGAAAACAATGAGTACTAATTTACCTGCATGGTCAAAGAATTCTAATTAATGGTCTAACACTGTTTAGATAATCTATTGCTATTATAAATGTCGATTCTTATAAAATTTGATATATCTATAATACCCACTTATATTAAATTCTAAGGATAATTTAGTAATTTGAAATATGTATATATAGAGTTTATTTATTTTATATATAAGATAATTAAGAATCCCTTTGATCTAAAATTCCTTATTATAAAAATTCATCTATTTTTGAAACATATAATTTATAATATGAATATTTACCACTTCAACTAGTTATAAAGAAATGCAAATCCTATGAAATTATTATATTTCTTATAAGTATATACTATTATATTACTTTGTTGGAATTGGATCAAGTATATAAAAAAGGGATATATATTATAGAAAAATTTCAATTTTACAAGAATAAACTCTTATGTTTTATAGATGTGGTTTCTGATATATATTATATACGCATGATGGGGTGTAATAAAAACCAAATCAAGTATTACCAAGTTCAAATTCGACTAGCTTATTATCAAGTTTTACTCAAGTTATGAATTTCATTGATACATAATATACAAGATTTCATTTTAATAAAATTGATTTATATTCTAAAAATAATATATTTATTAAAACTCATTATTTTCTATTAACGAATCTCGCTAAACGTCTTCGAGCCAACTGTTGGTTGGTTGAACTGGTCATATCACTTTAGCTCGACTCATTTACAATGGAATTGATGGTTGGAGTTCATCAGGTATGAGGGCTACAAATTCTACGAAAGGACAAACGAAAATTGGCTAAGTTGTGATGGAATTGCATCTGGGGCAACCGGTTTCTCTGAAGAAGGAAAGAAACTGTTGAGTGATCTTGGAGCGGCAACTCCACAGATACAAGGATATTTTGCAGCAAGTAAGAGGAACAGCCCAAACTCAACGCTTTACGCGATGGCGCAGTGTGCTCAGACAGTTAGCCAAGGTGGTTGCCAAGGTTGCTTGACGGCGGCCTATGAAAACTTGCAAAACTGCTTGCCTCAGACAGATGGCAGGGTTGTTGATGCTGCATGTTTTATGAGATATTCGAATGCCCCATTCTTTCTTGATAATCAAACAACAGATATCCAACCATTCTTGCAACCAGCGGGAGGTAATATTTTTTTATTTTGAGTGATAGGATATATAGATATATTAAAATAATGTTCTTGATATTATATTGAGTAAACTAATTAAAGCTAGAAATTGTACTGCAGGGAGTTCAGTGAATGAAAAGGCAGTGATAGGGGGAGCGGTTGGAGGTGCCGCACTAGTTGTGACTGTAGTTACTATATTGATATGGTACAAGTTTTCAAGACAGCTGAAATACGTTCTAATAGGTAAGATTATAATTTGTGTGTTACATGTTATTTAGTTTCTCAATTATCTTTTCATCTTTCTCCGGATAAGCATCTTCGATGATCACAATTTTGTTTCTGTTGTGGTCCATGTTTCTTTAGGTAACATTTTGGGGGCAACCGAATTGCAAAGTCCGAATAGATACAGCTACAAGGATTTGAAAGAAGCAACAGATAATTTCAGTGAAAAGAATAAAATAGGGCAAGGTGCTTTCGGTGCCGTATACAAGGTAATGCGAAGTTTGTTTTGATCTGTAAGGTGTATGTATTGTTGAATTGAAACATCGTACTTTTCAATAGGCGACACTGAGAAATGCGAGTGTTGTTGCGGTGAAGAAACTGGATATAAGTAACAGCAGAGCAAAGGCAGATTTCGAGGGAGAAGTAAGGCTTATAAGTAATGTTCATCACCGCAACCTTGTCCGTCTCTTGGGATGCTGCATCAAAGGATCGGAGCAGCTTCTCATTTACGAGTTCATGGAGAACAAAAGCCTCGACAGATTCTTATACGGTATGTTAATGTTACGTATGATCGACAACAATTTCAAGCTTTTGGTTAATTATTTTGGGCGTGTAATAGGTGAAAATCGAGGAATGCTGAACTGGAAACAACGGGTTGATATAATATTTGGAACAGCAAGGGGAATTGCGTATTTGCATGAGAATTACCACGTCACCATCATACATCGAGACATCAAGCCCGGTAATATCCTACTCGACAATGACTTTCAACCCAAGCTTGCAGATTTTGGGCTGGCGAGGCTTCTGCCTGAGAATCAGAGCCATCTTAGCACTAATTTTGCAGGCACATTGTAAGTATTTGATTGTGTTTTATATGTATATACTCTTTTCGTTGCTTGTTTAAGTGTTCTATTAATATTTTTTAATAAGTGTTATAGTTTGCAATTTGAGAGTAAAAATTATGATATATTTCCTATTTATCCTTATTTAATAATCTTGGAATTTGATAATTAGTTGTATGAATGCATTTATCATGATAATTAATGAGGTTACAAATATAAATTTATCTACTTTTTTGGTTTGTACGATTTGACGACATGAGACACTTAATAAACAATGGAAGAAATATATATATACTAGTAGAGAGTGTGTGCATTATACACGGTCTGTAAATTTTATACTAAGAGGTGGTCTCATGTGCATCCGTCCGCATATATGGTGCAGACTTTGATGAATATTTTATATAAATGATACTTTCAAATTACATGGTAAAATAAATGTCTTAAATGTAAATGATATTTTTTATAAGAAAAATGATAATTTTGTCGTCCGCACAATATGTACATGAGTTTTTGTGTTACATTAATTAATTATTAGAGTTGAATAACATGTCGAAAAACTTGATAAACTATTCTTTTCATGGTTAGTGTAAAATTAGGATTCTAATCGAGTCAATTTAATATATTAACTTTTTGTGTCTCATTATATAAGAAGTGCTCCATTTATCCACAAAAAGCTTGCATTGCTTTTGGTGGCACGAGTTTTAATAATTTATAACAAGTATAAATGGAGTGGAGATAATAAATAAATATATTAATTGATAGTGAGAGTAACATATGGCCATATGTGATTTTTTGTAAATGAGTTAGTAGATTTAGATAGTTGATGTTTCCAAAAATAAAAAATGCAAGCTTTTGATGGACGGACCGAAAAGAAATTAAATGCAAGCTTTTGATGGACGGAATGAGTATTTGTTTGTCATAAAATAAATCAAGCCAAATGCGCTTTCTAAACTAAACTATTATTTTTATAATGAACAAATGTATTTTCTAAATATATTAATATATTATTTCCTTCATCCTGCTTTAAATGGTTCATTGCTTTTGGGTATATATAGATTAATGAGACTTGTGTTTTGTTTGTAAAATAGTGTGGCTCACGGAATTAAAGATACTTTTGTATGTAAACATGATTCATTTTTGGGTATGGTCCGTATGGACCACTTAGAGTGGGTCGCCTCCAAAGAGAATCTGAGTCACTTGTAACGGGATAATGAGAGTATTATTTTACACAATTGTCATTAAAATTATATATATAATATAATATAATAAACAATCTATATATTGTAAACAAGAAAGTCACTTTTTATATTGGTATAGATATATATTTATGGAATTGCAAATAATGATGATATATACCATAAACATATGTATGATCAGGGCTATACAGCACCAGAATACGCGATCGGGGGCATTTGTCTGAGAAAGTTGACATCTACAGCTTCGGAATTGTGATCCTCGAAATCATCAGCGGCAGAAAATGTAGTGATGTAAATGCTGATTCCACCACAGAATATCTTCTTAGAGAGGTAAATTAACTACACAATCCTTTTAATTAAATTTGCGTTGAAAATCTGATAAAAATTACTATACATTAATATGCAGGCGTGGAAGTTATACGAGAGAAACATGCATCAAAATCTTGCTGACGAGGCGTTGGATTTGAACGAATATGAAGTGGAAGAATTGAAAAAAATGGTAGAAATTGCTATGCTGTGTGTACAGTCACCGCCTTCTTCGAGGCCAACCATGTCCGAACTTATTATTATGATTTCGAGCGACGGATCGATTGGGCTGCAGAGGGCTCTGCGAAGGCCTTCCTTCAGTTATGGGAATGGATATGTTGGTGAAGATGGGTTGGTTTCTTCAGAAAAATCTGCCTCTGATGCCACTGCCTCCATTACCCAATTTACTGGCCGTTAGTTTCTCCATTTTCAAAATATAGGTTATGGATATGTTGGTGAATAACTACTTTTTCATCTTTTGCACGAATCATTTTGCCTTTTTGTTTTAATGTTATCTTGTGATTTGCTTACCATAATCATGCATGTCTCAACGAAATTCTCGAGCATGACTCTCGATCACACCAGATTTCCTTTCCTTATTTTTTGTAGTCTATTTTGTTTATTTCCCTTGTTTTAGGTGATAATTGCGTCCATGGTTCTGTATAGACAAAAACTTGGGTGAGCTCCGCCTCACCGTGAGCTCACCCTTGTTTATTGTTAAAATAATTATATATTAATTATGGTGAGTAAGGATAATTAGATTTTGTTAATGTATAATTAAATTTATTAATTTTTAATTATAATTTTAATTCAAAATTAGATTTTATTAATTCATAATCATGGTTTATTAATTCATATTATTTTCAATTAGGGTTTATTAATTCAAAGTTAGGGTTTATTAATTCATAATTAGGGTTTATTATTCAAAATTAGGGTTTATTATTTTCAATTAGGGTTTATTAATTCAAAGTTAGGGTTTATTAATTCAAAGTTAGGGTTTATTATTCAAAATTAGGGTTTATTATTTCCAATTAGGGTTTATTAATTCAAAGTTAGGGTTTATTAATTCAAAATTAGGATTTATTAATTCACAATTAGGGTTTATTATTTCACAATTAAAGTTTACTAATTCAAAATTAAGATATATTAATTCAAAATTATTATTTATTAATTTACAATTAAATTTTATTAAACTAGTTAAATTAAAATTAATTAATTAGGACTAAAATTAACTAATTAATTAATTAATTAAAGTTAATTAATTAAGGGTGGTCTCACATGCTTGTGCATGCACAGAGACCATCCTTCTATATATGTCCTTGTATTAAGTTTGTAAAAGACAACACATATGAATAATACACAATTTGACATGGTACAAGAGTCTAACCTGGTTTTATGTCATACATATGTTTACTTGGTTTTATGCCTAATTTTTTTTTTTTTGAAAAAAAATTGTCCAATATAAAGTCAACTCCATCAGTACGTTAATGATTTATTGATAGCTACTGTTTAGTATATTTCACTTACAATTCACGAATTACGACAAACACAAGAGTATAATACCTGTAATAAACATTACAGTAATAATCTTTAATAAACATTACAATTTGAACAAATTATATTACAAATTAAAATTATGTAATAAGAACAAAATAAGGTATAGGACAAGGTGCTTTTAGTGCCGTATATAAGGTCAATATTAATGCGATTACACATCATGCTTTTATCTGTATTAATTGTGTTGAATTTAAACATTGCGAGCAAATGAATATGCCACAATGAGAAATGAGACTGTGAAGTAAGGCCCACATAGTTGGACCCAGTCTTGACAACTTTGAGGCTTGTAAGTAATTGGGCCTGAAAGGAATGTTTGGATGGTCAATATTCTCCCTGCCCTGAATTTATTTTATTTGGTACCAATCTCAAATCGAAATATCTGCACATAATAAATTCCACAATCCCGCCAAAACTGACCATCATAAAACTATTGAGCACAGTACTACCCTTGGCATTTTCTTGATTCACCAAACAGAAACCCCACTTCTTAATGCCTAAAACTTTGCTTTGAAATCTTGGGTCCACTAACTAACTGTGCGAGAATAAGAATAAAGTTTGAAAACTTGGTACTATTTAATCATTTCAAATTTGTTTTGTTGGTATTTAATGGAATCAAAATTAGATAAGGTAGATACAGAATCCATGGCTTAATATCAGAGTTGCCAGCTGCCGTGTGTTTGTTGGCCTAGTGGTAGAGTGGTTAATCGCCGGGCAAGAAGTGCCCTTGCCGAAACCACCGTGACGTGGCGCTTTAAAATTTTCAGATTAAATTCTTTAATTGGCAAGCCGCTGTAACTTTTCATTAAATAAGGTGGGCCTGCAATTTTGGCGGGTTAGGGAAACATCATTTCAAGTTTTCAACCTTACTCCTGCCTAGGGTTTGTGGGCTAAGTGGGCAACCCAAAAATCTTCATAATAATGGTATTATTTTTTTCGAGTTGATAATAATAGTATTATGATGATGAATAGTTTTATATTTTAATAGATGTATACATTATAATTTTATTCACTTAACTAAATATACACTATAATAATAATTAATAACATAAAGCAGAAGTAATTAAAGGTGCAATGATAGACAATCGAAGGCCCATCTTGAAACGGACAACCAGTTTAGACATACCATGAAACGGGCCTAACTACTTCAACCAAACCTGGTACTTTTCTGAGATGAGGCCGGAGGCCCGACCACCAAACTGAGGATATTAAATTCAAAATTAGGATAAACTCAGTAACCAGCTCAAGATAAATTCGTTTCCGTAACTTTTATGAAACTACATTTGGATTAAGAATTTTTATTTGAGAATTGTTTTCAGATAACTCTATACTAATTGGAAAAATATAATTAAATCAAAATAATTGAGAAACAATTCCGACTGTGAGAAAGATTTATATTATGCATTTTAGAAAGAACAAAAGAAATCTTTTAATAATTTTACACCATTATTAACTAATAGAACTTACGAAACCAATATTTCCAGAACCCCTTATATGTCAAAAAATGACATTATAATATATTTAAAATCCCAATACTAACTATAAAATAGCATACGAATAATAAAAATATAAGGTATGGAGTAAGGAGGCAAAGGCATAGTACAGCAGCACAAATGGGCGCGCTTTAAATGCGGAGTAGACAATACGGTCAGCGACTTTCGTGAAGGACATTGTCAGTCTCTACTCGCCAGGCCCCTTAACCATGCAAAGATGTGAAAGCTCATTCACACACACTCAACATATACATACACTTCAATATCTCTATATACATTTCCTCCATTCCAGTTCTAAAAATAAAAAACTTTTATACTCGTATTATCTACCACTACACTAATATTAACAGTGAAGAATACTTACTTTCCTTATAAATTTTGCCCACGATCGATACACAAAATTATCCTCTAATTAATAATAGATACAACTTTTATTATTTGTAAAATGATGAATATAGTTTATTTTTTACCATCCTAGGTATGAGAAGATTCAAATGAAAACTTTTATTTAAATTGAGAATGTGAGAACTATTTTCATCTCTTAGATTGTGAAGATCTACGATGAATAGTATCACTTGGTTGGATGAATTCATCAACCGAGTTTGAATCTCAAAAGTGTGAAAATTCATGTATATATTATATGTAGAGTTGATTAAATGAGACATACATCTTTTTGAGAATTTGAGATCTATGCACAAGACGTATAAAATTGACTCACGAACGTGTAAAGTTGCAAAACTTTATACGGTATGTTCATCAATTTTATACATCTTGTAGATAATTCTCAAAAAAGATGTAGTGACAATAGATATATAAAAAAGATATAATTCTCACAATAACCAACCCTTGTCTCACTTGCTATCTATTTCTTTAAACACTAATATTGTAAATATAGTGAAATACTGTAAATATAGTGACAATAGACATATAAAATTTTGGTAAATATCACTTAAACTCCAAACTATACTCATTTTATCAAAAATAACCTAAATTTTAAGAAATGTCACTTTAAATATCAAACTATTAACTTTGTATCAAAATATCATGTGTCCATTTTTCACCTCTCGAAATTGGACGACGGATATCTTCTTCTCATCCGATGAGTCACATCAAAATTTCAAAAAAAAAAATAGACGCGGAATACTTTTGTTACAAAGTTAGTAATTTGGAGTTTAACATGATATTGTTAAAGTTCAAGATATCTTTGATAAAATAGGTATAATTTAAAGTTTAAAGTTTATTTTTTAAAATTCAAAATAATTTTAATGAAATTAATATAATTTATGGGTTAAAGTGATATTCACTCTAAAAATTTTAAAATCTAAACGAAAATTCATTGAACCACCAATACTTGTCCATTATTTAGACATACATGCCATAAAACTATGACATACTAAAAATGTAAGCAAATAATCCGAGTATTGATGTAAGTATACGTATATACATGGAGCAGTTCCCATCTCTACCTAGGGCAGAGGAATTGGCAATAAATACAACTGCAAAGAAACCACAATTCTATTCTCTCATAATCATACTGCCATGATGGCCTTCTGTTAGTCCCCTAGACCCTATACACCCACCCCCCCAACCCCTGCGAAATGGTGTCTGGGTTCTTAACTTTTGTCCGTAGAAAAAGTAATAAAGCAGGAGAGGGGCTTTAGTTGAAAAAGCCCTTTTTACCTCTTTCTCTCTCTTCATAACTTTTACTCTCTCTCTCCTTCAATCATAAAGCAATCGATTACAAAATGATTCACCATCTCTCTCTCTCTCTCACATCCATCTTTTCTGTTCTGCCATCAAAGTCCTGTATCCTTCTGTCCCTTTAGCATTTACTACTCTCTTTTCGAGGAATGGGCCATCAGGGGACTGTATCTCATGTCAACTTCCAACTCTTAATCTAATTACAAATCGATAAACAATAACTATTCACGTTAATTTTTCCATTTTTTTTATTTTTCTTTTACTGTATTATTACTTCTTATTTGGTTGAAACACGACTTTTTAGTTGAGATTGAGATTTTATGAACGTTAATTCTGTAAATTATTATCTCGAAAGATGACAAAATCATTCATTTTATTCACATCACATTATTATTGGTGCATTTCAAATATATGACTTGAAACTTAATAGAGCACTTTATTTTTGCATATGCATGTTCGCCAATAAAATTAAACACAATGTAAACTGGAGGATCATATAAATGAGTTTCTCTACACTCAAGTAAATCCTTTAATTTTTTTTATTCAAATTTGTATTCAAGGTAGAGGGTGTTTGGTGAGATTATAAAACTCAAAATAATTTATATGTTCGTTTTTCGTTTAAATAACAATGATAAAATTTATTTTTGGGAGCTTATAATCTCAGCCAAACACCCTCGTAGTGTTGTATCTCATATGTACATTTACATAGTATATATACTGAATATCCTTGGTGATGTCATTTGATAGATATATGGTAGGTGTTAAATGATAATAAATTAAACTTACATTTCGTACTTTCAAAAGGTACACAAACCTCACTTGCGCAATATGAAGTCTAGCATTATCAAACTTGAAATATATATATTAAGGAGAGATCTATACGTACAATTTTGAGATTTCTAATTATGAAAATCTAATTTTAGTATAGATAGCTAGCATCACATATGATAACCGTTAAGTATAGGTTAGCTAGCGTCATGTTGATACTTAATTGCGAACTTTGGTTCCAAATTTGAAAGACAAATACACATTAATAGAGGCGCAATCATTGGAAATTTGAAATAATTGGTCAATTATATTCAACAAACTTTAAAGTACCTAATATATTACTATATCACAATATGCGCCTTGATAGGTGTGTTTATTTCACCAAATTCCCATTTCAATCTTCTATTATTGAATTTGGCATTAATTAATTACTTGAAAAAAAACTCACAAGGTTGATCAAAATTCACATCCACCAATTCTCCTATCATTAAATGATCGACTTTTTTAAGCTTCCAAAACTAGGAGAAGCCCTTTTAGATAATCAACTTTTTGACCTTCAGATCATAAATTTTGGTAAATGATCGGTGGGATTTAAAATTTGTAGCCTTGAAACAATGACCCTAACCTAGGAGTGTAGGGTATTTAAGAACTTTGACAAAAATTATTTCCTCTTCAAGCTAGCGCAAGTTTTTTCTTCGTATTAAATGAACATCACCTATATACAAAAAACATTCAAATTTGTATTTAAATTTTATTTGAAATTATTTATATGTTATGGGTTTATTTTGGGGTGTGGGGAGTGAGGATTAAATGAAGGGCCGTGGTAGTTGTGAGGATTGATGGAGATGGATGATGTGAGTGGTATTATCTATGTTAATTATAATGTGGGCATGCAATTGTACAAATATTACATTCTATTTAGGAGAATAAATGAATAAATATATTCGGTCGTCAAAAGGGATGATTCATTTTACACAGCCTTTTGTTCCTTTCTTTTAATTCCTTTCATTTGGCCCTACACTGCAACTCTGTTTATCCCCCACCCCAACCCACACCCCACCTCCACCCCTCTGTGCTCTCTCTGTGTTTCTGTCTGTCCATCGACATGCGACGTATACGCACGCACAATTTATAAATTCTTTAATATTTTCTTTCCTGATTTTTCAAATTTCTTTTTCCTTATTTTTGCTTTTGCAGGTTGCTAGGATAAAGCATAATCTTTTTTCAAAGGGGCTAACACTTCATGTAATGAAATGTTGGCTACTTTATGCTTTTTTATTGCTCGGTAAAAATTTAATAGTAATCGCAAAGACTATTTGCCAACTTTTTTGCATTTATTTTAGTCTCCAATTCATGCTAATGTCACGTACATGGAGAATGGTTACCACTTTTAAGTGAATTGACAACACCGTAAGTAGGGATGTCAATGGATGGATTTTACAAGGACCAGAACCAATAAATAAGTAATGGTTCTGGTTTTGGAACCGACCCATTAGATACTGGATCCGGACCGGACCAGGACCATCAACTATGGATCTTAAGCTGTCCGGATCTGAGCGGATCTGGAACCAGAACCAGAATTGGAACCAAAATCGTTGCTTTATAATTTGATGGACTATGAGTGATTTCAGATCAATATGAATAAAACTAGTTCATTGAGAAGTCTATTTAAACTTAGGCTTGTCAATGGACGAGTTTTACTCGGACCAGAATCAATAAATAAGTATTGGTTCTGGTTCTAGAACCAAACCGGATCCGGACCGGACCATCAAACTATGGATCTAAACGGTCCGAGTCTAAAACGGGTCTGGAACCGGAACCAGAACCATTGCTTTAAAATTTAATGGTTTTGAACGGTTCCGGATCGATCCGGGTAAAACCCACCTATTTACATCCATAACCGTAAGTATGAAAAGAAAAATCGCTTGGTGGGGGCTTCAGCCCCCTTGCTTGCACCTCTACACGCAAGTGTGTCTCCGCGTGTAGGATTCTCTAGATGTCCGAGACTGGTGGATTATTTTACTAAGAAGGACGATTTTCCTCTAGTTTATGATTCGTATAAATTTAAATGAAACTGCAGTTCATATTTACTTGACTAGGCATATTTTATTTCGATAATTCCACATGAATCGAGAGTTAGTCTTATTTATTTATCTAGTTATTGCATGCTTTATCATTAGAGAGATTCACGGTTCTGATTTTGGCTCGGATCGGTCCGGAACCTTCAGACCACAATTCCCAAATATTGGAATCAAAATCGTCCCGCCTAATGTATTTGACGACTGGTTTCGAACTGGCCATTCCTAATGATTTTGCATATTGATATCCAAATGAATAATTAAGCAAATCAAACATAAAATTAATGGGATTTTTATTTATGAAACATTTGTATGTTTTGAAGTTCATAAATTACAATATATTTAAGACAAGAAATTGTTACAATTTATATAAAAATCAAATAGAGTTTGGACTTAATTATAATATTAATTTAAGACTTGAATATTATAATTAACTTGCCTGCATATTCCCAGTTGACTACGTTTGAAAAATATGTAATAATCCCTTAGCAAAAATAAAAAGTGACAAGCAGAACGTGGAATTCTTTTTTTTTTTTTTCTTCAAATATTATACTAACATTTTACAATATTGACACAAATTAGTAGATTGTTAAAATGGCTAATTTTGACTGTCGAAAATAAAGATTGAATCTGGATCATCAGATTCAAAATAAAAAAAAAAATCGCAATTTGAACTGATGGAAGCCCAAAACTGCTGGTTCAAACGTTCTTATTTTTTGGGACTCATATGTATCACAATTCATGGGTACAAAATATATACTTCATTCATCTATCAAAGTTTATATTTAATTTCTCTTCAATTCGTCAATCAAAAACTTGTATTTTTTATTTTTAAACATCAACTTCATAATTTTTACTCTCAATCTATCCATTTATTTACAAAAAGAACATACATGACCCACCTTTTTATTTTATTACTCATTAATATATCCATTTATTATTTTCATGGTCCACTTTTTAGTTTCACTACCCATTAATCTATTTAGTTATTATCTTCACCCACTTTATTAGAAATAGCAAAAAAAAAAAAACTGACGGTTCCACATGCTAGGAAGTGGTGAACCGGAACAGGGCCGACGAATACACGGTGCAATTCGGAAGCCAAAACCGCTGGTCCGGTTCATTTAAACACCTCTATGTACATATCTGGGGTTATAAGGAAAGGTACTTTACGTTTTGCTGAATGGCTGAAACAAATACATATAAGGAAAGGTACTTTACCATATGTATGTGGTGCCGTTGAAGTTTAGATAATTTACTAATAAATAATTGAGAATCCAATATACTTTGCTTATATTTGAACTAGCAATAGGAAATTGCAATAATAAATTTATCGAGTGCATATAATTTTGGCTCCTGCGGCTATAACTATAGTAATTCAGTATTTCAAACAGGAGCCGACAATATTAATTTAGCATCAACCACTTACTATTCCATCTTACAATTATCCTACCTAAAGTAGTTGCTGGTTGCTGAAAAGAGTACTATTGCAATAAATTAATTTTGGTCCGAAATACTGAATTACGGACACATTTATACAATTATTGTATGTCTCCAATAATTTGAAAGATACATTTTTGTCCGCATGTAGGTTCATACATTTTCCTTGTGTTAAAATTGTAATTTCGCTACAATTAATGTGCACGTGTCATTCAAGAAGACGGTAATAAATGATATTCTCATTGTGATAAAATCCAGCCGATATGATCTAGCATCCAATTCTTTATTTAATGTTATGCTCTTTCCTTTATAAAATAGATATGTATGTGATTCTGTAGATGGGGACTTGGTAGATAACAAGAGTAACAACCCAACATTTACAATGGCATATAGGTATCACTAAAGTGGCCTATTAGTCACAAGTCATGAAAAATTCATAGCATCGAGATATTTGATTGCCCAAATAAACCTTTTTAATGAGAATGAGAATTTCTAGTAGGGCCAATTAAGTAACACATAAATATATGTTTCCTTTTCTTAATTTGTCATCTATATGTTTCATTTATTTATTTATGGCAGTTTGGCGTTGGGAAGAGTAAAAGAACATGAAAAGTGGAAGTAATACGTGAAATGACTTTTTTCTCAAGATCGATGGACGCCGGCTATTTTTCTGCCTCGAAAGTTGACCATAAAGGGGCAATTGGCCAATTGCTCTGCTATTGACGCATCACTCTTACGAGTCTTAATAATTTATGTATTCGACTTTCGTCAAGTTATTATAAAGAAAAATAATTTTCTCGTGATTCATTCGGTTCGGATTATTATTATTATTATTATTATTACGTCATGAAAACTTTGATTTCTCTTTACTATCTTTCATGAAAACTTTGATTTCTCTTTACTATCTTTCATATATATATATATATATATATATATATATATATATATATATTTTCATGGTTGTAACTATTGGTTGGTGTATTGATTAATTGATGGAAGAGAATCAGTGTAAATGAGTTTTCGGAAATTCACACGTTTTAGTAAAGCCAATTTTGTCCTGTTTTATGAATACATATATGAAATGAAATCTTTCACAAGAACTATCTGTAAAAGGGTCATGCCATAAATAACATAACATACATCCAACTTTTTAATTCTTATATAATTTTTAAAATATTGCAATTATAATATACCACGTTATTATTATTATTATTATTATTATTATTATTATTATTGTTGTTGTTGTTGTTGTTGTTGTTGATGTTGTTGTTGTTGTTGTTGTTGTTGTTGTTGTTGTTGTTGCAACATTCTCAATTTTTTGCAAAATTTGTTTGATGTGTTCAAGACTTAAAACAATGTCATTTTATCTATGAAATAATGTAGCTTTATGGTTGAAAAATTGGGGATATTATAATTGGAGAAGTTTGGAAAAGTATGTTATAATTACAATGCTTCAAAAGTTGTATACATTGCAACTTCAAATAAATATTGTGTTATCTTTAACAGTATAATTAGCTCTTAATTTCTAGAAAAAGATAGCCGAGTTTTACTTAACGGCTCAAAGATTAGCTATAACAGGAAATAGTCGCTCAAAGATTAGCTATAATAGGAAATAGTCACACACAGAAATAGTCATTTTACCGTATATGTTTGTATCGGTGAACTTCAAGTTAGTTACTAGTAAATTATTGAAAAGTATGTGCAATGAGTTTCAAACAAGACTTGTAAACTGAGAAATTGATTAAAAAAAACTATCGATTTTAAATAGTCTAGCTTTTACAGCATTTATGGTAAATTAACTGAGAAAAATAGATTCCTTAGCGAGCCAGCAAAATATTAATGCATCATCAACAACTATCATTCGATCTAACTATTATCCAACCTAAAGTAGTTGTTGGTTGCTGAAATTACCATTGCAATAAATTAATTTGGGTGTCAATTTACTAAATACTCAATAATGCTCGCATTTTTTACATTTATTATATGTCTAATTATTTGGAAGATACATTAATATCTGCATAATGTCTTAGGTTCATAAACTTCTAGACAAGTGTCACTCCAGGTTCATAGAAAGAATATTGTTAGGCTCGTTACAAACCAAGATAATCTTGAATAACTTTGGAAAGGTATATACATTATACGAACCAAATAATTAAGACAAATATATATTTCACCTAGGTTGAAAAGTACAAATGAGAACAAAATATAATATTATTCCTATAGGTAATTCTGATCCGGTACATTTTAATTGTCCAAATAAATCTAATTAGACGATCGCTAAAATAAAATACCGAATTAAAATTATAATTTGTTAGCATGCAAAGTATCATAACCACAGGGACCGAAGACGCAAATATACAACAATTAATTAAAACATACCATTCACAATTATCCGGGCTAAACTATGATGAAGATGTTTGATTATCCCTAGAGAAATACGCAAAATAACATACTTGAAAAAGTATCAAGATTAAAGGACCGATCCTAGGAAATGTAATAATTCAATATAAAATCAAACAATCAATCTATGACCTATTAACCAATTTTAGTTCAATTAAGATGCAGCCTAGCTCACTCCATTAACCACAATCTATCTCTCGAGTAACTTGTGATAATAGATTAGTACAATTTATATCTCTCTAGGTCTCAAGAAAAAATGTGTCAACTACTAATAGTTCAACAATATTATTTTATATAATTACTTCTAAACCTGCTAAGTATTTAAATTAATCGAATCATGAATTCTTAAATTCGATTGCTTAACTAAACATGCTAGGATAAATTTTACTATACTCCATCCTGTCATATTTAAAATATCTCACTTTTCTTTTTGGTTTGTCCTATTATAAATGTCATATTCCATTTTAAACATAATTATCTCTTCAAAAGATATGAGACACCCATTTTTTTATCTCTTTAACTACTTTATATTTTTCTCCTAAATACCATGGGTGGGTTTACCTGGGACCGAACCAATAAAAAAATGAGACACTTTAAAATGGGACGAGGAGTAATTTTAAGAAATTAAAATTGACAAGCCTATTTAAACGAAAGGATATTGGTTACGGTTAGAACTATAGGTACAATCATAATATATAAGAATACACGTTTTATAATAATAATAATAATAATAATAATAATAATAATAATAATAATAATAATAATAATAATATACTACTACTACTACTGTTAAATTAAATATATAATAAAAACCAAAATTTATATAGCTGTTAAATTTATTATATATAAAGGTTTTATATATATATATATTTAATTAAGTTTGGATTTACTAATGGACCCATACGTACTCACTATCGATCCTTTAGCTAAAAGAATTATTTGACCTTAGATAGTGAGTTACAATTGATTATGTCATAAATCGAGTTTGGACCAGTAAAGAATATACTATTGTGAACAACCAAAAACTAGTTTTATGTTGTGATAATTTTCAATCTGAAATTTTATAATATATTTGAGTTAGTTCTGGTCTTGGTTCGATAAAAATTGATATGAGATTAAATAAATGTCACCAAATTTCATTTTATTTTATAACAAACCATATACAAAAATCAAATATCTAAGTAATAAAACAACGGCTAGCTTGAATCCATGAAGGGAACTCATAAGACCGTTTGGCTCTTTCATCCAAATAAATTAATCTGTATATATAGAGCATTTAATATATTAATTATTTGAGTATTTGAGTTAGTCGGGAATGCATGACTATAGTCTAATATAAATAATATATAGGAGTTGGTTATAAGGAAAATTATTCTATAGATAAGAGTTAAGAATCAACTAACATCCTTAAATTGAATAAAATCCGACCATTCGTAATTAATTAATGATAAGAAATTGTCAAATCCCTATTTTCGTTATTTGGAGATCTACATTTTGAAAATATCAAACACTCCAGTTGGAGATATTTATCTCAAAAATCTTTCACATTATATTTTTCGTTATTCGTGTAATCTTTGTTTCGCATGTGAGATCTTTCCACATTCCAAGTTGTTGTTCTATTCATGGTAGTTCTTGTGCATGTGAGAACTTCGTAATTTCAAATTTTTGGAACAAATACAATCACAGTAAATAAAATATATAAATTGATTATAGGATTGAAAATGGTTACAATATACAAGAATAATAAATGATTGATAATTAATTTTGACGTTAGATTAAAAAAAATGAAAGTACTACATTAGTTCATAGTTCTCATCAAAATCTTAGTTCTCATATGATTTATATATATAAGGGAATGTTAACGTGAGAACCATTTCTATCGTGAGAATTAAAAAATGATGAATTCACTATGAAAATTGATGAATCCGTTGAAAAAGTTAATGAATCCAAAAATTAAATTTTCGCTCTTCGTGAAATTCGGGTGAAAATTTTGAATTTTTGGGATTCTGTAACTTTTCCAAAAATATATTAATTTTAATAACGAATTCATTTTGTTCATGATAAATTTTCGTGATTCTTAACTTTCCGTTAAAATTGTTCTTATTTAAACCTTACTCTCCCTATATTCATAATTCTTAATGCAAAGGATTCTTATAAAAAAATCGAGTGGGTTATCTTGCCACTTTTTTTTGGGATTTTTCTCAAGTTCTTTTTTAAGGACAAAATGATCCTCTTATCCTCACATACATCCGCAGTAATCATCGTATGCCACATAATAATTGAAGGCAGTGTAGTTTTGTAGGTTTGTTGTTTTATATATCCAAAATATGTGGGCGTCGATTATTGTGCTACACGAGAAAAGACATACTATATGTCTATATGAAAGGAAATTCCCCCCATGCAGAAGAAATTGGGAGAGAGAAAGAAAGTGAAAGGACATAAGATGATGAAAATCACTTTACACAAAGTGAGAACCTTTGCTTTTTTAGCAACTAAACAAATATTGCTTTCATACATTTGATTCAAATGAAAGCAATGCATAAAATTGGTTGTGTACCACGAGTTGCTAACACAACTTGTCATCAACATTTTCAATTTAGTGCCAATAAACTAATCATAATCTCAAACCCCTTTACAACTTTATAAGGAGATAGATAATAAACAACCTTTTTTCTATCCTGATAAATATTCCATAACTAAATGCAATTAAATATCTGGTGAGATATTCGCATTAGACTCTATCTTTTTTTTTGTATCATAGGAGCCATGCAATTCTTTAAGGTCTTGTTGGTAAATCTCACGTTCTCAATAATATACCGCAAACCACACAGAATAGGTAAACCACACTTGAAAAACCAGGTGTGACAGGCTCAAACCCATAGAGGCGTTTGGTGGTGTTCGCATTAGACTCTTATCTTTCTTTCTTTTTTTTCATCATGGGACATTAGACTCTATCTTGCTTGTATATATTTAAGGTTGTGTTTCAATTAATGGATTTTATTTCAGTGAAATTTTCTATTAGGCATTTCAAATCTCTCAACCTGAATGAAGTTATCTTGTTAATTAAATTGCATATAATGCATATATTTCATTTAATAAATTCATTGTCCCAAATCAAACAATATTCTTAAATTATAATCTTAAGTATTCACATTGAAATTTTTTGAAACTCGTGAAAAGACCGAAAATGTTTAAACAAAACAATTAAAATAATAAGAAAGATCCTCGAAACATCCCCACACGACAAAACAAGAAGAGAGAGGGAAAAAAAAGAAGAAGAAGTCATTCTTGGATTTAGGGAATCGAGAAAAGAAGATTTTGCTCTTTACAAATCAATGTAAGTTGTACATTTGCCATAAATGTTAGTACGTCGGGTGCATGAAATTGAAATAGGGAGAAGAGAGGAGCACAAGTAGGGTCAAAGGATAAAGCTATACAATTATATACTAAGAGGGGAACAGCTGGGAGAGACAATAAATGTTGGGATGGACCCATTCAGAATGTTGCCCATATATATTATCATTAAATAGTTAAATAAAATAGGACTCTCTAATATTAAATAATATAAATAGCAGTTGTTATTAATTATTGGCGAGATTATAATATTAGTGTTGAATGAAAGAGTCAAAAGATGGCCAGAATCATAGGAGACTTTCAGTGCCCAATATATTCTATCAGTTTGTTCATACTAATTGGCACAGCTAACTAATTCAAACCAATTCATATCTGTCTTTTCTATTTCCTTGTTTTACCTGTATCCCATAAATAAATGTAATAATCAAATTATCCTTGAGATTTAGAGGGTGTTTGGCTGAACTTATAAGCTCCCCCAAAACAGCTTTAAACTTAAAAAACAGCTTATAAGCTGTTTTGGGGGCGCTTATAAGCTCAGCCAAACACCCTCTTAGACAACAATGTTCGGCTCCATCAAGAAAGGTGAAGTAATCCACATTTACCATTCAAATCAACACATTAATTGACATACTTATTCATTTCTTTAAAATAAATAAAAATACAGAAAGTTTATATATTAAAATGTTAAATGAAAGAATTAAAACGATTGTGAGTCATCTGATAAATCTTGACCTCACATGACTTCCACGGGAATCTAGCTTTTAATACAAATTAAGCTTAATTTAATCTGCTTATAACCCCACCCTGCCTTTATTCATTTTAATCCATTCTTATTTGTTAGAAAAATCAAAATATGGTATAATATATACGTCGAAAAAATATATTCTTATTTACTTATTAAGACATAATTCTCAACTTTATTGACCATGGCATCATACTTCAATATTTGTTGTTGAAAAGTTAAAAAGCACAAAGAATTAGGTGCACGTGGAAATAGCCAATGTCAGACGAAAGTATCTGACTTCTCTTTTTTCCTGAAATAAATAAATAAAAACTCCCTTTATTTCACTCTACTTTGTTTTGTCCAATAATTTCTGATGTTAATAATAGTAATAGGGTAAATATCATTTAATACCTCAATATTTACGATTTTTTATATTTTTATCTTAATATAAGTATATTAACAAATCAAATTCAAACATTTTAAATGGGTTCAAATTCATGTTCTGATGACCTGATACGGGCCAATTTTGCTTAGTTGGTATATCGGAAAGCCAAGTCATTTACAAATAAAAATTAAAAATAAAAATCTAAAAAATAAAACTGTGTCATTTCAGGTTTACTGTTGCCAACTCATAATTTTATTTTATTTTGAACTTCTCTCTCCTCACTTTCTCTCTTCGTTTCTTGAATCCTAAATTCAGACATAAACAAACAAATTCTCTTTATCCCCCCTCTCTCTCATGGTTGCACCAACAACAACCCACCCTGCTTCATTCTCACTTTGCTTGTGGAATAGGTGAGATATCAGGAGGACAGACAGAGTAGCGAGGAAAAGGAACGTGAACATAATGGAAACGAAGATCTGGTCGTTGAAGAAGCTGCGGAGGACAGATCCATCTCCCGATCCGACTTGATTGCCTCGGACTGCCACCGCCATCACGACCGCCCTAGGATAATTTCTCAATCACAGTACGAAACCAAAATCGTTCCTCTCCCAGATCATTGATTATCGAAACAGTAGACAAGTTTCTACTTGTTGATTGGAGTGTGAGCATAGATATAGATACATACGAATTTATGTTGTGTCTGTTGTTGGTCAAATCGACGAGGTGTGTGTGAATGGAGAAAGAGAGATGGGTGAGAGAGTGAGAAGAGAAAAGTAAGATATGGGAATTAGTTGTGAAGAGAGAGAGAGAGAGAGAGAGAAATTCAATTCAAAATGGAAAAAAGAAAAGGAAATGACAAAAATTTGAGTTAGCAGCAGTAAATTATGTAACGATACTTTTTTTTAGATTTTTTTTAATATCTGTGTAAATGAAGTGACTTCCGACGCATCAAGACACAATTATGAATCCATTCACAACGTTGGAGTCTAATTTGTCAATATATTACGTTAGGACATGAACGTAAAAATTCGTAAATATTGGGGTGCTAAATGGTATTTACCCTAATAATAATAATAATAATAATAATAATAATAATAATAATAATAATGAGGTACAAATGGCTAAAGGTTAGTTCATACCAATTGCCTCTATGAAGGTACAAAATTTATGCTTGCATAATCATATACTCTCTCTGTATCACCGAATTTGACATGTATTCACTTTTGGGTTATTTCATCCAACTTGATCCATTTATTTTTAATAAATAATTATTTTTTCAAAAGATATGGATCATACTTATTTTTTATCTCTTTAATTACTTTACAATATTCTTCTAAATAATCTTGACGAAAAGAGATGAGCCAGGTTAATTTAATTAGGGGGGAAAACTTAGTTCATGACAAATGTAAATCATGATAATGCTAATGTGAATAATTACTTGATGTATAATAATACAATGTTATTAAAATATAATTATAAAATATAGTGATAAAAGGCTAATTAGAATTATGTACTATCTGAAAAGGAAAATGCTAGATGTACATAATATGTATATACATAATTGGATTTTTTGGTCATTTTCCATCATTTTCAAAAATTAAGGAAATATTCCATTTATATTGAAATTTATTTTTTATAGTTAACCCCTTCAAGATAATTAAGGAAGGTATACAAGTATTTTATATTCCATTTTAAAGAAGGAAAGTGCTTAGCCTTTCCTTAATAATATTTTAAATTGATTAGTGCATTAATTATTACTATAGTAATTCTCTAATTCCTATTCTTGTGTTCCTTTTTTGAATATTTGACTAAAAAAAGAATCAAGTTAAGAGATTAAAATAAAAATAAACGTAAAATAAGAATTTTATTTGGATAATGAGGGGATTATTCTGATAAATTTGTTTTTTGGATATTCCTATTCTATAGGAGTTTTTTTTTTTTTGGAAAATGAGGAGATTAATCAAACAAAAAAAATTAATGAATTAATTATGAGAATTAAATTGAACTTTTTTTTATGGAATGAAAGCAATAATAATTTAATAAATTTAAAGGAGAATAAATTTCTCTTTACAAAATTTGAAGCTTTATTTTTTTAATACTAAATTTAAAGCTTTATTTTTTTAATAGGTTTAGTTTGAAGGAGAATAATACATCCACGTCATACTTAACACCAATCTTACAAAAGTATGTTCACGTTGGTAGATAATGAATGTTTTGCGAAAAAATCATAATAAATTCGGATACAGTAAAGCAATAGTTATTTATTAAATTAATTAATTTTATTTTGTAAAAGAAATAAAATCACTAGTCAACTCATACCAATTTTAACCCTAAATTATATGAGAGTTTAATCATGCAATATAATAATTAGTACTAGAACCACCCCAAAAAGAACTTACTAATTTGATCAAATTTTTAGGGGTATTATGTATGTATATATTATGTACATTTAGCACTACCCATCTGAAAATTACATAGGGTTGGCACTTTACACCTCAAAAACAGTTTTGACAAGTTGCATATTAATGCATTTTTCATCTCAAAGGCAATTTCGAGCGTAATTTTCGCCAAAATGTTGTTGAAGCTATTTAAGACAGAAATATATTTGTTAATAGCTTTTCTTGGTACTGTATCATATATATATATATATGTATGTGGTGTTCGTTATTTAGGATTGACAGGATATATAATTGAGTTTTTTATTTTTATTACAATAACTTTTCAAAGCTAACCCTTCTAACTCGATATAATTCAAGAAAAACTATTTCAAGCTGCAGAAGTAATCAATGGCTTTAGAATATTCTAAGTTTCTACTCCATCCTACTAAATAATATATTATTAAATACTATTTTTATCTTATCTAGACTAATCCTCATTATAAGTAAACATTCCTATACAGTTTTGATGAACATGAATTTTCAATGATTTATAATGCTTATTTGAGTCTGATTTGATGTTGAAAATTATGTTTCTAGAGAGTAATTCCTTAGTTTTATATTAATTTGAAGAATTGATATTTGTATGCATTTTTTTATTTTTCAGGAAAATTGTAGAATTATTTGATGAATTAAAAGTGGATGGGATTAAAGTACAATTCAATAGGAGTCCGTAGACATAAACGGTTCATAAATTGGAGTTTGGACGAGAGAGAATGAGCCAAAACAAGAAAGTTGCAAAGTCTATCGCGGACGATACCGCGAACAGTGTGAGAATTTCCAATTTTCCCACTTTTTATTGTATTTTTAGCCCAACTAGGATATATATTACTTTTTGGGTTCAAGGAGTATTCTCCACCTATAAATACCTCATCTTAACATTATATCATGATCCTCATTCATCACTTTTTATATTTTTCAAAGTTAGACTTTATTTTTAGAGTTTTCTACAAGAGTAGAAATTTTAGTATTTTACCGTTCAGACCTCAAGATTCTCCATTGTGAATTTCTACACTATTTTTTATTATTTATTTCAATTGTGTTTTTCTTTATTTTTTCTATTTAATTCTTGCTATGAGTAACTAAATTTTCATTGATTATGAGGTTTGTATTATGTAGTACAAATTTATGTAATTGATCTATGAAGTCTATTTAACTGTCAATTTATGATTTATTATTTCTGGTAATCTATGCATGTTAGTTGCTGATTAAAGACTTAGCGATTTTAATTAGGTAATCGAATTTAAAAACTCATAATACATTTAATCTAAAGATTTGGCGGTTTTAGTATTAATTATAGGAGAATAAATCTTACGTGCTTTTGGGAGTTTTTATGTGTTCTTGAGATCTAGCAAAGATAAAAATATATATTAATATATTATTACAGGTTGCCCGATTCAGGAGACTGTGTTGTTTGTGTGATTCTTCATCTGAATTGACTTAATTATGGTTAATAGAGCTATAGATTGATTGTGTAATTTTTATTATATTATTACATTATCTAGGATCAATATCTTTATCTGATATTTCTTCAGATCCTTTTTATTTTATTTTTATCTTATTTTCTAAATTTTTATCAAATCTTCCCATACTTATTTATTTGCATGGATAATTGTGATACGTTGTGGTTATTATTTGTCTTTTTTGTCTTTTATGATATCGACTACAATAAACAAAGTTAATGATACGATACTTTGCTCTCTATTTTCTATTTTCTTTTACCAATTTTCTCTCTCTTAGAGGGTGTTTGGTTGACAATAAATAAAGTTAATTACGGTTATTTATTACTAGGATTTTAATGATCGAGTTGTCATGTACCCACATTCTCTATTTTATATTTTCTTTTACCAATTTTCTTGAAATATCTGAAACTTGTAAGTTCTTTAAAATAAGTTTAGCCAAACACCTCTTAGTCGTATTGGCCTGCAGTGGACATGATAATTGAATGGGTACACTCAATGTAATACAATAGAACTAGGATTCTATCAATATCTTTATAAGTTTGAGTATCATAAATGTTTATTGAAGTGTGGTATTATTTTTGTGTGGTTTACATGTCATTGCTGCATAAAAATTGAGTTATTCAATGCACATCTAAGATAACTTATGTATATTCCCATGATATGCAAGAAAAATTAAAATGTGATGGGAAAACAAAGGAAAGGACGATGGAGTAAAGGTAAAGCGAAGCTTTTTAAGTAAACAGTGGAAGAGAATGAAATAAACGGACAAAAATGCCCCCTAAAATTATTTGTTTGGTCGGCTACCGGACCTGAAATCATTTGGAGGTGCCAAGTGCAACCTTGGCAAATTATAGTTTTGTGGGCCTACTTCAATTAATTTCCACGTAATTTTTGGGTGCTATATCTCATTTACTGTGAAAATGGCAAAAGGATTTTGATAATTAATATTCTTTACGTCCATTAAAAGCTTGAACTTTTAATTTTAGGAAATATAAACTTCTCTCATTCTACTCGTTTATTCATAAAAAAAAAATCAAATCTAACCCACATTTTACTCTAATTACCTATTAATATATTCATTTATTATCTCTACACATTTTATATTTATTTACTATTTATTAAAACCCATGCACCAAAGCAATGCAAGCTTTTGGTGGACAAAGGAGTAATATACTTTTTCTATACCATAATCGTAATTGGCTTATTTAAGATGTTAGGGAATTTTATAATTTTAATTTATCGGTAAATATCACTTTAAACTTATAATTATTTTAGTACTATCAATTATGCTCTATACTATCTGATTTTTTATATTTTTATAAATCTTGAACTATCAATATTTTATCAATGGTGCCTCCATCCATTTTTCAATTCCGAAAAATTAACGTGGCTCTTGGTACGATGTCTTTAACAATCTGACGATGTCGTTTGTGCCATATAATTCTTTTTAAAAAATTATTAAAAACAAGTGGCAATCTAGCGAGCCACGTCAATTTTCTAGAGTTGAACAATGGACAGAGAGGCAAAATCGATACAAAATTAATATATAGTTAAGAATTTAAAAGAATATTCTCGATAGTTCAGAATATAATTAATAGTGTTAAAATAGGTTAGAATTTAAAATATTATTTATCCATAATTTATGGTAATACACTCGCATTCGCATTTTCATTTCATATTTCATTCATAAATTTTATGGAAACAATAAGGTCATCAATCTTATATGACATGCACATTGTTATATATAATATTTCATCCGTCCAATAAATTCGTGCATTTAATTCCGTTTTGGTCCATCTACGAAAAATGTTCTCTTTCCTTTTTTGGAAACATCAACTTTATATTTTTACTCTAAACATATCTACTTATTTACAAAAAAAACCACATATGACCCACCTTTTTACACTCAATATCCATTAATATATTTATTTATTATCTCAATGGCACACCTTTTATACTCACTTACTTTACACTCATTACAATTTATTAAAACTCGTGCCACCAAAATCAATGAACGATTTTGGTGGACGGAGGGAGTAATAAAAAATGTGTGGAGCATTACTCTTGAGTCTTAATATAGGATTCGTTGTCGATTGTTTACTTTTGGTTTTTGGGATTTAGCCAGGTCATTGATTTCGTCTAAGTTGACCTCCTAACCACATAAAAGGAAACACACGAAAAGCAAGGGTACAACTTTCTTTAAATTAACAAGCTAGCTAGACCTGGAGATCTCTCTATTTTTTATTTATTTTTAGTACTCACAAGTCCACGATTACTACTCATAACATCATATAATCCCTCCATTCAACCTAAAAATTTGAAAATTTTGAATTTCACGATCTTGTAATTATGAGAGCGCAAGCTCATAGCTACTCACCACTAGACCACTAATGTCATCGTCCTAAAAAAACAAAAAAATTATGTCAACATATATATAATTCTTCATTTCTACTATATCTGCAATGTGTGCATACAAATACAATCACATTTATTTTAATAAATAATACTTATAATCCAGACGTACACTCGCCATCATCCTACAAGAATTGTCATGTATTAAGACAAATATTAACAAAACGCAAGGAATTGGGGTCCCATTTTAACATGGTTAAGATGTCAAAACCTCTCGTCCCAATCAGAATGGAATAAGACTACACTTTCATTTCAAGGAGAAATACAACTCATGATCCAACAAAAGACTTCTTTTTCTTGTTTTACTGCAAAATTTATATGGGAGAAAAAACATTTATTCTGATTTTAAGACAAAATATATTTTTTCTGAAAAAACATCACATGAGTTTTGCTGGATACCCGGGATATGTCCTAATCTCTAAGCGGTCCACACTATGTTTTGTGTGATATTCTTTAAAATTTAGCCATGAATAACATGAATAAGGAATAATTTAATTTCCCAAAAATGTTGTGCGGACGGACAAAAATATCATTATTATTAAGAAAAATATCATTTACATTAAATAAAAGTATCATTTGCTTAAATATCATTTACATTGAATAAAAGTATCAAATATCATTTACACTGAAGAAAAATATCAAAATTCTTATGTACGGACGGATGTACAAGAGACCACCTCTTTAATTTATCATTGTGACCAAAACATATAAGTCGTCGTATTTATAATATCTATATTTTTGAAAGTTTTTTCTATTTTTCCAATTATTTGATTCTCTCCATTTTTTTTTTAGTTTCTACAAGTGACAATCTTGGGCTCAAGGAAAGACCTTTTTGGGAAAGGGTGAAAAAGTTAGAAAGAGCCGTAAATGTAACAAATCTTGCAGTATTGGTGTCTTGCACGTTAGAACAATATTGATATCATTAAATAATTTATTGTAAGACCTAGGAAATATACTTACAATCTTTATAGTTTAATGGTATTAATCTCCTTTATAAGAGTCAGAAATTTAAGTACATTTTAATAGTATTCATCTCCTTTATAAAAGTCATAAATTGAAGTACGAATCTCAATTCATAGGTCCCTCAATTCATAACAAATAAAAAAATAAAAGACTAAGGAATATGATCAATCATTTACGGCAAAAATTATTTCATGCCCTACTAAATTTAAAGTTAGAAATCGCAATTCATGTCTCTACTGGCTTAATTCAGTTGGTTAAGAGGTAGCAGATTTGGAATAAGAAATTGCAAGTCATTTAAGATGTAAAAATTCCAGGCATCATAAAAGTTACAGCAATTAACTAAACTAGTGCTATTGATAATCTAGATAGCACTAGTGCTATTGATAATCTAGATAGCAATTGCTTTTATTCCGAATACTTAGCTATTTCACCCCTAACATGATGCTATAAATACGATGAATTCATCTTGTAATTATCACATATTATAGAGAGAGAAAATACAATAAACACTTTTTTTATTATTGTGAGAACCAGTAGCCTGCTCCTAAGTCTTGAGCAAGAACCTGCAAATAAGATAGGAGAGTTAAATCACACATGAAATATCAAATGTGACAGACTCGAAACTATAAAGGAATTGATGTGATTCGAACTTAAAATCTTTGGTCTTAGTAATACCCACTCCATTACTAAACTATCTCGAAAAGATATAGGGGGCGTTTGGCTAAGCTTATTTTAGAGAGTTTATAAGCTCCAAGAGCTTATAAGATGTTTCAAGAACTTATAAGAGGTAATGTCTCAAGTGCTTATAAGTTGTTAAAGTGTTTGGATAATTGATCTTATAAGCTATAGAAAGAATCGTCAGTCAGAGAGAGAAAATCATAGTTAGTGGGATAAAATTGACGAGAGGTGAAGTTGATAGTGTATATGTAGGAAATAAAGAACTATAATAAGGTTATTTTGGTAAATTCATGATTGCTTATAAGTTTATGAAAAAATAAGTTAGGGTTGATCAACTTATTTTTAGGGGAGCTTATAAGCTGTTGGAGCTTATTTTTACAGCTTATAAACTGTTTATAAGCTTATTTTGTCAAACACTTTGCAACAGCTTATAAGATCCTAAACAACTTATAAACTGTTTTAAAGAGTTTATAAGCTCAGCCAAACACCCTCACAGTAAACACTTTCATACTGACCCCTATAAGTTGGATATATGAATATACACTAAAAAGTAAATATTTATTTAATACTTTAATTAGGCTAGCAAATCATGTGGACTACCCAAAAAGAAACTTGTTCATTGAATTTTTTGATATTCTTCGCTGCCAAAAAAGGGTGTTGTTGTTACCTTATAGGTTAGCTTAATAATTAATTTTTGTTTCATCCAACTACGTAAGATTTTTCTCGAAAGAGTTTTAGTTTACTCAAATTTCATCAACAACTCCTTTTTCTAATCTAGACGATGTCTCGTCACTTGTCTGAAAGATATTGAAGCTTTTATGTTAAGTAGATGGATAAGACGAGAAAGAATGAAAAGAAAAATTACTTACAAAACAAGGCGTTTCTTGATGAATATTTTCTTAAAATAGGAAAAAATTGGACAACTTTTTCATCAATTGATTAGGTTACCTTAGACGTTATAACAAGCACTCAAAGTTTGAATCTGCAAAAGCTTGTTTGACCTTATCTTCTTAGATTGTTTCTTTCTTTTTTTTCATGTGGAAAGAAAGTCTTTATTATATTCGTAGGTAGAATTATCAAATTACGTGAGGAATAAAAAGAATTGGACGTTGAGTTTCAATATCATAATGCCTTCCAAAATCACTCAATTTGAGAATTTGTCCTCATAATAAGAGGGATGCGAACTTATCGAATAAAGCCAAGTTAAAAAGCATATATTACCGCATATAAGGGTTCTAAAAAATCAATCTTAAAAGCTTGAATTGATTTCAATTCATTCGAGTGTGAGCTGACTATAAGCAATTTAGTTTTTAGCATATATATATATATATATATATATATATATATATATATATATATATATATATATAGAGATGGATCGGTATGAAATGATAATTTGGTAGGAAATAGGAATGAATTTGGGCATTTGATTATTTGGATCAATGGTTGAGATTTAATTTCGGTTGTCTTCTGCGGATTCTTGTGTAGCACTAGAACCTTCTTATCTTTTACTGCGATGAAAGATGTCTTGAACAATATATTTAGCATATGTCTACTGAAGAGATGAAATATATGCTAAACTAACATGTGCTTACATATTAATTTCGATTGTCTACATAAATATGAAATATATGCTAGACTTACATATATATTCCTATTTGCTACACTTATTTCCATTCTCAAAGAAACCATCTCATATATATATATATATATATATATATATATATATATATAGAGAGAGAGAGAGAGAGAGGAGGATTAACTTGATAATTGTTTTTAAAGTGTGAACACGAGAACCAAAAATTGATGAATTCGTTGTGAAAATTAATAAATCCGTATGGAAAGTTACTGAATCAAAAAAATTAGAATTTTCGTCCTTCATGAAATTCGAACCCATACGAAAAATTCGAATATTATAGATTTAGTAACTTTCATGACGGATTCATCAAATTTCAAAGCGAATTCATTTGGTTTTCATATTCACACTTTAAAATGGTTATTATTTGAACCTCACACTTTAAAATAGTTTTCCTTTATATAGATTGATATTGTACTAGAAAAAATGTATTGAAATGAAAAGATATCTAATCGGTTTCTTTGTTACTATATATTTAACTGAGTTTGGTTCGGGGTTAGAATTTAATTGTCAATCATATTCGCAATGTCTTTTTCACAAATCATAATAATATACGTCTTAAAAGATAATTAAAACCATTTTATCGTGAGACCAAAAAAGTGATGAATTTTCTATAAAAGTTGATGAATTCGTCGGAAAAAGTTACTGATTAAAAAAAAAATTAAATTTTCGCCCTCATGGGATTCGAATCCGGTGAAAACCTCAAAATTTTGGATTCAATAACTTTCCTAGTGGATTCATCAACTTTCATAGTAAATTTATTTGGTTATTGGTTTTAAGATAAAATGATTCTCATTTGAACACACACACACACACACACATATATATATATATATATATATATATATATATATATAAAATTCGGTAGGAAATGACAATTTTGTAGGAAATGAGAATGAATCTGGGCCTTTGAAAAATTTGGATCAATGGTTGAGATTTAATTTATATATGCTATAATTTTTGTTTTTAAATATGTGGATTTTAATATAACTACATAGTACCCTTCTTGTCAAAATACAATGAAAGATGTGCTAAACTAATATATTTAGCATATATGTTACGAATGGATGAAATATGTGCTAAACTAACATTTGCAACATAGTAATTCGATTTTCTCTCACAAATATGAAAGATGTGCTAGAGTTATATATCTATTCTTATTTTTTACACTAAGGAGTTTTCACCATAACACAGACCCTAATAAATAGAGAGAGAGTGGGGTTTCAAATAAGAACTATTTTTAACGTGAGGCGAGAACCATAAAATTCATTACAAACAAAATGAATTTCTTATGAAAGTTGATGAATCCGATGGGAAAGTTCTTGAATCAAAAATTCGAATTTTCACATCCCATGAGGGTTCGAATTTTTGAAGCGAAAATTCAATTTTTTGGATTCGATAACTTTCCCAATGGATTCATCAATTTTCATCATGAATTCATTATTTTTGGTTCTCACGATAAAAATGGTTAACCTCCCATATATATATATATATATATATATATATATATATATATTGTTATAATCAAAGCACGCAATAATACATACCCCCTTTTCCAGCAGAACTCCACTTTTTGTTCAAACATAAAGTTCGTTTTATTTTTCCTTTTCGTTTTCCTCGTTACTTTTTGTGTTGGGCCATTGTTACTGAACTAGGACTATACTTTGATGTCAAATAAAGAAGATAGCAGGCAATCTTTTCTTTTAGATACAAGAACAAGATAAGTTACAATAACTAAATTAGCAGATTATATATAAAGAAAAATTAATCAAGAAAAATATTGGACATAAATCGACCGAGGCAATGTAAAGTTGCTACTAAATGGGTGTCTAATTGACACACTACGAAGGAAGAGGATCCTTTGCAAAGGAGAAAAATACAAACACCATGTTGTGCCCCCCAATAGCAATTAATGCAACTTTCGGCAATTTTTAATTCCTTTATTTCTTTTTGCCTTTTTTATTTGTAATTTTTTTATTTTTTCCCTCCTTTTTATTATAAATTTCATGTTTACTGATTTTTACATTTTAATTTTTAGTTGATAATTGTTAGATTTGATGACTTTTTATTTATGTATCGTATTATCGTATTTCATCATTTACAATTCAAGGTTTGGGAGACTAGAAATATTAATAGGGCTTATTTGGTTTGGAAAGTAAAGCTTTCCGTGAATATGATTTACAGGAATGCAATTTTGAGAAAAATAAATAGTAGCAAATTATTTTCCACTATTTGATAAATAATCAAGAAATTGTCATGATTTTGATATCAGTAAGATACAAATATTTTTAATATTTGTGTCTAATTCAAATAAATCAAGTAATGAATTTAATATCAAGTTATTATATATCACAATGCATAAAGTATTTTATCATATTTTTACTATCAGTAATGTTTAGAGTTGTAAGATAAAAACAATATATATTATAATCTTACAAGTCCATGCATATTCCAAGATAATTAGCAATTATTATAATGAAAAATAAAACATAAATAATTAGTTAGAAATTGAATTTGAATTAAAATAAAAAATACGATAGTAGTGTAAACGGTCGATGACAAGTAAAATCAGTATATTTAAACTGAAAAGAGTCTTAAAATTTATTTTCTACAAGTAGTTATATTAAAATATATTTTTCATTTTAGATAACCTCAAGAGTAAACAAACTATTCAATTAAATCTGAATCACATAAAAGTTTCATAACAACCTTTTATATTTTGGAATATGTTAAAATGTTAAATTTTATGAAATTTTAAATGTAATAAAATAAATAAATAAATAGTTATTTATAGTTTTGGCATAATACTATAAAATTAGTAATAATTAAGAATAATTTAACTACTTTTAGAAAATATTAAAAATTAATAATTTAATCAGAATAGGATAAAATAAAGTAGTATAATGTGCAATTAAATAATTTTCTAAAAAATCTGACTCTGAATTTGAATTACAGAGAATGAAAAAAGAAGAGGACCGAGCTGTGGAAATCCAAATAAGCTGAGGTAAGAGTAATTTGAACATCTCTAATTCTATTTACAGTCATTAATTAAATTAGCTGAACTGTTTTCCATATATCTGATATAGGTAATCAGAATAATCAGATTTCATGAAAATTATATACTTTTCTTATATTATAAAAGGGATTCTCTATATCATACTGCAATGTGCATAATAATCTTATAAAATATTATTCTCCCGTTCCACCTGAGATGACATGTATTTTTTTTTGGACTGTCCCACCCAAGATGATATGTTTCCTTTTCAAGAAATAATTATATTTTCAAAAATTGTGGGATTTATCTATTTTTATCACTTTATTCACTTTACATCATTCTCCTAAATAACCGTCTCGAAAATAAATGAGCGGTCTTGGGTGGGATGAGGGGAGTATTGTTTATGATTGGTTAATACCGAACGGGCAATTGGGATCATAAATGGAGTTGTTCCTCTTCAACAATATTGGCCTCCAACTTCCTTAATGGAGAACAGCCAATCCATTATATAATTTATTCTTTTACAGTTCAACAAACTTTTTGATCATAATCTTTTCACTGTTGTTGAATAGAATGCTGAAAATTCAAAAAAAACTGTTCCAGATATTTTATTTTATCGTAATGAATGAGAATATTGATGTATTCCTTAACTCTCATTCAATTCGAGTAATGCGATCTACCATGGCGGAAAGCGTAAATGCGACGTTTTTTACCATTAAAAAGAAATTCTCTCGTCCAAGTTGGTGGAGACGTAATATTGGTTATTTTTCAGAATTAGGGGTGACTATAGGTGCTCGATTAATCTAATCTCGAACTTAATCTATTGGGTCACAATAAAAGCTATAACTTTTTTATTTTATTTTTATTTTTGAGTTGGACACAAGAGTTTTATCTATTATTTTATTTATATATTCATATATATTAAGAATATTAATATGCAGATCCTTCATAAATGTAACTTATACACTCATATTTTGTAACCGAACTCGTAATAGGAGCTGAAAAAAATTTCAGGCGTAAAGTTCAAATTTTATTTAATTATTTTAAGAGGAGACATCTATAACAGCTAATGCATATTTTTGATATTTTTGGGTGCAATAACCTAAACATAATATACAAGAAGTATAAAAGGGATAAATTGTACTAATTAAATCCCATAAATAATTGATTTTTGTATCATAAACTCAGGTCATCTCTAATGGTTACCATTTTGTTGTGATTTTCATACAAAAATAATTGTGCAATTTCAGCACTAAAACAGTTTTCAACTTTAATAATTTGCACCAAAATGTCACACTGGATCGATCGTAATAAGTAACAATCATATAAGTTTTTATGGAGGAAAGGCAAAGCGAAACGAAAAAAGTCTTGAAAATACATTACTTGAGTTTTTTTTTTTCATGGAATCTCAACATTACTTAAGTTTTATTATGCAAAAGGTGTATATTCTTCTGTTCAAAAGTCTGGCGAAAAGAAAGAAAGATAAAGCTCGTGATGTTCACTAAAGTAGAGATAATGATGTTCTAGATTATCTAGGAGGTGGTCTCCTTTGGGAACGTTCGCATGTACGGATAATGATACATTTTTTTAGTACAAGTGATACTTTTCTTCAATATAAATAATACTTTCGAATTATAGTGTAAAACACAAATGATACTTTTCTTCAATGTAAATGATATTTTTATCCGACTCGTATGAACTTTGACAGCTTCGAATGGGCAGAGAGCAACATCAGCAAACACTTGAGTAGATGCAGCGCTGAGGAAGAATATGATACATTTGTTTATCTAATTTTCCTGACTCGTATGAACCTTTGAGGATGCAGACAAATAGAGTATTCTAAAAGCACCAATATATGTCGCTCAAAACAGTAGGCACGCAACAATAAGGAGACACAAAATTTTAGCGTGAAAACCTCTCAAAATGAAAGAGAGGAAAAAACCACGGGACTACTAGAGCCGCTTAAATCCACTATCATCAACAATGGAGCAATACACAATCTTCTCTAGATTATACTAGAGGCATACAAAACATCATACACTCGGAATTAAGCACATCAAGATGTATGTAATCAAAATCGTGCAAAGATCAAGATAAATATCATCAGAAATTATCTTCTGTTCAGATCGACGAAACCCGACCTCCGGACTTCAAAATCCGATCTTCACCGTCCAAAACGTTGGCCCAGATCATTTGAAGCTTCTGTCCAAAAATCACTGTGATCTAACAGTTCATCTCCGGGAAATGGAAGTTTTTTGAAGCTGCGTGCGGAAAATCCGAGAGAAGGAAAAAAGGCTACGAATTTTTCTATTTTGGCTGCTCGAATTTCCCCCTTCAAAAATGATGGCCGACCCTTTTCAATCTTATAACCTTCTCATGGACTCATGTGCTTTTCTTATAGGTCAAAAATATAAAAAAAATCCAACAATAACAACTTTGTTTTAATTTTTTAATTATTTTGGACTGTGTTAATTTTGAATTGGGTTTAATATAATACATGCAGCCCCTAAGTGGATCCGCCACTGAGTATGATGAGAAAATGAAAGAAGCTCTGATAACTATTAATACTATGTCTTATTCTTAAAAACGCCATTGCTGTGATATGAGAGTGTGAAATATATAGAGATATCTCAATCCACTGTGACATTACAAGAGCCCCTCGAGTCTCAAAAAATTGAAACACAAGGGAACGACCAAACCACGAGCTTTAAAAATTCTCAAAACTCTATAATATTTTGATGATTGAACTGGTACATATTGAAAATATCAGAATAAAATTGATCAATCTTAAAGGTTGAACTAGAATTAAACAAAATGTAAGAAATTGGGATAGAAATCGATCATAATCTAACTAAAATGAAACTGCAGTATTGATCTTTGTATAATTTACATTTATTATTAAAAGAAGTATTATTGTAATATATAAAAAAATTACTATAAAAGAAGCAGTATCAGAAAATAAAGCACTGTTGTACATAAAGAAGTTGTATTATGTCTGAAAATTAATCTTGACCATCCATTTTAATAATATCTATAAAACCAAATTAATTTATAGTTCATAATATCGGAATTATTTCTACCTGAACTCATCCCTAAATATAAGTCTAATCCTTTAATAGCTTAAAAATTGATAACTACCATTTTAACGTCTTCAAAATTATGGCCAACGACGTCATTTTAAACACATCAAATTTTTTACGTGGCATATTGGGGTTTGGTGTTAAATACTAGGTTAATTGTAGTTTATAGCGTAACATTTGGAGCTAATTACACATATTACATGACCTTTAAAACTTTGTAAAAGTAGCTCGATCTTTGGGGCCAAGTTGTAAACTAATATGACTTGTGATTATATTTTTGGTTGGAAATTATGATGTGGAAGGCATGAATCCAGTGTGGATATTATAACATAATTTACAAAATAAATGAGAATATCCACATCGGGTTTGAGCCTTCCACATCAGATTTTCAGCAAAAAAATATATACGCTCGATCCATATTTGTAACTTGTGCCCAAATATCATGCTATTTTCTTTAGTAATCCATAGGTCGGAGTATTAATTTTTAGAACTTAACCAACAATTTGGCTAGAAACTATAATTAATCCAAAAATATATGTTTATATATACAATCAAATACTCCCTCCGTCCATCTAAAGTGTCCCATTTTTTTTTTGTACGGGTATTTAGGAGAAATGTATAAAGTAGTTAAATTGTTAAAAAGTGGGTAGGGCCCACACTTTTGAAGAGATAATTATTTTCTAAAATGGAATGAGACATTTGTAATGGAACAACCCAAAAAGGAAAGTGAGACATTTTAAATGGGACACAGAGAGTATTTTTTTACAGCAAATTCAAATTAACTGATGGCGTATCACATGAGATTTCATGTGCCAAAAATTATAATTAAAATGAAGATAAATACATATTGTTTGCTCTTATGCAGGACACAGTAAGACATTTGACGTGTCTGGGAAATCATTTGACGTGTCTGGGAAATTTCCAATTCCAATTAATTTTTATAATCATTGAATGAGACAAAAGTATTTAATAATAGTGTATGATGAATTACTAAATTATGAAAAAACCAAAAATGTAATTTAACAGATTAAACGTAATTCCAAGTCATACATAAAATTTTAATTTGACTATCACCCATCCATTTAATTTTTAATTCATCGATGCTAATTCACACACACACACACACACACACATATATATATATATATATATATATATATATATATATAGTATTATGTAATTAAAACAGAATTCAACATATGTAAAATGAAAAACCAGAAGAGAGTGAAAAAATAGAATTTAATTGAAATTCATATATAAAAAAGATTTTTAATTGAAATTTGAAAAGAATAGACGTCTCTATATATTTTCAGCTTCAATAGTATTGATATTAATAATATACATATCAAAAACGAATAAGATATGCATAATATATCTATTTAAATGCTACAAATGTATATTATAATTAAATATAGTATAATTTGAGAGGGAGGTCCTTGTATTAGCGGCAAAGTGCTTTATTTTACACTATGACGTCACGAGTTTGAAACCCACAGTTTGGTGGGTTCTCTCATTGTGTGTGATCAGTATGTACACGGTACACACTTATTTGATTTTAGATGACGGTGCCATGCATAATCATAAATCTATCATTTTAGGATATAAATACTTTTATTATCAAAGGTGACAAAGATTTCTAATTAACACTAATTATTATATCTTACGTATTGTAATAATACTAATTTTGTACCATTAATCAATCAAGTCGATTGCTTTAAATTCACCCTAAATTCTTCGAGGATGGGCCTATTGTCATTTACAAGTGCATCCCATAGATGGAACCCTAGACTCTAGAGTATTAATTATCTAAATTACATGAGAAGTTACTTCCCAGTATGAAGAGATAAAGGGGTGTTTGGCTAAGCTTATTTTAGAGAGCTTATAACTCCAAGAGCTTATAAGATGTTTCAAGAGCTTATAAGAGGTAATGTCTCAAGTGCTTATAAGTTGTTAAAGTATTTGGATAATTAATCTTATAAGCTAGAGAAAGAATCGTGAGTTAGAGAGAGAAAATCATAGTTAGAGAGATAAAATTGACGAGATGTGAAGTTGATAGTGTATGTGTAGAAAATAGCGAATTATAATAAGGTTATTTTGATAAATTCATGATTGCTTATAAGTTTATGAAAAAATAAGTTAGGGTTAACCAACTTATTTTTAGGGGAGCTTATAAACTGTTGGAGCTTATTTTTACAGCTTATAAGCTGTTAAGGAGCTTATTTTATCAAACACTTTGCAACAGCTTATAAACTCCTAAACAACTTATAAGCTGTTTTAAAGAGCTTATAAGCTCAGCCAAACACTCTCAAAATCATTCCAAAAACAAAATTAGAATAACATTATTTCTAGCCTTCGATTCAGCCTAGGGTTTTGAAAAAAATAAAGAAGCCTAGACATTTGGGAGATTGAGTCAATGAGGGTTACATACATGTGGAGGAAGACATAATAAAACCCAAGATGCCAGACAAAGTTGTTGAAATATTAGAAGGGAATACTTGGGAGTAATAAAAGGGAATTAGAAGGTAATGTCGGTTTTATTTTTTGTTGAAGCACATGCTAATGTTAATGCTAGACTCATACATAAATATAAAATATATGCACACACACACACACACTCTACCAAACAAACCCTCCTTTGTGGATCACACTCAAGTCAATTACTCTTCTTCCACTCTATCTGCATAAGTTTGTGTGCACATTTACTATCCCCTTATTAAAAAAAAATAGACAAGATTCTCTAATTTTTATTACTATATTTTTATTCTGTAGATTGTTCTAGTAATATATTATAGTGATATCATAATGTTAGAGCAGAATATAACGTAAGAAATTAGGACGACTACGCTGTCCGATGCCAGTTTGTTATTAAATTCAGAGTATACTTCATAAATATATTTAGATCATAAAATAACGACAGGTAAAATATGATATTACAATTCAAATAACAATAAAATATGGACTGCATAGTGAAAAAATATTTCCCACACACATCTTTAATATAAAGTTGAATTATTAGAAATAGTATTACAACCGTGCGGTCAATACATGAAATCTCAAAATTGTTAATGAGATGGCATATGTATCAATATACTATGTATAACAATGAGGCCCAATGTAAATAAATGAGGTTGAAACGTTGAACTAGACAATATGAACCAAAAGTATTTTTCTACGACTTATATGAATCTCTAACGATGGAAGTTAAAAATTACAAAAAATATTTGTATGATCTAACTTAGTAATTAATTGATTAGTTCAAGACGTACAAATAGTTAGTTAAGTCGAGTTAAAATAGCTATTTATATATAATTATGAACTACTTAATTATAATGAGCTGGTTATCATAAATCCGAGTGTCGATATATTTTTCTTGAAGAAAAAAATGTTAATTATATAGGAAACACAATATGTACTTATGTTTTGTGTGTGTGTGTGTGTCAAATAAAAAGTTAGAGAGAGAAGCGAAGAGGGTGGGGGAAAAGAATCACAGAAGAGGGTTAAATTTCTGTTGCAAGAATTTTAACCCGTCGACTACGGGGAAGGAAATCAAAAAGTGGCCAAATATCTTTTGTGTTTCATATTTTTTTTTCTATATTAAATAAAAAAGATTATTTCCCTTTTTTTAATAACTTATATAATTGTTTTGACTAGTGAGTCATGAGAGAAAATGCCTAGCTCTGATGTCATTTTCCAAGATATACTGTCGAGGAATTAAACCATACACCAAATCTCTTCACCACACATCCACCTTTTTCCCATTTCCCCTTTGCAAAATTTCCCTTCTTCTCTCTTTATTTCTGCACCATCTCCATTTTCAAGAACACAGTAGCAAAATAGAGTTCTCAACACTCTTTCCTCACTCCCTTTGCCTTTTAAAGCATATTTACAACCAGTCTTTTCACAACTTTCCAAAGAATTCAATCCCACAAAAAAAAGATTTGAAGGTCTTTATTCCCCTTCTCTTTTATGCTCCTATTCCCATCAATTTGTGTTCCTCTTTCCTCGCTGAAGATCTTGATTTGTTCCCCATCTTTTCGAGCTCGGTTATAAGAAGTGTGAAAGTGGAAACCCTTAACACTCTCAACACACTGAAAGTTCTAGAGAGAGAGAAAGATGCCCTTGTTGGAGCAAGTTCCTGATCTCTCCCTCAACATCAGCCTACCAAACTGCGAAATCAGCTCCAGCATCTCGACGAGCAGCTGCAGCAAGTCCAAGAGCCGCAGCGCCGCCGCTTCCTTCACGGAGCTGTCGCTGGCCCACCCGGCCAGCGACGGAGCCGAGAGCTTCAGGCCGCAAAACCCTTATCACCACGGCGCGTTCCACCACAACAATCATGGGGACTCGTTTTCCTCTGAATCCGACGCCCTCAGACCGATCAAGGGCATCCCGGTCTACCCGAACCGCTCATTCCCATTCCTGGGGCCGGACAAGGATCCGAAGATGCGCTACTATCAAATGCCCTATCCCTCGCCCCCGCCGCCTTACTTCGTCGGCGGCGGGTTAGATCATCACATGCCAATGCTGAATCTCGGCCCTAATAACGCCCCCTCCTCGCCGGCCGCCGCCTTCCGAGCCGGCGGTAGGTTCAACGGCCTCGCCGGCGGTTATCAGCTCCACCACCATCCAACTCATCTCTACGGAATCGGCCCTTCCTCTCATGAAACCTCTCATCATCATGGAATCATGAGATCGTCGAGATTCCTCCCCAAATTGCCGGCGAAACGGAGCATGAGAGCGCCGAGAATGCGATGGACCAGCACTCTCCACAGCCGCTTTGTTCATGCAGTTGAGCTACTCGGCGGCCATGAAAGTAATTCACGTTAATAATTAATTACATCTCTCCAATTTTATTTAATTTTTGTTTGTTATTATATATTAATTGGGCTAAATTTGATTGAATTTTTTTAGGGGCGACGCCGAAGTCAGTGCTGGAGCTGATGGATGTCAAAGATCTCACGCTTGCGCATGTGAAAAGCCATTTGCAGGTATAGGCTGAGAACAAATTGAGGTGTTGTACAACACCGCCTAAAACAAAGAATAAAAATGTTTAAGCAGTCAAATTCGAAAATAAAGGAAGCCAGGAAATTAGCTGTTTTTGTTTATCTCTTTGTAAATAAATATGTGGACTCCGTTTATTTCTCCGGCACAGTAGCCGATGAATGCTTGCTGCAGACTGAAATGCAATAAAGAATAGGGAGAGAAGCCTTGGGGCTGACAACAAGAGAGAGAGAGACATGAAAAGAGACAAAGGCAAAAAATCATCATTTTTCAATAATAGTGCTGATTACTACTTTATCAAACATCAACCTCGTGATTAATGATATTTTCAGACATGACTCAGAAGCCCAGAAGAAAGTCTTGCAGAGTTGCAGTAGTACTTTGAGTAGCACTAGGTTTATCTATGATCATTAGATTTCAACCGTAGCTAGCTAGACACAAGATAATATTTTTCCATCATTCTTCACTTATTGGTAAAATCATAATGCATTTCTAGGACTTGATAAGATGATGATGATGATGATTTCATTATTTTATATCTTCTCACACACTACACTCCCATTTATATGTAGTCATACATAGATAGGAGCAAATATATTGTTCATCAATTTATTAATTTGTTTTTTCATTTCCTCTAATTTGCAGATGTATCGAACTATCAAAACCACCGACAAGCCTACAGCTTCCTCAGGTAAATTTCTCTTAATTTTCGGTTGAATTATTTTTCATTTGAATTTACATATCCTTGGAAATTAAATGCAGTTCAAGTAAAATATCTTTAATTGTGAACAATTTTAAAACTTGGAATTTCTGTGTTTTGTTGGTTTTCTTGAAGGGCAATCAGATGGGTCCGGTGAAGATGATCTCTCCACCGTGGCAAGTGGCGGCGATCGGTCGGGTTTACGGCAGTTCTTGGATCAGAGAGGCGGACCTTCCGGTGGATCTATGCAACAAGAATATGATCTTAACTACCCCTCCACCACTCCTACATTGTGGAGCAATTCTTCAAGGTACAAAGAAAAAAGAAACACACACACATACACACTCACACCCACGTACCCACATGTATATCTATGTGCAGTATATATATATATAATAAGTGCCCACGTACTACTTTAACTAGACTATGAAACCATGTGAGTAATAATAAATTCCTTTTCCTTTTGCATGGTACCTGAAGTTCAGAACTGCATACTCACGTTCACAATTCAAAATCTTTTTCTTAAGAATAAAAAGGGTTCCTGTGGCAGCTTTTGCTTTTGTTTCTTTTTCTTTTTTTAATCTTTTCTTTTGAAAGATTTTCATCTGAGGTTGGATAATGGGCTACTTAGATAAAGTTAATGGAAAAAAGGTAGATTAAGATAAGAGAGAAAGGAACCACTTCCCACATATGCCTTTTCTTTTTCTCCAGGGAATAATTTTGTTTTTCTTGAATAAATTATAGTAGTAGTTAAAGTAATATGCAATTCTTTGAAAGATAAAATAAAACCCTTGTGCTTAATTATTCCTTTTCACGAGGAATTACTTTTCATATATGACCAAAAAATTGAGCAGTATCTTGACTTAAGTGCTCTCCTTTTCTTAAAGTAGTATAGATAGGTTGATTTAAGCCTATTCTTGATACTATGTGTTTGTATGTCTATAATAGGACGCTGTATAGAATCAACTTCTTTGTCATTTCCTTTGTTCCAAATTATTCCTCTCTTACCACATATTAAATAAAAATCTAGTCTTGTATAAATTATTCAAACATGTAAATATAGAACTCAAATGCAATGCTTCGTTTTAAAAATAAAAGGATTAAGACAATGCTTCTAATGTCTGAAATGTATCTCAAACCAAAGTGCTTTGGTGTTAAACTCATCTTTCAAAAAATTTCTTAGAAGAGACGTGTATGTTTAAACGACTATGCATCTTATAAGCACATATTTAGCAATAATTTCTATTGGAGATGCTGTATTTCTCATTTAGGATTATTTTTGACGTTATCTTGGAACAAGAGATTTAGATTCATATTTCTTGATATAGTTCTTCTTTTAGCGTGAAAATATTGTTTCAGCGGTTAGGTGTTGGGAAGTTTCACGACCTCTTAAAAGTCACAATCAGACAACAATCATCATGATTTATCTTTTTTGACTTCTCATTCAAACTTTAGTGATTATATAAAAAATAGCATGATGCTGATTGCATGTTGATAGCTTTTAAGGGATTATCATAATAGCTGATATATAAGTTGTCTATTTTGTAACTTTTCTTATTTCGTAAGCACATGCAACGAGATCAATCTTTAAATTCCCAGATTTTGAATTGTTCAATAACTTCTCTATTTTGTAACTTTTCTTATTTGTTATTTGTTATTTCTTATTTCCATGTTTGGATTTTTTGTAGCAACCGAGAGGGGTGGTTGCAAAGCAACGGTTCTGATTCACATAGCCTCATCGGATCACTGTCCTTCCCATGACCGTCGTCTTTACAGGTAAGAATAGACTTCATCTCTAACGCAGCAATCAATTTTCTTTTCAATGGATTTACTACAAGATAACACACACAAGGCACGAAACTAGGTGGTCTTTCTATCTGAGTTTGGTTGTGTAGATTAATATGAAGAAAATGGAGAGACCTTTATTGGTTTACGTGGCCTATCGTTTTGATTCTTCAAGTCATAATCCTCTTTCTTTATTCTTTTGTTTTAAACTTTATACATAATTGATATGTATACTAAAAGGCGAGATATATTTAATTGTGATCGAAACTTGCACACATAGTCAACGTGCATATGAAGCTGAGATCTAACGTGCATTTTCCCCATAAAATGGCAGGAAAAAAATTGTGTGCAAAGAGGTAATTGGATTGGTGAATATTCTGCGAAAACTGAGATTCAATTTGGTTTGAGAATGGGAGTGGGCGAGGAGCTGCAAATGGAGATATACATAGGAAGAGAAAATATGAGCCGGTACAAACATCTTCCATTTGGAATTTTGGATTCTTGATCGAGCTAGGTTCGTCTCTTTGTTGAAGGAAAATGAAGGCATGAATATATGTATACATATATATTAATACTTATATGTGCATAAAGAGGTGTTGCCCAATCAAGAAGATGCATGAAGCAGCTGGGGAATAGTTAACACTTTCCTTCTCTTTATTTCTTCAATTTTAATTCTCTAGGTTCCCACTTCTTTTTTTCCCCCCCCCACTATGGGTTACGATGTTGAAGGTTGAAATATGCTTGTTCGCCGTCTTTGGCTACTAACGATATGCAAATGTAACAATTTAACTGCATATTTTGTCACGAGGTTTGTAAATGGAGCTAAGCAATGGCTAGTTTCTCTCAAATAAAGAGCGTGAAGCATGCATGAAACAATAAGTTGAATATTCAAGTTATGCAAAACAATTTAGTCTTAGCAAATATACAAATATATTCAAGTTAGTTCGTTACTTGATCAAGTTGTATGTTTCATGATATGATTTATTTATTAGCAAAATGTGTCTTGATATGTAAGAATAAGATACAAATTCGTCTATGAAGCCCATAGCTATTCATCCACTAAATATTGTGATGCAGCGTGCGTGCGTGGAACAGGAAGAACAAGATCAAAACTCGTTGATTCAAAGGAATACCGAGGATTGACGATAAGAGATAAATCTCGATTTCATAAAAATGTCAAAAGCTCCAACGAAATGAAACAAACGGAGTTTAAATACTAACCCTAATCTCCAAAAATACAAGAAATGCCAAAAAGGCCCAAAACAAAAATCCGAAATTGCAAAATAACCCCGAAAAACACTAAACTGCGAATTCGACCCTCTAAACGATGGAATTTGCCCGAAATCCGCCATCAGTCATTGCGGCAATTCTTCGGATGATCCGCGCGTTTCATAAAATCATCCGCAACTTGCGCCGCATCATACTGACACACACTGACACGCTCTTCTTCTACGTTTTACCGGCCGGCTGAATCTGGGGTTTTTTTCACATACCAATCAAATCTGACGGAATTAATTGGGCAAAAGAAACTAACATATCAAAGTTAAGAACCCAAATCCAACCTCGAGATCCTATACTTGCTAAATTAAATTATTGAACTTATTATATATATTTGCACGTTGATATGTATGTTTGTGTGCAAATATATAGGGAAAACACATTTATCTGGCCCTAGGAATTGTAGGTTTTGCTATATTGAATTATCAAATTAACTTTGAGTAGTTGAACTCTCCAACGTTTTTATATTAATGTAGAATTGACCTTTTTAATATTTTCTTACTACGTATAAATTATCTATAGACCTTCATCCCCCCAACCCCCAACCCAAACTTCATTAATGTGAAAATAATGGTATAAAATTTGTTGCAAAAGTAATTCAGGAAATGACACTATAAGCATAAATCCAACAAAGGCCCACTAGATTTTTGCAAAGTCGTTGGGCCTTTTGAGCCCAATAAAGAATAAAAGTTCTTATACGTCTTCTCCCTTGAGCCATTTCTACGCTTTCAGTCTTGGAGCCCGGAGTAAAAAAAATTCTCGAATTTTCACTAAAATTCTTGGTCAATATTCTGTAAACTGTAACCAATTGTTTAAAGTTTTGTTTACTGACTCTGAAATTCGAAGGAAGCTGAAAGAGAAGAAATGGCGTTAGGGCTGATATTGGGGATTGGGAGGGCATTCAGGAGGAAGCGAGCTTCGTCCCTCGATATTCTGACGTCGAAGAGGAGCCCTAAAGGCTATTACAAGGGCAAAAATTGCAAGCCCACCGGTTTCCACACTCGAAAAGGTACTCTCTCTTTACTGTCATCTTATCAGATGTCAGCTTCCACTTTTGCAAAATTAATTGTTGAGGATTTCTTACCTTGTTTATCTTAAGTTTGAAGGTGTTGGTAATGGCACTTCTACTTGTGTTTGCTGTTCTTACCTCTGTATGTCTGTAGCGAATGACACTGTTTGTTAGATATGTGCATTTGCATTTATAAATATTCAGTGTTTGTGTGTGTGTAACTGCGTGCAAATGGACGGTAATATTGCTTATGAAGGTGGCAATGTACAATTGCCTTGTTTGGTGTTCTAACTGTGTTTTATTGGGAAAGAATGGTACCTATTACGCCTTTTTGTTTGTCTATAATTACTGAAGCAGAGCTTTTTTGTGGTTTGATCAAAAATTACCCGTTGTGGTGAAGTCTATAATATGATTGTTTGGAGATTGTCCTTGTGTGTTTCTGAAGAGGTTTGGAGGTTAACTGATACTGTGCACTGATTTTTCTAGTGTGAAATCTAGGAAGCCAACCGACAGTACTGTCTTTTCTATGTGTTATCTTTTTATTTTGATTCTCAAATATTGTGTTTATAAGTAAAGTTGAGATGCAAAGCTAAAGGCACTAACTAAGTAAGAAGGATACTATGTGCAGGTGGATATGTGGTAGTTCCTGAAAAGTTGCCAAACTATGTGGTGCCAGATTTGACCGGATTCAAGGTAAAGAAGTCAATTTATTTCCAAAAGGTTTATCCAAAATCTAAAAATTGTGGGGCTGCAACTGACTGTGCATGCTATTCCTGTCTATCTGCTGAAAGAGTTAAACTTTAATATATTGCACTTTTAACCCCTAAAGTTCAAGTATTATGAATGCAATATGCCGCCAGAGTTATTAGTCTAATTTGGTTGACTGTACTAGTAAGTTGTAATGTTATGAGCTACCACAAATGATAGGGAATATAGGGCTTCTAATGTTATTTTCTTAATCCCCACTCTTTTCCCTTCTGTATCTCGATTACCTCTTTAGTTCATCGGTAGCAAAAACTCCATGGTTTCTATAAGCAAATTCACCGCATAGAGGACTTTGTTTCCGGATTATCTTGGTTACTATAGATTAATCTAGATGATTGTGAAGGAAAGACAAAATCTAGTGATTATTTGCCAAAAGCTTGTGTACTTGACTCTGTGTCAAGTAACATGGAGCGTACGACCTTCAGGGCACACATTAGGAAGCTATAGACATTCAACATAGAAATAAGTTATGTTTTAAGTTGGTTTTAGTGTGTCAATGTGTTAAGTGGTGCATCCAATACACTTGGAGCCTGAATCTCCTCTAACTCCCACTTGTTATTGTCCTTACACGAAAAAAAATATATATATAAAATAGTATTGGTGAAGTAAGGTTCTTGAAGATGTAATAAGGTTCTTGAAAATGTATAATAACTGATTCTCGGTTCATACCTCTTGAGATCTGTCTTTCCTTAGTTCCATTTCTTTCTTCCTTCACTCTAGATTCAATCACCATATGAAAATATGGATGGTTTTGTATGAAATTCAACTAGTTTGATAAACTATATCCAAAACTAGGAACTCATGTCAATTCCAAGAAATGGTGCCAAGAGGATTGCTTAATTTATAACATCTGACTACTTATTCACTCTTGATCAAACCTGAGGTTCATGAATAAATTTGGTAGAGTATCTATTGACTGTACTTAAATTTATAGTTGCTTGAACTCTGAAGATTCAGATAAAATGGCCATTATATAGTAAGTTGTCTACTTAAAATTCAAGCAGTGATGTAGGAAAAAAAATTGCATTTTCTGAGTATGTGTTATTGTATATGCTTCATTGGAAAATTGAAGAAAGAGGCTTCTGCTCTTCCCTGTCTCTATATGTCAAGTGGTGTCTCTATCTTCTAACTTAGCAGTAAGATGATATTAATGCTCAGATAGGCATTATCATTCAATGGTAACTGCAGTATGAATTGACACCTGTATTTAAATTTGTGCATCCCATGTATAAGCTATTGAGGTTTCTAATACAATTATCAGATGTATAGTTTCATGTATACTCAGGGGACATTTAATTTCAGTTATAAATTAGATTGAGTATTTGAAGGATTAGACTATCAAACAATCCCCCATAAGTATGCGGTTGATTAGATACCTATATATGCTATCACCAAAAGTGAAAGTGTTGGCTCGTCTGGATCTATCTGTTGTGCACAATGTTGTCGTAACGTACACACACACAGAGAGTTGTAATGCAGTGGAATTTTAGAAATGGAAGACACAAAGTAATTCTTCTGCAGGTTGTGAAAACAATCTATAGATGCAGTATGGCGAAAATCACTAAATGAGAGTATTCTACAAAAACTTTTAAATCACGAAAATGTGTGGAGTGGCAAGAAGGCTTATGGGGGATTAGGAACATTGCCTGTAACACTTTCTGTTTTTGTAGAATATTTTCATTTAGTGATTAGGAACATTGCACTGTAACATACGGAAATGTGTGGAGAAATAGCTATCTTATGCGAGTGTTGTTTTCTGTGTTGCAAGAACATTGCCTGTAACACTTGCTGTTTTTGTAAGGCTCTTGAGCGTAGTTTAGTGAGAGATAATCTTTTAGTGTGAGAGTTTCTTTTATTATCATCTTGATCTTGTTAAGGTGATATAGTGTTTTGTAGAATACTCTCATTTAGTGATTTTCGCCATCGACATCTATAGGTTGTTTACAACCCGTAGAAGAATTACTTTGTGTCTTCCATTTCTAAAATTCATTGCATTACAACTCGTGTGTGCGTTACGACAATATTGTGCACAACAGATAGATCAGACGAACCAACACTTTCAAAAAGTAAACACCCTCAAAGTACTAATGAATATGAACCAATCATTTTTGCTTATTTTGAATGGCTCATATGTAGGGTGAGATTCGGTTCGGTTCGGATTTTTGCCTAATCCGAACCGATCCGAAAATCAATTTTGTGAAAGAAAAATCCGATCCGAACCGAAAATCGAAATCAAAATCCAATTTTTATACAAAATCCGAACCGAACCGAAAAATCGAAATTATGAAAAACCGAAAATCGAAACCAATTTTGTTAATTCATATACATATTTATATTAAATTTAAATATATTTAAATAAAATATTATTTTATATATAAATTATATATAATTCGGATTTTCGGATTTTTCGATTTAAAAATCAATCCGATCAGATCCGAAAATCCGAAATTTTGAAAAATTTCAATCCGATCCGATCCGAAAATCCGAAAAATCCGAACCGAATTTTAAATTTCGGTTTGGTTCGTATCGGATATTCGGTTTTCGGATTTTTTGCTCACCCCTACTCATATGCTTGTTTCTCTTGTTTTCAGCTAAAGCTGTACGTATCTCAGTGTGCAATATAAGCTTCTGAATCGGCTAAATAAATGTGCTAAGTAGACATGTCATAGCGTGTTTAGACAGTATCTGTTTCTACCTTCGATCGACCTCTATTTGATGTATCTGGGTGCCCAGCTTTGTCTCCTTGAGATGTTGCTGCTCAGTCTTATATATATATATATATATATATATATATATATATATAGAGAGAGAGAGAGAGAGAGAGAGAGAGATGAGGGTTAATGTGAGAACCAAAAATGATGAATTTGCTGTGAAAATTGTGATGAATCTGTCTGGAAAGTTATTAAATCCAAAAAAATGGAGTTTTTGTCCTTCATGGGATTTAAACCCGGGTGAAAAATATCGAATTTTTTGATTCAGTAATTTTCCCAACAGATGCATTAACTTTCATAGCGAATTCATTTGGTTCATAACGAAATTTTGTGGTTCTTAGTTTTCACATTAAAAATGGTTCTTATTTGAACTATCTCTCTCTATATATACATATATATGTGTGTAGGTTTAAATAAAAACCTTATTTAAAGTAAAAACGTAAAAACTATTTTCAGTCATTAGATCATGAAGATCTAAGGTGATGTATCACTTTGTTAGATGAGTGCATTATGCACCACCTGGGTTCGAATATCATGAGAAGCGAAAATTCAAATATTTTTGTTTAATGCAGTAATTTTCATGAAAAATGTATTGTTCTCACGTTTCTAACTTTATAAGATAACAAAGGTTTTAATAATAACTCACCACTATATAAATGATTTCCTTTTCCCTAAAGAATTACACCTTTCTGATTTGAACTGGTTATCGTGATATTTTGACTCTAAGATAATGGGCTATAGACTTGTCTAAGCTAAGTATAGCTTAGGTTTGTCGTGGCCTACTCAGTTTTAATTGCAAAAGACAAGGAAAAAAACAATTTTACGATTGCAATTATTGGGTAATTTTTGAGTTCTCGTTTGCTTAGATTGGTATCATTTGGCTAAAACCATGCGATATTCAGTTCCTTTTTTTTATCTCAAGTTTTATTTCATTAGTTCTTTAGTTAAATGTAGTATGATGTCAAATATCATTATGAATAGGTAGCATTTAGTTTTAACTGTAAAAAAATTTGTTGAGGAATACAATTATTGGGTGAACTTCAAGAAGTAGTTAGTACTCGTTTGCTAAGATTTGGATTGAGTTGGATATATATAACATTCGATATTCAATCCTCCCTTTCCTATCTTATCTGATGTTTTATTTCATTAGTTTATTAATTAAATTGAAGTTATCAAATTTTATTGTTAATGCGTCTTATTTAATCGATTTAGTATCTCTAATAGTATAGACAGTCTTAATTATAGAAATGATATTTCTTAAATTAAAAATACTACTTTTATTTCGTCAAATAAACTTTATTCGATGAGTCGGTCTATAGGGCAAATTACCTAACTAAATTGTAGTAGTGTTCAAAATTTGTCTCTTGACCTGTTGTACGTAACTTGCAAGTTGCTAACTACGTTTTGAATATATAGCAGATCCATTTTTTGCGTTCTCCTTTTCTATTTTCTTTGTCATTTATGACTAAGTGAATAGAAGAATTGACAAAGTCGCAGTGTGAGGGAAATCGTGTTAAACACGTGGTTTTTATTTGTTTCAGCATAAACTGTGTATTTCAACAAATAAATGTCGGTGCACGTGCCGCCACGTGCCGACGTGCTATAGCCTATAGGTCCGGATCTGGTTAACAAAAGATTTATTCCAAGGTTTACCATTGTCGGTGTTTTTTTCTCCCTTGCAAAGAAGGTAGTTCACTTTAATGACCATAACGTCTAACATCGTTCTTGCTCATTTTTTTTACAGAACATGATTTTATGATCTTTACGATGGGCAACATAAATTAGGCAAAACTAAGATTGATGTGATTGTCATAAAAGTGCACATGGACTTGCCGGTCGATTATTTTATATGATGTCGTGGTTTTTGCAACTTTTCCACATGTATGATTAGTCATACCTGTATTTTTCCGAAAATCATGTCAGCTTTAATTAGGGGTGAGCAAAATACCCGAAATCCGAATATCCGATCCAAACCAAACCAAAATTTAAAATTCGGTTCGGATTTTTCGGATTTTCGGTTCGGATCGGATTGACATTTTTCAAAATTTCGTATTTTCGGATCGGATCGGATCGGATTGGATTTTTTTAATCCGAAAAAATCCGAAAATCCGAAATATATATAATTTATATATAATAATAATATTTTATTTAAATATTTTTAAATCTAATATAAATATATATAAGAATTAATAAAAATTGGTTTCGGATTTTCGGATTTTTCGGTTCGGTTCGGATATATTTATAAAATTTTCGAATTTTCGGATTTCGGATTTTCGGATATTCGGTTCGGATCGGATTGTTTTCTTCTTAAAATTCGGATTTTCGGATCGGTTCGAATTAGGCAAAAATCCGAACCGAAATCCGAATACTCCCCTAGCTTTAATCTTACCAAAGAATAGATCGATTGTCAAGATTTAAAAATTGTATTGTAAATTATAAAATAAATAAAAATTATATTATCTTATGCAGTTAGCCTTTTTAACTTTGCGGTGCTAGTATACTATGCACAAACATGCACACAATACATTACTGCAAGATGATGAGGCTAATCCATATTTTCAGTGATAGAACACTCGGACATTTGACAATGGAAAAGTCAAATTTAAAAACCTAGCAATATTTGGTTTCGCGCCATGGTTAAAATGCTACATCAATTATTTTCGGTGTTAGTTGCTTATTGTCGTAATAATGTATGTTTCACGATGTTATTTTGTCGTTAAATTATATTGAGATTTGTTTTTCTTTTAGTAACCAGACAGTACATACTATTACTCGATTCTCAAATGTCTATACATGTACTGAAATTTTCATTATTAATTAGCAAGTCACAAAATTCACAGCTCTTACAGATAATATATAATATTATATCATATAAACTATTTCTGAGAGAAATTTCATTGAAATTGTAAATTCTTTAAAATGTATTATAATAAGACCAAACTCAAGTCAATATTTTCTATTGTAAATAATACATAATCTAGAGAATAAATTAATTTTCAAAGAATGATATAACGTAGCATGTATAAGTAATTAAGAAAAACTATTAGCATATAAAATGTGAAATCATTAAGTAATCAAAAATAAATTTCGGGAAGCCAATTAAAAATAATAATTAAACCTAAAAATGACTATGATTATTATTGATTTTATGCAATGTATTTATCTACTCTACATTAATTTTAACAAAGCTATTTAAAGAATAAAGTAATTAAGTTTTAGCTTTCTGATAATAAATTAATTAAGTAATGCTTAGGAATTTCAGAATATAATTCCTGGGAGCCCTGTCGTCAGCTTAAGGAATGCATAAGCTGTCTTTTGTGACAACTACTACTTAACTTATACGAAATCCATAATTCCTAGAAATTTCAGAACTATGTGTCATAATAAACTTTTTTAAGAGTGGAGTGGTCAAGTTATTTTATATCATGTATTATGTGGAACAAGAAGAATTTGATATTATGTGGCGCATTATCTGTTTTATTTATTTCATCATATGCACAATTAGTATATTAATAATAAAATATGATACACAGTACTACACCAAACAAATCTGTTGTCGTGAGAAAATATAAGAAGATTTGGTTTTTAAAATTTAAAAAATAAAAAATGCAGAACACGAACTTCAATCAATAAATTGAGGATTTGAATCAATCTCAAATAAATGAATTTGAATTTATGGGCACGAACTTCAATTAATAAATTGAGGGTTTGAGCCAATTTACTTATTTTTATTTTTGAGTTGAGGAAAAAGGAGAATTTGAATTTGAAAGCTCTCTTTTATAAAGAGGAGGTTCATAAATTAGATGTGCTCGAATGAATAATTATTCAAAATTTTATTATCATATGTTGATATATATTACACTTCAAAATTAAGTTCATACAAGAAGGTCAAAATTATTCACAATATATCATCCATATAGGGATGTCAACGGGCGGTCTTTACCCGGACCGATCCGGAACAGTTCAAAGCCCATTAAATTTTAAAACAACGGTTCGGTTTTGGTTCGGTTCGAACCGCTTGGACCTGAACCGGTCAAGACCCGACCCGTTTGCCGGTTCGGTCCGACCGGTCGTTTTTTTTTTTTTACAAAAATTTTAATTTGAGCATTACATATCCACTTTTTCTGTAAGAGCATTTTACATTTGAGTGTAATTACGAAATATTAATTAATTTATTAAAACTATCATTTACCAAAAACATCTTGGTTTATGAGTATATCTGCAATAAATCACTCAACTGGCATTTATTTGGTAAGTACATTTATGCAAGTCTTTGAAGCTGCATGCATGTGAAGTTAATTATTTCTACCCAGCCACCATCTGTCTCAACCAATTAATCGGATTTTGACAGAAAATACAGAGCGTGTTCTTGAATGGCACCAAAGGTATACTATTGGTATCGGAATTGCCAAAGGGCTACGCTTCCTGCATGAGGAGTGCCGTGGAAGTCCAATCATCCATCGGAATGTTTGGCCAGGCAATATAATGCTCACATGACTTTGTTCCTATGGTGATCCTTAAACCTCCTGTCTTCATCAATGTCATTTAGTAATTAGTCTGTAGTAGTTTTTCCATTTTGGCTTAAGGTATCTTTCTGTTGGTAATAATTATATAAGGTGTTTACTGCCCTTTCCAAGGATTATGATTTCTTGTCATGTTTCAACGTGTTTTGAATCTTGAGTTCAATTAATTTTCCCCACAAACAGCTTGGGGACTTCGGGTTTGCAAAGTGGAATACTGATGAGGATGATGTACAGACAAGAATTCTAGGCTCCCTTGGGTGAGTATACTATATTTTGGTGCTTCATGTCACGTTAACTTTTAGCATATCATAAATGAGTTGAACTTGTGGTTTCTTGCATTCTGCAGATATCTCACGTTAACAAACAGTGGTGGTGAGTTAAAGCGGCGGAGGAGGTGGTGGGGCTAAGCGAGACAAGGAATTTGAGGTATGGGTCTAGCATATTACACAAACAAATGTATTGAAATGAGATTTGAAATTTCACTGCAACTCTGCAATCCAAAGTTTTGTGGCGCAACACGACGAGCGATGAGCATAACACGACAAGCGATGAACACTTGAGGAGGCGACGACGAGCGACGAGCATTTGGAGGAGGCGTAGTCATTGAATTTGTGAGGAAGAAAGTAGAGGTTTGAGAGAAGAATTGGGGATTTAGGGGTAATTGAGAATAAGGCCCGGTGGGTAACCGATTAGAAATGGGTAATACCCGATCCAGATCCATAATTTGATGGTCCGGATCCGGTCCGGGTTTAGTATTCTTGGGCGGTTCGAACCGAACCAATACTAAATTCTTGGTTACAGTCAGGGTAAAGACCGCCCGTTGACATCCCTACATCCATACATGAAACATACCAAAATATAACAGTATTATGCACAAAGAAAGTAAGGTATACGAAAGTAATTAAACCATTTACTAGTTTAGGTCATGGCGTACAAATTTTTATTGTTTTTTTTAAGGGTGGCGTACATTTTTTAGTATCCAGGAGAGTGGATTCTTGTTAATATCATATTTGACTATTTCATTTAATTATTTTAAATTTTCAAACAAGTAAATATAATCCAAGCGTGTAATTCGGTCCATATTTCCCTAAACCGACTTTTCAAGTCCCAACAAACCGTCAAGAAAACTCAAAGCCTATTTTTGAACAAAAGTCAAGAACCTCACACTTGAAACATCATGGAAATATCCATGCAAAATCCAACTCCACAACCCCCTCTTCTCCAATATAAAACACACACACACACTCACTCACGCATATTAAACACATAAAACTCATCACTTAAACACACAAAACACAAAACATGGAATCTTTGATAAGACCTAAGATTCACAAATACAACCACAAAGCATACGGCAGAACCAAGGCCAATGCGCCCTGCAAGAAACACCCCAAACACACACAATCTCCCGGCGTCTGCTCCCTTTGTCTCAACGAAAAGCTCTTTCGATTAACCAATGGTGCTTCTTCCCGCGCCAAAAGAGCCACGAAATTGCTCTCGTCGTCTTCATCTTCTTCGTATATCTCCTCTCTATCCTCTTCTTACAGTTCCTCGTATTCGTCTCCCGCGTTGAGCTACGCGGGCTTGAGAGCTAGAAAATCGACGAAGCTTCTTAAGAATTTCGGTGGGAAACGCCCAAGAAGAGCCGATCGATAGCGTTTTCCTCGCACAGAAGAAAAGAAGAGGATCAAAATGGGAGCAGCGTTGAGATGAAACGTGGGTTTTGGTCGAAACTGCTGTCGACGAAAAATAAGGCGTTGATGCATTCGAGAACTACGCGGGAAAGGGTTCAATAATTGGAAGTGATCATTTTGTACAAAATTTTTGTTGGGAGGTTTTTTCTTTCAAAAAATTTATATAAATACACATATTTTGGGGGTTTTCAATGATTGTAAATGTCGATCAGAGATTGATTCTTGATTAAATATAATATGAAAAAAAAATACATATGACTGGAATATAAGTGTTCATTGATCGATCAGAATTTCGATTTCTGTTTCATCTTGTATTTAAATGGGTGAAATACTATGTTGGTTTAGTTTTTTATATGTACTCATTTACTAAAACGGGGAAGATTTCAATGCCTATATGTTTTTCATTCAGTTTTGGTAAATTTTGCTTGTTTCTCTTAATTTTCTGTTTTATAGTATGAAAACGAAGTTAAAAACAAATAGGCTCGCAGTAATTTGAAGTACCCATTGCTAAAAGGCCGTGCGTTCGATTATTTTGTTTCATTTGCCTACATTATTTTGATTTTTTTGGTCCATGCATACTATATAAATTGATATATCATCCATCATTAATACAAAATTAATATATACTAGTAAAACAATTTCTGAAATAAATTTTTTATGTCAGGTCGTATGACTAGTCAATCTATGAGACGATATCATACTGCATCCACATAAAATCAAACATCAAAAAAATTATAGATATATTGATATATTTCGTATAAACAAGTTATTATCTTTTAAAGTAAAACCCTATGAGTAAAGCCCTTTCATATAGGTAAGATACACCAAAAATATTAAATTTCGTGTTATCTAGCTGTTATTAATAGAAATTCAATGTCAAGAAAATCTCATCCCTTAAAAGTAAACAATGACCGTAAAATTAGTTTCAATTGGTAGCTAAAGGTATTGATTAGGTCAAGATATTGACCTGTTTATTCAAGAATAGTTATTATGTTATGTGAAAGTGAAATGATAATTAGTCAAAAAAGGGGAATCTCGTGGTACACATTCACACCATAAGACCATACTGATTTGTTTTTTATTTTGCCTAAAATTTCTTCCTTGAAAAGTTATTTGAATGATATAAAACTTTGTTCAAAAGCTGCTATGTAAGGGTTTTAAAACTCGTTATTATCGTAATTATCGTAATTAAAACTCGTGATTTTCTTAGAGCAACATTCACAGAGCAAATAATGGTAAAGAAATGATCGTGCGAGAATAAAACGGAGAGAAGAAAAGCAAAATTACTGAATTGCTGTCTAACATCTGATGGCCCCACCGGAGGGCCATGTGACCCACGTGCAAGGGCAAAAGGTTTTTTTTTTTTTTTTTCCCTTTTCTTCAATTTGTTTAATTTTTCTTCTTTTTCTTAATTTGTTTGTTTTCCTCTTTTTTTGGTCATAAATATGACTATCTATTAATTTTCCTTTTTTTTTTGTAATTGTTAATTGTATTGAGTTTAAATGAACAGTAAAAGGGCAAAAGGTTCTAAATGACCGTTGCATTCGAATAATCAAATTCTAATTACTAATTTTTTTTCTCTCTCTCTATACATATCAATACATCATATTTGTCTTCATCATCTTCATTTATTAATTTATATATCTTCTTTTCTCCAAATATTTCCACATATACATGGATTGAATCCCAAATTCGTTTGATCCTCATAAATCAAATTTGGCATCGCAATATTCTAGAATTCATACTCAAGGTTCTGAAATTCCTTCTCAAAATTCTGACGTTCGTCCTAATTACAGTGATTCCTCACATCCTTACATTCCGATGAGTGCTCATGTATCTCCATATGAATATTCACCTCATGGATACATATATATGTCTGCTTATATATGGCTAATGATCTCTCCTCTTGGCCCTAACAATTAGCTTAAGCCTCTCCTCTTTCCGCCCTAAATTACGATTGCTATTAGTCCACAGCCTGCAGTTTCATCAACTAATCAAGGCTCGACAAGAAACACCAACGTTTTGTTTAAGCCATCCATCATCATCATCATCATCATCATCATCATCATCATATGCAGCAATTCCTTTTCTGGAGTATGTCCATATTTCGAATTATCCCTTCTTTTCCTTCCATTTACACGGGTGTGCAATTCATAATCGAAAATTGTTAGGAAGAAACGAACCCACCAACGATTTCTTCGGCAAATTTGAGTTTAAAAGATCCATAGGTCGGTTGCAGAAATATTGAATCTTTGTAGAATTCAAGACTTTCAAGATGAATTCTGGATGTGTTGAAGATGCTGATTAGTTATTATCTAATTTAGGTTGTCCCCTAATCTTGGATGATAGAAAACACTAAGCCATTGGAGTTCAGACTCTACACGCAGCAAGAGCAGCACATCTTGTCGTGACGAACTTATGAAAGTGCAGGTTGCAGTTAAGTTCTACATCATAGAGCAACAAAAGAAACAAGTAGCGGAAGTGCTCAAGGTATATAGACACAAAGATGCATTAAAGATATGTTAAGAAGGTGTTTGACTGACCTTATAAGCTCCTCAAAACAGTTTATAAACTGTGAAAATAAATTCCAATAGCTTATAAACTATTCCAAAAACAAGTTCCTTAATCCCAAATTATTTTTTCATAAACTTATAAATACAATGAATTTGTCAAAATAACCTTACTATATTTTGTTATTTCCTACATATACTCTATTAATTTCATCTCTATTCAATTTTTCTCTAACTATGATTTTTTCTCTTTAACTCACCATTCGCTCAATTATCAAAATATTTTGACAACTTATAAGTTTTCGAGGCACCGCATCTTATAAGCTCTTAAAACATATTATAAGCTCTCTAAAATAAGCTTAGCCAAACACCCTCTAACTTGTGCTATAGATGATCGAGGAGGGAGAGGTTCGAATGCTGAGAGGCGAGATGATTCCTAAAACGCAGCTGATGCCACTATTCCACAAACCATTTTCACCTCAAAGGTAACCAACCATGTCTATGAACTGCAAAATCCAATTTTACCTTATTAGCAAAGACCTAATACCGTTTCTTTGACTCATCAAACAGATCGATGAGGCCTTTGACAGTTCCTCGGGAACCAGCTTCAAGATGATGGCCTGCAAGACGACTGCCAGCTGCAGATAAATAACATTTCACAATTACCCAACAAGACGAAGAGGACTAATCATTAGGAATCATGCTTAGATTTATGAAATGTTGAAATTGTGGTGGTTCTCTTAGTTTTCTAGTTTGCTCCCATGAATCTTGTATCTATTTTGAGTGAGTGGTGGTAAGGTTGGAATAAACAGACATGCACTTGAAAGGACCTCCTCCTTCAAATTTCGCAATGGATATTGAATCTAAACTTCATATACTTCATCACGAATCTGATGTACATAGCTATAGTGATATATGCTAAGAGACAAACTCCTAATCAGGAGTTAATAAACACTGTTTGAGAATTATTTAACTTAATTGAGATTGATGCATTACGATAGTGTATGTGTCTAAATGTACACAAGTTTTTGCCATATGCCTAAGTGTAAAGTCTCATATCATCACTTTTCACGGATTATTGCGACTAGGACAACATCAAAGCTTGGAACAGAGATTTAGGGGAGAGAATGGGGCAAAATTAATATACTCCGATTAACAAAATCCAATTTCACATGAAATAAACAAAAACTAAATTCAACAAATACCTACAATTCTACAAGGCAAAGCCTTTCAAATATTCTGGATCACGCTTCGCCCGTTCCTGAAACTTCTTGAACCAGCGGTCCAAAATGTCGGTGGGCACAATCAGCTTCGACCCATCAACCGCGCAAAACGACTGCATGAAATTGAACAGATTCTCCCCAACCTTGAGAGCCAGCCGCTCGATCTTCCTCTCGGCGGCCACGTCGAGCGACGGCAGCGCCGATAGGTCCTCCACCGACACCCCAATTTTAGCCGAGAGGGGTAGAGTCGGCCGTGAGCTGGGGCACGCCGGCGCTGCCGGGGTCCGGCCAGGGCAGGGAGAGCACGGCAGAGGGGCGGCCGAGCGTGACGGCGCCGCAGAAGAGGAAGGGGCTTCCCGGCGACTGGATGTAGACAGCGAGGGCCTTGTCCGGCGGCAGCGTGAAGTTGTTGAGCAGGAAGATGCAGACTTCTCGGATGGAATCGTAGGATTCGCCGACGAAGTGGTCCATGTCGAGGAGCCAGTGGGTGGCGTCGATTTGGGTGAATGTGGAGATGTCGAGAGGGAAGCTGCGGTTGGGGAAGACGACGCCGAACATCTTCGGGTATGAGAATGATCTGCGATTGAAGGGCGTTTTGGGTTTGGGGGAAAAGTCGAGGACTTGAAGCGGGAATTTGAGGAGGAAGAAGCGGGTTCTGAGGGTTTGGGGAAGTCGTGAGAGGTCCAGGTCCGTTTGCGTGGAATAATCCAGAAGTATCCAGTGGGAAATGGAAATGGAAATTTCACAGTGGTAAAGGAAACTAGATTGTACTACTATAGTTACTTTGCTGTTCATATTTTCAGGGTCTAAATATCAGGGCTGATCCCGGCTAAAAATGGATCCGGAGCGAAATCATAAAAATATACTATATTTTTTTGTTAATTATAAAAAATTAATTATGCTAAATTTTTATTTGTAAAATCATTTAAAATATTTATATATTATATATTCTATTTTAATTAATTTTGCAAAGGATGTCCATTCGCCTATTTTTACATAACAAAAGTAATTAAAAGAATGGGAAAATGAACTATCCAGTAAAATATAAATAAAATTATATAAAATAGAAAAAATATTGGGAATGAAAAAAAAAAATGGTGGACCCATTAAGATATAAAAAAAGATGAAAATAATTAAAATTTGAAAAGTTAAGAAAGATGGGAGAAGACAATAATTGAAATTGATAAAGAAAAATAAGAAAGAATATAATAAATTTTAAAAAGAAAAAAATTGCGAAAAAATGAAAAAGGGGAAAATAAGGGCTCCAATAAAAGAAGAAATAAAGAAAGGTGGGAGAAGAAGAAATTTATGGGGAATGAAAAAAAAAATGAGAGCCAAATGAAATAACATTAGAAGAAGAAAATTATTGAAATTTCAAAAAAAAAAGATGGGAGAAGACCATAATTGAAATTTAATAAAGAACGGATAAGAAAGAACATAATTAAAATTTAAAAATAAAAAATAATTATTAAAAATGTAAAAGAAGGAAATAAGTAGCCCAATGAGACACAAATAAAGAAAAAATAAAGAAAAATTGGGAGAAGAAAATATTTGGAATTAAAAAGAAACAATAAAAATATGCAGCTACTAAGATTCAAACTTGGTTTTGGCTAATAATGTAAAATAGATCTTACCACTACACCGCAACCAAGATTTTATTATTTTTACTTTAATTTGTATAATCTATGTAAATATTAAGCCCCCAAAATTTTGGGGCCTTGGACCGTTATCCAGGTCTACCCGCTTTTAGGATCGGTCCTGGTTAGTATTACCTATATTTATTTTGTTCATTATCAAATAAATTTGTAACTTTTTTTCTCAAATACTACTTATGAGTATAGTGGAATTTAAACGAGTAATCAAACCTATTTGGTAAAAAAAAAAGTTAAAGATAATCTCCAAAAGATATGGGTTTCATAGGACAAATACATGGTGGAAGACGACTTTTGTTAAGAATTTTGGGCATAATATTTGAGCTTTTTGAACATTGTATAAACAAATATCTTATATAATGATTTCAGTGAAGGCTTATTAGATAATTATGTATAAAAGAATATTACGTAAAGAAAGAGAAAAGAAGATAAAAGAGTAAAGCAAAAGATGTGGGAACGTGTGGCTGTGGAGAGCAAATTTTTCATTTTGATGATATATATACGTAGGTGGTGTTTATTTTTTACTATTAGCATTTTGAAAGCAAGGTTGATTATTTGAACAATTAAATGTTTGATAAGATAATTTTCATCTATCAGTCATTTGTTTACTACAAAGGACTAGTGAAAGATTAAAATTGAGATAAATAATTTTCTTTTTATTTGAAGGATTATTTTAATTCTACTTATATTGGTTGGATTAAAATTAATAGAGAACAATTCAAAGGATTAAAATAATCTCTGGCTTTGGATATCCTCAAATATTAATCCTTAAAAGTAAACACTTGATTAGATTGGATTAATTTTATCTATCCAACTTAATCGTGTAAGTAAAGTAAACACCGACATATGGAATAGTTATGGTAAAAATCTCATTTGTAGTATAAACTACAAATTAATGAATTCGTATGAATTCGTTGTAAAAGTTGATGAATTCAAAAAATCTCTATCATAGAATTCAAACTATGAATTCATCAAACATAGTGAAATTCACGATGATTAAAACTAATTCATATTTTATATATGTTAAGTTTGATTTTTATCTGAACCAATTCATATATACATGTACATGTAAATATAGTATTAATAGATAATAGATACTAATAGTAATTTAAAATATTAATGAAAAATAATGACTAATTTTAAGTTTTAAAGACTTTTTTTTTTTGTAACACCAAGACATAAACACGTTCTCAGTTTGAAAGAAATAATTAAAAATATTAAGTATTTGATATGTTAAAACATTAAATAATTATAACTTATTCATTTTTTTAATTTATTTTTTACATATCATATATCAATTTTAGGTGTTTTCATGACTTTCATTTAAGATGCATATTACATATTTTTTATAAAATAAATTCTATGAAAATGGGAAAAAATGTTGTACAAATATGAAAATAGGAGGAAAAATATTTAAAAAGTGCCAAAATAATAGCTATGCATCTAATTTGTTTGTATTATTAATTAATTTTAAAACAGTGGTTTTGTATCAAACTGATATGGTTAGACACCCTAGATATGGGTGTGTTTTTAATCACTTTGATTGTGTTTGTCGATTTTTTGGTAATTCAATTGTAATTTACATTTTTTTATTTCTTTTTTGGGATAATTTAATTATTTTATTTACCAACTATTATATCTTTATATATAAGAAGACATGATTGCTAAAGGAAAAGTTTTATTACACTGAATCCAATTATTTCCAAATAAAAAATTTGTGGATTAATTGATGATAGAGGTGCAATGCATCTAGCCATCTACTCCGCTGACCTGACTCCAGTCCACATAATCTGCAGAAGCACAACACACGCACGCATACATATTTGGAGCAAGAATAAGTTGTTTTACTTCTATACCCCCATCGTTCCAAGCGCTTACAGTTCTAAAATCCTAATTAGGGTTCGTCACGACTCTTTAATCCTCCGATTCTAGGTACGCTCAGTGTTCAATATAATCTGATTCTCCTCGAATTGTACCTTGCGAATTTAAGAGTAGTTGCTTCATTAGTTCCCCGGTCAATTTCGTTATATTCTTTGTGCGTTTTTATCTGGCCATTTCATTTGTGGTAGTTATCAACATATTAAATTAGTTTAATTTCAAATCTGTATCGTGCTCTTTTGAATATTTGAGCTCTTATTTTCGTGACTGGAGCTTTAATTGTTTTTTTTGGTGGTGGTGGTGCTTGTGGGGGATTTAGCAACAATTATGTGAAATTTTCTTTAGTTCTGTTTATGGAGTTCGAATTCTAGTTTGTGATGAAGCAGTTGCGGATTCTCACAAATGAGTATCGAATCAGGATTGCTGACAGAATTGTTAGTTAAACACTTCTCAAGCTCTTATTATCTCATCATTTATTTGATTATCTGGGGAAACTGGCCATGTCAACTAGAAGCGATAGTTTTGCTCTGTTATGTATGATGTTGATTAGAATGATAGTTATCTTATTTGCCATATTTTCCTTGCTAATTTGGTTAGTTGCTTTAACGCTTTTTCCTCGCCACGTAGCTTTAAGTTTGTTCGAAGAAGTAATTGGTTGTTATTCTGTTTGATGGAACTGATTCTTCTGAAATGATGGTGTAGGCAGTGGATGATTCATAATGGCTGAAATCAAGTCATCTGGGAGGCCAATTGATCAATTGTTGGAGAAGGTCCTGTGCATGAATATACTTTCTTCTGATTACTTTCGAGACCTACTGAGATTGAAGACATACCATGAAGTCATTGATGAGATATATGTTACTGTAACCCATGTAGAGCCTTGGATGACTGGCAATTGCAGGGGCCATCAACCGCTTTCTGTCTTCTGTACAAGTTCTTCACCATGAAACTTACAGTCAAGCAGATGCATGGCCTGTTGAACCACACAGATTCTCCTTACATAAGAGCAGTAAGTAGTGTCTTAGCATCATATTTTATGAAGTGGAAGGATATTATTTTGCTGATGTTAAGGAAAAAGGTGTGGTGTTTGGCCAAATCTGTCTTCTTCTTTTTTCACTTTTTAGTGGTTCTGCTTAATGCTTTAAATATATATGCGGTAATAGCATGAGTCTTATCTTGTCCTCATTCAAAGAAAACTTAAGTGGGTGTTGGGTGACATTTCTTAAGGTGTTTTGTAGATATTTTTAGATATTATAGTACTACCTCCGTCCACCAAGAGTGTGTCACTTGGTGGATGGCACATATTTTAATAAATCTCAGTAGATTTTTTTGAGTGGATAAATGATCTCACCATAGATACTTTTTGAGTGGAGAAATAGTGATTTTGTTGGTAAATAATTAGTAGTTGTGAGGTTGAATAATAAAAGTTGATTGTTGGGTAGTGTGGTTTTTGGTAAATAATGAGTGATTGTGAGATTAAATATTAAGAGTTGAGTGTGGGGTAGTGTCCTAAAAAAGGAAAGTGTCGGATAAGGCAAGTGTGACACACTCTTTATGGATGGAGGGAGTACAAGTTATTAGGTTATTTTAATCTTGAAAGTAAGAAGATTTTAGCTCATACAACAAGTAGATTTTATTTTTTCCTTCAAAATTTCACAATTGTTAATGTTTTATAAGCTTCATGATCTTTCTATCCAAATATAAAATAACTCTTGAAAGATAAATGAGTTCACTGAACTGAACATCTTCTAACATTTTGGACTAAAATTCTGGTTTGAACTTCTGGAGCAAGCAAAAGAGTGTGTTGGAAGTTATTCTTTGAAGCTTCATTGAGGAAAAGAGTAATAGAATTAAGGGATGTACTGTGAAATGCATATTAGGTTTGTACAGCCACCAAACTTCAGACTGGAGACATACTAGGAAGTAAAGGTAGGATATTATTTATTTGGTATTGCAAATAGTCATTCAGGTAAACTTATAAAATGATAACATTAAGGTGAATGCAGGCGGGCTTCACTAAATTTGATTCTAGATTAGAGTGTTTGAGTTTTATCACTTAAGCTGTCACAATGAAGATATGTTGAAGCATGTAGATTGAGCAGTGAAAGACGTAGAGACATGCTAAGTGCTAACTGCTACGAGCACATATATCAGTGGCTTAAAATTTTACGTAATAATCACCTCAAGTTAAATTTCCTCCTGAGCAGCTACTAGCCTACTCCCATGATTGTGATGGCTAATGATGCTGGAAAATAAGCCATATTAATGGGAATTATACGGTGGGAGGGAATTAGTTTGGTATTTATTAGTTTCCAAGAATTTGGAACTTGGAAGTCCTTTCTTCAGTCTTATCTTAGCATAGACATATATGTAAGTACCAACTTGACCCCGTCATTCGCAAATAAATATGTGACCAATATTTAATTAATTTAACTCAGTGAATAGCCATCTGCTTGGGGATGATAATACCACCTGCCCAGAACAGGGTACCTGTATAAGCTCTGCATCTTGCCTGAAATAATCTCCCCAACTATAATAATGAGGTGGGGATGGGATTGAGTTTGAGTCCCCTCGCCCTGACCTAGCTTTGATTTATGTAAATTAGTATATCCATATTGTTTATTTCTTACCCCCTCCGTCCCGCTTTTAGTGGCTCGTATTCTTCTTTAGGTTGTCCCACATTCGTGTTCACACTACTTTACACACAAAACACAACCCTCCTTAATCTACGTGTCCAAAAGCAATGAGCTCTTAGAGTGGGATGGGGGTAGTATTATTTATATGTTATAGTATATATATGCAAACATATTATCATATTTCACAAAATTTATCAGTGAGTATTCAACTTTTATTAGCTTTTATGAAATATTATTACTATTAAAAACACCTGAGCAATAACAGGAAAGTGATGCGCAGTTGACTTTAGGCCCTCGGAAATGGAAATGTTATATTTGTTCATTTCTTGAAGTATATGCAATTATGGAGCCATCACCCTTTATTTATTTGTGTGTCTAGCCATCTAGTAGAATTTTTTCTTCTTATTCACTTACTCTTGCTTTCTTGGATTTGGGTAGAAATCTTGGATCACTAATATGTCAGCCATAGTTGTTTGCTGACTTGCTATGCAGTCAGTTTTATGTTTCACCAAGCTTTTGCTGAGAAATTACTAATGATAATGTTTTGCAGGTTGGATTTCTTTACTTAAGGTATGTTGCAGATCCAAAGACATTATGGAGTTGGTATCAACCATACCTAAGAGACGATGAGGTAAGACGTATATTCTGTGTCCGTTTCTTTCTGTTTGCTTCAACACTTCAAGTTATTCATGTAATACAACACCCTGATTTTCCTTTTAATAGTTCTCATTCGATCTGAAGAAAGTATATAACGTTTTTCTGTGTTATTCTGTGGAGCAGGATGGACAATTATTCATTAAAAATGAAATAAAGTTGGTGACTGGCTTATTTGCTCCCAGAGGCTTTTTTTGTGTAGGAACTGATTAGTATGATTTAGCATTGGATTCAAATTTTTAGATCTAGGGATAAGAAGTGGTCATCCCCAAACATCTGCCTTTCTATCTTGTTCTTTTTAAAACTTGGCATTCTAAGAAGATTATCATAATGTTCTTTACTGCTAGAAAGACAACAAGAAGTGTCTCAAATTATCTATAGTGAGTAGTATCACAGAAGTCTCTCCTTTAGCCTGCTTCCAGTAATGTATGCATAACAGCAACTCTATGCATCATTTTAGATATCATGCATTGCTTGCTGTGAGTTTGTGATCTCTATGAGCGGATTTTGGTCTCTCTTTGTGGGTTCTTTGTTGGTAGAACTCTTGTATATGATTTGTGAATCATCTTTTATGTGTTTCTGATACCTGATCACCCAGGATGGAAGGATTTTACAATTCCTCAGTGGTGCATCAGCATGATTCCTGTGCAGGTGAATTGTGTTGTGTGCGACCTATCATTTGGAAAAATGGTATTTTGTCTTTCAGTAAAGCTATAAATGTCTGGATATCATGACATCCCACTTCCCATTTCTAGATTTTTCTTTTATGTATTTGCTGAGGCTCCAGGGATTATGAGCTACTACAATATTGAAGCTAATGTGAGGAATTCTGTATCCAAATATTGAGAATCATGTTGTGAAACAGTCAGGATTTGTATTTGTAGCAATTTATAGTAGTCAGTAATATTCTATTTCCTTAACATCAACTTTGTTTTCATTTAAGCTTTGCTATCACTATTCATGGTCGTCCTTAATTCTGTTTTAGGAATTCTCTCCTGGTTCCGATGGCAGGATGACAACAATGGGTGTCTATGTGCGTGATCTGCTTCTTGGACAGGTCCTACATCATTTTCTTATTTTGCTTGGGGACTCGGTCAAATTTCTTCCATTTCACTCCATTTTGTTTTTGTAATACAAGCCTCTCAAGATTCTGCTTACAGATTTGTTTCTTCTTGCAGTATTACTTTGGCACACTTTTCCCCCGCATTCCTGTTCCTGTTATGCGTACAATTGTAGCCAATCTTGAAAATATGAAATTACCTACAAAACACTGTGGTGTTACTGGTGAGACCACACGCGGGTCTGAGGAGACAGCCAGAAGGCCCCCTTCAGTCAAAGCAGCCCTTTCCGTCTCTTTTGGTCAGCGTGCTCCTCACCGTGCATCTACAAGGGATTCATCTCCCGTCCGTCGTACTGCTACTCCATCTTATGACAGACTGGATGATTCGAGACGGTCCCCCAGTCGCCACAGCAGCCAGAGCCGCGATTTATCTGATCGAGAATATTCAGACAGAGACAGGGGCAGGGAAAAGGAGAGAGACAGAGAAAGGGACAGGGATCATGACCGTGATCGAGATAGGGAGCGTCGGGATCGAGATAGGGAGAGGGGCAGAGAGAGATAGGAGGTATGATTATGATAGAAGGTCCCGTCAGAGCTATAGAAGGGATTATGATATGAGTGACTGTGACGAACCGTATCATAGAGGCAGTTCCCACAGAAGTCGGAGTCGGAGTAGGAGCTGGAGTCGAAGCACTTATGAACGAATTGGACAGGATCAAAGTCATTCTAGTCCCTCTGGACGTGGAAGCAAGGACAAGGCGTCTGCCTCTAGTAATCTTGCCAAGCTCAAAGATCTTTACGGCGACTTGAGCTGTCAAAAGGAAGATGCAGGCGATAACAAGGATCATGGCAGGCCTAGTGGTACTGAGGAGGTGATTAGACTCGGTGCTTCTAAGTGGAGGTAGGATTCTAAGCAATTGATAGTTCTGCATCTGGTCTACTACACCGCCAAGAAACCAGTCATCATCTAGTTTGGTACTGTATTTCAAACCAGTTTAACAGTAGAGACAAATGAGTTCTGATCATAGCAGCGAGGTATGTCATTCTTACAGTCTTCAGCTACTGCCATTATATCTATGATTATACCTGGAATCATTCATGTACATCATAAATTTGTTAGGATTGATTAATAGCACAAAAGCATGACATATGATGCTTGAGCTTCAAATATGATTATCAAGATGGTAGTTCCTTGCTCTTGCTATCGTACGCCTATCCTCCTGCTTTCAAGTTCGTGTTTAGGTAGCATTTCTGAAGTTTCTATGCCTGATATGAGTGGGTGTGGGTGGCTTTTGTTTGTTCTGATCTGATTTATTGAACCCAATCCTCTTTCCTATGATCTTACAACATGGCTCTAGCAAAATGTTTCTTGATGCTTTTCTGGTTTCTTACATGTGGATCGTATAAAATGCCGTGGGAATAATTTACAGAGAATCTTAAATGTATTCTCATTTTCTTTTGTAATTGGGACTTCTTCGCCTAAATTAGTAATCGAGGGCTAAGTTGAATCCTGCCTGGTTAGACCTTGTTATTCCTTCAGAAGTTTTGAATGAAAATGCTATTGATTCTGTTCAAGTAAATCGATAGAGGACAGAGGTTTATTACTGGATGATATTACATTCCCGATTCATGGAATACATATTTTTTAGTGGTAGAGTGGTTAATGCCCGAGGCCAAAGGTCTCGGGTTCGAGTCCACCGTGACGCAGCCTTTAAAATTTCTGTATTAATTGACCAAAAAAAAAAAAGGAATACATAATTTAACAAATGAGATGTTTGTACAAGAAAAAAGAAAAGAAAGGGAATGTGACCCGAGAGAGCATATATAAGGTGGGAAATCTACTATTACAATAAAACAATGGACATATTAACGTGCATGTGTATTCATCTACAGACTACAGTAGTTCACAAGGTATAATATTTAAGAATATGCATGCGTAAAATGCATTTAATATTTATCAAAATAAAAGATTGCCTTTTTGATTGAAGAATTTATAAACGATTTTGAAATTGCAACTTTTAAATTCCTATAAGAAATTTCAAATTCGTTTTATAACTTCAACCCAATCCAAATATCCACGTAAGGCATTGGAAATTATTTTCCTCGAATCTTGGGTACTGATTCTCTACTTCCAAATATCGCCATCCACGGCAAAGCATAATTCAAATCTCACATTATTTAACAAATATTTGCATAATATGGTTCAGGATATTGATGGTCTGCATGAATTGAGTAGATTAGGCTATTTATTAATTTATTCCAACCCATTTGATTTATGATTTTGGCTATATATACATATTTATGTTAGGATGCTTAATTTGAAGGTTAGTTGGGCTTGCTAACTTGATGAAGAATTTATTTTGGGCCTTGGAAAGGAAGAATGCGACACCAAATTATTCTCAGCAGGAGCTGAATCTCGTCAAGGTGTGCCCTAAATAAGATGAAGAAGGTGTTTTGTTGAGCTTATAAGTTCCTCAAAATAAATGTGATAATAAATTTCAACAATTTATAAGCTCATCAGAAAATAAGTTTTTCAAACTCAATTTATTTTTTCATAAACTTATAAACATTAATGAAGTTATCAAAATATATGGTTCGTTGATTTCAATATATACCATATCTACTTTACATTTATTCAATTTCTCTCTCGAACTATGGTTTTTTTCTCTAATTCATGATTCTTTCTCTAGCATATAAATTGAATTGTCTAAATATTTTGACAACTTATAAGCTCTTGACATATTATATTTTATAAGCTCTTGAAACATCTTATAAGCTGTTAGAGCTTATAAGCTCTCTAAAATAAGTTTAGTAAAACACTCTCTAAGACCTTGTTAGTACAAAAATAGTTTAGGAGAACTAAAATTGAGAATTTTTTCTGACGAGAGGTGACAAAATACAAAAATTCGGAAGAATACAAAATATAAGTTAAAAAAAGTTCAAAAACAATTGGTTGGGAGGTGTTGTTGCTCTCTTTAGCACCCTTCTGTGTCCTCCACTCTCACATATAAAGCTAAATATAAAGAAACATCAATTATATATAAGTATATAATCAAATATATATGTTCATATACTAATATTAGTACTGTATGAGGAATCATGACCCATTATATGGTTTCCGACATGTTTTTTAATGTTCTATTATATCTGTATAATTTTGTAAGGTTTTTATTATTCAGCACTTCACTGTTTTAATTCCTTTTCTGTTTTGAGGTCACCTAGTAGTAGTTCCTATTTTTATGATATATGATACTCTGACCTTCATCTAGGTGTGAGTTTTATTTTTGCGTAAAGAGCTGCGGTTAGTTGTTGACCAACAGAAATCATAGAAAAAATAATTATCCCATGATAGCAAAAGTTACTAAACCTACTAGATCCTTTACATAAAATAAGGGTAAAAAGCAATTTTATCCAAATCTGAAAATCCGGCACCAAATCTTCCGCAGTTATATAGCTATAAGCTATCTTACACATTAGAAATAGGAATAATCACAGACTGTATTTCCAATTTTGATGAAATTTTGAAAAATATCTCCAAATTTAGTTAATGTATTAAAATATTCTAAATTTTGATGAGATTTTGAAAAATATCTCCAACTTTAGTCAAGATATTAAATATCCCCGACTTATAATGATATTTTAAAAAATGTCCCAATTCCAGAGTTTCCGACAACGAAATGCTGAGTTATTTGAGCTATAATCCACACAAGAATCCAACGAATTGACCTAGCATTCCATCGTAGGAAACTCAAAATTGGAGATATTTTTAAAATATCGTCAAAGATGGAGACATTTAATGAATTAACTAAAGTTGATGATATTTTTCAAAATCTCGTCAAAGATGTGGATGTTTTAATGTATTAACTAAAGTTTTGGATATTTTTCGAAATCTCGTTAAAGTTGGATACATAAACTATAATTATCCCTTAGAAATATTCTGAAGATTACCCTATTTCGACAAACTAATCATATCACATGTATGTACGATATATATGTAATATAGTATAGTAATACTAGGTGTCGATTTATATATGTGTTGATGTATTTGCATCTATATCACCTGATTTTTTATTTTAATATCATATAACATAAATAGAGATACTTCAAAACTTGTGATTCTTGCTCCTAATTATATAATTCGAAGAGGGCGAGTATCGCATTATTTCGAATTATTGTGATCATACGTATCGCGAGGTTAATTCCTTAATAACTGTTTGGATGAAATTGTTAGTAATCACAAAATACATGGAAACGGTGCTTGTAGCTACGTACAACGTATGTCCATAATCGACGCTTTCATGTATTTTTCCTTCCCATCTTTTCTCCTCTAGGGTTCCATAACCATGCATTCACTTATTAATATACGGAGGCAGTTGCAACAATGCACCTCTCCATCTCTCTCTTCAGTTGCAAAAATGGATATATCCCTCCCACATATTCTGGAAGCTGGCGAATATGGATTTGATCTTCCAAACAAGCGGTGGCAACCCCTTCGGCCTGGAAGTGGGCTACTTCGACACAGTCCTCGAAATCAAAGAAAAAATCCAAAAAGACCAAGGCATCCCCATCTCCAAGCAAACCCTAATCTTCAACGGCGCCGTCCTCCGCGACGACCTCAACGTCCACTACTCCAACATCCTCGACCGATCCCGCATCCACCTCGTCCTTGCCTCCGACGCCGCCACCCCCCTCAAGACCGAGACCGCTGACTTCCCCCCGCCGCCGCCATCAAAACTCCGCCTCCCCCTCAAAATGCCCTCGTCCAAGATCGTCGCCGTCGAGATGGACGCCAAGGACACGATCCAACGCCTCAAGGAGAAGATCAACGAGATCGAGGGCGCTCCAGCGGCCCGATTATCGATCCATGCAAACGGCAGCGAGCTTCCCGATCATAAAACGGTGCTCGACTGCGAGCTGACGGAGAATTCGGAGGTGACAGTGGGGTTTCGGCCGTCACCAACCGTGGTGCGGCCGTCTCCGGCGGGTGTGGGGGGGTTAATGAAGCTGCGGGTGGTGGCGCAGTATGGGGCGGAGAAGATTCCAGTGGAGGTGAGCGCGGGGGAGAACGTGGGGGAGCTGAGGAAGAAGCTACAAAAGATGAAGCTGAATCTGCCGCAAGAAGGGTATTTCTTCATTTACAAACAGAATGTGATGGATGATGATCTATCTTTTAGGTGGCACCATGTTGCTCAAGGTGATACCATTGAGATTTTTAGTGGGAGTGTTTCTGGTGGATCGTGAGTATCATTTTCTTTTGGGTTAATAAATTTCTTTTAGAGAACTTCTTAATCTGATTTTGATTTTCGACATGTTTTATGAATTATTGCAATAATAACATCATTTTTTTATTTGTAGAAAATTTGACACATCCAATAAATTTCCATAACATAATTACAACATCAATAATACTCATATGACATCGTTCCGTAAGTGATATGTGGTGCGTGTGTACACATAAGATTTTCTAAAAACATCATGCCACACACCACACTATTTTTTGGGTCGTCGGGAAAAAATTGACTATGCCTATTGTATCACAAAATGAAAAGTAATATAATTATTGCAATAATTTATAAAACGTGTTGAAAATCAAAACCAAGCAAACTTGGTTATTCTTTTTAGCAATTAACACCCACTTTTTTCAGATTTCATTACTTTCTAGCTATTCCGGTTTTCTTGGGATGTTATCAAGAGTAGATCTTGATTATATAAGTTTAATATTTGATTAGATTTTTAGTAGTCTATAATTTGGATCAGTGAATTCTATAATTTTGGATTGTGAGTTCACAGTTCGAATTAGCATCTATATATTTTGTATTCAATTCCAAGCTTATTTTATGTTTTATTCTATGTGATATTGATGGTGGATATTACTCAGAATCACTCAAATGTTTGTGAAACTCAATTTTTCCAGAATGAATGATACTCACTTCGTCCCAATTATATAGATTGATTGAAGTTTTCATAAGGATTAAGAGAATTCATTGAAAAGAAAATTATATAAGTAACTTCCTAATATGCCCATATTTATTCTTTGACTATTAATTAATATATGAGTAAATCAAAGAATTAAATAGGAGTATATTAATAAATAAGTTAAAAAAACATTATCATGGAAACAAGCCTATATATTTGGGACATCCAAAAAATGAAAAAAGCTTATATAATTGGGATGGATGGAGTAATATTTAGGTTGTATGAAAGCTATCCTTCTATTGAGAGAGAGAGAGAGAGAGAGAGAGAGAGAGAGAGAGAGAGAGAGAGAGAGAGAGAGAGAGAGAGAGAGAGAGAGAGAGAGAGAGAGAATAATTATGATGAAAAACGAGTCATAAAAAAATTGATTGGTCATGGAATGAAAATGAAAGGAAATATGGTATATATTTTAATTTGTATCGAATAATGTGATTTTTTTTTCAAATTAAATTAAATCCCCTTTTAATGAAATTATTTCTTGAAACTAGAAACATAAAGAAAATTAATCAGTGGTACTGTGGTACTTTACTACTTTAATACTCTAAGAGAGTGTTTAATTTTTATGATTAATATTTTGAAAGATTGATTATTTGATAGATTAAATGTGTGATAAGATAATTTTTATCTATCAATCATTTGTTTACTACAAAGGATTAGTGAAGGATTAAAATTTGGATAAATAATTCTCCGTTTATTTGAAGGATTATTTCAATCCTACCTATATTGGTTGGATTAAAATTAATGAAGAACAATTCAAAAGATTAAAATAATCACGAGTTTTGGGATATCCTCAAATATTAATCTTTAAAAGTAAATATTTGATTATATTAGATTAATTTTATCTATCCAACTTAATCATGCAAAGTAAATAATACCTAAAGAAAAAACTAAACACTATATAATATACTCCCTCCGTCCCACTTAAAACGTCCCCTTTCTTTTGGACACGGTTATTTAGGAGAAATGTATAAAGTAGTTAAAGTGTTAAAAAGTGGGTAGGGTCCACACTTTTTAAAGGGTTAATTATTTTCTAAAATGAAATGAGATATTTGTAATGAGACAACCCAAAAAAAAAGTATGACATTTTAAATGGGACAGTCTATATAATTGACCAAACAAAATTTCAGGGTCCCACTGTCCCCTTGACTTCGTCCATTGATGACTCTCACACAACACGCGCGCGCACACTATGGCCCGCATATTTTATTGTGCATACCATTCACAAAAGTTGTTAGGAAATTAACTAACTTGGAGTTTGTAACTACTTGGTATTTTCCACGCAATTTATAAAGCCTCATTTCCTTTTCACATCATATTTATCTTATGCAGCAATTTTCAAGCGTTGACGATTGATAAATAATCTCAGAGAGAAAACACATGCATATCCAAATAAGAATCTTGCTAACCTGTCATAGTTTTCACCATTTTCTTGGTCCTTTCTCCCGACTTTGGGGTGTTTGGTGAACATTAAAATTTCTTTAAAACATTTATAAGTTGTTTAAAAGTTTATAAGCTCAATCAATGTGTTTGACAAATTAAGTTGTTAGAGAACTTATAAATTTTCAAAATAAGCTCTAAGAGCTTATAAGCTCTATTAAAAAAAGCTCCAAAACCCAACTTATTTTTAATGATCTTATAAGTTACAATAAAACTATAAAAATAACCCTGATTTATTTTCTTATTTCCATGTTTACCCTTGTTATCCAAACACTTTAGTATCTTATAAGCTCTTAATACACCATATCTTATAAGTTCTTAAAATAACTTATAAGTTGTTGGAGCTTATAAGTTTTCTAAAATAAGCTTAGCCAAACACCCTCTTTATATGAAATGCATGACACTTGGTTAATTTTAAACAATTCTCGTCCATGATTCAAAATAACCAAATTATAAACTTAGTTTTATTAATTAAGAGGGGTGCTCATAATTTTTTTAATAAGTTAAATAATGCAAAACCCAAATATTCAGTTTGAGTAAAAGAGAATTAAAATATGTTATGTATTTGGGTTCTTATAGTTTTTCGTACATTGATCAGACCACTCAGTTTGAGATTGATTTATATCCTTGCTTTCTTAATTAACTAGACTTTTAGTACTATCAAGTTTTTCTTTAATTTTTCTCTTCAATTTCAATTTCCCATGTTTTAGATTTACCTCGCAAGTGTTATATTAATTAAGGTCGTTAGCTGCCCTAGCGAGATTGAGTAACGAATTCGTGACTGGAAAGTCATTGTTTGAATCTCACTTACCTTTTTAAAATCGGTATCACAATTACCTATAATAAGTGACTACGAATACCTTGAAAAGAATCAAAGTTATTGCCAAAGAATTATAATTAGCAAACCATAGGATCCTTTTTTGTTCCTAAATACAGGCATAGTTATACTAATTAGTAACCCCACCAATTCAACTACTGGGAGTTAATTCAGTCCACAAAACTCATATCTTATCTTTTCAATTCGATGAGAGTTATGGGAAATCATAATAACCTGCAGTACTTTAGCCCCACCAATATTAAAGCAGTACAGCAGAAGAAAAGTTTTACCAAATTATCAAATTTTGTCTATTTCGACCTAAATAGTCTCCTACTTTGTTTTTTTAAAGAACAAGAATTAATTATGTCCTCGCAGAATTAATTAGGATTTGAATGTCCATTATAAGAGAGCATAAATAATGTTTTACAACTGTCCATGTTCGTGTATTTTTTTCTTTTCAGCTGACGAAAATATTAGGACGTCATTTATTTTCAAGACTAGGCAGATCAATTAATTTATTGGGTTAATTTGGATTTAGTTCTCGGATCATTAACTTTCATAATAAATTTATTTTGTTCATAGTAAATTTTCGTGGTTTTTAGTTCTCACTTTAAAAATAGTTATTATTTGAACATCTCTATATATATGAACGGTATAATCCCTAAAACTACCATTAATAATATTGTTTGACTAGCAAAGAAATTAAGAAAAATAATTGCAACTGATTCTTCTCCTTTAATCTAGCGAAAAAAATATAGTAATTGATAAAAAAAAATCAGTTATCTAAGGTAACAGTTGGAACTTTATAGCCATGTTTTTTAATTCCAATTCAACCAAGTAGCTGGGTCCAATATCTAAAAAATTACAACTAACATTATTTAAATTATTTAAAAATAAAAGGCGATCGAGTCAGTGTGACCAAAATTCAAATGGTCAATTGCTCTAGCAGCAGCCAAGAAAGTTACAATAAGGAATAAAATAATTTTGTCCAATGAGAGACTTGCAGCAATATATAAAGAAATTTGACAAGGTTAAGCCCACATCATAACAACCACTTTCCTGTATTTTTCCACTTCTTTTCTTTTATTCTTGTTCCCACTTCCCTTGAAAAATCTTTCATCAAATTATCACTAGAGATGATAATTGGAGTACTTTATTTTTTATGATTTCAGAGAAAAGAGAAATCATAATTCACGTGGACAACAAATTTTTAATATATGTGGAAGGTGAACACTGTTTTTTTAAATAAACGAATCTAACCTAAATAGATATACTATCTAACCCAAACTCATCTTCAAGTATTTTATTTTGATGGCCAAATCGTTAGAACTTGAAACTCACTCTAATCTAATATTTGTCTATTACGGGGAAAAAGACAGAGAGTTTAATTAGTCAAGGCTTATATTTACTCATTTGTCATTATTTGTCCTATCAAAAGTAATTTCAAACTATATAATAAGTGAGTCTTTTATTCCACTTATAAATCATTTAACTTCTTTATTAAAACTCATGTTCAAACCGATGTATCTTTTTGACTGGCGAATAGAGTATTAATTGATGAGATGATAAGTAATTGTGTGCGTGGGTAAGCGATGTTTATATATATATATATATATATATATGGGTTGGTTATAATGAGAAGTTCTCTTAATGCACGAAAATAGGTAGTAGACATCTTTCATATTTGTGTAGACAATCAATTACTATATTCGCATGTTAGTTTAGACATATTTCATCCATTCGTAGTACATACGCTAAATATATTAGTTTAAGACATCTTTCATCGCATAGAAGACAAGAAGAGTTATAGTCTTTGTCAATAATCCGTGAAGACACAAAACACAAAACTCAGAAGACACACGAAAATTAAATCTCAACCATTGGTATAGCAAATCAAAGCTGGATTCATTCTTATTTCCTACCAATTTTTCATTTCCTACCGATCCATCTCCTATATATATATATATATATATTTCAAAATGGTTGCAAATGAGGTCACATTTATGTCACCAAACTATAATACTACGTCACATATGCACGCGAGAATAAAATAGTGACTATTCTTTATGTTTTCTGCAAGTTTAATAAAGTTTTTTTTTTGTAATGATAGACATTGTAACAGACTAGGAAAAGAACAAACATTTTCCAACAAAAAACAAGGAAAGAAAGAAAGAACAAAACTAAAACATATTAATATGTACCCAAGATCTATGTAATTTACTTGATCCGAGTCTAACCAATCTTGTTGAGAAGAAAAAAAACAGAGAATTTCTCATCCCCCTCCCAAGATTTTGTTTAAATTTTAAAATGAAACAGAACAAAATTCCGACTTATATTATCTATGTCAATTTTTTTTCACCAAAAGAAATTGAAAAGCCCAAATTTCAAAAATTAAGAGAATCTGGTATTTAATTAAAAAGATTTGAAAGTAAAATTGAAATTACCAAATAAATATTTTATAATTTATTCTGTAATTACCCTTAAATTATGTTCTTTAGTAACTCGTAAGTTTATTGCCTTTTTGTAAATGGATCCTCGAACCTACATTTGGTTCAGTTAAATCCGTATCTTTGTATTAATTATAATCGAGTTTTCGTACATTTTTTTGGACTGGGTCCTTTAACTATAAATTATAGTTTATTTTTTGGAATACTCAAGTAATTAAGTTTTTTGAGGACATAATAACATAATGCAAAAATATGAGGATTCAATTGAAACAAGAGACAAACCGAGGAGCATCAACAAGAAGCAAAGTTTTGAATAACTAATTACAGATATTATGAAATTAAAAAGACTTATTTATATATATAATGTATTAATTCTACAACAAACCCACAAAATACAAAATGTGAAAATTTCTAAGGAATTTACCTATCTACATACGACTTATAAACATTTACTATGAACAAAAAAACACATGTCGAGTTAGTTCACATTTCTCACTACAGTAACTAATTTTCTATAAATACCGAAATATTATACCCATCCGACCACACCTCCTCCCTCCGCAGCTAACATACTTCTCCATTGCACACTCCACTCATTATTTTCTCTCTCTCGCACACACACACCCCTATCTTAATCAAGCAATGCGTAGAGAGATGGAGTCGACCAAAACTTTAACCTTCAAAGTGGCTAGAAAAAACCCAGAGCTGATCGCTCCGGCAAAGCCGACGCTTCATGAATTTAAGCTCCTCTCCGACATCGACGATCAAGAGGGCCTCCGTTTCCAGATTCCGGTTATTCAGTTCTACCGGAGAAGCCCCTACGCGGAAGGGAAGGACCCTGTGAAGGTGATCCGCGACGCCATTGCCAAGGCCTTGGTTTTCTACTACCCTTTAGCCGGGCGGCTGAGGGAGCGCGCCGCCCGGAAGCTGGTGGTGGAGTGCACCGGAGAGGGGGTGATGTTCATCGAGGCAGACGCGGATGTAACGCTGCAGCAGTTCGGGGACGCACTTCAGCCGCCGTTCCCATGCCTGGAAGAGCTGCTTTACGATGTCCCTGCCTCCGACCAAGTGCTCAATTCTCCCCTATTGTTGATTCAGGTATCCTAATCTTATACAAAGCTTCTGCAGAATACGTGCGTGTCTCAATAATTAATTTTTTGCATGAGAAAACTTATCCCAGATTAAAAAATGAACGTAGAGAATAATTTTCAAGAAATCGAAAACTATATGATAGCAGGAATGGTTATGAAGATTTTCCGGCTAAAGCTTCGGTTTTGATTTACATCGATTTCGGGATTATAAAACACTTGAACAGAGTGTAAGAAAAGAAACGACTGTACATCGACACAAATCTTCATTCTTTTTTACTAGATTTCCTATTGATATTTCTAAGTATCTTTGTTATGATACAAGCTAGAGTCGAGTTCTCATATACTCAAATTGGATTTGATTTGGGATAGAAAATGAGATGGCACGCGAAATATAATAGGAAATGGCAGTGGTGGGGAACCACAGTATTGAGGTTCTGCAATTTGACAGAAATCACTGCTTTCACAAAAATGAATGTGCCCGCAGTTTACTTTCCCAAGATTGAGATTGGAAGATTTATGTAACTACACTAATTGAGATTGTTATACTTGAAAATCTTATCGTTTGAAGGTCACGCGCCTAAAATGCGGAGGCTTTATCCTTGCTCTCCGCCTCAATCACACGATGTGCGACGCTGCTGGACTAGTCCAATTTATGTCGGCGGTGGGCGAACTCGCCCGCGGCGCTGAAGCCCCTTCCATCCTACCCGTTTGGGACAGGCACCTCCTCAACGCGCGGAACCCACCGAGCGTGACGTGCACGCACCACGAGTACGACGAAGTTCCGGATACCAAAGGAACTCTGATCCCACTGGACGACATGGTGCACCGCTCCTTCTTCTTCGGCGCCGCCGAGATCTCCGCCCTCCGCAGCCTCCTGCCTCAGCACCTGCGAGGCTGCTCCACCTTCGAGCTCCTCACGGCCTGCCTCTGGCGCTGCCGTACGATCGCCATCTCGCCGGAGCCTGAGGAGGAGGTCAGAATCCTGTGTATCGTGAATTCTCGGGGGCGATTCAATCCGCCGCTCCCCAACGGTTACTACGGCAATGCATTCGCTTTCCCCGTCGCGATAGCCACCGCCGGCGACTTGTCGAATAATCCTCTGCATTACGCCCTCGAGCTCGTGAGGAAGACGAAGGCTGAAGTGACGGAGGAGTACATGAAATCGGTGGCGGATCTGATGGTGATTAGGAACCGGCCGCATTTCACGGTGGTGCGTAGCTACCTGGTGTCCGATGTGACGCACGCCGGCTTCGGGAGGTGGATTTCGGCTTTGGAAAGCCGGCGTACGGGGTCCGGCGAAGGGCGGCGTCGGTGCGATTCCCGGCGTGGCGAGCTTTTACATTCCTTTTAAGAATAGCATGGGCGAGGACGGAATAGTGGTTCCGATATGCTTGCCGGCGAATGCGATGGAAGTGTTCGTGAAGAAGCTCGAGATTATGTTGCAAGGCGGCGACCGGAAAACCGGGGTGTTCATCGCGTCGGCGCTGTGAATTAGTTAAAGAGGTTATACGTTTTGCTGTGTATGTTGTACTTTCTTTATGTAGTGTATGGGATAATAATGTATTGGAAAAAGGGGAAAACCAGAGAAGGATACTCTGCTTCAGTTTAAGTTTTAACGATGTATTTATGTACTCGTATGAATTTCACGGCTACTTGTGTAGAGTTTAAACTTTGATGAGATCCATATATTCTTGTTTACATGTTTTATTTTTACATAAAAAAAACCATGTAAGTTTTAATGTAACATTAATTCATCAAGAAATGATTTTGAGGCGTGAAACAAAAGAAAAAAAAGGAATTAAATTTGTATAAATGTTTATAATACATTCGGATATTATACATTTTATCAATCATAATATTGATACCCGTCAGGAGTGGAAAATGGTTCAATTTCGATTAATCGAACCGAATTTTTCGTTTAACCAAATATAATTTATCCGAAAAAGTAGTTACGAAACAAAATCGATTTAAATTTAGATTCCAATAGGTAATAATGAAAATTCATTATATAAATCTGCTTATATATTTCTACCGAAAAAATCCATGCATGGAAGGGAAAGATCCTGTGAAGATCATTCGTGATGCTGTTGCCAAAGCCTTGGTCTTTTAATACTCGTTGGCCGGACGGTTGAGGGACTACGGCGGTCGGAAGATGGTGGTGGAGTGTACCGGCAAGGGAGTGGTGTTCGGCGGATGTTATGCTAAAGCAGTTCGAAGATGCCCTGTTTCCACCCTTCCCCAACTTGGAAGAGTTTCTTCATCAAACTAGTTGTATGTATAACTATGATCTTGTATATATATATACGTTGCTTGCTGATTTTTTATTAGGATAAATACAGTTTATACACAAATTTTATAATATTTTGAAAAATGTCTCAATTTTTTTTTTGAGATATAAAATAACAAAAATTGTGGACATAAGTTATACTTATCCCGATAAATTATCAAGAATTTGGCAATAAAATGGTGAGTCACCTTGCCGAATGCCCTTGTGGACTTTACGTGACTATTTTATTCTATCTTAGATCAAAGTGAGTATAACTTGTAAAAATTCTCAATTTTTATATTTATTTTTTCAAAATTCCAAACTTTGAGAAATATAGATTTGACGAAACTTGTAGGCACACTACACTACAGGTCACGCTACTAAAATGTGGCGGATTTATCTTTACATGTCAGTTCAATCGCACAAGGTGCGATGGTGGCGGCATTTGCCAGTTTATCTCCGCCGTCGGCGAACTTGCTCGTGGCGCATCTGTCCCTTCTACACTGCGCGTGTTATTTGCGCACCGTGAATATAATGTCGTATAGGAGTATACAACCCTACCCGACAAAATGGTGCACCGCCGACATCTCTGCCCTCCGCCGCAGCCTACCGCCACATCTCCGGAGCTGCTTCAAATACAACATCATGGCAGGCTCCGCCTGGCGCTGCCGGACAATCCCTCTCTCTCAAACCTAACGAAGAGATTAGATTCTTAGCTGTTCTGGAATCCGAAAGCGAGTGAAGCCTTCGCTTCCGGTGAGCTATTACGGCAACGCTATGAGATTATTAGATCCCACCACCTAAATTCCAAGCCAACAAATACAATTTTGCCAAATATCATAAGTGAAATTACACGAACACATGAGATGATTAATGTCTTCCAGAGAACCAGGGCAGACTTTGTCCTGATCATTAGTAATAATCCTTCTTTTTACCAAATTATCTATAGTTGGAGCTCTATTACGCAAAGACTTCCAAGGAAAAGAAGAAATCTTTCTTGGGACACCTTTGCTCCATAGTTTTGTCAATACGGACACCTTTTTAAAGAGTGCATTATACATCGCTTTCGTAGAGAAACTCCTGTCATTAGAGCATTTCCATCTCAATGAATTTGACTCAAAGTTATCCATTTTGTACCTGCACAGAGAATACACAACTCCAAAAATTCTTCCATATCATTTGCGTTTGTCCAAGAATTCTCTCTTCTAATAACCAAATCCATCACATTGCAGTTTAGTTCCAGTGAAATTCTAAAAAGATTACAAAAATTATGCCTCAATAAATATCCTTCTTCACCCCAAGGATCATTTCTAATCAAAATCTATATTCCAGCTTTGGTTTTATCATGTTTGTTGCTTTCTATATTCCAGCTTTGGCTTTATCTATTCGTTTTTTCATTTTGTCACTGTTATTACCGTAGCTACTCCCTTTTGGGTGGGTATGTCGAGCTCTGATCGGAATCAAAATCTTACTAAAACAAGGTTCATCGTGTAGGTCAAATAAATCTATTGGTGGGATATTCTGGTTGAGATAGTGATAAGGTGGGCACCCCTAATTTCACCCCAAAAGGTGCTCAAAGGAAGGTTTGGACCCAGCTTATATCCGTAGAATAAGCCTCCATGAGCGATGTGGGACGATCATCCCACCCCCATAAGACCCGATCGCCTCGATCGGCGATCCGCGAACCCTATGAGACACCGACCCGCCGGAAGGTCGGCTCGATACCAAATGATAAGGTGGGCACCTAACTTCACCCCAAAAGCTCTCAAATGGGAAGGTTTGGACCAAATTTATATCCAGGTCCAGGATAAGCTCCGCGGGCGATGTGGGACGCATCAGATAGTCGGCTGGAAGATATAGGACAGCTCATTTTTTCATCTCTCGTGACGTTAAAATGAAGCTTCTGCACCACAAATATTGTGATCGTGACCTTCATTTTGTCTCTCAATTTATCACTTAAATTGACAGACTTCAAGGGAATACGTGACGGCTTCAAACTGCAGTGTTTGTAAAACATCTCTCCAAAGCAGAGAGTCGTTCTTTATATAATTTGGAGCATCGACTGATGTTGGTGGTGATGATCATGATTTATCGGTGGAGGCGTAAGACTTGTTGGGTTGTTTTCGTGGGTGCTTTTGGAACTTCTGATCGATGATGGACGGCCATTTTGGTTCAAGTTTTTTGGGGGAAAAAGTGAATAACTTCAACTCTTTAAAGGTTTAGTTTTCGTACGTCTTTGATAGATTTTGAATTGAAAAAAACAATGATTTTATGAACATGCATAGTACGAAAGAAATTCAAAATAATGTCACTCATTTGATTTTTACTTTGTTGTAATTCCACATCACTGGTCATCATTCAAATACAGCCTCGTAGCATAACCATATATTTTAACCGTTAAATCATGGATTAAAAATATGACGAAATAGAATGTACTCGTAAAAATTATTATCCAAGGCTCCAAGCGACCAACATTTGGAAAAGTAACTTATATGATACATTTGGTAAAATACCTTCAAGAAATTACAAAGTATAAACTATTTCAATTAAATAAGGTCTCGCTTTCCTTTTTGAATTGTTTCATTACAAATATCTCATTTAAATTTAAAAAAAAATTATCTATTCAGTCTGAATCATGCTCATTTTTTTATCTTTTTAACTACTTTATATCCCTAAATACTCATACCAAAAGGAATATACACTTTAAATGGGACAATGGAAATATTAATGAGCATATTCAACATTATGTGAGATACATTTGAGCGCACACAAATTGTATATATCACATCTAAAAATTTAACGATCAATGGGCACATACAAATGTGACATTTCGTGGTCCTACGACTGACAAGAACTAAATCCAAATCCACTAGCATTGCAAAGGGCACGTCAAAATCAACACAAAGGCAAAGCTTTTATTTGGATAAGAATTTGCCGACATTAATGCAGAAAGGACCACAAATATTTTCTGACAAATATCTCACAGATGAACATGCAATAAAATAACAGCATACTATGAAAGCTCAGTTTATCAAATCATACCCGAAAAATCACAAGAAAGTAAACGGTACAAATTTCTCACTAACTTAAGTTGCAGCTCTCTGAAAATAAGTGTCGAGAAAGGTTAAAGACAGGCTGAGATTTAAAACTAGTTCTGTTAAGTTTTCCCCATTGATGAATTGTAACAAGCCAGAATGGCTGTTTTCATGTGATTGAAGTACATCTGAACAATAAAAACCGAGTGCAGCAGGAAAAGTACAGCTCTTGCATAAAATGGAAGTAACTGCCTCAGACACGGGTGATTCTTGGAATCATAGTCTTCCATCATAATCCAGACCTACAAAAAACATACAACAGAAACAAAATATGATGCTTAGCATTGAGTAATAATTCGAAGTATATCAAGATCTGGCAATCGTGAACATACAATAGTGCTCAGGATGAAAGTTTTGCTTTAAGCTCAGCAGCAACTGCATCAATGAACTCTTCAGTGTTGAGATAATGGTCTCTCGTCAACCTAAATTGTTTGGGCAATAACAAGGGGGTGTGAGCAATACGATTGGTTATAATAAGGCAGCTTTATGATTTGAAATGCAGGAATAAAGATGATAGGTGAACAACGTTGCTTACTTGGATCCATGGATGATAAGGGCAAGATCCTTGGTCATCTTCCCAGACTCCACAACACCGATACATGCTGATTCTAGTTTCTCAGTGAACTCCAAGAGCTTTGCGTTGTCATCCAACTTGGCCCTACCAAATTTGGTTAATTATTATACTCCAGAATTCATCAAAGCACTAATGTAACAAGTAAATTCATGGACAATAAGGTGGAAAAAGAAAAGAATAAACTCAAATCACCTGTGTGCAAGACCACGAGTCCAAGCAAAGATTGAGGCAATGCTATTTGTACTGGTTTCACCCCCTTTTTGATGAACCCTGTAGTGGCGTGTGACAGTTCCATGGGCTGCTTCAGCCTCAATAGTCTTGCCATCAGGGCACATCTGGAACGAAAGAAACACAATATCTGCTCAGAATACAAACTGACAACATATACCAATACGATACATTCAAACTGATGTACTTTGATAATGCAAAAGGCTAATAGACATCATATTTTACAAGTTCAAAACCAGAAAAGTCTTTGAAATAGATAGCATCCACAGAAGAGATATGAACATACCAAGACTGAGGTCATCAGCCCAAGGGATCCAAATCCTGTGAAAATGAGATCACAAATTGAAGTGTAAATGACTTGCAAAGTGATATATATATATAGATGTATATATAAAAGAAGAAAGCAAACGATTATTACGCTCTCATAGAATCTCAATATTGAGAATTAACGCATTTTAGGTTTTTTAGAGTTTTGATTTCCATACCTTGTGCTAAGAAGTCACTCTGCACATCTCCATCATAGTTCTTGCAAGCCCACACATAACCTCCATCACTCTTCAGAGCATATGCAACCATATCATCAATGAGACGGTGCTCGTACCTTAAGGTGTTACATTACACAAAACTTAACACGTCAGTTGCAAATAACAATAATGTTAGAATCATACTATTAAAGATTAAGCAGAGAACCTTACCATATCCCAGCCGCCTCGAACTTTGATCTCCATTTTGATTCATAAATTTCTTGAAATATGTCCTTGAATCTTTTACAAGACAGGAAATAACAATTAACACATCAAACTGGTTATATCGATCACTAGCTTCCAGTTTGGAATGGTAGTGTGCAGTTGCAAGAATGGAGCACAAGGACATAAGATGGAAAACATTCACTATACTGAGAAAATTAGTTTCTTACCTGCCGTCATATTTCTTAAGTATAGTATTCTTTGTGCTAAGATATAATGGCCACTTCTTCAGGTATGCAGTGTTCATTGAAGCCTCAGCAAAAGACTGAATGGACTACTCAACAATGTTACAAATAAAAATTACAAGTCAGTCACCAATATAACATTATTTTTCTAAATCAAAATTGCATCACAAATCTGGAAAAGCAAACCTCATCAGTGTTGTACATTGACAAAGCAACTCCACCTTCACCAGTGAAATTGTAGACCTCCAGTTCTGTTGTTTCACCTGACCCTTCTGGCACTGTATATGGATCAAAGTCATCAAACATAATTTATTTTGAGTGCTTAAGAGAACATAACAAAATTACAATTAACGATACAAAGATAAAATGTATGTTTTTAGGTTTTAGCATAACATGGAAAAAGAATGGTAGAAGTTATTTGAGATGAAAAATAAAATGCAAACCAAAATGGCATACCAAACACCATTTTAAGCTTTCCAGGTCCTTTAATTACAGCATCAGTGGCTTTGTATTGATCTCCAAAAGCATGCCTTCCAATGCATATAGCCTTTGTCCACCCTTAAGCCAGTCACAAATATATTGGCACAACTGAATCACAAATTAAAAGCACTGCTGAAAAACAGAATTAAAAATATCAGCTGTGTACCTGGGATAAGTCGGGGAACATTTTTGCAGAGAATTGGTTCTCTAAAGACCGTTCCTGCATGTAGATCAATCAAAAAAATTATCCAAAGTCCTAAAACATTGTTAAAAGAAAACATTGGGCCAACTTCACTCACCATTCAAAATATTCCTAATTGTACCATTTGGACTCCTCCACATCTGCTTTAAGCCAAACTCCTTAACACGACCTTCGTCTGCAAACATTGTACTTTTTATATGATTTACTTATAAGATCTAGAAGAAAGGATCTCAACAACTTCAAGCCTGCTTACCTGGAGTGATTGTCGCACACTTAATCGCCACATTGTACCTGCAAATTTGAACATATAGACAGCTGGAGAAAAAGCAACAAAACACCAATTCTTCAAAAATCACAAATCAGAGATATCACATACTTAAGAGTAGCTTCTGCACTCTCAACCGTAACTTTATCATCTGTGGCATCACGGTGAGTAACACCAAGGTCAAAGTACTTAATATCCAACTCCACGAAAGGAAAAATCAACTACAATAAACATATAAAACGAGATTATGCACCAATAGTAGCAGATTATTAATCACAAATACAATTATAGAACGAAATGAAGATAAAAGCTGAAAATCTCGTTTCATACCTTGTCCTTGATGAATTGCCAGATGACCCTTGTCATCTCATCACCTAAAAACGCACAGATCAACAAAGAAGCAATCAATTGTTTAAGCATAAGATCAGACGATCAATCATATCGTATGAAGTTCGATCCACATCAGATAGTTAAAGAATTACACGACATAGTCCCAGGTAAAAAATCAACAGCGAAGACTCAAAATATCTAACACAAAGTCACATAGAATCCAAGCTTTTACTCAAAAAATCAATAAATAAAACAGACTCTCAGAGAAGAGTTCAAATGTTAATATTTTTTGGTTCCTTCTACTTTATATCATAAATCAAAATTCAGATACCAATATCGCATAATGATGATCTTGATGTGCAACTCAGTCAACCCCCGAATACACAAATAAACCAGACACAGTAATAAACTACTAATATACAAAGATAAGCATAAATCCAGCAACAAAACCTACTCCAAACAGCAGATCAATAAAAAGAAAGAGAGGGAGCAAAGATCTGAAACTAACCGTCCATCTCAACGATGGGGCTGGCCACCTTGATCTTCTCGATTGCCATAGCTTATCTCTTTTCCTTTTGAAATCTGGTTTTCTCTTCCAAAATGAGTCGGAAGAGAGACTGTTGAAGGAGGAGCAGATACTTCGAAGATGAAATATATAACGGACCGAGAGAGAGAAAGAGAGAGTGCAGTGTGGCTTTGGCCTTTTGAGGGTTTTTGCAGACTACAAAGATGAGGTGTCAACAGGATGAAAAAGTCTATTTAATTTATTTTAAATGATTTGTACTTTTTTTAGGTGATATTTTATTTTGTGTAAGACCGCAATTTATGCATGTGTGTTAGCCTAATGGTAGAGTAGTTAATGTTCGAGGCCAAATGTCTCGGGTTTAAGTCCATCGTGACGCAGCCTTTAAAATTTCTATATTAAATTATCAAAAAAAAAAAGACTGCAAATCATAATACATTTCTTTTTTCCTATCCTTTCTAATTACTGTCTTATGGCGCAGAATTTATATTAGATATTGTATATAGCATATATCAACGTACAAATGCATATTACATCCAAATATAATTTCACATAAAAAATTCCACCTATATAGTCTATTTAAAGAACATTCTAGATGTGGTTCACGTATCTCACATATGAAATTCGATTTCCATCTCTTGTACATAAGAAGTTTCACCCTTTATTAATTGACTATTTACTAAGAATTGAGATATGTAATGGTTCTTGAGTTTTTTCAAAATTTGCAATTCTACTAATTCAATTTAGATGGGATCGAGTGGTCTTATGATACAGTGCTAGAGAGAGATGTTTGTGGCACAGCATAAAGTTTTATGTTCAAATTCAACCGATAATCTGTATAAAGTAAATTTATTGAATATTACTATTATGTAGAATTTTCTACTGCAGTTTGCTCAAGTACCAATTGCAATTTTATCGCCATAAAAAAGTAAAGTTATATCACTAAATTTTAACTGACAAGTAGTCTACGAAATTGTTGAAAGCATGACTAAATTGACAATATTAAAAGCGCTTGATATAATTTAAAAACCTAGCAAAAGTCTACAACATAGATATGTGAACTTGCTAGCCGCAGGGTACGACATTGTTTATGGCTAGAGATTAATGTGTTTTCTGTAGATGCCCAACAATTTTATACTGGATACCTCTATTTGTGAAAAAAGAATATTATGTGTCGCAAAAAATGAGATATATTATTTTATTTGATAAAATATAAATTTCCAATAAAAAAAATCATAACTTTTACAATCTTTTGAGGTGACCAAAACTTTTTACACTAAAAAGTATAGTTTATAAATTATATCTAGTCGAGAGCCAAGGTAACGTGCGTGCTTTTTTAATCAGTATCTCATCCATCGATCATGAAAATTAGTAATAAATAAATTAATTCCATTTTCATGTCTCCACCAAATCCATTTTCCCACCCTAAAAAAAATGCATTGAGAGCCAGAGAGTTAAGTAAAAACTGTAACCCAATAAAATAATTATATACTAATTTTTACCAATATAAACTTTAGGGAATTAACAAACTCTGATTAGGGACTAGTGAATCCTAATTAGATTTAATCATAGTGGATGCACCATACATTTCGATAAACACAAGTTTTTGCTAGAATTAATTTGCTCTTGTAATATGGGGTGATTGTATTCCATGGGAAAATTTTGAATATTGGTATAAAGTAAAATCTAATATTCACCATTGATTACATCTTCTACTCATTATATGTTGATTTGCAAGGTTGACAAAAAATATTTGGAAGAAAATGTATGTCAAAACGCAGCTGCATATTTGCAATGATGGCTAGCCGAAATCATTTTTATTTTTCACCATAAAGTGATTAGACCCAGTAGATTAGAAGCGCGGCGAGTGCATCATATCTGCAAACCCTATCACCTGCGAATACGTTTGTCTCTCTTCTTCATCAATGGATGAGGATGAGGATGAGCAGGAAAGAAGCAAGGCTCTGGCATGTCCTCGCGACCATCCTGGCATTTTTTTTATTTACTATATTTATGTTGTGTATTTTCTTCCTCTCCGGTCGTTCATACTTCAAATCCTGAGTCTGTTCATGAGGATGAGATTTATATCTTTGTAGAAATGGGTATGATCGATCTTAATTTCGTAAGGGAAATAAATGCGCAAGAACACCAAGGATTTACGTGGTTCGATCTATGAATAAGATCTACGTCCACGGGGAGAGAGAGAGTATTCGTGTATTGAAAGTGTAAGAAGCGATTACAAAGAGTGTGAATGATCTATTTCGTCTAATCTAGCCTCTATTTATACACAATTATTTAGACCTAGATCTTAAATCCGAGGACTTCTCTAAATAGGATTCGAGATCTAGGATAGGATCTTAATCCTATCCCTTCTCGAACTAGGATTCATTTAGATATGGCCGAGCCTTCTGCGTTCCCACTGGTTTTAGGGGTATTCTTGGGCCGAACTTGTCCAGGCCGAGCTTGACGTCAGCTTTACCTGTATTGGGCCTGGTAGTTGGGCCATATCCTATCACAACCCCCCCCAAAAAGACGCAGAAGCGAGGTCGTATTGGTTTTTGGGTTGTTTATGCCGAGGCGGGGCGCGAGCGATCTGACTTGGTATGTGTCAATGTTTCCGAAGTCATATGCCACGTTTGCGAGGCATCCGCCGAGGTTGTCGTATTGTTACTAGCTCTTGCCGAGGCGTTAAGTCGAGGTTTTCTGTTTGGCTTCACCTGACGAGGCGTTAAGCCGAGGTCTTCTGGCTGACTTCACCTGTCGAGGCGTTATGCCGAGGTCTCCTGGCTGACTTCCCCTGTCGAGGCGTTATGCCGAGGTCTCCTGGCTGACTTCACCTGTCGAGGCGTTATGCCGAGGTCTCCTGGCTGACTTCACCTGTCGAGGCGTTATGCCGAGGTCTCCTGGCTGACTTCACCTGTCGAGGCGCTAAGCCGAGGTCTTCTGGCTGTCTTCACCTGGCGAGGCGTTGAGCCGAGGTTTTTGGTGGCCTCTCCTGACGAGGCGTTAAGCCGAGTTCTTCTGTCTGGCGTCACCTGACGAGGCGTTAAGCCGAGGCCGAACACGGATTTTTCGCCGCCGCTGAGTACAGTGACACGGGATACGCATTTAACGCGGGCGGTTGGATTCCGATAAAGCGTATAATGGGGAATATCTTCCTTGATACGCTATTTCTCATATCACTTTTGCTATTTCAAAATTTCGGACTTTCAAAACTTCGAAAACGATAACCGTCGCCATTGTTGTCTCGAGTTCATCACCATCATCTTGAAAACCAAAAGTAAGTTATGGCTTCTTCTTCTAAATCTTCCGAGCTTCAGATCGTGTTTGTGCCGCCGTCGGATTCGCGGCGGTTTTATGTGTCTCCTCCTTCGGGATTTTGGTAAGTGTGTCTTTTCTTCCATTTTAACAACCTCCGATATAAAGGAGATTGTCTCCCAACACCGTATTTTGATATAATTTATGTTGCCCCGTCCGAGCATAGGGCTTGTTCCCCGGAAGGGTTTGTCATCGCACGAAGACGACCTCGGGCTGGTCTTCGTATTCCTATCCTCGTGTATATGTCGAACTTCAACAGATGTTCGCATATCACTGCCCAACTTACGCCAAATTCTTTCCGGCATTTGGTGGGCCTAGTGTCTATGCTATCGGCATAATTTTCCTTTCACTTTGGGGCTTGTTCTCCGTTTTTGCAATCGAAGGGTGGTTCGGGTGGTATTATTTATCACCCGTCAGAAATTCAAAGCGAAGATAAAGTCGAAGATCTCGAACCGCGAAGAAGTTTTTCTTTTGTCGTTCGATGGATCTCGAGTTTACATGGCGATCGGAGAAGATCGCCGATGTGGTGGTTGATGAGATTGACGGTGGCCGGAGGAGGCACCGGACAAAGTAGGTCTCGTGGATGAGGCTTTACCGAGGCCGAGCTTGCAATGCGGGCTTAGCCCTTATGATCCCGCCACCGAGGTGGAGTCGGTGAAGGTGAGGCCCTCCTTCTCTCGTCCTTTGTTGCATGATTATTTGTGTGTACCGCTTGACTTCTTGTATTTTTTATTTTATTTTTGCAGTGAACTTGATCAGGGATAAGAGGAAGAAGAGGAAGGAGTCGAGCGCCGGTGTCGAGCTCCCCTCCTCTCTTTTAGGAGGTCGAGCTCTCCTCCTCGATTTTGAAGGATGCCGAGGCTATCCCTGAAGTGAGCGAGGAGGCTTCGAAGTCTCCTGAGCCGCATCCTCTTAGGCGCTTTAAGAGGTTAAAGCGTGCTATCCCCGAGGCATCGGTTGCTGCCGACCCGGAATGTGTCGTCGTTGGCTCTCAGCGAGCTCCCCCTACCTTTCCCGAGGTAGCGCACTTATCCTTCTTCCTTGTGAAGTAATATAGATAATGTATTCTTCCCGACTGATGGGATTCTGTATAGGGGTTGAGGTCGTGTCGGCCGAGGTGGCCAAGATGTCTGCCGGATGGCCCAGATGTCCGGTTTCATAACGGACTTTTGAAAGGGCCGTTAGCCGGTTTGACGGGGTGGCCGGTTTGCCTGAGGAATGGAGGAGAAGACTCCTCGCCCAAGAGATTAGCGAGGCCGAGGCAAAGATCCGGACCTCGTCAAGCAAGCGACGGATACTGGCGGCCGCCGAGGCGGCGGGCGGCGGCGGGCGGCGGCGGCGAGGCGATGGAGGAGGCAAGGGCTAGGGGCGGCGGAAGCCGCGGAGGCCGAGGTCGCCTTAATGAAGGCGAGTTGGAGGAGGCTCGGCGTCGGGAGGCCGAGGTAGCGAGCTCGCAGGAGATGCTTTGGGCATTTGGCGAGAGGCTATTACCGGGACTTCTCCGGATGGTTGGTGATGCGGCCGAGGTCCTCAATAAGCGCCGTCTCGGATGCAATCAAGAAGTCGCCGAGGACTACCCAATGGATAAATCCAGTATGGGTATGAGGAGATAGAGGATGATGTCCTCGAGGCGGGCCTATTTCGATGTCCTTGTCCGCGGCCCGAAGGAGCTTCCGTCTGCGGACCGACTTCATCTTGATTCTCACGACCGCGGAGTCTGCTCGCGCCGCCCGTGGACCGAGATCCCGATGACGCCTAATGGCCGGTCTTGCAAAGGTGTCGGGGATCTGCACTGGGGTTTCAGGACAACGAGGCTCGGCAGGTTCCCGAGGAGGCGGCCGAACTAGGCGAAGTTAGGGCGGAAGAGGCCGAGGCTTTCCAGGCTCCGGAGGCGGCTGAGGTGGACAGGCCCGAAGCTTCTGGAGGGGTCAGTTGATCCCCTTTTTTTTCTTTTTTTTGAATGTAAATGTACATTGGTTTCTGCCTAAGGGCGTATTAATAAAATCACAAGTTTATGCGAGAAAACTTATCTTTTTATTCAGTTGTCGCCTGAAATGCTTGATGCTTCTCCTTGGTTGAACCGAATCGAAGACTTGTCGCGCTACAGAATTGAAAGAGGTCGAACCTCCATATAAAGGGACAATGGGCCATGTGCAGGCGGAGTCTGTTATTAAGCATAGAGCTGCCCAGGAGAGCTGTGACGAGCTCCAGGCTCGTCTTTTGCATTTGGAGGAGTCGTTCGAGGTCGCCAAGGAGAAGGCTAAATTAATAGCTGAGGAGCATGCCGAGTACGAGGAGGCCATCCATCGAAATGGTGGGATGACTATCTCGGAAGTTGAAGCCAAGGTTGTCGAGGTCACGCCGTTGTGCGGTACCCGCGTGAATATGGTCGGACCTCCGGCATTCACGAGCAAAGACGTCAATTAAAAAGGCTCGGAGGTATATCAAGACCGTCATTGCTCGACAACCACAGCTCGATGAACTGCTTCGACGGGATGCAGAGGCCTCTTCTTCTGACGGAGCTTCTCGGTCTACAATAAATTAGCCGAATTTTGACGATCCCGTGGATAGCTCAAGAGAGGCGTGCTATGGCCTCGAACGACGTGGATCCTCAAGGGACCGGCCAGCGCCATCGAGTGGCCGAGGTCGAGCTAGCGAGCCCATAGTGTAGATCGAGGACGAGGTAGGGGTAGGATTAGTATAGATGAGTGTTGAATCGCGATTTTCTAGAGATTGGCTCGCTTTTTCCGGTCTCCTCCGCCTCGTAATATGTAATCTGCATAACTTATTTTTAAATAAGAAAGATGTACTTGCTTATTGACTTTATATTGAACTAAAGTAATATATGAAGTCTTGAAGGAATCCGCTCAGAAGGGTAGTTCGTCCTTGTAGAGAGTTCCGTCTTGAATTAATGATTTTTGCCGAGGTCGTCGGGAGGGTGGTCCCTTATTTCGTCTACATAGAAAGAACCGTCTTGAAATAAACGAAGGTAATCGATCTCGTATGTAAGAATGGTTCTGTTTTTGCCGAGGTCATCGGGAGGGTGGTCCCTTATTTCGCCTACATAGAGAACCGTCTTGAAATAAACGAAGGTAATCGATCTCGTATGTAGGAATGGTTCCTGTTTTTGCCGAGGTTATCGGGAGGGTGGTCCCTTATTTCGTCTACATAGAGAACCGTCTTGAAATAAACGAAGGTAACTGATCTCGTATGTAGGAATGGTTCTGTTTTTGCCGAGGTTATCGGGAGGGTGGTCCCCTTCACGCGCTTAAATTCATCCTCGTATAAACGAAGGTAATCGACCTCCGTCGAGGGAATTTGTCCTCCGTAGAGGGTATAGAATAACATCAAGATTAATTATGCATTAGTGACAAATAAAACATGCACAAAAATAGAATTTTATTGATAAAAGACGACATAACAAAGTAAGACTCAGACTCGATTAAACAGGACTCTGAAAACACGACCGAACAAGACTCGACCTTTGACACTTATGCATAATATCTCTTCAGATGAATGATGTGCCATGCGTTGGGTAATTGCTCACCGGACAATTGGGCGAGCTTATAGGCCCTTTGCCGAGGACTTTGTCGACCAGTAAGGTCCTTCCCATGTGGCTTCCAACTTGCCGAGCTGCACGGCTTTCTTGACCTCATTATTTTGAGTACGAGGTCGCCCACTGAATTGTCGGGTTTAACACACTGGTTGTAATACCGAGCTACTTGTTGCTTGTACTGAGCTTCCTTGATGTAGGCGAGGTCTCTTTTTTCTTCGAGTAGATCCAGATCAGCTCGTAGATTTTCCTCATTTGCTTCGGCAGAGAAGTCAATGGTACGAGGACTCGGTACTCAATTTCGCCGAGATCACCGCTTGGCCCATACACCAAACCTGTAGGCGTTTCTCCGCTCGAGGTCCTAGGTGTTGTTGGTATGACCATAAGACACTGTGGTAAATTTTCCACCCAAAGGCCCTTAGCTCGGTCGAGACGAGTCTTCAGTCCCTTCACGATGGTCCTGTTGGTGACTTCGGTCTGACCATTTGCTTGAGGATGGGCCACCAAGGTGAATTTTTGTTGGATCCGAAGCTCTTGACACCACTCTCTGAATGTCTTATCGTGAATTGTGTTCCGTTGTCCGAAAGGAGGATATGAGGATGCCGAGCGACACACTATGTTCTTCCGCACGAAGTTGAGGCGTTCTTGCTTGTGATTTTGCCAAAGGCTCGCTTCCACCCACTTGTGAAGTAGTCAATCGCAACAATTGGGAATTGGAGCGTCCCGGTGCTTTACAAAAGGGCCTACGATGTCGATCCCCCATTGCATAAACGGCCAAGGGCTCTGTATTGAGGTGAGGTCGGTCTGCGGTAGCCTCGGTACGTTCCCGTGGAGTTGACACTTCGGACACCTTTTCACAAGGTCAATTGAGTCCTGGAACATCATTGGCCAATAGTATCCCCATCTCACGACTTTTTCGACAGGCTCGGGGTCCGATGTGACTTCGCATGATCCTTCGTGCACTTCTCGCATGAACGTAATCAGCTCGGTTCGGACCCAAGCACCTTAAGAGAGGTGGAGATATGACTTTCAGATAGGACCCCGCTCAATTGTATATCGCATAGATTTGTTAAGGATCCTCCTAGCTTCCAACTTGTCTTGGGACGATTCGTCATTCTCCGTGTACTCGAATGGGAGTCATCCAATTGGGTTCTTCATCCGAGACTACGTTGACCTCGGCTCCGTCATCGGCATCGCCTATGCTTCGCTGGACTTCTTCTCTTGGCGGGCTCGTTGACGACGAGGCCAATTTACTTAAGATGTCACCATTTGTTTTGCTCCTCTGGGATGCGAACTATCGAAAGTATGAGAAAATCCGTTGTAGGCTTTTGCTTTTTCAAGGTATTTCTTCATCCTGTTGCTTTTGCTTCAGATTTCAACATTTGGCTTACTACGACCGAGAATCGCCGTGAACTTGCACGGCTCAGATTTGGAGATTTTGAGCTAGGCGAAGTCCTGCGATCGAGGCTTCATACTCTACGTTGTTCGTATTTTGAATGTGAATCAAGTGAGTAGGTGATCTCGCCGTCCGGCCTAGGAGTAAGATTCTGCTCGCTACCTGCTTTTCCCAAGCCCCGCCAACGAGTTGCAAGACTCCTTTGGTATTTCATCCATTGGTTCGGCTTCGGCATCGTCTGATACGGACTCAGTGGGCTTCGGTTTTTCGACGAAGTTAGCCTCGGCCAGGAAATCCGCTAGGGCTTGACCTTTGATGGCCTGGCGGGGGCAGAAGGATATATCGTGCTCGCCTAGTTCGATTGCCCATTTCGCGATTCTCCCTGAGGCTTCGGGCTTCGTCAATACTATCTAACCTAAATAGATATACTATCTAACCCAAACTCATCTTCAAGTATTTTATTTTGATGGCCAAATCGTTAGAACTTGAAACTCACTCTAATCTAATATTTGTCTATTACTGGGAAAAAGACAGAGAGTTTAATTAGTCAAGGCTTATATTTACTCATTTGTCATTATTTGGCCTATCAAAAGTAATTTAAAACTACATAATAAGTGAGTCTTTTATTCCATTTATAAATCATTTAACTTCTTTATTAAAACTCATGTTCAAACCGAAGATGTATCTTTTTGACTGAGGAATAGAGTATTAATTGATGAGATGATAAGTAATTGTGCGCGTGGGTAAGATATATATATATATATATATATATATATATATATATATATATATATATATATATAGGGGTTGGTTATGGTGAAAGTTTCCTTAACGCATACGAAGAGGAATAAGAAGATATCTTTCATATCACAGAAGACAATCGAATTAATGTATTGCACATGAAAGTTTAGCACATATTTCATCTATTCAGTAGCACATATCTAAATATATTAGTTTAGACATCTTTCATCATAAGATAAGACAAGAAGAGTTATAGTGTTGCACAATAATCCAGTATAGCACACAAAACACAAAACCAGAAGCACACACGAAAATTAAATCTCAACCATTGATATAGCAAATCAAAGGCCCAGATTCATTCATATTTCCTACCAAATTATCTATTCCTACCGATCCATCTCCTATATATATATATATATATATATATATAGGGGTTGGTTATGGTGAAAAGCTCCTTAATGTACGAAAATAGGAATAATAGCACATCTTTCATATTTGTGTAGCACAATCGTAATTACTATATTGCACATGTTAGTTTAGCACATATTTCATCCATTCAAAGACATATGCTAAATATATTAGTTTAGACATCTTTCATTCAGTAACAGAAGACAAGAAGAGTTCTAGTCTTTGCACAATAATCCGTGTAGCACACAAAACACAAAGCGTAGTACACCGAAAATTAAATCTCAACCATTGATATAGCAAATCAAAGACCCAGATTCATTCCTATTTCCTACCAAATTATCCTTTCATACCTGATCCATCTCCTATATATATATATATATATATATATATATATATATATTTCAAAATGGCATTTGTCACATTTATGTCACCAAACTATAATACTACGTCACATATGCACGCGAGAATAAAATAGTGACTATTCTTTATGTTTTCTGCAAGTTTAATAAAGTTTTTTTTTGTAATGATAGACATTGTAACAGACTAGGAAAAGAACAAACATTTTCCAACAAAAAAACAAGGAAAGAAAGAAAGAACAAAACTAAAACATATTAATATGTACCCAAGATCTATGTAATTTACTTGATCTGAGTCTAACCAATCTTGTTGAGAAGAAAAAAACAGAGAATTTCTCATCGCCCTCCCAAGATTTTGCTTAAATTTTAAAATGAAACAGAACAAAATTCCGACTTATATTATCTATGTCAATTTTTTTCACCAAAAGAAATGGAAAAGCCCAAATTTCAAAAATTAAGAGAATTTGGTATTTAATTAAAAAGATTTGAAAGTAAAATTGAAATTACCAAATAAATATTTTATAATTTATTCTGTAATTACCCTTAAATTATGTTCTTTAGTAACTCGTAAGTTTATTGCTTTTTGTAAATGGATCCTCGAACCTACATTTGGTTCAGTTAAATCCTTATCTTTGTATTAATTATAATCGAGTTTTCGTATTTTTTTTGGGACTGGATCCTTTATTTGGAATACTCAAGTAATTAAGTTTTTTTGAGGACATAATAACATAATGCAAAAATATGAGGATTCAATTGAAACAAGAGACAAACCGAGGAGCATCAACAAGAAGCAAAGTTTTGAATACCTAATTGCAGAAATTATGAAATTAAAAAGACTTATTTATATATATAATGTATTAATTCTACAACAAACCCACAAAATACAAAATGTGAAACATGCGGACAAGAACAAAAAAACACGTCGAGTTAGTTCACATTTCTCACTACAGTAACTAATTTTCTATAAATACCGAAATATTATACCCATCCGACCTCACCTCCTCCCTCCGCAGCTAACATACTTCTCCATTGCACACTCCACTCATTATTTTCTCTCTCTCTCTCTCTCTCTCTCTCTCTCGCACACACACCCCCCTATCTTAATCAAGCAATACGTAGAGAGATGGAGTCAACCAAAACTTTAACCTTCAAAGTGGCTAGAAAAAACCCAGAGCTGATCGCTCCGGCAAAGCCGACGCTTCATGAATTTAAGCTCCTCTCCGACATCGACGATCAAGAGGGCCTCCGTTTCCAGATTCCGGTTATTCAGTTCTACCGGAGAAGCCCCTACGCGGAAGGGAAGGACCCTGTGAAGGTGATCCGCGACGCCATTGCCAAGGCCTTGGTTTTCTACTACCCTTTAGCCGGGCGGCTGAGGGAGCGCGCCGCCCGGAAGCTGGTGGTGGAGTGCACCGGAGAGGGGGTGATGTTCATCGAGGCAGACGCGGATGTAACGCTGCAGCAGTTCGGAGACGCACTTCAGCCGCCGTTCCCATGCCTGGAAGAGCTGCTTTACGATGTCCCTGCCACCGACCAAGTGCTCAATTCTCCCCTATTGTTGATTCAGGTATCTGCAGAATACGTGCGTGTCTCAATAATTAATTTTTTGAATGAGGAAACTTATCCCATATTAAAAAATGAAAGTTATTTTAAGTAGAGAATAATTTTCAAGAAATCGAAAACTATATGATAGCAGAGTAGGACTGGTTATGAAGATTTTCCGGCTAAAGCTTCGGTTTTGATATTATTTACATCGATTTCGGTATTATAAAACACTTGAACAGAGCGTAAGAAAAGAAACGAACTGTACATCGACACAAATCTTTATTCGTTTTTACTAGATTTCCTATTGATATTTCTAAAGTAAAGTATCTATAGATTAAATTACGGTTTGTGGATATTTCTAAATATCTATAGATTAAATTACATACTTTAGAATCCACTACTATTCTTGTTTCATATTTATGTATGCAAAAATAAAAATAAAAAACACAAGTATGAAATGTTTTGGTTCTTGTTATGATACAAGGTGAGTCGAGTTCTCACATACTCAAATTGGATTTGATTTGGGAGAGAAAATGAGATGGCACGCAGAAATGTAATAGGAAATGGCAGTGGGGGACCACAGTATTGAGGTTCTGCAATTTGACAGAAATCATTGCTTTCACAAAAATTAATGTGCCCGCAGTTTACTTTCACAAGATTGAGATTGGAAGATTTATGTAACGCCATTAATTTAGATTGTTATACCTGAAAATCTTCTCGTTTGAAGGTCACGCGCCTCAAATGCGGAGGCTTTATCCTTGCTCTCCGCCTCAATCACACCATGTGCGACGCTGCCGGACTAGTCCAATTTATGTCGGCGGTGGGCGAACTCGCCCGCGGCGCTGAAGCCCCTTCCATCCTACCCGTTTGGGACAGGCACCTCCTCAACGCGCGGAACCCACCGAGCGTGACGTGCACGCACCACGAGTACGACGAAGTTCCGGATACCAAAGGAACTCTGATCCCACTGGACGACATGGTGCACCGCTCCTTCTTCTTCGGCGCCGCCGAGATCTCCGCCCTCCGCAGCCTCCTGCCTCAGCACCTGCGAGGCTGCTCCACCTTCGAGCTCCTCACGGCCTGCCTCTGGCGCTGCCGTACGATCGCCATCTCGCCGGAGCCTGAGGAGGAGGTCAGAATCCTGTGTATCGTGAATTCTCGGGGGCGATTCAATCCGCCGCTCCCCAACGGTTACTACGGCAATGCATTCGCTTTCCCCGTCGCGATAGCCACCGCCGGCGACTTGTCGAATAATCCTCTGCATTACGCCCTCGAGCTCGTGAGCAAGACGAAGGCTGAAGTGACGGAGGAGTACATGAAATCGGTGGCGGATCTGATGGTGATTAGGAACCGGCCGCATTTCACGGTGGTGCGTAGCTACCTGGTGTCCGATGTGACGCACGCCGGCTTCGGGGAGGTGGATTTCGGCTTTGGAAAGCCGGCGTACGGGGGTCCGGCGAAGGGCGGCGTCGGTGCGATTCCCGGCGTGGCGAGCTTTTACATTCCTTTTAAGAATAGCATGGGCGAGGACGGAATAGTGGTTCCGATATGCTTGCCGGCGAATGCGATGGAAGTGTTCGTGAAGAAGCTCGAGAGTATGTTGCAAGGCGGCGACCGGAAAACGGGGGTGTTCATTGCGTCGGCGCTTTGAATTAGTTATAAGAGGTTATGCGTTTGGCTGTGTATGTTGTACTTTCTTTATGTAGTATATGGGATAATAATGTACTGGAAAAAGGGGGAAACCAGAGAAGGATACTCTGCTTCAGTTTAACGATGTATTTATGTACTCGTATGAATTTCAAGGCTACTTGTGTAGAGTTTAAATTTTGATGAGATCCATATATTCTTGTTTACATGTTTTATTTTATTTTTTTACATAAAAAAAACCATGTAAATATTTTATTGTAACATTCATCAAGTAATTATTTTGAGGCGTGAAACAAAAAAAAAAAAAAAAAGGAATAAGAACCTAACCCTTTGATTTAGCCGTTCAAGCAATACATAGAGAGACGAGTCAACCAAAACAAATGTATTATAACATATATTAATTTATTATTAGATTAAATTAATCCTAAACAAATCAAAGGAATTAAATTTTTATAAAAGTTTATAATACATACCAAACCAATGTATTATATATTGTGTTTATTCCAATATTATACATTCTATCAATCATAATATTGATACTAGTTAGGAGTGGAAAACGGTTCAATTTCGATTAATCGAATCGATTTTTTCGTTTAACCAAATAAAATTTACCCCAAAAAGTAGTTAGGAAACAGAATCTACTTAAATTTAGATTCCAATAAGTAATAACGAAAATTCATTATATAAATCCGCTTATATATTTCTACCGAAGAAAATCCGTGCATGGAAGGGAAAGATCCTGTGAAGATCATTCGTGATGCTGTTGCCAAAGCCTTGGTCTTTTAATACCCGTTGGCCGGACGGTTGAGGGACTACGGCGGTCGGAAGATGGTGGTGGAGTGTACCGGCAAGGGAGTGGTGTTCGGCGGATGTTATGCTAAAGCAGTTCGAAGATGCCCTGTTTCCACCCTTCCCCAATTTGGAAGAGTTTCTTCATCAAACTAGTTGTATGTATAACTATGATCATGTATATATACGTTGCTGATTTTTTATTAGGATAAATACAGTTTATACACAAATTTTATAATATTTTGAAAAATGTCTCAATTTTTTTTTCTGAGATATAAAATAACAAAAAATTGTGGACACAAGTTATACTTATCCCTATAAATTATCAAGAATTTGGCAATAAAATGGTGAGTCACCTTGCCGAATGCCCATGTGGACTTTACGTGACTATTTTATTCTATCTTAGATCAAAGTGAGTATAACTTGTAAAAATTCTCAATTTTTATATTTATTTTTTCAAAATTCCAAACTTTGAGAAATATAGATTTGACGAAACTTGTAGGCACACTACACTACAGGTCACGCTCCTAAAATGTGGCGGATTTATCTTTACATGTCAGTTCAATCGCACAAGGTGCGATGGTGGCGGCATTTGCCAGTTTATCTCCGCCGTCGGCGAACTTGCTCGTGGCGCATCTGTCCCTTCTACACTGCGCGTGTTATTTGCGCACCGTGAATATAATTTCGTATATGAGTATACAACCCTACCCGACAAAATGGTGGAACGCTCTATCTTCTTTAGCGCCGCCGACATCTCTGCCCTCCGCCGCAGCCTACCGCCACATCTCCGGAGCTGCCTCAAATACAACATCATGGCAGGCTCCGCCTGGCGCTGCCGGACAATCGCTCTCTCTCAAACCTAACGAAGAGATTAGATTCTTAGCTGTTCTGGAATCCGAAAGCGAGTGAAGCCTTCGCTTCCGGTGAGCTATTACGGCAACGCTATGAGATTATTAGATCCCACCACCTAAATTCCAAGCCAACAAATACAATTTTGCCAAATATCATAAGTGAAATTACACGAACACATGAGATGATTAATGTCTTCCAGAGAACCAGGGCAGACTTTGTCCTGATCATTAGTAATAATCCTTCTTTTTACCAAATTATCTATAGTTGGAGCTCTATTACGCAAAGACTTCCAAGGAAAAGAAGAAATCTTTCTTGGGACACCTTTGCTCCATAGTTTTGTCAACTACGGACACCTTTTTAAAGAGTGCATTATACATCGCTTTCGTAGAGAAACTCCTGTCATTAGAGCATTTCCATCTCAATGAATTTGACTCAAAGTTATCCATTTTGTACCTGCACAGAGAATACACAACTCCAAAAATTCTTCCATATCAATTGCGTTAAAAGCTCTCTTCCATTTGTCCAAGAATTATCTCTTCTAATAACCATATCCATCACATTGCAGTTTAGTTCCAGTGAAATTCTAAAAAGATTACAAAAATCATGCCTCAATAATATCCTTCTTCACCCCAAGGATCATTTCTAATCAAAATCTATATTCCAGCTTTGGTTTTAGCATGTTTGTTGCTTTCTATATTCCAGCTTTGGCTTTATCTATTTGTTTTTTCATTTTGTCACTGTTATTACCGTAGCTACTCCCTTTTGGGTGGGTATGTCGAGCTCTGATCGGAATCAAAATCTTATTAAAACAAGGTTCATCGTGTAGGTCAAATAAATCTATTGGTGGGATATTCTGGTTGAGATGGTCGGCTGGAAGATATAGGACAGCTCATTTTTTCATCTCTCGTGACGTTAAAATGAAGCTTCTGCACCACAAATATTGTGATCGTGACCTTCATTTTGTCTCTCAATTTATCACTTAAATTGACAGACTTCAAGGGGAATACGTGACGGCTTCAAACTGCAGTGTTTGTAAAACATCTCTCCAAAGCAGAGAGTCGTTCTTTATATAATTTGGAGCATACTGATGTTGGTGGTGATGATCATGATTTATCGGTGGAGGCGTAAGACTTGTTGGGGTATTTTCGTGGGTGCTTTTGGAACTTCTGATCGATGATGGACGGCCATTTTGGTTCAAGTTTTTTGGGGAAAAAAGTGGATAACTTCAACTCTTTAAAGGTTTAGTTTTCGTACGTCTTTGATAGATTTTGAATTGAAAAAAACAATGATTTTATGAACATGCATAGTACGAAAGAAATTCAAAATAATGTCACTCATTTGATTTTTACTTTGTTGTAATTCCACATCACTGGTCATCATTCAAATACAGCCTCGTAGCATAACCATATATTTTAACCGTTAAATCATGGATTAAAAATATGACGAAATAGAATGTACTCGTAAAAATTATTTGGTCGTAAAAATATGACGAAATAGATTAAAGTTTTGCTTTAAGCTCAGCAGCAACTGCATCAATGAACTCTTCAGTGTTGAGATAATGGTCTCTCGTCAACCTTAAATTGTTTGGGCAATAAGAAGGGGGTGTGAGCAATACGATGGGTTATAATAAGGCAGCTTTATGATTTGAAATGCAGGAATAAAGATGATAGGTGAACAACGTTTCTTACTTGGATCCATGGATGATAAGGGCAAGATCCTTGGTCATCTTCCCAGACTCCACAACACCGATACATGCTGATTCTAGTTTCTCAGTGAACTCCAAGAGCTTTGCGTTGTCATCCAACTTGGCCCTACCAAATTTGGTTACTTATTATACTCCAGAATTCATCAAAGCCAAGGTTTAAATATACGTTTTAAGCACCGAGGCGTTTTCCAATAGCACCGCGAGGCGTAAGCCTCGAGGCGGTCCGAGGCGTAAGATCTAAGGCGTAAATCATAGAAACACATAAAAATTATAACTAATATAAAAAAACAGAAAACATAACAAATATATTACAATACATAAAAAAAACATAAGTTTATAATTAGATACTTATGAGTCTTTTAAAATCTTAAACTCCATAATTATGCACCATAATCAAGAGTATAAGAGGCGAGACTATAGAGACAACTTCAACCTCAGATTGTTACAGTCAATTATCTAATGCAGTCACTAAAATAATAAACTGAATAAAGGCAGAACTGTTGTCGAACTGCAGAACTACAAAAACAGATTGAAATCAGAGAGAGAGCGAGAGAGCAGGAGAGAGGGGAGAGTGATGCAGAGCAGATAGAGCGAGAGATGAGAAGAGAGAGTGGTGCAGAGCGAGAGGAGAGAAAGATCGATAGAGTGATGGAGAAATTAAGTCTTAATTCAACCAATTAAGGCTCTTTTTATCAACCCATTAGAAACTAACAAAAATAATAAAATCGATGCAAAAACATAATAAACATACAAAAAAATAGGGAAAAAAATTGAAATTTGGATGATAAAACGAGGCATCCGCCTCAGACTGCCTCGATCTGCCTTGCCGCCTCGGTGCGCCTCGGGCTGGTTGAGGCGTCCGCCTCTTGGACAACGGGTGAGGCGCCGCCTCGAAGGCGATTTCCGGCCGCCTCGCACCGAGGAGGGCCTCGAGGCGAGCCTCACCAACGCCTTTTTAAACCATGATCAAAGCACTAATGTAACAAGTAAATTCATGGACAATAAGGTGGAAAAAGAAAAGAATAAACTCAAATCACCTGTGTGCAAGACCACGAGTCCAAGCAAAGATTGAGGCAATGCTATTTGTACTGGTTTCACCCCCTTTTTGATGAACCCTGTAGTGGCGTGTAACAGTTCCATGGGCTGCTTCAGCCTCAATAGTCTTGCCATCAGGGCACATCTGGAACGAAGGAAATACAATATCTGCTCAGAATACAAATTGACAACATATACCAATACGATACATTCCAACTGATGTACTTTGATAATGCAAAAGGCTAATAGACATCATATTTTACAAGTTCAAAACCAGAAAAGTCTTTGAAATAGATAGCATCCACAGAAGAGATACGAACATACCAAGACTGAGGTCATCAGCCCAAGGGATCCAAATCCTGTGAAAATGAGATCACAAATTGAAGTGTAAATGACTTGCAAAGTTATATATATATATATATATATATATATATATAGGGGTTGGTTATAGAGAGAACCACCTCTTAGATAAGAACTAAGAACCAATAACTACCGTTAGATTAAGTAAGATCGGACGACACATAATTATTTAATGATAAAAATAGCCAAATCCCTAAATTTTCGTTATTTGGATATTCCACATTCTATTTTTCGTTGTTCATATAATTCATGTTGTTATGCATATAATCATAGTTCTTGTGCATGCTATTCATTCCAATTCATTGTTATGTTCATGTAATTCATGGTGTTATGCATATAATAGTAGTAATTATGCATACGAGAATAATTACGAAAATCAATATACAAATCCCTTGATTTTAGGGCTAAACGGTTATCATTAAATTATGGGGATAATTAACTATTTATAATTAATCTTGACCATTAGATTATAAAATGAATGGAACACATTAGTTCTTAGTTCTCAAAAAGTTGGAGTTCTCATTTGATCCACTCCCTATATATATATATATATATATATATATATATATATAAAGAAAGCATACAATTATCACGCTCTCAATAGAATCTCAATATTGAGAATTAACGCATTTTAGGTTTTTTAGAGTTTTGATTTCCATACCTTGTGCTAAGACGTCACTCTGCACATCTCCATCATAGTTCTTGCAAGCCCACACATAACCTCCATCACTCTTCAGAGCATATGCAACCATATCATCAATGAGACGGTGCTCGTACCTTAAGGTGTTACATTACACAAAACTTAACACGTCAGTTGCAAATAACAATAATGTTAGAATCATACTATTAAAGATTAAGCAGAGAACCTTACCATATCCCAGCCGCCTCGAACTTTGATCTCCATTTTGATTCATAAATTTCTTGAAATATGTCCTTGAATCTTTTACAAGACAAGAAATAACAATTAAAACATCAAACTGGTTATATAGATCACTAGCTTCCAGTTTGGAATGGTAGTGTGCAGTTGCAAGAATGGAGCACAAGGACATAAGATGGAAAACATTCACTATACTGAGAAAATTAGTTTCTTACCTGCCGTCATATTTCTTAAGTATAGTATTCTTTGTGCTAAGATATAATGGCCACTTCTTCAGGTATGCAGTGTTCATTGAAGCCTCAGCAAAAGACTGAATGGACTACTCAACAATTTTAAAAATAAAAAATAAAAGTCAGTCACCAATATAACATTATTTTTCTAAATCAAAATTGCATCACAAATCTGGAAAAGCAAACCTCATCAGTGTTGTACATTGACAAAGCAACTCCACCTTCACCAGTGAAATTGTAGACCTCCAGTTCTGTTGTTTCACCTGACCCTTCTGGCACTGTATATGGATCAAAGTCATCAAACATAATTTATTTTGAGTGCTTAAGAGAACATAACAAAATTACAATTAACGATACACAGATAAAATGTATGTTTTTAGCATAACATGGAAAAAGAATGGTAGAAGTTATTTGAGATGAAAAGTAAAATGCAAACCAAGAGGGCATACCAAACACCATTTTAAGCTTTCCAGGTCCTTTAATTACAGCATCAGTGGCTTTGTATTGATCTCCAAAAGCATGCCTTCCAATGCATATAGCCTTTGTCCACCCTTAAGCCAGTCACAAATATATTGGCACAACTGAATCACAAACTAAAAGCACTGTTGAAAAACAGAATTAAAAAATATCAGCTGTGTACCTGGGATAAGTCGGGGAACATTTTTGCAGAGAATTGGTTCTCTAAAGACCGTTCCTGCATATAGATCAATCAAAAAAATTATCCAAAGTCCTAAAACATTGTTAAAAGAAAACATTTGGCCAACTTCACTCACCATTCAAAATATTCCTAATTGTACCATTTGGACTCCTCCACATCTGCTTTAAGCCAAACTCCTTAACACGACCTTCGCCTGCAAACATTGTACTTTTATATGATTTACTTATAAGATCTAGAAGAAAGGATCTCAACAACTTCAAGCCTGCTTACCTGGAGTGATTGTCGCACACTTAATCGCCACATTGTACCTGCAAATTTGAGCATATACACAGCTGGAGAAAAAGCAACAAAACACCAATTCTTCAAAAATCACAAATCAGAGATATCACATACTTAAGAGTAGCTTCTGCACTCTCAACCGTAACTTTATCATCTGTGGCATCACGGTGAGTAACACCAAGGTCAAAGTACTTAATATCCAACTCCACAAAAGGAAAAATCAACTACAATAAACATATAAAACGAGATTATGCACCAATAGTAGCAGTATATTAATCACAAATATAAATATATAACGAAATGAAGATAAAAGCGGAAAATCTTGTTTCATACCTTGTCCTTGATGAATTGCCAGATGACCCTTGTCATCTCATCACCTAAAAACGCACAGATCACCAAAGAAGCAATCAATTGTTTAAGCATAAGATCAGAAGATCAATCATATCGTACCAAGTTCGATCCACATCAGATAGTTAAAGAATTACATGACATCGTCCCAGGTAAAACCATCAACAGCGAAGACTCAAACTATCTAACACAAAGTCACATACTCAAAAAATCAATAAATAAAAACAGACTCTCAGAGCAGAGTTCAAATGTTAATATTTTTTATTTGGTTCCTTTCATATCATAAATCAAAATTCAGATACCAATATTGCATAAAGATGATCTTGATGTGTAACTCAGTCAATCATCACCCCGATACACAAATCAACCGGAAACAGTAATAAACTAATAATCTACAAACATAGCAGATCAATAAAAAGAAAGAGAGGGAGCAAAGATCTGAAACTAACCGTCCATCTCAACGATGGGGCTGGTCACCTTGATCTTCTCGATTGCCATAGCTTATCTCTTTTCCTTTTGAAATCTGGTTTTCTCTTCCAAAATGAGCCGGAAGAGAGACTACTGAAGGAGGAGCAGATACTTCGAAGATGAAATATATAGACAGAGAGAGAGAGAGAGAAGGTTCAGTGTGGCTTTGGCCTTTGAGGGTTTTTGCAGACTACAAAGATGAGGTGTCAACAGGATGAAAAAGTCTATTTAATTTATTTTAAATGATTTTTCCTTTTTTTTAGGTGATATTTTATTTTGTGTAAGACTGCAAGTCATAATTCATTTCTTTTTTCCTATCCTTTCTAATTATTGTCTTCTGGCGCCGAATTTATATTAGATATTGTATATAGCATATATCAACGCACAAATGCATATTACATCCAAATATAATTTCATATAAAAAATTCCACCTATATAGTCTATTTAAAGAACATTCTAGATGTGGTTCTCGGATGTCACATATGAAAATGGATACTTAGATTCGATTTCCATCTCTTGTACATAAGAAGTTTCACCAAATATTAATTGATTATTTACTAAGAATTGATATATGTAATGGTTCTTGGGTTTTTTCAAAATTTGCAATTCTACTAATTCAATTTAGATGGGATCGAGTGGTCTTATGATACAGTGATAGAGAGATATGTTTGTGGCACATCCTAAAGTTTTATGTTCAAATTCAACCGATAATCTGTATAAAGTAAATTTATTGAATATTATTATGTAGAATTTTCTACTGCAGTTTGCTCAAGTACCAATTGCAATTTTATCGCCATAAAAAAGTAAAGTTATATCACTAAATTTTAACTGACAAGTAGTCTACGAAATTGTTGAAAGCATGACTAAATTGACAATATTAAAAGAGCTTGATATAATTTAAAAACCTAGCAAAAGTCTACAACATAGAAATGTGAACTTACTAGCCGCAGGGTACGACTTTGTTTATGGCTAGAGATTAATGTGTTTTCTGTAGATGCCCAACAATTTTATACTGGATTCCTCAATTTGTAAAAAAAGAATAATATGTATCGCAAAAAACGAGATATATTATTTTCTTTGGTGAAATATAAATTCCCAATAAAAAAATCATAACTTCTTACAATCTTGTGAGGTGATCAAAACTTTTTACATTAATTAAGTATAGTTTATACTTTCTAGTCGAGCTTGGTCGTATTCAAAGTTAGATTCGATAACAATATTATAAGCTAATTGAAATAAAAGGAAAGTAATGAATTGTAGCAGTTCAACTATTTTCCTTGTATATGAGTAGAATCCATATGGATCTCTCAATTTAATAATTAAATGAATACTCCAGGGTTTGCATTCTATATGCCCTTTTTATTCAGCACAAATCTTCATTTGATTGTTGATTTTCATTGCATCTTTGGTAAAGGGTTTTTTGTATTATGCCTTTTGACTTAGCTCTCAGTTGTTTATTCGAATTCTGGAACAATAATTCTAGACGTTAATCCCCATTTATGTTAAGTGAAAGATTGCGTTTGATCTCCTCGCTGTTCTTGCCCCATTTTGTTCAGCTTCATTAAACTACCGAAATTTCCTGTAAAATTCAGGCCGACTTTGTGTATTTGTTTTTCTGTATAATGTTCTCCAGCTGCAAATTTTCGTGCCGTCTAAAATACAAGCTAAGTTACGACTCATTAATTATTCCGAATTCGTGTAGTTAGGCATAAGATGAATTCATCAAATTGTGGAAATGGATCGGATGAAGAGGAAGTCTACAATGCTCATAGGGCGAAGAAGCAATATCATCGTCACTCTATTATTGCCTTCAAATTTCTATGTTTGTATGAATTATTTTGCTTCATCAGTGACTTGGTCTTATCTTTTAGTTTAAATTTTTCTAAACCTTCGCTTGCATGTTAGTTGTATCTCGTAGATCTTGAATACAACAGGATATTTGAAAGCATTCCTTTTTCTGTAATTTTCTCCCATGAAGACCGTCTCTGACTTTATATATTGCAATAGAGGCATATGTTACAGATGCTGTTTAGTGTGTTGCATTACCATGACAATGTATGGTTCATGATTGTGTTCTCAATGGCTATAGACTATTCCGAATTTCTTTGTTGATGATCTGAAGTACATCTACCTGAATCTGTATAATCCCTTCTATTTTGCAAAAAATCAGGATTTTCATGCTCTCTCCTTTTAGTTTTATTTTCTTTTCATTTTCTTCTTTCTGCTAATTCTGTGGTGTTCATGCAGTTTCTATAAGGAATGCCCGCACCCTGATAAGAACCAAAGGCAGCAATTGAGCCAGGAAGTAGGCCTTGACCAGAAGCAGATAAAGTTCTGGTTTCAGAATGAAAGGAGTCAGATCAAGGTGCATTTATATGTTGATCATCACTCATATTAGCCTCCTTTATAACTGATCTAATTGCTTTCTTTCAATATATTTATGTAGGTCCAGAATGAGAAAGCAGACAACAATGGCCCCGCTCTGAAAACGAAAAATTTTCATTTCGAGAATCTTGCCTATGCAAGAAGCAGTGAGGAGCATCATTTGTCCGGCATGTAACGGTACATGTCTCGGGGATGAAGAGAAAACCCAAACTTTGCAGCGACTGAGGATGGACAATGCACGGTTGAAACAAGAGGTAATTCTTATCCCTACTCACACATGGAAATTTATCTTTGCAATTGAAAGGTTTTACAATGACTGTTTAGAGATTAAGATAAGAACGAGATTTTATAATATTATGAAGGGTTAATGGTCTGTAAACATAAAACTATGGTCATTCCAATTTTGAATCAAAAAAAAAAATGGTCGAAAAATACATGAACTTTGTAAAGTTTTGGAATTTGGCCTGAGATTCCAAATTCCGCTAGCCAATACTCAATTGTTGGGAGGTTGATGAACGATCCGAAGGTACCGTTGGAAAGCTCTCAACTAACTTTCTTATAAAGCTCATGTATTTTTTTACCAAGATTTAAGAATCAGAATATGTCCATTACATGCAATTAACCCTATTCAGTACTTGATTTTGATTGTTCCGTAATCAAGATAAGAATGCAAAATGAATTAGAGATGTTTTCTAAGAATATGAGCTATAGATCTGCTGTCAGCTGTTCGTATCTGCACTACCATACTATGAGATTGTTACTTCGAACATTTGGCTTTATCGAAACTTTTCCAGTATCAACAAACGATGGACTTGTTTTCCAACTATATAGGAAATCCAGCAATGCCTTAGCCTGCAATGAAGCCCTTGAAAAACACACATTCTCAATGAAGGGGTGGGAGCTACTCCGCTAGATCATGGACACATATCTCAAAATCCCAAGAATCTCATATCACCACATGATCCAACTGGAACACAGGAGCTGGACAAATCTATCCTTATTGAGGCGGCATGTGGTGCCATGAACGAACTTATCGAACTTTTTCGTGTGAACGAGCCGCTGTGAGTATTTTTCCAGAATTGCGTGGTCCAACTGCATGATCTTTTAGGTGTATAAAACCCAAATACTTGCACAATTATAGATCAACAACACTAGAATTATAGATCAACAACACTAGAATCAAACACGGGAAGAGCGCAAAGGCCTATCAAATCGTGTGAATCCTCGCAAGGTCAGAGCACTGCAAATTCTAAGCCTAACGGCATACAGACACAGAGCCAAATGGTCATAACGCGGCTTTATTCTATAATATATGAACAGCCATTCTATAGCTGCTGCATTGCAAGCAAAGCAATACAAACAAAACTCCGCAATCATTTATAAACAAAAGATTATATTACTCCTCCATTACAAGAAGCATCTGCGACAGCGAGTAACGGAGCTCAGGAATCCATTCACATCTCGAGGCCAATATCATGTAGCACAAATTTAAGGAAGGAAATCCCACTTATTTTTTAGTGATCGAATTTTTTTAAATAATACAAACAAAAAAAACATCTCATTGTATCCGAAAACTCCCCTCTTCATTGAAGTGAGCTCTCGTCATGTCTTCTTTAGATATCTTCGGGTCCATTGATTTCCTGCACACAGGTTAAACAAACAAGAAAGCAATAAAATCATTTCCCAAACTCTTTTAGTTGCAACGTGAAAAGAGCTCTAGAATGTTACCTTGTTTTCAATCACCTTTCCATCAGGAATTTCTAGCTTCACGCCAGACTTGGCAGTAATAGCTACTTTCCCCTGAAACGAAAAGCAATAGCCAAAAGAGATTAATCAAAGCTCAGAAATTGCTGGTGTTTAGAGATAGTGAAGTTGCTAAAGATGAAGAATTCAAATTCTACTGTCACGGTACCTTCAAAGTAACACCAGCTCCAAACCAAACGTCGCCTGTCACCTTTAAGCTATCCAGTTCAATGATGCTGGGGATGGACTTGAACCGACTCAAGAAGTTACTAACCTGCATAATGAAGTCACTGTTAGATTCACAAAGACAAGAGTCAGCCAATAGGTTGAAGACAATAGTCTAGATGAATCTCAACCTTCTTGAATTCAGGTCCCAGATCAATAGATGGGTTAGCTGGATTGGCCCTTGCTGGGTTCCGAGTAATAAAGCCATCGTTCAAGGTATATAAATCAGACTGTAAAACAAATGGTTTGAATTAACTTCTATTGTAAACAGCATCGTATGTAGATCCAATACGCAATTTTGACATTGGACATGACTTACTTGGACCAGAAGCAAATCTGAAGTTGCCTTTACAGGCAGGAATCGAGAACGGGGCACGTTGATTCCAATAGCATGATCAAAGAACTTCAGGAAGTTTGAAAGCAAAGAGAGATAGAGAGAAAGAGATTAGACTAGTTTCAGAGGCAACCAAACATCAACCAGATCATGAATAAAAAAACTGATGGAAAATTTCAAGGAGAATAAGTGATCTCATACCTTTATTGCAGCACCTGCAGCAGTCTCAAGTTGAAGAACTTTGATTCCATCCACCTCCTAGAAAATAAATAGAGACACGATCAGGGGAAAGGCAAAAGAAAAAGGTGACACTAAAATACCCTATTCGCAAATAGCAATAAAGGAGACACCTATTAGAGAAAATAGAGGAGATACCTTAGGGTTGGGAATAATCTCCATCTTCAGTGCATCAGCTTGAACAAGTCTGTTGATCGCCTGTAGGTTAATCCACCTGCATGATTTTCGTTACATGAATTGTCAAGGCAGCATTACAAATTTTGCATTCTATTTCATAACAAGCTCCCTGCCATAGCATATGCAATAGGCAATTGCTGAATGATAAACTAGCCTGAGTCTGGGTCCATGACTCACAAGTTGTTTGTGTTGAAAATTTTGAACTTCTCTATTGACTTGAATTCGTTTACCTGTATCAAAAGAGAATATACTGACATCAGTAGTCACATCCAAAGCAGGTAGCAGGTTAATAATTAGGTAGTAGGTATCTAATCGAATGAGGTACATAAGGGAGAAGTAAGCAAACAGGCTTTAAAATGTAAAACAATACTCAAGATAGGAGTAACTTTAGAGCAAAACACACTATCCTGCAGTAATCCATCTTCGTAAACCAGATCAGAATTATAAAGGATACCGATGCAAGATAACCCCTCATGTGCACTTTCTCAAATATGATGCCAAAATTTTGTGCATCTAGTTTCTATAATCCTATAAAAGAGCCTTGCTGCTTGTTTTACAAAATTTGATTAGCCTATTATATCCTTATTTTACATTTACTTTGTCCATCTGTCTAATCCTGAGGACAACCTGATGCAGCATGTCATCGGTTTTGATGATTCACCCAATATCTAAATCCAAAATTATATTTAAGTCCACCAAAGTTCATCGCCCACCCTCTCTCGCTCCCAACCAAAAAATGCAAGAAATTAAAACTTAAAACTGGTATGCACTAGCAAGAGCTATTTTGCTCAGCTAAAAATTAAAATGCACTAAGAAAACGACAATACTGCAAATGGAGCAAGTTCATGAAGTTGATATGTATTGATCTACAAATATGAATTGCATTTTTAACATGATTGGAGAGAGAGAGAGAGAGAGAGAGAGAGAATGACGCTCACATGTTCATCAGGGACTTGAGCTATTTCCAGTAGCTGCACCAATAAGAAGAATTACAGTTACTACAGTCTACAACTAAAAATTTATCACTGAACATAGCTGCAATTCAATAAATAGTGGCAGACAAGAAGAAAGAAATGGCATGCAGCATCAAGCAATTAAGAGACCACGTTATAAAATCATAATGAAAAAATTACATTTTCCAATAATTACCCTAAGTTAGTACAAACAGGTACTAAATAGGCGCTAATTCAAAGTTTCATATAAATATGCAATCATCTTTATAAAGGAAAAGTTGCAAGGGCAGTGCACTGAGTCAGAATAATGTCAAAGATGAAGAGACAACAAAAAAGATATTGTCATTCCTTTTCAGATGATTAATAAGAACCTCACCCTCAATTTACTAAATGCAGATACCTTATCCCATGTCAACAAGCACTGGAAGTCTAGCAAGCAATATTAAGTATTTCTTGTGAAACCCAGGCCAATGTAGAGTCATTTACCCTCCACTTTAGTTTAAGACTAGTATGCAAGAGTAGCAAACTCGTTTTAGAAAGATACCTGTACTTTCCCTTCATAAGAGATTAATGTACCACCTTTCACATCAGCCAGTGTTTTAGGTGTGACCTGCAAAATTGCATCTCTTAAGCTACAAAAATTCGCTTCAAAGGAACCACAACTGAAGGAATGATTTTGGTTACCTCCATGCAGTATTCATTCTTATTATTGATCAAATGATTGAGAATCTCTGCAACAGTGAATTAAGGATATAGATCTGTGGATCCTTGAATTGCTAAAAAAAGAACTAGCACAAAACAGCCAAAAAAAAACACATAATGCAATTATTTAAAAGCTAGTTCCATCAACTAAGGATACTCAGATCAACAATAGCTCCCAAGTTATCGGAATTGGCAACAAAGACATATTCTTTGCCCTGAGGAAAAAAAAACAAGAAAAAAATAATGGAGCTCAGTATATATGCCCCAGTACATCAGAGTGGCAGACAGAGAATTTGAGGGCTAGACCTTTGACAGCAACGCATCAAGCTTCCCACTATTCTTCAAAGAAGGGAAGACATCTCCATGACCAGGAGGGTACCTGTACTAGCAAAATGAATACAAGAAGTGAAACATAAAAAGAAAAGTAGCAAAACAAGAGGCGAGTATGCTGTATGTGAAGCCAAAAGAAAAGAACATATATAGAAGTAGATAGTCACAACTATATTTTGTACTGAAGTACACAAAGTTCAAATTTCACACAATGATACATAACAGCGGTCAAGGTTGAAGAATTAACAAATCATCCATTACAAAACCAGACTTCAGAAAACCAAAAACTTCCCTTCAAAAAGTCATACAAAACTATGACACTACCAATCAACTAATTCTGATTTTAGTTAAATTTAGTTTCAGAACAGAGAGTAAAATAACAAAGCGTACCATGCATCCTTTCCAGTGTTTCCTTTGGAAGGAAGTGGCTTGAAATCTTCAACAACCAGGCGAGGGTATTGGCTCTGGAAAATGCAGAGAGTTATAAAATAACATTGTTAATCATTGCCACATATTGAAGTTGTACATCAATCATTGAATTAGTGAGGAAGGAGAAAACTATACAGACCTGGTTAAATGTGTGAATCTCAATGTCTGATTTGGCATACTTTTCAACAATCTAAAGATTTGCAAAAAAAAGAAAAATCAGCAAATGACTTAAAATTCATGTGAAAACCTTCCTTCAAATTTCAAACTTTCACCTTTGATGTATCATCATGAGTGTTGAATGAGTTCATTAAAAGCAGGGGTACATTGCATCCATATTTCTTGTTTAGGCTCTGCACATGACTGAAATCAGTTGCAGGTCTTTGACGAACCACATAAAGAATGTCTAGAGCTGACACGATACCTCAATTTGGATGACAATTAGATCAAGAAACGTCAAGCCGTTACGAACTTCAATAACAGACCTGATCACAGTACCATGTTATAGAGCCAGGTTGGCAGGCACAAAGAGGTTCAATTACAAAACCATTAATCCACAATTATTTAAATATTATAATGAACTCGGATACAAAGGTAGTCTAAACAAGCTAAATAATGCTCCAAAATAATTCACAAACAAGATGCGAAGTGCTCCAAACTTGCAGAATTAAATTTTATTTCCTAATAGAACCTGAAAAGCGCTAGAGTGAAACACAGTCCTAGAAAACTGTTCCAAGATCATCCATGTTGAGCAAATAAGGGAAAAGAATATGCAGATGGCAAAATTTAACAGAAAACTTTTTGCTAAAACAGATGTTATTATATCTGTCACTTCAGCCACAATGTCATATATTCATTTAAAACAGCTAACATCAAAACCACTGCATGCAAATGTAAAATCATATAAACAACCATTACAGTAATGATAGATCACTATGTAATGCCACTCATATTGATTTAACTGAAAATGTAACATAGCAAACTCATACTTTGGACCAGTGCAACCCATTGTAGTTCCCAAGCCTCCATTGAGCTTTAACACCACAAGTTTTTCCAGAAGTTTTTTGGTCTCAGCGGCATCTGCAATAACAAACTAAACTAATTACACTAGGGAAAAAGTTAAAATTATTTTGTCATTAACCTAAACCAGCCAATCAACACCCAGTTGTTTTATCCATACTAAAATCATCGTACAGAACCTGGAATTGGTAAATAAATGTAGAAAAAATACTAAAACTTGCAACCACCTTCAGGCACAGGGGCTAAGGTATCATAAGGCACCACCACCTCATCAGTTGGTGTCTGGATCTTACTCCACTCAACATGTTGAGCTTCGCCACTTCAAAATCCATCCACATAAACAAAAGGCCAGAACAAATTAGTTTCATAGAAACCATAATCCAAATGTAGTGCAGTTAGATTTGCATAATACAGCTAGCGTCCTGGAAATAGATAAAACCTTTCCACTACAATATGATTATGGGGACTATAATTTCCAGATACCAAACATTATGTGAAACTAATTATATAGTACTAAATATTAAGAGGCCACATCTTGCAATCGCTAAAACATGAGATCTGGAGCTCACAAGTTGGCAACTCAAAACCAATTTCGCATGAATAATATAAACTTCGAAGAAATTATTCATCATTTCGCAGCACGCAGCATTTCAAAAATATAAAATAAATGTTAGTGCATAATCCAGAAAGACACCGTACCTGAGATAGCGAGCTACCAGATTGATGAATCCAGATTTCTCGTTTTCACTTCACCAAGATAATAAAATAAGATTAAGACGACTCGCCTGTAAGATTTACAGAAATCAAATAGCAAAATGCCTCAACCGAGAGAGAGGTAAGAGGAGGAGTCCGGAACCTGATCTGATTGAGAGAGGCACAGTCAGATTTGAGCTTGTTGATCTTCTCGGCATCAGCGGCGTTCAGAGTAGCAGCAGCCATATTCCGGAATTAACGATCACTCAGTCTATCACTAGAAGATCTGCGGAGAGAGAAGTTGGTGGAGGAAACCAGAAAGGCACGTAAAAGGAAGAAGATGATTAAACCGGGGTGTGGGTGGTTTTATAAATGAGACGAGGGTCTCTGGAGTAATTTACGGATCGAGTGGAATCCATTGACACGTGTCTCTTTCCTTTCTTCTTTTATCTCTATTCTTCCGCTTTTTCAATTTTGGTGAAATTTTGGTGCCCACGGAATTAGTGAAGGCTGAGAGAGAATATCCAGGCGAATATGACTTGGAATACGTGGCCAGGATTGGTCAAATGCCTTTCTAGAAAGAAGATGCGAGAAAATGTTCTAATTTTTTTTCCTAAAATTAATTTGAATTGTGGGGTTTCATTGCTCGTGTCAAGTTTAATTCTAATTCTTCGTATTAAGTTTTCCCAACGACACGTATGCGAGCTTGTCGGAAATCAAGACCAAGAAAAATGATAAACTATCTATTACTCTCTCCGTCCCATTTAAAATGTTCCTTTTCTTTTGGGCACGGGTATTTGTAAGATAGGATAAAATAGTTAAAGTGATAAAAAGTGAGTAGGACCCACACCTTTGAAGGATAATTATTTCGAAATGGAATGAGACATTCAGTAATAAACCCAAAAAGGAAAGTGAGACATTTTAAATGGGACAGAGGGAGTAATATTTTGGACACCTTCAACTCAAAAGTGTATGGACAATTTATGCCACGTCGCTAGATGGGCTGATGATAGTTATGAGTGAGATATTCTTGTCATTGACACAACATGCATTGCTGCAATAAAGTGAAAAAATATTAATTTATAGTGCACAACATGTCATGAGATAGATATTTGATACAAACACCAGCAATTCAAGGTTTCATTAAAAAAAACAATATAGAAAAGCTCAACATTTATGTCAACAAAATCACTCAATTATGTATGAGCGTACATATGGGATGCAGGCGATGAGAATTGACAAAGGATAAACATTCGGGTATCTATAAAGGGAAATAAATTATAAAAGTGCAAAACAATCGAGGAATAGAATCATTAAAGTTTTTGAAAGATTATAAGAATGTAACAGAGGTACCGGAAGACAAATAATTCGTGTAAGATGTTCATGGTATGTCACCTTTTCTTTTTCTTTTCTTTTCTTTTCTTTTTTAATTAAAAATATAAGTTGGGCTTTTGGAAGATGGATGATTAGCCTATCGTGCTGCTTTTGTGCTGTAATTTTTTGGGTTATCAGATTTCATGCTACATTTTGATTATTATAAATTAAATGCATCGAAATTATCACATTGTTCTTTTTTCCTTTTTGACATGAACTCATAAATACTACCTACGCACTTGTATTAGCTAATGGGTGCCGAAACCAACAAAAATAAATAATTTAGTCGAACACAGATAGATTGTAGTAACATTGAGTAAAATCGACCCACAAGACAAGAACCAAAAAATTTAGAATAAAAATCTCTCTATGTTTAAAAAATTTACAAGTTCAAATTCTCTATCTAGCAATATACTGATTCAATATGAATTGGTCACTTTGAATAACCATCAAAACAATGATATCAATACGACAGAATTTATTAGGTGAATTATTAGGGCCTTAGATAATTGTTGAAAGTCCATCAACTTGGAATAAACTTGAATTTTCTCAGGCCTTGAGCAAAACATCTCTGTCTTCTGATTTGATTCCTTTTGTATCTCCAAAACTTGGGCTTCGATTTCCACTTCCAAAACACAGGTAAAACTCATGTTTTGTCTTCTGTTTCATCAACCTCTACAAATCACCTAGCAAAATATAAATCATAATTAAGTTAGTTCTACAATTTAGCCGTTATAAGCTTAAGAATATGAGGAATATCAATACAAATAAACATTCATTTATGCAACTCATCATCAAAGGTCGCTCTCAAATACACATAACTAGTGGTGGCCAATTAGGGCCTAATCAGGTTTCGTTCCAAACGTGACTCAGAAAGACAAACCTAATGGATTTTTAGGTTGGCCTGACTCAAATTTCACTTATCTAGATGGGCCTGGTCCAGTAGAATTACATTATAAATCATTTTCTAGGTCAGTCTCTAAAGTATACAAGGTCCGATTGGATTTCAGCTCGAACCAATGTTCTCCTTTCAGCTCAATCCAGGGATTTTTACAGCTCTAAATATAATATAACGTATACAATTGAAGTGATAACATAAGATGTACAACAAAAATATAACCGGAAAATCAACCTACAATATTTCTATGAAGAATGTATTCACATATCATATTTTCTCCATCCTATTCTACGCCTAATTAAATTATTAATAATAGCTGTAACACAGTAAGATTTCAACAAAGAAATAACAAAGTGGCCTTTAAAGATTTTATGGACGAAAAATGACACTAGATTATATTATCTGCAGTTTGTTATTACACTTTTAATCACTTCAAAGGTTGGCTATTAATTAATCCTCCAAGGATCGCTTTTGATTCTTCTCTTCTCGTGACGCGACAATCTCCATGTTAAATTAAGAGACATCTAGTACGAAGTTACTCATGGCACTTGGATTTAGGAATTCTTCTTGATCAGCATTTTACATGGCATTCCTTGTGGAAATTAATTATGGACTATGGAGACTCATCGCCTCAAATCAAATGTATCAGTCGACTACACAATCTCGACTTATCACTTATTCCACCTACACTTTCATGTAACTTTAGTACTTCTACCAAGAGGTGGAATTTACAATACACTCTAAAGTAGCGACAGCGGATCAATATCATTCTACACACCTCTCCTAATTCAGAAATACATCAAAAACAGTTCCAAATAATCTGAGTCTGTTATAGTACATTTAAGTTCAGAAAAAACTCATACTTGAAGCTCCTCCGAACCCTAAACAGCCATATACAGAAGAACTACTTCCATACATACATACAGTGCAGTTCAGTTGGGCTTTCTTGAACAAAAATATGACTTTAACATACATCTTAAGTCGTCAAGAGGAAGACGAACACCAGACACAACGGGAACACAGTTACAGTCCAAGCCGCAGCTCCTTCCGAGTCGTCCAAGAGAGGTGAATGATCATTTAGCCTCAATTATGTTCAGCAGAAACAATTTATGCTAGCTAAGTTACAAACAGAGCCGGATCCTCTGTTTCTCCCTCTCTTGACCAGCTTCTGTCGAGGATTCCTGCTCCCTGAAACATCTTTTGTACGGAACGAAGCCCCTCCTGCAGTTTGCTGAAATTCTCTTACTCAATTTGTAAGACGAGAAAGACGTCTCCTCCCTTCCTCTCCAGTCTGCTGCTGCACCAACCGAATCAGTATTTGAATCTGAGGAATAGCCCTCGTTGGATGGAGCTCTGATTGGGGTTGGGCTATGCACTTCCTGAGTTGACTGCGATGCAAGAGTCAGCCATGGAAAAGGAGCCGAAGAAGAAGCGTTGGTAAGGTTTGTCGTGTTGCCCGTAAATTGTATGTATAAAAGATCATTCTTCATCTCACTACTGTGGACTTGCATCGGTGATGTCCTAGCATCCTCACAAGTGTCGCTACCAACTTTTACAGACACTACTCTCAGAGGATACGAACAACTTTCAACACTTTTTTCATCAAACAGTTCAGGCTTGGAAGTTGAGCAAGACGAATCCACGACTAATAATGTCTTACCGAAGAGCTTCAAGCTCTGCGTAGCTGCTTCATTGACTAAACCAGTCTTTCTGGGCGAAAGGTCCGATTCCTATATGTACAGTAAGTGTAAACAGAGTCAGCTATAAGAAAGAACTGGTTGATATATATCAAATGCGCTGCTAAAATGGATCAAGCCAGTAAGTACCAGTGGTATTTCTTCATCTGTACTTGAATTCTCATCTTCACGGTCAGACTGGGACGATGAGATAACATCCTCGGACAAAAGTTTAGGGGCCTCAGTACCAAAAACGTGAGCAGTAGTGCAAGCAGGTGCAGAAGATGACACCGGAGATGGGCTGCCATTATGCATACACGAATCAGTTCCACCGGATTGATCCGAACCCACCACGGACAAAACGGATGTAGGAGATTGGTTTGGAGATACCGATCTTTCAGGTATCAAGATCCCCGTTTTGGCTGGAGAAACCAGCTTACGAGGATAAGGGTGCATCGGCTTCCTCTTAGGCCTCGGAGGCGGAATCTCAACCGGCTTAACCGAACCTCCATCGCCCACATTAGACTCGCGAGCAACCTAAAAGCACCAATCACATCCAACTATCAATACAACTGCCACAGCAAAGCCTCCCAACAACTAGAGATTAAGATTTGCGCGCCTTTGTGCCATAGAGATATGACTTACTTGAAAGGCGGCATATAGATAAAATGGCACTGTTTATAACTTATAAGGGAATGTTTACTTTTCATGATTAGCATTTTGAAGGATTGACTATTTGATGGATTAAATGTGTGATAAAATAATTTTTATCTATCAATCCTTTGTTTACTACAAAGGAGGATTGTTTACTACAAAGGATTAATGAAGAATTAAAATTATGATAAATAATTCTCCCTTTATTTTGAGGATTATTTCAATCCTACCTATAATGGTTAGATTAAAATTAATAGAGAACAATTCAAAGGATTAAAATAATCCCGAGCTTTGAGATATCCTTAATATTAATCCTTAAAAGTAAATACTTGATTATGTTGGATTAATTTTATCTATCCAACCTAATCATGCAAAGTAAACACCACCTAAAAGAATAGAACCTTGGAGAAAAACTTCTGAGCATGGCTTCGAATCTGCACTGCAGTTTTGCTACCTACATGCTCTGCAAAAAAACGAAAACACAGACCCTCAGAAAACACCCAACATCGACAAAGATACAACGTAACAGAATCACTAGCATCGATTGAATTAGTACCTTCGATTCGCCTCCATGCTCGGCCATAAAGTTTCAATGCCTCAAGAAACTTCTTGTGCTCTTCTTCTGTCCATCTTTCTCTTTGTTTAGTAATTGTGTAAGGCTTCCTTACCTACACAACCAGAACACGAAAGAGAAAGAGATAAGATACGCGACCACATCTGTGCTAACCCAAAATCAACGACTAATCACCATCCAAACCTTGGGAGCAAAGTCATCCCCACCAGCAAACTGCTCATTGAGTTCGATATCCTTAACGTCTTGCCCATCTAAATCTAGTGAAATTTCGTCGTGTGTAGGCAGAGGTGAGCCTGAAACAATGCATTCCTACAGAAGAAGGAGCGTACAAAATCAGCAACGCAGTTCAAGAAAGCAGTCAAAGTGTATATGAACAAATAAGCATATTCATCAAAGTTCAAATTCTCCTACTATCATCTTTACATCAACTTTCTCCCTCAAAATTTGCCAAATTAGAATTGATCATCGTTGATCTCGAATCTCAATATGTTTTTTAATGGCTCGACCTCTTCATACAAATTATCATGAATTTTTAGGATAACAAGTGACACTCTGTAAAATATTAAAGAACTCAAATCCCTAGAAGAGACAATAAAACAGACAACTTTTTGTAATTTTTCTTGCTTGAATCTGAATAAAATCAGAAAAGTACGACATAACCACGAAACATAATCTCCGGCATTTTCCCCTCTCCGCCAACCACTCCCTAAACAAATAAAGCAAATAAAATCGACATGACCAGATCAATCACAAAAATCTACAGATAAAAAAGCTAACCTTTACATCCATAGCTGCAGAAACAATCACTTTTACAAATTATTCCCCGAGCCAATTCTACAATTCTTAACAACTCAACGATCCACAGGACTCCTTGATCGCAACAAAACCAAACTTCTCCATTCAAAAATTCAACATAAAAATCGAGAATTCTACTCTCCGACCGAGCAAAAACCTCACTAAACTTGTCGATTCACAAAAAAAGTGGTTGTTCATACACAAAAAGAGGTTGAGATGCGCAGAAACACCTTGAAAATCGGATCGTTTTCTGAGACCAGTGATTATAACAACGATACAACGCAAAAGACAAACATAGAATACCGAAAGTGAAAGAGCAGAGCCACAATTTTATCCCTTTGAGCTAAAAACAGAGTTGAGAGATGGAAAAGAATATATTTCGCAAAGGGATAAGAGTGAGAGGTGTGAAGCAGAGAAAAATGACGCCCTTTTGGGGTCAGATTTAAGAGGAGAGAAAAGCGCGGGGTGGAGGAGGCCTGTGGGCGCCACGTCATTCGGTCGAGTCGTAAATAATGAAATGTTAGGGGGCTTTATCGTAGAACGACCGAGAAGTCCGTGGAACCTTGTGGCTCAGATTGAAAGAGAGGCTCAGACACGTGGCGAGTCGACGTCAGCTTGCTTTTTCTTTCACTTTTTCCCACCCTGCTTTACCATACTCGCGCTTGTGAGGAGGCCGGATGTACTCGCCATAGAGTATCTGCCACGCGGCGGAGTTTTAGTGGGGAGGGGTTTCGTTTTACGGGGTAACATAGGACTAGCTGAAAATGGAATTTAGAGTTGAATAGATGAGTTGACTGTCTGTGGCTCTTCTATACGCAACTTTGGGTAATGATATTTTTTGGGATATTTTGAGGTCCAAAAAGAACATAAAAGTACCTCCAACATTTTGAGATCCGAATAATTTTATGCTCGCTTCTACATTACTAACTGAAAAATAAAATTCGAAACTAACGCATTCGTCAAAAATTGTGAAACCAAAAACATATAAGTAAATTATTAAGATTTTGATACTCTATTTAGCTTCCCTTGTTGTTGTGATATATAAATTAAAGCTATCAATTTCAGCATGAGTCATTCCAATCAAAGATCAGCTTAATTTCGGGTTAGGTTACGACCCATCTCGTCTAAGGGGCCAATTTTTTGGCCCTTGAAATAGACCAACCCCACTCGGTCTGGAATTTTTATACTCGATGTAATGGATTTATGGGTTGAACTAAACAAAGGTTAGGGGGAAAAAGTTGTCCAAATTTTTAATGGATTTAACTTAAAATATAAAATTATTAACTAGATACAATTATTTCTTTATATAATTAGTAATTATTTTGTTAAATCTTTTAATACTTTTATTTGTTATAAGAAATTAATAAATATATTATGTTATTGTGGATAAAATAATTTATTTTAAAATAAAATAATTAATATTCTAAACATATATCTAAATTTGAAAGTTATTTTGGTTCGACTAAAGTTTGAATAAAGTTAATGAAATATTCGATAAATAAAATTTTCACCCGGTAAACAAACCCGAAGAGGCGAAAATTTTATTTTTGGATTCGACACCTCTAACCCCACTCGATTCGGAATTTTATATATATAATGGATTTATGCGTTGAATTAGGTTAGGAAAAAAACGTTGCCAAAAATATTTCGATCGAATTGAACCTCTTCTAACAACTCTAATATAAATTAAAATTGTTCTACTCATTTTTTAATTTATATATATATATATATATATATATATATATGTGTGTGTGTGTGTGTGTGTGTGTGTGTGTGTTTGGGCTAAAAAAAAGAGCGGTTCAATTTATTTATTTTGGAACGAATCGACTACTCTTCTGATATAACAAAAGTTGTTTTCAATCTCTCTTTCTATTTCCCATAGACATAGGTAAATTGTCAAACCATGTATATCTCGTGTTTGTCTCTCTATTTGTCTTACTTTACGCTATAAACCTCGTTTTTACCGTCCATAATTGTCTACTGCTGATGAGCCTAAAAATGTTCTAAATTTCGTTGTTCCACGAATTAATATCGATTTAAGCAAAATGAGTTCGAACAAAACAAGGACAAGAGGTAATTAAGAAGTTTTGCTTTAACCGGAACATTAAAATAAAGGAAAACTTGCACGAAGGAAGATAATGCTCTGTGAGTCTGGGTCAGTTGATCCTTTCTTATCTATTGACCATAACAAAGTTAGATAATGTTAAATAAATGAAACTGTTACTTCTCTTTATACATTTTGATTTTTGAAATAGTCCACTCAATTAAGTGAATTTGCACTCAAATCAAATGTCATCAATGTCTTAATTGGCATATAGCACCTCGAATTATAATGGGTTGGTACTTAGCACACCTTATTCAACACTTTGGCATTATGCACCTTAAAATAGTCATTGTTATAATTTTCTCCCTAATAATTTTGAGTAAAAATCTTGACAATGTATTGTTAAAGGTATTTATAGTAAGGATATTTTCTGTCTCTTAGCTTTTTCTTTTCCCCTTTTTTACAAATTTATTTTCTAACCGTTGTTGTGGATGAAAATGAATAGGATTTTTGTACTTTTCAATTTATAAAAATAATTATATAAGTATGACATATTTTGTGAATAAAGGTATTTATTAAGTAGTTGAGTATCCCATCTATCATTACTAATTTTACCAGTAAATAAGACAAAAACTTGGATGAGCTCACCCTTGTTTTTTATTAAAATAATTATATATTAATTATGATAATTAATGATAATTAGATTTTGTTAATTTATAATTTAATTTATTAATTTTCAATTAGAATTTATTAATTCATAATTGTGATTTATTAATTCATAATTGATGTTTATTAATTCATAATTAGCGTTTATTAATTCACAATTGCGGTTTATTAATTCAAAGTTAGGGTTTATTAATTCACAATTAGGGTTTATTATCAAAGTTAGGGTATATTATTCAAAATTAGGGTTTATTATTTCTAATTAGGGTTTATTAATTTAAAATTAGGGTTTATTAATTACAAATATGGTTTATTATTTCAAAATTAGGGTTTATAATTCATAATTAGAGTTTATTATTAAAAATTAGGGTTTATTAATTTACGATTAAGGTTTATTAATTCAAAATTATTATTTATTAATTTATAATTAAAATTTATTAAACTAGTTAATTTTAATTAAAATTAAATAATTAATTAATTAATAAGGGTGGGTCTCACTGTGTGTGCGCGGGCGCGCACAGGAGACCACCCTAGTAAATAAATTATCCAAAATACCCAGATGATGCAAAGTGTAAAAATTATGAGGTGCAATTGACCAAAAGTTTAGTTTTTTGGGTGTAAAGTGGCAATGCTATATAATAGTGGGGTAGTATATAACAATTACGCATAGATATATCCTTAAACTAGTATTTATAACCCGAGCTATGCACGATAGATTCCATGTCTTATCGTAACTTTAATTTTGCAAGAGCTTTATAAATAATCCTTGTTCTTCTTATTTTTATCAATTTAATACAGAAATTTAAAAACGCATCACGATGGACTCGAATCCGAGATCTTTGACCTCAGATATTAACCACTCTACCACTAAACCAACACACGCACATAATCCTTTTTCTTCTTGTGAGGAATATATAAATGAATGTTGAATAATATATTATTAACTCCTTTTTTCATCCTCTTTTTTCTTTTTGTTATTGGGAGAGATTGGGGGTCTTGAGTTCAATTTCTACCACAACTCTTTTCCAACTTTAAAAGAAAGCGTGGATGAATTTCAATTGAAAAACAAGATTGATAAGTTTATTCTACACGCATCTTCTTATTGTAAGAAATAGACACGCATTTACAAAATTTGTATTTTATTATATGTTTTACTAAGTGATCGAGTCTTATATGTATCCTGCCCGTACCTATATTCGTGAGTCGTGACATCATAAATACAGCAAAAATAATGAAAAATATATAAAAGTGTTGATTGCAAAAATATAATTATTATACCAAAGGCCGTGCAACTTTATGATAATATAGTGGAAGGTGGAGCCCCAAAAAATTGAATAAAAGAGGAAGCATAAAAGGACCCCTTGAATAGAAATGTCAACCAGAAGTTGAATAAAATGGCAGCCCACACACATGTTAGCGTTTCAAGGCAACTACAGTTGCTTTTGTCTCTCACAGCTTGCAAATACCCCACATAAATATCCCCACTCATAAATATATATTTTTATGTTGTCGTATCATCAAATCATAAAAACTAAAGAAGTAGATAAATTTATATTCGTAAGTTGTAATCTTATTAATTATCATGATAAATAAATTCATATAATTAATTATCAAATTTCAAAAATTAAAAACTAAAGAAGTAGATAAATTTATATTCGTAAGTTGTAATCTTATTAATTATCATGATAAATAAATTCATATAATTAATTATCAAATTTCAAAAATATTAAATAAGAGTAAATATGAAATATATCATAATTTTACTTTTAAATTACGAACTATAATATTTATTAAAAAACAAGAAAAAAATACTAATAGGAGAATATTTCTTAAATATCTTCCCACCTCTCAAAATAGGAACATTTTTTTATGATTCTCCTATTAGGATGCATATTATGTGGTAGGAGATCGTCGTACAACATTTTTTCACTCTGTTATCAAATTTTACTTTATTTTTAATACCACTTGCAATAATTTTTCTGTATTAAATACCACCTCGCAGGACCAACAAGAAAAGTGCGCATTAATTGATATGCTTATCGGTAACGTGACATCATCCTAAGATATAACAAGTGGGACTATATGGTTATGGTCTTGGAAACTGGAAAGAAAGACCCTCGAGATGTTTAAAGGTTTTCAGCTGGATAATGACTTGGGTTTCATGGTTCATCATTCTAATTGTTTGTTAATTACTATTTAAGCCATGCTATCGAATTTGAAAGAGCATAGTTTGAATATTGTTAATTAGCTTTATATATTATAAAGTGTATTAACAGCAAGCCACAACAGTAGTTGCCAAACAAGTATCATGGAAAAGCACATAAAATTAGCTGAGCTCCGTACGTCCTCAAATTTGCTCAAGTTAAAAGCGGGTTCCACTTTAAAAACCAATTAATGACTAAGTCAGGCCATCTCCAACCATTTACTACAAACTCAAATCCATTTTATAGTATATATATCATATCAAACAGTAATTCATCTACAACCATTTACACCAAATTCAAACTCAAAAGAATATTCTTCATATATTCATTTTCACATTACTTTTTATACTTTTGCAATCATACCTATATATTTTCTTCAAATAACATACTAGCAAAAAAATTTAATTACTAATTTTATATAAATATATTTATTAATAATCAAAACTTGATTATTAATAAATAAACAAATAAATAATATACAAAATTTATTATTTATTAAATAAGAGAAAATTACACGATTAAAAAAAATACATTAAACTCCAAAATCAAACAAATGCTCAAACTCTCAAAATTTTCTTTCCACTACAAATGGAAACCCAACTTTGGTTGGAAAGCAGCTTTGGCTAGAAACCCAGCTTTGGCTGAACCGTGAGCCTTGGCTAGAAACCCAGCTTTGGCTGAACCGTGTGCTTTGGCTGGAAACCCAGCTTTGGCTGAACCCAGTTTGTGTTTAATAAAATTAATTATCTATTAAATCTATAAAATTTATTATTTATTAAATTATTATATTTTGATTTAAACAAATGAGAGAACAAAAATGAAACCGTTTCATTTCTCCCCTCCCCTTCTTCTTCTTCTTCTTCGCCATTCTTCCGCTTTCTCTGTTCGTCTTCTTCGCCATTCTTCCTCCTTCTTCTTCAATTTCCACAAAATATAGGATCAATTTGTAATATTTCAATCTTTTGCGTTTTGTGAACAGTTGAAACGCAAATCTGCGTTTCTACTGTTCAAATCCATCACGTTGCTGCATTTTGCATTTGGGGATGCAATATGATTGGAGCAGTTTTCTTACTGCATTTTGGGATTTGGCGTATGGTTGGAGATGGCCTTAGAACGCATGTATGATCAATAATACTACTCCCTCCATCTCAATTATATAGGTCATCAAGATTAAAAAAAATATTGAAAAAGAAAAGTATAGAAGTAACTTTCAGATATACCTATATTTATTATTTGACTATTAGTTAATAACTTAATGCATGAGCAAATCAAAAAATAAAATAGGAATATATTAGTAAAAGATTTAAAAAATAACATTACAATTTATGAAAACAAACATATATATATGGAACATCCAAAAAAAAAATCTATATAATCAGGATGGATGAAGTATATAAATATATATGGATAGGAACAGTTAGAAACCTTTTTAATTTTTCCCATGTTACATGCAAAACCATATCTCTTTATATATACAATATGTATTTATATATATACACAATAATATATTTTGTGATATTTTATATATGACAATGATAGCAATTATATATATGCATCATTTAATAATAGTTATATATCATATTAATATATAAATCAATGGTCTAAATTGAATTGAATTTGACATACTACAAGATGAAAACACTTATTTGACCCTGTACTTTATATATAGGATATACTTCTATAAGAAGATTAATTTGTGTACATATTATATACGAGTACAGAAATCCAAACATACTTTCTATGATTTAGTCAAATTAGATGAACAAAACATGTTAACCAAAATCTAATGTGATGTGGCTTTTGTGGTTGGACCGTAAGTGCGATAATTTACTTCACGGGCAAGGTCTTTAGTTCAAGTCCAGGATGGCCCAGCTGTTGCTTTTGTTGACAGCTGTTGCTTTTGCAATGTTAAGTTACTATCAAAAACCCAATAATTACAACTTAGTAGATATATTTTATATGGCTAAAATAAAAACTCATATTAGGATAATCGACACATCAATTCAAATTTTGAATGCAACATGTGTTCACTTAACACACTTTTGCATCGAATTAAATCATTAATAAAAATATTTTAAAAAGTAGAAGAAAAAGAAATGCGACTGCTTTTTGTTCAAAAAAAGGAAAAATACGAATACTTATTCAGTATTATAAATAGTGTATTTTCTGATCCAAACATAAATAGATCCATTCTTTTCTGATCCATATAATTACATAAACGCCACTATCCTTTTCCGAGCCACACATATATAGCTATAGAATGTCACATTTTCTTTTATTTTATTTTTTATTTTATTTGTATCATGTAGAACCCGTTGGATAAACTTCACGTTCCTATGTAATAGACTGCAAATCACACAAAACATGTAAACCATACTTGAAAAATCAAGTGTGACAGACTCAAACTTATAGAAATATTTGATAGGATTCGAATATGTGACCTCTCGATTACATAAATTCACTTTAATCATTGGGTTGTTCTTATGGTATTTTTATTTTATTTTATCTGTACATATGTACGTGTGTGCGCGTGAATCCGGATTAGATATGGTATCTCTGACAATTTATGACCCGTCTGACAATTTAGACAAACTTTTTTCTATTATTATATAAGGCCTTTATTTTTTGAAGTGAGTGAGGTATTCCTCGCCTAAACTCCCATCTCTTGATTGTATAAAATGTTCTCACATGTTATCGCTTTAATTTCAAGCAGTTTTGGTAGCTATTGACCAACCGTCAATAAATATATGTTTGAGTTAGGATTAAGTCTGCATTTATATATGAATCAAAGATCTGCTATGTATTCAATTAATACTCTCTTTATTAGTTGAATCCTTGCAAATTTTACTATTATATTTTCTTAGCCTTTTTTTTGTTGATAACAAGCATAGTCAGCATACACTATTTAAGGTGTGCATCAAATAAATCTTATCTATAATGCAATAGTTTGCAAATCACAAATAAGAGGTAAAACGTAAGATGAAAATTTGGTACTCACACACTATTATAACTTGAAAACAACACCTATACAAATCACATTAAGAAATTAGTGTGATATATTCAACTTATAAAGTATTGGTAAAATTGAATTCCAGATCACATGAATACATACTTCACTATTAGATCATCATCTCCAAAGGAACTTCTTAACCTTGTTTTTATATGTAATTTATTTGATGAAATATTTCAATATTATACTCTCTTGATCCTATAATTATTGTCTAAAAAAATTCGACATGTATATTAAGGAGAGTTATATTTTGAGTGGAAAGTAGTTAATATATGAAAAACGAGATATTTTTTAATATAAAATTCTTTATTTTTTTAGAATGGGACAATAATTACAAAACGACCTAAAAATAAAACGAGACAATAATTATGGGACAGATGGATTGCTTTGGAGTATTTTTAAAAAAGTAATTCAATTTTATATGAAATTTCGTACACCACGTTGAATATAATACTTGCCGACACAGATAATAAGCTATATCACGGCCGTTTCTCCATGTACCATCTTTATATGGTATCATGTTATTTAATTAATTTATCTTAAACTCGTATCTCAAACTGTGTCCTGAATAAAATAAAGAAGCATTGACGTCCGAACATCGGAATACAATATCCTATCCAAATCCAACAAATAATAACCCCGAAAATATTCCATTATTTTTCCCAGACGATATTTATAAGAAAAGGCCAAAATATCTACAGTCTTAAGAACAGGACAGAGAAAGAAGGGACAAAGTAATTGTGGATGAGAAAGAAAAGAGTGGTAGATGAGGATAAAGGAGAGATGACATGTCTCTCTAAATTAAAACTCGTGGGGCCCTCAGGTGGTGGCGACTGACCTTTTTGCACTTTTTGGCCACGTCCCGCCACTCGCCGCCCCACAAATTTTAAATTGCCGCCACGTCTATTTTAGTCTGTGAGGGAAAGCGACAGATACAGCCTGTGCAGTAGATATTACATATCTAGGCCAGACCTAAAAACTAGATACTAGGAAGAGAAAATAATCTACATTCTCCACCACATGTGTGTGTATATATATATATATATATCTCCACCTAATTTTTCAAAAATAATTCAATAGTTCGTGGCCACAAGTTCGTACCCGAATTTTGGCGGATATATTCATTCATGTGCAGTGACTAAGCAACGAAACGTGTCCTGCTACACGAACCATCGACTCTGCGAGATATTAATAAATATATTTGACGAATTGTGGAAAATCTGCAAATTTAGAGGAGATCTTCTCCTTCAATACGATAACTGGAAAAGCGTCCTACAATTAAAAAAAAAACACAAAAATAATATTAGATAATGTTTGTTTGTATAGGAAAATAGATGGAGACAGCAAGGTTAATACCACTTTCTTTTTCCTATTCGGTCTCAATTTTGTGAACTCGTTAATTTTATTTCAATTCTTTTTATATGTATCAACTATATTCTCAAAATAATGGAATTGTCTGAATTTAAAGTTGATCGAGGATTTTTGAAACTTAATTTTTGGATTGTCTGCCTCTATTTTTAATTTTTATCATCGGACGCTAGTTTCTCCAATATGTCAACATTTTGACTCAATTATTCCCTACGAAAGTCCGACAATAAAATTACAAATATGGACGGATAGTGCAGATCATGGGCTTCGAAAAACATCAATGAAATTTGAGTTTCAAAAGTGTTTCCATTATTCCGAAGAATAAAAATGATACACATGGAAAAAATGATATAATAATAATAAATTTCAAAGATTGTGATAGAATAAAAAATATATCAAATATTGAGATAGAAAGTGACCAAAATTAATACTTCCTACAATTTTTACCATTTAATCCGTTTGAAATCGTATAGCAATTATGTATCTACCTAAAACTACTCCTCCGTCCCAGCCCAATTAGCATTTTTAAATTAAACCGTGTCAACCCATTTAAGACACGCCAAAATTAAAAAATTAAATCCTTAATCTACTCTTTTCTCTCCAATCACGCTCCATATTCTACTCTCTCTCTCTCTCCATATTCTATTTCTCTCCTACTTTATTAACATTAAATCTTGTGGACCAACACCATTAAACCCTTAACCCATTTTTCTTAATCTTTCAAGAAAAGTATTGTCTGGAATTAAAATTTTGGGACGGAGGAGTATTAATTTGTGAGATAACGCTATTGGAGGATTTTGACTTGTGTCTAAAATACATGAATTACCTAATAGGTCCCTTTCTGCACATATATATGGTTAAGTTAATTTGTAGTAATCAGTCATCGAAAGGGATTTATTAAAAAAATCACTAATTTTTCCTTTGTATTTTTGTTTTGCAGTTTGAGTTTTGGGTATTTTCCGTGATCCTTGTAATGATTGTAACTGCCAAATACCTAACATATATAAATATTATATACAAAATGGAAGCAAACAATCCCGATAGTGTGTGACAAACACACACCACAAATATAATGGAGTGAGAAATGATATGAGTCTCCTAAATAATCGGTGTCCACATGAAAGTTTGGTTCATTTGTGTCTGGTCTAAAATGTTATCCCTTAAGATTAGACCTCATCAATTCCGACTTTTTTTGTCAATTTAATATAAAAATTTAAAGATCGCATCTCGATGGACTCAAACCCGAAATCTTTGATCTCGGACATTAACCACTCTACCACTAGACCAACACACGCACACTCCGATCTTCCTTTTTAGTATGTCAAAAGAGCAAACGGTTGGGACTAAGAGGATTTAACCCGCCAATCGCGCTGTGTGTGATGAATATATATTGCAATTAGGGATATCAGTGGGTGAGTTTACCTGGATCATAATCAATAAATAAGTAATGGTTCTGGTTCTAGAATCGACCCATTAGACACTAGATCCTGACCAGACCCGGACCATCAACTACGAGTCTTAAGCGGTCTGGATCTAAACGGGTCTGGAACCAGAATCGGACAAGAACTAGAACCAAAATTGTTGCTTTTAATTTAATGTGTTATGAGTGATTTTGAATCGATATGGATAAAACCATTTCATTGACACGCTTATTTAAACTTGGCTCATCGATAAACGGATTTTATTCGGATGTAACCAATAAATAAGTATTGGTTTGATTCAAATCAAACCGGATCCGATCCCAGGAATATAATTTAGGGCACCATCTCAATATTCCTTCAAAATTATATTACAAAAAGTTACCCAAAAAACCATACAATATCGGATGAATCAAATATCAAAACGTATTAATGCATTAAGTAATGTATGTGAAACCTCAGCTGAATCTGACAGTTCTTGCACATGCTTTATCAAAAGCTAACACGTGATCTTACAACGGTACCTTCGTATTAATTTCAGATGTTCAAGCTGCTTAATGCTTATAATTTACATGAATTAGTAGAGTCTAAATAACTTGATGTGAGTATAAAAATTCAATTAATAATAAAAATAAAGAATCTGGCAGCATTGACATTTGGTCGAAAGATATTTCAATACGTAATAGTTAACTGGCCGAATAACAAAGCAACACATCTTAGTCAATTAAATTTTTCCAAACTCGTGTAGCTGTTAGAAAACCCTAGATCTGATTAACTTAAACTTTGAAGAAAAAGATGAATCTAAAACAAAGAGTTCTGAAGAAGCTATATATAGATTATAACGTACGTAGCCGTCAAATTTCAAAACCGGATAAATCTAAAACAGAGGCTCTAGTTTGGTGTTATTTTCAAACTATTATATAATATATTATATAATAAGGAAACTGTAATTGTCATTTAAATGATCTCATTCGTAAATTCGACGTAGCTAACAAGTACTTAGCTTTTCACTGTTTTGCAATCAAAACTCACAAATTTTTTGGTGATCCAAACTCTCAATTCTGGTTGTTTGAAATTTTTTGGTGATCCAAACTCATAAATTTTCGTTGTTGGATTGTGGTGGGTTCGCATAAGGGTCTGACTTCCAATACTTGTTGACGGCGAATTTCGACTTCTGATTTAATGACAAATGCTAGATAATGCTCCAGTAAAATTCGTCGTCATCAAGTATTGGAAGTCGACCTAATATTTATTTCATTGAGCTTGTTAAAGTTCAGTATTTGATTTTTTGAATTAAAGATTTGAAAGACATGAATTTGAAAATTTGGATATCTGAAATCGATCTAGTTTTATTACTAATTTTTGTTGAAAAATTGGATACTTATTATCTCTATTTTGAATGTCAGGTATAAACTGATAATCATCCTTTAACAAAAATAAAAGTAGTGACCGGGAACTATTTAAATTGCGTTGTAAGAATGATGGACTTGACTACAAATCTGAAATCCCTCATCGCCAACTCAAAAAGCTATATCTAAAATTTGAAGGGCATGACGTAGCATTGCAAATGCATAGGTTATTCTAATTTAATTTTGTTTGTATAGAGAATTATATACTCTTCTCCGAGAATGCAAGATTATTCTACTACTTTTTTTGTGTTATTACTCAAACCGGGTTCAAATCCACGTGCAATACATTCAGATGGTATTTAGAGGGTGTTTGGATGAGCTTATAAGCTCCCCAAAAACAGTTTATAAGCTGTTTTTTAAGCTTATAAGCTGTTTTTTGGGGCAGCTTATAAGCTCAGCCAAACACCCTCTTAGTTTGATTGATAAAATAATCATACTCTATTATATGATTTGCATGATTAAGTCCGTGATGAATAACTCGGTTTGTACTCCAATCACACATTTGGATAATAATTTACCACCACAAATTTGGTTTGACATTTAATTCTCATTTAGTGCATAATGAAAATTTTCTAAAATACCCTTATCAAATTTATTTTTGGTCATCTTTGCTTTTTGCATTTTTGATTTACCACAAAGGCAATTTTCGTATTATAATTCAAATAGTCTCATCATATTCTATCATATTACTTTTATTTATCTCATCCATCAAGTCAAACGACCCCTCACTGATTCAGAATTACAAAAGAGGGTAGCGGGGCAGAGTTGGAATTGAAGTATTGAATTTTTGATCGTCTCTAAATAGAGCTAAATTCTTCAAGATAGAATTAGGAAGGGCTAGCCCATGAGGCCCACCAGCTAATTAATTTATAGTCAACAAATGGGCAAGCGTATGTCGATGTGGCCCAAATGAGCACGTTGGGCCGACTTCATGTTTATCGTAAATTCAAAATTTTAATAAAAAAATATTTATGTTTAAATAGAGGGATTCCATCAATTTAGGTTTTAGAATATCATACTGAAGTTCCTTCAGAAACATCAAGTGGTGAAGACCGTTGGTGCTAATAGGAGATATTCCGGCAATTTTATTATGTTTGATCAAATTAAATTAATCTAAGTAAGCAAAATATTGGTTTGATTCTGATTTTTTCTCATTGCAGGTTTGATTACTTTTTTTCTCATTTATTTATCAGGGTCATCATATTTTTCTGATATTCTTCATAGTTGCGGCAATTTGGAATAGAGAATCTATATCAATGAAAGATCTAACTTGTAAAATAAGGGGTTTCATTGTTCAATATTTTTTTATAAAATAAATCGATTAAAGGGAAGATGAAAATTGTGAGAATAAATTCTGATTTGTTCGGAAAAATCATAAAAGAAAGCGAAGTAGGACCCCTGAATCTTTTAGTGGGTGTTTGATTGTCATTTTTTGTTAATTCCTTTTCCCACTTTTGGATTTTGAACTTCCCCAAGTGAGCCTTTTACGTTTCCTCTTTGCTATTTGGGAATTGGATTCCCTTTCTCCTCCATCCCTCAAACAACCACCACTACCCCCATATTATATTTAGGGAACCCAACTTATATACCCAACTATCAAAAATTAACTACACCCCATATCCAACCTAAAAATTAACTACACCCCATACCCAAACATATTAAAAACTATATTTTTACTGAAACAACAGTCAAAATTGCAGTCGACGTCTTCTCACAAGTGAATCTGATTCTCTTTTTTTCGTGCATTGACAACTCATTTTTTTCTGTGCATTGACAACTCATATTAAGTTAAAACAACAGTCAAAATAACGCATTGATTTCAGTTTCTTCTTCCAAAAATTTGAAACACTTCTTCTTCTTCGCAATTTTCTCCAAAAATTTGAAACACTCTCGCCATTTCAGATTTAGATTTCACATTTCAAAATTTCTTGCAATTTTCTTCACGCCTTCCATTCCCATTCCCGTGAATTTCCATTTCCATTTCCATTCCCAATCCCATTCTCATTCTCATTCCCATTCGCAATATTGTAGAATTTCCATTCACACATTCACGTCGAAATCTTGAAGAACAAGAGGTAATTCTCGCATTTTAGGCCAAAATATCCGCAAAAATTGAAGTTTCCGGTCGAGAATTCGTTGTTTCCGGTCGACCAATTGAAGTTTCCGGTCGAGGAAGGCTTCTCTCCGGTCGACAAGCCTTCCTCGACCGGAAACTTCAATTGGTCGACCGGAAACATTGATTTTTCATTTAATTTTCTAATAATTAGTTATTAATTGAATTTTGTAATGATGCAGGAACCATATTTTACTATTATTTTCGAAGCAATATGTCGCACTTACCGGTATGTTTCGTGTATATTATTTTGACATACACTATTTTGAAACAATATAGTTATGCGATTTTTAATATGTTTACCTTACGTATATTTTGTAATTGAGATATTTTTGGAGCTTACAGTATGTATATTTTGGATAAATGTTGCTAAATGTGATTGAATAATATGATTGAATATGAGTACGTTGAATTATGTTATTGAATAAATAGTGTTTATGGCTTGTATGTTTTCGATTGAATGAGATATTTGTTTTGACAGAAATAATGTGATTGAATAAATAGTGTTTATGGTTTAGAATTGTTAAATTGTATTACTTAATTATGGCCAGTTTTTGATTGGTGATTTGTAGAGATTGAGTTCTAATTATTTTGATATTTGTATGATAGGATGTTTATTGATGCGAATTATAGACAAATGAAATAATTATTGTAGTAGTTTGTTGGTGTGTTGTACTGTTGTGTAATATGTGACGATATAATTGTAGGTCGATCCTGCTTTTCTTGAGGCCTACCACGATAAATGTGATGGCGGATGTAAAGACTTATTATAGATGATTATTTTAAGTATATTAAGAATGTCTTGCTAGATAAGGCGACGAAGAGTTGGTAGATATGTTTAGGGGGTTGCTTTGGTCATCCGATTGATTGGACTCCTGCCTAAGTCTAGTTTATCTGCACCATTTAGTCTCCCGTCGATAGAACCCACGATCAGGAGATGTATTTTTCATCAATGGAAGATATATATGTTTTCCATTAGAGATTATGCTCTATCACCGGCCCGCAATTTGGGTCATCATCATTTGATCCCACACTAGACTACGACTTGAGCGACGTTGAGGTCTATAGCCTTTTTGCGGGGCACAGATTACATTACGTAATCTAGTAGATAGATTTTGTAGTAGTGATTTTAGTGATGATGTAGATCTTCGTCACTATTTACGTGTGGCCCACGTTATTACCTCTATGGATTCGTATTTGGGTACGATACGGGAAGATAATAGTGATAGGGTTTGGGCATTGGTTGACGATCCGAGGCGTTTTGCCGATTTCCGTAGGGCCTACAGTTACGATATTGAGATATTATACGACGATGTCAACCTAATGCTCAATACCACTTTTACGGACCCGCCTAGCACTATATGCTTGGTCACTCGAGATCATACCAGCTTGGGAAGTATAGTTGGGACGACATCAATCCCACGTGATCCGAGAGTGTTGAGGTGGAAGTTCAAGAGTAGCTCTCACCGCACTTTTACGTCTCTTTTGAGCAAGAGGTCTTGAATTTTATTATAATTTTAAATCATGTATGAGGTATTGTATTTATTAGAATATTAAATAACATCTTTCAATTTATTGTAGGTCGATTATCATCTCACATCGATCGAGCCCGACTCATTCGAGGTTAGCACCGTTCATTGGGTGTCTGCCTCACACCCTCTCCACCGGTGTGAATTTTGTTATACCGTCAAATCCTTTGAGGGAGGGACGGCGCCCTTCTCGTCGTGGTGTGTCTCATCCGGTGGATGAGCCTCGACGTAGACGCCGAGTTCCGGAGGCTCCACGTTTGTTGAGGATCCCGATCTTCGTGGTCTCCATCGAGCAGCCTCGAGCCTTCACCCGAGACCCGGCCAGAGGACATCGTCGGTTGGGTTCGTTGAGGTTTCGGTTGTTGATGAGCTGCCGCCATATGTGGATAGCCGTCCATCCGCTGAGAGGCGGATACGGAAGACATACCAGGAGGCGCCATCGAGCGGTGGTGGTGAGCACCTGTATGCCTTAGTTCCGTCGATCGTCGTTGGATCCGTGAATCGTCCGGAATCTGTCCCGGAGAGTGAGGACAGGCGGTAACGATCGAGAGGTCTATCAAGACAAATTTATTCCAAAGATAAAGTGGTTTGAAAACCTCTTAGAAGACTCGATGTGGTTGCACACATAGGGATGATCTGGCTACACATGCACTCATGTCCCACGTCATCCGACGACGACGACGAGAGGTGAAGATCAGAGACCACATCACGCGCCACCCGGATGTCCCTCGAGGCGGTGGACATATTGAGCCACCGAGGCAACCTTCAGATCGACCAGTGATACCCTCCCCGCTACTCTCACGGATCCATGGTACCATCCCCGAACTATATCTCATCATTCCATGATGGGATGGACCTATTTAGTGATCCGCGCCTCGGGACGTCGTGAGGCGGACTTTCGAGCCCGCAGCAGCAGGTTGAGCAACGGTAACTATTAAGTCTCATATTTGGCGCTTTATAATATTTCATTATATTTGTTATGTTTTCATTTTCTAAATTAAATGTTTGTAGTTCGGGATCCGGAGAGGTGAACGGCACGGAGACCTTGGTCAGAATGAGGTCACCATACGTGAATAGCCCGATGCCACGTCCATTATCCGATGATATATTGATAAATTATCGCGTTTCTTGAACACAAATAAGGCAATGGTGATTGTTGAGTCGATCGACAAGTCCAGTTGCATTTTTCGTGAATATCGAAATGCCGAGAGGCCTTTTGATGTTCTGCACGACGCTTTTATACAATATGCTTCGCTTTTTTAAGTACATCTACTTATATTGATATGTATCCCTAAAATAATTTTGCGGTCGTCGATCTATTCATGGTGTATTTGAGGATGAGACTCGATGCCGGATCGACGTATTGGATGAGGTGGATTATCAAACACAATCATCCTCGACATCGGTTTTTCGTAAGTCTTTAATACAATCAATATATAGTATATATGTGTAGTATCTCTAATTACTTAATTTTCAATGTTGAATAGATGTTTACGCAAAATTCATGGTCCGAGGTACACGCAACGCTTTCGTCCTACATTCAAGACCAGCGTGAGAATGTGATCATGACCCCGAGAGCATTGTTATGGCATGTAATCCACCACCGCATTGGATAGCGATTGTCCTCGGCATGACGGGTTATACATCATGGTTACGTGCCACGCAGTAACCTTATTTAATACAATAAATTGCAAAATTGAAATTTTCCTTGTTTATTTTATCTAAATATTAATTTTATAGATCATCATCCTCTTGCATCGAAGCGGCGTTTCGCGATAATGCGCGTGGATATGCACTCGGTCATCAAGGTCGTTTGACTCGCGTATTTGGCGGATGGACCGGGATCAGTGGATGCGAGGATGATGGACTTGTGCCCGACTAGATTATTGCGGCAGTTCGATCTTCACTAGATGGTTCGAGGCTAACTCCCACCGATACCACCATGGAATAATGATGCGATTATTACACGAGCTGCCTCTTCGAGGTATTTGACCTGAAGACGATTTGATGATGGTCCATTTGCGTGCATGATCGTGGAACGCCTTATTTCGGTTCACCGAGCATCGAACGGGCACGCCTAATGTTGTAGCATATAGACATAAAGTAGGTGGAAATATATATGAGATATGTGATCCATATAAGTTCGAGAGGAAGAGGAAGAGGTAGAAATTAGCATGTACTATGTAATGATTTTATTTATTTTATCTCTTGTAATAGATTCTTAGTTACATTATCTTATCGACAATGGATTAATTTTAATATGATCTTCAACTTCAATTTCAATTTCAATTCCAATTCCAAATCCAATTTCAATTCAATTCAATTCAATTTGATTAAATTAAAATAATAATAATGTTAATAATATCTTTACATGAATGTTTTCTTTCATTACAATGTCACTCGTCTCTGGATAAGTAAGGACACTTCCGATGCGTATGAGATTCATTACCACACAAGCTACATGTCCGTAGTGCACGACTTCTACTACTCGATCCCACACGTTGGATGACGATATCGACCCACTTTGGGCCCCGACTGACGGACTCTATTAGGAGGCATAAGCGTAATTCCAAAGAACATCCGGAGGAACGGTCCAACTAGACCGTGGTGAACAGATTGATCCGATACTGGTATGCTTCGCTAGCTTTGCGGAATGGTAGTACTCCCCACATAGTTAGATATATGGTGATCTTTATGACTAAAAATTTATATAATCAATTATATGTAAGTGAAATCAATTTGATCAAAAAATTAACATAATTAAACTTAAATTGCACCATATAGTCAACAAAGATGAGAACACGGTATCATATCCATGTCCCACTCCAAACACGCACACGATTGCGTATTGAGATTGACTCGAATGTTTTGCTTCCGTGCTCGACTTTGAAAGTGGAGTCGATGAGGGCACTACATCGTATCTCGCGTGATAGTTCCATCGATACCATCATCTACGCGTTGCTTGTGGGTCAATTCACGCGCACCTCTTTGTCGCTTCATGTCTCTCGGTGAACCATTTTTACGTAATGTGACGAATTGCCTCAATCATTGAGCAAATTGGCAATCGTCTCAGCCCACAATATTCGAGAATCGAATGATTCGCAATGTTCGATGTCATAAACCGTAGTGCCTAACGGGCACCGTGATCTAGCCCATTTCGCACTCCAACCTCCACCAACTTGGTATATGCGCCACTACCATCGGCCTTCACGAGACTTTAACATAGCCATCGCTTTTCAAAGTATGCATCTTAGTACGCATAAGCGGCTTTTGGAATAACTGCGGATGGTTGCCCAAACAGGTGATTTTTTCAGCAGATGGTAGTAGCATAATCCGTGTGTTGCATCGTGGTAGACACACTTGATCGCGCTCATTATAATCGACATGGGCATCGAAACAATCAACATCTCCGGATTTGATCCATAAGCGACTTGTAGTCGAGACGAAACCAAGTCCATGAGACATCATTCTCGATCGGACCAATTCCATAAGCTAATGGAAAACTTGCTCGTTGTCGCCCTTTGTCACGACAACGAATAATATGCCTTTATTGCGGCCCTTCGCGTGCATCGTCGACTACAATCACGGTCTGAGGCACAATGTGTACGCCTAATCTGCATGAACCGAAGCGCGACAAAGAGGTGACGGAACCGACCATCCGATCCAATATCCAAGTCACCATCGAACCGGATTGCTCATCCGTAACATATGCGAGATAACTCGGTAGTAGTGAAATGATTCTTCATGTCCACCGATATCATCTCGATCGCCCTATTACGGCTCGCATTGCTACATCAGTATGTAACGTGTACACCGTACTCTCCGCAAATCGGCCATAATGGACCTCGGCTTTAGCACTTCACCGTCTTCGCGTATTTTTCGTGATATGTATGCGCAATTACACGGGCATTAACCTTCCTTACTCCGATATTCACTAGGTTACGTGCGCAAGTATGTATAGCATCAAACTTATGGACAAACCAAAATCCACCTCTTTGCGATGCACGTAGTAGAAAGGACACCGATTATGATATCGACATTTGAATGTAATCCTCGAATTATCGGATCGAGGAATAACAAATTCTACTCGACGCTCCAAATGCCATAGCCCACCGGATATCTTCGCTCACCCTTGCGATCGAAGATGGAACCTTCGTCATTTCATCTGGGTTCTGGAACCGAGTCCAGAGGACGAGCAAAGAGATTAATCAAGCATCATGAGGAATAACAGGACTAGCCATTGCTCATCTCCTCAACTTCTTCCGCTCTAGGCCTCCCACGTGCGCTTGCGTGTTACTCGATAATCGTGAGATAGAAGCTTCCGAGTCCACCTCTCGACGGATCCATGCGTCAAACTCTACAAATGAGCCATAGCTCACCAAAGCAACTCGCGATCTTCTTCCTCCTCATCCGACTGCTTCATCTTCTTCTTCTTCAACGTAGTCGCCATCATTTGTCCTCAACAAGTGTATCACCGGTTTTGGTTGCAAGATATGTTGGGAAATGTAATTCTGGACGGATCCATGTGTTGCGGCATATATTGAGACGATCAAGATCAAACCAATCGATGATGTAAATTGTTGTGTCAACGACGATCGAACGATATGTGTTGGGAAGTGTAGTCATATGTTGACGAGGATGATATCTCAAACGAAGGTCTATATAGTTCTTGCTCCGATTGGGATGTGTCGGCATCGTGAGTCACATAGACCTCGGTTGGGCATCATGAGCCAATCGAAAAGTTGATCATCATTACTCAAAAGTAATTTGATAATTCTACCACCCGAGATCTCGATAGATAATGCGGTTGGTAGGTTGTAATCAACGAATTTGTCGACATAATTTGATCAATCATCTCTATGAACTCCGAGATAATTACATTGTCCATTCGAACAAAGGCATTTGGTCGATACCGCCAATGTAACATAAAGAAGGATCCCACCGCCTCCATATCTAACAATAATGTTCTTCCATCCCGACATCTATAACAAATACAAGATTACATTAATGAAATATCGGCCTTAATATGATTTTTCTAATGTACAAAACAAATATACATTCTAATCAAATATACAAATAAGAAAAAAATAGCAATCTAATCAAAATCTAATTAAATAATTAAAGTCTCTTACAATAAATTAATTAAAAGGGGACTTATCTAAACGAATTATGTCGGGACTTATCTAAACGAATTATCCAATAATTATATCCAATTATCTAAACGAATTATGCAATAATTATAAATAGCAGAAACAATCGAATTATCTAAACAAATAAGCAAAACAAATGTAAACAAAATTAACAATAATTAATCTAAACAAAATAAATATCATAAACAACAATAATTAACGCATGAATTAATTAACATGGGTTTTTGTAATCTAAACAAATTATGTTAACTAAATGATCAGCTTACGTTTTGATTTTTCTATGTTCAAAATTGATATACGATTTATCAGATTTTTTTTAAAGAATGGGATATAAAAAATTATCAGGTTTCCGGTCGACCGGAATCATAGATTACCTGTAAATATTAATTTAAATATCATACATTCATTTTAAATTAATTAGTATTAAATTAATTTGATATAATTAATTTGATATATCTTGTTTCCGGTCGAAAATTAATTGATTCCGGTCGAAAATTAATTGATTCCGGTCGTTCCTATTGTTTCCGGTCGAATCTTGTTATTAAATTATTTATTATTCAATTATTATTAATAAGAATCAAGTTTCCTATTCGAATACTAACAGAAGTATTAAATTATTTATTATTAAATTATTATTAATAAGAATTGAAGTTTCCTATTTAATATTAAATTATTATTAATAAGAATGTTGTTTCCTATTTAATTAACAAGAAGTAATAATTATTATTAAATTCAATTATTAATATAAACATAAATTTAATATCTCCGAAACATATTAAATTCCAGAATTTAATACTAATTGGACCGGAATCATGCGATCGGAATCATGTTCCTTGATTCGGTCGATAATTCCCTTGTTTCCTATCGATCGGAATCAAGAATCTTGATTCCTACGACCGGAATCAAGGGAATTATCGACCGGAATCAAGGTAATTATCGACCGGAATTAATTTTTTATGTGTTAATTAATTTTTTTATTCATTTATGGTTTTTTTTTAAATTTTCGTTATATTAATAGCTTATAAATTTGAAAACCCATAAAATCATATAAAAATATCTAAGTTCACCTACACGTTAATCTAAAATGCATAACTTAATCTAAATTAACCTATACATTAAAATACTCACTTAAATATAAATGTATGCAGAGATAATTGAATTATAATATCCAATTATCTATACAATTATGCAATAATTAATTATCTAAACGAATTTGCAATAATTTATCCAAACCAATAATCAATAATAAATCTAAACAAAATTAACAATAATAAATCACAACAAAATTAACAATAATAAATCTAAACACAAATTAATATCATAAACAACAATAAATTCAAAAACGAATTGAAAATAAATAAAATTCGAATAACTTACTTCTTGAGATATAGTCATGATCCGATTGAAGAAAAATTTGAAAATTTTGAATATAAAACCGAAATGAACCAAAGAAAATTAGAGGAGCAAGAGCAAGAGCAAATTGTGAATCTTGATTTGTATCTCATTACGGATCGATTGTATAAATAGGAGAATTGGTTCAATTATTGGTGGTCAAATCTTTCTACTTTTTCAAAGAAATTTTCAAAGATTTATTTGTCTTCTTCAATTTTTCTCGCAATTATAGTTGTAGCTTTTACTGTAGTACTATTTTGTGCAAGATTAAATTAACTTATAATTTCAATATTAAATATTAATTAATAAGTTGTGTGAATAGCATTTCAATATTTTGCAAAATTTCCATCATAGATTACCTATAAATATTAATTTAAATATCATACATTCATTTTCATTTTAAATTAATTAGTATTAAATTAATTTGATATATCCTTGTTTCCGTCGAAAATTCGTTGATTCCTATTTCGACCCTTTGATGTTTCCTATTAACGGAGACAAGAAGTAATAATTATTATTAATTTATTTATTTATGTTGATTTATGTTTCCTATCAAAAATTTTTAATTTATTGATTTATGTTTCTGGTCAAGGAAAATTAATTAAATTTTGACCGGAAACATCATGCGACCGGAAACATCATGCGACCGGAAAATTAATTAAATTTTAATTTATTGATTTATGTTTCCGGAAACATCATGCGACCGGAAACATCTGTCGTGAATAGCATTTCAATATTTTGCAACCTATAAATATTAATTTAAACATCATACATTCATTTTAAATTAATTAGTATTAAATTAATTTGATATATCCTTGTTTCCGATCGAAAATTCGTTGATTCCGGTCGACCGGAGACAAGAAGTAATAATTATTATTAATTTATTTATTTATGTTGATTTATGTTTCCGATCAAAAATTTATGTTTCCGGTCAATGATTAATTAATTTATTGATTTATGTTTCTGGAATCATGCGACCGGAATTAAACATGTCATTTGTTTCCGGTCAAATTTAATTAATTTTCCTTGACTAAATGAATGGATGAAATTTAATATGTTTCCGGAGTTTTATTAGTACCATTCATTTAGCAATCATTTATCGATTCTGTGTTGTTAACCAACAATAATATTCTTGTTTTGTCGTTGGCATGTCACAATTCAAATCGAAACTGACGAAGAGACTGTAGATATATATTAAAAAAAGCAAATGAGTATACAATGTATCAATTTTTCAAAATGGTTGTGTCATGTACACACTTTTACAAAAGTGTGTACTTGTATATATTCCGCCTTATATTTACTATTTTTGTTATTACTACTACTATTATTACTATTTATTTTTATTATTATCATCAATAATAATAATAATAATTATTATTATTGTTTATGAAATATTATTATTATTATTATTATTAAAAGAAAAAAAAGTTGATTCTCGTGTTGAATTAAGTAGTCTGGAAAAAGGAATGATTCTATTTGTAGTGTCGAACCAAACAAAATTGAGAAATTGAAAGTCATTTTTTTTCTTTCCATTTCATGATTCTTTTCTCCTTTCCATTCTCCTAATTGAACCAAATGGCCTCTAAAGGTAATACATAGCCTGTAAGGTCTCAATGCCTACTATATTATATTAAAAATCATATATTTTGAATAGAGACATTACTTTTAACCAACAAATTATCCTCTTATAATATATGATGCTGCTAGGAATGTGATGGTAGCTGGAAAATAAACTACTTAGAAATTAGAACAATGTAGATGATATCTGAATATTATAGCTAATGGTTTTATTCTCTTTTGTAGAGGTGAGTAACGATACGAATCTCAATAATTTAATCCTCCAACTAAAAAAACAAAGAATTATGTGAATGATGTGCGTGCGATCAACACAATTGTTGCCACCAATACCGAGCAATATCCGCTGCATCTATAGAACTCAGATCACTACAACATTTTGTTTATGTGGAACGAGTTAAAATGTAATGACTTCATCTGCTAGAGAACTTATGGGCGACAATGAGTTGTGGTTTGACAAGTGAATGTTGGATTTACATACTGAAAGTAGAATGGTTGAGTTTGTATATAGTATTTCTTATTACCACTATTTTGATATCTTATCTGAATTTTTTACTTGATTGCATATGTTGTCTCATTATCTCATACAAAAGTTAGATCATATGATTTGTAGAAGATCACAGAAGTCCGTATGATTGATTAAGCTAGTTGAGATATAAAAAAGATCACAGTCGAGACAACTTGAGGACGAGTTATTGGCATAGGTTGCAGTATATATAAGAAGTAACTTGACTTGGTTACTTATTTATACGGGTACGTCTTAACGTATTGATAGATCACAATGAGATAAGTTCTTCTATATGAATGTCATGAAGAACTTAGATCTAGATAATTTTACTTTGATCTAAACCTCGATAAGGTTTCAGAAGAGTATTAGCTACTGGTCATCACTTTGACTTGTTATGAGTGAAGGTTATATGAGATAATCAAAGATTCTCCGTATTTTGGATTGTAGCAGTGCTTGTATGTCACGCTGGTTACCTATATCGAGTCACTGTATCTGTTTAGGATGATAACATCCTCTTAAGGAGCTCAAAATATTTATTGTACTAAACACTGCAAGTTGAGTTAGCTCAAGTACAATAATAAGGTTTGATTGATTAGACTAAGAGTGAAGTTGCATGAATTATCCTTCCTATTCTTACAGTATAGACTTTGCTTGAGGACAAGCAAATGGATAAGTGTGGGGAGTTGTTTAGTATGAATTTGTGCTGATTTTGGTATTGTTTTGCGTGTGATTTTCAATGGTTTGTCCTATTTATCTTTGTTGGTTTGATTAATATTTGTCGATTCGAACTTACTGCTTTTTTCGATGTTTAGTAGAAAACGGCATTTAAGTAGGAGGAATTGAATCTGCCAAGGATCAAGTATTTTGAAGAGCGTCTCGACAGGAGTCCGTAGGCGCAAACGGATCGTAAATCGGAGTTCAAACGGCGAGAACGGGCGAAACATCAAAGTCGCGACGACTCCGTCGACGCACCAGCCCATCGGCCGGCCCAAAGACTCCTCGCCCAACGCCGCATCCGCGCGCGCGCGCCTCCGCCGCGCCTAACGTGCGTTCTTCCGCCACGCCGCCTGCCGACACGCGGCATGCCTTGGCACGCTTCGGCTGCGCGACACGCCCGCCCGCACGCCGCCCACATGCCACGCCTGTCTCTCTCGCCCGGTCCGGGCTGGAAGCCCAGCAGCGTTGCCACGCATCTTGCCATCTTCCGCGCCCGCTTACTTCCAACCGGGCTGCACCTTCTCCAGACATAAGCCGCGTCCCGGCTGTGATTCCAACCGCGCTGGCGTGTTTAGATCGCGGCGTCGGCCGCGATCCGTCCGGCTACCTGGCGTGTCGCGACTTTTCACTCCAGAAACTCCTCGCGTCCGCTACTGGGAGTGAAATTCGGGACTATAAATACTGCTTTTATTTGAAAACCGAGTTCCCATTTTATTTTTATTTCCGTCGTAGTTCTTCTTTCGAGAGTGGGCATTCGTTGTTGTTAGGTAGACCATTTATGGCTACAACAAATACCCAAATTGATTTCACTAAAGGATTGATAAGCTGGCGGTTTTGGGAACGACGGAGATATTTCATGCTAGTAGTACGAGTGATAATTCTACTGCTTCTACTACTGCATCATGTTTTTCTATTATTGCACTTGATGCTTCGGACGAGTATAAGGTTTTGCAGGAACAAATGCCTAAGGAAGAAGTTGAGAGTAAGATGACCCACACCCGTGCTAAGTGAAAGAAAGATCGGGTGAAGTACAAGTCGAAGATAAGTGGAAAGAGCCGCCACCTTACTCTCCGGAATATGGTTATCGCCAGCAGTAGCGTTGGATAACGAGAGTCGGAGCGAAGCTTCTCGCTCGACAAAATTCAACAAAATGAGTAATCAATGGTCGGGCTGGCGACGTTAAAACTAGCGCTTCGTGGGAGGCAACCCACGTTTGTTTCCGCTTTTGTTCTTGTTTTTCGTTGATTTTGCTTGTGTTTTGTTTTCGTCTTTGTTTGGTTTTCTTTAGTGCGAGTTTCGTGTTTATCATTTTGAGTTCGGGACTTTGTAATCCGTGTGGTAAAGTCGTGATGCTCCAACTCTACAACAGACACTCGCTCATTATCGTGAAGTATCATCCTCTATGGCCTTTTGTATTATTAATGTTTGGAGCAGGGGCGATTGCTCGGTTTAAAATGCTGGGGATGATTATTCGGTTTTGTGTGCGTGCATTTTATCTATTTGTATGCTTGGTGATGTGCATCTATGCTTATTTTGATTTCTTGGAATCAAGTATCGTATATGCGAGTAAGTTGGGATTCTGATTTGTGCAACTAAGCTCTGTGGTATTGGTCAAACTGTTTTTAATTTCCGAAACTTTTGGTGATATATGATTCGATGCTAATGTGAATTGACTAGATTGTGATTGATAGAAAATGAATAGAGGAGAATTGATGTGATTTGTCCGGCTAATGTTAGGGGGAGTGTTAACATTGTGGTCACCTATATACTTGTTTCATCTATTGATGTAAAAAAAAAAAGGTTGAAAAAAAAAGAAGGAAATGTTTGAAAAAGAGTAGAATATGAGATTGTTGAAATGGATGATGGGATTTTGTCCCTCTTTCTCGTAATTTGAGAAATGGACATGGGAAACCATGATAGGAAACTCGAGTTCATCGAGGGTTCGCCTTTCGAATATTGTTCCAAAATCTGTTAAAACATTCTATGTGCTTAAAAAGAAACTTGTTGCTAAAGGTGATCACATTAGTTAATTCACCCCTAACGGAGAGTTGGGTCTGAGCAGAGGTTACCCTTTTATTTATTAGAAATCAATTACCGTCCTAGATTTATTTCACATTACCTTTGAATGCGTAAACACCAAATGTGGGGGAAAGCAATAAGGTTTGATTGATTAGACTAAGAGTGAAGTTGCATGAATTATCCTTCCTATTCTTACGAGTATAGACTTTGCTTGAGGACAAGCAAATGGATAAGTGTGGGGGAGTTGTTTAGTATGAATTTGTGCTGATTTTTGGTATTGTTTTGCGTGTGATTTTCAATGGTTTGTCCTATTTATGCTGTTGGTTTGATTAATATTTGTCGATTCGAACTTACTTCGTTTTTTTCGATGTTTAGTAGAAAAACGGCATTTAAGTAGGAGGAATTGAATCTGCCAAGGATCAAGTATTTTGAAGAGCGTCTCGACAGGAGTCCGTAGGCGCAAACGGATCGTAAATCGGAGTTCAAACGAAGGAGAACGGGGCGAAACATCAAAGTCGCAGACGACTCCGTCGCACGCACCAGCCCATTGGCCGCCCAAAGACTCGCCCAACGCCGATCCGCGCGCCAGCAGCCAGCGCCCTCCAGCGCCTCGCCAGGCGTTCTTCCCGCTTGTTGCCGCCCACGCGCCATTTTCGGCGCGGCGTCGGCTGGCGTGCGACACGCCCGCCAGACGCACGCCGCCCAAATGCCGCGCCTCTCTCTCTCGCCCGCTCTGCTGCCGCGCGTCCGTATTCAGGAAGCCCAGCGCGTTGCCTCGCTTGTCGCCATCTTCCAGCCCCCGCTTACCTTCCAACCGCACCGACCTTCTCCAGACATAAGCCGCGTCCGTACTGTGATTCCAACCGTACTGGCGTGTTTCAGAATCGCGGGCGTCGTCCGCCGCGATCCATCCGGCGCCTGGCGTGTCGCGACTTTTCACTCGAAACTCCTCGCGTCCGCTGGAGTGAAATTTCGGGACTATAAATACTGTTTTAACGCTGAAAAACCGAGTTCCCCATTTTTATTTTTATTTCCGTCTGTAGTTCTTCTTTGGAGAGTGGGCATTCGTTGTTGTTAGGTAGACCATTTATGGCTACAACAAATACCCAAATTGATTTCACTAAAGGATTGATAAGCAGCGGTTTTGGGAGCGCGGAGATATTTCATGCTAGTAGTACGAGTGATAATTCTATTGTTTCTACTACTGCATCATGTTTTTCTATTATTGCACTTGATGCTTCGGACGAGTATAAGGTTTTGCAGGAACAAATGCCTAAGGAAGAAGTTGAGAGTAAGACTGACCCCACACTCCAGGCTAAGTGTAAGAAAGATCGGGGTGAAGTACAAGTCGAAGATAAGTGGAAAGAGCCGCCACCTTACTCTCCGGAATATGGTTATCGCCTAGCAGAGGCGCGTTGGATAATGAGAGTCGGAGCGAAGCTTCTCGCTCGACAAAATTCAACAAAATGAGTAATCAATGGTCGGGCTGGCGACGTTAAAACTAGCGCTTCGTGGGAGGCAACCCACGTTTGTTTCCGTTTTGTTCTTGTTTTCTGTTGATTTTGCTTGTGTTTTTGTTTTCGTCTTTGTTTTGGTTTTCTTTGGTGCAGGTTTCGGTGTTTATCATTTTTGAGTTCTGGGACTTTGTAATCCGTGTGGTGAAGTCGTGATGCTCCAACTCTACAGCAGACACTCGCTCATTATCGTGGAAGTATCATCCTCATGGCCTTTTGTATTATTAATGTTTGGAGCAGGGGCGATGCTCGGTTTAAAATGTGGGGATGATTATTCAGTTTTGTGTGCGTACTTTATCTATTTGTATGCTTGGTGATGTGCATCTATGCTTATTTTGATTTCTTGGAATCAAGTATCGTATATGCGAGTAAGTTGGGATTCTGATTTGTGCAACTAAGCTCTGTGGTATTGGTCAAACTGTTTTAATTTCCGAAACTTTTGGTGATATATGATTCGATGCTAATGTGAATTGACTAGATTGTGATTGATAGAAAATGAATAGAGGAGAATTGATGTGATTTGTCCGGCTAATGTTAGGGGGAGTGTTAACATTGTGGTCACCTATATACTTGTTTCATCTATTGATGTAAAAAAAAAAAGTTGAAAAAAAGAAGGAAATGTTTGAAAAAGAGTAGAATATGAGATTGTTGAAATGGATGATGGGATTTTGTCCCTCTTTCTCGTAATTTGAGAAATGGACATGGGAAACCATGATAGGAAACTCGAGTTCATCGAGGGTTCGCCTTTCGAATATTGTTCCAAAATCATTAAAACATTCTATGTGCTTAAAAGAAACTTGTTGCTAAAGGTGATCACATTAGTTAATTCACCCCTAACGAGAGTTGGGTGCGAGCGAGAGGTTACCCTTTTATTTATTAGAAATCAATTACCGTCCTAGATTTATTTCACATTACCTTTGAATGCGTAAACACCAAATGTGGGGGAAAGCAATAAGGTTTGATTGATTAGACTAAGAGTGAAGTTGCATGAATTATCCTTCCTATTCTTACGAGTATAGACTTTGCTTGAGGACAAGCAAATGGATAAGTGTGGGGGAGTTGTTTAGTATGAATTTGTGCTGATTTTTGGTATTGTTTTGCGTGTGATTTTCAATGGTTTGTCCTATTTATGCTGTTGGTTTGATTAATATTTGTCGATTCGAACTTACTTCGTTTTTTTCGATGTTTAGTAGAAAAACGGCATTTAAGTAGGAGGAATTGAATCTGCCAAGGATCAAGTATTTTGAAGAGCGTCTCGACAGGAGTCCGTAGGCGCAAACGGATCGTAAATCGGAGTTCAAACGAAGGAGAACGGGGCGAAACATCAAAGTCGCGCACGACTCCCGTCGCACGCACCAGCCCATCGGCCAGCGCCCCAGCACTCCTCGCCCAACGCCGCATCCGCGCGCCAGCAGCAGCGCCCTCGGCGCCTCGCCCAGCGTGCGTTCTTCCGCCAGCGCCTGGCGCGCCACGCCGCCGCTTGGCACGCGTCCGCGCCGCGCGACACGCCCGCCGCACGCCGCCCGCATGCGCGCCCGTCTCTCGCCTCTGCTGCGCGCGCCCATGATGTCCGGCTGAAGCCCCAGCGTGTTGCCCGCGCTTGCTGCCATCTTCCAGCGGCCGCTTACCTTCCAACCGGCGCTGCACCTTCTCCAGATTACAAGCCGCGTCCGGCGCTGTGATTCCAACCGGCGCTAGGCGTGTTTCCTGAATCGCGGCACGTCCGGCGCTGCGATCCGTCCGGCGCTGGCGTGTCGCGACTTTTCACTCCAGAAACTCCTCGCGTCCGGCGCTGCGTCGCGTCCGGCGCTGGGAGTGAAATTTCGGGACTATAAATACTGTTTTAACGCTGAAAAACCGAGTTCCCCATTTTTATTTTTATTTCGTCTGTAGTTTTTCTTTGAGAGCTTTGTTCGCTTAATTATTCTCCATTATTTCTCCAAGTAATTCTTTGCACTGGGATTGATTCAAGACACTTGATTGGAGAAATCCATCAACGACATTTACGATTGTAAGACTTGTTATTCTATTTTTCTTTCATTGAATTATTGGATTATGATTTCTATCGATTATAATTGTTTGATCAATGAGATGAGCATGAACTAATTCTTTTCAGGGTTGGGTGATTCAAATTGATTGATTGATTATTTGTTTGATTGAGAATACCAATTGAATCCTGGGTTTATTGTTGAGTGATTGATTTCTATTGAATTATTTATGTTTCGTGTATTATCGAGAGATAGATACGTGCATGCTAGGAATTTAGTAATTGATTAATCACTATTTAATTTGTATGTTTCGTGTATTATCGAGAGAGATACGTTGCATCATAGGAATCAATTGAGTTAGAGGTTACCGGAAGCAGTACTCTAATAGTGTATGTATTTATGAAATTTGATAACCTAGGTTTAATCCACGGAACGAAAGTCCAGTGTTTGGATTTAGGTTTGAGGATTGCATGAATAGGTAGATTTCTTGATCAAGCAATAATCGATTAATCAAGGCGAAGAACCTAATACCCTAGTTTATCTCACACTCTTGAATTATTCTGTGCGATTGAAGCGCCAACGCTTGGTTTGAATCGTTTGCGTGTTTTATTTCCTGTTATCTTAGTTAATCATCCCCAAAATCAAGTTTAGGATTTAGATTTATTGCTTTATCGTAACACATCATAAGCCCATTAAGTCTTCCTAGAGATTCGACTTGGTCGACCTTACCACGCTTATAGGGACCTCGTGCTATCATGCGGCGACTAAGTAGAACAATTTGGTCGAACAACGAGTCTTCAAAAAGTAAGACCCGACGGATTTAGATCTGATCCGGATAATTCCAATAAGATTTGGATCTAGATCTGGATTCTAATTTATGAAATCTAGATTTGGTTCAGATTCGGTCCATAAATCCATTTAATATAGTATATGTATAATTTTTCTTTTTATTTGTAAGTATAATTTTTAATATAAATTATTTTTCTTTCTAGTTTGGATAAACTAGATTACAAAATTGGATGATAGATCAATAACATTAGATAATTGTATCTTGTGTTTAAGAAATTTTATATATTAATTAGATATGAGTGATTTATATATTTAGATATGTATGTTATTTCTTATATTCTTGTTACAATATTATTTACTTATATGAAAGCAAAAATAAATTTATAGCTAACATATTTTTGTATAGTAATGATTGTAGAAATTTTAAATAATTATTATAGTGTTATTATGGATTTAGTATTTTAGTTAATTTAGAATATTTTATAGAAGATAAAACATATGGATCCAAGTCTAGATCATGAACCCTACGTATCTTATGGATATAGATATAATTTTTAGGATCCAATGAATTTAGACTGGATCTGGATCCAAATTAAAAAAAAATCAAATTTGAATCTTGACCTAATAAAATTCGATTCAGTTTCGATTCATTATCATCCCTATACATAACTATATAAGCACAAAGAGTGCTGATTGCAAAACACTCGAGCTGAAGGGATTGACTGCAAGTACTTATTTTCAGTGGTGAATTATCGATTTAAAATGCATTCACGCGATAAATAAAATATTTCAAAAGGAAAGAAAGAAAAAGAAAAAAAATGTTTCTTCACTCATTCAACCTCCGGGGAGACTATACGCAAATTGAGGTGAAGTAAAAACCCAGAAACAGAAGAAATTGACAAAAAGAAAAATCGAAGAAAAGAGAATCTGCGAAGCCCGTTCTGCGGAATCCAATTCGGCCGGTGAAAGAGGAATGATAATGGACGGCAAAGGCGCAGGAACGGAGGCGCAGCAGTACGTGTGGGGCGGCGCAATACCGCTTCAGATTCATCTCCACGAATCGGAAGTCACTACGCTTCCTCCCCCTCCGCCTGCTCTCGTAATCCTCTTCTTCACTTTGCAGTATTTGGTTTTCATCGTATTGACTTTTATGTAATGACTCTGAGATTTCTTTAGTCTTTTAACGCATTATTCGTGTGGGTTTGGGTTTTTCTGTGTTCGCGCATGTTTTTTTTTTAATATCGTTTTAGGGTTTTTGCGTGTTTGATTAATCGTGTTTTAGACTGACTGTGAATGAATTTTAGGCTGCTTCTGTTGGTCCTTGAAAAAACTATTTATTTGTGTTTGTGAGTGGATGATTGTTGATTTTGGACAAATTCTTTTTATCTTGGGTTACAGATATTGGCCCCTCGTGTGGGGTATTTGCCGCTGTTAGTGCCAAAGATCAAGCCATTCTTTAGCGGTTCTCTACCTCCTGGCGTTGACACTGTGTGGTTCGAGTATAAAGGCTTGCCGCTGAAATGGTATGTTTTAGACAAGCGGCTTGACTTGAACCTATCATATGCAAATATTTAGATTTTATATTACTGAAATGTTGCATAATACTTTAGATTTTATAATACTGAAAAGCTGCTTATGGTTCTTCTTGAGAGTAATGTTGTTAGTGTTTTGCTATATTTTCCCACCATTTTGTATACAATCGGTAGTATATTACAAGCTTTATTACACAGTGTATGGGTACTTTGTTAGAACTTAGAAGGAAATATACTAAACTTGGAAGAGTCTCAAACTTTTTGAGTAGATGGAGATGTCAATGCTAAATTAACTTAAGAATGTCTAGTTACTGAGTGCATTAACTATGTGTAGTTCTTTAGCTATTTTGCTTCTTTCCGTTCTCTATTTTGAGAACTCCCAAATCACTTTTAGTCATATTGTGTGGTAAAAATGTGGATCTTGCACTCTTAACATCCCTCCTCAAATATATGTATGAGAAAAAGTATTGGAGCTTACTTTTGTAATTTGATTATCTTTTTCTTCTGATTTATTTATCTTAATTTTGTTTGCACCAATGCCAGGTATATTCCTACAGGGACACTTTTTGATCTTCTTTGCTCAGAACCAGAGAGACCTTGGAACTTGACTGTATGATTTATCTTTAGCTTACTCTGGACTCTTACTATGTTTTGTAAAACGAGTATGGGGAAATTAGTTGTACCATCTTATTCATCTATGGCATAATATTTTATGTTGGACAATGAGACAAAGCTTTATTTTTTTCAACAGTGTTATGTTTATGCTCATTGTTTTCCTAATTCAAAAACCTGAATATCCGTGAATTTCCTGCTTCCAATTACCATTTGGGTTTAGGGAATTGCAGCAATTATAAGAAACAATGAGTTTAGTCAGCTGATATAGATTGTCATTCATGCTTAGAGTTAGGGAAGTACTGCATAGTAGATGTTTTTAAACAATGCATCTGGAGTATTTTATTATTGCTTTATTGTTGAGAGTAATTTTAATAACGTGGACTGTCTAATTGTTCTATTTGATGAACTCAAGCTTGCTAAATTGTGTTTCTCAACAGTTTTCCAAACATAATTACGTATGATCACGAGCAAACATATAAGCTTATTTTATCCCTATTTTCAGACAAGTTGGGGACATTAATTTTGTTAGATTTCACCTGGTACATTAGTTGGTTTTTAAAATTATAGAAACTAAATGTAAGCATGGTTTAAAAAGGCGCTGGTGAGGCTCGCCTCGAGGCGCGCCTCGGTGCGAGGCGGTCGGAAACCGCCTTCGAGGTGGCGCCTCACCTGTTGTCCAAGAGGAGGACGCCTCAACCGGCCCGAGACGCACCGAGGCGGCAAGGCAGATCGAGGCGGTTTGAGGCGGATGCCTCACTTTATCATCCAAATTTTATTTTTTTAATTCTGTTTTTTTATACTTTTAATATGTTTTTGTATGGGCTTTTATTATTTTTTGTTAATTTCTAATGGACTGAAAAAAATAGCCTTAATTGATTGAATTAAGACCTAATTTCTCCTGCACTCTTCTCTCCTCTCGCTCTTTCTGCTCTGCACAGCTCTCTCTTCTCCTCTCTCTGATTTCAATCTGTTTTTGCAATTATGCCTTTATTTGCAGTTTGGCAGCAGTTCTGCCTTTATTTAGTTTATTATTTTAGTGATTGCAGTAATTTGTAATTAATTATGTAATTGGTTGTCACAATCTGAGGTTGAAATTGTCTCCATAGTCTCGCTTCTTATACTTTTGATTATGGTGAATAATTATTAGACTTGAGTTTAAGATTTTAAAAGACTCATAAGTACTTAATTATAGGCGTATATTTTTTTTATGTGTTGTAACATATTTGTTATGTTTTTATGTGATCTTTTATATTAGCTACAATTTTTATGAGTTTCTATGATTTACGCCTCGGTCTTACGCTTCGGACCGCCTTGAGGCTTACGCCTCACGGTGCTATTGGAAAATGCCTCGGTGCTTAAAAAGTATATTTAAACTTTGAATGTAAGTTAATACTCCCTCCGTCCCATCCAAGACGGTCCATTTATTTTCGACACGGTTATTTAGGAGAAGAGTATAAAGTGATTAAAATGATAAAAAGTAGGTAGGTCCCACAACTTTTGAAGAGATAATCATTTTCTAAAAAGGAAACAGGCCATCTTGGTTTGAACATCCCAAAAATGAATACATGTCATCTTGGATGTGACGGAGGGAGTATATGTATATTTGAATGAAAGAATTTATGTTGTATTGATAATGTTGTTATTTGTGACACTGTTATTGTTTTTTCTTCTTCGCAAAAAGTAATCATTTATAGAATTTTTTAAATGATATCATTTATTATGTACATTATGGGAGAAGGATATTGGCATTTGTGTAAACTAGAATAAGCAAATATATATTCTTTGCTGGATACAGAAATGGAAAAATGGAAATGTTATGAACTATAGCAAATTTCTTAGTTCCTCGTCGCCCTTATAGATTGGTGTAACATTTTTACCTTATAGAACACAAAACCAACTACCAACATATTGTGCTTTTGGGAATCTTTTGGCATCTCTACATTTTAGATCAATGGAAATTACCTTAGTCACCAGATCCGAAATCTGAGTCCTCAAAACAATTTATGTATTTTGTTTGTATTTATATGCTTTCGTCACCTTTACTGAGCATACTAATGAATCTTCTTGCAGATACATTTTAGAGGATATCCAGTAAATTTGTTGATCCCTTGCGAAGGAGAAGACAGTGTAAAGTGGAGCTTTATTAATGCCCTGAAAGAGGTTAGGTATAAGTTCCTGTGCACTTTTGTAACCTTGATCCTGATTAGAATTCAGATTCTTATATAGATGGGTTCCCTGTTTACCTGCATATTGTCCATAAACAAGAGGAAGGAACAGGGGGTGTAGAAAAGTGTAGAATTGCTTTGTGGGTCTGAAATCATGAAGAAGAAATTGGATTTTTATCTACATCTAAGCTGTTATCACCAAGGTTTAAATATACGTTTTAAGCTGGTATCTACATCTGGGGATTACTCTCCCTTTATAATAATTTATCATTTTTCTAATAAAGTTCCTTTTTTTCTTGATAAAAAAAAGTGTCTGATGCTTCCCCTTTTCAGCCATGGGTGGGTTTGGGATCAAGGTCCAACTTCATGAGTGTAAGAATGGGGGCAGACATACTGCTTTGGTTTCTTTCCTATCTCCTAAGCTAATACATCCTTCTCCTGGTCTAAATATCTAGGTCTTGAGCTTCTTTCTTTTTTCCCTTCATTAAATATTTCTATTTTACCTACTGTCTTTTTATTGCGGAACTCTCGAAGTGAGGATGCTGAGGGTCTGTCTTGACTGGTTTATGTAAACTTCAGGCAGCATATATAATCAACGGAAACTGCAAGAATATTATGAATATGTCTCAATCTGATCAAACAGAACTTTGGCGGTCTGTCTTAAATGGTATGCTACTATCTCTTAGTGATGTGATTGATACTTGCTTTCCTTTACCTTTTGGATTCTTCTCATTGATGTTTTTATTGCATTGTGGTTGGATGTTGAATTTATAGCTAAGCAAGTATCATTATCATAAATAAGAACCTGTTTTTTCCAGCTAATTTATGTGAGAGTAATCAGATTGAAGGTCAATCAAAAAAGAGGTTCTGTATTTGATGTACCAACTGATAAAATAAAATGTAATGACAGTATGAAGTTAGGGGATCTCGATGAGATAGAAAATGCTAGTTTCTTCTTTTCCTTTGTCTTGACTCGGGTTAGTCAGAAGTTTATGGCTTCTTAAATAATGATATAGCAGTCTATTAGTATGTCTAGTAACTAATGTTAATATTACCTAGTGACTTGACTCCCAACAGAGTTACGAGGCTCATCTGGACAAGTGAGTGGTAAGGGATGTTCTCCAGAGACTAGTGCAAAATAATTTTTACTAGAGGGTTGGATACATCATAGACATGTTCTTTTGCTCCCTTCTTCAATAGTTTATGTATTTTATTTCTATTAATACCTGTCTTTTCTGTTGTTTTGTTGCTACACTGCAGTATTGAGAGCTCCTGTATTTTTGCCTTTTGGGGCGGGGCACAAACTGATGTGTGTATATATATTTCATAACAAGTTTATGGAAAAGCATATTTATGCAAAGGTGTTTCATAGTTAGGTAACAGCACTCCAAAATAAGGGGCAGGTCATTCAGGTTACAACACTGTAAATTCAAGTCACTTCCCTAAACCATCAAAATGTTTTATTGTTTGAAATTCTTAGCCACATTTTCTCATCCATGTTTTCAAGAATTACTTGCATTTACAATTTTGTTTATATTTGCATCTGTTGGGAAATCTGAGCTGCCTAGGTTGTTCTCTGCTAGTGTTGCTCCTCTGAACTAGGGTTCCCACCAAAAGTTACGGAAAACTTCACGTGTTGTAAATTTCAGCGACATTGTTTGCTAAACATTCACCTGTTTCTCGTCATCTCTTAGAACTTTACATTTAGCATGATGCACACGTACATTATGCTGTGGTCTTGACTAAATGTGGATTGATTTGCTATCCCTTTTCCCAGTCTTAACACAGGAAGAGTCCTGACATTTTACTAATAATGCATAGAATTGCCCTTGTTCATTTTCAGATCTTATGGTGATATGTGTAGTAGTTTTCTATCAGTTAAAGTCTTACCCCCATTTTTTCATCTTCTGGGCATGTTGGTCTGAATCACAGTTCATATATATCTTAACTTTGATAACTTTATGACAGGCCAGCTTGAAGCTTACCTTCGGGTTTCTTCCAAACTGAAACTTGATATTGTTGAAGATGACTTTTCCCTCAAATTGAATACTTCTCGTCAAAGCAATTCTGAAATGGATGCTACTGGAACAACCAAATCTGGTGAGATACAGTTAATTATTTGTTAATAACTTCAAGAGATATGCATTTATTGTCCTACTCGCAGAAGCTCAATCAGGATGTTCTATTTTGTCTTCACATCTTGAAAGGCATTAAAAAGATATATTCAATACTCACTGCATATTGAACATGATTTGTCATTGTAAAAAGTGCGCATCTTAAAAGAAACCAACTCTCCGAAAATACTTAACATTTATGCATCAGTCCAATGGGTTAATACACCCAAAAGAATCCTATTCTCAAAAACTTATGGGTTTGGGCCATAAGATTTTTGAGCTGGATCGGGTTAGATTCAATCTGATAAGCTAAAGATATGGGCACCATCAAGATTGGCATGGTTTGTTGGTTCCATTATGGGTTATGTGAAGCCAACAGAAGCAAAAAAAGGGGGAAGGGTAACTTCATCCAGTGGGTGGGCTAATGAAGCCTTTTCTTTTTATGAACTGAAAGTTTAATGCCATATTTCATTCTGATGTGTAAAATACATCATTGAACTGAATGGAGAAGGAGAGCACAATGTTGTGACTTGGTTGGCCAGCCTTTTGGTCTATACATCAATGGATACAATTCACAAAGATCTGCTACAATTATATTTTCCTTCTGTTGTGCTGAACAACTAACAAAGTTGAAGAACACGTGGTAAATTAAATGAAGAATATCTCTCCGGAATCGATTAATGATATCAGAAAAATTAGATATTGATGTATCTTGTGATCTTGCAATTACATAAAAGGATCATTTTTTGGTTCTCAACTTATTTCTATTGGTAGTTGGTGTTAGCATTATCTGTTGTCCACCAGTTTAGATATTTTAGTCGTTCTTCTGTGTCTATTGAACTTGGCCACTCTCATCAGCAGGTAAGATTCCTGTTCGATTATATGTGCGGACTATCGATGAAGATGTTGATGAAATAGAAGATACCCCTACTGTTGATAGCTGGGAAAAAATTTCTTACATAAATTGTCCTATTGAGGTTCGTGGTGAAGGTAAGACGAAAGCATTTACTCATGATTTATGCTTCTTTCTTGAACTCATACGTGCTCAATTAGCTCAATATGGAGTATATTCGAGCAAGTTTTTTACGTTGGACTTGCACGAGTTATTAACATTCCACGTCTTTGTGCTGCAGGGAAGTCCTTCACTTTGAATGATGCCATAAAAGCTCTATTACCCGTGCTGTTTAAACAGGAAACCTCAGTAGATCTGGAGTCACATGAACCGGAATCTGAAGTTGGAGAAGGATCACATGAAGGCAGCTCAAGAAGCTTGGAGAAAAATGGGGAATCATTAATTGCTGGCACAGGTTTATTCACAGATGGTGCAGAAATCAAGCTAGTCCGCATCCAGGGAATCGAGCCGAGGCTGGATATTCCTTTTGGCTGGGTGGTGAAAAACTTGATGAACCCAGAGCAATACCTTCATATCTGTATCTATGTCAAAACTGTCCAACCATAATACCACCATTCACAATTTGTTAAACTGATCGCCCCTCATCCTAGTCAATAATTTAGCCTGCAGTTAATCTATGTAAATGCGAATAACTTTTCAAGTTGATCTCCTTCTCCCTTGATATAAAAATGCTTTTAGGCTCATGTTCTTGAAAATCAACGTTTGAATAGAAAAGTTTTTCAGCTGGAATTTTCTTAGTCTAGTGGGCTACCGTTGTTTCCTTCAAGATATCTCCTCTGCTCCATTTAAAAATTTTCTGTCATTCAAATGTTTCATTCCATTTTGAAATAATTATCCATTCAAAAAGTATGTACCCTATCTACTTTTTAACACCTATTTTATTTTTTCCTTCAATATATTAAATATGAAGCCTATTTGAGTTTGAATCGTTCTCTTTCTTGACAAGCCGGGGGGAGTTTACATGAAAAATCGTCGAAACCAAAGCACGTTGGCATTGTAAAAGATGCATAACTCATCTATATAAGAAGCACCCACATCCAATCCATCTCTGCAACAATCACTTAAGAACATCAGCGAACAGAGACCGAATTGTGAAGATGTAGCTGAAGCTGTTGGATTTCTGGGGGAGCCCGTTTGGGGTGAGGGTGAGACTCGCGCTGGCTGAGAAAGGGCTGAGCTACGAGTCGCAGGAGGAAGACTTGTTTGGCGGCAAGAGCAAGCTGCTGCTCAAATCCAACCCCATCTATGAGAAGGTGCCTGTGCTTCTGCACGATGGCAAACCAGTTCTTGAATCTGCCAAAATTGTCTATTACATCGACGAGACATGGCCGAAGCCGCAGCTGCTGCCCGCTTGCTCATACGGCCGATCCCAGGCCCGTTTCTGGAGCGACTTCATCGATAAGAAGGTATATTCCTCTATCAAAATTAACTAATAAAATAGCTATTTTGATATTATAAAGATAAAAAGAAGATGAAAAAATAGTCATTGTTACAATTTTACTCTTAATTGTATAACATTGCATGAATTCAACATGTAATTCACAAATTCATAAAAAAGAAGGGCAAATAAGTACTTTAATAGAAAAAGTAACTATTTTTTTTTTCTCTCTTTTATCCTACTGGCTATTTTTATATTTACAATACAAAGTGGCATTTAACTTTTTTTGCAGGTGTACGATGTTGGGAGAAATATTTGGATGGGCAAAGGGGCGGAGGTGGAGGCGGCCAAGGATGAATTCATCGATGTTCTGAAGAAGCTGGAGGGTGCATTGGGAAACAGGGAGTACTATGGTGGGGATGAATTCGGGTTTGTGGATGTCATGCTTGTGTCGTTGTCGTGTTGGTTTCCAACGTACGAAAAGTACGGACGTTTCAAGGTCTCGGAGGAGAGTCCTAAGATTGCTGCCTGGATGAAGAAGTGCTACCAGAGGGAAACTGTAGCCAAATCGATGCCCAATTCTCAACGGGTTATTGAGTTGGTGGGCATGATGAGGCAGATGCATGGTATTGAATAAGGCTATTGTCCAATCCCAAGTTACCATCTCACTTTTCTCATCTGTTTCGTGTTTCGTTTTGTCATCGCATGATATGGATATGGGATGTAAGTGACGTGCACTGATGAAATAAAATATGAGAATGAGATGGATAAGAATTGACGATGTAGTATGTTCGAATTAGGTGATTGTCTTGTTATTGGTTTGTGTGTTTTGGTTTCTTCAAAAGCTCAACAAAAGTACATGAATAAATGAAAATGATGTTTCTCATTCTTGGTTTAGTTTCCTAGTCAAGAGAAGATGAGGAGAATCATTTGGGCATTGTGCGAGGTAGGTTTTTGTTGTTGTTGTTATTGTGCTTCTTAGATTTGATTATTTGTATTTAGTGCATCAATGTTTTTTTTTTTTGGATGAAAGTTGGTTTGAAATGAAAGTGAATAGAAGTTATCAAATATTATTCTCCAATTTAAATTGAATAAACTTAATTCAGTATTTCGCTCATTAATTGATATATACAAACAAAAAGGTATCTGTTTTAAAAATATGTGTTTGCAAATACCTCTAGCGGGTTATATATGTTGAGTTTAGATTTAATTCTCAATCATTTTTACCAAGCAAAATCTTGAATAATATTTTACAAACAAACTATAACATAAAATGAACACTTTTCTTTTCTCAAAAGAAGAAAATAATTAAATTAATCGCACATGGCTCATCTAATATAATATAAAATAGTGATAAAATCGGGTTTAAGCCATCGCAAAAACATACGTAGTTTCCAATATTAGATTATACGATAGACTTAAAAAATGGAGGATATAAAAATTAGATATAATTAAATAACTCATAAACAAGGACAACAAACCAATTATGCATCTATATATCCTTGCAAACTCGACAACTACCACACAAAAAAGAAGACAAAATTCAAAGTTTCTTTCTTCTATTAATATAATAAAACAAGGATGTACTTTTTGTCATTTATATCGTACAATTAAAACTTTAATATAATTTAATTTCAGAATCCCATTCGTTAATGACTCTTTTTCACAGTATTCCTAATTTAGGGAGATTCAATATGACGTCGTTTGCACTTCCACAAAAATCATAAATATAGAGAAAAAAGGAAAAAAGATTAAATTAAAGAAGCATTTGGTTTCCTTTCGGCAGGTGCAAGTGTTCCAATTTTGTCATAAATTATAAATATATATTTACCAATTTAATAATACGATCAAAATGCGCTTTCGGTATTCCAATGAGAATACTTTCCCTATCAATAATGATAAGATTCGTATTCTGTCTACAACTATACTCTACCTCTCATTAGTTATGATATTTTATAAAGGAAATGCTACGTTTATTGCCAAAAGATGTGTTATAATCGAGGGTACAATGTGGTAATTAAATAAATTGCTTATCATTGTTTCCTAAGAATTAAATTAAATTATGCCATATTTTTCGAAAGGAATTTGTGCCACATTTGATATGAGATTAATCCTCGAAAAAAGAATTTGAGCTCAGCATATGAAAGAGAGAGAAACTCATGTGCGTTCCGGTGTACGGTGCACATAGGTCAAGTTCGAATCGGGTACCTGACCCACGATCCGTCATATATATAAGTAACAATGATTTTGAATGAAAACTGACAGTTATTTTAAATGAAAGTGATGGTTGTTCTGAAAAAAAATCATCATTGTTCCAAATAAAAGTAACAATTATTCTAAATAAAAGAGATGTACAGTTCTTATGAATAAAACTAACAAATTATTGTGAAGAAAACCACAAATGTTCCCAATAAAAATTGATAGTTGTTATTAGGGTGATGAAACGGATATTGGATATCGGTTATTACCGAACCGAACCGATTCCGATCGGTTATCGGTATCCAATAACCGATTAATTCGGTTAGTGGATCGATATCGGTTAGTGGTTTAAGGTTAATTTCACTATCGAGTATACCGATAACCGAATTGACATACTCGAATAACCGAAATTATAATAATTATTAATTTATTATTATTATTATTAAATTAAAAATAAATTTAATTATATTCAAATAATAATTATTATTTATTATTATTGTTATTAAATTAAAAAATAGTTTAATTAACCAAATAGGTAAATAAAGAAATTTAATTTGGATAATTTCGGTTATCCAATAACCGAACCGACTAACCGATTAGTTAATTGGATAATCGATTAACCGATCGATTTCGGTATCGGTTATTGAATTTGAAGAATTTCAATTTCGGTTAACCGAAACCGATCCAATAAGCACCCTGTTAAGATTAAAGTTGATAGTTTTTTTTTTAAAATCAACAAAGTTTCTTACCAATTATCTAATATATAAATAACAGTTTTATGAATATAAATGGCGGTTATCATTAAGAAAAGTGGAATTATTTGCCTTTGTAAATTTTTTATCTTTTACAAAAAGACATGATCGAGTAAAAATTATTATTATTCTAAATATAAATGACAATGCTTATAAATGAATACAAACGACTATTCTTATGAATAGAAGTAAATGAGTCGGATTCAGATTGGACTCCACAATTTTATTCCAAACTTTTTGAAAAGTAACGAAATATTTGAAATACCTCTGAATCCATCACTCAATATATTTGTTGTAGTCTTATATTTTCATATCCATTTCTGTTCTTGACATTTTATATACCTTAGACCAAATAAGAAACAGAGGACTTTCCTTAAATTGTCAAGCCTCAAAAGAATAAGAAGCTTGTTGACAGTTGAAGGATCCAAAAACTGCTAATAGTTTTCTTATAAATCAAATCAAATTTGTATGACCCCTTCAAGTTGGGTTCAAAAGAAAATGAATAATACATAAAATGGACAGTCAAAATTTTATCTTCAATCAATATATATAATAGTAGACTTTATTTTTAGAACTTTTAACCTTGTCTTTAGACGATTGCAGCTCTCGTCTATGACCAGAATCGTGCTTATTCAAGTCAAACAACACTGTAATTGATATGCACTTCCTGTGCAATAGCCTGTAAACCACACATGACAGGTAAAACACATTTGAAAAATCAGGTGTGACAGACTCAAACCCATAGAGGCGTTTGGTGGGGTTCGAACCTGTGTCCTTTCGACCACATGACCCACCTTAACCATTGGGTTGTCCATATGGGACATTGATATGCACTTCTTATTCATTAAAACTTTATACAAGCATTTCGGTGCTGAAGATGCTCAATACTTTAGACATTTTGGATCAAAATTGAAATCAAAATCCCTTTTTTTTTTATTATAGGGAAAATCATTTTTTTTCTCTTACTTTAAACATAATATGTAGTGCATTTCCATGATTGCTACGAGTAGAAAGGGTGGAACATTTTGCATTGTGAAAGAGAAGCTTCTTTCCAATTATTAATAACAAATAAACTAATGTGAAATATGAAATAGGTAATAAAATAAGAAACACAGAAAGCCAAAAAAGGGGAAAAGCACATAAAGCTTGATTGATGAAAAGGTAAAAGAGACAAGACTGCAACAAGTGATTCTGTCCGGCTATGTGCCACGTTGGAATTCTTTCTTTCACGTGGTAAAAGTAGGACCATTTTGGAATTACATTAATGCTGTCAATTTCATTATAAAACATAAATCTTCACAGTTATTCAATATAGGCTATTTCTCACAAATGTTTATTATAATTCTTGTACTAATTTATATTCCAGTGCTACCATTAAATGTATAATATGTATAATATTAGATTAATACAATTGGATTTGATATTTTCACACAAATCCATCTTATAATTCTTATGTGAATGCAAGTCATAGAATCCAGACACAATATTTCGTTGGTAGCAAGTTCTATATGTGGTAGAGTATATAAAAAATTGTATAATTGATATAAAAGTAATAGAAAAGTTTAGAGAAAAAAGTGAAAATGATTTGTAATTCATGTCTCACATAGCGTAATTAACCTATTTGTGAAGCTCAGAGAAATCAATAAATATCAGAACCATGAATACTAGTTAATCAGTATTTTTTATTTAGCGTTATAAACAAGTATAAAAATGAATTACCACCCTGAATATGTATAATTCAAGAATTAAAATTGATCTATTTTACATTTAAATAATAATGTAACAATATTAATTACTCCCTCTATCCCGCTAAAAGTGATATGTTACTTTTGAATACGTAGATTAAGAAGGATTGTGTTTTGTGTCGGTAAAATATTGGCTTATGAAATTCTGAGATACTTTTGTGTGTAAACATGATTCCTCTTTTAGAATGAGCCACTCTTAACAGACGGTCCAAAAAGGAAAACGAGCCACTTTTAGTGGGATGAAGGGAGTACTGTATTAATCTATAACATTTTCTGGGAAAAAAATTATACGACTATACATTTAGAGGGTGTTTGGCTGAGCTTATAAGCTCCCAAAAACAAATTTTATGTTATTTTATAAACGAAAAACGATATAAATTGTTTTGAGGACCTTATAAGCTCAGCCAAACACCCTCTTAGTATACGTAAAATAAGTATGAGCTACCTGTAATTAGGTTATGCAACAAACAAAATTGGACATTCCTCTCATTACAATTGCTTATCAGATCATGTCTCTACGATCGTTAACAATCATGATAATTTTTATTCTTTCCCAATTAGGGCGTGTTTGTGTCGGCGTAGCTAGGAATAGCATGTGAAAGGAACATTGTTCTTTTTCAGTTGAAACAGTTAAGAAAGCCGCCAATTGGAAATTGGAATTGGTTAATTGTGTCAGCAGCGGCAGTAGTTTGTTTCGGTTGAGAAGAGATCAGAAGATCCCTAACCAAACACACCTCAGGTGGTAATGCATCGAATTACACGCCACCACGTGGACAACGCAAGCTCAGATTCCCTACAAAGGACCAACTACCAAGCATCGGATAATTTTCTCTCACATACATTCAAATTTACTATATTTGTCGATATTTGCATGCAAATGTTCAAATTTCATCTTGTTAATTATGATTTGTTCTTTAGTATAGTTCACCGTTCAACTCATGGAGTCGGGTGCTTAGGGTCAAAATGTCTTGAATTTAAACATGATATATTTGAACCCTAGTAATTAATGATTTACAGGTTGAGAATTTTGTCTTAGTATTAATTTCTCGTGTTGTTTAACAGGCTATTATACTCGATCATGATTTACCTAGACCCTCGTGCAATGGCTGTGTCAGTTCATCTCGTCACGTAAAGGCACTTAATTACCCTAACTAATTTTAAACCTATTTCTTTCATTCCTAAAAAATAGTATCGTTTAGAGGATAATTTTGTACAATTCTAAGTTCCTCCTAATCATATGTTGGTTCATCAGAATTTTGTTTACTTTGATCGTATTCCAAACCAAATCATATTAGCTACTAAATTTTAAAACTAACAACCAAAATAAGAGAGTAGAAGGACGCATTAATTGCCATTAATTTCATCGTGGCGTGGTGTAGAACTAAAATTGGAGCTTGTCACGGGATGAATTTAATTAGGAGTACACGCATCACATATAATAATTCAATATATATGTATAATGTGTTACGTATATTTAAAAGAGGGGGCTTGGAAAGAAAGACTAGTAAAGAAAGCAAGATATAATAGGAGCTAGGATCAAAAATAGTATTAATTTTTATTAAAGATAAAGTGAGGGTGGTAGGGGGTGGCCGCCTCCCACATTGCTTTTTCATTATTTTATTTTTCTGTCCCTTTTTGTTCTCTTATCAAAACCCCTCCCACAACCCCAACCCCTCAATCATCCTCTCCTCTCTTTCTGTGCCTATTTCCTTCCTTTGGATCTTCTGATCAAGGTCTCTCTCTCTCTCTCTCAACTTGTTCATCCTTGCAAGGGATTAGGACTTTTCTTGAAACTAACTAGGGTTTTCATCTTTCTGCAGTTGTGTAATTCTTGATCAAGAATATTGATCAGAAGTTCCAAGGGGAAGGAGATAAGGCAAAATGGCACCAGTTTCGCTTCCTCCCGGTTTCCGGTTTCACCCTACCGACGAAGAGCTCGTAGCTTACTACCTCAAAAGAAAGATTAATGGCCGGAAAATCGATCTTGAAATCATCCCAGAGGTTGATCTTTACAAGTGCGAACCATGGGACCTTCCAGGTATGTATCTAACATCATAAACTTAAATTATGATCATAACCACGAATTAAAATATTTAGAAAAGGTTAAATATAAATGAAGTAGCAAAGAAGAAAGGTATAACACATGAAATGAAACTAACCCACAGTTGATTTGCAACACATGCATGTAAGTTTGCAAACCCTAGCTTGTACATGATGATTTAACTTGAATTAATAAATCTTCTAGTATTGATTGCACATAAATACACACACGGATTTTGTTATATGATACATTATACATATGTGCAGCCTGTGGATGCGCTTCTAATACAAAACTTTCAGACTTGATGAGTTAAAATATAAGAATATTAGAGAGAATATGTTTGCAACAAACAGCATCTTCCATGCATGAAATTAATTAAACGATTGGGGAAGCTTCTTGATGGTCCCTACATCTTTTAATGTCTTGTTGTTCGCAAAGATATACGCAAACATTTTCACTCCAAGTCACAAAGCAACAGAAAGAACACTTGATTGAAGCATAATCCTACTTTTGTCTCTTTTCGGCTTCCTCTCCTTTATTTAATCACACAATAATTCACAAACACAAAAACGCAGATTAGTCGAAGACAAAAAGAACTAGAAGTAAAAAAGGTGAGAATTAATGGATTAGTTAATTTCTTCATTTTCAAGTATAGCCGAATAGGAAGGTGGATAAAGAATTTCCATCCCATTTTAAGAAGAAAATGTTGGAAAAGGTGTACGAAACGAAGACAAGATTTGCGGGCGTATTACAACGTGAAATGAAGGTAGGAGATCAAAACTAACAATGAATTTGAAAATGCAATAAATACAATCGAAATCAGAAACTGTAAGCAGATGCCGAGTCGAGGAGGCCTCTTTCCCAAGACGAGATACGCCCGGTAGTGCTCTCGGTTCCGCGATCGTCCCAAAGATGAAAGCAGCGTCTCGTAGGTGGCAAAGACCGCAGACCAACGAGCTCCGTGAACCTGGACGGAGGCGGCGATGAGCTCGACACGAAATATGTACGCAGGAGTGCTCTAGGTATCTTTGGAATGCTTTTGCGAGGTAGCTTATCTTTGGGAGACATGTCCTATTTATAGGCGTCGCCCCTCACGGGAAGCATCTTGAGTCAACACCCGCATTGATGTCGGGTGTTACGGAGTTATGTCCCTATCGAGTGCGTGGCGGTTTCGGAGACAACGTGGGCACGCTTCCGCAGAGCCATCATGTCGGGCGTTAAGCGACGGCTACGAATAACCGGACAACGCGTGCGTCCGTGTTCATTGGACGATCCGGACGTCTCTTCAAGTGCACAGCGAGCCCAACGGATTGGGCCACACGAGTTGGGCCCCGGACCAACTCCATCGCCTGCGAGCCCAACGGATTGGGCTACACGAATGGGGCCGGACCAACTTCATCTTGGGCTCGATCAAACGTTGATCCAAAATATAAGGACAATGGGCCACGGAACCGTGCCCACGAAGCAAGCCCACTAACAGCCCAAAGAATGCCCCAAAGACCACCCAGACCAATGCAAGATCCAAGATCCAAGATCCAAGATCCACGATCCACGATCCACGATCCACGGACCACGGGCCGGCGAACCGAACCGAACCGAGCCGAGCCGAGCGAGCCGGGCGGCACGGCGCGCGGCGCGGCGGGCGGCGACGGCGCCGGGGCCGGGCCCGGCGGGCGGCGGCGGCGGCGTGTCTGTGGCGTGGGCTTTCGACCCATCACTTTGCACATAATTATACTAAGTGTTCAATGACCCACTTATATAGACAATTAATGAAGGTACATTAATCAATGTGGGATAAGGATTAATTAATCCATGCTTATCCCATTAATCACATAACTCCATGTTTAAGTGACCAACTTTGATCCATTATTTCTCACTCACCGAAATCGGATTTGAGAATGTGAATACACCACGATCATCTACTCGAACGTAGATCGATCCTATGCCGCTTAATTTCACAAAATTAAACGTTACGTCACTCAAAATCTTGGTCAAAGTAGCTTTCGAAACTTGACCACATATATAATATTATATATATATGCACGCGATTTTCAACAATCCCCACATGAGTGGAAATAGCCATATGCATGATGCGCATACTCGATCCTCAAGAGATGTTAAAATATTTGGACGGTGGTTTATGGCCTTGAACCTTCCATAGTTAGTACCATCGAGTACAGCGGATTAGTGGACACGATGCTGAACTATTCCCCACGTGGTAATCGAAACAATGGTATCAACACTTTAACACCTCAACCTCATCCGTTCTCACGTTTGATTCCATTTGGCCATGGACATCCACTTTGGATTCATAAGTGTTTTGTTTGAAGCGGCCCACTTCGCACTTACATAGGTGATTCTTTACCGAGTATCTTGCCATACTCAACCTCCTCGAGGTATCTTAGGAATCATTGAGTCAACGACTCAACCTCACCACTAGGCAAGTTTTTCAACACTCGTTTGCTTTCTAGGGACAGACTAACTCGAGTGTTTATACACGAACTCATATAGCTTAGTTCTCCCATTGAACCAAGTTCTTGGGATCTCCATCATCATGGTTGGGTTACCACTATGATTGTTCTTAAGATGTGGATTTTAGTCCCATTCCTCTAAGCAACTTGATCATTTGATCCGGTTCAACCCTTTGGTTAAGCGGATCGCAGATTATCTATTGACTTGACATAGTCAATTGATATAACCCCACTGAGATCAAATGCCTCACGGTATTATGTCGCCGACGATATGTCGAGACTTACCATTATACAAACCACTTTTCGCCTTCCAATAGTCGCTTGGCTATCACGGTGAATCATCACCGGTGGCGCGGGTTTAGACCAACATGGAATATCTTCCAAAATTACGAGCCACTCGGCTTCCTCACCGCTTTATCCAAAGCTATGAATTTCGATTCCATGGTGGATCGGGCTATACACGTCTGCTTCGTGGATCTCAAGAAACAAGCACCTCCCAATCGTGAACACGTACCCACTTGTAGAAAGTGAATCTTTCGTGTCAGATATCCAATTGGCATCACAGTACCCTTCAAGTACCGGGGGATATCTCGTGAAATGCAGCCCATGATTTTGAGTATACTTCAAGTACCTCAAAACTCTCACTAAAGCCTTCCAATGCTCCTTGCTGGATTGCTCGTAACGACTCAATTTGTTCACGGCAAGGTATGCTATGTCGGGTCGGTGCAATTTGTAAGATACATCAAACACCCGATGACCTTAGCATAGTCTTCTTGCCCAACAAAGTTCACCCTGTTCTTACTCAAGTGAACATTGAGCTCTAATGGGGTCTTAGCAGGCAAACTATCAAACGCGTTGAATTTCTTAAGCACTTTCTCAACGTAGTGAGATTGTGTCAAGACAATTCCGTCTGATCTTCTTAGAATCTTGATTCCAAGAATCACATCAGCTAAACCCATGTCCTTCATGTCAAAATTTCTATTTAACATGCGCTTTGTGTCATTAATGACTTGAGTATTGCTACCCATGATCAACATATCATCTACATACAGACACACTATAACATAACCATTATCAGTGTTCTTAACGTAGACACATTTATCACACTCATTGATCTTGAAACCATTTGCCAACATTACATTGTCAAATTTCAGTGCCATTGCAACGGCGCTTGTTTCAAACCATATAGAGACTTCACGAGTTTGCATACCGCCTCTCTGACCGGTACTACAAACCCTTGGGTTGCTTTCTATATATACCTCATCCTCGAGGTCACCATTCAAAATGCGTCTTAACGTCCATTTGATGAATCTCAAGATTGTGCAAAGCAAAGAATTGCGCGAAGCACCTAATAGACGTAATCCTCGTCACGGTGAATAGGTATCGAAGAAATCGTACCCTCTCTTTGTTTAAACCCTTCGACAACCAAACGGGCTTTATACTTTTCAATTGATCCATCGCCTTGTACTTCCTTTTAAGGATCCACTTGCATCCTAAGGGCTTACAACCTTCGGCAAATCAACCAAGACCCAAGTGTGGTTTTGCAAAATGGAATCAATCTCACTGAGCGACCTCTTGCGAGCATCCCGTCCGGCCGAGCATAAGCTACTTTGATTGAAGTTGGTTCTTCGTCAACATGAACGCAATATAGTCGGGACCAAAGTCCTTTGGCGTTCGACTCTATTGCCACGTCTCGGTTCCGACCTCTCCGGATCGGACCTCGATCGCTTATGCGATATCGGTTCTTCCTCCAAGGTTTAGAACTCAAGCTTCACCATCGTTCTATTGCTAGAATTGGCTTCACTTTTATCCTTATCTTTCTGAGGATAAACACTTTCAAAGAATATAGCATTCCTCGACTCAATCGTCGTCCCCACGGTCATATCCGGTACCTCGACCGTGGATCGAAAACGATAGCGCTGCTGTTGATGCATACCCAATAAAGATACAATCGATCGCTTTAGGTCCAATTGTAACTTGTTTTGGAAGAGCACCTCAACCTTCGCCAAACACCCCCACACTTTGAGATATTTCAGACGATGGCTTTCTTCCTTTCCACAACTCGTAGTGAGTGACATCCTTACCTTTGAGTGGAATCTTGTTCGATATGTAGTTGGGTGTCAAAACGACTTCCCCCACAAGTTCGGGGCAACCTCGAACTAATCAACAAAGCATTCATCATCTCCTTAAGTGTTCGATTTTACGTTCGAGAACGCCATTAGGCGAGGTGAATAAGAGCTGTCGTTTGGTGTATTATACCACTTTCGTTGCATAATGCCTCAAAGCGAGCTACATATTCTCCCCTCTATCACTTGACAGTCTTAATTCGACGATTAATTGATTCTCGGCCGTTCTTGAAGTTTTAAAAGCTTCAATAGCCCGTCTTTACTTCTTAGAAGGTAAAGATAACAATATCTTGTATATCATCAATAAACGTGATGAAGTACTTTTACCACCTCTAGTTTGTACAAACTTTAAATCACACACATCGGTGTGAATAAGTTCTAGAGGCTTAGTGCTCAGTTCTACCGAATGAAACGGTAACTTAGCCATTTTAGCTTCCACACAAACCTCACATTTCGTTTGTGTATTAACTTCATTTAACTTTAGTAAATCTAAATTTACTAATCTTTTATTGCATTTAGATTAACATGTCCTAATCTACAATGCCATAAATCGAGCACTCGGTCAGTAAGAGAAGTAGATGCTTTTCATTCATCATAATTTTGGGTACACGGCGATGACCATTACATTTAGTTTGAAAAGACCCCGGTGAGATAACCTCTACCAAGAAACTTTCCAAACTTAGTCGAGACAAACTTGTCCGACTCAAAACTAGTCTAAAACCTTTATTAACTAGAATAGAGCGACACTAAGTTCTTGCGAATGTGCGGGACATGCAAGACATCCTTCAATGTGATCTCAATGCGGACGTCATCTTGAGCACCACATCACCAACTCCGGCAACCTCGGACGAGCTTGGTTCCCCATGTTGAGCTTCCTCCCTCAAGCGAGCTTGTAGGTGGAGAAACGCATCTTTTCGGCGCATACGTGCGCGATTGCGCCGATGTCGATGAACCATCCACCTTGATTCTCGACGTGATTGACTTCTTGGTCACCACAGCAGCCAAGTCATCCTTGTCCCATTTGTCAAGTCCTTCTCGACAACGTTGGTAACTTGCTTAGCCTTCTTCTTCTTAGTCGACGGCAGCCACACTCGTGTGGCCATGCTTGCCACAATTGTAACGATCCCGTCAAACTTACGGAAACCACCTTCCTTCGCTTTATCTTTGACATTGGGACGAACACGTTTGTTGGAGGACCGCCTCTCCAACAGTTGGCTCAAGCATCGATCAAGCCTTTCCTTTTAGTTCTAGCTTTTCACGTCGGACTCGATCGCGATCGACGATCAAGTCTTCAGTGTCATATCCTTTCGCTTGTGCTTAAGGTAGACCTGAAGTCTCTCCACCCGGGGTAGCTTCTCAATCATCAGAAGCGACGACAAAGCCGTCCGAAACAAGGTGCCCTTGGCTTGAACCTCGTGCACAATGAGTTGAAACTCTTGCACTTGGTCCATGATCGGTCGGAATCGACCATCTTGTAGTCCAAATATTTGGCTACAATAAACTTTTAATACTGCATCATCACTACGGTGCTTCTTTTCTAGATCCCACATACTTTTGGATGTCGTTACAACAAAGATAAACACTATACAAGCTATCTTCTAAACTACAGTATAAAATTTTACAAAGGTAGTCGCCGGTCGCCGGTTGTCATATATTTGCTCGGACGTGAAAGTCCGTCACTTGACCGGGCGGCGGGCTCATCTTCTACCAAGAAGTTGGCGAAGCCCAACGTCGTGGAGGAAACAAGATCTTTGCTGCCATCTCAAGTCGGATCCTCCAAACCGGCGGCTTCGGTGGCGGCATCATCCTGCGGTATGAGCAGCGCCGAGATCGATCCATGATCGGATCCACCAGCACCACGAAGTGTCTTTGAAACATGGAACTCGAATGAGAACCACCGGTGTTAGATCCTATGGATCCAACGGTCGACCCACCCGAAAAGTGCGATCGTCGAACCAAAGGAACCACTAAAAGTGGAACCAATTGTTGAACCACTAAAAGTGGAACCAACAATCGACCCAAAGGGTCCCATGGTTGACCTCAAGGCATCGAACCAAACATGACCGAAGCCATTGTGCGGTGGCGGCGAAGCGGGCGGCGGCAAGCGGCGGCGGCGGCGGGCGGCGGAGAGGTGGCGAGGCGATCAATGACATCTCCAAGCAAAGGTATTAGTTTGAACGTTTTAAGTTTATTAAGAGTCGAACTCCTTCGTGGCAAGTAATATCTCGTCTTGCGATTGTTGGAAAAGGTGTGCGAGCGATGCGAGTACTTGCGGGCGTATTACAACGTGAAATGAAAGGTAGGAGATCAAAACTAACAATGAATTTGAAAAGTAGTAATACAATCGAAATCAGAAACCGTAAGCAGATGCCGAGTCGAGGAGGCCTCTTTCCATAAGACGAGATACGCCCGGTAGTGCTCTCGGTTCGGCGTATCGTCCCAAAGATGAAACGGCAGCGTCTCGTAGGTGGCGACCGCGAGACCAACGAGCTCCGTGCGAATCGGACGGAGGCGAGGCGAGCTTGGACACGAAAATATGTACGCAGGGAGTGCTCTAGGTATCTTTGGAATGCTTTTGCGATGGGTAGCTTATCTTTGGGAGACATGTCCTATTTATAGGCGTCGTCCCTCATGGGAGCATCTTTGAGTCAACACCGCATTGATGTCGGGTGTTACGGAGTTATGTCCCTATCGAGTGCGTGGCGGTTTCGGAGACAACGTGGGCACGCTTCCGCAGAGCCATCATGTCGGGCGTTACCGGCGGTTCGGACGAATCTGGACAACGCGTGCGTCGGGTTCATTGGACGTATCCGGACGTCTCTTCAAGTGCAGCAGCCCAACGGATTGGGCCACACGAGTTGGGCCTCGGACCAACTCCATCGCACAGCGAGCCCAACGGATTGGGCTACACGAATTGGGCACCGGACCAACTTCATCTTTGGGCTCGATCAAACGTTGATCCAAAATATAAGGACAATGGGCCGCGGAACCGGGCCCACGAAGCAAGCCCAAAGAACGGCCCAAAGACCAATTGCAAGATCCAAGATCCAAGATCCAAGATCCACGATCCACGATCCACGATCCACGATCCACGGACCACGGCGGGCCGAACCGAACCGGGCCGGGCCGGAGCCGAGCCGGGCCGGGCGGGCGGGCGGGCGGGCGCGGGCGCTGGCGCGGGCGCGGCGCCGGGCGGGCCGGGCGGCGGCCGCCGGCACCGCACCGCCCGGCGGCGGCGGCGTGTGGCTTTCCGACCCATCACTTGTGCACATAATTATACTAAGTGTTCAATGACCCACTTATATAGACAATTAATGAAGGTACATTAATCAATGTGAGATAAGGATTAATTAATCCATGCTTATCCCATTAATCACATAACTCCATGTTTAAGTGACCAACTTTGATCCATTATTTCTCACTCACCGGAAATCGGATTTGAGAATGTGAATACACCACGATCATCTACTCGGAACGTAGATCGATCCTATGCCGTTTAATTTCACAAAATTAAACGTTACGTCACTCAAAATCTTGGTCAAAGTAGTTTCGCGGAAACTTCACCATATATAATATTATATATATATGCACGCGATTTTCAACAGAAAAGATTCCCATTCAACCCTCTTTCCAGATTCAATCTGTTGGTTATGTGAAGCATTAAAAGCATAAAATAAAGGGTAACACAACAAAGAGTCAAAAGTGACATAGAGATGAGAAGATATATACACAAAGAGTCCTCAAAATGTCCAAAATGAACATCTACACTAATAAATTAATCAATTTTTCTATATATATTATTCGTTGTGTACTAAAATCTCACGATGAATAATAGGAAAGTCGTTGTTGCCAAGCAAAGACCTAGAATGGTATTTCTTCAGCCCCCGGGACCGTAAATACCCGAACGGATCGAGGACGAACCGGGCAACGAAAGCAGGGTATTGGAAAGCAACCGGCAAGGACAGGAAGGTAAATTCACAGACGAGGGCAGTAGGGATGAAGAAAACCCTAGTTTATTACAGAGGACGAGCTCCTCATGGAGCTCGCACCGATTGGGTCATGCACGAATATCGCTTGGACGATAGAGAATGCGACACTCCCTCTTCTGGACTTCAGGTAAATATCGCTTCAGAATGGTAGGAGTTCCTACTTCCTTCAGCAGAATCAGTTCCTACACAATTTTCTGGGAAAACCCTGATTCCTTCAATCTCTGACGAGCACCTTTTTGTTCATATGTTTGACTAGGATGCCTATGCCCTTTGCCGCATATTCAAGAAGAGTATGAACATTCCAAAAGTGGGAGATAACTATGTTACATCATGTAGTGATAGATCCTCCAGCATTGACCTACAACACTTCAAACCGGAATATGAGGATCTCGACACCTCGGAGTATCCGATGATGGTGCCCTCGTCCGCCGCCCTCAACATGGCGGCGGCGTCTATTTCCGATCCATCATGGGAGCAATACTTGTCGGAGGAGGCTTTCTCCTTCACCAATAATCCATACCCCAATTGCCCTCCCATCTTTAATCCGCCCTCAAAGGTACTAATTAAACTTATTTTCTCTATTTCCTATTTTCATCTAAAATGGTACTAAAAGGTATTGTGTCATTGTCAGGTCGACATAGCACTGGAATGTGCCCGGTTGCAACACAGGTTTTCGTTGCCGCCGCTAGAGGTGCAGGATTATCCGCCGGCGGGTTTTCCTATGGATCCGAGGATGCCGTATTCGAAGGTATTCCATGGAAATACAAATCAGCCGACTGATATTGTGCAAGAAATTCTCTCAGTTGCACAAGCTTCTCAACATCTTCAAAATCAAGATTCCTTGACCGGAAATTATGCTCTCACCGATGACTTTTCCTTTCTTCTCCACGGCGGCGGCCACGGTCCCGACAACGGCGCCTCTAGATATTTAGACAACATAGGAGAAGAACACAATCATAGGTCAATTGATATTGGAGACAATGGCCAAATGTTTCAAACAGGGAGGATGGTGGAGAATTTGAGATGGGTTGGAATGTCCAACGATGAACTTGAAAAGGTGATCTCTCTCTCTCTCTCTCTCTCTCTTTAGAAATGAAATATTATAAGAGCTAACTCCTATTTGGTCATGACAGGCATTTGTAGATGATTTCAAGGCAGTCCCAATAGAGAACATTTCCAATATCCCAAGAGAATATCATGATTTCCAAGGTTTGTCACTACCTCGAATAAACTTACTATAGTAAACTTACTATCCCATTAATTTCAAATACTCATAAATAAATAGACGAGCGTACAATAACTAATATAGCTCGATTAATTGCAGGAGAGAGCAGCAACCACAACTTCAGAACATTCACCAACACCGAGACAAATGACAACATCTCAATTGCCCCTAGAGATGATCACAATGTGAGTAGTGACAACTTCTTGGACGACGGCGACATCGACGATTTCTCGAGCACCCTCAACTTCGAGGTATACGAGAAAGTCGAGATCAATCACGGATTACTGGTCTCGACCCGTCAGACGCCCAACACATTCTACCACAAAGTGGTGCCGTCCAAGACCATGCAAGTCCAAATGAACCCAATCGTCGTCCATCACATGTCGAAATCGGGTTTTCTTGCATCACCTAAGATGATGAAATCTGCAGATCAAGAAATTGGACGTTCAAAAGGGAGATTGTGTGGTGAGGTGATGAAGAATATTAAGTCTTATGTAGCATTTGCAGTGGCATTGTGTGCCATTTGGGTACGAATTGTGACTCCTTTTGCTTGATTTGTTTGATTTCTTAGGTGTAAGAATAATTATTGTTAACATGAAAGGGGGTAAGGTTGGTATACTTTTTAATTCATTTTTATTTTTATTTTTGGGGGCTAATCCTAATTGGATATAGGAATATTTAATTGGGGTGGGGGTTGGTTTATTGTAACTCAATGTAATAGATATACTTTAAATTAAAGTCAAGTATAATTGTAAGATTTAGAAGATCTCGTTGTGGAGTGATCTTTATAAGGAATCCAATCAAATGGTTCAATGTTTCTTTTGAATATTTTTTCTCGTGTTGATATTCATTACTTTGTGCAGAAGTAAGCCAATTCAACATTTTCTCCTTCAAAAAATGAAATGAATCAAATAATAAGTGCAACGTATCTATTGATCAATTTCCTGTTAAACAAAGTAAATGTCTTCTATTTGTCAATTTCCAACGACAATTTTGTTAACATATGGTGCTTCTTCTTTTTTTGAGATTTTTTTGAAATCCAATTGATTTATATTGTAATATTTTGTCTAGGCTGCTAATTTGGGCTAAAAGTGGGCAATTTAAAGCATAAGTTATACGAGCCCAAGAATTAAAGACATTGAAAACTTAGAAGGAGAATTTACATCATGGAGAATATTTTCAAGTGGGCCCAATTCAACTCATACCCTGCGGCCTGCATGATAAACCAACAGCCCACTATTGAATATTCCTTTTCTTTTTAAAATTTCAGAGAGAACAAAAATATTGTTTGTTCTTCAATCAAACTAATCCACTAATACTTCATCCTATGTAGTACGTACAGTAGTATAATATTAATGATAAAAAAAAGTAAAAATAAAAGTATACTACATCAGTTAATTTCAGTTCAATGAACATCGTAATTAACAACAGGGAAAAAAGTAAAATAAAACTAACATGTCGAATTGAAATTTAGAAAAACAAATATATGACTTATCCTTATTTTGATGAAACTGAATATGATGGGTCTTATAAAGGAATCCAAATTTGCATTTTCAAGATCATTTTTGTCCTATTATTTTTTGTGTTTGTTGGCAGAAAAACTATTAGGGAGTGTTTACTTTTCATGATTAGCATTTTAAAGGATTGATTATTTGATGGATTAAATGTGTGATAAGATAATTTTTATCTATCAATCCTTTGTTTACTACAAATGATTAGTGAAAGATTAAAATTGGGATAAATAATTCTCCCTTTATTTTGATGATTATTTCAATCCTACCTATATTGGTTGGATTAAAATTAGTGAAGAACAATTCAAAGGATTAAAATAATCCCGGGCTTTGGGATATCCTTAAATATTAATCCTTAAAAGTAAACACTTGATTAGGTTGGATTAATTTTATCTATCCAACCTAATCAAGCAAAGTAAACACCACCTTAGGGAATATTGAATATTAAGTTGGAGGATTGCAATTGAAAGTGGAAATCCAGGTAAAGAAATAAGCATGATGTTGCAGCTAAAATCTAACTGCTTTTGGCTTTGCCTTTGTCTCTAACTACTTGTAGCAATTCTGCTCCTCTTTTTTTAAAGGCTTTATCATTAGTAAATTCGCACGCTTCTGTTATATTCTGTAATTTTATACTCTTAAATACTTAAATTATTTGATTTTTCCGCTCCTTTCATTTGCCCTTTAATACTTGGTGCTATGGAAAGATACACATTAGAGAATCTAGGACCTCTTTTTAAAAAAAAAAAATTCATTACAAGCCCGTGGTTCAATAATGTTGCAACTTATATTCTATGTTTTAAAAAAAATTAATTACCCTATGTAATTTCAGAGATTTTGTGAATTGGGATGCAATTTTAGTGAAATTAAATCAACTAATACATATTCGTCAACTAATAATTTAACCTCGCGGCAATAAGTTACTGGAAATTTTTACATTTTTCCCTTTAATTTTCCATGATTCCCGATCTTTTATCGTTTTTTTCTAAATTATGCCGACCTTTGAAAATTATCCAATATAACTCAACCTTTTACTTGTTTTTTTTTCAGTTACATTATTGGAACATGCCTTTTCAAAAGCTGGAAAAAAATCAAACATCGGACTATTTTTGATAATTTTGGGTAATTTTGAAAAATTGGACAAATGTAAATATACAGTATACTTAATCTTTTAAAAAACGACCATTTTGAGTTGCTTAGAGCTAGAGGGGAAGGTGCGCGTCACATGGTATGGAGCAGGTGGAGAAACGAAAATAGACAACCGAAAAATAAAAATAAAAATGGAAAAAAGAAGATGACAGAAAAAAAGGGAAATTTTAGTTCACGGGTCTCTAATGGATTAACCACTAACCAGCAATCTCCCTCTGCCTCTCACAGATCCCAAACAATTCTCTCTTCAAATAATTAGTATTCCATTCTCTCTCTCTCTCTCTTCAAAAACTATCTGTATATACATGTGATACAGACATTGGGTTTTCATCTGTGTTGTCTAATACATGCGTATTGCTGAGGTTTAGAGAGAGTTTTAAAGGGTGCTCGTTTTTTGGAGATGTTGCATTTGCAGATTTTGTTGGTTTCAAGCTGTTTGTGGTTATGCAGTTTTGTCGAAGTTGAAGCAGCTTCTCCATCTGTGAAAGTTGGAAACATTTCACAAGTGGAAGATGCAGCTTATTTTAGGATTTATTATGGACAGACTTTCAAAGTCATCAAGAATGGCTCTGATGGCAAGAGTTATCTTCTCATTCAGGTTTCGTTTTCTTCTAACATTTTCTCCTCCTCATTCACAGGCTCCATTTTTTTCTTATTGTATTGTCTTTTAGGCAAAAACTTGTGCACCTCACTTTATTTTTGTGGCGGATATATCAAAGAAATATGTTAAATTTATAGATGGATTTTTGGGTTGCAATTTCTTAATTAACCATGTATCATTTCTAAAGAAATTAATCTTTTAAAAGATTATTCAAGTAAGTACAAATGTTATGCATTATTTGTTTTGTTTTTTTCCTTCAGATATTTACAGGACTTCTTGTGCTTTGCTTTAGATATCTCATATCTGAGGCTTATTCACGAATCTAGCATTTAATACAAATATATAACATTTATATTTGTCAAAATATGGTGAATGTGACCGAAGCACATTGTACAAACACAAGTCACATATCAAACAGAAATAACATATTTCAAAGACCTAAAGTTGGACTATGACTGAACCTTTTACTCCAATATCGTGAGGATTATTGAATTTTTTATCAATGTTCATATATACGGACGTCCTCGTACTGATCCATTTCTTGTTTTATTGGGAACTTCTCTTTGTATATACAAGATGTGTAATTTTTCTTTTAGAAATGCTTGCTGCCGCTTAATTTAAAAGACTTCGACGACTTGTGAGCTTGTAATTTTTCAATTATGATATCTGTGCATTTAGGTCAAGAAGAGGTAAAAATGTCTTTATCGACAGTCGTTTGTTTGTTGTTTTGGAACTTAAACCTGGTTTCTAAAACAAACCTACGTAATTATGGTAATTATCATCCTTTTTTCTCTCTTATCGTTTCTTAATCATCTACTTTTATCTTTAAAAAAAATTGTACCTATTTTTATCTTTAAAAACGCATTATCACATTTTACGAACCAATAATAATCCCATAGTGGCAATGGGCCTTTGCTCATTAAATGGCCCAAAGTGGGTTTCTATTTTATTTCCTTTTCTGAGAAGAGCCCAAATTGGATCTTTTGAGGACAGGTAGCAAGTATTTCTTCAGAGAAGTTATTACGTGTAGCTAAATAGATGTTATTTACATTTCTTAATGAATAATAAATAGATGTTACTTTCAAAGACATCAGAATGATAAATAAAAAATAGTAAACAACATAGCCTTAAGTTTTAGATCGTAAGAATAATATTTCTTTATTTGAAAATTTCACTGTACCAATTTTTTTCTTATAAAAAATATATTTGTGCAGAATAATTCAAAGATGGCAACCAAAACAAAATACTGCACGTCAAGGATAAAATCATTTGTGATTCCATTAGCCAACTATTCAATAGACGCTGATTTTTTTCCAGGTAATTAATTAAATACTTTAATATATTTTCATATATTTTATTCCATAGCTTTCAAAATGTTGGTCAGTTATCTCCTTGTAATCTGATGATAACTTTCTTCTCATTTGGTGATGCAGTTTCATTTTTTGAGGTGAGGTTTGCCACTCTGAGTAAGTAGAAAACTCGTGCCTCCACTATGGCTGAGTAAATTGTATTTGACATAATTTGTAACACTTGTCACACACACATATACTCCTTCCGTCCCAATATTCATGGCACGTTTCTTTTATGCACGTGGATTAAGGAGAGTTGTATTTTGTATGTAAAGTAGTGGGTGGTCGGAAATTCAAACACTTTTTAATGTAAAAGGTGTTTCCTTTTTTGGAAACGGACCAACTTAATTGGACAGCCCAAAAAGGAAAACATGCCATGAATATTGGGACAGATGGAGTATTTTTTATGAAGTTAATTATATATATAGTTTTGATAATGAAGATATACATATGTTATGTGTTGTGAGGGCATGCATGCAGCTTCTAGGATTACTTGGGAGTTTGAAGGGTGTTACATCAGATTATGTGGCTTCTCAATGTGTGCTCAAACTGTATAATGAGGGGCAAGTGCTGCTCATCAACACAAGCGACGCGCAGCAGTTTGCAGCTCATTTCATTGTCAAGACGGATCAGCCACAGTCGTGCAACTTCGCCTCTTTTCTCTCCACCGGCGAGGACGCTCCTCTTCAGGTACATATGCTTATATGTGGCCTTGATGTGTTCTTGAATTCATCTGCTATATTCATAAGTTTTGTGTTGTCAGAGAGCTGAGTGGATCAAGTATCTGGGAGTATTTGCGAATCTTGAAATGAGAGCCAATCAAGTCTATGCCACAGTAAGTGAAACCTTACTCATCATAGAATATACTCACTGCTATATGATTCTGCATCTTCTCTTTTGCAGATCAAGAAGAACTACATGTGCCTAAGCAAAGCTGCAACCAGCAAGAAAGCAGATTTCAAACCTATTGTGGCCTGGATGCAATACGATGATGTATGAACCGCCAGCCTTAAAGCACTTAATTCTATTTATAAAATATGCTTCAGACTGAGCTGAGCTTGTTAGTTAGTTATTGGTTTTGGTTGGTGCAGGGCATTTGGTCTTTTACGCAAGAGGCCTTGAAGCTAAAGGTACTCAAATTCATCTTTATTATTTATACATTTTCCTCAATTTCCTAATAATGAACTATAACTCATTGCATTTGATATTGCAGTATGTGGAGGATGCAGGCGGCGAAAATATCGATGAGTCCATCAACAAAGCCACCTACAATATCTCCACTCCAGATGAGTTAGAGGCATTCCATGCCATCCTCTGCGTAACTTTCTCGCTCTAATATTAATTCTTTCCGAGGTTAACGTGAAAACCTAAAAATGATGAATTCGCTTTGAAAGTTGATGTCTGTCAGGATAGTTACTGAATTAAAAAAATGGAACCATTTGAACGTCATTCTCTCTATATATGATGATCAATTAATGAATGATGTACAGACCATTGATGTGGTAATTGATGAGACGTACGCCTCCGATCCAACGGCCTACACAGCCTCCACTTTTCTTCAGAATCTGAACGTCCAAGATCAGTCTTGCTTCGCCTTCATGCCCACTCAAAGCCTCTGGAGGTACGACAAACGGGTTCGAAACGACACCGTTCTTGGTAAGCATATATACCTGAAACTACAACAGCAATATTTCCATTCTTCTTGCTTCGATCATTAATAATATTTGTGTATAATTAATTGATTGATGAAGATTGGTACGACGGAGCAATTTCGCAGCCTCAGCTAGTTCTGGGCGATCTCATTGAAGCAATATCTCCATCGCCAAACTACACCACCACTTATTTTAGAAATCTAGCAAAGGTCAAGATTCGATGTATTACTAAAACTGTGAATTAATCCATGAAACTTTCTTGTATTTAAGGGCATGTTATGTTGCAGGGGGAAGGAGTGATAAGCATTGGCCCAGAAATGTGCGACAGGGACACCTCACTTCCCATGGAACCTTCAACTCTACCTTGCCAATGAAAATCTCATCCACTCACTCAATTTATTCTCCCAATTTTGCAACATATCATCCAACTGTAGCTTTAATATTTGTTTCTAGATTTTTAACTCTTATAATTATATAATAACTTTTCCAAAGGGGTACATGTTTTGTAGTTAGCAAAAGGGGAGTAAAATGATGTTCTGCAATAATATAATGAGAAAAAAAATAAAAATTTAGAAGATGAAACAATGGAATGCGAATTATGTAAAAAATAAAGGATCATATTTAGTGCATTACTTATATTAATTTTTTTTATTAATCAAAATATGTCAACGATGCATTTTAACTTGAGCAATAATAATTAATGTAGTGATAACTTAAGTAATAATGCAGCGATATCTAGAATCTAGAATCTACACACAACGTTGAAATATTTATTGTCTTTACTTGCTATTGTTGTCAATAACATTACTATATAAGAGCGCCATAATTAATAGTTTCGTCAGCAAGTATTCAACACTCGTTCTGACATTATCGACATGGTTACTCTAAAATTGGTACCATGAACCTATATATAAACTCCCAAAACTTTTAATATCCACTCAACTTAGGTGGTGTTTACTTTACATGATTAGGTTGGATAGATAAAGTTAGTCCAACCTAAACAAGTGTTTACTTTTAAGGATTAATATTTTAGGATATCCCAAAACCCGGGATTATTTTAGTCATTTGAATTATTCTTCATTAATTTTAATCCAACCAATATAGGTAGGATTGAAATAATCCTCCAAATAAAGGGAGAATTATTTATCCCAATTTTAATCCTCCACTAATCATTTGTAGTAAACAAAGGATTGATAGATAAAAATTATCTTATCACACATTTAATCCATCAAATAATCAATACTTCAAAATGTTAATCATGAAAAGTAAACACTCCCTTATAAGATTAATTTTATATATCATAATCAGTAAACCTATATATATAAACTCCCAAAACTTTTAATACCCACTCAACTTAGAAGATTAATTATATATATAATTAGCCACTCGACGTAGTAATTGTTTCGTTTATACCATCGTTTTAGAAGATGCTTGGTATGATGAAATGAAACAAGGGAATAATGGAGTGAAGGTTGGAATGAAATGAAGGTAAAAATGAAATAGCAAATACCATGGGTTAAAGGAAGAAAGAATGACTATATCTATTCTTGTAGGAATGTGATTCTAAATTGAATGATAATTCCTATATAAAAAGATTATATCAAGCAAAAAAATTAATGTAATGGAGTTAGGAACGACTACTTTCCCTCCATTTTATCATACCAAGTAACTCTTTAGCTAGTGTTTACTTTTCATGATTAGCATTTTGAAGGATTGGTTATTTGATGGATTAAATGTGTGATATGATAATTTTTATCTATCAATCATTTGTTTACTACAAAGGATTAGTGAAGGATTAAAATTGGGATAAATAATTCTCCATTTATTTGGAGGATTATTTCAATCCTACCTATATTGGTGGGATTATAATTAATAGAGAACAATTCAAAGGATTAAAATAATCCCGGGCTTTGGGATATCCACAAATGTTAATCCTTAAAAGTAAACACTTGATTAGGTTGGATTAATTTTATCTATCCAACCTAATCATGGCAAGTAAACACCTCCTTAGAGAATGATAAATCCATTATTATAACCATTTGTGACATTTAGGCTTCTTGGGATGGGATCCGTAATGCTACAGCTTATAGCACATTTTACGTATTTGCCAAAATAATTAACCAAAGTAATAGTTACTTGCATTGTTTGACACCGACATTGTTAAATACGTGTACTTACATAAATTATGTAAAGGTTCTTTCCTTTTTTATTTAACAAAATAAAGCTGACAGTTGGAGACAGTGTAGCATAATTGATTTTTAGTTCAACTAGAACAAGTACAAGTACAAGAAAAGACAATTGTTAATTTTGTAATTTATCAACTATTCCCAGTAAAATATATATATATATATATATATATATATATATATATATATATATGACAACATGAAAATAATTATATATCTTTCTTTTCTTTAATTTTCGAAAAAATAATTAGACAATTTTATTTTGGTCCACGAACAGTATTTTATAGAGATGTCAATTTAATCTGAAACCGACGTATCGGCCCGCATAGATCGAGAAATAGAAGGAGGGTTAACTGAAAATTTATAACCTGAAAATAAATTTACTCGAATGAGCCAAACCGAAAATAGCCTTGCCCGAAAACCGAGTGAGTTGGCCCAATTTATTGAATTTTTTTTTATTACTTGGTGTCAAACTTTTTTATTTTATTTTTTAATTTGATGATAGTGTTTTGATGCTTGTAGAATGTATGTTTTGGTTTTCTCGAACGCCTAAAACAAATAATAGACATGAAAAATGAAAAAAGATAATTATTTATGTTAAAAGTGTGTCAAATCCTTACCTCTCAAGAAGTAACTTATTCGTAATGTGATGTTGAGATTATAACTATTTTAATATCTAATATGAAGTTAGATATTTGATTGAAAAACACAATCTAATTTTTGTTATGGTTATAACCAAAATGTTTTAATTCCAAAAAAAAAAAACCCAAATCAAGAATAGTACGAAACCAAATTCATGGCCCGATACCAAGTGAATTGAACCGATAGACATCCAACATTTGATTTGGTCCAATATTTGACATTTTAGCCTCAAAGGAGACGGTTTTGCAATTATCCCCACATTTGACAAGGATTTAATTGGAAAGGTAATAATGGGACAAAAATTGTAAGAAAATGAAGGTGAGGGGAACCCAAATTTTTTTTTTTTTTGCACTTATTTATCTGGATAAATACTTATATTATTGTATTAGCCACACCATTAGATTGGATGACGACGTATATTGGTGATAGTGTATGTAACATGCATGCAGGTGTAACAAATTTGGGGAAGTAATCGGCTTTGGGCACAAATGAGCAATTAAAGTATCATTCATGGCAAATACATTACTATGCTTATAAGACAATGAATCATTTCTTAATATTAAAATTGTAGAAATCATACAAGTATAAATGTACCCGTACAAATAATCGTAAGAAAATTAAAATAAAACATAACCGAAAATTTATCCGAGAGTACGTATAGACTATAGTAGCATAAATCTAAACCTCAATCTCGGTAGATTAAGCTGATCCTACTGAAAGTTATGCTAATGCGCAGAATTTCAGTTTTCTTATCTAAAAAAAAAACAGTTTTCCACAAAGCATAGCTTTTCTGAATTATCGTAAAATCTAAATTATAAATTAGATTATAAAATAGTTATGAACAGTGGTGCAAGTCCGAATGTATTGTTACCTAACATGTAAGTAAACCGTCAATAATATGAAATGGCCTAACTTTGGATAATTACTTAATGAGCTATATATGACTCCTAGCTAGCAACTATTCTACAAGTTGCATGCGTTCAATTACATGTATCCATTTTGCCATTTCATAAATATCGGAATAATGGCCAATAGTCATGACTATGGATGCCTATATAAATGAGCTAAATTCATCACAATTTTCAATAAAAATTATTAGCAGTAGCAAAATATGGAGCTCAAGTTGTTAATCGTGGTGGTTCTCTCATCCATATTCATTTCCACCACTTCCGCAACTGTATGCGTAGTTTACCCTCCAACTCTTCCTCCATTACCTTCCCCGTTTCCCTTCATCTGTCCATCTCCACCACCACCGCCACCTAGATCTCCACCGCCACCACCTCCGCCTAGGTCTCTACCACCGCCTCCACCTCCACCTCCACCATCTCCACCACCACCGCCACCGCCACCGCCTCCACCTCCACCTCCATCATCTCCACCACCACCGCCACCTCCACCGCCACCGCCACCTCCTCCACCACCTCCACCACTGCCTCCACCTCCGCCGCCGCCTCCACCGCCACCTCCTCCACCACCTCCACCTCCACCACCGCCGCCACCTCCACCTCCACCTCCCCCCTCCCCGCCTCCATCCTCTCCACCACCGCCACTTCTATCCCCACCACCGCCACCCGCATTTCGTTTTGCATAGTATACCCACCTACTCTACCTCGGTTGCGCAACCCTCTTTCAATATTCTGTCCATCTCCTCCACCACCTTCCAAATAAATTTACGTTATGTTACAAGAAAATGTCACCACAAATTACCATTCACGTAATACATCCCCCACACTTAATATGCTTCTGTCATTACCAAAATAAACCACCACCTCTATACAAATAAAATGGTTACTACAAATGTTTCTATTACTAGAAAACACGTTGAATAATAATACCTTTTTTGTCCCAGTAATAACTTGCTTCAACAGAAAAAGCTACAAGCTAGCAAGATTTCAATTCTGTAAGAGTTAGCTGGCTAGATTTTGGCGATGGCGATTCTAGAATAGTTCAAATTAATATCTCTAGCTTTGGAGAATGTTATTTCCCATACGGGATGAACTAGCTACTAAATTTCAAGAGCAAGTTTGTAATATATGTATGTACTTTAATTTATTTACAATAAATAAATTTTACGTGTTTTCAATGTTGATTGTGTATGCTCCATGCACATGTGAAAGTTATTATCTATTCATGTATACTTACGTCATGCCTAGTGTAATTTATCTCTTATGTACTAATTCCACCACGTCCTAACTTTGGTGAAGTCATTTAAAAAGCACCATTCTTAACTTTTCCAGCAATTCCGTCAAAGGTGTAGGAAAAATGAAGTGGATCAAAGCTTCCACTTTTTTTTTTGGGTATCATGGGGAATTTGCAGCCGTTATCTTAGGTGCACTGGGTAAACCTCACGTTCCTGTGCAATAGCCTGCAAACCACACATGACAGGTAAATCACACTTGGAAAATCAGATGTGACAGACTCAAATACATAGAGTGTTTACTTTATGTTTTATTTTTGTTGCGATTTTGAAAAAAATAAAAGCTAGAAAATGCCACCCTACCTATTGTGGCTTGGATGCAATACGATGATGTATGAACCACCAGCCTTAAAGCACTTAATTCTATTTATAAAATATGCTTCAGACTGAGCTGAGCTTGTTAGTTAGTTATTGGTATTGGTTGGTGCAGGGCATTTGGTCTTTTACGCAAGAGGCCTTGAAGCTAAAGGTACTCAAATTCATCTTTATTATTTATACATTTTCCTCAATTTCCTAATAATGAACTATCTCATTGCATTTGATATTGCAGTATGTGGAGGATGCATGCGTAAAATATCGATGAGTCCATCAACAAAGCCACCTACAATATCTCCACTCCAGATGAGTTAGAGGCATTCCATGCCATCCTCTGCGTAACTTACTCGCTCTAATATTAATTCTTTCCGAGGGTTAACGTGAAAACCTAAAAATGATGAATTCGCTTTAAAAGTTGATGACTGTCGGGATAGTTATTGAATTAAAAAAATGGAACTTTCATAGCAATTTTTTTTGATTTTACATTCTCACGTTAAAAATAGTTCTTATTTGAACGTCATTCTCTCTATATATGATGATCAATTAATGAATGATGTACAGACCATTGATGTGGTAATTGATGAGACGTACGCTTCCGATCCAACGGCCTACACAGCCTCCACGTTTCTTCAGAATCTGAACGTCCAAGATCAGTCTTGCTTCGCCTTCATGCCCACTCAAAGCCTCTGGAGGTACGACAAACGGGTTCGAAACGACACCGTTCTTGGTAAGTATATATACCTGAAACTACAACAGCAATATTTTCCATTCTTTCTTGCTTCGATCATTAATAATATTTGTGTATAATTAATTGATTGACGAAGATTGGTACGACGGAGCAATTTCGCAGCCTCAGCTAGTTCTGGGCGATCTCATTGAAGCAATATCTCCATCGCCAAACTACACCACCACTTATTTTAGAAATCTAGCAAAGGTCAAGATTCGATGTATCACTAAAACTGTGAATTAATCCATGAAACTTTCTTGTATTTAAAGGCATGTTATGTTGCAGGGGGAAGGAGTGATAAGCATTGGCCCAGAAATGTGCGACAGGGACACCTCACTTCCCATGGAACCTTCAACTCTACCTTGCCAATGAAAATCTCATCCACTCACTCAATTTATTCTCCCAATTTTGCAACATATCATCCAACTGTAGCTTTAATATTTGTTTCTAGATTTTTAACTCTTATAATTATATAATAACTTTTCCAAAGGGGTACATGTTTTGTAGTTAGCAAAAGGGGAGTAAAATGATGTCCTGCAATAATATAATGAGAAAATAAAATAAAATTAGAAGATGAAACAATGGAATGCGAATTATGTAAAAAATAAAGGATCATATTTAGTGCATTACTTATATTATTGTTTTTTTATTAATCAAAATATGTCAACGAGGCATTTTAGCTTGAGCAATAATAATGTAGTGATAACTTAAGTAATAATGCAGCGATATCTAGAATCTACACACAACGTTGAAATGTTTATTGTATTAACTTGCTATTGTTATCAATAGCATTACTATATACGAGCGCCATAATTAATAGTTTCGTCAGCAAGTACTCAGCACTCGTTCTGACATTATCGAGATGGTTACCCTAAAATTGGTACCATGAACCCTACATATAAACTCCCAAAACTTTTAAGTCCTAATAGGGAAAACTACACAAATCCCATAAAATGTATGAACAAATACTCAATCGTTATAAAAAGATGCAAAATCAGGAAGAGATACCCCAAATAGCCTTGAAAAACATTATGCGAGGAACGAGTTGACTTAAAATGAAAAAGTCTGCGCCAAAATCGGGAATCTTGACCGAGAGTGGAATCCGATCGTCCGATCGGATTCGATCGGATTCTTCTCTACCGATCGGATCCGATCGGATTCCTCCCCCAATATATACCAGACTCTCTCCCTCTCGGTTTCACCCTCCCGGATTCCCTCCCTTCACTCTCCTCCCGTATTTCTCTCAACCGCCGCTCGCGCCGCCGCGCTCTCGGATCGGATAGCTCATCACCGAAATCTCGCACCATGGCTTCTCGTGCGTCGTTCTCTTCGCTCTTCGCTCTCCGGACGGAATCGATCGGTGTTTAAGGAATCCGACCGGTCGGATTCCTTAAACACCGATCGGATTCCGTCAAGGACCGATCGGATTTCTAATTTTGGTTAGTTAAACGTGCTTATTATCATAGTTTATTAGTTAAACGCGTGCTTATTATCATAGTTTATTAGTTAAATCTGCTTATCATAATTAAACCTGCTTATCTTAGTTTATTAATTAAATCTGCTTATCATAATTACACCTGCTTATCTTAGTTTATTAATTAAATCTGCTTATCATAATTAAACCTGCTTATCTTAGTTTATTAATTAAATTTGCTTATCATAATTAAACTTGCTAATCATAGTTTATCATAGTTTATTATGGTTTATTAGTTAGTTAAATCTGCTTATCATAGTTTATTAATTTTAAACGTGCTTATCTACAAATGCAAAATATAGGAATCCCCACCTTAACTTGACTTGAACATAAAAGTAAATAAGACCCACACACGCCGCCTTAACCTGCTTATCATAATTTATTAGTTAAACGTGCTTATTTATTGATAATATCATAATTTATTAGTTAAACGTGCTTATTTATTGATAATATCATAATGTATTAGTTAAACGTGCTTATTTATTAGTTAATCCTGCTACTTAATTAGCACACATGCGTTTAATATGCTATTATTTATTTAATATGTTAAAATGTATATTATGATTTATTATGCTTAATTATGTTAAACGTATTATTATGCTTTATTATATGTTTTATTTTTATGATATTTATACATTTTATTGTTTTTATTGTTAGGGTTATGTTGATTATGTGAGACCCGAGATGATTAATGTTGTGGTCCAAATTAGCACATATTATAGGATCAATTATTTAGATATCATTAAGACTAGATTATTGGAGATTGGTGGTGAAGAGTTCTTGGATAGGTTTGCTAGTGGATGCTTGATCATTTACTTATTGGAAGCTTGGTGCAAAAATATCATGGCTTTGCACCACGTGATTTCCGTCGATTATGACGAATGATGGTCTAGTATGGATTCATATGAACGGACGGAGCATTTGTTTTCTTGTTCATGACTATGCACTAGTCACCGGTTTAAGTTTTGGAAGCTCGTCTTTCAATCTTAGTAGAAACACCGGTTGCAACGTGTTCGAGTGTTTAGAGCTTTCTGCGTTCGACCATATATCTATTGCGGACTTAGTAGAGCGTTTTTCTGATAGGAGCGTGCATATAGATGATGCGGATGTTAGTTTATACCTCCGTGCTGCACATATTATTATGTTATACGGGATGCTATTATCTGTAGATCCCAGAGTACTGGTGGAGTCGTGGGTCTGGGCATTGGTCGATGATTTGGATTTATTCTCTAGATTTTCGTGGGGTGCATATTCGTATCAGTGTATGCGCTACTACTTATTACAAATTCAACCGAAGAAGAAATACCATTTTATGGACCACTTGGGCATTGGTTGTTTGGTCGCTCGAGATCATACAGTGCAGGTGGGTTGTTGGGAAATATGTAGACCGGTTTGCCTACCCTAGATGCTTGAGATGGAGGTTCAAGAGCAAGTCCTCGATTGATGATTTATCGATTTTGTTTGAATCTCGTGTACTACTTTTACATATCCTAAAATTTGTGTTATAATTTTTATTATAATTTTGATTAAGTCTTGTTTATTTGAATTGTATATAGGATTATCGGCATATTCGGATGATCATCGGCTACGGAAGAAGAAATGGACACATGGTACTGGGTATCACTCCGACACGACGAGGCGTTTGGTGTGCCCTATATAGAGCCACAAAATCCGTTGAGGATGGGGGCAGTTCCCCCGAGCACGAGTGATTAGTGATGACGATGTGGGAATTCGTGCCTCGAGGGTACTTCGTTCGCATCCGAGGCGTGGTGCGCGACGGCATATTATTGAGTCGAGCACGGCGCACATGGTATCGAGGGCTCCGATCGGAGAGCACCGCCCACATCTCGTCGAGCGAGCGGCGAAGCGGGGCCATCCTCCGACTTCTTCCTCGGCGGCGATCACCCACGACCTAGTGATCGTCGGTTCCTAGAGGACCTATCGAGAGGCATGCTCGGAGGGTGACCGAGCTATCGAGGAAGCACCAGCGAGGTTGAGGTACGGATGACGATGAAGTTGAAGGGTTGGTTTAAGGAGTTGATTGGTGCTTACCGTCATCGTCCTTCACGACGTACACCGACCTATTCTCCATCCGATCATCATACTCATCCGTGCACGGCAATCGATTGATGAGGCACGGAATCGGTGATGGCGGACATGCAGACGCCGGCTCGACATTACGTGCACGAGTTTGGTAGGGCCGAGGCCATGCCATCCTATCGAGAGCCACCTCGTGCTTCCTATCGAGAGCCACCTCGTGCTTCCTATCGTGAGCCACCTTATACTTCCTATCGCCACCACCTCCCGCCTCCTATCGAGAGCCACCTCCCGCTACTATCGAGAGCCACCTCCTGCCTCCTATCGTGACCACCTCCCGCTACTATCGTGAGCCACCCTCGCTTCTTATCGTGACCACCTTGACTTCTTATCGTGACCACCTTGCCTTCTTATCGTGACCACCTTGACTTCATTCATCGATATGTTTGATATTTTAGTGATTGTGGACAAGTAAGTGTAATTTAATTAAATAATTTAAATATTTTGAGTTTATTTAAATATTTCTAAGTCAAATGATATTTTCTCGCAGATTGTGTCGATTGGGATGACCTCCAAGTCCCAAGCAGATCCACTACTATAGGAATGTCCGATTATGGACACCGGTGGATGACTTTAGGGATGCCCGCTCGGGGATCACATCGGGATGACCGAAGGACGACGAGCGAACCGTGGTGACACCGGTGCTGTACCGGGAAGAGTGGCCGACAATGATTCCCATCGATGGCCCTAGCATCTCCATATGTTGTTCTTGGCAAACCGCGTGAACTTGATCGGCGTTAGTACGAACTTCAATGTCTTCCTTAAAGCCCGCCTCCACGTACGGTGATGCTTTCCGAGAGTGGTGGAGTTCTTAGTCGGTCATTTTTCATGGATATTCTTAAGCCGACCAGCTTATTATCTTCAGACGTAAGTATTTTGAATTTCTAAGTATTCGAATTTATTTTAGTTGAATTGATTGATTAATACTTATACATTCAATTGTTCTTATTGTGAGCGATTGATCTGTTCATGATGAGTTGTAGAGTGAGGGCGATCAAGGCGATCTTGTATTGTCCACCATGAACAATACAAACACGATTGTATTGGACACCGACTTCTATGTAAGTATTGATTTCCCAATAATTTACATTTATTTATTTATTGCTTTGCTCAATTCAATGTCCGATTAAATCATTTGAATGTCTCAATAGCGAATCCTTCAAGTTGGTTGGGAATCTTGTTCAAGCGGTTGGAAGGTGCCGAGAGTATTATTTCCGATCAAGGGCACGACGGGAGTATCCACTATGACCGATTGGTCCAACATGCAACAGTGATTTTGTAATTCAATATCATGTTATATTTAAATTTTAATATATTTGTTTTAATAATTCATATATTTTGTAATAATTGTGTTATATAGGTGATTATACCTATCCTTATCGATGGACACTACGTCGTCATTGTTATCGAATGCTTGTTCGACGCTTGATCTATATGATTCGATATATTGGAGATTAGAAGATCATGCGAAGAGAAAACGCCCATGCAGATGGCTCGATATTGCATTTATTTGGATTCGTCTTGGATGAAGGCGATTATTGGAGGTTCAACGATACGGGCATATCGAAAAAACCGTGCCACTTGAATTATCTATCCGTCACCGCTAACCGTTCTCCCAAAAGGCGGTCGCTTGTGGTCCATATGCATGCATGTACGTTGAGCGTGTGATATCCGGATCGTCGAGTATTACTTGGGGAATACTCATATACCAAAGATATAGGAAAATTATAGCTACTTCTATTTTTGAGTTGTGTGAAGACATTTAGATATGTAAATTTAAATGTGTAATATCTTAAATTTCAGTTTATTAATATTTGTAAATTAATAACTATTTAAGATTTTAAACTCCTATAGTTGCTTCTATTTTTATTTATTTAAACTCCTAACTATTTAAGATTTTAAAAATCACGTGTAATTTAGTTCATGTTTTATACGATACATGATCACGTTTTGTACGATACGATACATTTCAAACTTCACATTTAGTGCGTAAGGAAATATCCAAGTAAACCTAGTATAGTCATCAACAAAATGTATGTAATACTTGAACCCTTCAATAGACGTGTTAGAACTTGGACCCCAAAGATCCGTATGCACTAATTGAAAGGGTGAAGAAGTTTTATTATTATTATTATTATTATTATTATTATTATTATTATTATAGCACAACACAATGTATAAAATTGAATGATATAAAGAAGAATAACAATAAAAGGTGCCGAATACAATATTTTGAAATATTAAAAAAAATACAACAACTTTAATTAATCGCTTATGCCTTCATTTATTCGATTTGGACATTTCCTTCGTGTATGTCCTGGTTCCCTACAATGACTGCATTTCTTTGGTGCTCGGCGTCTACTGTTAGACGATTCTCCCATATCGTTTGTAGGCACTCTTCTTGTAGACCTTTCACCACCGGATGGAATCCGACTTGTTCTAGGTCGTCCAGCCTGTCTTGTCACAATAGGAGGCAATACATTCGCTGAGCTACCTCATTTGGAACCACCACTCATTGTATTGAGGACATGATTCACCGCACCTTTGTATGTCTCAATTAAAGTGTTGGTCGTGTAGTATGATTCGGCGTAATTGTGGATGGATTCTCCGCCTCCTTGTCGATGAAAAGTATTAGTATGAGTTACATGAAAAATAAAACGGCGTGTAGTATTAGTATTAAAACTTACTTAATGGCAGCAATTGCGTGTGAACACGGCATCCGTCTTGGTTAAATTCTCGACAATCACACGATTTTAGTTGAAGATCGACCGAGGAAGTTCCTAACGCCGCATCGCACCCTATATTTTGCATTTGTAGACCTCGTCGTAGAGTAACGACGACTTTTGGACACCGCTATCGTAAGCTTTTCATTGTTTCCTCGGTGAGATAGTTGTCCGACCTACATCTCGCCGCTTTCGTCTATCGTTGAACCACCGCTCAATTACAAGTCGATTGCCTCCAACATTGAGCATATTGGAAGACGCCTCGCCCATAATAATCGAGTTAAATGACTCTGCTGCATTTGATGTTAAGAAGCTAAAACGGCTCACGGGGACTTTGAGCAGGCCCATTTTTCGGTCTACGGGCGGTTTGTGGTATCTTTATCATTTATGCTTTCGATAGCAGACATAGCACGTTGGTATTGTCAGGCTCGTATGCATAAGCGACTTCTTGGAACATTTCCACCACAGCATGCCGCACGAAACTGTTTGATCTTGTTCAAGAAGTGGTAGAAGCATAAGGCGTGATGAGCTTGTGGAAATACTCTCGATGGCGTTAGCTATGGACACGTGTGCGTCCGAGACAATTAAGAGTTTTCAGATTTCCAAATACCCGTTGGATGCGTGAGATAAACCATGACCAAGATTCATCATTCTCAATTGGCCCAACACCATACGCCAACGGAACACTTGCTCATTGGCATCGCCGTTACTACAACAAATAAAATTCCTTATTCTTTCCTCGAGGTGAGTACCATCTCGACGATCATCGGTCTCAAACAAAAATAGAAGGGGCAATAGATGCAGCGAGCAACGAAGCGAGATGCGGAATCGACCATCACCATCGACCTCATAATCGATAAATGTACGGGATTAAATGCGTGTCAACATCTGCAGATAACTGGCGGCATTTGAATGACCGATCATGCCGACCGTATATCAACTCAATCGCTGTATGTCGGGCTCATAACGCCACATCATAACGATGCGGATACCAAAATCATGTTTCAACTCGGCCATAATTGATTTAGGCTTCATGATTTCACTGTTGTGCGCATTTTCGAGCATAATCTGCTGCAACTATCTTTGAATGAACCTTGATGGTCCAACACAACCCAAATCACGGTGGCATTTGTGTTCGATATAAACTTATAAACTTTCCAAATATTACCTCGTTGGGCAGCTCGTAACTCAAAATTACACCTCTCGAGTGCTTGCATTTAAATGTCGATCGTGTTGTATCGAACGACCAACAACGTATTCCGCCCCGCTCCATATGCCACACACCAACAAAGAAGATAGAGGTCATCTTTGCTATAGTAATATGAATTACTACTCAATTCTCCATCCCTTGTCGGGCCCATTTCACTAGCAACAAGTGAGGCTGCGGCGTTGAGCGGAATGACGGAACTAACCATTAGTTAGTTCTTCACATCGGGTGGGTTGACATCTTACGGATAGGTGCTTGGATTAATCAAAGATAATAGTTTGGGAAGTCCTCCTTCTTCTTGAATCCATCCCGCAAAATCAATAAACGTATTATTTAAAATTGATTGTTCGGGATGGTCGTCGAGGCATCTGAGTCGGTCTCTTGAGATCTTGGTCTCGGTACATATTCTTCTTCTTCTTCTTCTCCATCAACATCATCATTTCGAATAGGAGTTGTTGGCCTTGTTGTCTCCGTGGCGTGCCTTTGGGATTGAAAACCAATCACCGTAAAGCATACTTGGAACATTTTGTAAATATTCTTCTTGCAAATGATTGGGCTCTCCCGGGTTTGACCCACTCGCAATATTTGTAGTGTTGTGAACTACATAAACGCGTGGATATTCTTCGTACATGCACAATCGAGCAAACAGTTCATCATCGGTTAACAATGATTTTATTATCCGACCATATCTAGATGTGGATAAATAAAATAATTGATAATCCGTGCTCAATTCATTGGCCTGCAATACGTGATTGATATAGTATATGAGGCTGCAAAGAAAACGATCTGGAATTTGGGCAATTTGTTGACACCCGCCAATATACGTACAATCACTATCAAACTCTCCACCATAATTCACAGTAATGAATTTCCAATTGTCCATCTACATAAAGAAAGAATAAATAAAATATTAAAACAAAATTCCCAATCAAAATATACGTACATGTAAATATAGTATATTATTCTTTGGGGTTGCTGGCGAATTACCTTTGATATTGGAAAATGATTGAATTCTCCGTGGTTTTCCTTCAAATCTGTTGCTCAACTTCAATAGAAAATTTTGGAAAATGAAGATATGAGATGTGAATGAATGAATGAATGAATGAATTCGTCAAATTTTATAGAAGGTAAACAACAACAAATAATGGATGTCTATGTATCATTCACGTGAAATTACTGTAGCTACAATGAATTCAGACTCATTATTGTACAAATTTACTGTAACAACAGTAAAATCAGACCTATTATTGTACTAAATTCGGACCTATTATATCAGTTTCACGTGAATGAATTGAATGCTACAATAATTTGAGAGAAAATTCAAAGCACTTATTGAGGCGATACAATTAAAAAAAAAAAAACCGATCGAATCCGGTCGGATTCGGTCGTCACCGATCGGATTCGTTCTTTCCGGTCGGATTCGGTCTTTCATCGAATCCGACCGAGCTCCCTTCCATTTTTAATCGCTCGTTATTTTACGAGAAAACAAAGTCGAACATGAGGGTATATTTGTCCATACAATATAAACCTACCGATTTTGCATGTTTTATCCCATTGGGTATATATGCATATCTCTTATGAGATGCGGGTATACGTGCATCCGCCCCAACTTTTAATATATCCACTCAACTTAGAAGATTAATTAATTTTATATATCATAATACTAGGAGATGGATCAGGTAGGAAAGGATAATTTGGTAGGATATGAATGAATTTGGACCTTTGATTTGCTATATCAATGGTTGAGATTTAATTTTCGGGTGTGCTATAGTTTTGTGTTTTGTGTGCTACACGGATTATTGTGCAGCACTAGAACTCTTCTTGTGCTATGCTGCAATGAAAGTTGTGCTAAACTAATATATTTAGCATATGTGCTACGAATGGATGAAATATGTGCTAAATTAACATGTGCAATATAGTAATTCTGATTGTGTTACAGAAATATGAAAGATGTGCTACTATTCCTATTTTCGTACATTAAGGAGCTTTCTCACCATAACCAACCCCCATAATAGTAAACCTATATATATAAACTCCCAAAACTTTTAATACCCACTCAACTTAGAAGATTAATTATATATATAATTAGCCAATCGACATAGTAATTGTTTCGTTTATACCATCGTTTTAGAAGATGCTTGGTATGATGAAATGAAACAAGGGAATAATGGAGTGAATGTTGGAATGAAATGAAAGTAAAAATGAAATAGCAAACACCATGGGTTAAAGGAAGAATGACTATATCTATTCTTGTAGGAATGTGATTCTAAATTGAATGATAATTCCTATATAAAAAGATTAAATCAAGCAAAAAAATTAATGTAATGGAGATAGGAAGGACTACTTTCCCTCCATTTTATCATACCAAGTAACTCTTTAGAGAATGACAAATCCATTATTATAACCATTTGTGACATTTGGGATGGGATCCGTAATGCTACAGCTTATAGCACATTTTACGTATTTGCCAAAATAATTAACCGAAGTAATTGTTACTTGCATTGTTTGACACCGACATTGTTAAATACGTGTACTTACATAAATTATGTAAAGGTTCTTTCCTTTTTTATTTAACAAAATAAAGCTGACAGTTGGAGACAAGTACAAGAAAAGACAATTGTTAATTTTTGTAATTTGTCAACTATTCACAGTAAGCTATTAGTAATATAAATTTACACACACACACACATATATATATATATGACAACATGAAAATATTATTTTGGTCAACGGACAATATTTTATAGAGATGCCAATTTAATCTGAAATCGACGTATCGGCCCGCATAGATCGAGAAATAGAAGGAGGGTTAGAACTGAAAATATCTAGCCCGAAAATAAATTTACTCGAATGAGCCAAACCGAAAATAGCCTTGCCGAAAACCGAGTGGGTTGACCCAATTAATCGAATTTTTTCTTATTACTTGGTGTCAAACTTTTTTATTTTATTTTTTAATTTGATGATAGCGTTTTGATGCTTGTAGAATGCATGTTTTGGTTTTCTGACTTTCTCCAACACCTAAAACAAATAATAGACATGAAAAAAAAAGATAATTATTTATGTTAAAAGTGTGTCAAATCATTACCTCTCAAGAAGTAACTTATTCGTTATTTCGTAATATGATGTTGAGATTATATCTATTTTAATATCTAATATGAAGTTAACTATTTGATTGAAAAAACACAATCAAATTTTTGTTATGGTTAGGACCAAAATATTTTAATTCCAAAAAAAAAAACTGACCCAAATCAAGAATAGTACGAAACCAATTTCATGGCCCGATACGGAGTGAATTGAACCGATAGACATCCAACATTTTATTTGGTCCAATATTTGACATTTTAGCCTCAAAGGAGACGGTTTTGCAATTATCCCCACATTTGACAAGGATTTAATTGGAAAGGTAATAATGGGACAAAAATTGTAAGAAGATGGAATTCGGTGAGGGGAACCCTTTTTTTTTGCACTTATTTATCTGGATAAAAATTTAAATTACATTATTGTAATTAGCCACACCATTAGATTGGATGACGACGTATATTGATGATAGTGTATGTAACATGCATGCAGGTGTAACAAATTTGGGGAAGTAATCGGCTTTGGGCACAAATGAGCAATTAAATTATATTCAGGGCAAATACATTACTATGCTTATAAGACAATGAATCATTTCTTAATATTAAAATTGTAGAAATCATACAAGTAGTTATAAATGTACCCGTACAAATAAATGTAAGAAAATTAAAATAAAACATAACCGATAATTTCTCCGAGAGTACGTATAGTAGCATAAATCTAAACCTCAATCTCGGTAAATTAAGAGGGTGTTTGACTGAGCTTATAAGCTCCACAAAACAACTTATAATAGTTTTGAGTTTAAAAGCAGTTTATAAATTTGTTTTTGGGAGGCTATATGTTCTCACCCAAACACTCTAAGCTGATCCTACTGAAAGTTATGCCACTGCGCAGAATTTCAGTTTTCTTATCTAAAAAAAAAACAATTTTCCAAAAAGCATAGCTTTTCTGAATTATCGTAAAATCTATATTATAAATTAGATTATAAAATAGTTATGAACAGTGGTGCAAGTCCGAATGTATAGTTACCCAACATGTAAGTAAACCGTCAATAATAAAATGGCCTAACTTTGGAAAATTACTTAATGAGCTATATATGACTCCTAGCTAGCAACTATTCTACAAGTTGCGTTCAATTTACATGTATCTATTTTGCCATTTCATAAATGTCGGAATAATGGCCATCAGTTCGATAGTCATGACTATGGATGCCTATATATATTCATGACAATTTTCAATAAAAATTATTAGCAGTAGCTAAATATGGAGCTCAAGTTGTTAGTCGTGGTGGTTCTCTCATCCATATTCATTTCCACCACTTCCGCAACTGTATGCGTAGTTTACCCTCCAACTCTTCGTCCATTACCTTTCCCGTTTCCCTTCATCTGTCCATCTCCACCACCACCGCCACCACCTCCACCTAGGTCTCCACCACCGCCTCCACCTCCACCTCCATCATCTCCACCACCACCACCACCACCACCACCGCCACCGCCACCGCCACCGCCACCTTCACCTCCACCTCCACCTCCACCTCCACCACCGCCTCCACCTCCACCTCCACCTCCACCACCGCCGCCACCTCCACCTCCACCGCCGCCGCCACCTCCACCTCCACCTCCCCCTCCCCGTCTCCATCCTCTCCACCACCGCCACCACTTGATCCCCACCACCTCCGCGTTCTCCACCTCCACCCGCATTTCGTTATTGCATAGTATACCCACCTACTCTACCTCGGTTGCGCAACCCTTTTTCAATATTCTGTTCATCTCCTCCACCACCTTCCAAATAAATTTATGTTATGTTACAAGAAAATGTCACCACCAATTACCATTCACGTAATACATCTCCCACACTTATATATGCTTCTGTCGTTACCAAAATGAACTACCACCTCTACAAATAAAATGGTTAATTACTACAAATGTTTCTATTACTAGAAAACACGTTGAATAATAATACCTTTTTTGTCCCAGTAATAACTTGCTTCAACAGAGAAAGCTACAAGCTAGCAAGATTTCAATTCTGTAATAGTTAGCTGGCTAGATTTTGCCGATGGCGACTCTAGAATAGTTCAAATTAATATCTCTAGCTTTGGAGAATGTTATTTCCCATACGGGATGAACTAGCTATATGTATCTGTACTTTAATTTATTTACAATAAATAAATTTTACGTGTTTTCAATTTTGATTGTGTACGCTCCATGCACATGTGAAAGTTATTATCTATTCATGTATACTTACGTCCAACGTAATAGAGCTTAAAAAGAAAAAAAATCCCAACCAAGGTTACTTATTGGTGGAGTAGCGATGTATGCTTGAGATTGAGATCTCAAGTTTGAATGTTTATTTGCATCGGTTGATCGATTTTATTTTTTACCGATATTTGCAGACCTAGTGTCATTTATCTCTTATGTACTAATTCCACCACGTCCTAACTTTGGTGAAGTCATTTAAAAGCGGCCATCCGAACTTTTCCAGCAATTCCGTCAAAGTAAGGAAAATGAACTGGATCAAAGCTTCCACTATAATTATGTGACTACAAGCTTTAACCCGTATTTTTTTTTTGGTATCATGGGAACCCATGGCCATTATCTTAGGTGCAAGACTTGGGTAAATCACGTTCTTGTGCAACATGATAGGTAAACCACACTTGGAAAACCAGGTGTGACAGACTCAAACCCATAGAGGCGTTTGGTGGGGTTCGAACCTGTAACCTCTCGACCACAAGAACCTACCTTAACCATTGGACTGTCCCTAGGAGACCTTAACCCGTATTAATTATATATAAATTGACGGTAGGGTGTTTACTTTATGTTTTATTTTTGTTGCGATTTTGAAAAAAATGAAAGCTAGAAAATCCCACCCTACCCGTGTAACTCACATTTTCAATCACCTAGTGATTCACTTTCCATGTGCAACTCATAAACAGAAGCCATCTTGTTTACTTTTATCACATTTTCTAACATGTCTGCACTTTTGGATCTGCAATTCGAAGTAAAATAAAATGCTACAACAAAAGCATTCCCTACAAACACAAATATACTTGTCCCATTTAGCTACTACAAATATTCATATGCAATCCAAGCAGTAAATTAATCACAAACAATGCCCCGATTAAGACTAATCCAAGACATACTATCCATATCCGCCATCACCATCTTCATCTCCTTCACATTCTACATCATCAAATACACCTCAAACCCCACCACCAAAATCCAAGCCTCCCCACCGCCCCACCCGCCCGCCTTCACCCTCCTCATAGGCATCCTCACCCGCCCCGAGAAATACGACCGCCGCCACTTCCTCCGCCTCATCTACGGCACACAACGAACCCCCCCAACCGCAACCATCACCGTGAAGTTCATCCTATGCAACCTCACCAAACCCGACCATCGCGCCTTCGTCGCCCTCGAGATCATGCGCTTCGACGACATCATCACCCTCAACTGCTCCGAAAACATGAACGCCGGCAAAACCTACACATACTTCTCCTCCCTCCCCAAAATCCTCCCTGCCAAGTACGACTACGTGATGAAGGCCGACGACGACGTCTACCTCCGCCTGGAGGCGCTGGCGTTGTCTCTGCAGCCGTTACCGAGATTCGACTTGTACTATGGGTTTGTCATACCTTGCCCCAGCATGAATCCGTTTGTGCACTACATGTCCGGGATGGGATTTGTGCTGTCGTGGGATCTTGTTGAGTGGATTAGTAACTCATTAGTTCCGGTTAATCATACGGTTGGGCCGGAGGATAAGCTTGTCGGAGAGTGGCTGAATAGAGGGGATAAGGCGAAGAATAGGGTTTCTAATAAGCCGGCGATGTATGACTATCCGGGGACTAATGGGCGGTGCTCGCATGAGCTTATACCGGATACCGTCGCCGTTCATCGGGTTAAGAGGTGGGATCAGTGGCTGGGTGTGCTTACTTTCTTCAATGTCACCAAGGAGTTTAAGCCATCTAAGTTGTATAGTCTGTGATTGGATTGGTCAATCATTGTTTCAAATGAATCTGTTCAATAGTGTGATCATACAATCAAATTAGGTAGTTGATTTATCTGTGAACTTTAGCTAATCTGATACGATCAGTTTCTTGTTTTTATTGGATTTACATATAAACAAATTCTTTGCGATGTATATTTGCAGCAAGCTTTATCGTAGAACATGTAGTGAAAGATGTCATCAGCTTCCACTTCATCTCGGAGCTGCTGTTGTTCATGTTCTTGATGATATTAATCTTGCTTTGTTTCTTTGGGGGATTTAGGCTCCAAATAACCTTGACATTGAAATTAAATCATTTTGTTAATTCATACAAACAGAAAGGGTTTAGTATAAATCTCAGATATGGATTAGTAGACTTACTTCTGCAATGTCGACTGAGACCGCCTGTGGTAAAAGAGAAATTATATCAGCTAAGCACTTAAATCAGCAGTAAGTTTTTGTGATATGTTTTCATTTAAATATCTTCGATTAAATAAAATGTTCCATTAACTCAACAAGAATCTTACCTTAGTGAAGGCTGTGTCTTAGGCTTCTGCTTTTGTTCCTGCTGTGGAGTTTCATCCTTTTTAATGGTTATATTCTTGGTCTGCTTATAGTAACTAATTAGTTTCCTCAACAAAAACAAATCAATAAGTTAACATGAAATGCCAATATACCAAGTTCTTGAACTGAAGATTGTAAAATGTCTGAATATATCTCCTTTTCGCTTGCTTCTCCGCCTTGTAGAGCTGTCTCCAGAAGCTATACACGCACCCCATATTCAACAATTTATTCGCATATATCTTCCATGTATAGCTTCAAACAAAAGGCAATCTCAAGATCAGTCTCATCGTCTCGTTAAACAAGCAACGCATCATGCATCATATGCAAATAATTTTTCAGCACACATACCATTCGTGTATACGTTGCAGCCCTTGAAGAGAAATCCTGTTCCAATACTCTGCATCCTCCTTGCACTTCTGGAAGAAGTCAGCAATCTTGTTGCTAGACTCACCACCATTGTTGGGATCAATGTGGAAACCCGAGATCCCATCAAGTATGATCTCAGCAGGGCCGCCTTGGTTGGTTGCAAAAGTCGGTAAGCCACAGTTCATGGCCTCGATCACAGTTAGACCGAAGGCCTCATACAGAGCTGGCTGCACGAAGGCCCCCTTCGTGTCAGCAATGGCACGGTACAGCTCACTGTTCCTCTTTCTGTCGGTTTGAGCAGCTATCCATCTTATCTGTCCCTTGAGCTGGTGTTTCGCTATCAACGCGTGCATCTTCTTTATCTCGGCTGCCTCTTCTCTGTCCTTGGATTTGGAAGGATCAAAGAAGCCACCAACAATGACAAGATTCACAAAGCTCCTGAGGCGTTTGTTGCTGCCGTACCACTCTGTAAGCCCGGTGATGTTCTTCACTACGTCAAGCCTAGCCATAGAGAAGATAATAGGTTTCTTTTTGTCTTCCAAATATCCACTGTTGTCGAATAACACAAAGGTGACAAATGTTAATCAAATTTGTAATAAATAGTTTTGCAGTGATGCTGAGATGGAAGACTGGGAGATGTAACTAACATGTGTTCAGTATTGTCTGTTTTACTAAAGAGAAGCTCATCAATGGCTGCACGAAACATAGTGAATCGCTTCTGTTTCTCCGTGTAAGGGAAGTACACGGTCTGATCTGCTCCGGGAGAGGCAATGTTGAACTTAGGATCAAAGACATTGATCCCTGACACGACTCTGTACAACCCCGGCAATGTGAATGCGGTGTGGCTTTCATACTGTCCTGGCCTATCTTTGCTGCAACGAGACAACGAGTTTTAATTATAATACTTGTCCAACAATATAGAAATCGATTGATCTAGACAGTGTATATACCTTCCAGCAATCTCCTGATATGTGCTTGCAATGATGAAATCTGCTGTGTTCATTGCAATGAGATCAGCTGAAAACTGGCATGAGAAGTGGTACTTGGCATCCAACTCCTTCCATTTCAAGTCCGAGTCTTCGTACTTTGTCTTCTCCAAAGCATGCGCGATTGTTCCCTATTCGAAGATGCATAATATGTCAGCAGTCCTATATTTTGATGAAAGAAGAGAAATGTTGAGCATTAGCCAAAGTTAGGTACCAAGGTTGTGTCTAGTTTACTAGCCATGAGTGATGCCACCAGGTTTCCATCAGTGTAGTTTCCAATAATTAGGTCTGGCTTTCCATCCATTACTTCCATTATTTTGCTCGTGGCGTCCTATTAAATCACCAAAATTATTAAAACAAGAAAAGTAAGAAAGTTAAGGCTAGACTCTGCACAAACATATTGCAGAAGAATGTATGATCCAGCTGAAACCTGAGTGAACTTCTCGAGGTAGGGATAGATGTCAAATCGAGAAACCCATTGTTGAAGAACTCCGGCTTCTGTGTTAAATGGGACTCTAAGAATGTGGGAATGCTTCGTGTTCATGACCGGCTCTAATGCCACGTTGCATTTAGTCCCCTTGGCATCAGGGATGAGTCGAGTGACCTGCATTTTCAAGAAAAACGCTATGATTTAATTTCATATATGTTGCTGAAAATCTTCCATTTTGTTGGAATGCAACTTACCACAAGAATCTGAGGCTTCACATTTAGCCCTTGCTGCTTAATTCTTACAAGCAACTCTTCCTCCATTGCAACCACTTGATCCAACACATAAACCACCTGTCAAAGAGAAGTAACTTGAGAAATTTCCATGCAACAAGTTTCCTTTTAATCATTTTTAGGCCATGAAGAAGTTCCTACCTGGCCACCAGTGTCGGGCAAGCCAAGAACGTCGGCTTGCCCAAAGTATCCGTGGACAGAAAAGAGCACAACGTTGAAGATTATAGGAAGCCTTCCGAAAAATCTCTCCATGTGCAGTGGATCAGGAGCCTGAAGTATCTCAGAGAGTGAGTGCATTGTTTCCTTGACTCTTTCAGCGTTATCGCCCCATCCTTTCTCGAAGCCCCACTCCTTGAACCTTAATTCCAAACACACCATTTTCTCATTCTGTGTAAATCAATAAAAATTAGATGAAAAAGAGGACTGATTTCATTACCTCATCTCGAAGCTCTGATAAGGTGTATCTTTAGGCAGCGAAGACAGCGCTGCTTCAGCTATTATCAACGCCCCCTGAAGCTTAGAAACCGTGTTGAGGTTTTCATTTATCATGAGTTTCTGCAAATTCATCACAATGTATAAATTGTCATGAAAAAGTTGGGCTAAGATACATAAATCTGCAAATTGAGAGGATGGTGATGATCATACTTCTTCATGGTGGTTGAGTGTGAGCAAGTAATCAATAAGGGACTGTGCTTTCCAAGGGCTGCTATCCAGCTTTGAGGTCAGAAACTTCGAAATGTAGCTGACGCCATTGCCAACTGAGGAAGGTAAAGTCAAGTGAGGCAGAGAGAAGTCCGTTGCTCCAAAATCTATCTCCAATGCATTCTCATCATTCGCCCTGCAATATCAATGCTAGATGTGAAACCACTACACCAAAATAAACCTTTTGACATACTATTAAGTGAATAAAATATAATAAAACCTATGGGACTTATTTAGCCCATAAATGCCGAGCTTTTTTTGACCCCGGTCAGCTCGGTGACTCATTATTTTTTGGTACGTGAATTAAGAAAGATTGTGTTTTGTATGTAAAATATTATATGACAAGAATATATTTTTTATTGTAAATTTCATTTTATTTTTGGTACATGTCAACAATAGCGGAACAACCTAAAAATGAATACGGGCCAACATTAAGAGGACGGATGGAGTATTTATTTCACCATGAAAGTCAAATAGCTAGTTTGAATCATTACCAAGCCTCGTCAATTGTCATCTCTTTGTATTTCAAGTAATCGGTGGTCGTGATGCCCTCGACAGACAGATCATTTGCACTGACTTTGACGTGCTCCCAGAACCCGGGAGACGGCCTGATTGCAAAGGCAACATACGGAGGAACGACTGCTGCTTCCTTCAGATTCGAATACGCATAAAGAGAAATTCAAGAAACAATAAATCATTGACGATCAAGAAACAAAAGTAGGTAAAAGAAAGAAAAGTTTGTTTAAGGTCCTACTTTAGTTGTGCACAAGATGTAGCCGAGCAATCCTTCCAGCAGCTGGCTTCTTTCGGAGTCGTCGTCGATGACTTGCTCCATCTCGGCCATGAGGTGGTGAACCTTCATCAGCCGCTTCCCTTTCTCGGTGTACTTTGCGAAGCACCTCTTCATGTGGTAGCGGCTCTGCCTCAAGGCCTCCGGCATGCTGTCCGCTATCGACTCCGATCTTTTCAAGGCTGCTGCATTGGCAGGTGCTGCCATTTTTTGATGAGGTGCTGGATCTTTGCACAAAATGAGGCTGGTTTTGATTGTTCATTCTATATAATTTTCTGCATTTATAGATCTTTGCAATGAGAAATGTTGGAATGGAAGAAAGAAGATTCTTTCTGGTGGTGAAATTTCAAAAGAAAAGAATCTTGGTTTTGGTATCATTCTTTTCTTTTAGTTTTAGACCATTGAGGAAACACATAGCTACAGCTATTCTAGGAAAACAGCATTTTTGGAATAATGATATTGCATTGTATGATGAAATAATAGATCCAATAAAAAGGAAAAAAAAAGGAATTGAGCAAAAAGTGCGTAGTCGAACATATATTATGAAGAGCTCAAATATCATAATTTTATGAGATGGAATATATTGTCCATAGCTGGTGTTTCAATCCCTGTCTTATACATAATATTTGAATTTTTCTTATTATGCTTGAAAATATATCTTATCTAAAAATTATATAATCATTACAAAAAATCCAAATAGGAGACAAGGCACCAATTGTGACTTTATGGTTTCGATTCGAAATTTTTAGATATCACATTAAACTATAAGAATTATCATTTATCTTATTAAAATTAATCTGATAACTAAATCATGGTTATTAATAATTAGAATTAATAATGTAAATTATTATATGCTAAATGGCACTTAATAAATAACACTTTTATTTTAGATTAATGAAGATTGTAAACATTTTTACGGATGTTGGACATTGTAATCTCACTGATGTGAAATTTCATCCTAAGATCTTTTGACACGAGTTGTTGAATGTATTGTAAGTAGAGTAAGTGTTCACATTAGTGTAGTATAAATTAATTAGTGGTAGACCATAAGTGGTAAAATATATAAATAAATGATATTATTAAGGATACGAATGAGGGGTAATGGTGAGCCGTTAGTGGAAAAATGTGTAAATAAATGTATTATTGAGTGTAATAAATAAGGTGTATTTTCCATAAATATAATATGATGAAATTCGAGTGACCTACCAAAAAAATTAGGAAAAAAATTGGGGATGGATGGATGGAGTATAATTTATTTGTATTGTATATTTATTTAAATTGAGAAAACACTTTTTTAAATAAATAAATTATTGATTTATCGACATATTAAAATTTCCAAAAGTCTAAATGAAATGAAATATACCTAATTTACCCCTGAAGATTTGAAAAGCGTCGGCGGTCCGACCGACCCCCAATTCCAAGACTAGGGTTTTGGCAAATCTTATTTCCGACTCCTTCACACCTATATATAACCTAACCCTCTCAGCCTCATTCATCAGTCATCACCCGATTAATGGTGAGAGCTTCAGATCCTATAACATCTTCTATTTCCGATTTCTTCAATTTTTATAGCTGTTTTCTTCATCTTTTGTGTTAATGTGCGTCGAAATACTGATTACCAGCGCCAGAGATTCAATCGGCGTTGTGTATGAGCGACGCAATATTTTGCTGTGCCTGCTTCTGCCTTTCAATCCGAGCTTGCTTTTTCGAGCTTTGCTATCAGATTGGTGAAATTTCATTCGAATTTCCTCCTTCTATTGAAATTATCTATTTCAATTTTTTCTGTTTTTTCGAACCATTTTCTTAGAGATGGAAATGATGATTATTTCCCCAGATGATTCGACGCTGAAATAACTGAGCGCTCCTTTATTTTCTCCCTTCGTGGAGAAAATCCAAGCCAAAATTCTGATCCATCTCTTAGTATAAATTCGAATATGTTTTTCCAGACAAATCAACATCTTTGGTTTTGAATTGAAATCGTCTTCCGTATCCTTCTGTTACGGAAAAGAAATAAAACATTCTTGTCCCGGATTGAAATGTCTATAGATGTGAGGATTATTTCCCCAGATGATCGAAGTTGTTTATAATGTGCTACTAGGATTTTCGCCTTTGGAGAATTTCATGCCAAAATTATGTTTTCCTTGTTTATTCTATTCTCAAAAACATTCTCGTCGGCATTTACTACATAAGCATAATAAATAATTGAATACTGAATTGCATTATGTTTGGATGGAGGTGATGAATTTTTCCCCAGATGATTCGACGATGAAATAACTGAGCGCTCTTATATTTTCTCCCTTAGTGGAGAAAATCCAAGCCAAAATTCTGATCCATCACTTTATATGAGTTCATATTTATATTTATTAGTTCTAATAGTTTTCTCGTAGCCATGGTCGCTTTGTTATCTTCCATTTAACTTACAAATCACGTGAGCCTTAAGTTTATCACTTTATAAGCCTTTTAATTTATTATTTACATAAACGTAATATAATTATTGAATACGTAACTGCGTATTTTATGGTAAAAGATAATGTAATTAATTATTACGACGTAGGTTATCAAATTATCCCTAGTTGATTCGACGCTAAAATAACCGAGCTCTCGTATATTTTTCTCCGCGAGTGGAGAAAATCCAAACCATATCTGGTCCATTATTTTGTAAATCAGATTTATTATTTTAGTTTTAAATAAGAAAATTGTGTTTTGTTCTGCTGTACTAAAAAAAGAAATACTTCTGTGTCCCATTTGAATAAGAGTGGATTTGATGTTTATTTCACCAGATGATCGATCTGATTAGTTCACTACGGTTTTATCACTGAACATTTCTAGTTACAAATTAATCTTTAGGGATAAAATTATCGAAGTTTCCAAATGTATCTCCTTTATCTTAAAGTTAATTCACACTCATATCTAACATCATTCTGTGAATCAGGAATCAAACTAACATCCCTGCGTAAAACATAACTAGTGTACCTGACCTGGAGAGGAAAAAATATGGAACATCCCCGAAGCAGCTTTTCAGGTAATCGCTCCGCATTAGCGCGCGTAGCAGCTATCTTCTTCTTCGTCAATCATTGCTCCAAGTTCACAACTCCAGCAGAGATTATTCACACGCAGTCGCCCATTGAGGAAGCTCGATTGGTTTTCTCCTTCTTCTACCTCAAAATGCAAGCTGTTGAGGTTTAACGGTCAGTGTTTACAGATCACTGATGATTTTGGTAGTGATGTTTGGGCTCTCTGCCTTTAATAGGCTTGGGCTTTTAATCTTCGGCCCGAAATGGGTGAATACCTCTCATCTTTGTAGCTGGGCTTCAAATTGTTTAGGGTCCCAAATAGTGTATATATTTTTCTCGTTTTAGAATGTATATACTTCCAATCAAATTAATTTAACGTGATTAATGAAATGATTTTTCTTCCATTGAAGTCAAATATGCTTTTTCATAGGGGAAGCAACTCGCATTGTTTTGTTCTGTTTTCTATTGACACAATAATGATATCACATAAGCTTATCTTCAACCATGATACTATATGTATATGTCATGATACTAGTATATGTCCAACACGGTAAAAGGACTTTATTGAATAAAATTTATTTAGAAAAATGTTATAATATGATACACGATATTTTATAGTTAGATTATATATTATAAAGTAAAATAATTAAAATTATTTACTAATTTTTTTTCACATGTAAGTAAGACACCATAATAAACACAAATTTTATCATGGTTCTTGGGGATGGCAACAAATCTTATTTGCAGATCTAGATCTATTTCTAAGGATTAGATTTTTCAAAAAATAATATCCAATGAATTTAGATCGAATTTAGACCATTTCTTTAAGCTTTGGATTTGGATTTGGATTTGGATCTAGATTTTGATTTTTCGGATCCAAATTTATTCTAGATTCGGTCGATTGATCCATTTGCTATATGAAATTGTAGATGTAATTTAATATATATAATTTTTCTTTCTAGTCGAAGTTGGATAAACTAGATTATAATAAATTAGATGGCATGTAAATAAAATTGGAAAATTGTACCATAGATTTTGGATAATTTTCTATACGAATTAAGATATGAGTGGTCTATTTACTAAGATATGTATATTTTTGGTTCTATTCATATTGCAATATTAGTTGATGCCATTAAAGCAAAAATAAATTTGTAGCTAATGTTTTTCTTGTGTAGTGATGATTGTAGAAATTTTAAATAATTATTATTGAGTTATTGTGGATTTAAATTATTATTATAGTGTTATTTGAATTTTAGTTGATTTATGATTTATTTTAGTAGAGAAAACATATGAATTCGAATTTAAATTTGTGGACCATAAAGATCTTATGAATTTTGGTCAGAATTTTATTTTTTGGATTCGATGGATTTGGATCAAATCTAAACTCAATTAAACAAAAGATTAATCTAAATCTAAATCAAGCAAGATCTGATCCATTACCATCCCTAAATTTGTGTTACATAAATTATGTCAGCCTCGTCTAATCCCTATTGAAAATAAACAAACTAATCAGAAACAATTACTCAATCGTTAATATAATATTACACATTCTAGATATACAACTAATATTCAACAACTAAATATTTATTAGCGTTTTACTTAGTAAATGTGAACCTAGTTTTCGACTAAACAATAATATAATCATAATCCATGACACACGAGTGCGTTTGATAATTTATTTTCCTGTATACTAAATACCCCACGATTACCTTTTAAGATTTATTTTTTTTAAGTTGAAGCTGACATATATGTTGCACTGTACGTGGCATTGGGCAATTTTTTTTTATATTTCCCAGAAGTTGCAAGTGGGAAAATCTTGACTTACCTTTCCAAGAAGAACTATTAGCTTCTAGAATGTATATTAGTTATAGGGGATTCTTGGGTTATTATGTTTTAATTTGGAGTAGTCATATATGGATGTATATTATGTGGATTTAATCAAGAAAATATCCTAAAAGATACTTTTAAAAAAATCCACCTTAAGAAAATCAATTTTTCGTATTTATATTATATACTAGAATTAAAGCTCATGATATTTTTCGTTCAAATGCACTTATTATATTAGGTTATTGTATAATTATATAATCCACTCCCTACTAATATTATTAGATTATGTCTGAATATTATTTTATCATCTTCAGTTACTAATGCGTTATTATATTGCGTATACTAAATATTTATACATATATTTATATTCATGTTTTTGTTAAGATATGTATTGCGAAGGTGGTAATCTAATTTTCTTAGGGAGTGTTTGGTTTGATGATGAGATAGATAAGATTGATAGGATATAGTAGAATGAGACTATTTGGATTGATTGATTATATTGTAGGATAAATTGAAGGATTATGACTAAAATGTATATAATACCGAAATCGTCATTGTATTATAGCAAAAATTCAAAGGATCGAGGCAAAGATGGTCAAAATATTTTGATGATAGTGTTTTTGGATTTTGCATTATTGAAAGCATGATGATTAAATAATAAACTCAAATTTGAGGTGATAAATTATCGCTCAAATGGATGATTGGAGCGCAAGCTGAGTTATCCATCACGAGATTAATTATACAAACCAAAAATATGATAAAATATAATTATTTTGTCAATCAAACTTTATCAATCAAATCAAACACTCTCTTATGACGTGTTTGGTTTGAGTGATTATACATGATTGATGAAATAATCATTTATAATCACATGTTTGGTTTGAGTGATTCAGTCCATGTTAGATTATTCGATCCATATTGTTATCGTGCATTTGGATGATAATTAATCAACGCAAACTTGGAATGATTATTTAATCACTCCTCAATCTTATCACCAAATTCCAAAAATATCCTCAACTTGTCGGCTGCAGCTCTCCATTTTAAGCTCTCTGCCACCTCTCCGAGTCAGTGGCTGAGCGGTGGTATTGTTGTTGTTCGCGGCATCTGGGTGACGTGATGGAGACGGGCGGCGACGCTGCAGGCGTACGGCAGGAACTGCACGAGCGCCAACGGCCCAAGTCCGTTCGCGGAGAGAGAGAGGGAGAGACTTTGAGAGATAGAGAGAAAGATGAGAGGTTTGAGTGGTCGGAGGAGAAGATGGCCGACGACGAAGGTTTGGATTCGGTGGTGGTTTCTACGAAACATGCTTAAACAGGAGCGGTTTGAACAATCATGCTTACACATGAGCAAGAAACGAGAGAGTGGAGAATGGGAGATGGTGGTCGCGACGTCGACCACCGACGACGACTTTGTATTCGGATTGAAGACGGCAACAGAGACAAACGAATAGAGAGAGAGGAAGAGAGCCGAGAAAGAATAATAAAAGACTGGAGAAAGGGAGGATGGTGGTCACGGTGTCGACCGTCGACGGAAATATTGCCGCCGGATTGAAGGCCACTGCGGAGGCAGACAAAGAGAGAGAAAGGAGAAAGGCAATAGAGAATAAGAAGAGAGGGGGACGTTAGGGCTGAAGATAGAGAGAGAGAGATGAGATGGGGTAGAGAAACGGCCAATTTTTTTGGATCCAATTTTTTTTGGGAAATGAGTTTGTAAATTAATTAAGATTGGGATGATGTTTTTGTTTAGATTTTTAAGTTATAAACTTTAAATTATGGGTTTGACTAATTTAGGTTTTTAATTAAATTATTTTGAATAATCATTAATAATAATAGATATTATTATATTCTCATGTGATTGCAAATTAAAGAAAATATATATGCCAATTTTTGGATTATGTATATTTTAGTTATAATCCTTCAATTTATCATACACTACAATCAATCAATCCAAATAATCACATGCTACTCTATCCTATCAATCTTATTTATCCCATCACTCGAACCAAACATCCCTATATATTAGTCATAAGAAAAATATATTAAAATGACAAATTTTGGATTATGTGATGGCCATTCACATGAAGCAAATTAAACCTTCATGATTATGGTTGTAAAGTTTTATATTATTATAATGCAAAGTAAACCTTCATGATGGTATTCCATAACAGCTGTCCTGTATTCCTTGTCAATGTCATTAGCAACAAGAACTATTTAGGAATAATATTAGTATATAATTATTATAATTAAATCAAAGTACTTTCTGGATATATATTTCGTTTGATACCAGCTGAAACTTGAAAGCGCTATTTTTTCACCAAAATTGCTAAGTCAACTTTCACGTTTTCGTGATGTCAAATTTCGGACTCACGTTCTTCATCTCGAAAAGTCTGAATTATATTAATACAAATAAAATTAATAAAATCACATGTAGAGTTAGCTGGATCAGGAGCATCGAGCATCTTTCAAATCATTAAGTCAACTTAACTATAGAATACACTGGAATAATTTTGACATATACATTTTGGTAATATTATTTTATGTGAGAAAATATATTTTGGTATCCACGATTATGGTTGTAACATTTTGTATTCAATAAAGTCAAATATAATTAGAGACTTGAAAGCGTACGTGTTCAATTGGTACTCCATACCTTGTCGCAAGCACCAACCACTTAGGAATAATCTTATTTGACATTGTACTCTTTTTTTTAATCTAACTATATACTCTAATTAAAGAAATTAAATGTGCCCTTATAGCATCCTTGAGATGGCCTAGTGGTAGTGATCGTGCCGTAAGACCTTGTTCCTTCAAACAAGTCGGCCTATCTACAATCAATGATTCCGCTATTGGGACCAACGAAACTAGACTTGCATAGGCCACCTTTAGGCAATTATTATGAGATTTATGGACTACTTCCCGGTCTCTTTCTTGAAACAAAAGCATCTTCTAAAAGCATAGAGCTTTCCATAGATATTCATGAACCAAATATCTCATATTCGAATCTCACTAATATCTTTATAGATTTGAACTAGCACCTGATTTTTAAATGTGATGTAGTTATAAGTTCTAATGAATCGGAAAAGAAGTGTCACCACATGTAGGAGGAGGAGAAACAGTCTCCATGGTATTCAGCCATTTCTTAATTTAATGCTTCAAACATGATTTCAAATAATAGACACACATTATTAAACACGATAATATGCTTCAATAAATTTTATATTATTATGTGAAACTAACTATATAAATTCAAAGAGAACATAAGACTGTATTATATATCACTACTATAATCACAAAGAGAATTTAAAAATCTTCTGCAAAATCAAAATCGAGACAAAGTCCATATATTTAAAACTAGTTAACCCATAAAAATAATATACAGCATAAGTACCATCAATAAGTTAAGGATATGTGGAACGAAAAATAGTACTACATCTGTTTCGCTTTAAGTGACTTGTATTCTTTTTAGATGATCTCATTCTAAGTGGTACCCAAAAAGAAATATCTAAAACTGTTTAATTGCAAGTGATGCATGCCATGGGCTAGCACATGTCCAAACCCAAGAACGGAATAAAGTAACAAGAAAAGATCCCCATTGATGTATAATTTTGTCTTTCGCCAAATTTTGCTTACATCCAAACAAAATTCATATCCACGTCGCACGTTTAATAAAAGCATTTCTTGTTATTTCTATACTCTGAAAATGAAAATTTGACACTCGTTTAATTTATATACGAATATCATTATTGCCCATCAAGAATACTATGCTTTGGGACCAAAATAAACTTGGTGAAAGTGTGCTAAATAAATCAATTGAGGGAGTGGAAATGACCACGTGGCGTTTTGGAGAGCTTATGATTTATTTGGGTCTTTAATATTCGACTCGAATCAAACCGAAATCGAGTGAATACGAGAGGTTTTTTTGGATCGTCGGCTAGCTTCCAAGCTTGCATTCCGCTCTTGAGCCTCTCTCGAAAAGTGTGACTAAGTCGGTCATTCCAAGACGGACAGAAAAGATTTAAAATTCGATTCGGATTTTTTGGATCGATTGGATTTTTAAAATCAAAAAATCTGAAAATCCGAATTATATATATAAATAATATTTTATTTAAATATTTTTAAATTTAATATACATATACATAAGAATTAACAAAAATTGATTTCGGATTTTCGGTCTTTTCATAATTTCGATTTTTTCGATTCGGTTCGAATTTTTTTATAAAAAAATTCGGATTTTCAGATATTCGGTTCGGATTTTCTCTCTCTCAAAATTCAAATTTTTCGGATCGGTTCGGATTAGGTAAAAATCCGAACCGAAATCCGAATGCCCACTCTAGTTGTTTGGGTAAATTCCCTCAATTTACAAAAATATTAAAAGGTTATTTTTCACGCATCTTCTGAGTCATTATGATTTTTTTCCCTTTTTTTTTGTCGGTCGAATAAATACCAACTTAGCAAAGTTTAACACTTCCGTAAATGATTTTTTAACGTGGGTTAGATTAGCACCTCTATGTCTGACGGATTTGAATTAGGTATTGGTAATAATCTATGAATATTCGCTGTCTTAATCCATTACACGTGTCTGTTTGATTACCAAATAAATTTATGTGAATGGGTATTTATCCAGTCAAGTACCTAATTATCACTATAACAATTTGTATTTCATTGAGTACACGTTTTATAAATTTAAACAGCTTGGACAATTAATGTGTATTATTATTCGGATTTAAGACGAGTAGGAATAGATAAATTTTATACAGATTTAGGTTTGGAAAATAATTAATACACGAGTATCCGAGCCATTACCCCTAACTACTAGCTTGATTTTTTTTCTAGATTGTTTCCACAATTTTCTGAAAACTATGTCCTATATTGAAAATGAGAAATTTTTGCTCCAAACCAACCCCAAGTTTATTTTTATTGTCTTTTAAGCTTTTAAGTTTGATTTTTTTTTTTTAAAGTTGAATCCTAGTATCTTCGTTACTAGAAATTTTCGAGTTTACACTACAAAAAAGCGAACAATGACGGATTAGCAACAGTAAAATTGGTCGCCATTCGTGACGGAATAACGACGCCATAAATTAACGACGGATTTGAGACGTTATTAAGACGGAATTTGGCGGGCCTATTTCGCGCGAACATATAACGACGTCATTTTCGTCGTTAATCCGTCGTTGAATATAACGACGGACATAATCCGTCGTTAAATTAAGGATTTTTTATTTTTTTTAATGTACAATTTAAATAAGCGTCGATCCGGTCGTAAAATAACGGATGTTTTAATATTTATTTTTTAATTAATATTACGACGGATACTTTCCGTCGTTAATTTTATTTTTAGTTTTATTTATTCTAAATAATTTTTACGACGGAATTTATTCCTTCGTTAATATTAATTTTTTTAATTTTTTAACGCCAAGAAATACAACGACGGATATTGTAGTCGTTAGTCCGTCGTAAATTTAACGACGGATTTATTCCGTCGTTATAAAAAACGGATTTTTCCATTTCAATTTTGCACATATTTTAACGACGGATTATGTCCGTCGTTAACGTTTTCCGTCGTTAGTACGTCGCTAGAGGGTTTTAAATTTAACGACGGATATTTTTCGTCGCTAATCCGCCGCTAAGAAATAATATTACGACGCGTATTCTTCCCCATTTCATTACGTTCGCACCAAATCCCCTGAGCCTAATTACCTCCACATTGACCCGCCCGTAGCTGCCGCCTCCGTCTCCGCCATAGTCGCCCGCCCAAGCCTGCCCCACCTTGCATTAGCCCAATTCCACTGGCATGACCCAGCCGCCATATGCCCACTACCTAGCACACACATATACCGCATAGATCATCATCGTCAGTATTTGTATATATGTATATATGTATATCTATTTAAAATTTATATTTATGTATGTATTTGTATATATGTATATATTGGTACATTATGTTTATGTATGTATTGGTACATTATGTATGTATTGGTACATTATTGTTATGTATGTTTATGTATGTATTGGTATATATATATATATATATTGGTATATATGTAAGTATTAGTATATTTGTATGTATTGATATATTGGTATATATGTATTGGTATATATTGGTATGTATTGATATATTGGTATATATGTATTGGTATATATGTTGGATTTACTTGGTTATTTAATGAGTATGTTGGATTTTAGGTGCCCTTAAGAATTGGACATGAATTTTCAAATTGCTACTCTATCAATAATCAATCCAACAAGTTCTTTCACATTTAGCGGGACAAATAAAGGCGGAAAATAATTACAATGGGTCCATCCCTTTTATTGCAATCTATATCTCCCAAAATATAAAACCACTACGATCGACATGATTTTGTCTTATTCGTCTCGACTATATTCGATTCTTTGAATTAAAGAATACTCTCGATAATAAAAATTTGTGAAATTTTAACTAACTTCACTCAACCCATATAATTAAAAACAACTCTATCGAAAATACTTTGGTGGCTCGGTTTGACTTGACACGGACCTTAAAATTTTAACAAACAATCTCAATTGAAAATAATTTGGACTCATTTGTTATTAACTAGGTTGAATTGATTAAATTTTAATAAACACCTTTAAAATTAACAAACAATCTAAATTCAAAATAAATTGGATAGGTCAACTCAACTCGAGTCATTCGTTATTTAAGAGGCTGAATTAATAAAATTTAATCGACTCGTTTAATTAATGAGGGAACATTGGATGGCACCACTCTTTATAATATCCAACTTTTCAAAAATATATACCCCTGACAAAAAAATTCATCAAGAGTGTCATGTTTGCAATTGTTTAAAAGGTTGGATTTTTTATTTTTATTTTTTGTATATTTTAAAAGTCGAACCATTTTTACAATTCAATTCAAAGATCGGTCATAAAAATGAACCTATTATTCAATGACGCAATACTCTATGCAATTATACATCTATATCAAGGCAAGGGTTCCAATCATCAATTAAAACTAAATAAATTATGTGAAGTAGTAACTAGCAAGTATGATATAATAGGAGAAAAATTGTGTGCATCCATTTAATTAGGATTTATTAATTCTTAAGTAGAATTTATTAATAATAATTATGAATTAGAATTTAACTATAGGGAATGCACTGCAATCGGGGCGTTCCTCTATATAGTATACGAAAATTAATGAAATAAAAAATAATAAAATTGAGCACTAAAACTTGCACAATAAACAACCGATCAAGTCGTATATTCCATTCGATTTTCCCTTGCAAACGCGACAGCAGCTACGAATGATTGTATTGTGCTTAAAAAGCAGTTCAGCGTTGTCAGCGGTAGCTTCGAAGGAAAACTCTTGAGCACTCGCCCCTAAAATATCTCAAATTATAACTGGATCAACTTCATAATTAACTTTAACAAAAAATAATACATATATTAGTTTTTTGCATCGGACATCGTAACGTGGTACATATATGTCCTCCATATATGTACCACAACCTTCAAGGTCCAAGATATAGTCCTCAACTTTCCTAAGGGTTCTTGAAGGGAGGAGGTTATGATTCTCACGGGTTGATAAAAATGGTTAAGAGATCACCGGATTTTTCTCGACGGCTTGAATAAATGTATTTCCACGTGTAGCACAGCTGAAACATCTCATATCGTGCATAAAAACTATTTAGAAGGACATTTCCAAAACTTGAGCGATACATACACTGCTACACAATCTCTAAGAAAGAACATAACGACGAAAGAAAACAAAGTGAAGCGTCTCTAATAAGTGATTAGCTAATGAGAACTACTTAAACCACGGTTGGGGCACATAAAGTAAATTAAATTAGTAGAAACACCAATTGAGAATTTGGGGTGCCGTGATGCATTACACTAATCTATTTAGAAATGACGATCAGGGATTGACACATGTGCACATCAATATAAGAATAGAATTAGTAAATATAAAAACTTGATTGACATAGTTAATCCAAAGGTATACAACGGCAATGACAAGGCATGGTCGCATGGATTAGCATCAACATACCCAAAGGGGAATCATGGTAGCTAAGTTGGAGAGACAAATCCCGGACAAACACCAATAGGTTCTCTGCAAAGCGTATCAATTCCATTAGCGACATTTGGTACATACTTTCCCATCGGTAGAGTTGCCATGCCACACGCACGCTCAACAAGCTCTATGACCAAACCAAACTACCAATATTGGATACTACATTTTTTGAACTAAATGAAAGCCAAATAATAGGGTAATATATAGAAAAAATAGATGATAGATGCAATTCAGCTTTTTTTCTTCCTTCGCTAATAGAATTACTTTTTACATATTCCCAAATAAGAAATGTTGCATGATTTGATGTCAACAACAAATGAATTACTTTTTGCATATTCCCAAATAGAAAAAGTTCACACATGATTAGTCTTATTTCTCTTTGATAAAAGAGTAGCAATCACAAAAAATTCCTCTCCTAACCCCTTCACATGTGATGTAAGTGATCACACCTTTAATATTTATATGTATTGCTATATATATTAATGTTGTGATCATTTACATCACATGTCCCACACGTGAAGGGTTGGGAGAAAATTTTGTGATTGCTACTCTTTATCAAAGAGAAATAAGACTAATCATGTGTTTCTATTTGGTGATTTATATTTATGCATCGATTTTATACCTCAACAAATTAGTTTCATGTTGATGATGACATGACACGAGTTCATCCCGATGGCACTTTGATAGACATAGAAGAAGCGGATGATCGAATCGATCGAAGATGATGAATTGTTGGAATCGATTCATATGAATTATCGAATCGAAAATGATAATACATTGAATGATGATGATTATGATGGAGATGAATAGGGTCGATTATCTCTGCTGCGGTGATGAACTTCTCCTCGCATTTGACTTTTCAAGGTATAATCAATACCTCGACTCTCTCTCTCTCTCTCTCTCTTTTTTGTTGCCATCCGAGCGGATCATCTTTTGCTACAACCATTGCTTCTCTCTATTCGGTTATCGAGTATAACAAGATAGCACAACAATTCACGAACCATTACCTCTTCTCCCACTTTACTAATGCATTACAAGTCAAAACATAACTATTCTCTACTCAAGATTTCGATTTGGATGCCTCGAACCATGGTCGAGGACCTGGATACTCGACCTAGATATAACAATTAGATAATGAATGTGTACATCGGTGATAAGCAAAAATATTCAAATATTATCATGCAATAGGACACATCAACGAATACAACATCAAATCGGCAAATTTAGAAGTATAAGCCTAAAATACAACTGAACAACCATTCTGAAGCATAAGAAAGTAAGTTTTCTCTGCAGTATAACACATTTCAATGAATCATATTGTCAAAAGCTTTATAGGAAAAGAAACAAGAATTACCTTGAAAGATATTGTAGATGTAACTTTTCCAATGACAATGTTTAAACAAATAGCTATGAAACCAAATTCAAGACAATTGATAACTTTTGAAGAATAAAAATTATTAAAGTAACGTACCAAATCTATTTTCGGATGGCAAGTCGGGGACGAGGTAGAGTCCGCCCAGTGATCGTAGGAATATTTCGCATCTACCTCCTCGGATGAAGGGTTGGCGCCTCGGTAGGAGGACTTACGATAGGTGGAGGAGAGGGTCGGCGGTGGGTGCAGACGAGACGATGGGGAATAAGACCTTGACTATTGTGAATGGGTACCTATAGTTTAATTAGATTATTTTAACTCAATTGTACTTATTTGAATATAATGTATATTATTTTAACTCAATTGTAGGATTTTATGTCCATCGCATGATGTTGCACATGTGATCACCGAGTCGTTCAAGAATGTCATGAACCATCGGGTTTCGGTTGAAAATTGGTCCCGAGGATCGAGGCGGTGTATTTTCAAGACTTCGGTATTATTGATTTACATTCAAGTATATTGGTTTATTTCAGACTAAGTGATAGTTAATTTGATAATATTTATATCCTTATGTTGAAAATGATGTTTAAGGTTCAAATAATATTTATATCCTTGCATAAATTCTTATAAATAATAAATATATCGCATAATCGAAGAAATGGTGCTAAGCGATAACTGAATTCTTTAATTAGTAGTCCGGACAAATAGTCGTCCTTCATTTCCTTTTTAATGAAGTTGATTCGGGGGTCTGCCTAACACATTCGTTCATTATTTCTTTTGTTAAATAATTCTTGCAATCTAAGAATATAAAATATGGTTGTAAATTATACAACTATATATGGATATTGATGTCAACCATCTCGAGAAATAGAAATAGCTCATGCATGAATATGTCATTTGGGTTTAAAGCGAGATTGAAGTGTTCAAAGAATCATGCATAGAAGGAGAAGCGTGGAATATATTGAGGTCTTCTAGAAGAAAAACCAAAGAATCAAACGACATTGAAGAGTTCAAATTGAGATGTTGCTAGCGGTAGGACATCAAAATCTAGAGTTGAAGTAATAATGAAAACACACAATTTAAAGTGGTACGATGATGTATAATGTTTGAAATATTACAAATGAAGGGTTACATATCACGAAGTATTTTAATCGAATCTCACAAATTAATCATTAGCATATATTTATCATTAGTTAATTTAGTGAGGTGTAATACCTCAAGTTATTCGGTGCATATATTTATAATGAGCGAATGTGTTAAGCGAACCGAATCAACTTCATTAAAAAGGAAATGAAGGACGACTATTTGTCAGGACTACTAATTAAAAATTGAGTTATCGGTTAGCACCATTTCTTGATTATGTAAGATTGATTAATTAATTGATTGATTCAAATGTATCATTTTCAAATTTATGCTTTAATTATTTCTTTGGGACGCGACGCTTTGTCTCTCAAGTAGTCTAGTGCATGGTGCCAAAAGGCGGCGGTGAGATATAAGGATCTTATTCATAAGATCAAGAGGCCTGTCGACGACGCGCCACCTCCATTCATTCCCGGATCGGATTGGCTGCGTGGCGGGATTATTGGAATCGACTTGAGGTGCGGACCAGGCGGAAAAAGCTAGGAGGAGTAGGATGCGAGCGGATGGTGAGGGGACGGGGATCGTTAAGCACAGGGGTGGCTCCAGATGTGCTTTAGATTATGCTACCAGCATTGTAAGTATTTAGTTTTTCGGAATTCAATTTAGGTTTTAATGTTGTTCTGCTTTCCGCCTCACATATATCATAATCTATTAATTGCTAAGTTATTAGGCATACAAACTAATTGGATTAAAACATCATTAATGAAGCTTGTTTAATTTTCTTATTTTAAGTAGCAATTGTACCTCTATTATATGCACACAAATACTTATTATCATTTACATACGTGTACATTAATAATGTTTGAATGAATGAATAGGCCGAGAAGCGTGGAGTTCATATTTACGAGGTCCGATGGGATATTTTCGAAATATCATGTCGCTCCCGATGGAAGTTATCTGAGATGGGAAGGCTCGTAGCATCGCGATAAGTAGATTAAATATTAAATATGGTAATGATGTAAAATAACTTCTATTTGGAAACTTAAGCGATTTTCACGCAAATACGAGGAGCGGTGGAGGACAGTTGATTTTGACTCAAGCGGTAGCAGATGAGAGCAGTAGATAGGACTCGGATCCTCGCGGTATCCTGAGGCGCATCGAAGAAAAGAGATTGTTTGGTCTTGGTTCTCTCTCACGTACATTCATGGAGAGCGACTCTAGTTCCGGCTCTGCAATGACATCTCGTATGGAGTCTCCGGATATCGAGCGATTGGCGGAGATGGAGGAGCGATGCGGTTAGAGAGCGATGGTGAGCAACTACGGTGGAGAAAGAGGCGTGAGCGAGGCGAGGCGGATTCAAGACAACTGACAGTGAGCATGCACAGATGCTTCAACGTCTTCAAGCTCAGTTAGAAGCTCAACAGGAGGCATTCCAGCGATTCCTATCGGGCTCGAGTAGCGGTACTGGACCTCGACCACCCCCTCCACCATCTTGATTCCTATCTTTACGTTTTTACTTCATTTATGGATATGTTGAATTGTTGTTGTTGGATTTGGATTGTTGAATTGTTGAATTGGATTTAGATTTGGATTTATAACTCCGTATCGAATAGTTGTTGTGAATTATCAGATTGTGGATGGATTGTGGATTTGTGATTTGGATTGTGGATGATTGTGGATTTGTGATGATTGTGGATTTGTGATGATTTGGATTGTGATTTGGATGGATTGTGGATGGATTTGGATTGTGATTTGGATGGATTTGTGATGATTGTGGATGTTGTTGGATTTGGATTTGTGATGATTGTGGATGATTGTGGATGGATTTGTGATGATTGTGGATGTATTGAACAGGTAAAAAACACGGGTAAAACCTAATCTGGCCGGTCGGTGAATTATTTTAAGTATAGCGACGGAATAGCGGCGGAATTAAGTCGAGCTGCGGCGGTTACGAGGCGGAACACAATCTAATTTGTCGTGGTGTAACAACAGCGGATCTCTGACGAATTCTTTAGCGACGGAAAAATTCCGTCGTTATTTACGACAGTTTAAGGCGGACACGCGAATAAATATTGCGGCGGATGCGAGACTCAATTACGACGGAATTATATAGCGGCGTAAAAGTCCGTCGTTATTTGCGACGGATCTGACGGAAATGCCCAAATAATTTAGCGACGGAAAAATTCCGTCGTAGTAACGACGGACTTTTCCGTCGTTAATTGACGTAACGCACGACAAGGCAAACGACTAATCTTTCAACGACGGAGATTTCGTCGCAAGTCCGTTCAAAATTTTGCGACGGAAGTTTTTCCGTCGTTGCTGTAATAACGAGGCTTTTAGAGGCGATATAAATCCGTCGCAGATCTGCTTTTGACGGATTTTTGATGTTTTGCGACGGATTTTTCCGTCGCTGTTCGCGTGTTTTTTTGTAGTGTTAGCTTCTTCCAAGCTATACTTCTTTCTCTTCCAAAAGTGTTACATTAACTGCTATATCATATCTATATAGATATGTGATATCTGAAAATTTTGAAGGTATCTATTTAAATTGAAGGATCAAGTTATTATTAAACGTTTCAAAAGAAGTGTCGAAATTATAAATTATGATGAAAATTGATAATTTAAATGACAATAACCTGTTCCCTAGCTGTTGCAAGACGGGTTTAAAAATCTACATTATTTTCCCCGAAGTAAATTAAATAAAATATGATTTGAATTTCAAAATTAGTTATAACAGTTCATGAAAGAGCTCGTCGAACTAACTGTCTGCCCTATTATAGATTGACGAGTGAGCAGAAATAAAGGGACAATTAAAACCTACCTCCGTTAGCAAATCCTTTCATATGCCAATTTTTTTAGGAGTAGTGCTAAATATACATAATATGTACATACATAATATGCTTTATAATTATAGTATCAAGAACATTTCCAAATTACCCCTACTCAATTTTCGGTAGTTATAAATTATAAAATTGGAATGTTTTTATTTTCCTTTTTTACTCAAATAATTTTAGAAATAAATGATTAATTTGTTTCTTACATAATTATCACTATGGAAATATAGATATGCATCAATTTTATACCATTATATAGATTTGAATACATATAGGGATATTTATTAATTTTAATATATTTTAATTAGAATACTGATTATATTTTTATATGCATTATAATGTGTATATTCTTTCACTAGAATTATATCCTAAATTTTAAATTTAACACATTATAATATTCATAAGAATAGTAAATAAATATATTCAAATTAAAATATATTAAAATTCGATAAATAATTCTTTATGGATACATTTCAATCTATTTTTGGAGTCAATTTTATTTATTTATCTTTTGCCTTTTCATGTATTCGTTTTTTACTATGTAATTATTATTATGGTTATGCTTCACAATTAAACTAAAATATTGCCTTTTCATTTGCATTTTCATGTATTCGTTTTTTACTATGTAATTAATATTATGGTTATGCTTCACAAATAAACTAAAATATAATATCAGTTTTATGCTTTAAAAAAAAATAAGAACAGGATGATGAGGAAATCTCTTTTGTGCATCGCCAAAAAAAAGGATGAGGAAATGTATTTTTATATTTATCTTGTTAAATTTTTCAAAAAAAGAAGAACATGAAGATGAGGAAATCTCGATGGGGCATAGATCAATAATGCGTAGAATGAATGAAATTAATTAGTTTAATTTAAATTTCTTGCCAAATATTCCATATGAGTAAATTCTATTTCTCTCTCTATAGATTTTGAGATTGGTTTGCATGCATTCATTTAGTTTTCTCCAAATTATACTATGTATTAAGGAAAGATTATGAATATATAAGATTGAATTTTAAATGGTCTCTTCCTTAATGATCGCAAAGGGTAATTATGAAAATTACAAATTCAATTAAAATTGGATAAACCCCTTAATTTTTGGAAATGTGCAAAATGACAAAAATATCCAATTATGTGTACACATATTATAATCAATTACATTTTCCTCTTTTGGTCATGGACTATACATAAATTCCGTAATTTTTATCCTAAATTTACCCACTTATTTATAAAATAATAATAATAATAAATCACAGCTTCAAACTTATAATGTGGAACCTATTTTCCAACTAACTTTCCACTTACTATAATTTATTAAAATTCAAGTCAATAAAAATGAATGCAAGTTTTTTGTGGACTGGGGGAATAGTATTTTTTAAGTGCTTATTACAATTGTCGCGCCTTATTTTTTGAGAAAATTGTGTTCATACTTTACATAAATTAAATTGATAATCAGAAAACCTGTAAGTATGATCTAATAATCAAAACTATTGTAATTATAATAAATATCTATAAATTAATGCAATTCTAATCATATAAATGAACTTAATGATTGAGAGATTCATTAGTTAATTAATAATTTAATACTGTGTTATTAACTTACAATTATACGTGCAAATATTCACTTCAATCAATTCTATTTAGAATTTTAATCAATTGTAACTCAATTTTAATAATTTAATACTGTGTTATCTATAATCAAATCTTATGGAGTAGTTAATTTGAGAGTATTTCAAAGGGTAAATTTAGAATATTTAATTATAGATAACTTCATGGAGTCACTCCTACGGTATTACTTAGACGATTCAGCAATTATAATTTACGAGAGATGAGGTATTTTGTTTTTGTATATACACGGGAGATGAGTTATATTTGGAGAAACTCTAATTAAATACATATATATCTCTCACACGTTAGTACACTATAAACTTACGGCGTTTTCATAAAACATATGTGTTTTTATTATTATGCTAACGAAATTATGAGTCCTTCGCTAGCCCAAGTTGGGATCACAAATTTTTTATTTAAAAACTTTTATATTAATATTTTAAAGAACAATTTGATCATGAGACACTGTATTAATACTGTCATAAATTAATTAAATGCATAGATCGTGTACCAAAGATATTACAAGAAGAAATAAATCATTGTTTTTTTAATTGAGTTGGGAAAGTGTAGAAATAAACGAAAATGTGAAAGTACATCTTTCAATTTTTATATTTTAAAGAAAACTAAATAAATAAAACTTAATAACCATGTATTGTTTATACACACCGCAGAGCATGAAATTAGTAATAAACAAAATTTAAAATAAAGACAAATAATCGAATCCTAATAATTATAGTACATGAGTTTTATTCTTTTTAAGATGATTTTTTGTGGATATTAAATAAAGTTCTTTCAAATTCTTAATTGAAGTATTATGATTTATCCATGACGTTACTTTTGGAAGAAGCAATGAGTAAAATTTCCAAAATACTTGAGCAAGTGGGGTCCATGTCGACCACTAAAAGCATTGTGGGGATCAGTGAAATTAGATGGTAACCAGTAAGCGAGTGACACGTACGCTACTCACCACTTCTCCCCTTGCATTTTATAAGGTTATCTTTCAGTCATTTGAGTTTTCGTCACACGTGTCGGGTCGAGTCAAATTGGGACATGATCCTACTTTTTTTTTATCAATTAATATAAAAATTTAAATGCAGTGGATTCGAGCGCAAGACCTTTGAAATTTATTATTTCATACTCCATTACATGCTTTCCAATTTTTGCTATTCATTTTCAAATTATAACAATTTGTTAAAACTATGTTGAATTTTTCTAATGTCGCTCTAATTAATTACCCTGTAATCTATATCCATCAATATACTTATATTATATCCATCATACCGAGCATCTCCTAAACCTCGAGTTATAGAATTACAATTTTTTTCAACTTCACATGTATTGGATTATATATCTTTCATTGAAACTTGGGGGAAAACTAAATAGTTGTTCTACAACCATATTTCATATTATCCATTTAAGAAAAATGTGACGAAAGGTAGAGCTTGTTTTCCCTAGTAATTAGTTGAGCAAGCATCTGAATCAATTTAATATTATAATCAATATCTTATTCTAATAGTTGAACTAAAATTATATATTTTAAGAATTAATAAATTATTTTCTCTAAAAGAATAACTTAATCACTATTAACATATAGGGCAAATATTACTTTAGATCCCAAATAATTTTGGCACTATCATTTATATCCTAAATTATCAATAGTATTTTTTTTGAGTCCTGAAATCAATTTTGTATCAATTGTACTCTTATTTATTTTTTTCTTCTTAAAAAAATTGATGTGACTCGCTGGATTGACATAATATATTTAATATTTTTTATAAACTTACATGGCACAAACAACGTCGTCGTATTGTTAATTACATTGTTGCAAATTTAGCCAGCCACATCGACTTTTTGGAGTCGAAAAATGGACGAATGACATAATTTATACAAAATCGATAGTTCAAGATTTTAAAAAAATATTTTTGATAATATAGGATATAATTGCTATTGCCAAAATAATTTGAGATTTAAAGTTATATTTATTTTAATATACATATAAATAATTTTATATTTTGAACACAAACAACAACGAATAATAGTGAAAGTGAAATAACATTACATACAATTATAATATGCTCTCTCCATCCCCAATATTTGTTCCAATTTTTTTTTTTTGGTACTGCTCAATATTTGTTCTTATATTATTTTTGGACACTATCCTACAAAAAAATTCGTGTTACCTATTAAAACATCACATATTTATACATTTTATCATTCATGGTCCACTATCCCTACTTATTATCATCAACATCACCACTTATATATTTTGTCATTCATGACACACAACTAATTAAACTAACATTACACTTATATGAGATCCTTCTCCATTCACAATACACTCTATAACTTTTATTAAATTTTTTATTAAAAAATACTAAGCACAAATATTAGGATGGATGAAATAGTACATACCATGGAATCTAGTTTGGAAAGAAAACAAGATACCCGGTTCTTGGTACCAAACGAAACGGGTCGTTCACAGAAATGGGACCCATTTCGGAAAAAGCTCCAATATACAGCCATAAATCTTTCCCACTCACTAAAATGGCTCGAGATTTACAGCAACGAATGTGAATCACTCAATTTAAGTCATCTTCGTCTCAGCGAGAAAAGTGCCAATCATTCAAATGACTTCTCTATAAATCAACCAGAAACACTACCGACTGCTTTGTTGAATTTCTGTAAGAGTATAGAGCTGCACGGTTGTCAGCAAAACTTAAAGGTTCATTTTCATGATTTTGGGTCGCTATTCTTCGATTTACTTTAGTATGTTTACTGTTTATTAATATTTTGCTTTTCCATTTTATCTGCTTTTATTTAGTGTTGCGTGTTATAAAAATTGAATATTTGGGATATAAAGATAACCTTCTTTACGTGTATGGACAATATAAAATAGGTTACTGTAGTTCAGTTGACTAGTAAATATAGAAGTGCTCCTTAGCCCATTACTTATATAATCTTGACGCATAGTGATTTTAAGCTTATTTTAATTTTAGTTGTTTCTGAGGCGTATTTTTTCGTTTCTTGTTTATGGCAGGTGCTGTTGTTAATGGACAAATGCCTTTTCTTTAATGGGATTTTAATGGGAGCTTGTGTTGTTGTTTTCAATTGTTGTAAATGTTGATTGTGTGCAGAAACGCTTCCAACAGATTTGAATTTGCTGTGCAAGAAGTGAGTCTCTGCCTCAATTTGGAGTTGGTTTATTCATTTGAACTGATTAGCTTTTGAAGTTGGATAGATTAGTGGTTGTTGAATCTTTTTAGTTCAGGAGATAAGCTAGTTCAAAATCAACAACTTGTCATCAAGAGCTGTAGTTGAAGCATGCCTGTTGCTTTGTTGTGGGTGGTTTCACCCACCTCTGAGGTGTTTAATGGCGTCGGATTCTTGGAGCCGGTCCGGGATGGAAACCAGATTCTTGATTCCTTTAGGTATAGTTATCGGTGCAAGAATGTGATTAGTGATGGCAGCCTAAGAAAGGGTAGGAAGAAGAGGCAGATGTATAGCTCTACGAATGCAGATTTGAGTTATGCCTGCTTGGGGGGTTCGAGCTTGGAGAAAGGAGGTAGACTCTCTCCCACGTCGAGTATGGTAGCTACTCCAGCAGGGGAGATCGCCTTGACATCCGAGCAGAAGGTCTATGATGTGGTCTTGAAGCAGGCAGCCTTGGTTAAGAGACGGTTAAAGCCTGACGAGGATTTGGATGTGAAGCCAGATATTGTGCTCCCGGGATCTCTTGGCTTGTTGAGTGAAGCTTATGATCGCTGTCGAGAAGTATGTGCTGAATATGCCAAGACATTTTACCTTGGTTAGACATCTTTTTTATTCTCTGTTAAACAGGAATTGGTTAAAGTAACAATGCCTAATTTTTTATCTGCTTCTTTGATAGGTACGCTGTTGATGACTCCAGAGAGGCGAAGAGCTATCTGGGCAATATACGGTAACATTCTTTCTCGTGCACGAAGCTATCTTGTATCGGATCTTACTATGGCTGGACTTGAAATGTTTCTTCACTTTGATTGGTTTATTTTCCTTCAATTTATCAATTTTTGCTTCTGATTATTCCATGCCTATCTGATATCGCTGTGATAATTGCACTGCAGCTTTCGCTTTCATTTGCAACTAGCTATACCACCAAATCTATGATGAGTAATCCTTCTAGCGAAGTAACGTTTCATATATTGTCGGTTCCTTAATTCACTCATTATTCCAAGTTCCGAAAAAGTCGGTTAACTGAAATAATTAGTGTTGATTGCAAGCCTATTTCTGTTGCGGCGCCTTCCTTTGACCAGTGACACACAAAGTTCAGAAAATATCTGAAATTTGTGTATCATTTTTTCATTATCTGTCATGTTTTAGTATGAAGTTCTTTCTATACCTTATGATTAGTATTTTGATTACTCAGAAAAAGGTTTGACTTCCTAGATTAATTAATTAACTGAAAGTGTTACTTTGCCTAAACACAGAACGTGTAGACTGTTATCTACACAGAGTAAAACAACGGAATTAAAAACTTAAAAACAATAAAGTAACTTTTCTATAGATTAAAATTATAATCTTTAGTTGTCAATCTATGACGAAATTATTCACTATAAATGTACAGTGAACTTTAGAAAAACTCACTACTTTATCACAAGATAAAGTCGGACACTTTGAGTCGAAATCTAACTATAAAAATACTAAAAATTTTCTCACACCACTCGTGTACTTTAACAGACACACTTCTAAAACAATTAGAAGTTAAAACACTCGTGTGATATCGAAAATCTTATGAAAACAGATTCAAAGATAGAAAAAAATCTTTAGTGAAATCTTCAAGGATTGGCGTATCTTCTGTTGTCGATCTACCTCTCCTTATATAGGAATTGAGAGGCATTGGACTGCACGTCTTGGACCACGTTCTGGCCCACTAGGATGTAAGTTAGTCGTGGCAGTTAGTCGCTCCAACTAGCTCCTGGAAAATAGAAATCGAATAACTGACTCCTTCCATCCTTATCTCTTTTGATCTGATTCTCATGTTCTTCGATATGTTACCATCACATCCAACGTAACATCAGTGACCTGCACACACCAAAGTGAAGAAAAAACAAAACTCTAAAATAACTAACTCCATATAATGAGTAGATTCGATTAGAGTTAAACAAACTCTAACATTAACTGTTGTAATTGTACATAAAAATATCAAATATAGTTTCCAACTCAAAGAGTTCGCTTGCATTTCTTTCCATATGCTATTTATTGAAGGAAATTAGTGCGTACCAGGAGTGGTCGAGCTTGTCTTACGCGGCTGTTGTCGTTTGTCTATTATTATGCAGTGTGGTGTAGGAGAACAGATGAGCTTGTTGATGGGCCAAACGCATCACATATAACTCCAATGGCCTTAGATAGGTGGGAAGCGAGGCTGGAAGATATTTTTAGAGGGCGCCCTTTTGATATGCTTGATGCTGCTCTAGCAGATACAGTTTCCAGGTTTCCCGTTGACATCCAGGTTAGACCAGTTTGGCAGTTTTTGTTCGTCTTCACTACCTCTTTTGATTTACTCGGTTGTTTTTTGGGATAGAGACTCTCTATACTAAATATTATGTTTATTGATGACCGACTTCCTTTACTCATGGAAAGCGAGAGAATTGTTATTAATCAAACTTATCCAATAGAATTTTTAGTATAACTCCTTTCGTGCATTTAGCTGTTTGCTGTCTTGTGTGTAAGCTAATAGCCGTATACCCTGACTGCAGCCGTTCAGGGATATGATCGAGGGAATGAGAATGGACCTGTGGAAGTCTAGATACAAGAACTTTGACGAGCTGTATCTGTACTGTTATTACGTGGCTGGTACTGTTGGATTGATGAGCGTGCCGATTATGGGCATAGCACCCGAATCCCAGGCTACGACAGAGAGCGTCTACAATAATGCTTTGGCGTTAGGGCTCGCTAATCAGTTGACCAATATTCTCAGGGATGTTGGAGAAGAGTAAGTATTTTATACACATTGTCACTATACTTTGATCTATTACATCAAGAATCTAGTTTGGATCCTCTGCAGTTGTTGATTTGTAGTTCAGCTTTATCGTACTAGTACACATCTGGAATAATACAATGATTATATAGATGAAAAATTCCATTCTCTCTGTGTGTTTCATTCTCTAATGGTTTAAATGTGGATGAAAATTTGGAAGAAGATTGGTTCTTACTTAGTGTTTTGGTGCAGTGCACGACGTGGGAGAATCTATCTGCCTCAGGACGAGTTGGCACAGGCGGGGCTATCCGAAGACGACATATTTGCTGGGAAAGTGACAGATAAATGGAGGATTTTCATGAAGAAGCAAATCAAGAGGGCTAGGAAATTCTTTGATGATGCAGAGAATGGTGTGAAAGAGCTGAGCTCGGCTAGTAGATGGCCTGTAAGTCTTTTTTAGCTCGACTGACCTAATAGCTAGCTCGTCTCGTGTCTTAAATGATCGTACGTGTGGGTGGTGCAGGTGTGGGCGTCGTTGCTTCTGTATCGACAGATCCTAGACGAGATAGAAGCGAACGACTACGATAACTTCACAAGGAGGGCTTATGTTGGCAAACCAAAGAAGATTTTAGCTTTGCCAGTTGCATATGCTAAGTCTCTTGTTCCTCCAAGAAGCTCATCTGCTCTTTTAAATACTTGAGCGCCGCTATTTATATCAACTCAATTATACAGATTATATAGATATATATTATCATGTACATGGCAAATTATGGCAATATAGCTGACAATACCTTTTTTTTACATAAGAAAATGTTTGCTTAATTTCATTGTAATTCTGATCTCGAATCGTTGCACAATAAAAAATAAAATATATAATAGAAACACAACAAGACCAACATAATCATAGGCTAAGAAGTGTAGCCTCTACACCACCTGAAAGCTTAATGGACTAGATATTAGATTGAGCCTAATTAATTAAATGTTGGGCATTAATTAATTAAGCCTGAAGCCCATTCAATTAAGTAGTGGGTGGTTTTCTTTTATAATGGAAGTTAATCTTTGAGATTAACGTTAGAACATTTTACACAGAAAACACATTTGAGAAAACTACTGCAAAATTCTATAGGAGATTCTTGGCGTCTCGTTGAATTTTGGATCTGGGAATTGTTCCCGACGATTAAAGGCACGTGGATACCATAGTTGTGGAAACTATCTCGGAGGATACATTGGAAGCTTGGAAGCTTTACTACAACATTGGAAGCGTTACAAACACGTAAGTCTTCGATCTTCGTGTTCATAGGGCTCATCGTATGTTTAATTATAGATCTGATCATTCTTCGATGTTTTATTCATTGCGCGTTAGATGTTGTCGAGCGAATACTAACACCACCGCCATGCATATGCCACCCCCCTTCACCCCGATGCCACATGGCGACGTTGCCGGGCTTCGCCTCAACTCATTTCACTCTTCTCTTCAACACAGCATCCTCTCTTTTTCTCCCACACTGCACTTCTCTTCCTTTTTCACTCAAGCTTTTCTTTCTCTCTGTAAGGAACTCAAGCGTCCGGCAACCCTCATCACCGAAGCTTTCACCGGCAGCGGCGAGGGATGCCGATCAGCCACCAAGTACCCCTACTTCGACAACGCGGGTAGCTCCATGAGCCGCCCACCTTGCTTCCCTCCTTTACGCTCTAGTACTGTTCATCCCTCTTCTTCCCCGTCAACTTGATTTTTGTTAGATCCAAGATTAACTTAATTGTATATCCATTCGAGTAATGGGAGTAAAGTGCTACGGTGGATCTATGCTTGCGGCGCATATAAGATCATTTATGCTTGGCAGTGACAAGGATTCAGGAATGATGATGTAGCAGAGTTGCTGTTAGTTATGGGGCTCCGGTACAACTCCCAAATGGTTATGCAAAAACTAGTTAACAATGATCCAAGTGGATTGGCATAGATGCGTGAATTTAGAATCTACTAAGGCCAACTTTTCCTTGATTTGGAATTTGTAAAGGATTAGTGTTTGGGCCTAATTATTCTTATTAATAGAGTGATTAGCCTGCATGCCGTTTGCAGACATAAAGAGTACATATAAGAATTGGGATCTTAAATGAAAAACATTATCAATCCATTTAGGGGTTCTGCCCTGTTTCGATTGTGAGGTTTGTAGCCATTGGATGACTCCCAAAATTTAACCATAAAAACTTAAATAGTTAATAAGGCTTCCACCAAAATTCAGCCCAATTCGAGTCTGTTTATTATTTTTCAAAATTCGAACAAGTCTACAGCACAAACTAAATTTGAATCTGCCAAGCCCGAAACATAGGCCCAATAACGATAGTTATAAATTATGATGTCAATTGTCATCCTGTAAAATTTCACATGTAATAAATATGATCCTTAGGGTCACCCATGCCAAATTCCAATCCCATCCGAATTCATTAAGGCACTGTCTGAATTTTGCAAAACGCTCTTCAATAAAATCCAAGAACTCGAGTTAATAAATTGTTTTAATGTGAATTTGGCCTTGAACAATTTTACGGAACTAAGTTTCATCAAGAAATCTCCCTTATAAAATTTGGTAAATGTAGGAAGTCATGGTGAATTACTAAAATTGTTTTGAGGAGCTATCGATGAACTAAATTAACTAAGGCTTTCGAATTAACTTCTTAAATCCGAATCAGTAAAACAAAGCTACACTAATTAATATTTCTAAAGTACTATAGGAAGATCAATTGTTGGTTAAACGTTACCTGACCACCGCGTCTGACAGCTCGCCCATCAAGTTGTGTAATTAAACCAAAGTCCCCTTGATTAAAACTTAACAGTTCACTTAGAAATTCCTTAACTAAATAAGTATGAATTAATAAATCCCAAAGGCCTACAAATAAAATCCCTCTCTATTTTGAACTAGGAATAAGAACGACTAATAGCTAAGATGCATACATAGACATGCATACTTAACAGTAAAACATATATGTGGCAATTGTCCGATTTGCTTGAGACAAAAACTTTGGTGAGTTCATCCTTGTTTTTTTTGTTAAAATAATTATATATTAATTATGATAAGTAATGATAATTAGATTTTTTTAATTTATAATTAAGATTTATTAATTTTTAATTATAATTTATTAATTCACAATTATAGTTTATTAATTCACAATTATGGTTTATTAATTCATAATTAGGGTTTATTATTCACAATTAGGATTTATTAATTCAAAATTAGGGTTTGTTACTTCAAAATTAGGGTTTATTATCCAAAATTAGGGTTTATTAATTCAAAATTAGGGTTTATTATTCAAAATTAGGATTTATTAATTCAAAATTAATATTTATTAATTCACGATTAGAGTATATTAATTCACAATTAGAGTTTATTAATTCAAGATTATGATTTATTAATTCAAAATTATTATTTATTAATTCATAATTATGATTTATTAATTTACAATTAATACTTATTAAATTAATTAATTTTAATTTAATATTAATTAATTAATTATAGATTAATTAGGGTGGGTCTCACTATGCGTGCGCGCACATGAGACCACCCCTTTGCTTGAATGTATGATGTGATTGTAGGAATTCCAATTTGAATTACTACAAACTTCTAAATCCATTAACTTCGGTGAAAGGTGGGCTTTATGTTCAAATTTTATTTTAAATTTTTCTTGAAAATGTCAAGCATGCTTAAAATGTTTTAGTTATGCAGTTGTTATGTGCCAGTGAATCGGTTCTTCTGGTGTCGCTCAATGAGATCTTGGATCTCCCAGAGTTAATAGTTGTGGCTTGGGCTACCACGAACTAAGGTAATGTACACAAAAGTCTGGAGTTGGGAACTCGACCGGATTGCCCAATCCGGCATTGATCATCAGTGAACTTAGGCCGTCGATGATTGGATGAGGCAACAACGAATTGATATATGTTATACCTAGAGTAAATCTTTTGCTTTTTAAAATGCCTCCTGCGTATAATGAAACATGTTAGACTTAACTTTTATTTAGCGTTACCACTGAGTAAATCAATTACTCAGCCCCAAATGTTTTTATGTTTCCCATTACTGGTTTGGAGTAAGGAGATGCTATGGATATGAGTGTTGAATGTGTTGGTCTGGGCTATGCCACGATGTCACTAAAATGAGCTGCTAGTTGTTATGTCTTAGTTGCCTTTGATGCCTATATTATTTAATATTTCGTGTGTACTCTGTCTTTCTCCTTGTTTCACTTCTTTCCCTTTTCCCCTTTTTAATCCATGGCATCTCTTATTCCAACTTGGCTGGTCGGTGGGATGTTATATTAATAGTGTTTGAGAAATAGTAATTAAGTCATGAAAATAGATTAAATTTCATATCTCTCATTAACGAAAACAATTTATTCTCAAGAAGCAAGACTCTTGAAAAAACCTTATATATTCTAAGAGGTATTTGTAATACTTTGTTCTTCTGAATCAAGATATTTATACGGTGGTGGGGTAGTAAAATTATCTACATAATAGCATATAAACTATGACTACATCTCAATTTATTTGGAAGATGCATGGTCCAAGGAGAGGACTAAAGAGAAGGACGAACACGTAGATATTAAATAGAAGAATAACATGAAAACTCTTTTACATCTGTCTGCATGGTGTAGACAGATAAAAGTATCATTTACATTAAAATAAAATATTATTTGTTTTTCACCATGTAAATTAACAAGGATTGTGTTTTGTGAGTAAATTAGTGTGGTTCACATAATCCAATGCACTTTTGTGTGTATAATTATTCTTTTTTTTAGAATGAATCAATAATCATGGGATGACCCAAAAAGAAAAATGAACCAATATTTGGGAGCGAATCAGTATCATTTATATTGAAAAAATATTATTTATACTAAAGAAAAGTATCAAAGTCTGCACATATGAATGTCTTATTCTGCTAAAAAGGCGCATCAAAATACAAATGTTCATTCATCTCCAAAAGTCTGTAATTCCAATACAAGGTCTCCTATTACATCTATATATCACATTTTATGTACCATTTTTAACTATGCAAGTCTGTATATTAAATATCCCATTGAAAATTCTCCTAATTTATAACAAAAAGACAACACAAAAACTTGTGTGCGCGCGGGTCTCACGCTGCGCGCACAAGTTTTGTGTGTATTATTTTATATTTTATTTATTAATTCATAATTAGGGTTTATTAATTCATAATTAGGATTTATTAATTCAAAGTTAGGGTTTATTAATTTATAATTAGGGTTTATTAATTTATAATTAGGATTTATTATTCAAAATTAGGGTTTATTATTTTCAATTAGGGTTTATTAATTCAAAATAAGGGTTTATTATTCAAAATTAAGGTTTATTAATTCTAAAATTATGGTTTATTAATTCAAAATTAGGGTTTATTAATTCAAAATAGGGTTTATTAATTCAAAATTAGGGTTTATTATTCAAAATTAGGGTTTATTAATTCAAAATTAAAGTTTATTATTCACAATTAGGGTTTATTAATTCAAAATTAAGATATATTAATTCAAAATTATTATTTATTAATTTACAATTAAAGTTTATTAAACTAATTAATTTTAATTAGAATTAATTTAAACTAATTAATTAATTAATTAATTAGGATTACTTAATTAACTAATTAATTAAGATTAATTAATTAACTAATTAGAGGTGGTCTCACTGTGCGCTTGGCGCACAGGAGACCACCTCAAAAGACAATATACAATAAAGCCAAACAAAATTGTCAATTTTCAACCGACTTTATAATAATCAAACAAATATTGAAGGGTGAGTACGTAGAACTCCTGTTCCGTGCAACCTTCCCGTCTATATATAAAGAAAATGGACTTATATTTTGGTAGCTATAAATTGCGAAGCATTTGAATACATGATTGGGCAAATGGTGGATAAAGTGTATGGTGCGACCTATGCAGGTTGCCCACAAAGGGTTTTGACTTGTCTTCTCGAGTTAGGGTTTCAATTTGAGGTCATATGAATTGATCTTCATTCAGGGTAGCAGAAAAACCCACAATTCCTATTAAAACAGGTGACTTTATTATTTTAAGAGTTGTTTATCTATGTAAGAGTGTTGATTTGAAGCACGCGCGACTTGATTAACAAAAACAAATACTATATTAAAATTTGATGTTGTTGCCAAATAAATTTATCCTGGTCGTTACTATATTGAATATTTTATCTAAATTTGACTTTCAAAAGATTCCTAAATTAAAATGAATGTATAAATTCATAAAATAATAATAAAGAAACGTTTAAATTTCCGTTTCCCACACCCCACATGACATATTCTAGAGAGAGAGAGAGAGAAAACAAAAATTATTTGCAAGAGTCACTCTCACTATGTGAAGGACAAGAAAAGATATTAGTTCATGTGTGTCACACCCTTTTGATCATGTCATAATCAAATACAAATTTGTGGTTCGTATTTTATATGAAGGTTTTTGATATTGATATCAACTTTATGAAATTCATCCAGTGAAGAAAGTCAAGAGAAGCTTCAAACAATTCATACAAACTAATTAAATAGAATTTGCAGTGTGTTTTGCATGTATTATTTTCCCTTTTTTCATTTATTCAATGTCTTGGGCTCTTCAAATTCCACGGCGCCTCGTGTTATTCAATTTTCAAAATGTATTTTCTTCGTTTCATATTATGTCAAAACTGAGAATCATGCTTATTTCATTCATTTCACCTACAAATGTATTTTTCATCTCACCGTAAGATCGGAATAAATTTATATTGTTACGTATATAAATTTAGGAAAACGATCTAATTTGGTACATCTTTGCTTTAATTATAGATTTCGAGAAAACTATAATTATATCACAAAAACTAATGTACATCATAAAAATAGTTTTTACTTTAATCATCCCCTATATATATCAAGAAAACTATAATTACATCATTTTAACGTAAAAACTATTTTTATCATGAGAATGTGAGAACCAATAATGTTGAATTTGCTTTGAAGTTGATGAATCCGTTGAGCGATTTCTTGAATCCCCAAAAATGAATTTTCACCCCCCAATTGGATTTGAACCAGGGTGAAAATTATGAATTTTGGATTCGAGAACTTTCACAATAGATTCATCAACTTTCATCATAATTCATTTTGTTATTGTTTTAGGATAAAATAGTTCCGTTTGAACATACTAACTAACTAACTAACTAACTAACTATATATATATATATATATATATATATATATATATATATATATATATATATATCATGGTGGTTCCTATGATAATGGAAATAAGTGTAAGAAATAAGGATAAATCTAAGTCATTGATTTTAGTAAATCAATCGACAAGATTAATTTACGTTGTGCTACAATACATATCTATATGTGCTATAACTTTTTCACGGGATTCTTGCCGAGGTTATATCAGTAATTTATTCTTATTAAAAAAAAAATTCTTTATATTTGAAAACACGCGGTTATATCCTTTTTAGGGATTTCTTGTAATCTATCTTTTAATTTATTATTTTAGATAGATTATTTCAATTTCAATATTTAATCTCTATAAATTAATTTGTTATTCAAGCAGCATAATCCATGTAAAACACAAGTAAAAAAATCTATGATATTGATTCATACGTGTTTTCACTTATTGCACTGGTGGGACATTTTTTGTATATTTAGTTTATTCATTTTATACATATACTAAAATTTAGTAAATAAATTCAGTATAACTTGCCTATTATACTGAGGTATATTAAATAATCAGTAAATGGATAGATAGATATAAGCATAACTATGATTCTGCAATCAACCAATCAATTAGTTCATTTATATTTGCTTAATAGTAATAGATACAATTAAGTAGACATATATCTATTAATTATTTATTAAATTATTATATATCTACGATCTATTAATTAACTTAATTATATATATCTACAATCTTTGATCAATTAGCTGTAAATATGTATTACAAATAAGCGAATTAGAAGTTTGTAACGGTGATACTATTTTTATTATAATAATTAGTTTAGTGTCATGAATTATAAATTGGAATTAAATAGACATAGGTTTGTACATGAATGATTGAAAGAAAATCATATCGATCGGATTATATAATATATTGATACACATTATTCTAATAAATACTCGGGACTTCTTAGGACGAGAAAGAAGAAAAACTACATTTGCTACGCCATTCTAGTCTCTCTTCGTTTACCACGACATTTTTATGTATTATATTTTCTCAAAATATTTTGAGAAAATATAAGACATAAAAATGTATATAGGCTAATCAAACACCCTCTAAATGTTTCTTCTCGCCATCGAGACAATGATACTACTACTTAATCCAAGAAAATCGTAACCTGCGAGTATTATAATGATTTTTTTTCTTTTTAAACTTTTTTTTTTTGAAGCAGTTTCTAACTTTTTCTTAAATGAACAATTAATTAATATAGATTGGGCGAGTCGAATACATAATCAATGTAGAATGGTCGTCCAATTTGTGCAATCATGATTTAAGGATCAAATATAATTTATAATTTTGTCACTTGAGAAACAATATTATTTATAATTTGAATTATGAAAGTTTTTCATTAACTATATATCTAACTAGCTTTGTTTAATCATCTAAGCAGATGTGAAAGAAAAAAATAATCCTAATCGAGGATCCAAAGTCAAATCCAATTGCCACACCAAAATGCCAAATATGCTGTTATTACTTATTTTTGTGGTCTAAAAATAAGAAATTTGTAATAATGAACATAAAGAAGAATGAAACAGAGGACAAAATAGATAATTGGAGTGGAGCCCACTAGCATGTGTTGAGCATAGAAACTATTAGCAATAATGTTGTGGTATATTGTAGATACAATGTTATGAAAACAGATAAAACTAGTAACGGTTGGTACATGGTTTTAATCCAACTTAAAATCCCCCAATTATTGTGTTGTAGGTAGAAAATTGAAGAAAACTAATTGTTTAAATAGTTAGGTATCACAAGCAATATATATATATATATATATGAGAGATGGTTCGGATAAGAAATGATAATTTGGTAGGAAATGAGAATGAATCCAGGCGTTTGATTTCTTTGGATCGATGGTTGAGATTTAATTTCGATTGTCTTATAGTTTTGTGTTTTGTGTCTTCTGCGGATTCTTATGCAAAGACTAGAACCCTTCTGTCTTCTAATCTGATGAAAGATGTCTTAAACTACGTGTGTAATATAGTAATTTTGATTGTCTTATCTGATATGAAAGATGTGCTATTATTTTTATTTCTTTCACCAATGAGCTTTATCACCATAACTCATTCATATATATATATATATGTGTGTGTGTGTGTGTGTGTGTGAGAGAGAGAGAGAGAGAGAGAATTAGAGGTGACAAAATTAGCCCACCCGATTTTAGGTCAGGTTAGCTCAAAAAAGAATAGGCCCCGTGGAATTTGGGCCGGTTCGACTCGTCCATAATTATAAAAAGCCCATCAATTCATACTAAATATGGTATTTCGGGCTTAACCGAGTCACGATTTTTCGGCTCAATAAATTTTCGGACCGACCTTACAGAAATCGATTTTTTTTTGGAAAAGCCCAATGGACTACGCCATAGCGGCAATGAGTGAAAATATGCATTATTTGAATTGTCGTCATCCCATTGTAAATAACGGACTGATATGATTTTAGGAAAGCTTTTTTCCCTGCAAAAATAAAAAAATTGTATTCCTTAAAATTTTGTACGGAGAAAAGGAAAATAACCTCTAGATACAGTGGCAAACCCAAACATTTTATTCAGGGATTCAACCAATTATGATTTTATAAATTTATAAAATACTTTAAAAATTAAAATTAAAATTAAATAATAATTTTAATACAACTATAACTTTAATACGTGCGTGTGCGTGTGTGGGCGCGCCAAATCTTGTTTAGTAGTATACTGTATACTGATGTCTTTTATGGAAAAAGAGCATGGAGAGCAAAGTATGAAATAAAGAATCTGACAACTATTCAAACTTTCATGGATACTGTTTGAGATGAAAATATAAAATATTAGTCAGTGGGGTTTTGTTACAAAACTCTTATTTCCATGTTTGATTTTAATTATCTTTAAAATACTGTTACTATTTCATGACACACAAAATATAATATAATTTTTCGGACTAGTAGAATAAATAAATAAAAAGCATAGTAACAAATACTCCCATCGTTTTTCTTTTCTTCTTAATTTTTATTTTTGGTTTAAATTTATTTTCTTTCCATTTACGAAAATTATCCCATAAAATATTCTCTATTTATTATCTTCAACAATATCCTTTATTTACATCTGCTAGCCACTAACCCTACTTTTTAATTAACAACACAATTGTTTACATATTTTATCATCTATGGTTCACGGCTAGTTAATTTAATATATCCTTAATATGGGTACTCACCTTATCGAAATTTCTCCAAGTTAGATTATAGCTATTCCATTAATTTATTTATTTTAAGTTTCAACGATACTATTACTGTATGTTCATAATTAGGAATGGGGTTAATTGGTTTTAAAAAGCCACAATCTTTGAGAAAGATTGCAAAATTTGTAGAAAAATTTAAAACTGTGCAAATAAGACCTCACTTTTGATTTGTTTGTTTTTCAATATCTAAAAAAAAATTCGATCAATTGAGTCTGATATATCCTCCGTTCTCTCTTCGTGGAAATAGTTCTTGACAAATAAAACTTCATTTTTGAAACTAGAATTATATTATTGGCAAATAATTACAATTTGATAATAGTTGTAAATCCAACCCAACCTGTTTTGTAATAAGACAATAATCCTACGAGTTGATGTTTTCAACATCCCCAAAATTTCATTATTTACGTAACGAAGGCAAAGTCTTTTGGTTCTATGAATTTGCTTATTTCAAGTTTTACTTTATTGCAATTATAATCTTCATTCACTGTCACAATGACATGCTAATTAAATTCAATCAAGAATATTTCAAATGGTTTGTTACAACTTTAAATATAATCTATTTCACACTCACAAACAATGTCAACCCCCACTTGTCAAATCTTAATTATAGTCCGGTTGTTTCAATCTCTTTGCAATTTCTTAGCGAAATTTAACGGAAAAATACCTTTATACCTCAAAGAAACACACATAAATTTACGTTAAATTAAGAAAGCTAGCGAGCTATACGAGACTGTCCTAACAATGTCTTGTACATTTTCTCGGGATGAAATCTAGTGTCTATAATTTTGTATGTACAACCGTGTTTCACTATTATAACTATTATTTAATAACATTCTTTTATAAAAAAATAATTTTATTATAATACTATGGCTTATATTCAACTTTTATTTTAAAAACTTAATATTTTTAAAAATTATATACCCTAAATTTTAATTTATCAACTTTAATAATAATTTGTTAACTAATAAAAGTAAAATTAAATGATAAAAATAATTAAATATCATATTTGGATGGAATAAACCCTAGTTAATAATTATAAAATTAAACTTAAGCATACAGAATTGAAGAAAAAAAGATGAAAAAAGACCATGAAAATTGAAAGTGTGACACTTTATGAGACACTCGATCTCAACTCCATTTTTTTTTGGCAATTTTTTCTCCATCGTTTATATTTATTCTTTTGACTATATGGCAACCACTTTCTTTTAAATTATGTGACACTTACAATTGAAATTTCTCGACGTTTTGCTTAAATTTATTCCATTTATTTGATTATTTATTCCAAGCTTCGACCGTACTGTATATATGTTCATGTATTATGAGTTATGAGTGCGTTTATTATACAAGTTGCATTCATTTTATCAATTCTGATTTTTTCTCTATTCATAAATTAGGATTTACTAAATTAACATCTAAGTCCTAAATCTTTTAATATATGTACAGCGTTGGTTTAAAAATGAATAAAATAAAAATAAAAAAATACGTACCCACCGCAGGCAAAATCTTTTGGTCCTATGAATTTGTTTATTTCAAGTTTCACCGCTCGTATTGCAATATTTATAATCTTCAGTTGTTGTCAGTGCCACAACGACACAAATATATATATATATATATATATTATCCAAATAAAACTCAATCAATAATATTTTAATTGAAGTCAAGAGTTTGTTACAACTTCAAATTTAATTCATTACAATTTCACACATAAAGTCAAATCACCAATTGTCAAACATTTTTAGTATGATTGACTGGTTGTTTCAATTTCTTTGCAATTTCTTACCCGAAATATCAGATAAATTAATAAAACACATGCTAAATTTATGTTTGCTTCCTTGAAACTAACTCGAAATAATGGAGAAATGCAATATAATGACAAGAAAACATGTGAAAATTTCCAGTGTCTTTCTCCTATCGGAAAAGGTCTCAATTTTCAGGGCCATGCTATATTTCCTGTAAACTTTTACTACAATTTTCTCTTTTCATTGTTCTTCGGAGAAAATCATTACTATTTCCCATAGGTAGAAGAAATATTGAAAAACATTGTGTAGTGGGAGACAATAGTTTTCTTATTTTTTTCTTTCTATCATATCCATATATATTGTTCCTCATTTCCTGTTAATTTCTCCGACTCTTCTCTACTTTTATTTATTTATTTATTTTCTTATTTTTAGTTTGAAAGCACTCTTCTGTACTTTTATTAGCTTAAAAATGACGTGACGTCATTTGTAGTAATTTAATTATAGTTTTCTCAATTTAAGGTGCGACCAATATTGGAATTGCGTCTCTCACAGCTTGATTAATATGTATAGTAGGAGAATTAGTCATACGCTGGTACCCATGTCATATCACCTCTGATGTTACACACAACAAATGATGGTAAAAATATTTCTTCATCTCTTGTATGGTTGTAGAAATTTGTATTTGGTGGGCAACGAGATTAGATAATTAATTTACTGATCGAAAGAGATTACAACAAATGAACCACGACTGAACGTAAGCACGTAAAATCTTTTTTTTTTGTTACTTAAGTCAAATTTATTCAGTATCGTACAAGGACGGCAAACTCAAGATAGAGATACAATTTTTTTTTGCAGTATTGTTCGTATTATATATATGAGGAGTGGATCAAATGTGAACCATATCTTTTTTACGAATAAGCGAACTATGTATAACACGTATAAAGTTGATGCACATAACGTATAAAGTTAATGCACATTGATTTTGCCCTAAAATTGGTATCTCGTGTAACAATTTTAAAGCAAAATTGTTGTGCATCAACTTTATATGTGTTGTGCATAGTTCTCCGATTCTCAAAGAGATGTAGTTCTCATTGGAGCTGACCCCTATATATATAAAGAATGATTATCGTATGAACACTCTTTATAGTGTAAACATGATGAAAAATATCAACCCTTAATAAATCAATATGGACGCTTGATTTAATGCACAAATTATTATGTAGATGCATAAATGCACAATTATATATAGAAATATGCATATAACTAATTCAAATTCATATTTAAATATAACCATTGGATTTTCAAATCTAATGGACATGATTTGTTCTCATTTATGTATATTAAAGATTGTATGCACATGAATCAATTCTTATATACACACATGTAGGAATGAAATTCAATAGTATCTAAGCCTTAGGTAATTAGTAATATCTAATTTGGACCATTTATTATATTTATATGGACACTCTAGATTGCTGCTATGTGGACGCGTTTTCAATATGTTTTCCTCGTTAGTTATGACATAGGTATTGTTGTAAAAATACATAACTCATAATTTTTTATACATATTTGTGTTTAATGTTATGCATATTATTATTAATTAATAGTATGTATTTTTATTGCCTCACTAGACAAGCTTATCTAGCCTCTTGTCAGCTCTCATTATTCTGTTGGTTTCTGCATGTTTTTATTTAATTATATGTGGTGTTTTGTTTCATGGTATGCATGTGTTTTTCATTCTCGCATATCTTTGTTCTTCAATCTTCACAAAGCTCATTCTTATCGATCTCTTTCCCTCGTTCTTACTCAAAATTCAGCCAAATCAACCGCCTGAAACCACCATATCCTCCACCATCAAACCCTTTCTTTCATCTTCTAATTCTTTCTTGTGAAATCGCCTTTTACACAATAGCTATCGGGTTTGAGCATCATTTTATTAGATATTGATTATAATACCAATACAGAAGAAATGAAAATTTACGACATTTTAGGGCGGACAACGAACAGTCGCGCTTCACAAAATTTCCAGTAAAAGCAAAATGAGTAGTACCCTTTCAACCTACGTAAGCAAAATTGGAATTTTGAAAGACCTAAAAAGCATTTTGAAAAAAAGAAATATTCAGCAAGAATCTATACTAATAAACAAGATAGAATTTCCAGGAAAAAACGAAAAAGGACTATCATAATATTTTGTATCATTTTTTTGTGGTTTAAATAAATGAATGAGCTAGAAAAGAAAATGAATTATGTTTGGTGGGGCAGTCACAAAGAAAGCAGTGGTTAGACAAAAACTCCTTTAAACAATACGGATTCACGTTGGCCAGCTTTTCTTTATTTTGTTTTTACATTGCAACAACAAATTATTTAATTTTATCTTCTGTGTGGGAACGAGTAGAACATGTGGTATCAATATAACAAAAAAATAATTAAATATACAAGGTTATAAGTTATCCGAATCAATATCTGTCTTTTTCATCCTTGGTATCATTAATTGTCGCATGTATAATTGCTAGAAGACAAATTTTATACTTTTACTTTCATGTGCCTTTGATATTTTTGGTTCAATTGTTAGGTTTCTACGTACGATATTATTTTGCTTCATTTATTAAATCAGTATATTTCAATAATATTAGGGATGATAATGGATTGAGTATCCACACATTAAACATTTCTCCAATTCGTCCGTTTAAAATTTGTCCAACCATAACCCTTTTAACAAAATGATTGTAATGCTCGTATTCATCCCAAACCATATCCGCTAATTATTCATCCAAACTAGTTTAAATTATAAAATATTTAAATAATCATCTATGAATTGTTATAATTAGGGATGACAATGAATCATTTCAGATCTATTTTTCAGGATCTAGATCTTCTAATAAATAATCCGATAGATATGGATCAAATTTGGATCATTCCTCTAAAATCTGGATATGGATCTAGATTCTGATTCTTGAGATCCAAATCAGAATCCAAATCAAACATGTGGATCCATTTAATATAATATATTGTAAGTGTGATTTAATATATACTCCATCGGTCTCCAAAATCTGTTCCTAGTTTTTCTATTCGATGACGTCCTCAAATTTGTTCCCTTTCCATTTTTGAAAACTACCCCATAAAATATTCTCCACTTATTACCCCCAACAATATCATTTATTTACATATTTTACCAACCATTACAACCACTATCTCTCTTTCTTATTCTCAATAACACCACTTATTTACATATGTTATCATTCATGGTCCACCATTATCTACAACTAACTAATTTAATACTATACTAATGTGATATTCTTATTCTGCTCAAAAATTACTTCATAACTTTTATTAAAATTCACTCCGAAGATTCCCAGGAACAATTTTAGGGGACAAAGGGAGCATAATTTTTCTTTCTAATCGAAGTTGGATAAACTAGATAATATGAATTGGATGATAGGTCAATAATATTAAAAATTATACTCCCTCTGTCCATAAAATAAGTTAATTTTATTTTATTTTGCTATGTCCCTTAAAAATATTCACTTTCCTTTTACAGAAACATCATCTTTACAGTTTTATCCTAAATTTACCCATTCATTTATTAAAAAAAATCACTCATTGTCCACCTTTTTACACTCATTATCCATTAATATATATTTTTATTATCTTTACTCATTTTACATTCATGAAAATTTATTAAAACTTGTGCCACCAAAATCAAGGAATGAATATGATGGACGGAGAGAGATTACCATTATTTTGGGAAAATTCTTGTATATGAATTAGATATGAGTGATCCATTTGTTAAGATGTGTGTGTTTATTCTTCTATTCTTATTGTAATATTATTTGCTGCATGAAAGTAAAAGTTATTTTGTAGCTAAAATCTTATTGTACAGTGATGATTGTAGAATTCTAAATAATTATTACAATGTTATTATGGATTTAGATGATTATTGTTGTGTTGCTGTGAATTTTAGTTGATTTAAGATTTATTTTGAAAGAGAAAACATAAGGATCCGAATTTAGATCCATGGATCATGCGGATCTCATGGATCTGGGTCTAGATCTCATTTTCTTGGATCCAATAGATTTGGATCGGATCAGGACCCAACAAAACAAATTTGAATCTAGATATGGACCTAGTCAGATCCGGTCTAGATCTGGTTCATTGTTATCCCTAGTTTATAACGTTGGATACACATCTCAATGAAATTATGAAGACTATGAATTAACAATAATAATAATAATAATAGATCAAAACTAAAATCCAAAGTATAAAAATAAAAAACTATACAGTTTAACTTTAATTTGTTATATCCAAAATGATATTCTAAATCATAATTATATATATATATATATATATATATATATATATATGGGAGGTTAACGTGAGAACCATTTTTATTGTGAGCGTGAGAACCAAAAGCGATGAATTCATAGTGAAAGTTGATGAATCATTGGGAAAATTATCGAATCCAAAAAATAGAATTTTCGCCTCTCATGGCATTCGAACCGGGTGAAAAATTCAATTTACGAATTCATTAACTTTCTCAAAGGATTCATCAACTTTCATAACGAATTCATTTGGTTCTTAGTTTTAGGATAAAATGGTTTTATTTGAACCGGCTCTCTCTCTCTCTCTCTATATATATATATATATATATATATATATATATATATATATATATATATTCGAACTTCTCAGACCTTCGGTCGCCTTATCATCATATAAGTTTTCTAACTACAATAGAAAAGAAAAAATATAATCAAAATATAAATATAAATAAAAATATTATTATAAAAATTGTAAGATAGATACTGTTGGGGATAGATGGATAAATAAAAATATTTTTATAAATCAAAATTCGCATTCATCTCTACTTGGGCAAGCAACTCCGATTGGGTTGGTGCATCACTCACTTCATGTGTGTCGTTTAGGTTACTCATAGTAGAGTTTCACAGTAGTTCGTCGGTATATTTGATTGCTAGGGCCCCACGGTGGGAGCCAAATTGTTGGGGATAGATCCAACAATTACGTAATGGGATGTCGGGTTAGTCCGATACGACGGGCACTAGCAACCTGAGACCAAAGAACATGTTAGAGACCTCATATGAGCACCGGTGGGGGTGTCGATTGAAGGGCCTCCGACGCTCAAGTCAGTTAAGAATAATTGATGAAAATAGGAATAAGCAATTAATGTAAAAAAGATGAAATAATAGATCGTGGATGGTCGGACTGGCTAGTCAGACTAGTCAGGCGATGATGATCCCTTAGGAATGAGAACGTGGAGATGGAAAATCAGAGCGGGTGAGAGTGTCGAGATCGTTTCAATATGTGGAGGCGAGTGTGAATGATTGGATGTCCATTTTGACCTAGTTAAGTCGAATTTATAGGATGGTTGGGTAGCGACTAGGGTTTCTACTTGGCCTGCTAGCAAGCCTCGGTTGTTCCGATTTTCCAGGATAAGACAACCCACGATCTTCCTTAACTTCCTCCCAAGTAAAAGCGTTGCGTAGTAAGGTTTGACTCGATTGACTGACCTAACCCTACTTATGGGTACGACAATGGGCTTTGCGGGATTCGATCAGCAATGGGCTTATCTAAATGAGTTGGACTGACTTGTCTGATTGGGCCGAGTAATCGGACTATACGAAGTTTGTCCACTACAGATACTTACTAATGAAATCTATCATAAAATTATTTAGTTAATTATAAAATTATAATATTAGTATTATATATAAAGGGTTTGGTAGTCGGTATTCATAACTAATTTTTTAAGCCGATCACGATCACGAGCACTAGTTTTACTATTTATATCCCTTCCAAACCCATTTTATATTTACCTAAATTCATCCTATTAAGATCTAGTAAAGACTGCATGTTTCGTATCATGAAAGAAACTGTGTCCAAATTGCCAACGGAATCACAATTAAACAAAAAAGACATTAAAACAAAACTAAAAGTACAGAAACCTATTGAAATAGTTAAGGAGTTAACAATGTATATCTATATATTCATATGTATGTCGTGTATCACACTTATTTGTTTAACAAAAATAATCACAGGTTTACAATTATTCCTAAAAATGGCACTCTGACATACAATATGCAGACGTGCACGCAACAAGAAATTATATAAGAGTTTACCACGAAAAAAAAACACTAAAATTAAAATGGCCTGAAGATCATAATATGTCAACCTTTAAAATGGCATAGAGATTTTTCCGCCAAAACATAAAATTATGGCGTGGGATTATTATAAGGAAAACCTCATTTTCCAATAAGAAAAACTAGCTAAAAATGATGACTTGGCACATTATTCCTATAAGGCGTCCTAATTTTATTCAAATATGTTTTAATTATTATTATGCATTGATTTTACATTTTTTTTTTTTTTGTCATTAAATACAAAAATTTTAAAGGTCGCGTCACGGTGGACTCGAACCCGAGACCTTTGGCCTCAGGCATTAACCACTCTACCACTAGGCCAACACACACACAAAATTTTACATTTTATTGTATTAGTACATGTTAATTGAACAAGATATTTTTTTTTATTCAATTAATACAAAAATTTTAGTACATGTTAACTCTACCACTGGCCAACACACACACACTGAACAAGATATTTTTATTGTATAACATATATATCGACAAAATCGTGCGTAATTGTGCGCAAGACTGCGATTTTTCGTGGTCTAGGTTGGTTTGGATAAAGTGAGAAAAATTTGTAAATGCATTTATAATTTCTCTCGTCCCGTCCCGTCCCGTAAGCGACGTTCCGAACTTATGTGCGGATTCACCTCAGACAAAATAGTTATATATAAGAACTCACGTGATCTCTATAAACAAACAGTACTAAAAAGAATAAATACATGCAAATATTAGAAATAAAAGCAAAACGATACCGCATAGAAGTTATGAATATATGTGTGTGTGTATATATATATAATCTTTATTGACTTAATATAAGATAAAAATCTTTTATATTTAAAATATTCGCCAAAAGTAGATTTAAAAAGTAATCATAATTTTGGACAATATTTTAAATACAAAAGATTCTTATCTTATATTAAGTCAATAAAGATTTATATATATATATATATATATATATATATATATAGGATTGAGTTCAAATAAAACACATTCAAAAATAAGAAATGAGAACAAATTTGAACCATTGATTTTTGAAGATGTGTGGTTGTGATTAAAACAAATTAGGGTATAATGGTAATTATATAATATTACGAAAATAACCGTCCCTAATTATAGGAATGTGATAACAATCTTGAACCATTGATTAATGGCAAATGGATGATCAAGATGAATTCTTATTTCTTATTTCTTATTCATCTTGATCATCCATTTGCCATTAATCAATGGTTCAAGATTAAGTTATCACATTCTATAATTAAGGGACGTTATTTTCGTAATATTATATAATTACCATTATACCCTAATTTGTTTTAATCACAACCACACATCTTCAAAAATCAATGGTTCAAATTTGTTCTCATTTCTTATTTTTGAATGTGTTTTATTTGAACTCAACTATATATATATATATATATATATATATATATATATATATATATATATATATATATATATATATTATCTCAATTTAGAATGAGTAAATATTTATAAGGAGGAGTGAGATGTTACAAATTACATAAAGATCAAAGTCTAATTTGCTCATCTATCCTTTATCTTCAAAGTGAATAAAACTAATAATTTTATGTTTTGATCTTTATGGAATTCCTAAATTTGATGATTTTGCTCATAATTTATGACATTTAAGAGAAAATTAAATAAAAAATACTAACTTGAATCTTATGTTAGCATTGCTCACGGTAGATATTTAGCATCCCACTTCACATAAACAGTTATATCAAAATTTGTAAGAATGCTCATATTAATAATAGTATTATCTATATATATATGTAGAGTTGGGCTCCCTTAGTACTTGGTCTTCGTGTAGTATGTAGTATTCAATCTAGACCACACATTTTGAATATGTGGATGCAACATAATTTGACAAGGGGCGAAATAGGAAAGATCAAAACAACATTCTTCTTCTTCTTCTTCTTCTTCTTCTTCTTCGACAGCGACGATAGTGGACGACGACGACGATTGACAAATAAGAAGGAGAATTTGAGAGAAGATGACGACGATGAACATCAGATTTTGAGAGAAAAGAAAAAGAAGATGATGATTTTGAAAAGAAAATTGAGTGATTTTGGGGAAAATAAGAAGGAGAATTTGAGAGAAGAATGATGATTGAAAGAGATGATGGCGATTGTGGTGATTTCTGGTGAAATTTGCCAGTAATTAGAGAAGGAGGCAACATAATTGAAGGAGAAGGATGAGAGAGAGTTTTGCTGTCGAAAAATATATCCATGCATATGAATAAACATAAAATGCATGTTGATCATGAAACACAAAATACATATATAAAAATACAAACATACACATATTAAAACACAACCATGCATATAGAAAGCATAAACATGCATGTTAGCCACAAAATACAAACATGTTAACATGCAGACAAAACACATTCATGCATATAATAAAACGTAATAATGCATATATATACTAAAATATAAACATGCATGTTAGCCAACGAGCGCTGAGGAGTGCGTGAGCATGCGCAAGCGCGCATTGGGCGTGCGCTTCCAACATACATGCATGTATGTATTCAATTACATGTATTTTTGTGTTCATTTATATGCATAATTGTGTTCAACTATATACATGATTTAATTTATGTATCATTTAACAAATCAAATTACTAATCTACATTTTCTCACTACAACAAAAAAGCCTTTTTCAAACACCGAAAAGTGCCCCAATATATTGTCTTTGGGGACACTTTTGATTTTCGGGGCACTATCATAGTGTTGCTAAATATTGTGTCCCAAAAGAGTTTGGGGCACTTTTAAGTGTCTTTGGGGGCACTTTTTAATTTTTTTTAGATTTTTTAAAAATTTTCCTCTAAATTTAATATATCTTAGAGGCATTTAATAAATAGTGACTCTAAATAAGTGTCCCAATATCTGTTTTTTTTTGTAGTGTCTGTAGCGAAATCAACGAAATTAAACTTAAAAATCCGAAAAAATCTTCGTCATACGATCTATGATATGAGTGGATGAGATTGAATACTACATACTATCTCAAACTCGGATACTATATGATCCCTCTTATATATATATGTGTGTGTGTAAAATGTATATCTTAAGACAATCTCAGTGAAATTACACATAGACCGAAAATTAGGGTATTTAACTATAAAAATAGATATAGTAAGGCCACATGTGTCTCTTGCATTTGAAGTCAAGAAATGAATTGGATTTGTATAATACAATATTTCCAATAAATATTCTAAACAATTGAATTAGGTGTACTATGACCTTTTGTTGAGTTTTATTACTTATGATGTTTATCCACAACTAAAGTGAAAAAGATTGGCTGCTTCAAACTGAAAGTCTTGGAAATTACAATATTTCTGTTTATTCAATCAAATAGAAAACGATCATTCGGTCCCATGATACGATTTTCTTTCTTCTTTTCCCTTATTTTTGCAGCAGTTACACATATATTACTCACATAATGTGTTCTATCTTTTATACACGCTCGTACTTAATTTAAATTTAACGCTCGTACTTAATTTAAATAAAAATTACTAGAGATAGATGAAGATATATCCAGAGATGCTATCTCTTGATTTTGTCTAAAAGTTGTTAAGTTGCTTAGCTTCAAATATATATATATATATATATATATATATATATATATATATATATCAGGTGAGTTCAAATAAGAACCAATTTGACGCTTGAGAACCAAGAACTACGAAGGCGTTGAAATGATGCTTATGAAAGTTAATGAATGTGCAAAGTTAATGAATCAAAATTGAATTTGCACACGGGGTTCGAATCCCATGAGGCGAAAATTCTATTTTTTATTCATTAACTTTTTGATGTCATCATTCACTTCGTCTTATTCGGCTTCACGTCAAGACAATAAAATGATTTTCGTTAACCTATATATATATATATATATAGGAAGGGTTAACGTGAGAACCATTTTTATCCTAAAAAAGATGAAATGAATAGTTATGAAAGTTGATGAATGGTTGAGAAAGTTAATGAATTCAAAAATTGAGATTTTTCTCCGGGTTCGAATCCCAGTGAAAAAATTTTTGATTATTTTTTGGATTCACTAACTTTCATAAGATTCATTCACTTTTGTTGTGAATTAATTTTTTGGTAGCCGTATTACCACGATAAAATGGTTACCGTTAACCTCACTATATATATATATATATATATATATATATATATATATATAGAGAGAGAGAGAGAGAGAGAGAGGATGTGGGTGATGTGTTGGACTATAATCGGAGAGGAAGTGGAGAGGTCAAGCAGCCCATCACAGTGTGAATTGTCATATAATAGTAACAAACAAAGATATTCAAGTCAAAAGTCTTGCTTAATAAATTTTTAGTTAGTGTGACTGTGTAAAAATCACAGCAACTTCCCTCTCCCTCCAGATATTATAATATCATTTCCTGTTTCCTCTGTGTATATATATATGTCATATGTGTGTCTCTGATTCTTCAATCTCATACATCCAAACAACTTAACCTTCAAAAATCTCTCTCACACAATCTCAACTTTCCAAAATCATCAACTACATATCTTATCTAAGAAAATAAACCAAGAAATGGATAAACTACCAAAATCTGAAGCAAATTATGTAGCTCTTACTCCCCTCACCTTCTTGAAAAGGGCCGCCGCTGTATACTCCAATCGTGCCTCCGTCATACACCGCGGCGTCCGCTTCACATGGCGCCAGACCTATGAGAGGTGTTGCCGCCTCGCCTCCGCCCTCAACTCGCTCAACATTGTCTGCAACGACGTTGTAAGTGAAATTCAAACTCATAATCTTTCAAGCATATGTCACATCACAAGTTGTAACGGACATAACACGACCGCATCCTTAACTTTTGTAGCTAACTGAATTTTCTCTGACGTGGCGAATTAGGTATCGGTGTTGGCGCCGAACATACCGGCGTTGTACGAGATGCACTTTGCTGTGCCGATGGCCGGCGCGGTGCTCAACGCGATCAACACTAGGCTCGATGCGAAAACCATCGCCACGATTCTCAAGCATTCCGAAGCGAAGATTTTCTTCATTGATTACGAGTTCGTGCAAGTCGCGCGGGACGCGTTGAGGCTTTTGATGGCCAGCCTGCAGCCGGCGGAGGCCGCGGCGATGCCGCTGGTGGTGGTGATCGACGACATAGACAGCCCGACCGGGATCCGCCTCGGCGAGCTGGAGTACGAGGCGCTGGTGGCGCGGGGAAATCCGAGATTCGCTCCGGCGGATATCGCCGACGAGCTGAGCCCGATCGCGCTGAACTACACCTCCGGTACGACGTCGGAGCCAAAGGGCGTGGTGTACAGCCACCGCGGCGCGTACCTCAGCACCCTCAGCCTAATTCTCGGCTGGGGGATGCAGACCGAGCCGGTCTACATGTGGTCCCTCCCTATGTTCCACTGCAACGGGTGGACATTCACGTGGGGGATCGCGGCCCGCGGCGGCACCAACGTCTGCATCCGCTCCACCACCGCCGCCGAGATGTACGACGGCATAGCTGCTCACGGCGTCACGCACATGTGCTGCGCGCCGATCGTGTTCAACATCCTCCTCGACGCCAAGCCGCACGAGCGCCGCCCGATCTCGCGCCCCGTCGAGATCCTGACCGGCGGCGCCCCGCCGCCGGCCGCGCTCCTCGAGCGAATCGAGGGGCTAGGGTTCCACGTGGTGCACGCCTACGGCCTCACGGAGGCCACCGGGCCCGCGCTCGTGTGCGAGTGGCAGAAGAAGTGGGACGGCCTCGCCGGCGAGGAGAAGGCGCGGCTGAAGGCGCGGCAGGGGATCAGCATTTTAACTCTCGCCGACGTGGACGTCAAGGATCCGGAGACGATGGCGAGCGTGGCGCGCGACGGGAAGGCGATGGGCGAGATCGTGCTGCGCGGGAGCAGCATCATGAAAGGATACCTCAAGGATGAGAGAGCGACGTCGCAGGCATTTCGCAACGGGTGGTTTTTCACCGGAGACGTCGGGGTTGTTCACCCTGACGGCTACGTGGAGATCAAGGATAGGTCGAAGGACGTGATCATCTCCGGCGGGGAGAACATCAGCAGCGTGGAGGTGGAGGGGGCGCTGTACAAGCACCGCGATGTGGTGGAGGCGGCCGTGGTGGCGATGCCGCACCCCAAGTGGGGGGAGAGCCCCTGCGCCTTCGTGAAGTTGAGGGAATCCGCGGCCGCGAAGGAGGGGGAGATCATACAGCACTGCCGGAAGAACCTGCCTCATTTTATGGTTCCGAAGAAGGTGCAGTTTGTGGATGAGCTGCCCAAGACCTCGACGGGCAAGATTCAGAAGTTTCAGCTGAGGGCCTTGGCGAAAACGTTTGTGGCTCCGGCGGAGGAGAAGAGGCGGTCACCACCGCAGCAGAGCAAGCGGGAAGCCCCCCGGCATGATCATCGCCACAATCAGGAGCAGGTGCTTGCTTTGTCGCGTCTCTGATTAGCGATGATCAAATGAACATATATAGTTAATTAAACACAGCTACCTATATATATATTTCTAATTAACAGGCAAAGCTGGTTCATCTACAAATCCGAACTTCCTCAATATGAGCCGTGTATATTGTTATAATCATATCTTTTGTGAAGTTGCGGAAGTATTTTGTCAAGAATTGGGGATCTCATGGTTGATTGTGAGATTCTCTAGCTTTGTGTAATAAATTTTGGTGTGACAATACTGAGTTCATTTGCATATTTATTAACTATTGTGTTTATGTTCTCTGATACACTAATAAAACAACCAAGGATAGACATAAACTCAAAACATATATACAAGTAGCAAGTTACAACAGACAAATCAAAGTTCACTCTATTAACCCAAAAAAGACAATAAAATTGCAAACTACTTAATTTTGTTCTTAGAACAATAAGAATCGGTGAAGACAAGGGCAACTCTACTAAAACAGAAAAAGAAAAATAATAATAACCGATAAGTAAACAGTAAATGGAATAGATGATATGAGGTGGGAAACTCCATAACATTAAAAAACAGTTTATAAGCTGTTTATAAACTCAGCCAAACACCCTCTAAGTATTGCAATGACGAGTTTTTAGCATACTTCATGAATTTCTTGTTAAATAACGGCAGTATCGTAGAGTAATGCAAGGTTGTTAGGCATGACTCATCATTTATCCTCACAATAATAATTGCATATAATTATGAACATTTTGATATTTGAAGCAGCTAGCATGCAATGCATACAACTTCTTACTTTTAAATTCATCCACTAAATTACGTGAATTTTACCTGCTACCTTCTATAGCATTTCTAATATATATTTACCATAAATAACTCAGCTTACTTTTGCTCGAACATACATACATACGTAATAGATCATTAATAATCTTAGGGAGTGTTTGGTTTGGTGGATGAGGTAGATAATATTGATAGGATATAGTAGGATTGGATGATTTGGATTATAGTGTTGTGTTCAGACTAATTGATTGTTGTGTAGAAAATTAAAATAGTATGACTAAAATGTAGCATAATATCAAGATTGATCTTTTGATAGAAGGGGCAAAACGCAAAAAAAAAACAAGCATTCGAGGGTAAAGAGGACCAAAATTAATTTTAGTTAGGTTATTAATTTTTGAAAATTTACATTATCAATCAAGGGTTATAAATCAAACTAAACAGTCACTTACTATATTACCATATTGAACTTCATAGAATTTTGACAAAAAATCATGTGTGCTCTAGTGCACAGTGCGCACGAGTCGCGTATGACCCGCGTATCCGATCCATGACCTATCATACACATAAGTGACAATTGTTTTGAATAAAAGTGATAGTTTTTATGAATAAAAGTGATAGTTCTTTTGAAGAAAAGACACAGTTGTCGAATAAAAGTGATGTTAAATTTGATAGTTGTTCTTAATAAAAGTGACAATTGTTGTGAAGAAAAGTCATAGTTGTTTCGAATAAAAGTGATAGTTTCTTATGATTAAAAGTGACGTTTGTTCTAAAAAATAATATAAGTATTCTTGTCAATTATCTAATATATGACTAATAGTTTTTATGAATAAAAATGATAGTTTTCATTAAAAATTGACAGTCGTTTCCCTTTGTAATTTTTTAAAAATCTTATACCAAGAAGACACGATTCCAATATAAGTGACTGTTGTTCGAAGTAAAAATACAGTTCTTATAAATAAAAATGAATAAATTTGATTTGGATAGAATTTAACCCACGCACAACATGTGCCGTAAGGCATAAGAGTACGCCTCTAGAATGTTTCCTCCTTTCTTAATATGTTTTAGTAACTCGAAATTGTCCAAATATTTCTATTTTTAGAGAAACGTATTGTCCTTCCGATTTGGCAATTTCACACAATTGGAATTGGGTATTTGGACTTGTTTACGACTTAGATCAGAAAATTCGTGTGACCATACGAGTTCCCAAGTGTATCTAATTTTTAGTATAAAGTCGTACATATATTTAACTAAAACTCGTTTAAGATGTGTTACACACTTTATCATTTTTGTACAAATTCAATGTGCTGCAATACTTCAGCACATGGTACATGTCCTCTCTCTCTCCCCCTCTCTCTCTCTCCACTCATAAATTCATGGATAACTGAGAAAAGTACATGTCCTCTCTCTCTCCCCCTCTCTCTCCCCACTCAAAAAAAAAAGTTATCCCCTGTTGACAGCCCAATGATTAATGTGGGTTCCTATGATCGAGAGGTCGCGGGTTCAACCCCATCAAACGCCTCTATGGGTTTGAGTCACACACCTGGTTTCCAAGTGTGGTTTCACTGTCTGTGTGGTTTGCGCTATTGCAGCGAGGCGTGGGGTTTCTCAGGTCTTGCACCTAAAGTAACATTACGGGTTCACGATAAAAAAAAAAAAAACTGAGAAAAGTAGGTGGACAATAAATTTGTTTAAAATTTGATAGGATGTGAATTTAATCATATTTTGATATCGAGGGTAGTTAGAAGCTTTTATTTGAAGTATCAAATGTAACAGGTATTTGACATACTCGACTTATATAAAATGTTTTTGAGATTTTAATTTATTTAGATCTCAAAAATACACACTTTTCCCCTTGATCATACTGACTCTGGGGACTGGATTTAATTATATTTATCTTTAGGTTGGATCAGTCATGATGAAATGCTAAAATGACGGGATGTCTTGGTATATTTTTTTATTTCTTTCAGCCTCGTAAAATTGAATTAGATATTTATATTATGTACTAATACTACCTTTATAATGTATGGACGAATAACTTATGTTCTAAATGTTATTTTATTTATTAAATAATACCCTCCGTCCCATATTCCTTCCTAAGATTCCATTTTGGGACGCCCCAAAATTCTTCCTATTCTATTTATGGAAGATAGTTTCCAACTTTACCCTCAATAATATTCTTTAATTACACCTTTACCACCCATGGTCACTATTTATTTTTTCTTCCCTCAACAACCTATTTATTTACACCTTTTACCACCTGGCCCACCACTAACTAATTTAATATTATATTAATGTGGGATCCCTATTCCACTCACAATAACTCAACAACTTTTATTTAAAGCACCCCATATTCCTGGAAGGAATATGGGGACGGAGGAGTATAATTTATTGGGTTCAGCTTGTGAGACAAAAGTACAAGAAGGCCATGTGGCTAGCAGTAGTGCTATGTACAATGATTGGTTTGTTTGATTTCGAAGATAGGGGGTTGGGGGTTCGCATGTGATGCACGTTTTAATTTACACAAATTTGTATATGCATGATGCATCTATACATGTAAAACTATATTTATTTTAGAAAGTATATTTTCAATATGCATCTATCTAATAGCTAAAGTTTCCAACCACAAGTTTGGCGACAAATTTTGATCGATGGGATATACCAACCGACTAGCAGCCCACTAATGCGCCAAGCGAAATGGGCTAACATTTTGAAGCAGCCCACGCGGTCGGCCTGGCGCGAGCCTAATCATCGCTTCAAAACCCTACCTCCAACCGCATACCCCGGCCAATGGAGGACCCCTGGAACCAGGTCGGCGCGCCACCTCCACGTGGCGCACGTAGATGAAAGGTCCGGCTCCCGCCAATGGAGGCATGCGGAGGAAGAGTCACACCACCACCAACGGTGAGGTCGCGCGCCTTCTGAGGCAAGAGTCAAGTCAGATAAATAGAAGGAAAAGCGATGTTAGAAGGGTTAGCAATTTCATCAATACAAAGCCAGAATCAATACTCTCGTACTAAAAACTCTAGTAAAAGTATTGAGGAATCATTCCTCCGTGGACGTAGATCTTATTAACGATCGAACCACGTAAAAGCCCAGGTGTTCTTCATCGCTTTACAAAATCTCGCACACTCACGTAGCTAGATTCATCATTGGCGCCGTCGTGGGAAACCCGAACAAGAAAGCTTTGTTTCTCTACAACTTAATGGCGAGAACACGCACAACCGCCGCCAACGCCGGGCAACAACCGTCTTGGCCGGCGACACGGTGGTCACCAACGTCGCGGGAAGGAAGTCGCAGACGCCACGAAGCGCTACACTCGACGGGCAACATGGAAAACGCTCCATACACCTCAGACCGCCCCCCAACGTGAGGAAATGCCGACCTCAACGAGGACGAACAAACAACTCACTCGTCCCCACGAGGTCCTCGCCGAGCCGCGACCGAGTTCCTCCACGCCAATCTTGGCGATTCCAAAGCTTCTCAACCAGAGGACTAAAGCGGGCCCTCGAGGCTCCCTGATCAACACCACGGCCGCCCGAGGCCGCCTCCCCATCCGGCGGCCGGCGCACCTCGGCGTGATAGCCGAGAACGCGATCACGCCCGACGGCGGAGCCGCCACCGCGCCGATCCGCCGACCTCATTCGCGGAGCCGCCTCGCATGGCGAGCCGCCACCACCGCCGCCCGCCATTCGCGGAGCCTCTCTCCACCTCGTCATGCCGACCAATGAGACGAGCGAACAGAGGAAGAAAGGCGAGTCGAACTCCCTGAGGGACGATGGCGCCGCTATCGATCCCCACCCTCCGTAAAGAGACGGCAACGATCTCCGGGGTTCGGCCGTGCGGAGAATCATCTCCCTTTCTCCGTGGAGATTCTAGACACGCCCGCCCAGGTGGTACCGGACACCCAATATAGCGGCCTACGATGGCCCCGGAGACCCTCCGACTTCCTTTTCGCCACACCACCAACATGGCGATCAAGGAATGGAAGATTTCCACATGTGCAAAATCTTCCCGAGGTCTCGATCTCCAACGCACGGCGTTGGTTCACCCGCCCGCCGTAAGCAAACATACACCGCTTCCGTGACCTCATGGATCGTTCAGTGGCGCTTCTATCGGAAGACGCCGCCAGCAGCCTTCCTCCGACTGCTCACAATCCGCGAGGCGGGACGAGACGATGTCAAACTTCGCCTCGAGGTTCATCAAAGAGTCGCCAAAATCGACGACAAAGAACGACCTCTACATCATCAACGCGTTCAGCAACGGGATCCGACCGGTACTGAACAAAGAAATCACCTGTGAGAAACCAAAGACGGCGAGTAAGCTTTGGAACCGGTGGACAACTTTGTCGAGGAGACGAGTCGGATCGGAAATGGGAAACTGGGACGAAAGCGTAAGTCCGAGAGAAAAAGCCGGACGACCAAGTCGAGGCGCAGATCGCAGAGGCGCCGACCGAATCGAGAGAGGGCTGGAGTCTCAGCTCGGACCCCGCCCAACCAGCGGCGAGCGCTCCCCGCCAAATCAAGGGCGGAAATATTCGAGCTCCACGCGAGCTCTTCCCGGCCCGCCACATGAAAGGGATCCGAAGAGGTCCCAGAGGAGTATTGCGACTATCACCAAGGGTATGGTCATGATACCGAGGACCGCAGAAAACGGGCTCACGGATCGACGAGCTCGTTAAAGGTGGGGCCCTCAAGAAATACATAGGACGAGTGGTCCAGAAGAGCGAGGCAGAAGGAATGGGCGGCAACAATCTGCGGGCCGACCCCGTGACGGCCCAACTCAAGACGACGAGGACGAAGGTCCCAACGCTATGGAGCGGTCTATGTTGTTACGGATCGCCTCGGGACGACGAGGTCGTCCTCAAGAACGACGCCCGGAGGCCGCCCCAAGAGTCGAAGAACAAGCGACTCCGGATGGTGAGAACATAACGTTCTCCAAGGAGGACCCGTGCAAGATCATGCCGCACTGTGACGCCATCACCATACAGTGCGGTGGCAACAAAACGCCCACCGGGTCTATATCGACATCGGAGCCTCCGTCAAGATCATCTTCCGAGTATGTCGGATAAGCTTGAGGTCGGAGGCATTCAGTACTTCCCGCGCCTCCCGCCTACGGAGCTTCACTCAAGAGATCCGGCCGAGGGTCATTACCCTTCCGGTCACCGTAGGCGGGCTCCTGTGTCGGCCACCAAAGCCATCCGATTCTTCCGGTCCGGCCCCTCCGCACAACATCATCCTCGAGAGATTGGTCAGACGCCACCAAGGCCGTCTGTTCGGTCTACCCACCATCGTCAAGATTCCCCCGGTGGGAGTGCTCAAGATCGGGGGACCAAACGGCGGCAAAAGAATACTACGACTCTCAACTCAAGACGCGGCCTCGCCCGGGCATAGCAATTACCGAGCCCTGAGGCCGACACCGGGATGACGTGACCGGGGCCTCCAACTATACGACGACGATCCTCGAAGGTCATCCAGTCGGCACCTAGGGCCGGCGGACGTCCGTGACACGTCATACGACTTCGAAAGAATATAGGACGTGTTTGCTTGGTCCCCGCCGATATGACCGGAGTGTCACCGGCTCATAACTCACGCCTCAACATCGACCCGCTACCAAGCCGGTCCGCAGAAGAAAAGGATATTCGCGGAACGGCCGGTCGTAAGGGACGAGGTAACTCAACTTCAAGGCCAAGATCTTGTTCGAGGTCAACACCGACCGGATGGCTAATCCATCGTGGTCCGAAGTCTTGCGGAGGGTGGCGCGTGTGCGCCGATTATACCGACCTCAACAAGACCGCCTCGAAGATTGCTACCCTCCCCGATATCTACAAGAAGGTGGAGGCATTGGTGGGCCACGAGATGTTCGAACTTCACGGATCTATCTGAGGGTACCACCAAATTCGACGAGCCGGGAGGATGCACCAAAGACCGATTCATCACCGACCGGCGTCTTTGCGTCGAAAGATGCCCTTCGCCTCAAAACGCCGGCTACTTACCGGAGGATGGTGGATGCAACATTCAAAGACCACATCGGTGAGATCGTCGAGGTCTCGCCGACGACATAGTTGTCAAAAGTCGAAACGGAGAGCTACGCCGACGACCTCGGCACCATCCTCCAACTCCTCGTGTCGGCCAACCTCAAGCTCAACCCCGTAAATGTACATTTATGGTGAAGACCGCAAGTTCTTGGGATCTTTGGGTTTCTCGAGGAGGCAAGGCCAATCCCACCAGGTGAGCGGTGCTCGACATGCAGTGCAAGGACCATCCGTGAGATCCACAAACTCACCGGGTTCCTTGCCGCCTCAACAGATTTGCCTCGAGCCGAGAAACAGCCCCATTCTTCAAGATCCCGAGGAGAGCTCCGGACTTCGCTGGCGGGAAGAACACTGTGCCGCCATGCGACAAGGTACTACTAGCCGACCTGCCGACCCCGTCCGCCCAAGCAAGGAGAATCTCTCTCAGATTTGGCCGCCTCGGACGAGGCCATGTTGTGATCTTGATGCGAGATGAGATGGGACGACAACTCCCATCTATTTTATCACCGAGCTCTCAAAGGACTGAGACAAGGTACTCGGCCTCGAAAAAGAAGACTGCCCCGTGAACGCCAAGCGACGCCCGACCCTACTTCCAAGCTCACTCCGCCCCGGTGCTAATCGACTTACCCTTGAGACAAGTCTTGTTGAAACCCGAGTCGTCCGGACGATAGCTAAGTGGGCCCCGAGCTCGTGAGCACGACATTCGTACTCACCTGCACCGCCATAAAAGGCAAGCTCGCCGACTTCCGGTTGAGGCCACCACCGAGGTAGGCTCGCCCCAAGTAACTCCGGCCCCGCCCCGGCGGAGCAAGCGTCCTAACACCACCCGATGGTTCTTTGGCGATGACGTGGGCGGAGCATCGTGTAAGACAGCAATGGGCGGGCATCCTCCTCCTCGCCCGATAAGCAAGAAGTCACCCACGCTCCGGTTTACCTTCCCAACCACCAACAACGAGGTGGAGTATGAGGCCCCAATCTGGGACTCCGCCTCGCTAAGGAGGCGAGGTGGATCGATCCAAATCTTGGCGATTCCTGTGTCGTCGTGAACCGGTGTTAGGCAAATACGAGGCAAGGAGGACCGAATGAAACAATACCGAGAAGGCAAAGGAGATGTTGACCTCGCTCGTGTACTTCAAGATCCACCGAATCCCGAGGGAAAAGCACCGAGCCGACGTCCTCAAAGAAGCTAGCTGCGTCGTCAACAAGTCCACCGGTGGAGGAGATTCGTTCGAAGCATAGCGGAGTCCCACGCCGGCATCATCACCGAGATAGAGCCGAATTGGATGTCTCCCAAGGCTACACCGAACACGGCGACTACCTTCGGATCGCTCAAGCCAAAAAGATGATGGCAAAATCCCCAGTATCTCATGCGTGAGGGCGCCTCACCGAAGTCTTACCTTCAACCCTCCCGAGATGCCTCGGCCGAAGAAGTCGACCACGTGCTCAACGAATTCACCGAGGTCTTGTGGAAGCCACATCGGTCGCGAGCACTTTCAAAGAAAACGCGAGGTCGGGATATTATCGCCCACCGCATAAGATTCGACCGAGCTCGTCAAGAAGTGCCCAAAGTGCCGATTCACTCCGCGGTCAAAAGCGCCTCATCGGTTGAGCGACCGCAGAGTCCGTGGCCTTTCATGCGGTGGGGATCGACATCGTTGGTCCGCTCGACCGAGCACCGTGTCGCCTCGATATTTAGTCGTTGCCATAGACTACTTCACAAATGGGTCAAGCCGAGCCACTTTCGAGCCTCACGAGCGTATGATTCAGACCTTTGTGTGGAAAAATATAGTCCGCGCGCCGCATACCGCACATCCGGTCTCGGACAACGGCACCCAATCGTCGACAAAACTTCAGGGTGGTGCGAAGAGCTTCAGATCGATCATCGCTTCACCTCGATCGCACACCCGCAAGCGAATGGTTAGGACCGGGTGACGAACCGCACGATCGCACAAGGATTGAAGAAGAGGTGGATCGAGCTAAAGCGATCGGGTGAAAATCTCCTCAAGTCCTCGGTCCCACGGGACCACACCTCGGACGGTGCGGGAGACCCTTTAGCACGGTCACGGTACCGAGGCGTCATACCGGCCGAGATCGGCGCGCCAAGCCCTCGTACTCTCCACTTCGACCGTGCCGAACGAGGAAGACTGCGGGCAACCTTGACGCCTCGAGGAGAAGCGCGAGCTCGCCTTCATAAACGAAGCCAAGCACAAGGCCGGTCGCACGGCACCACAACAAACGGGTCAAAGCCTCCGCCCATGTGGGCGACCTCGCCCTAAGAAATAATGAAGCCAGATGGGCGAGCGTCTTAACAAGTCTGGATCCGACATGGGAAGGCCTGCTGCGTTCACGAGGACCTCGGCAAGGGCTTACAAGTGGCTCACTTGTCAGGTGCACTTGTCCCCTAACTTGGCACATTATGCATTTGGAAGGTATTTTACATAGCTTCGATTTAAAGTCGACATCATGTTAGTTCCTTAATTGTTTTGCCAAATGCGATGTTGATTACATGTTCAATAAAACATCTATTTTATAATGAATATTTCACTTTGCCTCATACATATGTGAACATCTGTTTGGATACACCACATTTAAACCTTCTGAGGGACGCCTTACGAAGATGAAAATCCCACCAAGTAGGGTAAGCGTACATATTACCCATTAAGTTGGGCGCCCACACGCGGCGTCTGATTACCCATTAAGTTGGACGCTACAAGCAAAGCATCTGATTACCCATTAAGTTGGACGCCTACATGCAAGCGACATCCGCACCGATCTCGCCATCTCATACCCCTTTATTTGGGAAGATATGCACTCGGTACAAAGTCTAAATGCATTAACGACTACAAACAAAGTACCAAGCCATATCAAGACAACCGGGCTTTAGAGCTCGTTTATACCCTTTATTTGGGAAAATACACACCTCAGTACAAGTATAAATACATTTACGACCAAAACGAAGTCCTAAGCTATGTTTGTACCTCTCGGGGAAAATATACACTTCAAACGAGTCTAAATACATTTATATCTACATACAAGGTCTATACTATACGACCTCATTCGGGCTCCGGGCCCGCCTTGCCAGGACTTGTCAAGCCGCACCAATTCTCTACAAAATCTCGGTGACGGTGTATGCTCGAACGAACTCGATGCCTCGACCCGGTCGATAAGGCGGAATCACCACTGCCTGCTCCCCGGCGCTCGGGCGGGCTCTGAGGCAGCCGAGCGAGCGGCGACTCGGTCATCTTCACCCGCTCACGGGACACAGTGGCGAAGGCCAAGACGGGCATTCCGGAGTGGGGACGCACCCGAGGTCACACCCGACCCCCCGACCGGACACCGGCCGGAGTACGACCGCCCCACCCGAAGCTCTCCTCGCCGACCGAGGTCCTCGGCCGCCGCCCGCTCGGAGGATCGCCTCGATGATCCGCCCGCCGACCCATCAACCTCAAGACCGGCATGATCGGAGTAGCCGCCCTCCTCTGCGGGTTCTTCTATGATCGGGTCGGCGAGCAGCTGTTGCCTCGCCGCCTCGCCGGGCATGCGGCGTTTTCCGGACGACATCATACATCTCCATCAACTTCACCACGGAGTTCACGCAGCTTTGAACTTCTTCTGTTGGGCCCTCCTCATCCTCAAAGACCATGCCCTCCGCCAGCAAGCTCGGACTCGGTCGTCGCCCGGATATGGTAGTCCCACCACCGACGGATCGCCTCTCAGACTCGCATGCTCCTCCGACAACCGAGCGAGCCTCTCCGCGATCAACTCTGTGTTCCTCGACCGCATCAAGCGCCTGGATAGCGTCGGCAGATATGTCCGCCTCCGGACTCGTCCTGTGCGATCCTCGACTTCAGGACCTCGTTCTCAGCCACGAGGCGTGCCACCTCCCGATCAGCCTCGGTCAACTTCTTCTTCAGTTCGGAAGAAGACGCCGAGCTCGCATCCATGGCGGCCAAAACTTGGGTCAGCTCGGCAGACCTACTCCTCCAAAATTGCACCTCCTCGTCCTTCTCGGCCAGGGCACCTCGGACCCCTTTCGACTGCCAAGCAATTCATGGTCGAGTCCCAAGTATTGAGATGCAGAATGCTATAAATAAAAAGGCAACACAAGTCTCAGAAGGTGATAAATATATATATTTTTTTTATTGCATACGGAAGAATTTGTTACAAGGGCTCGTGGTCCTATCGACCCGGCGGTTCGACTATTACAGAGCCCACTAACCTCGGCCTCTCCGAACTCGCCGGCCTCATTTCCTCCTGCCGTTCCTCCGGCTGCTCCTGCTGCTGCGGCTGCGGGTCGACCTGAGCCGCCGAACTCGGCTCCTCCTCCTCCTCCTCAGCCCGGGCCCGCACCTCGGCCAGAAGCTCCTGAAGCTCAGGATCTTCATCCACCTTGCATTGGGACACGGCCTCGGCCGTCAGGAGCGACGAAGAGGCTAAAGCCTCCACCACGGGAAGGCGGTCGCTTGCAAGCACCGGGCATCTTGCAGTTCACCGCCTCCGATCGATCTCACCCCAGCCATGCTTCGCCTTGTCAAAATCAGGCATTATGGCCGCCAACCCCTCCAGGTGGGTAGATATCACCTGCGGCCTCATCACGGCGGCGGTCGAGATAAAGCGAGAAGGACTCGACTCGATAAGTTTCTTGGCGAAGGCCTTCAACATGGGTCCTCGCCCGCCAAAGAAAGCAATTGTCCGATCAGCCGACCTCTTCTCCGCCTCGTCCACCTCCTCCCGAGCGCACTCCACCTCCGCGGCCTCCCGCACAAGACGGCCCTTCACCCCCGTGGCGGCCTCAAGCCCGCCCTGCAACCTCCACCTCCTTCCTCGCACCAACCGGCGAGGACTCACGCTGCCGCCTTTCTCCAGCTCCTCGTGCCGGGATGCAACAACATCGGCCATGCGGCGCATCTCGCTCGCGATCAAGGGCAGGTCCTGCAAATCAAACGGTTAATAAAAAAAAAAAAAACAACAACAACATGACTAGGCAAGGGCAGAAGATCGCTGGAGATCGGTACCTCGCGCGCATCATGGGCACGAACCTCTACCTCAAGGCCCGAGCTCGAGATCGGCTGCGGACCCTTCAGCAGATCGCTGAGGTGTTCCACCACCACGGGCTGCGGGGTGGGCCCAGCCAGCCTCGCCCTCTTTTTAGAAGGCTCCTGCCGTCGGTTTGGTGCTTGGCGGGGACGAGATTCATTGCTTGACCTCCTTCGTGTGCTTAAGCTTCACTGCAATACAGAAGAAAATCGCGTTAGTCAAAGAAAGGTCGAACCTATAAGAATGAGAAGAGGTGCCCTCGCTGACCGGACCCCGTCCCCGAGCTCTGCGACTGCGCACACTCACCGGCATCATTAAGGGTGTCTCGGTTCTAGAGAAACTTCACCGAGCGTGTTGAGCTGATCCTCTACCCAGCCGAGGGGCTTAAGTTTTATATCCGTCACTTTACCCATCCCCCAACCGTAGATCGGATGCCCATCGGCCCTCAAAAGAAAACTTCTTTGCCACCCGACACTTTCGGGGTTGACTCACCCTAAACGTCTGCCGAGGCGAAGATAGTCTGACCCTCTTGAGTACTGACGCTAAAAATCGCATCAAGAGCTCAAAGGAGAACTCCTCAGCTATATTATAGCAAGTTAACCCCATCTCAACTACCGACCTAATGGAGTTTGGGGTGAATTGGCAGATGGGGATTCGGAAATACTCCTGGAGGCTCAAAAAGATGGGGGCTAGTGGGAACCTAAGACCGCCCTCAAGGCGCCTATGTACATAGTTATGAAACCCTCGGAGGGCTAATGCTCATCGATGGTGCGGAACACACCACCAGGCGTCGGTCGGAATGTGACATTCCCTTCCTATTTTTATCACATCGTCGAAGATTGCAGACGATCCGACGTCCCTCACCTTAACCCCATCCCACGCAGATGATATTGTTGGGACCCTAGCGCCAATCATCCTACACCTACCCGATAAGGTATAGCAGGAATAATCCCTAACCTCGATTTCACTATCGGGGAGGACGAGCGGTTCGAACCGAAACTCCCGGGAGATGATCGGGCGTCGTAAAAGACGAAGAAGACATACTTTTTTTTTACTCGAGCGGCTGAATTCGTAAGATGATCGAAAGCTTCTCCAAATCGAAATTCTCTCCGAGTATAGAAGGAATGAGCAGTTTCCCTCCGCGCATTTAAAGCACAAACCGGCGAAGCTTTCCACGTGCCGACACGCGATTGGAAGTGGAGACACGCGCTGCAGATCGAGTGCACAACTACCACCGCACGTATGACGACGCCGGATAAGATGGACCGCCGATCGACCTACCAATCATCATACGGACCGGCATCCTCCGGATGGTTGCGCCCGATCGCACCCCGCCTCCACAAATACCAAAAATCCACGTCGGACCCGGCCCCGACATCGGGCTCCGCCTTACTACGGAAACCTACATCCGGATCGGACCTCGTATAACCGGCCGCACCACGGCATCCCGAAAAGGTCGGTCTATAAGGTCGGACATCGGCACCCACCATGAGAGAACGCCACTGCTGCATCGCACCACGGCGTAACCAACGCAGAGGCACGATATCTCGTGTCGGACATCGACTTCCCTCGATGCCACATCTTTTCCAAGCAACGATAATAAACAAACCAACTCGGATCGGCACGAGGAGACCTCACATTAAAAGACAACGACTCGGAAACAACTTGACCCAAGCCACACCTCCCGCGCCGAGCGCTTTCTTCACTCCACCCGGCCTCGCCGTCCTCGCTAATCGGGGGCTATGATGGGATATGGCCCAACCGACTAGGCCCACTAACAGCCCAAGCGAGTGGGCCTAACATTGGTAGCGGGCCCACGCGGTCGAGCCCTAATCATCGCCCAAAACCCCAGCCTCCGAACCGCTACCCTCGCCAATGGAGGACCCCGGAACCAGGTCGCGCCACCCTCCACGTGGCGCACGTAAGATGAAAGGTACCGGCTCCGGCCAATGGAGGGCATGCCAGAGGAAGAGTCACACCACGACCAATGAGGAGGTCGGGCGCGCCTTGAGGCGTAGTCAAGTTGTATAAATAGAAGGAAAAGCGATGTTAGAAGGGTTAGCAATTCATCGAATACAAAGGCTTGTAATCAATACTCTCGTACTAAAACTCTAGTAAAAGTATTGAGGAATCATTCCTCCGTGGACGAGATCTTATTAACGATCGAACCACGTAAAAAGCCTGGATGTTCTTCATTGCTTTACAAAAATCTCGCACACTCACGTAGCTAGATTCATCAGGCACATAGCAAGAGTATTAACAGATTTAAAGATTGCTAAAACGATAGCCGATCGTAAAAGGAAATAGGGGAAATTATGAAAAGAAAAATCAATTGTAGAAAGAAAAGAAAAACTGAAATGAACTTTGAAAATAATGGTACCATCTCAATTGGTTCGTCTTGTATGGTAATTGACTAGATTTTAGTGTTCGACTTCCATGGACACTAGTGTGACTTCCGCACTATGCAAGGAAAAATATTACTCCTCCGTCCACTAAATTATGTTAATATTATAATACATTTAAAAAAGAATAATCTAAAAGCTAAATGCAAATTTGTCTTTTATATTTTAAGTTCAGGAGCATTTCACTTTATACAACATTTATGATAATGTACATCTAAACCGTCATGAACTTACATATTAAGAGTTTCAAGTATCCACGGGTTGTGACGAGTGAGAATATACTTAATTTACAAAAAATTTAGGTTCTTGCAAGTTTTTGTAGCCTATCAAGAGAATGACATAGTCAAATACTACTCTCCATGATTACTAGACCAATCAATCAGCGAAATGCAGTTCTGATTTAATGTGTATAAGAATGTGGTGAAACTAAAGTTTTCTCATTCTTATACTTACAAATATTGAAAGACAAAAAATAAGTTAGATGCAAGCAAACATCATAGTGATGTAGGTCTATCGGATTGAGTTTGAGTCGATTGTTAGCCAACTATACAATACACAAAGTAAACAACAAGACATTAAACGACACTAGGATTTTAACGTGGTTTGGAGAAACTCCTTCTATATCCACGAACTTGTTGAACTTGTGAATTCATTACAACGAACTGGTGGATGGGGATGATACACCAGTTAGGAAAAATTCAAATCTTTTTCGCTCAACAAGACTAATTGGCTACTGTGCGATAGATGGTCGGATAATGGCGATCTTGTTGGTCGATTCGATTAAGGGCGTCTTGTCTTGAGTGATATCGATTAGCAAATCTCGATGTTGAGATAACTGATCCGTTGGACTGATAACTGATGTGCATACGGAATGTGGTGGTTAATGTATTTGCCTTACTGAAAACTTAAAGTCGGTTTGAAACACTTGTCAAATATTGATTAGTCAGTTTTCAATTTAAATCTCTTCAGTATCAATCGGATACTTGTAGAGGATTTCAAAACAATGTTGTATTGTTGTGTGCTGTTGAAGACAGTTCAATAACATACAATACTGAAAGTAAAAGACACATTGATTTTTACGTGGTTCGAAGAGATTAGCTCCTACGTCCACAAACCGATTGATCAGTCAATTCACTAACTTCGGATTGAGTCTTATTTACAAGTACAAGAGTAAACCTAAATGATGAGTTCATATTATAGTATCTAATCTAACTTGGTGTTCCTCCTACGCTTGTCGGTGCTAGGTAACCCCACTAACTGCTTTCATGTGCTAGATGACCAAGCTTTCAGTAATTAACACTTCGTTCCCTACTTGTCCAAGATTTGAGGGGGTTTAGTAGAGGGGTTTTCAACTATGGATCTGAGTTATCATAGGCGATAAACTCAATATGTTTAGGCTTAATATATACAAGATGAATATTCTAGACTTAAGAAAGTGTATACTGAAATCTCGAGCTGATAAATATATATGAGCTCTTGGGATTTACTAATAGCACTATTAACTTCCTTTTTCGAAATCGCTAGTTGATTAGTTTGAGCTTTGAGCTTGAATGCTTTGAGATTTCAATTGCGCAACGTTTTGGTAACCTTCAAATGTTGGATTTTACGTGTATTTATAGAGATGAAGATGACAAATAGTGTCATTGAAGGGAACACCAATCAGATCATTCTATTTATCGTTTGAATTCTTCCCGTTGAGAATCCTCTTACGTCATTTGATTACGCATCATCGTGCATCGTAACTCGCAACTCGAAAAATGTCTTCTGGCATGACAGATATTCTGCAGATACGTTAAGACACTCGACGAGTCAAACACTGAAGGTTTAATTTCTTCCGTGTTTCTTCAGTTGAGTTGACTCCATGTTTTATCAGCATTGACTTCAGGTTGGACCAGTCAAAACTACTCCGTCTTTTATCAGCAGGTTGGACTCCCGTCTTTTGTCAGCTTTGGATACCTGAGTCAGTATGATACTTTCAGTAGACGTAGATATATAGTCAACTTTGACCTTTCATCTATAAGCTTTGACTTAGTATAGCCATCATTGACTACTTGTCACAATCTTTGACTATCGATAGGTAGCTTTGACTCTAGAATGCCATCTTTGATATTCGCGAGGATAGTCGGTTTTTTGATATGACACTTAGTTATATCCCGACTCCTTCATCTCTTTCATCGCTAAGTCTCAGTCTCTGATCTCGAGTCTTCAGTCTTCCGTCATCATCTTTGGTTTCGATTTTACTCCAATAGCTCTGTTCATTAGTATCGCTATTCTTCAGCTCTTTAGACATCAATTGGTCTTCCGTTAGTCTTCGGTTTTAGTACGCGATCCTTCAGTTGAGCTTCTATCAATTGTGTTGGCGATACTCTTATCGAGATGGTGGCTTGATCGCTCTAACTCCTTAGTCTTGGACTTGTGCAAGTTTGTAGTTCTATTGTTGAAACCTATAGAAACACCAAACTTTAGAACAAGTCAATATCATTAATTACATCAGCAAGATAATCATCAGAGGTTTTGAGATCTAATCAAAACACACAGTTAAGATCGATTAATTCTCAACCTTAGAAATTCTTTGTATTATTTCAAGGAAAGTGACTTCGTATCTTAGTTTCCTTGGTGATCTTTCGTCCATAGGTTATAAGGTCAAGATCTTAGTTTCCTTAGTTATCTTTCGTACTTGCAACCTTATTTGTAGGGTTGTTAAGCGGTTCCTAGGTTATAAGGTCAAGATCTCTTACTTATGTTTCACTCATTTTCTGAATGCATATCTCGTATTTATGGGTTACTTGCAACCTTATTTGTTTTCAAACAACTATTACACCTTGTTGTTTACTCGCGACTTCAATCTAACTTCTACCTTTACATTATATTCTAGAGTTTTGATCAAGTTACATCTTTTCAACTATTAAAATGAACATTTACATTGAAGAACTATGCTCAAGTTAAGCTCATTTATAAAACAAATGAATTTCGAATGAATTTTTTTTAATCGAACTATAAATAATTTACGAACAATTTATAGCCCTAAACACAATCAACACAAAACAAAATTTCGTAAAGTATTTTAAATAATAAATGTGTGCAAGCCAACCTCTTGCAATACAATAATTATATTCCAATGATTGGTTGGCCTGCCAAAGTATTTAAAGTAAAAAATAATTAATAATTTCTTTTTAAGGTAATTAATGATTTCCTTTTAAAGTAAAAAATATTAATAATAAAAACAAGTACAAAGCGTATTCGAATCTTTTACATATAACTTAACCTTTACATGGTTCCACTTCATTTAAAATAGCCAAAATACATGCAAATGAGAAAGAACAAAATTATAAATTGAGTGAATAAAATACGAAAAGCAAGAAAATTGAATCATATTCTATGGTTAATTTTGTTTTTTATCATAATATTATCCACCTCCGACTTTACCCTTTTAAATATAGGTTCATTTCTAGCTTTCCAATTAGTGATAATTGAAATTTAATATATCGAGCATTTGTACAATAATATTACCTCAATTTTTTTAGATATCTCATTTTGGAATTTTTTTTCTCGTTCCTCAAAAAGTGTCCCATCTTGAAATTCGAGAAAAACTTATGACATTCTTTTCATTTTATATTTTTAAATAAACAATAAATAATGCCTATTAGAAAAAGAAAATAATTAATAAAATTATAAAAGTAAAATTTTCTACCTTTTCATGGGTTGAGATTTAGTATCTAATAATTGGTGCTTATGTCTCACTTTCAATTTTTAGTGTCTTTATCTTTTTTTCTTCAATTTCAATTATGTATGCTTTAGTTTAATTTTATAATTATTAACTAGGATTTATTCTACCCAATTAGAGTATAATTATTTTTTTAGTATTTAATTTTATTTTTATTAGTTAATAATTCGTTATTAGGGTTGATAAATCCAAAGTTATGGTATATGATTTTTAAAATTTTCATTTTTTTGAAATAAATGGTAAACATAATGCACAATATTATAATAAATTTTATTTTTATAAAAGTTATTATTAAAATTATAGATATATAATGGAACATAATGATACATAAATTATCAAATATTAAATCTCATCCTCTTCTTAGTATGTATAATTTGAAAGTTGCACGAGAATACACACTAGTTCTTAATAATGGGCAAAAGATTGTGTACTGAAACTTATCTACTGTCCATATTGAAAAAGCACTAATTAAGTATTTATTGGCAACTGATATTTAATTGATTTATCATTTAATTAGCACTCAAACGGACATCCTTGGCCAGTAACCTTTTATTTTATTTTCGGCAAATCCTAAACCCTTAAATAAAAAACTTAACAATCGAATCAAATCAAATTTAATATTAAATTCGATTGATATTTTTATTTTCTGTTTGATTTAGATTTTATTAAATTCGACTAATTCAAACTGGATTGATACTTGTAAAATCACACAAAATTAAAATCTTAATGATATGTCTAATATTAATTTTATTTTAAATAATTTATTTATAATTTCTTAAATTCTAACTCTTCACACTTTCAATCTTTATCATTTCTCACAAACCGCCTCCCACTCGTTTGCTCCAAGTAGTTAAAATATTGTACATATTAATAAAAAAAAAAATCGATTTGGTTTTTCGAAATTTTCATTTCAATGTTGATTCTAAAAATTCGAGTAACTCGGTTTCGGAAAAAAAATATTCTCTTGCCAGACTTCTTCTCAACAATTGACGAAAAAAAATTCATCTAATATAACTTTCTTGTATTGACTTATTGAGATATTTTTCATCGATTTATGTCTGTAATCGGCATATATTACTATAATATATATCCATTATTATATTATGCATTTTATTTCATTTTGATGGGATATGTTATACGCTCCCATATCACAATAATTGAATGATCTATTTTTGAGGTAATAATTGGTATTTGGAAATGTGCCTAACAAATTTTTTCCAAGTATTTTATGGACCACTTACGAGTACGCGATAAAGGGACATGGAAATAAGGTCGGTAGTGTGCGTGTGTTGGTCTAGTGGTAGAATGGTTAATGGCTGAGGCAAAAGTCTCAGGTTTGAGTCCACCGTGACGCGACTTTTAAAATTTCTATATTTAATGGCAAAAAAAAAAGATCGTTAATCAGCATTCCATTTCGATTTTTTATTTATTTAGTTTTGTTTTGAAACCTCCATAAAATTATTTGGTATCCAAAATAATTTTTGAATTTCATTGATGTCTTCGGAGTACATTAAAAAAGATATCCAATTCCAGCCTAACCCGACTTTGGGTGGACTATACTTAGGGCTGACAATTCGTGCGTGTCGGGTCGTTATCGTATCGACACGATAAATACACGATCTGATAAAGTCAAACACGAACACGATCCGTTAATGATCTGTCCGACACGAACACGAACACGAACACGGAATGTACTGACACGGACACGACACGAACATGAATATGACACGAATTTTTCGTGTTGACACGACACGATAACGACACGATACGACACAAAATAATAAATTTAAATCAAAATTAAAAAAATAAATAAATAAAAATATAAAATATATAAAATATAATTAAATTAATATTAAATATATATAAATATTATAGAATTATACGAAAACGACACGAACACGAATGCAACACGAAAATTATCGGATTACACGAACACGACACGAAATTATCGTGACCTTATCGTGTCGACACGATAAGGTCACGAACACGATAAGGCTGAACACTAATCCGTTAATTTCGTGTGTGTTCGTGTCGTCAGGGACGGATCCAGAAGTTGTTGATGGGGTGGGCTGAAAATAAATATTTGGAGTATTAAATATCATAAATACTAAAATATTTTTATGTTTTCATAAGTTGTCTTGCGAGATTTCAATATACAAAATCCATCAATAATTGAGTTTATATTTATATTTTTAATAAAATTTCTTTCAATATAAACTCTTCTTTAACGTAAACTTTAGGAAATCCATCAACCAAACCACTGACAAAATTTGGCTGCGATTGAACTTGAACTTTGACAGCTTCGAATGAGCAGAGAGCAATATCAGTAAACACTTGAGCAGATGTAGTGCTGAGGAAGAATATGACAACTTTGTTTGGCTAATTTTCCCGACTCGTATGAACCTTTGAGGATTCAGATAAATAGGGTATTCCAAAAACATCAATATACGCGTTCAAAATAGTCGGCACACAACAATAAGGAAACACAAAATTTTAGCGTGGAAAATCTCTTAAAACGAAATAGAGGAAAAAAATCACGGGACTACTAGAGTCGTTTAAATCCACTATAATCAACAATGGAACAGTACACAATCTTCTCTAAATTATATTAGAGGCATACAAAATATCATACACTAGAAAATAAGCACATCAAGATGTATGGAATCAAAATCGAGCAAAGATCAAGAAAAATATTACCAGAAATTCTCCTCTATTCAGATCGACAAAACCTGACCTTCGAAAGTCAAAATTCGATCTCCACCGTCCAAAACGTTGGCCCAGATGCTTTGAAGCTTCTGTCCAAAAATAACAGTAATCTAACGGTTCAATCCCAAAACGAAATTTTTCCAAGTTCTTGACTGAAAATCCGAGAGAAAAAAAAGTTATGAATTTTTGTTTGACTACTTGATTTATCCTTCAAAATTTCTCCTTCATAAATGGGCTTTTCTCATGGGTAAAAATATAATTTTTAATTGTTTTAATTTTTAATTAATAATAATGGACTTAATATAATACATAAACGGAAGAAAAAGTTTGGGACTTGCACTGGGCTGGAACCCGGTGCAGCTACCCCCTAGATCCACCTATGCGTATCGTGTTCTCGTGTCGTGTCGAAAATTGTCAGCCCTAACTATAATGATACAACCTGATTAAGGGATGTATAGTTGCAAAATTTTCGAACTCGTGCCTACTTTTTTCTTGATTTTCAAGAAGAATTATTGTCTTAAATCTTAACTTACACAATTCGATATTTACGGAAACAGAAAATTCAAAAGCACCCTAATGGGCTCAAATTTGACGATAGACCGATAACCTGCAGTAACCATTAACAACATCAACAATAATAACAACATTAACATCATGCATGAGAGTGTGTATCAACTAGACGATATTATATAGATAAATTTTATATGACAAAAACTTGAATGAGTTTCGCCTCATCATGAATTCACCCTTGTTTTTTGTTAAAATAATTATATATTAATTATGGTGAGTAAGGTAATTAGATTTTATTAATTTATAATTATGGTTTATTAATTTATAGTTAAGATTTATTAATTCAAAATTAGGATTTATTATTCAAAATTAGTGTTTATTAATTCAAAATAAGATTTATTAATTCAAAATTAGGGTTTATTAATTCCAATTAGAATTTATTAATTCAAAATTAAGATTTTTTAATTCACGATTATGATTTATTAATTCACAATTAGAGTTGATTAATTCATAATTAGGATTTATTAATTCCAATTAGGCTTTATTAATTCATGATTAGGGTTTATTAATTCAAAATTAAGATATATTAATTCATGATTATGATTTATTAATTTACAATTAAGATTTATTAAATTAATTAATTTAATTAGAATTAATTTAATAATAATTAATTAATAATTAAAAAATCAATTAGGGGGTCTCACTGTGCGTGCGCATGGGAGACCATCCCATCTTATATAATAAAATTTAAAATCGTGGCTGTAGCCTGTAGCCTGTAGGTAACTGTGTCGAGTAAAAACCCATGGGATAACATAGAATTTTTGGATAAGCTATCTCATAGTACTTATATTAGATTAGATATTCCGTAATGTCGGATTCGAGTCCCGTCCACCCAAAAGTTTAAATTTGTTGAATATTTATATTTATCCTTAGATTTCATATATTTACATCCTAATCGAGCGGTCATGCTGCCTTTTGATTAAAGCTCACTCTCAACTTTATATTCGTGAAATTGAGTGTCATTTATGTATAAAAATAATCTGACATTTTTATTAATAAAATGACAATGTAGTGAGTAGGTTGCAGCCGAGAAATAATTTGTTTTTCTCTTTTTATTTCAACTATTAAGAAAAGAAAAGAAAAGATATAAACTTAAATGTTGAACGGGACCTCTCTATTGATTAATGACCGAGCACTACCAAAAGAGAAAATTAGATAGGCACTCCTTGAATACGACGAAAAATAAGAAAGTGTGTCCAATCCTTTTTTGAGATAAATTAACCACACAATGCATTCAAGTGTTGTAAAATATCTTGATGGTGAGCTTCTCCAATGTCACATTCTCAAACCTAATTATAGGTGCACGCGCCCATGTGGTTGCAACAGCCTTTTAGGGTTTGTGCCTCCTTTCTAGAGTTTGATATGCCCATAAAACATTATTACTAGCGCACGATAATAACTGCAATCTTTAAATTCTATATATTTATACATGAAGAGAAAATTTCTCCTGCTAAACAACACTTACATTCCTGCAATTAGGGATATCAATAGGTGGGTTTTGCCTGGATCGATCCGGAACCACTCAAAACCCATTAAATTTTAAAGCAGCGGTTCTGGTTCCGATTCCAAACCCGCTTTAGACCCGGACCTTTTAGATTCATAGTTTGATGGTCCGGTACGGTCCGGATCTGGTTTTGATTCCAGAATCAGAACCAGAACCAATACTTATTTATTGGTTCTTGTCCGAGTAAAACCCGTCTATTGACAAGTCTAAGTTTAAATAGGCTTGTCAATGAACTAATTTTATCCATATCGATTCAAAATTACGCATAACACATTAAATTATAAAGTAACGTTTCGGTTCTAGTTCTGGTTCTTGTCCGGTTCTGGTTCCAGACCCACTCAGATCCGGACCGTTTAAGACCCATAGTTGATGGTTCGGTCCGGATCAAGTGTCTAATGGGTCGGTTCCAGAACCAGAACCATTACTTATTTATTGGTTCTGATCCGGATAAAATTCACCCATTGACATCCCTACTTCCAATGGAGTGCGTGCGTGAATCTAAATTGTGCATACTATTTAGTGTAGTACATCATCAAGCATAGCATCGAAATCGAATATTATTTAGACATACTAAATAGCCCATAAATGGTCGACATTTGTGACATTAGACTTCCATATAGACATACTCCCAAAATAACTTATGGTCGACAAAAAGCAATTATAAACTGTTTTTATAAGCTCAACCACACACCCTCTAAGATTCATGAGATGGAGAGTTGCTGACCGCCTCAATTATGTGTTGAATGTTTTATTTCATCTCGTTTATATTTTATTTATATAGGAAAACACATTGTTATGTCCTAAACCATAGCTACTTTCACGGCTATAGTTTGAGATATAACAATATATTTTATCTTTGATTATACTAGTACATAAAATATATCGTTACATAAGTAACACACAGCTGATAAATATAAATAACAAGATAGACGAACATTAGCTTGTACAAATTGGACTTGAAGCTCAGAACAATCTCAAACAAATGAGGTGAAGTTTATCGATTTCTTAGGTCCCATTTCTTTCATAACAAAGGCAGACAATAAGGTATGCAGATGCAAAATTTGGGTTGCGGAGGTCAACAACAGATAAAAACTGGTTAACACTACAATAGTAGTCATGAGATTTCATGATTAGTCAGCAGTCGACATACTCACACAAAATGACTATATTTACAGATCGTCAATAGACCATAACAGGTCCCACTTGCACACTTTCGCAACATCCATGGATGCAAGGTTATACAAGGAAAAGTACCTGCCAGTATAATGCAGCAGCGTATAAGCTAATCAAAAGTCGACAATTTGAACATCACAACAAAGGTAATTAAAAACCATGCAGGTGAGCAATGGCAGCTTCAGAGGCATAAAAAATTTCCTATTTTGGAATTAATACAAGCACTGATTTACAAATCCAATCCATGATAATGTGCTCATCAATAAGCCCAGTTCCTCACCATCCATTTTGTAGTATAAATCTTCTACTAAATGCTAGCCATTCCCCATCTTATGCATAGCAGCCGGGAAAGTTGACAGCAGGCAAGAAAAATAAAAATAGAATAAGAGATGAGAAGAGAGCAAATGTAAAGGATCATACAGTTATTTGCCAGGAAGTTCTTAGCCACAGCATGATTTGGCACGAGATCCTTCTGCAGGTCTATCAACCAAGAGCATTCCTGCTGGATTCTGGGTGGGTTGAGATCTAGGTAACTTCTTCGCTGTAATTATTGCAAGCATAAATTAACAACACTAATAATTGGGAAGATTAATTTCATGAGGAAAGATAAAGCATACCAAAAAAAACTATGAAATACAGCATTCAAATTGTTTTCTGTATATTTCTTCTTACACAGATTAAGACCAATAGCAATCACGAGACTTTGTTAACATCGTTTAATGCCCAGAAAGTGTCTTTAAGAAAAATATAAAAAACGGATAATATTTCAAACCCATAATGACAGATAAAATAGGGAGAATAAGATATGCAAACAGATGCCTTGTCAAGCATACAAAATACAACTGCAGAAGCTGACTGCTATTTGGCATGGTTACAATGGACAATTATATGTGTGTTAGTACAATTAGTATAATATTTGGTTTGCAGTAATCCACAAGGTATAAAAAGAAAATATATCAGAAATTTACTTGAGGTACATCATCCATTTGGAAATACTGGGTTCCTTTTTCTGTATCCAGCTCATCCGCTTGTCAATCCACTCAAGCTCTTTGCAATGGATTGTCTAAGAATTATGAAATGCTAGGGAGGAATGTCACGTATGGGTGGGTGTCTTCTAACAAAGAATTTTGAAATGGTTTTAAGCGGATATTTCGGTTTTATATATAATGATAAAAATAATATCGGGATGAGAAAAAGGCAAAATGAAGCAAACATCGAACCATTGTTTTCTTTAACACCGAGGAAAGTACAGAATTTGCTCAATGCACAAAAAGAGAACATATCAATTAGAGTTATTTTGTTATTGAGCTTTAAGATGAACATGAAGGGTCAATCTAGAAATAAGCTAGATGACTCGATTTCACATTTTACAAGCTAGCCCCAAAAAACAGTATGGATTGATAAAACTTCTGTACCAAAGCCTGGAGGTCAGATGGCAAATTTAAACTTCCTACAAGGATCAATAGCCTAGGGGTTCATGCAGGGACTATGAAATATGTTCAAACATGAAAGGAGAAACAAGCTATTCTCCCAAGTCCAGGTGGAGCATACTATTATCTTATCTATCAACGAGGCTGAGCTTACCCTCACCATGGCCCTGGAGACTATCAGTGTGCTCAGATAAGCACTCATTCACCATGCATACATTGCAGAATAATAGACAGACTGGCGATACTCATACGTCCAGATGGTTGAACAAACGCATATCTGTCATGTATCATAAAGGGAAAAACATCCCATTGGAACTCCGCAATAAGTATTGCAAATACTATTGAGAATCTAAAGAAAATTATGCAACAGGATAAAAAAGTAGTTGAACTCCACTTAGGGTACTGAACTCAGTAGTATTGGAAAGAAACATAATGTAAGAGTAAAGAAGGAATGCTTAATGTTTAAGGCTCTCTAATTGACTTGAATTGCAATTTGCCAGCAAATCTACTAGCTTTTAGTTCAATGAGCCATTGAAACTATTAAGCCCTACTTGGCCATTTTCTTCTTGTACATTTTCATTGATTATTCTTTCACAGCTGGAGAAATCCTTTTCAAACAATAGAATTGATAAAAAGCATATAATTTGGGAGCACCTCAAGAAGGAAATCACACTGAAAGTGAAAACAATCACAAAACTCAGAAACCTTCTGCTACAAAGACATACCTATTTCGTAGAATATATCGTTGACATTAACTGCAGTTTTTGCAGAGGTTTCCAAGAAGAAAAGACCATTTTCATCAGCATAAGCACGTGCCTCCTACAAATAATAACAAACATCAGACATTGTTCAGAGGATCTGTACCTTCAGCATAAATTAGATAAACCATAAATGAATTAATACTGATGTGAGTTTACCTACCAAGTAAACTACACTCATGCAAGTGGATTTCTAAATAAGCTACAACTTTATAAAATTCAAAGAACTATCTTCTGCAAATTTTCCTGACCCACATTAAATTGCTCGTTTCATCTTTCTAGTCATATTTCATAATCATCTGCAGAGGAGGTAGTAGAAGAGACAGATAAAGGTTTACATAGGGTTGTTGGGTTGGTGCTACTCAAATTCTTGATAAGTGCTGTCAAATACACCCTCATAAATTAGCATGCAAAAATGAGGTAGCATATAATACCGCAATGGACTAAGGCTAATGGAGAACCAATATTTGAGAAGATAAATGCATCCAAATAGAAACAGAATACTTACTTCTGCATTCACATTCCTCTTTTCTTCAAGATCACATTTATTTCCAGCCAGTGCCATAACCATGTCGGGATTACCTGCAGATATGTTAAAGCATGTCAGGACATCACATACACAAAGACTAAAAGAAAGATAAAAGTATAGGAACAAACTAGAAACTGTGTTTATCCTTCCCTTATTCCCTGGGATCCGAAGCCCTACTCTATTGTCTAATTTCAAACAAGTGGTTAAGTCAATTCACGACATCAGACCTATGCTTTTCTCATGCAGCACAAAGGAGAAAACAACCAAATATAAGCACCTTGCTTTTGTAATTCCTGCACCCACTTCTTAGCCCTTGTAAATGAATCCTACATCACGAAGCAGAAGCAAAAGGCAATATCCATATGAGCCACCTCAGAAACCACACCCTTAAATATGCTTTGTGAAAGGAGACATGATAGAAACAAGATAATAGAGTGGTTGGTGCTAAAAATTAACAAAGTCAATAGAACTTTCATTTATTGGGATCAACACAGATGCATAAACATGAGAACAATCAATCTTTCCAATTAAAGAAACCTCTTACTGCTAATAATTCAGCACTAGATATTCAAACAGCCATATTAGATCTATATAACATGCACAATGAGGGTTGTGATTATACCGAGCTAGTAATGTCGTAAACGATGATGGCAGCAGCAGCACCTCTATAATACATGGGAGCCAAGCTATGATACCTCTCCTGCCCAGCAGTGTCCCAGATCTCAAATTTCACAGTCGCATTGTTCACAGAAACTGTCTGTGAGAAGAACGCAGCTCCGATCGTTGATTCCTGTGAAATAAATAGAAACAAGATGATCAAATTAATATGGATATCTCTTTCCGAACCAAAACCTAAATAAATACATAAATAACCCAAATTTCATTATTAACAACGGAAATGAAAACAATCTATGATCAAGAGGCGTAATCAATGATCAGTATCCGCCATTCATCTACAAGCAATCACACACATCCAAGTGCACATTTTCCAATCCACGGTAGACACGGAACTCAAGTGTAATCCACAAGACATAGCTACTACGGGATTGGGATCGGGGATTAGGAAATTACTTGGAATTCGAGAAATTGACCCTTCACAAAGCGTATCACAAGGCTCGATTTACCAGCGCCCATGTCTCCAAGCAAGACCTGAGAAAATCAAAGCCTCAAAATCATTGAAAGTGAAGACAAATCAGCACAAGCACATGCAGTAATTATGTCGAGACAACGGGACTAACGAGTTTAGCATTGAGGTTGTTTTGAGCCGTATTTGCCATAGCCCTTACAAGAAGGAGAAGAGGAATAGCTTGGGAAACAGTGCAAGCAAGCAATAAGAAAGAAGTGAATTTCAGAGAAAAATGAAGAAGAAGGAAGAACTGTTGGCGTGGGGTGAAATGTTGGTTTTTTGAGTTGGACTTTTCTCACCGACCAAAGAAACTGATGACGGGTCAGACTCATATATTTGCTTCATTTCCAAAACTTTGTTTTGAATTTTTCTTCTAAATAATCGACTCGATATATTATAAGCTTAGCTTTCAACTAAACTGCAGAAGTCGACTTATTAATAGCGTCCTTCGCCTATTAGCACAGATCTTTATATGATTTCATTAATTTATTTTAATGTCACGCTTTTCTATTATTTGGTACTTGACCTTGACCAACCCTACCTGATATGCATATCAATAGTTTTATATCCAGGTTCCTATAATTGCCATAATCATTGCGAACCAATTTGGACTCAGCACGACAGGATAACTCGTTAAGGCATAAAATGACAGAATTTCTATTATTATTATTATTATTATTATTATTATTAGGACCGAACAAATTTTCTTCATTGTAATTGTCGTACGTTAATCTTCAACTGAACAAGTCTTCCACTAAGGTTTGTTCAGAGCAATTATTCGATTTGCCAATACCTAATTAATGTTGCGAGTAAATTATCAAAGTGATAATATACTGTTATTAAAGCGACAAACATGGCGCACTAAAAAAGAAGAATGAAAAGTTGAAGAAAGTGAATTTCAGAATAAAATTGAAGGGAGCAAGTACTACAGCAAGATTGAAGGCTTTTGCCAAATCTCCTGACTTTAAAAAGAAAAAAAACAGAGGTAGAAACAGCAAACGATCTCACAATCTAGAGATCTGAAGAGGAACTGTTATTTCAACAATTTCCTCTCTACAAGCAACGAGGGGATTCCTTTCCAGCGTCCCCATCCTCTGCACTAGATGCCTCTCACAGTTCTCAGCCGCCATAACTCCAGCGGAATATGCGCCATGAACAGAACCTTGATGATCCACACTGACCGCCTCACCTCCAAAGAAGATATTGCCCACGCTCGCCCGCAGCCGGTCATATATATCGTCCGAATTCCCTACCGCATCGTATGAGTAGCATCCGCGAATGTTGGGATCCGTTCCCCAACGCGATACGAGATACTGGACCTATCACCAACCATTGTCAATAACCATCAGATGCTGCTGCAGCTTCAAAGTTCAAACACTTATGATAGGAAAATGTACTTACAGGGTCTGTGGCATCGGGAAACATTCCCTTCAGCTGCACCATCACGAAAGAGGCAACAGCCTCGTCAGATAGCTTCTCGAGGTCATTGGCAAGGGCTCCAGCTGCCATGTAGACGAGGACAGGATGACCCGTTGCCTTGTGCAGGTTCAGAAAGTAGCCACACGAATAAGAAGTGTTGGCAACAACGCCCAAGAACTCCACATTAGGCCAAAACACATGGTCGAATTTCAATGCAATCTTGTTCTCATTCCCTATTCCGAGATCTGAAATTGCAGACAATTTCCATTCCGGCAGCTTAGGCTCAAACTCGATTATCTTAGCCTTTAGAACACCCAACGGGACAGTGATAATTACAGCATCTGCAACAAAGATCCCCCCGTCTTCAACTGTTACTTCAACCTTCTTATACCCATTGACAATCTTTTTTACCCTGTTAATGAGATTCTTTGGAGTTAATCTTCAAAGAGAGTGAGATGAAAAGAACTAAGAAAGCGGAGATACAGGATACTGAAGATGAACTTAAAATGAAAGATACAACAAGAATATAATTAATGCATACCTATGATTTAAGCGAATATCAATATCTATTGACAGGGCCTTTATCACGGGATCATACCCTTGCACCATAAGCCCATGACCACCAGAAAGGACTTGTTCCTGAATAAACAGGAATTCCAAAAGGCGGGTTAAGCAATAATGTTCAAAACTAATCAACCCCTTTCGTGACAAATTTTAATATGAATAACATGCATGGGAGCCTAGGAGCAACATCTGGATAATAAGAACATCCAACTCCAGTATAAGCTTATGTCTCTAACATGACACTAAGCTCTACATGGTTCACTTCTATCTCTAGTAAGTATTGAGGAAAGATATAAGGTAAAGCACATAACATCTTTGAAGAGGCACATAAGAATAGCAAAGTCCTCATTACTTTAGGGGAGCTCAAATTAAAACTAGCTGGAAAGTAGAGCAGTTGACAGAAACTGCAGAAAAACGGACAAATGTTTACCTGATCCCAGGCTTTCAGTGATATCATTTCTGTATCTGCAGCAAACCAAGCCTCCATTCTACATATATACCACTGGAACACTTCATAGGCAAGGCCTTCTTGTCTGATCAGAGGCATATTATAACAGTAAGCAACGGCAATCCATATTTGAATATGAATGCTAAGAAACACATCAATGTTTAATAGTTTCTGGTACCTTAATTCTGGATTCTTGTCCAGCACAATCAAAATTGCTTCCTTAACAGACATGTCATTGGTCTGTCCATCCCTGACTTTATCCGTCTAGAAAGAGAATATTTCTAAATATGCATATTGTTGATAGAAGTCGGTGCTGCTTATACTGAAACCTATTAATAGAATGAGGTCTTACTTCCTCAAGGATTTTCTTAAATGCGACTCCAACTTCAGTAACTATACTTTGAGGAACTTGTTGCCCATTTTTGTCGAAAAGTGCATAACTGAAACGATCAAAGACAAAATTCATGATCCTCAAGACAAAATTAGGACATACTGCAGGTTATGTGCATCAAGGTAGGTAGAATAGTTCCATACCTTTCCAAATCATGATCATACAGAATGGAGTCGTCACCACTTGTACGATACATTGTGAGGCCCAACCGACGGATAACAGGAGACAAAGGATTCTCATTGCAAACACCATGTAACCTGAAATGAAATATAAATGTAAAACAATAATTTTATATAAAAAGCAGGAAAAACTTGCATATTATGTACATATGTTCAAACCAAATCTATTGCATACAAAACCAGGCAAGATGATAGGAATTTTCAGATTTGCACGTGTGAGGCTTCAAAAGGTTTTACTAATCTTTCAGCCAACCAAACCAACAAATCCTAATTTATTGCTAAACATGTGCATGTCTGCAGCATCATTCATAACATGCGTAATAAGAGACTCTCCATCCTCTGTATATAGGTCATTTGGGGAAAAATCTAAATCAGAAGTAATTTGCAAATTTATGGACCATTTCATGGTAGAAGTTTTCACATCAACAAATCTAAAAGTAGGGTTTGATATAAGTAATGAATAACGATATATAGACACACACACATAGGGTTGGGTTCTAATGGAAACCAACCTTATTCGGTCAACTGTGAACAAAGTAATATTTTAATATATAAAAAAACATTATTATAATATATAAAAACATGATTATAAAAGAACATTATTGTATAATAAATAAATAAAGATTATCATAGCAAAAAGCATTGTTGTATGCATAAGAAAACATTATTCCATTTGAGAACAATCATGACTATTCATCAATCAAGATTTATGGGCTAAATTGTTTTGTAGTTAACAAAATAATAATAGTTTTTATATGATCCCCTCATATATATTTATATATGTATGTACACATATATATATTGCAGAGGTGGCGAAATATAGTTATTATTAGGTAAGAATCTGAGACAGAAAAAAAAAAAGCTATAAGGTACTTTTAGAATTTCAAAGAGGGAAAAAGGAAAAAGTTTCAATGAGCCTTAGTCAACACAGAATAAAGCCCTGTGATGTATCAAGCAAAAGAATCACAAGGCATGCTTCTATTTCTAAAAGTATCTGAAGAAAAAAAACTTCAACCAACCATGAAGCTCCCATGTCAACTGGGCAACCAAATGAGTAATCCGTTAGGATGCGCCCACCAATTCTATCTTGAGATTCCAATAAGATCACCTGGACAGAGACATATCCCACATCAACCACCAAAAAGAAGATACATAAATCAGCTCTAATCACTATAAGAAGAATCCATATGGTTATAGCTAAGAGATCCCACCTTAAACGATGCATTTTGAAGCATGCGCGCAGCAGCAATCCCTGATATACCCCACCAATAACGATAACAGAAGGTGAGGCACTGTGTGACCTCTCAGCAAAGGACGCATAAATGCCTGGTCACCAGATGACAATACATCATTATGATGACGAATTCATATAACAATAAAACAGTATAGGAGTTCCAAGTAACTAAACAAATAAAGCAGAAGGTATATTCTATACTTTTATGGCAACAATTACAAGAACAAATGCAACATAGAAAAAATGGCCAATTGCATATAATTTTAATGTGAAACGTGGACAAGGCAAAGCTTCTTAAGTTCAAATTTTCAGGAAGCAAATTTCTGGAACCAGAATCACTAAATCTACATGGATCATGACACTATTTCAATTCCAACAAAAGAAGATTTCACCAAGACAACACAAAATAGGTGATCATCTAACGACAGCAAATGACAATGTAATACCAGTTGATCATCAAACAAAGCCCTTTTATTCCGATTCACGACCTCATATGAAATTAATTTGGAATTCACAATACGCGTAAAGAAATCATAAATTAATCCGTTACATCGTTAAATCAAACAATCCACTGTCAGCAGCACATTAAAACAATCAAAATTCAAATATAATTAAACATCAGGAAAACAAAAACACCGTAGAAAATAAACGACCAATTCCAATGCTCACCGTCATAAAAATCGCCGGAGAGCGAATCGCCGCTATATTTGAGTTCCATCAAACGACAACCAGAAAATCTCTCTCTACCTCCCGTTTCCGAAAACCAAATTCCAGAAAATTCAAGGAGCAACAGAAACCGATTTCGATCGCACAAAAAACAATTCGATCTCTAAAAGAAAAAGGGGCAATTTACGGGTGTATAGGAACAGGGAAATTAGAAATCAATTGAGAAGAGTGATAAAGGAGGAACAACAAAAGGCCGGCAATGAAGCGGCTGAGACTGGAAGCGGCGCGTAGGTTATCATCAAACCAGCTCATAATAATCATAATCGCGGAAGCAGCATTCACAGTATCCAAACTGGGGACTGATGGCTTGATTCACAACCGATGGGTTCTTCTTCCTCGGTTGCATAGATCGATCAATTGCTCTAAAACTATCAATCCTTCCCTCTCTCGCTCTCACCGCCACCCTATTTGTCGCTCTAGAGCTCTGCGTTGGTAGGTTTGGGGTTTGCCACTAGGAATTTATAGGTGGCAAGGGAGTTGGATTGCATAATGAGAGGCGTCGGATGCGCGATTATTGTGCAAGTTTATGTGCATGAACGCAGTTTGTATTTATATTTGGTGAGGGGCAAATTCGACTTTGCACGTGAGGTCACAGGTTAGATTTAGTTGGAATCGAGTCGATTGACAGCCTAGCGATGTCGCCTTCCGAGATACTTCTCTCTCAAAAAAAAATCTTCTTGCTTCAGCGTTAAGAGTTTTAGTCCAATTGAACTTCTTCAAACCGCATGGTGGATTTGGCTGAGATTTGTAGCACACAAATAGGTAGATCATACCTGAAAAACAAACACCACATTTATATAGCCTACAAATCATATAGAATAGATATATCGTACTTGTAAAATCAGGTATAACACGCTCAAACTCATAAAAAAGTTTGATGGGATTCGAATTTGTTATCTCTCGGTAGGAATCCACCTTAACTATTGAGTTGTCCTGAACTTCTATCAATACTTTTAGTTTTACATTCCATGCTTATATATAAGTTTTATTTTATTTTTAATAATATAGAAGTTTTATCAATGAGAATAGAATGGGTCACTGCATTATCTGTTTGTACTTTACATTTTTTTTTTGTTATGGTAGGATTTTTTGGAATAAATTTGTCTTCCACTCTTCCTCTTATTTGTCCTTAGTAAATCACATAAGTGACAAATATTTCTCTTTTTCCTGTGGGGAACAAGTGACAAATACTTGGGACCTTATTATCTACGAACAATTTTTATTTCTTTTTCTTATTTTATCTTCAAAACTTATTTCTCAGAGAGTGTTTGGTTTGGTTTGATTGACGTGATGAATATCTGCTCCAATTAATTGGGGTTCGAGGATGATAAGTTAGGGTGCCCGTAATGGCATAATTTTTCCAACTAAAAGTTGGAAAAATTGATTAAACCTCTCCAATGATAACCATCTCAAAAAAAGCCAACTTCTTCCGTGCGTCCGTTTCAATTTTTTTACAACGGCATTTTTATTTCAATTTTGTTCTAGTTTTTTTGCTATTTTTTAATTTTTGATTTTCTATTTTATGTATTACCATTTTGAGTTTACGTAATTTCTATTTTAGTAATGTGATTTCAATTTTAGTTATTAAATTTATTTTAAATTGTTAATTATACTTATGACATTAGTAATTATAATTATAAAATAATTAATTTTATTTTATTAAGTTTCTCAATTTATAATTAAAAATACATAAATTGATGTGTATGTTAGTGGGACCCACTTAAAAGTTTAAAGTTGGGTTTATTGTTGTAGAGAAAAATAGAATAAAAATGATAAATTTTAAAAAGTTGATGTGATACTGTGGGACCCATATAAAAGTTGAGAAGTTGGGTTTAGGATTGTGGGTACCCTTATCGCTCCAAGTTTTGTTGGTTTAATCATACTTCAATCCTTAGTGTAAAATTTCAAAAAATTTCGACCAAAATTATTTTTAGACGTCTTTGTCCTCGAGTCTTTACATTTTTATACACCATATGGACAATTTTGGTATTACACTATATTTTAATCATAATTTTTAATTTATCCAATCAATTCAATAGGGGTGAGATTCGGTTTTTAACGAAACCAAAATCACCTAAAATAGCTAACCGTAACCGATACCAATCGGTTAATCGGTTAACCGATTAACCAATTCGGTTTAGTCGGTTCGGTTAGCGGTTAAACGAAATTAAAATTATTTTTTAAAAAAAATATAAAATATAAAATATACAAAAATTAACCGAAATATCCGAAATTAACCGAAAATAACCTAGATTATTTCAAATATTACAGAAATTATAATATTAAATTAAATAATTTTTACTTAATAATTAAATAAATAAATAAATTAATTAATTAATTTCGGTTAATCGGGTATAACCGTCGGTTAATCGGTTATACCCAACAACCGAAATTCACTTGAAATGGATAACCGATACCCGAACCGAAATCGAAAAAATCGGTTATCGTTTAACCGATAATCGACTTTTTCGATTTCGGTTCTCAGTTAACCGAAAATCGATAACCATTTAAGCACCCCTACAATTCAAACACAAAATTAAGTAATTCAAATAGATCAATCATATCCTATCATACTAGTCTTATCAATCACATCTACCAACTAAAACCACTTGTATTGTACTTCCTTCGTCACATTAAATATGGTTTGTATTCATTTTTTGATTGTCCTATCCAAGATGACATGTTTCTTTTTTAGGAAATAATTATCTCTTCAAAAGTTGTGATTCATATCTATTTTTTATCACTTTAACTACTTTATACATTTCTCCTAAATAATCATGTCGAAAAGAAATGAACCGTCTTGAGTGGACGGAATGAGTATTAAGTAGTATGCTCGTGGATTGTGTTCATATAATGTTTTGAATCAAATGCGATATTCATAATGGTAAAATTAAACGAAGTGCACAAGTGATACGACCTCAAATTAATATTCATATATTTGTTATTTTGATTATTAGTTATGTCTATCTTATTAGATAATATTGCTAAATTTGGTTATATATTATTAAGCCCGTAGATTAGGCATGTTATGCATAAGAGACATAATTAGTATAAATAGTCTTGTACTCTTGTTATTTATCATTAAGTCAATAATATTTATATTTGAATAATCTTAGGGTTTTAGCCTTGTGTGATTGTGGGGATTGGACTTTTCACTAGCTTATCTTGGATTATCGATTTGATCATAGAATAGGATCGTTTCATTGGTGCTTTCATTTCGAAGCGAGATCTTTTGTAAGGTATCAAATCTTTATTTTTTTATTTTCAAAAATAAAAAAATAGGTCGAAGTTGTTTTATTTTATGTTTGTGGTTATTGGTGGGTGCTGTCTTTTTGGATTGTGTGAAATAAGAAAAAGAGTAGAAGGAAGAATTTTGGTGTGGCAGCTTAATTAGTTTTGAACAACATAAGGGAAAAAGAAAAAGTCAGTTTGGGCAGTTTATTGATTTGAACTGAATTGGTATTTGAAGAGGGTGTGTCGCGAAAACGAACTGTATTTGGGTATCGCCAATAGTGCATCTCGTTTTTGTTTTAGAGCCATTTTATGGAGTTTCTTGAAGAACCATGATGGAAGATATGAATGCACTTAGATTTGGTGGAGAAGATGATGATCCTTATGAATGGACGTATCAAATAGATAAATATTTCACTATTCGCAATGTTCCTAAATAGCAGCAACTTTCAATTGTTTCTACGACATGGATGGATAGGCACTAACATGGTTCGTATGGCTGGAGACCAATTGCTTGTTAACGACTTGGAGCAACTTCTTGCAAATGGTCAAATTTCGTTTTGGATCATCAAGATTTCAGGATCCCGAAGCCAAGTTACTGAAGTTGTTTCAAGTTAGTGCGATTGCCTAATATCTGGCTGTCTTTGAAGAGGTAATGAATAAGGTAATCGGAATGTCTGAGGCAGTGTTAATTTTCTTGTATATATCAGGATCAAAAGTTCACATTCGCAAGGAACTGCAACTAAATCGACCATGGACTCTAAAAGAGACATTTTCTTTGGCAAGAAAAGTTGAAGAAAAATATGATGAGAATCAAGTCAGAGTGCAAATGGTCGCAGAGGAAGTTAAAGAAGCTAGTGAAACGACATGCATCCCGAACCCAATAAAAGAATCTCTTTCGTGCATGGATAGCCAAGTTAAGGATGCCACAGAAGTAGGTGCAGCAAGCCAGATAAAGGTGCTTATGGAATTTCAAGAGGTTAAACAAGTTAAAGAATTGGTTTGCCGTGTGACTGTTCCCAAAGCACAACCAAAAGAATATCAGTGTGTTGAGTTATATGAGTTCCAGGAGAAACATGAAAAGGGGAAGATGTACCTAACCGGTTTATGGGTTAATTCTTCCTACAAGATGAACATATTATTTTATTCTCTTTGCTACATTCTTTTGGAGGTGGTTCGGACGGGACTCGTTTTAAAATTTTACGCGCTTGAGGAGGTTTACATAGAGTCTTTGAATCTCCACCTGGAGGACAAGGTGGTTTTGAAGGATGAGAGAGTTGATACAACCCAAATATTCATATATTTGTTATTTTGATTATTAGATGTCTATCTTATTAGATAAAATTGTTAAACTTGGATATATATTATTAATCCCGTAGATTAGGCATGTTATGCGTAAGAGACATAGTTAGTATAAATAGATTTGTTTCTCTTGTTATTTATCATTAAGTCAATAATATTCATATTTGGAGAACCTTATGATTTTAGGCTTATGTGATAGTAGAAATTGGGGCTTTAATTTCATGAACTAATCGTGGATTATCGATTCGATCGAGGTACAGGATCATTTCAACAAGCCTTTTCGAACAAAAATGTATTCACAACGAAACCAATTCTCTATATTCCGATCCGATTCATTTTAGAAAAAATATATCAATTTCCATTATTAATTGAATCATGCGGAATTATTGTTGGTACAGCTAAAGAATCCAAAACCCAATCGGGCATCATTTAACATGTATCTCACCATATTAAAGTTGCCGAACATTAATAAAAATGTTTTATTCACATATTGCAATTGAACGAATATCCCTTTGTTTTAGAAATGCAACATAAAACCAAAATGAGAACTATATCCATTGTTTGACTCAGTAACGCATTTATTTAGAAGTCTATGTTCTTTCCACTTTTCGTTTTGGGTTCTAAATTTAAAAGAAACCAAAACTGATGTATCATATTTAAGGGGAGAAAAACGAATAAACTAGTAATTATCAAGTGGATGCATGCTTACTTGTTCAATGTATTTCATACTGCAAATTACATTTTTAGCCACTTAACTTTAACATCTCATTTTGTTAAGCTCTAATACATTTTGTTTAATGTAATTTAAGCTCAGAATAATTATTTTTGTAACAACGGCTTATGTTAAATGTGAGCGGAAAAAGAAATTCAAGAGCAAAGTAAAATAACATTAAATTATAGCATTCCTTTAAATGCCCAACGTAAACAAAAATAAATGTATAACGATTTAATAATTTAAAAGGAAAATTTATATAAAGGCTCAATAAATAAAATATGAGAATACATATAGGCTTAGAAATACATTGATTTGCCTATCAGACTACCCACATCCTCAATTAAAATATTTATTTCTCTCTTCACCTATACAACCCAACCTTCATCTTATTTTTATTCCCATCAATGACACTCACATGACCTATAATTTTTTATTATTTTATTTTATTTTATTATTATTATTATTGTTATTATTATTATCTATAATAATTTAAAATATATTAATATATTTTGAAAATAGAAAAATATAAATTATTTATAAAATTCGTATTCAAGATAAAATTAATTTACCATACATTTAAAAACTCATAATGTACTTGATTATAAAACGAAAATTACAAGAGTTAATATAAAATTTAAAATACATCAACCAAATTACAAATAGATATAGAAAATTTAAATAACAAGTACAACAGATACAATACATATTCAATTAGTTGGGCCAAATTTTTCAAATGTAATATTTTTAATTAATAATAATTATTAATTATTAAATTTTAACAATATAAATTAAATAAATATTTAAATGACACCCAATAAAAGGGTACCACATAAGCCATGACATCCAATTACCATTGGGTTGGCAGACCAACCCCCAAATTACAAAGTCATGATTTTATTTTATTTTTAATAAATATTATATGGTTTATATGATGATATTGGTGACAGAGTCACCGATATGGGTAGTCTCAGTATCTTTGCATGTTCGGCTGCGATAATCATTGTTGCGGCGCATGATTCGTGACTGCTTCATCTTATGAATTGATAATTATAGCCTATAGGTCCGTATATGTATGCATGGATGTTCATGCGCAATATTTGTTTTGTTTCGTTTTTTCTAGAAGTTGCAATATTATTTCAATGTGGGTTAATGTTAGTTTGTGGCCTCAACTTTGAGAGATTTTCAATCTATGGCCTCAACTTTTAATTTTTACATAAATATCCTCAACTTTTATAAATACACTAACTTATAGCCCGAGCTTATTTTCCGGTATCTGAATGCTGATAAGGACGGTGACTTATTGAGGTGGCATTTTTTTTATCCACCTCGATCAAACAACGTCATTTATAATAGGGAAATAATACTCCATCTGAAAATTAACTTTAAAAATTAAACTAAAAGCTTGAGCCCTAAAGGGGGTGGTCCTCGAAAAAATCAAAGTAAAACATATGCCTTTGCGTTGAACTTAAAAAACCAAAGTAAAATATATGCCTTTTGAACATAAAAAACCAAAGTAAAACATCTGCCTTTTGCGTTGAAGAAGAAAAATGGTGGTCCTCAAAAGTGAAGATTCTTCTTAGAAAAAGGGGTGGCTCCACATTGAAGATTATTGCTCCACACCGAGGTAGGTTTTCTATATAATATTAGTTTGTGTTGGGTTAATTGTCGGGATTAAGGGTGGCTCTACAATGAGATTGCATTTTTTATTATTTTCGGAGATTAGGGATTAAGGGTGGCTCGAGATTCAAAGAAAGCCCTAAAATGGTATAAAAAGGTGGAAACTTATCACTTGATTGGAAACTTGGAGGTAATTTATCTTGTCATGCCACTAATTAATACCTTCATTTTTCCACTGTGGAGTCTGTAAAGCAAATTTGCAATTCTTCTGTTTTTTCAGGTAATGTACAATCATTGCAGAATAGATTAGGTGTTGATTCTAATGATTGGTACATGAACGTAGTTGTTTGAATCAATAACTAGAATAACCTAACTGGAATGTCTTTTGCACTTGTTCTCAAAACAATATTGCTATCGAGGGGGGCAAAAATAAACATTGGTGATGTTTTGGACTCCACCGGTGAATGGTTAGGCGCTTTGGACGCTTTTAGAGAGGGTTACAGTTAATTATCTTAAAGGCATTCCCTGTTGCCTTTCAAGATTAAGTCTCCAATCTAGTTTTGATGTGTTTATGATACAGTTCATTATTTGGTTATAGTTTATTTTTTTAATTTCTTTAAGGGTGGCTCTACAATGAGATTGCATTTTTTTATTATTTTTGGGAGATTAGGGATTAAGGGTGGCTCTACAATGAGATTGCATTTTTGTGACCAGACATTATATATTGAGATTGCATTTTCGGGAGATTAAGCGTGAAATTCAATTTCGGGAGATTAAGGGTTACACTTGAAGGTATTATTTGTGACCAGACATTATGTATTGAAAATGATAATTATTGTTATTTTACTGCTTGGTTTTTTTGTTTTTATTTTATTTTTTCATGTTTGATTTTGTACTGTGTTTTGGTAGAATCCGGGAGTAAGAAGAACTCAACTTGTGGCCACATCCCGATGTCTAAATGATTGTGCTGAAGTAGGTTTGCGAACAAATGAGCAACAAAGAATGGACTGCGAACAAATGAGCAACAAAGAAGGGACTGCGAACAAAGGAGCAACAAAGTAGGATTGTGAACAAATGATTGTGTTGAAGTAGGACTGTGAACAAACGAACAACTGGTGGAAGTCATTGATGATTCTGCAATATAAGCAGATTTTTTTGTAGTCTTAAACTTTTGTAATCTTTTGACTTAAAACCTGGGGATAGCATTTTTTTTTATGTATGACTGTGGTCATGTTTTAATATGAAAGCCTTGTTTTGTAATTTGCTTTGTGTTGTTCTTTTGCCTTTCTTCCTTGCTTTGTGTCGTGTTTTGCTTGGTCTGTTGTGATTTTGCCTTGCTGTCGCGTAAAACCCACTAAAACCCAACGTTGGGTTTTCGCCTTGCTGTCGCGTAGAACACACACACATACTATAGACGTATACTAGATCATAATAAATACCAAAACAAGATGTTCATAATCATATTGTACTGCCTCGACAGAGGCTTTAAAGATGCAACGAGTGATACCTATGAAACGACTAAACAATTGCTATGAAATTACAGACAATTTGATTCAAGAATTCCACATATTCCTATCAATTCAGAGTCAAATTATCGACCACAAACAATACATTTTGCACCACAAAAAGAGAATAGACACACGGATATGCCAAAGATTATGGAACTTATAGACCACTATTTCTTTTCCTTTTTTATCAGCACAAGAAATAAAGGAAATTTGGAAGGATAAACAACCAGATGTTTAAAGCATTGCCCTTCAGTGAATGCCAAAAACATCACCTATAAACACAAGATCACATTATGTATCCTATAATAGAAACCAATATTTGCCATACTGCATCAAAGAATCAAGATTGCACCATCAATTAAAAACAAGCATTTGTCCAAAGTAGTTATATATATCAAACTTAATAGAGAAACAAGATACATGTTGAACATTAAGAAAGATGCATTAGTTTGTTACAAGATTTTTTAGGGTTCAAATCAAACCCATTGAAGACAGTGAACAACATAGCAACTACTACAATAACCAAACAATATGAAATGAACTTCCAATGTCCGATTTCGTCGTCAAAGGCATTTTTCTTGCGTTGGAGCTTGCTTCTTCGACATCCCACCTCGATTTTCTTGAAGGTACTTCTCTACCAACATATTGTGCTGCGTTTGATCATCCTTCTTTTCCTTCTCCAATTCTTTGTATTTTATTATAGCTTCAGTTAATACTTCTTTCACCTTCCCATTGTATGCCTCTTCGTACCATACAAATAGACCACGATCGCCAGACTACAAACCACAAAAACTAATTTAAACAGGAAGCTCGAGACATTGATTGAGCAAGCTCACGTCAAGTTACAAACAAAAATTGATTTCTCCATAAAGCAAGAACATTAGTACAGCTAAAAATTTTAGATTCACTATAAATTTCTTACTACAAGGAATGAAATTTGTTTATAGTCAAACATAAATCTCATTAATTTATTAGGAAATTATCAAACATCAACAATAAAGAATTTATCAACACATTCTGAGCTTCCGAGCTTCTTAATCACTAATTACCAGATTCAACATCAACATCAATGTATGCAAAAAAATCTAACAAAATGACGAATAATCACAGATTCGAATTATATGAAAATATTTCGCTATTAGCATTTTATGAAGAATCGCACTTACCGCCTCCACAATGGACATCTCCAAAACTTACATACAGGTTTTTCAGCGTCAAGAGGTAAACTTCATGCACGGACCGTGTCTCGCAATCCGCCTTCGAGTTGTCCAAAATGAGTCATCGATATTCTTGCAGGATGATTCAGACATTTCTAGAGATGAATCAGGTATTCAATGAAGAAGAATGTAGGGCTCCAAGCTTTTAGTTTAATTTTTTTAAGAATGAGGAAGAAGAATGCTCAATGAAGAATGAGGAAGAAGAATGTGTTCTGTGTTTTCTTTGAAATGGGAAAGAGACGAAATGATTGTAGGCTCAAGCTTTTAGTTTAATTTTTAAGTTAATTTTATTTCCTATTATAAATGACGTTGTTTGATCGAGGTGGATAAAAAAAATGCCACCTCAATAAGTCATCGTCCTTATCAGCATTCAGACACCGGAAAATAAGCTCGGCTATAAGTTAGTGTATTTATAAAAGTTGAGGATATTTATGTAAAATTAAAAGTTGAGGCCATAGATTGAAAATCTCTCAAAGTTGAGTCCACAAACTAACATTAACCCTTTCAATGTTGCCCATTTCTGCTCGAATGATTTGATGGTATGCAAAGTTGTCAAAAGTAGTCGGGTCAGGTAGCTTGGCCTGAGCCCGTCAGCTTTTTCTCATAGTCGGATCAGGTCGGTCCCACTCAAAAAGAAATCAGGTTATTGAAATTAGGGGTGAGCATTCGGGTATTTGGTCGGGTATGGTCAAAAAAATATCCGAATTAAAATAACCAAAATTTTAGAAATGATATCCGAACCAAACCGAAATAATTTCGGTTACCAAACCAAAATAACCGAAAATTATTTCGGATAATTCGGAATTTTTGCCTTAATTCTGAATTTTAAACAAAAACATAGAAAAAATATTCTAATACTCAACAAATAACTAGTTTGCAATATTCATAAATAACATTGTCAAATACCAAACAATTCATTACCAACAATCTTCATAAGTACAAAGTTCAAAAAACATTACCAAATACGAACAATTAATAAAAATGCTACAATCTTCTCAAAACACCAAATTTAAAGTTCAATTTAGGGCAACTATTTATTTTAATTATAATATTACTATACTATATATAAATATAAATTTCGGGTATCGGATATTCGGGTAAAAAAACTCATACCCGATCGAAAACCATACTACCAAAATATATTTCGGTTATAACCGAATTGTCCGAAATAACCAATTTACCCGAACCAAATTAGATATTTCGGTTTGGTTCGGTTCGGTTATTCGGTTATTGGATATTTTGCTCACCCCTAATTGAAATACAGCTAAGGTCTGCCTTCACGGCCGTTGGGTGGGCTGGCCAAAGCGGACTATACTAAATTAGAAAAAAAAATCTCACCATTTTAATTTAAGTAAATATCAATTTAAACCCTAAACTATATATATTTTATCAAAAATATCATGAACTTTCAAAAATATCAATTTAAACATTAAACTATCATATTTGTATCAAAAATGTCCCTGTAGTCATGATAGTTTGGGGTTTAAATTGATACAAATATGATTGTTTGGGGTTTAAATTGATATTTTTAAAAGTTCAGGATATTTTTGATAAAATACGTATAGTTTAGGGTTTAAATTGATATTTACCCTTTTAATTTTGAGAGAAGACAATCAACTATGAACTTCAAATACAAGTGTCGATTGAATCCAAAATTAATTAATTCTAATTCTAATCCATTTCTTTTACCAATAAATTTTTACACTCGCAGTCGGTACTCCATTATGTCAAAAAGTATCATTTTTTATACGCCTTCTATGAATGGAGCCCGATCCAACTATACATATGGATTGGTCGAACCAACCATTGAACCTATTTTCACAGCTCTAATGATATATCAACTTTTCTGTGTGTGTATTAGTAGGGAGATGGAGAGATGTGTATTCATACTATGATCACTCACCCTTACAAAGAGAATGAATATCACTAAACTTCAATGTTCATATAAAAACATTGATTTTTTATCAACAGAGTATCAAGTTTTCTGTCATTAAAAAGGTTATTGGTAAAAGAAATGGAATTAGGACATGAAATTACGCTTTTAAGGAGCAACTTCGTCTAGAATTTTGTGTACGTTTGAATAAAATTCTTGGAAGATAATAACTATGAACAATTAGCAACTTCAAATTGATCTGGTGATGGATAAATGAACTACTCAGAGTTAATTAATTCACAATTAAAATTTAATCAAACTCTAATTATGATTAATTATCTAGTTGCAACCGTACCAGAGATCCTCTCTTTAATTAATACAATAGCCACCTAGAACAGAAATCATAGCTTACTTTAACTTTAAACCCCACGTACAAAGCGTAGTTGGAAAAACTAATCTTATTCTACTACTCAAATCCCCCGATAATAGCTTATAAGTTTTAAAGTATTCATCTATTAGATTAACCAAAAATAGCAAAAGCCTTGATCTCCTAAACCAATTATTTGGTCCACCACTTGATCAGATTTGACCCATTGTCTCTCCGATTTTGATTTTAAAGTTAGTAACTTAAAAATGTAATTTACTTGATCCACCTTATCCTTTTAATCACATAATTCCATATTTAAGTGACCAACTTTGATTCACTATTTCTCACTCATCGAAAATCGGATTTGAGAATGTGAATATATCAAGATCATCTACTCGAAATGTAGATCGATCAAAATCTTGATCAAAGTAACTTCTTGACAACTTGACCTATGATATATATATATATGGATATATATATATATATATATATATATATGAAAGTCTAGCATATCTTTCATATTTGTGAAGACAATCAATTACTACGTTGCATATTAGTTTAGCACATATTTCATCTTTCGTAGCACATATGTTAAATATATTAGTTTATCACATCTTTCATCATAACAGAAGACAAGAAGGGTTCTAGTGATGCACAGTAATCCGCGTAGCACATACAACACAAAATTGTAGCACAACCGAAATTAAATCTCAACAATTGATCTAGCGAATTAATTAAAGGCCCAGATTTATTCCTATTTCCTACCAAATTATCAATTTCTACCTGATCCATCTCCTATATATATATATGATTTCCAACAGAGGTATTCTTAGCAAGCATCAATATTAAACGTGAAGAATAAAGAAGAGCCCTTGATCGCAAAGAAAAGTTACCAAGTAATTGCAAGTTAGCAAAGATTAGGTCGACATTTTCATATAATAGTGGGAGTAGAGTATGCTTTGCTGCGGCAATAACCACTAATCCACAAATTATGGTTTGTGGCATCATTACACGACAAGAGAGGCCACCGGTTTTTCAGGCTTGTTGTATCGTATTCGTCAAATTAATGCTGTCAGGGGTATTAATATAAACTAACGGTAGAGTAAAGGCAGCACGTAATATAAATAAATACATAATAAGGAATATTCCAAATGAATCTTTCATCGATCGTCCAAATTGGGCCTCTCGCAAAAACTGTATCTCACAATTTACAACCAAAATGTCTCATTATCTCATAAAGTACAATAAAGTTAAATTTTCTTGTTCCAAAATGGAACTCCGCCACTAAACCCTCACATCCTAATCTCATAAGAATATAAGAAGATAAATAACGATAACTAAATAATTATATTTTATGAGAATTTGAAAGGATAAATCACGGTAACTCAGTAATTAAATATCTCGAAAGCCCCATAAGAATTTGAGAGGGTAAATTACGGTAACTCAGTAGTTAAGTAACTATGAAGACTTTTACATAATGCTCACAAGGAGCTACCATAAAGATGGTAAAACTCAACATTGTGGTTGATATAACTCAATCAATGGTCAGTGTCCTAAATCTACTAGCTTTTAACCAACTGAGTTGAACATGTGAGGGTAAAGTTAAATTTTCTAAATATATTTAGAGTGATGTTACTCATACTATAATATTGTTCATATATATATAGTGATTATCGTGTAGACACTTTTTATAGTGTAAACGTGAGGACAAATATCAATTCTTAATAAATCAATATGGACGCTTCAGATTCAATACACAAATTATAACGCAGATGCATAGATGCATAATTATATGTAGATATGTGCATATAACTAATTTAGATGTACATTTAAAAATAATCATTATATTTTGAAATCTTGTGGATATTATTTGTTTTTATTTATGTATGTTAAGGATTATATGTAGATGAGTCATATATATATAGTGAGGTTCAAATAAGAACCATTTTTACGTGAAAAATAAGAACTACGAAAATTTATTATGAACAAAATGAATTCGCTATGAAAGTGTTAATGCATCCGTTGATAAAGTTAATGAATCAAAAAAATTGAAAATTTTCACCAGGTTTGAATCACATGAGGCGAAAATTCAATTTCTTTGGTTCGAATCCCATAAGGAGCAAAAATTTGAATCCCAGTGGATTCATCAATTTTTACAATGAATTTATCATTTTTTTTGTTCTTACGTGCTCATTATAAAAATGATTTTCACATTAATCATCTCATATATATAATATCCAAATTATATATTTTTTAATGAAAATATTCTGAACTATGCAACAATTACAATTAAATAATCGTATTATTGAATTTTTAATAAAAATATCACGAACTATACATCACCACAGTTAAATATTGAAGTTATCACATAATATATACGCCAACAATAAAAAACACGATCCTCATAAAAAACTTAGCCACCATGGAAAAACAAAAACTTGTGTGCGCGGTCTTACCATGAAGTTTTTATGATTTTAAGTTCATTTATTTTCTTGCTTTTTGTTTGTTTTAATGGTGTTATTTTATTATTTTGTATTTTGTTTATTAATTCATAATTAGGGTTTATTAATTCATAATTAGGGTTTATTAATTTAAAGTTAGGGTTTATTAATTCATAATTAGGGTTTATTATTTTCAATTAGGGTTTATTAATTCATAATTAGGGTTTATTATTCAAAGTTAGGGTTTATTAATTCATAATTAGGGTTTATTAATTCAAAGTTAGGGTTTATTAATTCATAATTAGAGTTTATTATTTTCAATTAGGATTTATTAATTCAAAATTAGGGTTTATTATTCAAAATTAGGGTATATTAATTCATAATTAGGGTTTATTAATTCAAAATAAGGGTTTATTATTCAAAATTAAGGTTTATTAATTTACGATTAGAATTTATTAATTCACAATTAAGATATATTAATTCAAAATTATTATTTATTAATTTACAATTAAAATTTATTAAACTAATTAATTTTAATTAGAATTAATTTAATTAATTAAATTTAATTAGAATTAATTTAATTAATTAAATTTAATTAGAATTAATTAGTTCATTAAGATATTAATTATTAGTTAATTAGGGGTGGCTCACTGTGCGCGGGCGCGCACAGGAGACCACCCCATGGAAAAATGCATTGGGCGAATGTATATATGATGTCAGCAAAATAAGAATATTTTTGTATGTTTTGTTTAAAATTAATTAAGGCAAAACTCGATTTTATCCGAAATATCCGCGGTGCAAATAAAGCAACACCAATCACGACCACAACCACGAATATAAAAATTTCTCAAGTTTTACACCAACAATTAATACAACCACAATTTGATAATAATATATAAGACCAAAAACGTAATGAACAAAGCAAAGCCTCTCAAGACTGCTATGTTTGTTACACTATATGCGTCACATACATTTATTTGACCAATAATTTTATGATCATGTACCAAACCATATCTTGCTTCCAAAACTATTTCTTTTATCTTCAAAAATTATAACAATTAAAATATGAATATGTTTGGAATTAATCATGGTTATTTATCATCAGTTAATTGTCTTCTAAAAGTCTTTCCATTATTTTGTGTTGCCTGACCGACCTTATAGAGTGGCCCAAAATAGAAGTAACATAAAATATCAATCAATTAAAATGTATTTTCTATTCAGAGTTCATTATTATTTTTTAAAATTTGAAACACCCTCATTAGTTGCGTGTTATAATTATTAATTCCCAAGAAAATTAGAATTTCGTCCTCCACTAATTGATGAAGAGAAATTTGATCCAATAATTGATGGCTCTTTCCTCGTACAAGATTTGAGCTTCTTGTTAAAGGGATTCTCTTGTTTAGCAAGATCTTCAAGGCTCTTCACATTTGATAAACTTTTAAATGATTGCGACTTCCCATTGTAATGCGTCGATAGTCCTCTCCTACAAACAATATGATCAATCGTTAAAATATTTCACTCCAGAAAAACAAACGATGTAGGAACGGATTTAGACATTTGGTGACTGAAATATATGACAAATTAAAATCATATATGTTAATTTCAAATGCATATTTTGACATAATCTTATAATTTTTGAAATGTTTGGTATGTTGATTCCAAATGTTCTATTTCACTATCCCAAATTGCAACGGTAAATAGATTATATACAAACTTGAAACATGATCTTCTCGAAAAATAAAATAGGAGATAAAAATACAACTTACTTGAGGGGAAGTTGTAAGAGAAGAGAAGACATGTCTTGTAAGGGGTGGAAGACTCTACTTCCTCATCTTCTTCTTCTTCATATATAGGACTTGAACTGGTGCAATAATCGAAAACATCGCCGCCGCGGCGGTGGCGCCGCCGGCGTAGAAGATGATCTTCAACCACAAGTTGTTCATTTCTCATCATTTGAGAGCCTAGCAAAAGGGACTCCATGTAGAAGCTTATAATTTTCGACCACAAATCTTCAACTTTTTCTTGTTCACAACTAATAACTGTCCAACATGCACTAATGTATGCATATATACTTATTGAGACCAGATAATTCTAGTACTTAATTTTGGAAGTAAATTCAATAAAGATTTAAATGCAGTGGAATTTTATCCAACTTTTTTTGGGATAAAATTTGGGATTGATGAGAGCTGGTGAATATAGACACATGGGCAACAGGAGTAGGGTGGGTGGGGTGGGGAGAGAAGGTCAGGACTCGTATTAATTGGCTACAATGTTTTTTTTTATTTGTTTCCTTTTTCTAGGGGTGTTTTCTTCAATTTTTTGTTCTCAAATAGTGATCTCCACCGGAATGTCGGCTTGCTAACTCTTATTGACACATAAAAGTTTATGTCACACGATTCCACAGACCATAATTTATAAAAGCATACTTATATTTACATGTAATTCGCATTCAATAATATATCTAGAATTGTATTAATATTTAATAATATTTGAATTGAAATGTAGATCAATCGATGGCCTGATACAAAATTCTAGAGGATTTTAGAAAATGTCATAATGTTTATTTTTTCCAATATGTCATGCTTTCTTAATTCTTTTCAAATTGGAATACAACGATTTGATATATTTTTTCCAATAATATCACGAACCCATTTCTTTGATCAAATAGGTACACAATATTTTAATACTTTTTAATAACGTCACGGGACTACTTTTGTGATATTGGAATGTGTACGTGGTCATTGAAATATGATATATTCTTATTATATAGTCATGAACAAAGTCATTTTCAAATGCATATAGCAAGAACATATTTATGTTCTATGTCACAACAGACGGCTATGTAGATATTACAATAGTGAAAAATTGGCCTAGTGATACTACTGATTTTTATTTTATTTTATTTTAAAATATTGTGTATCATTTTGATAAAAATAAAAATTATAATAATATTAAAAATCATACTTTACCATATGTTCCCCAAGTTTACTTATTTAATTAGATGAGTTTAAAATGTAACTTTTGCCGGAGAGAGTAATAATTATTGATGAAAACCAGCAAGATTTGCAACCTACAATTTGTGATTCGAAGTTATCCAATCTGGTTGAACGTCTGTCCCAATGTGAATGATAAACAAACAAATGGAAAGTGGAGCGTGGCATGCAACAAAACCTTTAATTTTCGCATCACACTTTATATATATTATTTACGCAATGGTTATATACATAATTATATCCCATTGAATATAGTGTGTTCTTACTATCTACGTGCTAATTCATAGCGTGCGGAAATAGGTAGAGAAAACAAATTCACGTCAATACCTTATTTCGATTAATAATTTCAAATGCGGCTAAGAGGGTGTTAAATGAAATTATAAGTTCTTTAAAACAATTTATAAGTTGTTTAGGATCTTATAATCATTAAAAAGTGTAAATAAAATAAACTCCTAAGGACTTATAAGTTGTAAAATAAGTTCAACAAATTATAAGCTCCCCTAAAAATAAGTTAATCGACCATAACTTATTTTTTCATAAACTTATAAGCAATCATGAATTTACCAAAATAACCTTATTATAGTTCGTTATTTCACACATACACTACCAACTTCACCTCTCTCAATTTTATCTCTAACTATGTTTTTCTCTATCTACGATTCTTCTCTAGCTTATAAGATCGCTTATCCAAACACTTTAACAATTTATAAGAAAAGACATTACCTCTTATACCTTCTTGAAGATCTTATAAGCTCTTGAACTTATAAGCTTTCTAAAATAAGCTTAGCCAAACACCCCCTAAATATCACATGGATTTTAATATTTAGGTCCAAAATCTATCAGACTTATTTCAGAAATATAAAGTTGTATAACGAGTGCTTGTAATATACTGCATGAACAAGTTTTCATCATGAATCGGAATATAAATTTCGAATGCCTCCTTTCAGGTCATTCCAGCTAGCTGTAATATTTGTAAGACTAAAACATAATACAAATCTTTTATTTATTTATTCGGGAAAATACCAATGCAAATCAAATAAGATCACAATTATAATAATTTCGCAAAACTTAAAGAATTTAACTATTAGATTCGAGGCAATTCATTCAGATTATTGAAGATCTTAACTAGACAGACCACTGATAAACAAAATCAAATTGATCTTGTAATTATAAATATATAAGTACTGTTGGGTCTCAAATATTGCAGAGCACTATAAAATATATATATTATTTTATTTATTATTTTTGCCCTTATAGCCCTTTGGACTTTCTCAAAGTCCCAATCCTTACCTCTTATATTTAACAAAGTATGTTTTTTTAGAGATAGTTTGTTGGTGGAATAAATGAGTTTGTGATTAAAATGTGTGTAGCTAAATTTTTACTGACATTTTCTAGATAAGATATGTCTCCAAGTATTAGTCTACCTCAATTTACCTTTCCTATGCAGTTATTTACTATTTACTCGGTCTCAATAATATATGCTTGTTTTTATTTTCTAGATATCGCAAATATGTAAGCTTGTTTTCATATTACTAAAAGATCATTGATGGCATGTAACATTTTAGACACGTGGATGTTTTCATATCTTTTACTCCCATATCCCATTTAAAATATCTCACTTTCTTTCTTAGATTGTTACATTATAAATGTCTTATTTCATTTTAGGAAGTAATTATCTCATCAAAAAGTGTGGACCCTACCCATTTTTTAACATTTTAACTACTTTATATTTTTTTCCTAAATATTCGTGTCCAAATGAAATGAGATACTTTAAATGGGACGAATTGAGTAATATATATAATCAACGACAGTTAGAATCGCTAAAGAAACCAAGTAACGCGACAACGTTTTAAATCAGTAGAAATCATAAGTGATGACTGGTATATAGGAGCTAAATTAGGTGAAAATAGAATAAATATAATAATATAATAAATTTGGGAGTGAAACGGAATAAAAATAGAACTACAAAGAATGAAGTATGAATGAAATTATAAATTTTTTTTTTTTTATCATGGGAACCCGCACCCGCTACTTTAAGTTTGGGAAACCCCATGGAAGAAACCACCACTTGATGATCACAAAATTTTATACTTTAAGTTGTATGGAACTGTTGTTAGTATAAAATTAACTTCATTATCACAATTGATAGTAGATATTGAACGAAATTTATCTCAAATATAGTCCAAGATATATATTTATTATTATTATAAAATAATTTTTTCCAATATTATGCGATTTTTGTCATATGAACACTTTTGAGAAATTCAAATATCCTTCCAATAATTTGTACATTTTCTAAGTTTTTTTGTAATATAATATTAATTGTTACCTTTTGAATTAGTATTGAATTTTTTAAATCCTATATAAGTTATTAATGAGCTTCATAAAATTTCACAAATTTCGCAAAGTTGTGTTATTGATGTCTTACACTTTTTATTATCAAATTCTAAATGTGATTAATAAATTCTAATTAATAAACTTTAATTAGAAATTGAGATGGATGCACCCTGCAAATGTATATACACAAAATTTTGCCTAACATTTGGTAGACCTACACTTGCGGTTAGATACTCCATATCACTTCCCTATATTATATAGTCACGTTGCAAATATCTCTTTACTTTTATAGTTAATGCAAACCTGCTTATTTATTTAGTGTAGCATTGACATATTCTTATCCATCCAGAGGGAAGAGGTAGGAATTTACCTAAATTTTAGTAGATAAGATTAAGATCACCAATTGCAGTGATTTATTTTGTTCTACTACTACCGAAAAAAAGTGATGAACCATGATTGCAACACACAGGAACATAACTTACAAATTTAAATACAATAATTGTTATATTCCAGTGATTTTATGGCAATTTTTTCATAATTAATTACTGAATAAGATATGCAAGAGGTTTTATACATTATAACATTTATGCATAATTTTTCAGCCATCACTAAATTACTTGATATAATTTAACATATCTTTTAATCTAACTAGCGAACACTAAAGCCAAATTTATTTAGATTTACAATTACCCAATACAAAACATTTTGCATTTCAAATACATATAATTTTAGTCATCATAACTATGAACTTCTCAGTTGAAAACTTAGTCAACCATTAAATATAGTAGAACCTCTGTTAAGGAATATTTTGGGGACTACCGAAAAATATGACAGAATGAGAGGTTATTCCTAAATAGAGTCAAGAAATTGTGGATGCTTTGACTGAAGAATAAATCATTGAAGAAATGAGGCAAGAAGAGGAGAGAAATAATCCGGAAGATGATAGCGTAGAAGTCCCAAAAGTTTCATGTGAAGAAGCTTTGAGTTTCTTCGACAAATTGGAAATATTTTGGGTTCAACAAGAAGATGGTCATATGGACGAGTTATTGAAGACCATGAGGTTAAAAGATATAATTGTAACAAAAAGAAAGTGATCACACAAAGAACCTTAGAAATATTTTAAATCTGCATAAATTTATTATAATGATATATATATATATATATATATATATATATATATATATATATAGGGAAGGATTAACGTGAGAACCATTTTATTGTGGAACATGAGAACTATGCACAAATGTATAAAATTGATGAATAAACATATAAAGTTATGATAACTAAAACATTCTAAAATTGTTGTCCAACAAAATAATTTTAGAAAGTTTTAGATTATGCATAACTTTATACCATCTTATGTATCATCTTCAACGTCTTATGCATGGTTTTAGTTCACGTTAAAATTGGTTCTTATTTCAACCTCACTATATATATATATATATATATATATATATATATTGATTTATTCTAAAATGGAGTGTATTTCTTTAAGGTGGGATCTTAGAAAATATGAATTATGACAAATATGGAGTTTATTAGAAATATAACCTGGTTTCAAAGTTGGATAATGAATTTTACGACAAAATAAGGTTATTAATAAATAGAGTATTCCTGAGGTTCTACGTAGATGTAAGCATTTATTACTACACAAAATATCCAACAAAAGGTAATCAGCATACACCGTCGTACAATCCAGGGAAGATACTATCTACCCCAAACTCAGCATACATAAACACGAGCACAACGAGACATAACCCGATAATGCATACATGTACATGTATGTGTGATGATGTTATATGGTCGTGCAGCAATGTCGAGAGTCGAGACGAGTCGTCATAACAAGCAGAAGAAGTACCTAGCTAGAATGATACAGTCAGGCCAAGAAGCGCCATGAACCGAGCTACAAATTCAGGATGGCCTGGCCAGGCTGCTCCAGTAACCAGATTTCCATCGGTGAAGCACCGGTGAATGGGGTCGGGCTCTAACCATGTAGCCCCTGCTAGAACAACATTAAGTTTCACAGCCGGATATGCAGTACATTTCTTGCACCCGGCAACGTTTATATCATTAATTGAACTTGTGATGTCTCAGTGTAAGACCAAACCAAAATGCCCTCCGTGCAAAATACAGCAATTCCATTCATAATCAATTAGCTGATGCCCAGAATATAATAACATATATGCTCAAAATAGAGCTACCGTCAAAACATTAGCAGCAGATAAAATCTGTTGTCCATGGCAGATGGATGCTACTGGTTTCTTGGATTCCATAAATTCCTTCACTACTTGAATAACCTTGTCATTCAGTGCCAAATACTCTGGAGCACAACCCCCAGGTATGACGAGTCCATCATAGCTTGAGGCATCCACACTTTCGAAATCCGCAGTTGAAGTAAAGTTGTGGCCTGGCTTCGCTTACTCCACAAAGAAATAGGATTCGCTTTTCAGAACCAGATATCTTGGCTCCCAATGCCTTGATAAAAAGCCGGATGAACTCAGGATGTCCTTCATATGTATCAACGGTTATCAGGCTTCCATCGCTGGTACAGAAGGCCATGGTATCTGGTTCTACCCAATTGGCACCAGCAGCAACCACTGCAAGTTTAAGAGATAGATAAGCAGTGCATTTTCTGCCTTTAACCATATCAGCTGCAGCCAAGATCAACTGTCCCTGACAGATGGATGCAATTGGTTTTTTCAAGTCTTCAAACTTTTATACCAAAGCTACAACAGATTCATCCACTGCGACATATTCTGGGGCACATCCTCCTGGTATGACCAGTCCGTCATATTCGGTGGCATCTATTTCATTAAGAGTAGCATTAAGAGCAAAATTATGCCCCCTTGACTCAGAATATGTCTGCATCAATTTTTCAATCAAGATCAAAGCAGGTCCAATAATCAACACAAGTGATAAGAGTCAATTATTTTCAAATTAGTTGAACATGAGCAGTTACAATCAACACTGATCAGGCACCCATGCTAGCCATTGAAACGGGAGAGCAAAAACAAGTTAAACAACCAGTAAGGGAATATAAATGAGAAAATCTTAACACAAACAGCAAAGTTTTCAAAATGAAATATTGTCATTCGAACTTCGAAGTCTAGCATCGTGGTGAAAACAGTCCATCCAATTGACATTTCTTTTAACATCTAGACAAACTAGATTAATATAAAATAACCAGACTAACCAATCAATAAACTCTTAAGCTCTTCACATTATACATGCCAAAACATGAGGGTCCTACATCTTCAGGACATTAACTCAGATTCATAATGCATCAAAATAAATCCAATCAAACTATCTATCCACCAAATTATAAAATTTCAAAGTAAACAAGCTCGAGGAGTAGTTGCTCAATGCAAAGCATTTACATCAAACAACACACGAGAAGGCGATAGTGTACTAAATGCATCCCCAGGCTCAACATATTATACATCCTTCCTATGATCACTAATTCTCTCTTTTCGTCACTTTACATACGGAATCAATTAAGTTAGCACGCGCAAAGGCAATTAACTTCCACTATGCTCCGACTGACTAACAATGAATGCGAGATGATGTTTAATCTTATTATGTGTAATTGAGCGGTTCAAATATGCTGTAGAAAGACTTAGTTATAGAACCTTGTTGGGTGTGGTGCAACCCAAATCCCACATCGAAGATAGAAGGAAAAATTGTCTTCTATATATTAAGAAACACACCACCAATTAGTATGAGGCCTTTTGGGTGGTTGAACCCAAAAACAAATCCGTGCGGGCTTTTAGCCCAAAGCGGACAATATCATACTAATTGGACGGAGTGGTGGCGGCAGCAGTTCGCAACAGTGGTATCAGAGCCGACGGTTCGACGGGGCCCAATACGTGGATGGGACGAGACTGTGTTCCGATGTGGAGGAGTACCCTCAGTGAACTTACGATTGAATCTGGTGGTTCCTTGTGTCGAAAGTCTTCCTGCAAGAGTGGTCAGGCGGCGAGTCCCGTGGTGGTAACGGCGGTGCAAGATGTACGGATTATCGTTCGAGGGGAGGACGGTGATATGGTCCTTGGTTTGAGGGGAGGATTGTTGGGTGTGGTGCAACCCAAATCCCACATCGAAGATAGAAGGAAAAATTGTCTTCTATATATTAAGAAACCCACCACCAATTAATACGAGGCCTTTTGGGTGGTTGAACCCAAAAACAAATCCGTGCTGGCTTTTGGCCCAAAGCGGACAATATCATACTAATTGGACGGAGTGGTGGCGGCAGCAGTTCGCAACAAACCTTATACGAGGAAGATCATTGCACTTCAATTTGGAACTTTTGTAGGACTTTTGACAATTCTCCGAGGCAGAGTAAATGTTGGATCTTAATTATATTTTGGTATGGAGAGATGATATATTTGATGACACATCATTTCATTTGTCTGGTGTGCTTGTTCTACTTTCTAAAGGTTGTACTTGTTCAAGTATACACATCAACTTATAATAACCGATTTTGTACTCTTTGTTTCTGTGTATGAATCGCAGGAGTATCACGACAATATCGGTGACCTTGATGGGCCAGAAGAGAAAGAAAGGGCGCAGTCGAAGATCTCCAAATTCATATCCGCCTTAACATAATGGCATGATGAATCTAGCTATGTGAATGTGCGAGATTTATAGAAAGCAATAAAGAACACCCAGGCTTTTTACGTGGTTCGATCGTTAATGAGATCTACGTCCACGGAGGAATGGTTCCTCAATACTTTTACTAGAGCTTTTCGTACAGAGAGTATTGGTTACAAGCCTTTGTATTCAGTAAATTGCTAACCCTTCTAACATCAGTTTTCCTTCTATTTATACACCGACTTTGCCCTCGGCGCGCGCCGACCTCTCCATTGGTCGTGGTGTGACTCTTCCTCTGGCGTGTTTCTATTGGCCGGAGCCGGACCGTTCGTCTTCGTGCGCCACGTGGAGGGTGGCGCCGACCTGGTTGGGCGCCCTTCCATTGGCCAAGGCGCGGTTCGGAGGCTGGGGCTTGTGCAATGATTAAGGCTTGACTTGGGCTCGACCGCGTGGGCCTGCTATCAATGTTAGGCCCAGCTCGCTTGGGCCTGTTAGTGGGCCCATTCGGTTGGGCTATATCCCATCATAGCCCACGAATAGCCGAGGACGGACGAGGCCGAGGTGGAGTGAAGACGGTAACGCCGCCGAGGTGCGGTGTGGTCAAGTTGTTTCTTGGATGTGAGGGTCTTCGTGCCGATCCGAGTTGGGTTGTTTATTGTCCGCCGGAGAAGATGTGGCACCGATGGAAGTCAAGTCCGACCGGATAACGCGCTCTGCGTTGGTTATGCCGAGTGCGGTCTGTAGTGGTATTACTCTGTGGTGGCTCCTGTTCGACCGAGCGACCGCCTTTCGGGATGCCGTGGTGTGTCTCGGGTCGCGCAGACTCGCGCCTGGTTGGCCGAGGTCCGATCTGTTTGGCCGAGGCCCGATCTGGTCGACCGAGGTCCGATCTGGTTGGCCGAGGTCCGATCCGATTTCCTTGACATTTGTGGGAGGACGGGTGCGACCGAGGCGCCGCCATCTAGAGGACGCCGGGTCCGTATGATGATTGCTAGGTCGATGGCGGCCCGTCTATCTCGGCGACGCCGACGCGCCAGCGGTAGTTAGGCGCCGAGCAGCGTGCGGCGCAGGTAACGCACATCCAATCACGTGTGAGCACGTGTTGAATTTGAAACGGCAATTTGCAGGCGCCCCTAGTCTTATAAATAGGCGCAAAAGAGGCAACTGTTCACTTTCTTCTTCTTCGACGCTTAACAATTCTGAGAGAGAATTTGTGAGAGATTTTCTGAGCCCGATTTTCGCTGAAGTAGCCGTTTACTCGCCTAAAAAGTAAGTATGTTTTCTTCATCTTCTCGCCTCGAAAGTTCTCTTCCGCCGGGTTCGGGCGTGAGTTGCCGGTGCAAGGGACTATATGTGCTACAACGGGTTGGGTAGGTCTCAGAGGTGCGAGTCCTAGTATTCTGCCGGTATCCTCTGTATGGGATGGCCTGAAGGTGGGCGCGGCGAGGTCGGATTTGTCGTTGGAGGAACTCTTTGAGGTTGTGAGGGAGTGCCAGATTCCGGGGGAGGCGTGGTGGTGTCTGCCGCATCCGGACGATAGGGCGATGGCCCCTCCGGAGGGTTTGTTCTCGCTCATGTAGTAGCGGTTTGAGGCAGTCTTAGGTACCTCCTCCCCCATTTACCTTAGCCTTCAAGAGTATTTCGGATCCCCATCGTCAAATGACCGAACTCTATTAGGTCGTTGGTGGCTGGGGCTCTCTTGTTATGGCGCTGCGAGAGTTGACCTTCGAGGTATTGATGCGCTTTTTAGCGTGAAGACCATAGGAGGGTGTACTATCCGTCACCCGGCTGAAATTAAGGTAGCCGCCCCTCCAAGGTGTCCCATCGCGAATAGGTATTTCTTTCTGGTCGGTGGGGCGCCGAGGTATGAGTGGGTATCGACTGACCGGTGGACCCGAAAATCAAGCCCTTGGGCCATATGGAGGAATCGTTGAGCAACGTTGGTGAGGTCTTATCCATAAGTTACACCGGGACGATCCGAAGCCGGCCGAGTGTTTTGCCCGAGCGTCGGGACCGGGGTCTGGACGGGGTGAGGGCATCCCCTTTTTCTTAGTCCTTATTTGTCTTATTTTACTGTGCTAATGTATTCTTTCCTTTTGACGCAGTGAGGTTGAGGGATGAGGTGGGTTCACCATCGCCGGGCAGGGAGCCGGCAAAGAAAAAGCAGAGGCGGGCTGGACCTAGTAGGGGCCCGAAGAAGGTGGACAGCATGGGCCAACTGATGAGTGGGCCTGAGCCGGGGTCCAGCCCGGCTTCGGAGTCGCGGCCTCAGGGCCGCCTTGAGCACGGGGTACCGCCCCCAAGCTTGGTCGCATCCCTCCCCGAGGTACGTAGCTTTTTTTTTTAGATTTGTTTGCTTCGCAATCGGTGACTGACTTGTGCATCTCCTTTTTCAGGGTGGGAGCTCTATGATGGGGAGCCTGCAGCGCCGGCTGGGAGCCGCAGTCGCCGCCGGCTTGCCGCCGAGAGCTCAGCCGCAAGAGGCGCTGAACGGATCTTGCCGCGAGGCGGAAGCCGAGACCGCCGTGTGGCCGCTGGCTGGCCGCCGAGGCCGCCACGCCGAGGCCGGAGGGTGGCCGCTGAGCCGCTCGAAGAAGAGGCACTGGCGCCGGAGGCCGCCGGGAGGTCGAGAGTCGGGGAGGAGCTGGTCGGGCGGGAAGCGAACTTCGACGAGAGAGAAAGGTCTGGTGGCCGACCGTGGACCGTTGTTGAGGGCCTTGCCACCGCTCATCGAGTCGAGAGCTTCTCGTGTTTTATTGCCGATCTCGCCGCCGTCAAGCCGAAGGTGGTGTCGGATCACTGGGAAGTCGGCCGCCATGCCCGATTTTGACAAGGTCAAGCATGGGTGGACCGAGGTCGACCCAGAGAGATGGACAAAGCTACGCCCGGGTGATCTACTGGCCGACTCTTCCCAAAGGCTTTGAGGCTCGCATCCACCCACCCCATCGATCACGAGGTCGTCGCCCAGTGTAGGGTGGACGAGGATCGCGAGCTTCAGGAGCTCCTTGCCGAGGTCCGGGCTGAAGCTGAGGAGGGGGAGGAGGAGGAGCCGAGCTCGTCGGCTCAGGTCGACCCGCAGCCGCAAGAGCAGGAGCAGCCGGAGGAACGGCAGGGGGAGCAGGGTAGGGCGAGTCCGGAGAGAGGGCCGAGGTTAGTGGGCCGATTGTAATAGGTTGAATCGCCGGGGTCGATAGGACCCTGAGCCCTTGTAATAAATTCTTTCGTATGCAATAAAAGAATGTTTATCACTTTCTGAGACTTGTGTTGTCTTTTATTTATAGCATTCTCGCATCTCAATACTGGGACTCGACCATGAATTGCCGCCGTCGAAAGGGATCCGAGGTGCCCGCCGGTAGGACGAGCGAGGTGCAATTTTGGAGGAGTCGGTCCGCCGAAATGACCCAAGTTTTGGCCGCCATGGATGCGAGCTGGTGTCTTCTTCCCGAGCGAAGAAGAAGTTGACCGAGGTCGATCGGAGGTGGCCCGCCTCCGGCCGAGAACGAGCGTCGAAGTTGAAGGTCGCGCAGGCGGAGTCCGTGGTGTGGACATATCTCGCCGACGCTATCCACGGACGCTTGATGCAAGGCGAGGAACAATTGAATTGATCGCGAGAAGCTCGCTTGGTTGTCGGGCGAGCATGCAGTAGAGAGAGGCGTCCGCCGAGTGGTGGGACTACCATATCCGGCCGACGACCGAGTCCGAGCTTCTTGGCGGAGGGCATGGTCTTTGAGGGATGAGGAGGGCCCAACAAAGAAGAAGTTCAAAGCTCGCGTCAACTCAGTGGTGAAGTTTATGGAGATGTACGACATCGTCCGAAAACGCCGCATGCCCCGCGAGGTGGCGAGGCAACAATGGCTCTGCCGACCCGATCATAGAAGAACCGGCGGAGGAGGGCGGCTACCCGATCATGCCGTAGTCTTTGAGGTTGATGGGTCCGCAGGGGCGGATTATCCGGGGATCCTCGAGCGGGCGGGCGACCGAGGACCTCGTGTCGGCGGGGAGAGCCGGCGGGCGAGGTCGCACACGGCCCGGTGTCCGGTCCGGGAGGGTCGGGTGTGACCTCGGATCGTCCCCCGCCCGGATGCCCGATTTGCGCGCCGCCACTTCGGGTGTCCCCGAGCGGGTGAAGGTGACCGAGGTCGATGCTTCGTCCGGCTGCCTCCGAGCCGCGCCAGCGCCGGGAGCAGGCCGTGGTGATTCGGCCTCATCGACCGGGTCGAAGGCACGAGTTCGTTCGAGCATACATCGTCGGCCCGGGATTTTGTGGAGAATTGGTGCGGCCGGCGGTCGGCGGTGAGCCCTAAGCCCGAATGAGGCTATGTATAGTATAGACTTGTATGTAGATATAAATGTATTTAGACTCGTTTCAAGTGTATATTTTCCCTTGAGAGGTACAAACATAGCTTAGGACTTCGCTTTGGTCGTAAATGTATTTATATTGTATACACAAGCGCGTATTTTCCCAAATAAAAGGGTATAAACGAGCTCAAGCCCGGTTGTCTTCAGATATGGCTTGGTACTTTGTTTGTAGTCGTTAATGCATTTAGACTTGCGTCGGGTGCATATCTTCCCAAATAAAGGGGTATGAGTTGGCGAGATCGGCCCGGATGTCGCGTGCATGTAGACGCCCAACTTAATGGGTAATCAGATGCTTTGCATGTAGACGCGTCCAACTTAATGGGTAATCAGATGCTTTGCGTAGATCGTCCAACTTAATGGGTAATCAGACGCTACCCTACTTGGTGGGATTTTCATCTTCGTGGCGTGCCCCTTGTGAAGGTTTAGATGTGGTATATCCGAATGGATGTTCACATAGATGTAAGACGAGCTAAGTGAAATACTCATTAGAAAAACAAACGCTTTATTAAACAAGTAAACAAAGATCGCATATCACAAAACAATAGGAAGGCTAACATGTCGCCGATCTAAAATCAAAGCTATGTAAAATACCTCCTTAGATGAGTTATGTGCCGTGTTCGGGAATAAGTGCCTGACAGTGGGCGAGCTTGTAGGCCCTTTGCCGAGGTCCTCGTGAACGCGGTAGGTCCTTCCCATGTCGGATCAAGCTTGTTAAGACGCCGGCTCGGCTTGCTTCATTATTCCGTGGGACGAGGTCGCCTACTGGAGGCGGAGGCCTTTACTCTTTTGTTGTAGTAGCGTGCGACCGGCTCTCAGACTTGGCGTTTATGAAGCGAGCTCTCGCTTCCTCGAGGCGCCAAGGTTGGCCATGCAGTCTTCCTCGTTCGGCCCGGTCGAAGTGGAGAGTGCGAGGGTCTTGGCTACCGATCTCGGCAGATGACGGCCTCGGTACCGTGAGACCCGGTGAAAGGGTTTCCGCGACGTCCGTGGTGTGGTCCTGAGGACCGAGAGGACTTGAGGAGATTTTCAGCCCGGTCGCTTTTAGCTCGGTCCGCCTTTTCTTCAATCCTGCACGATCGTGCGGTTCGTCACCGGTCCGACCATTCGCTTGCGGGTGTGCGATCGAGGTGAAGCGTTGATCGATCCAAGCTCTTCGCACCATTCCTTGAAGTTTTGTCGACGAACGGGTGCCATTGTCCGAGACCGGGATGTGCGGGATGCCGGCGCGCACTATATTTTTCCACACAAGGCTTGAATCCTTCGCTCGTGAGGCTCGAAGTGGCTCGGCCCGACCCGTTTGTGAAGTAGTCATGGCTACGACTAAATATCGGCGACCGGTGCTCGGTCGAATGGGCCAACGATGTCGATCCCCACCGCATGAAAGGCCACGGACTCGCAGTCGCTCAAGTCACCGAGGCGGCGCTGACCGTGGGAGGATCCGCACTGGGCACTTCTTGACGAGCTCGGCCGAATCTTGCACGAGGGTGGGCCAGTAGTATCCCGACCTCAGCGTCTTCTTCGAAAGTGCTCGCGACCCGATGTGGCTTCCGCAAGACCCTCGGTGAATTTCGTTGAGCACATAGTCGGCTTCTTCTGGCCCGAGGCATCTCAGGAGGGGTTGAAGGTAAGACTTCCCAGAGAGGCGCCTCACGCATGAGATATACGGATTTTGCCATCATCTTTTTGGCTTCGAGCCGATCTGAAGGTAGTGCGCCGTGTTCCAGGTAGGCCTTCAGGGGAGACATCCAATTCGGCTCTATCTCGGTGATGATGCCGACGTGGGACTCCGCTATGCTTCTGGAACGGACCTCCTCCACTGGTGGACTTGTTGACGACGCCGCTAGCTTGCTGAGGACGTCAGCCCGACTGTTTTCCCCTCGGGGGATTCGGTGGATGCTGAAGTACCTGAACGAGGTCAACATCTCCTTTGCCTTCTCGAGATATTGTTTCATTCGGTCCTCCTCGCCTCGTGTTGCCTAACACCGGTTCACGACGACACAGGAATCGCCAAGATTGGATCTCATCCACCCTTAGCTCCTTAGCGATGCGGAGTCCGGAGATTAGGGCCTCATACTCCACCTCGTTGTTGGTGGTCGGGAAGGTAAACCGGAGTGCGTAGGTGACTTCCTGCTTATCTGGGCCGAGGAGAAGAATGCCCGCTCCGCTGCCCGTTTTGCACGAGGCTCCGCCCACGTACATCCGCCGGCAACCATCCGGTGGGTGAGGTCCGGTTTCTCCGTGCGGGTGGGGTGACGAGGGAGGCGTTGGAGGAGCTAATCTTAGCGGTCGAGACCGCTCGAGAACTTGCTTCTACCAGAAATCGTGAGCTTGCCCTTTTATGGCGGTCCGGGGAGACGAGATATCGTGCTCGCCAAGCTCGTGGCCCACTGCTATTCGTCGGATGACTCGGGTTTGACAAGACTTGCCTCGAGGTAGGTCGGTCAAGACTGGATGGAGTGAGCGACAGTAGGGTCGGGCCGTCGCTAGCATTCACCGGTGCAATGCTACCTTTCAAGGCCGGCATACCTTGTCTCCGGTCCTTTGAGTGCTCGGTGATGAAGTAGATAGGAAGGCCGTCGTCCAACCGTCCCACACCAAGATCAGACCGATTGCCTCGTCCGAGGCTGCCAAGTCTGAGAGAGAGTTCGCCTCTTTTGGGGCGGTCAAGGTGGGCGGTCGGCGAGGTACTCCTTCACCGGTGTGTGGCGAGGTGGTGCTCTTCCCGCCATGCGAAGTCAGGGGCCTCCTCAAGATTTTAAAGAAGGGCCGCTCGGCGGCCCGAGAGAACTTCTTGAGGCGGCCGGGCACCCGTAAGTTTGTGGATCTCGCGAATGGTTTTGCACTTGCATGTCGAGCACCGTCTTTACCTTGGTGGGGTTCGCCAAGCCTTCGAAACCCAACACCCCAAGAATTTCCCGTTTTACCATGAACGTGCATTTTGGGGTTAAGTTTGAGGTTGGCCGACCCGAGGAGTCGGAGGATGGTGCCGAGGTCGTCGGCGCAGCCTCCGTTTCGACTTTGACTACTATGTCGTCGACGTGACCTCGACGATCTCCCGATGTGGTCTTTGAATGTTGCATCCACCATCCTACGGTAAGTGGCCCCGCGTTTGAGGCCGAAGGGCATCTTTCGACGCCGAAGACGCCAAGTCGGTGATGAATGCGTCTTTGGTGCATCCTCCAGCTCATCAGATTTGGTGGTACCCTTGATAGATCCGAAGTGAACATTTCGTGGCTCACCAAGGCCTCCACCTTCTTGTCAATATCGTGGAGGGTAGCAATCCTTTGGGCGGTGCTTGTTGAGGTCGGTATAATCGACGACATGCGCCATCCTCACGGCTTCGGACCACGATCGATTAGCCATCCAGTCGGATATTCGACCTCGAACAAGATCTTGGCCTTGAAGTTGAGTCACCTCGTCCTTAATGACCGGCTGCGCTCCCGCGAATATCCTTTTCTTCTGCCGGACCGGCTTGGTGGCGGGTCGATGTTGAGGCGGTGAGTTATGAGCTCGGTGACACCCGGTCATATCGAAGGGACCAAGCAAACACGCCCTATATTCTCTCGAAGTCGATGACGTCTTTGCCGGATGTCGGCTGGGCCACTGGTGCCGACTGGACGACCCCGAGGATCGTCGTCGATAGTTGGAGGTCCCCGGTCACGTCATCCCGGGGTGTCGGCCTCAGGGGCTCGGTAATTGCTATGCCCAGGCGAGGCGCGTCTTGAGTTGAGAGCCGAGGCATTCTTTTCTTGCCGCTTGGTCCCTCGACGCCGAGCACTCCCAGGGGTGGGAATCTTCACAGTGGTGGTAGACCGAACAGACGGCCTTGGTGGCGTCTACCAATCTCTCCCGAGGATAATGTTGTGCGGAGGGGCCGGACTAGGAAGAACCGGATGGCCTCGGTGACCGACAGGAGCCCGCCTCACGGTGTGGGAAGGGTAATGACCCCTCGGCCGGATCGCTTCTTGAGTGAAGCTCAGTGGGAGGGCGCGGGAAGCACCTGAATGCCTCCGACCTCAAGCTTATCCAGACAGCTCTGGAAGATGATGCTGACGGAGGCCCCAATGTCGATATAGACCCGGTGGACGTTTTTGTTGCCCACCGCAGCCTGTATGGTGATGGCGTCCTGGTGCGGCATGATCTTGGGCACGGGGTCCTCCTTGGAGAACGTTATGTTCTCACCATCCCGGAGTCGCTTGTTCTTCGGCTCTTCAGGGGCCGGCCTCGGGCATCGTTCTTCGTGGACGACCTGCCGTCCCAGGGCGCCCCAGAACAACATGACACTGCCCATAGCGTTGGGACCTTCGCCTCGTCGTCTTGGGTTGGGTCGCCGGGTCGGCCCGCAGCTTGTTGCCGCCTCCATTCCTTCAAGCGCCTCGCTTGGCCAGCTCGTCCGAGGTACTTTTGAGGCCCCGCCTTTAACGAGCTCGTCGATCCGTGAGCCTGTGTTTCTGCGATCCTCGGTATCATGACCATACCCTGGTGATAGTCGCAATACTGTCGGTGGACCTCTTCGATCCCCTTCATGGGGCGGGCCGGAAGAGCTCCTGCGTGAGCTCGAATATTTCCGCCTTGATTTGGCAGGGAGGCGCTCTGCCGGAGGGTTGGGCGAGGTCCGAGCCTGAGACTCAGCCGCCTCTCTTGATTCGGTCGAGGCGCCCCGCGATCCGCTACCGACTTGGTCGTCCGCTTTTTCTTTCTGACCGCCGTCCCAGATTTCGCTTGCCCGATCCGACTCGTCTCCTCGACAGTTGTCCACCGGTTCCAAAGCTTACTCGCGCCTTTGGTTTCTCCCCGGTGATTTCTTTGTTCAGCACCGGTCGGATCCCGCTGAACGCGTTGATGATGTAGAGATCGTTCTTGTCGTCAATTTTGAGCGACTCTTTGATGAACCTCGAGACGAAGTTCGACATTGTCTCGTCCTCATGGCGGATTGTGAGTAGGTCGGAAGGCTGCCGGGCGGCATCTTCGATAGAAGCGCCACTGAACCGATCCATGAGGTCCCGAAACGGTGTGTCTTGTTTCTTGCGGAGCGAGGTGAACCAACGCCGCGTGCGTTGGAGATCAAGACCTCGGGAAGATTTTACATGTGAAATCTTCCATTCCTTGATTCGCCATGTTGGTGGTGTGGCGAAAAGGAAGTCGGAGGGTCTCCGAGGCCATCGTGGCGCTATATTGGGTGCCCGGTATCACATGAGGCGGGCGTGTCTAGGATCTCCCCGAGAAAGGAGATGATTCTCCGCATCGGTCGAACCCCGGAGATCGCTGCCATCCCTTTTCGAGGGTGGGGATCGATAGCGACGCCATCGTCCCTCCGGGGGAGTTCGACTTCGCTTTCTTCCCTTTTCGCTTCGACTCTCGGTCGGCATGACGAGGTGGAGAGCGGCCGCGCGAATGGCGAGGGGGGCGATTGGTGGTGGCGCTCGCGTGTGAGCGGCGCGTGAATGAGGTCGGCGGCTCGGCGCGGTGAGCGGCTCCGCGCGTCGGCGCGCGATCGCGTTCTCGGCTATCACGCCGAAGGTGAAGCCGACCTGTTTTGACGGGGAGAGCGGCCTCGGAGGCCGTGGTGTTCATCAGGGGCCCTAGAGGACCGCCTTTGGTCCTCTGGTTGAGAAGCTTTGGAATCGCAAGATTGGCGTGGAGGAACTCGCTCACGGCTCGGCCGAGGACCTCGTGGGACGAATGAAGTTGTTCGCCGTCCTCGCTGAGGTCGACATCTTCCCTACGTTGGGGACGCGGTCCCGAGTGTATGGAAGAGTTTACCATGTTGCCTCGAGTGTGGGCGCGCGTGGCGTCCGCGATCTCCTTTCCGCGACGACGAGTGACACCGGTTGTCCTCGGCCGGTTGTTGCCAGCGTGGGCGGCGGTTGTGCGTGTTCTTGCCATTTAGTTGTAGAGGAAACGAAGCTTTCTTGTTCGAGGTTCCCACAGACGGCCAATGATGAATCTAGCTATGTGAATGCGAGATTTATAAAGCAATAAAGAACACCTGTGCTTTTACGTGGTTCGATCGTTAATGAGATCTACGTCACGGAGAATGGTTCCTCAATACTTTTACTAGAGTTTTTCGTAGCAGTATTGGTTCAAGCCTCTGTATTGAGAAATTGCTAACCCTTCTAACATCGCTTTTCCTTCTATTTATACACCGACTTTGCCCCTGCGAAGCCGCCCGACCCTCCATTGGTCGTGGTGTGACTCTTCCTCCGCGTTCTCTCGGCGGAGCCGGACCGTTCGTCTTACGTGCGCCACGTGGAGGTGACGCCGACCTTGGTTCCAGGCGTCCTCTCCATCGGGGCGGCGCATTCTGGCCTTTGAGGCAGGCGATGCAGAATGACATGCTTGACTACCGGCCGCGTGGGCTCTATCGATGTTAGGCGCTGCATTCGGCAGGCGCATTAATGGACCCATTCGGTTGGGCTATATCCCATCATGGCACATATTCTTGAGAGTGATCAAGATAAAGTGTGAAATAAAATGGGGCACGGGGACAATGATGATCGCGCCTTGCCTTAGCAGATTCTGCAGCTGGCACCATTGAAACCAATGAAGCAAATGATTGACCCATCCGAAGAAACGGAAAATACCAAAAAGTTCGAATTCACAGCTAAGCATTGACATAATAGGAGCTCAAAACCTTGAACAAGGATAGATTACTCAGTCAGATCAACAAAGGAAGAAACTACAACAACAAAGAACTCTGAAGTTTGTCTCTTCCGACGAACTTTCTAGGATAAAACGGCAAGCAAGCCAGCTAAAACCCAAACAAAATCCTCGAAAAAACCACCACCATTAATCTTCTCCCTTACCCCACAACAAAAATATCCCATAAATAATAAATATGCGCATCAATCTTTTTCTTGCTAAATTGAGATCTAATCGCAAGAAATTTGCAAAATGGCCGGCGTTGAATTGCTACCCAGGGAGTACGGATACGTAGTTCTTGTTCTCGTTTTCTGTTGTTTCATCAATTTCTGGATGGCCGCGCAAGTCGGTAGAGCCCGCAAGAAGTAATTTTCCTTCCACATTCTCTTCTTTCATTTTCGTTTTTCGGCAACTTGGTTTGACTAGGAATGTCGTGTGAATTTCGAGATTTTGAGATGTGAATTATTGTATGATTCTAAATGCAGGTATAATGTGTCTTATCCGACGCTCTATGCCAGTGAAGCTGATAACAAGGATGCCAAACTCTTTAATTGTGTCCAGGTCTGTCTTACTGTGTGTGTAATTGTGTTTTTTTCTGCATTTGATCTTGTAAATGTTGCACTTGATGAATTATACAACGTATTGCATTTATTGTATTGGATTCATCCCATTGGTTGTATAATTTTGTTCCATTTCAAGGAATCTAGTTAGTTTGTGCTGATGTTTTTCATTATATTTTTGTTGATAGTTTGAATGATCTAATTCTAGTTCTTATTATGGTATATGTTAGTTCAAGATTCTACTGGATGGTTTTTGGTTATTACTGAAGAAGATTTTGGAAATAAATTTGAAAAACCAGCGAATTAAAAATGGCGTATTTGTATGTATGTAGCATAAATTATGGTGTTTCTAGGGAGAATGAATTCATAGGAGGATTATGCGTCGCCATAGCAACCAAATATGCCATGCTTTTCTTTGTTTTATTGTAAATGATGGTGCAGTAATTTGCTGTTTCTAGGCTGTAGGCAAAGAGAAAAATGATTTGTAACTCTCTGTGTGTGCAGAGGGGGCACCAGAATTCACTGGAAATGCTGCCCATGTTCTTCATGTTGATGATACTGGGAGGAATCAAACACCCTGTGATCGCTGCATCATTAGGAGTTGCTTACTGCGTCTCTCGAATTTTCTACTTCAAAGGCTACTCCACGGGTGATCCTCAGAATCGTCTATCCATCGGGTAAATATCCTTCTTCCACCACTTTCTTGATCACAGTTTGGATGCCAACTCAATTTTGGACTTACAGCATTATTGTATCAGCTGGAAACACAAAACGAAACATTATTGTAACTAAAGAGGGGTTTGGTTCTTTTTCGTCTGGCACGACTTGACTCTACACATATGACACTGTTTTTCTCTACTGGGCACTCTGCAAGCTACATTTTGTAAGCACACACACATTTATGAAGTGTTTAACTTTTTTGGTAATGCAGGAAATATGGTTTCTTGGCTACATTTGGGCTGATGATTTGTACAATTTCATGTGGAGTTGGTATGCTTACTGCTTGAAAAGGATATGCTGCTTTGGAGTCTTATGTTATGTTGTTATTGCTAACTTAGGAAAGATTAGTTGCGTAGTGGTTTGCCTGCAGACTGCATGCTTCTTCCACTTCCTCTGTATCATCGACAAAGCAATTTCTACACTGGATCTTAGCAATTCTAAGTTTGTTTGCCAATAATTGCCAATAAGATCTTTTGTTAATTCTTACCTGCCTTTTGATATAATAAATACAGCTTTTATAATCCTGCTAAAATATGCTTAGTTTTTAATTTATTTGTTATTATTTTTAAATGTTTTGAGTTGACTATGGAGATTGGGATAATGAGCTTATTCAAGCTAAATCAGCTTTATAAATTCAAAACATTAATATTTTATAAGTTTACTAATTCAAAAATGTTGCATTTAATTCATTTTTCGTCGTTACACCAAAAAATTATATTTTCCTCTTTGGGACATCTTTTTAAACTTACAATATTGGACTCTTTCTTCACTCACTACAATTTATTAAATTTTGTGCCACCAAAAGCAATCCAAGGTTTTGGTGAATGGAGTGAGTAATATTTTGAGTTCATTTCACCAATTTATTATAACAAATAAATTTAATTAGATACTCCATATGTCCACGATAAGTGTATCACAATTGTTTTATTTGACGTCCACGAAAAGTGTATCACTTTTGTTTTTAAGACACTACTCTTTATTACTCCCTCCATCCCCAAATTTATTCCTATAAATCTTCGACACGAGTTTTAATAAAAGTTGTTGAATGTATTATGAGTGGAGTAAGTGTTCCACAATAGTGTAATATTAAATTAGTTAGTGGTGGATCATAAGTGATAAAAAATATAAATAAATAGGTTGTTGAGGGTAAAAAAAAAAAGAAATAGTGGTAGACCATAAGGTGGTAAAAGGTGTAAATAAATGATATTATTGAGGGTAAACTTGGGAAGATAGTTACCTTAAATGGATAGGAAAGAAATTGCATGACGTCCCAAAAAGGAAAATTATGAAGAAAATTGGGGGACGGAGGGAGTATTAAACTTCACAACAACTCATTATTTATCAAAAATTCATTACTACCACTAATAATCTAACATATGGTGGGATCTTTTTTTCACTCAAACAATATCTATCAATAATTCTATTAAAATTCATATCTTTCACAGGTGACACATTTATTATGGACGGTGGAAATATTAATTTACTCAGTACTAAGTATTAAATAAAGTATAAGAGAATAAGTTACATAGTTAGTAATTTGGTATATATTTGCAATGTAGTTTACTTAGTAAATTGAACAACAAAAGCTTTACGTAAAATAGAACAGTAAATTGAAATTTAATAAAGGAAACAATCATGACGGTTAATAGCATTTTACTAGTTTTCATAATACAAAATCATATTAATAAATTATCCATCAGGAAACAATCATGACGGTTAATAGCATTTTACTAGTTTTCATAATACAAAATCATATTAATAAATTACCCATCACGGGTTGAAAACTAATTCTTCCATTTTCCTTGTACCTCTTTAATCACTTTTCATTTTCTGAATTACATTGTTATATAGGAGTGGTTGAAGTCTTGAAATTTATTCTGAGTGAGTGATTTGGGCTAAAATATAACGTCATTTTCAATTTACCCTAATTTTCAAGTAATCCGTGACTTTAATTTCTTTCTTTATATTTATTTCCCACAACTACTAGTAAGGTTTTATTATATGCAACAATCAATTACAGCAAAAGTTAGTCAATAGTGTGTGTTGGCCTAGTGGTATGGTGGTTAATGTCCGATGCCAAAAGTCTCGGGTTCGAGTCCACCGTGACGTAGCCTTTAAATTTCTGTATTAAATTGACAAAAAAAAGTTGCCTTCTATCATCATTCATATAGTCAGCGTCAAATTTATATTAATCTATCGGATCGTCATCAAATTCCATTTTATATACACAAACAGGGCCGCCCCCACCCTGGGTGACCGCCTAGGGCCCACCATCTCAGGGGGCCCAAATTATTTTTAAAAAAATATTTTATTTATATATATATAGATTTATTTGGATCCAAAATATTATATCACTTAAATATTTTATTTTATTTTAAAGTTTAAAGTATTAAATCTTTATATATTTTATTTATAGATGTATGTTTTTATTTGGTCCCAAAATATATTAGAAAATATTGATGTTGATGTGGTTATTAATGGTTTTGTATCTGCAAATACTCGAATAAATTATTTTTTATGATATCGTATCGTAGATAAGAGTTGAGATATAGAAATATAAGGATGATAAGTAAGTTGTATGTGTTTTTGATAATTTCTTATTATCTATCTATTTGTAGATCACTTGAATTTTACTTAAATTTATAAATTTGATTTATTTCATAAATATAATATAAGATATATTTTTGGACGGTCTAATGGTTAAGTGAGTTCATGTGGCCAAATGTCACGAGTTCAAATCTCATTATCGCCTCTATAGGTTCAAGCCAGTCACACCCGATTTTTCAAGTGTGGTTTAGTCGTCCTGTATCGTTTGCAAGCTATTGTAAAGAAACATAAGTTTTACCTAATACGTACAAAAGATAGTGACTGATGGTTTTATATGAATTTTAAAAAATGGGGGCCTATATTCTTTATTTTGCCTAGGGTCTATAAAATGTCGGGAACGGTGCTGTAACCAAATAAGTATTTGTTACACAAAGAAAGACAAAAACATGTACTATTTAACTATAGTCTATAAATGGTGATTATACAAAGAGGCACAGAGCCCATAACTTGATTGGAGGCATCATCTTTTCTTTAATTTACAAATTTAAGGTACACAATTTACAAACTTAGATGTTTGACCAAAAGGGCTATTTAAATATCTATGCCCAGATATAATATACTTATAATTTGATAAAATTGGTTTACGTGAATTACAATTGATTGAACTGATTTTCTTTAATTTATGCATTTCAAATTTTTTAGGTATTTTTATGAAAATTATATACAAAATCCGTATAAAAAAAATTAATCAATTAATGAATATCAAATTATTCACCAACTCATCCGACAAATCATTCACCAAAATAATCTCATCTCATCTCATCATCTTCAATTCAATAAACCATCCTCACTTTCACATTTTAGTTTTTCGTTTTAGTTTTTATAATATTCTATTGGAGTTGAGAGTTTATTCTAATATTAGCAATTATATATGGGTTCTATTACTATCCACTTTCTGCTCTCTTTATTTTGTTGACTCGCAAAATTATACAATTTTTATCGGTTACCTTAATATTGACTCCCACAACTCTATTGTTACAATATTGAATAATTAATATTATAATTTAATAGGCATTATATAATAATACATAAATGATGTCATTAACAGTATTCAATTTAAAAAATGGCAATGTTAGTTCAAAATCTAAAAACAAGACAAATTAATTTACCTCGTACTTTTTAACAATTTTTGTGGTTTACATTTTAACAACTAATAATAAAAAATTGTTACCAACGCTCCAGTTAGAAAATCAAAGATAAAATCATTAACAATAAAAAATTTAGTTGGTCAATTTTTTTCCCATGCAACTTAAAAATCAAAGATATTGAATTATGAGCTATATTTAATTCATAAATTCTGTTGAATGATTATGTTGGAGATATGTTGTAATGATTTATCCACTAAAATAATGAAATATAAATATTTAATTTATTTGGAAAGATATGAAAAAAGAGATTTGAATTCAAAAATCAACTATTACAAAAATAGATGATAGACTATGTTTATCAGCCACAGGTCCAACTACCTAACCATCAAACTTCTCTAATATTTAATTAATTACTCTAGATCTCTTCCACATGATGGATAATTGATATTCATTCCAAATCAACCACACCTACTTTTGATGGTTTATCAATGACTACTTCAATCATCTAACCATAATATTATTTATAATTATTTACATTATTTTTAATTAAAATTTAATTATAATAAAATAAATTGAAATTATAACAAAATGCATAAAAATATAAAATATAAATGATTAAAAATATAAAATATGACAAACACTATTGTATTTTTAAAGTGATAATTGAAGTTATGTAAAGAAGATGAGATAATTATATTGTGTATAACTATTGTAATATTGGTGCATATTTATAGAGTATTAAAAAAATTGTAATTTTTTGTAAATATAATATCTAAATGATTTAAATATTAAATTTTTATTATAAAATTTGATGAACTAATCATTTTGTAACAAATGTCATAAAAATGATTATTTTCAAAGATTGGGGACGGTCTTTGGCAACCCTTGGGCAGTTGAATTGGATGAAGTTGATTGCATTTTAATTTATTTTGCTTTTAAGGAGGTGACGGTCAACCACTCTCTCTTTTGGTCTCTAGTAAACATAGTCTAAGGGCATATGACTCTATTAGTAATTTCGATTAATACATATAAATAATTATAAAAATTAATTTCCATACTTGAATGTATTTCTACGTAAATATCCGTCTATATTTTGAGACATATATATCTAAGTAGTATTTTCTTTTAACGAAATTATTATTGATGTGTAGTTTACCAACATGGAGCAGTGGTCAAGATAATCATGAATCCAAGTTTTGAATCTCTAAATTCTATGGCGTAGTCCGACAACACAATGTAACATGACTTAACCTCAAATTTGAAATTCCTATTAAACTAACCTTTATTTATTCCATATTCAAATATGGATCAAGATTCCTTTTCTTTGTCCCTCTGTCTCTTTAAATATTTCTGTTGTGGACAACAAAATTTTATAGGTAAATCTGACATTAATCTTTATTTTTTTCTTGTTTTATTAAAAAATACTCCTATAAGAAAACAAACGTTTTAGATTCGTATGCTGTAATCCATACTTCATCTTCATTATATATTTTAATTTCAATATTATTTTATGCTTACTAGGCTTTTGAAAATATATGCAACAGTAATTGAAATGAAACATTTGCTACTGTTTAAAGTGTAATGATAACGGCTATCTTGATTGCCCCGCCTCTTAGTCAAAATTTGAATTTGCTGTCTCTTTCTCCATCATACAAAAAGTTGCCATCTTTATTAGTAATTTGAGTTGTTTTCTTGAACACTACACCCCTTTTCTTATCTCTCTCTCCTCCTCCGCATTACAAAATCTTGTTTCAAAATTTTCTTCTCCAAATTGTTTTTCAGTTTCTGTTTCTTGAATCTGAGCTAAAAGAAAATGGGCAGTTGTTTGAGCAAGAAGAATGTCTGCGCTTCTTCTCCGCCTCCGGCGGGGCTTCCCGACCCACCGGAAAAGCTCAAATCCGAAGCTCAGTCGGAAAAGAAAGAGGAAACTCTCGTCAAGAAAGAGATTTTCATAATCAAACACCGCAAAAGCCACGAAGTCGAGCAGCAGAAATCTGAGGAAGAGAAAGCGGAGGTAAAAAGTCGAAGAATTCATCGAAAAGGGAAAGAATGTGAGCTCTAGCAACGGCTTGGATGGCGGCGTCGGCGGAGGAGCGGCGGCGGTGAGGACTTCGAGCTGTACTAAGGAAGAGGTGGACGCGATCCTGATACAATGCGGCCGCCTCAGCCGGAGCTCCTCCACCGGGAAGGCCGCGCTCTCGTCGGAGAGCGGCGGGAGGAAGTATTCGGGATCGAAGCGGAGTTACGACTTCGACACTGAGAATGCGAGATGCGACGATGCCGATGGAGACGATGAAGCGGTGGCGAGAGAGAGGGAGAACCGGCAGAGGGAGCGCCGGCTGTCTCAAGGGCGGCGGAGGACGCCTAGTAGGGAACGGGAGAGGGACCAGGCCGCACAGCAGCGGTCCGGAAGCAGGGAGAGAGGTGGCAGCGGCGGCGGGAGGCGGGTGAGCAGATCTCCTAATAGAAGATCTGAATCCCCAATCACTACGAACAGTGGGACTAATTCCAACTCCTCCGCCGCGACTGCTAATATCCGGCCGGGAAGATGGTGTCAGTGCCGGCCATGGCAATGGACAAGAGCACTAACGGCGGCGGTGAGGCGGAAGCTGGCGGTAAAAGGATCCAAGTGAAGAGAAATGTGGGAGGAGATGCGAGAAGTGGTGCCTCTCCACGAGCAAGATCTCCGGCGAGGTTGAGAGCTCCGAACGACAATCAGAACCAGCCGATTTCTCTTAGTCGGAGTAATTCGAGGAAAGCCGAGCACTCTCCTTACCGGAGAAATCCTCTTTCGGAGATCGATACCAACATTATCTCACAGGTCTGTAAATCCCTAATTCAATTCTCTATTTCCATTCTTCAATTCGAAAATTTCCAATAGTTTATCAGAATTCAACTCGAAACGAAGCAATTTTCATGAAATCGGATTGCAATTGGCATGGTGCAGGCAGCGCCTTTACAGAAACCAGCAAATGCGGAGCAGAAAACAGCAAGCAACAATGGCGGACTAAACGTGATTCCTCCGGCCGTGACGCGAAGCCGGTCGTCTCGCCTATCGCGCGATCTCGACATCAATCCTGAAACCCTAACAAACCCTAGTTCATCCTACACCGCGCTTCTGCTAGAAGACATCCACAATTTCCACCATAACAACGCTCCTCCCCGCCGCCGCCTGCACCGTTTTCTCTGCCGCCGTGCGTTACTAAAGCATGCTCCATCCTCGAAGCCGTGGCCGACCTCAACTCCAGCACCGCCTCCAATCTCTCAACTACCGACCAAATCAACAAAGTTAGGAAGGCGAAGCAGGAAATTAGGGACCCCATTCTGGAATCCGAGATTGTAGCTAGCGATGATCTGATGCAGCCTAGCTTCCACAAATACGTTACGGTTAGGAGGGGAACGACGTCGTCGGCAGCCGGAGACGACGACTTGGAGGAGCAGGAATCCTCCGGTAGCAACAGCTTCGTTGGAAGCCAGCAGCAGTGGGCGTCCTCTTCCAACTGGGAGCCTAATTCGGCTGAATCGACTGACAGGTGGACGTCGACGTTGTCGAGATCGGTCAGTCGGCACACCGCGGCGTCGGAGTCTGGTAGAGTAGTTGATGAAGGTGGCAAGAAACTCGGTGCCGCCGCCGCCAAGAATGGTGGAGTTGGGAGGGGGCGAATCGGAAGTCGAGTTTCGCATACGGCTGTTGCTTCGACATAGACATGTCACATAGGTTGTCTTTGAAGTTCTCTTTTTATCTGCTTTTTGTGGTGGTTGTTGATACAGTTTGTTTCTTTCTCGCTACTTGTTTCTTGTTTAACTGGAAAAACAGATGGATATTTCATATTTGTAGAAATTTCTATGTTTGGTTGCTAAGTTTGGCAACCATTACTGCATCATAACCGTTGTTGCCATCTTTTGATGATGTTTTTCGGATAACGTTTTGATGGTTGCTGATAACGTTTTGATGTTCCCAGCTACAGATATAGCTTTCACCATTATCCTAAAACATGTACAAACCTAAATGTAAACCTTCAATGTTGCGTAAAACTGTCTAGTTTACGCAGCATCGACCTGCTTTATGGTGAGCTAACATCAGTCTTCTTACGGATGTCATATTGTATCCTGAGCTGAAAATAAGCCACCTGTATACAGAAACGCAAATCTCGACCTGCTTCCTTTGTATTTGAACCTCCTTTCTCCATTATGTACTTTTGGGATCTCAATCAATCTTGGCTACGACCAACACTTACCCAACCACAAGGAAAGCTCACTGCCAGGCTCGTTGACATACTATAACCCTACGTAAATAACACTTTCATTCGGCTTTACTTTTGTAGTTAACCATATATATTGCTGCAACAGTTACCAGTGCTCCAACCAGTTGCAATGGAGAGAAAGTTTCACCAAGATATATGAAACTGCAGTTCAGAAAAACTAACTCAACATCCAAAACACATTGACTCGTTATTTAAGGATTGGGGCAATGCTAATGATTTGAAGATCCAAAACGCAAAAGTTCAGAAATGAACATATGCTAGTAAAAATAAAACCAGATTTTTGGCCTGTGCTAGATTTCTTACCCAAAAATCGATGCAAACATTGGAGTCAAAAAGGTTAGGGAGCTGAGCTTTGTCAAGCTACCTGAATTGCATTGTAAGAGGCTCAGTCAAATCCACAGGTCAAGGGCGCTACAGTATTTGACAGCCAAAAAAAGAAAAATCCCACGATTACCTCTTGTTGTAGCATTGTAGAAGTAGACACCATAGCTGATGGCACTACCAAAAATGGAGGTATAAAGAAGAGCCAGAACATCACTTGTCGTAAGCTCATGAAAATTTGAGAGAGCAGGATCATGATTAAGAATGGCGATTGCCATAAGAGGGAGGCCACCGATAACCATGTGCTGCAATGAGATTTACTTTAGCCAAACTATTATATTATCAGAATAAAGCATCACCAATTGGATAGTATAATTCTTCTAGTTCTCATTAAACTACAACCAATATTTTGTTAACTCCTATTTTGAGGTTCAGACCCTGTATAACAATATCTGGACTTACAAATTCTAGTGTGCCCTGCAGTCTCCAGACAGGTAATGAAAGTCTAAACTCTTAACTTAGTAATTGCACAAGTTTGGTACTAGTATATATTTTGGTGACACATGTGGTTGCCACTTAACAATCATTGCCAGGTACTGGAAATTGCAGTAATTTTGATATACTACTGTCAAATGCCTTCAACATCAGTCAACAATTATGACAGATCTTTACAGAGTTCGGAAGAGTAATAAGTAAGTAAAGACATGATTAATAGATCTATTTGAGATATGATGATGAGAAAATCAAATATTGATTATACAAGATAGTAAAACTTACCCATCCAGTAGCCATAACAGGATCCGAGTATTTGGAGACCCAGCGGACCATCACAGTACCAATGGCCATACTTTGCGCAGCAAGAAACATCCACCACTCCCCACTTCCCCATAATGAGAAGTTATTAGCATCAAAAGCAAGACCAGGTACCTGCAGATTAGGTGCAGCATTTGGAGATCAGACCACCTGGAATTGTTATTTTGCAGTATTTAGCAGAGATAGTGAGCAGATGAGCTATGCACAGATGACTTCAGTAGTCCACGTTTGCACAAGCAATGCTGTGAAGGTTATGTAGAATGTGACCTAATAGCCACTTAAAGGTAATGGAAATCTAATTTTTTGTACTTAAATTATTAGGCCCATCACTCTATCAGAATCCCTGTCTAGAAATGTAGAGTAATAATGGTCCAAACACAACAACTTTAGCTTTGAAACAAAGATTGTCCAGATATTGATAGGCATCCAGAATCATATTGAAATATAGAACAGCTTATGTTAGGAAACTCAGTTATCTGGTTACCTGTGCACAAAGAAATATTAAACTTTTCTTGCATATAAGACAAGAAATTAGTACTTGCACACAGATATAATTCGCCTGGATATTACTGAAGCACTGAATAACAAAAAGGCTAATCTATCACAGATTATAGGAATCATGATTCAGCAGGAGTAAATTTTCAGAACAGGAAGAATAAGACTCCCAGAATCTAGATACTTTGACCATTATTACCTCGAGAAGTAAAAGTCCTATAACACCAAGCACAAGTCCAGCCGCTCCAATGTATCCAATTGACTCTCCAAATAGTAAGGACGCAAGAATAGCCACAGTTAGAGGTTGAGAATCAATTATAACCTGTAACACATTGGCTAAGACCTTGTGAATGAAAAATTGATAGTTGAATCCAAAGACAATAGGAATATAGAAACTCTAGTGAATTAGTGCACGGGTATACATCTATAGAGCAAGGTTACAGTATGGCTACAACTGCACATGTCCATAACAAATATCTAGAAACTAAAGCCTCAAGGGATGTTCTGATGAACTTATAAACTCTCTTAAACAACTTATCTCGACATTGTAATTCTAGAAAAATCAATGTAATCTCGACATGAGACAATTATATCCGGCCGCCATTTTGAAAGCCCTGATTGCATCCAAGAAACAGTAGCTCATCTGCATGGACTCACCAGTGTTATGGCAAAAGCTAGTTCAGAAAAGTTCAGCTAACTTACACTGCCCAAACCAGCAGTCGTCCTCTCCAATCCTTCAGCAAGAAAACCCTGCTATCAATCAGTCAAAATGATGGCAAAAAAACAACCAATCTTACTTTTCTTGGATACACATGACATACTAAACAGGGACCTGGAAGCAGGAAGCGTCAATGGCAGCAAAAATTGTGATGGACAGCCAAGCATTGAATCCGGAAGGCAAATCTCGGCCCCTGGAAGCCGCGAAGCCGACCAACAAGAACCCCGACGGAATAAGCCTAAACGCCGCCACTACAAAGGGCCCAGTTTTTGGAAGAACTTCCTTCATCGCCACCATGGCCGTTCCCCAGAAGAAGAAGGGAGATATCAGAAGTCCCCATTCCAATGCTGTGCCCGCCAATTCCACCAATGCCGACGTTGTATCTCTCGTCTCCCCTCTCACTTGCTCGGATTTTTCCGACTGATCATCGGCAGGATTGATCACGCACTCAACATCAAGTCCGGTGCCTATACAGTCGATCTCGTTGGATGGGGAGGAATCAGTTTTGAGCTCCGATTCTGTGGACTTGCTCCTCGCTATGAAACTGGGCGAAACGAATTGGTTTTTAGAGTTCCTTATCGACTGCGACTGCAAGGACGCATTCTGCCTCCTTAGAGTAATTGTGAAACTGTTCGGAGTTCTCGCGGCGGCGCAAATGGCGGGAACCACCACCGCCGAACTGGTGGCGGCGAAGGAGGAGCTGCAGCAGCAATTCCACGCCATTTTGTTCGATATTAGGCTGATTTCTCATGGACATAAAACCCTTTATTTCCATTGATTATGTGTGGTGATAAATTGTGCACAGTTGAGTGGGCAACAGAAACATATCCGTAGTTCATGATAGTTTTTTTTATTTTCTTAAATTGTTTTTTTTTTCTTTTTTTTTATGTTTTTTTAAAATACGAAATTTTTTTTCCTACCACTGGCCAACACACACACAATTGTTATTTTTTTCTTGTACATCAGAAGTAGACTTAGTTATGATGAATCATCAAAATTGCAAATTCAAAAATAAAATAAAATAAAAAATCAATCCTAATTTATTAATTTTATTTACTTCTTTGAATCAAAGGAGAAAAATAATAAATTAGCTTAGTAACATTTTACTTTTTAAATCCTTACATTAAATCAAATTTCTACTAATTATTTATCAATTGAATCTGTAATAATGACAAGAAAAGGAAGGAACGACCACGTAAAGTCATTTCTTTAAACCATATTATATTGTTTATATAGAAAATTAATTCATAATTATATTGTTTTTGTATAGAAGGTGTAATACCATATTATTAGTGTATGAAAATTTAATTATGTAATATGAGTTAGTTAACACGATATACATAATACAACAGAACGGTATAGTTTAGTTTCAAATATACTTGAAAAATAACGACACTCCTATTTACGTCAATCTAAAATGGAAATTTCGAAATAATTAGTTGAAAGGTCTGGATACAACTAAGAACCCTCGATAAAGTAAAATGATATTCTAAAATGTGTTAATCGGATAAAATGCCCAAACAGAATAGTGATTTTATGGAATTATCAAAATTCATAAAAATATGTAGAGTACACTTATTTAATAGTGATCGACAATGGTCAAAATTATCCTTAACTTTGACAAGTCTTTCATGTTTTTCCGTTGAGTTATGACAGTATTGTATTTATATTTTTCTTGGATTGAGCAAAAGTCAATAAATAACAATCGATTTTTATTTTTTGACAGGTGTTATGAAATAGGAAAAAATTATCAATTATAAATTAAAATATGATCGGTATTATCAATATACATTAAATTTGACCGTTATTATTAATTAAAGATTAAATTGTGATCGATATTATATATGATAAAGTATAAATTATTTATTGAGAAATGATGAATTAAAAAAATGAGATGAAGTTTTTAAAATTCGATTGAAAAACCGAAAAACAATTCAAAATTGTGATCGTTATTTTGTGAATGTTGACCGGTGACAATGATTCTCGATCGGTTTTATCAATTTAATCATATTATCAATTATAACGTAAATTGTTTATTTAGAATGATGAACTATAATTACACTATAATTAATTTTCAATAATTGCCTACGTTTGTGGATAACTATACCAAATAAACAACTATAGATTGGAAACAATAAAATAGGTTACCAAAAAAATCGATCAATTTTTAAATAAAATCGGTCGAATTTAACAATTAAAACCGATCGACCACTAAAATTGATATTCTATCTGGTTTTATGTGCTAATTAAATTGACAACGAGATGCCTAATTAAATAAGTGATTTCCCTCGAAACATTATGCTCTTAATTTTCCACCAATGTCGTAAACAATAAATTAACTAAATAAAATAATAATAACGACCTACAAAAAATAAACAAGAATAGATCTAAACAATAAACACCTACAAACAATAATAATTCACAAAATCGGATTAATTTTAATTATTACGATAAATAGGGTCATTTATTCCATAAACCCGATCGTATTTACAGTAAAACTGGTGTTGAGTTTCTCATAAAATCGATCGATCAATTTAAAGAAAAATTCCACCAATTTTAAGAGAAAATACGTTCGATATTATGCAACTAAAAAGAATTTTAACCTTTTATTTTCCTTTTTCAGAGATGTAAGCTTTTATTGCTTTTGTTGTTTGTTGAAAATTGAATTGATAGAGACATTTATTATATTTTATATTGAATGAGTATATTCTACACGTTTTTATCAATTTATATATATCTTTCATTACATGTAACTTATAAATTTAATTTCTTTCACTTCTAAAATTAGCTTACATTTAAATTACAACATAAAATACCAATAAATTTTCATAATGTAAAATAACCTAAAGTAAAGGAAGGAAGAAAAAAGCACTACACATAATAACATAAAAATATGAAAACCGACAAAAAGCCAACCCAAAAATTATGAAAAATATGAAATAAGTATGGGCCGTGAGATTATTAGCATCGAACGGTCCAGATTCGTCGGATTTATATAAATCTACCAGCTCCACCGTCTCCACCTTCCCAGAACTCTTGCCCGCCTCTCCGCCGTAGCCCTCATCTCTCCGCCGCCGCCTCGAAGCCTCAGAAAGTGGTGGCTCTTGTCGGTGCTCGAACCTCCCCATCCAATTCCGTTGGCTGCCTCCAATAGTAGTTGCGTTTTCACTAGACTTCGATTTTTGAGGGCTTCGAGGTAAAATGCTAAATATTGACGAAGTTATAATTGTTATTTTTTTCGTTTCGAGTTAGAAAGAAATATTGCCGTTTCTCGTATTTGTAGACTGTTTTTGATTGATACGCATTTTTTACTTTTTCTCTAACAACGTGCTGGCAAATATAAGGTGCATGTATGGCTAGGGTTCCTGATTCAAAATAGTAGTTCGATTTGAGGTCGTGCTTTATCTTGAAGATGTTATGGACCGTATAGACTTTACATTGGTTTTCTAACATAACATGGAATTCAACTTAGTGCGAGTGGAATAATAAGAGGAGAAATTGATAGTATTGTGTGACCATTTGGAGCTTGAGTAGCTGAACTTCATTATAACTTACTTTCAATCCTTTTTGCAGGATATACATTTATTTAGTACTTATGAAATTCCTATGTTTGTACGTCAGTCCAAGTGAAAGGGAAAAATGTGTATAAGTTCCTGCTTTGTTTTAGTTCATGCATTCGAGTTGTTGATATAGAATGATCTGCATTGATGCAGGATTCATAAAGGCCATTTGCTCGCTTGTTGCTCATTTATATTGAGGATTAGGAGATGGCAACTGGGGCTGGACTTGAGACACTTGTTGATCGTATGTAATCTCTTATCCCATTTAAACATATTGTATATATCTGAATCATTTTTAAGTTCCAGAGCTGAGGCCAGTTATTTTATCTACTCAATAGTTATTGGAACTTGATGTTTACTTTGTTAGACTTGGAATGGTTGTTTGTTTTTTAAAGTATTATGTTATATGATTTCTGTTTTTTTTGGGTACATGTAAAAGTTCTCTAAAAGCACTAAACCTGTCTAAACTTGGTGAAATTGATTCTATATCGAAATAATTAGTTGTGCAGCTTCCTTACTGCTCGTATTATGAGTTGAAAGAGAGTATAGTTTTATAAGCTGAAAGTGGATAAAAGTTCTCTGGTTCTCCTATTATATTACCCATTTCACTTTGGATTACACTTTCATGTCAATGAGAAGATTAAATCTCCCCCCATTATTTTCTAAAATTTGCTCGTCTTATCATCTCCTCATGAAATTAATTAATGGTATAGATTGAGAAAGGCCTCAATTTGTACTTCTTGTCAAACTATATTCTTTAATAAGTTAATGGTCTTGGGAGATGACATGCTTGGAGATGTTAACTCTCTGGTTGTTTATGCTTGGAGTTTATAACAACATTCCTATTAGCGACAGCTTTCCCTTGAACCTCCTGGTGTTTTAGGCATGTTCAGTTCTCTACCAGTGACAACTTTTTATTCTCTTTTCTTATTGTTTCTCTACCATTGCAACTTCTTTATTCTCTTTTCTTATTGTAGAAACGATTTCGGTTATCACAAATGATGGGCGGAATATTGTGGTGAGCTTCATGTTTGGCCCAAAATAGAAAAAATTTCACATGGGGTATATTGTGCTGAAAATATGATCTTTCATGCAGGGAATTCTGAAAGGTTTCGATCAGGCTACCAACATAATTCTTGATGAGTCTCATGAACGGGTTTATTCCACAAAGGTCTCTTCTCTTGCAAGCATCAAAAGTGTGACTATTTGTTAATCGATTTACTTGTCTACCAATTTAATATTTTGTTTGAGTTACATAACTATGTTAATTCATTTTTCTGAAACTTCATTCATATCTGTCAATTTTGCTTTAGTTCTTTAATCAAATTAACATGTGTGCCAGTCTCGAGTTCAACCAGATATGGCTGTGTTAATCATGCATTAACTGAAAATATGTCAACAGATTACAGCAGGAATAATTAGTGTGTTATAGTTTATTGCCTTTTTCACTCACCCTTTTTAGTTTTCTTTGTGCTTCTGAATTCCATATTCTAAAGTTTAGATATTGGAAAATAAATGGTGCCACAGAAGAACCCTTGTTAGTATAAGGTTGAAGATTTATCCTTTCTTGATGTTAATGGGGCAAAGGAGTGACATCTCATTCCATCAATATGGGAGATCACACATTTTCCATCTTCCATCTTCCATCTTATTAGCATCAAAATAATTGAGGACTAGTTCATCATCTACCCCAGTGTTAATGATGCTATATGTGCTTCAGTTGTGCAAGAAGTCACTGTTATACATTTAGTTGACAATATTCTATCTTCAGGTCTTGTGCCTGTGCAGATTTTTGATCCAGTTTTTTTGGTTTGATCTTTCTTTCTTTCTTATTTGTAGGAAGGTGTACAACAACTTGTGTTGGGCCTCTACATCATTCGGGGTGATAACATGTATGATATTCCTCATATTCGGAACTACCTACATATCTTGCATTTGATTTATCATTGTTTGTTTTACGTAATACAAATTGTTCTTCTTTACATGTATAGAAGCATTGTTGGAGAGTTGGATGAAGAGCTAGATGCAAGCTTGGACTTATCGAAACTTAGAGCTCATCCTTTGAAGCCGGTCATCCACTGATGTGTGCCATTGCAGAAACGTATGTAATGCCTTAAAGCTGTGAGCTTTGCTTGTAAGAACCAAACTTTAGCTAGAAGCAGGAGAGGAAAAATGAGGATGTTTGATCGACATTTTGTGACAAATATAACATTGTTCCAATTCATTTTTTGCTTTGCGGTTGTATGTTGATTTAACCTTCACAATTCATTATTTCCTTTTTTGCCCAGTAGCTCATCATTTGTTAAGAGTTGTTACAGATAAAACTGGAATCTCCATCACATTTCATTTCTAAGATTATTTCCCTTTTTTTTGTTTCCTAGAGCATTTGAGGCATTCATAGATTAGTAGTTAATTCCTATCTTTCAGTTTTATGTGAAAAGGAAATTGAACTATTTCTCGATTGTTTATGCTAGTATGTGGTGAATTAGCCTATATTATTTATATTTATCATTCTATCATCCAAAGTAAACATGTCCCTAACATGTATAGCACAACACTAACAGTAGCATTGCCAGTTCTGCGAGATGGGAAGAAAGGGATCAAGTAATGATATATGAAAATGTATCTAAAAATAAAATAAAATTGTTATATGAAAAGAAAACATGAGTAGCAGATATTTCTCTCACAAAACACTCGTTGATGTGCTAATGTTTGGATAACCTAGTAGATGCTAAGACAAGCTAGTTTTCAAATGTTGAATCTTATGCAGGCATTGTTGAGCTCTGTGTAGGACTGCATCTGTCTTGCACCTCCTCTTCATTCTCCCGGCCGAAGCGGCTTTCTTTCTCTTGTTTGTGGTGGATGACTCTGCAACAAAGCTTGGGTTACTAATGATTTCAGACAAAGCAAAAGAGGATTTATTATTACTACTATGGTGACCTTGAGTTTCTGCGAATGTGGTCTGTTCGAGCAGCAAGTTTTTAGACTCCAACTCTGAGATGAAAGCTCTGAGCTCCTGCTTCAGAGAGTTGAACTTGTTTGGGTGCTCGTACTCCAGTATTTCCAGTTCTTCCTTTGCTTGCTCTATCAGCCTATTCCTGCTTCCCCATTCCATCTCTCTCTCTCTCTCTCTCTCTCGTGTGTGTGTGAAGCATGCACAGGGAGAGGAAGTTGACACACTTCTTAATAAATGCAGGTTTCTTTAAAATGACATTAATGGAAAAGTTGATTTTGTCCGTCTTTTCAATCTCCAAAGCACTTTGGAAGTAATGCTCATGTTTAAACATTTGGTAAGAGTATATGGCGGTCTGTCGGCCTTCCAAACCACAGAATAAAGGTGCGGGAAAGAGGGAAATCATATATTGGGCAGCATAGAAAAGGTTAATTAATAAAATATTCCCTCCTTCCTAGTCTATGGTCCATTTTTTTCAAGATTATTTAAAAGAAGGGTATAAAATAAGAAAAAATAGGTAAGTTTTATAATTTTTAAAAAGATAATTATTTTTTAAAAAAGAAACAAAATTTTCCCTCCTTCCTAGTCTATGGTCCATTTTTTTCAAGATTATTTAAAAGAAGGGTATAAAATAAGAAAAAATAGGTAAGTTTTATAATTTTTAAAAAGATAATTATTTTTAAAAAAAAAATACCGATGATCTAATCTATTTCTAAACATATGCAGTAATGCTTCTGTTCAAACTCATTATTCGACGACCCAACCTGTAGTCACTTTTTGGCTGTCATGTGAAATTATTTTTCTTTTTCCCCTTTGTGACTAGTACTATTTGGGATTTTACGGATTCCATCTAGAATCATTACTGGTGTAATTTATATATTCATGTGGCAGACATTAAATTTTGACATAATTAGAATCATTGCTGGGATATTACAAAAATATTCCGTACAACTGACAGATTATTCAAAACAAAAATCAAATAGTAGGTGAACTTGATATAAAGAAAAAGCATGGCATATATTAAATTTTGACATAATTAGGATAAGAAAAAGCAATCTAAACGATTCCATGTATCCAATTTGATGTCAAAGACAAATAAGAACTCTTACGGAGAATGAAAAAGAATGTATTTTTGGCAGTTGTATTTATTATTAGGCCATAAAATGAAATATATTTAGTCAAAAGAAATAATCTCTCTGTTCTATTTAAAATATTTTTTTTGGACTATCTCATTATATTTTAAAAATAATTATCTTTTTGAAAAATATAAATCATATTTATTTTTTATTCATTTAAATACTTTATATATTTTTTTAAATACTCGTGCCCGAAAAAAAGACACTTTAAATCGGGACGGAGGAATTAACTTGTTGAGAGATATCTAACAACTCCTCTATCTCGACTTGTTCCTCATTAGTTCATCATTAGTTCCTCATTAGGACTATAGATTAGTCAAGCTATTCGTGAGTTATTCGAAACTCAACTCAATAAAATTCGTTCGAGTTTGTTTAATGAAGCTCGTTAACTAAATAAACCAAACTTGCAGCATGATAATATTCAGCTCATCTTTGTATAACAACTAGTCTCATTGACACAGCATATACATGGATCGATTATTCTTGAGAATTTTCGGTATAGATTTTAATAAAAGTTGTGGAGTGTTTTATGAGTGAAATAAAAATTTCATATTAATATATTATTAAATTAATTAGTTATAGATAATAGTGGATTATGGGTGATAGAATAAATAAATAAATAATATCATTGAGGATAAGAAGAAAAAAATATAAATAAATAATATTCTTAAGGATAATAATCGAAAAGTATTTTATAAGATAGTTATTATAAATGAAAAACAAATATATTTAGAAACGTATCAAAAAAAATTAGGAATAAATTTTGGAGACGAAGTCAAAAGTATGTGAGATATCAAGCAGAATGTCCTACACAAGATATCTCGAATACTTAGATCAAGACGATCTCAAAAAAAGTGGATTTGTATCAAAATTGTACCGTGGCAATCGACGAGATATGCAATCCCGCACTCAACAAAATCCAGAGAGTGAAAATCCAGCTCCCCAGATTGCCGCAGGCGCTCCTCAGAAAGCTCAAGGAGAAGAACGTCGACTTCGCGGCCCACCCGATCGAGACGAGCGTCGCAGACGCCATTCTTGATCTGTTAACCAACTTAGCTTTTCCATTGATTCTATTAGGCACTTTCCTTTTAACAAATTCAACTTCAAACACTCGAAATGGAACTAACTTGCCGTTCGGATTAGGGAGGAGTAAAGCAAAGTTTGAGATGGAACCGAATACAGGAATAACATTCGATGATGTAGCCGGAGTGGATGAAGCAAAGCAAGATTTCGAAGAAATTGTGGAGTTTTTGACAATGGAGTTAACAATGGAGTTATCCGTCATTAAAATATCACTAATATAAATCCGTCGGAAAATTAACAATGGAGTTATCCGTCATTAAAATAATCTGCAAAACTGGATATAGCGGCATTTACACTCGGTTGTTAATTTTTTTAACGACCGATCACAGATATCTAATTACGATTTTTTTCGCCATTAATAAAACCTCTTTTTATTGTGCGGGACGCTCTGCATTATCACAAAAGACAGAAAAATAAATTGGTGATATGCACTGTTTAACTAGAATCAATGAATTACTATTTGAGATCAGATGCAAAATATCACTAATATTAATGATTGGCATACATTAACTAAATATGATTATTTTTCTAAGCTACACTTTTGCTCCATAGTTAAAATAGGAAATGGTGGAATCAGTGATGGAGCCATGAATATTTTTGTGGGGTCCAAATAATTATAATTTTAAAATTTATAAGTATAATTTTAAAATTAGAAACTAATTATAACAATTTCAATAATAATTTAATGTTTTTGAATTACATGATAATGTTAAAAAAAATTAAAAAAGCGATCATCTTATAACGTGGATCATAAGAGCAAATCCAATGTATTGCGTCATTTTGATGTGGATTTTGCACGGAAATGAATGATGCAATTTTCGCACTCGTATGAAATTTGGTGCAAGTAAATAACTTTAAGTAAAATTAAATGTGCATACTGGAATAACTTGGATGTCTTCAGTTGTTGCTGTTAGAATAAGTTCATCATAATCTTTTTTAAAATTAAATTGATCATATTAATTCACATGTAAAACTTTATTATTTGTATACAGATTTTATTTTATCAACATAAAATAATTTTAAAAAAAAATAGCACTAAGTAAGGAGAGAGATAAAAGAGGATACAACTAAAGATATTAACAAATTAAAGAAAAAAAGAAGAGGACAAATTAAGTAAGGAAAGAGATAAAAGATGATAACTAAAAATATTATATTTTCACTTACCAAGATTCAAACCTAATTCTCTCAATTGAAAAACAAACATCTCAACCAACTAGACTGTCTCGAATCTTGTAGTTAGTTATAATAGTACTGTTTTCCAAAAAGTTGGATAGCCAATGAGCCTCCCAGACCCCATATGGCTCCATCCATGGGTGGAACATTAGTACTTTCTTGGTATGAATTCTTGTAAGCATGCTTACAATACATATGATTGAAATACTTGAAAAATAATTTTAATCGAATAAACATCCGATGTATTTTTCTAATATTAACTCTCGAACATAACAAAGTTTGAATAATACAATCACTCCATGCATTGTTCATTTATATATAAAAATGCATTCTAATAGATTACATGATTTTTCGTATACATAATACATTAACAGTGAGCCAATAAAATAGCAGTTTTATGATAGTAAACATAAAAATAATGTGAAACTTTTGTAAACACTATTCGATATGAGATTCCTTAATTCTGAAAATTACTGCTACAACTTACAAGCATGAAGCAACCGATAAATTCGACAAGAAGAAGAAAAAAGCGTTATTTTACAGATCATGACAAGTAACATGTTTCAAAAGATAATAACATCGGTTGCTAGTTTATAACATTTTAAGCGGTTACTTAAATCGCAATATCTCAGTAATGTAGATTTTGCAATAAGCAAAAATATATGCCTATATACACATTTCCAAATCAAGGAACATAACGAGTGTAAGCAAATCGATCAAACTCGAAACAGAGACAGTATTCATGATCCACAGCTAGCGACCTCCTACTAAGAAGTTGTCAACCCTCGCGTTCGCTTTTCTCGACAGAAACTTCATGCAAATAGGCGGCTTCACGCCGCCGATCGCCAGCAGCGAGCTCGGCAGCGTCCATATCCCGTCACCGCATATCAACCCAGAAGCCACGGCAGGCGCGAATGAATCGGCCTTGACCTTGTCGATCCTCTCCCAAACGAAAAGAATAAAGCTCCCAACACACATATCACACGTGAAATACGCCCCGAGATAGAATGGGATTGCCATCGCCATAGGAATGGGAATGAACCTCGCCCATCTGGGGCCCAACGCGTCCCGGATGCCGTTGATCACCACGGCCCCAACGAAGAACACGTAGCACAGCATGAGGCAGTTCTTGGGCAGGGACGAAACCCCGTCCACTCCCAAGATCGCGATGTTGCGGTAGATCGCTGCATAAGGCGCGGGATACTGTGAGCCACTCACACCGAGATCATCAAACGCCTTGTAGAAGAGCCAGAACACACAGGGCGAGATCACGCAGCCCATGGCAGTGCCAATGATCTGGCTCACGAACATGGACCGCGGAGACGTGAGGGTCAAGTACCCGGTCTTGAAGTCCTGCGTGAGGTCCGAGGCGGTCGACACAATGTTCATCATCACCCCGCACGCAGCCAGCCCGGCCAGAACGTCTCCCTGCGCGGCTCCGGCCCAAGCAACGATCACGAATATCGCCAGCTTCCCGTAAGTCGAAGCCAGCGACCAATCAGTGAGACCGCATCCGTAGGCATTGCAGAAGGCGAGCGCCGGCGAAAATATGTATATCACCAAAATGTAGTACCATTTTAGAGGGGGAAAGATGTGAGGAATGATAGCAGCAGAAATTGATCTAATGGTGATAAAGCCGACAACGGCGACCCAAGTCGGGATCTGGTCCTTGAGAAAAAGTTGGGTTCTACGCTGGTCATCGTAGGAGAGAGTGGGAGGCGAAGGGGTGTGGCCGCCTATCGGAAGGGCCTGACCTGCGCATTTGTTGCGGAGTTGGTGGTACAAGCCGAATAAGGCGCGGCTTAAGACTATAACGAAGTTGTAGAAGCCATCGCCAAGAATCATGGCTATGGAGATGAAGACCTAAAGAATCAAACCGAACTTTCAAAATGACAGCTAACTCGATCGAATAATTAGTTAAAGAAGAAAATACGAGAGTTACGTACCTTGTAACCTTGCAAGCTGTGAAGGCTGCTGGATGGATAGTCGGCAGAGTACCAGTCGCCCTTCCGGTTGTTTATGAGCGGCCACATTATGCCCCACGACAGGATAGCGCCAAGGAGCAATGATATGTTGATGAGATGGGGGCATATCATGCCGACACCAACGTATGTTGCAGAGAAATCAAAGTAGAATCTGACAGAGATACAATACAATTATGTTGCAATACATAATTTTTTCAGTAGATGTGAAACTGAGGAGGGAACTCACCTGTTTTCATATGCTTTAAGGCCAAATGTAGGGAAATTAACGAATCCGCAAGAATCCGCTGCAGTGAAAAACCATTGGAAAAAACCCCAGAGGAAGCTGAAGGAGAAGAACTTCCCCAAAGTTCTTACTTGTTTCCTGAACCATCCGAAACTTATTAGGAAATCCATCGAGATTGAAATATATCCATTTGGCGCAGAACAGCATCGAATCTGAAAAGTGACTCACTTGGCTAGCTTGGCTCCCTGAGGAGTATGCAAGCTGTTGATGAGATGAGCAGTTGCTGTACCACTTGGATAAATAAGTTTGAAATCAATGATCATTATCTGAACCAATACAAGAAACGACGTTATTTATCTTGCAAAGCTGAATTTAAGTTGACAGAGGCTGTTGAGAGCTCGACAAGTGCATGATAAAAGAGAAGAATTAGACCAGCGGAATGAAGGCATACCTTCCGGAGAGGTACGATAGAGAAGAGTCCCAAGAAGCTAACAACGAACAGGAACCCAATCATCCATGACAGTTGAGGATTCTTAGTATTCTGAGGGTTATTAGCTTCAGTAGTTTGTTTGGCAATGACTTCACTCATACCAAAAAGGTAGCTTCCGAAGCCTCCTGAGATTTTGATCAGTTTGTCTTAAGAGTGTTCTGCTAAAAACTCAGTGTAAAACTGTGAAAAGAGTTTCCTAGTTTTCTTGCAAGTGATCAAGTACCATATTGTAAGGACAATCCAAACAATTCATTTAGTTTTGCAGTTTTTCTTTAGTCCAAATTCATGAAGTGAAAAACAATTGTGATGGATAGATAACCACAATAAAGTGTAGTACTAGCAGTTTATATAACAGTCTATTTCACTATCTTTTTTTTTGTCAATTTAATACAGAAATTTTAAAGACTGCGTCATGATGGACTCGAACCCGAGACATTTGGCCTCAGGCATTAACCACTCTACCACTAGGCCAACACATACACATTTCACCATGTTCTTCTTACTAAGTCCAGAGATATGCATCTCAGGAGACATTGAGAATAACGTGAAGAAAATCAAAGACATAATCAATGATTAAGTGGAGATGTATTAGTGAATTTATATTAAGCTGCCACTTGTTAGGGAATTTATTTCATTGTCTTTGCTATGTTATGGTATTCACTCATATATTAACCCTCAAACATGAATCTTGAACTATGACAATTTAAGTACTCCCTCCGTCCCATTAATAATGGCTCCTAGATTAAGGAGAATTATATTTTGTGTGTAAAGTAGTGCATGTAGATTAAGGAGAAATATATTTTGTGTGTAAAGTAATAGATGACACGAAATTCGACACATATTTTAGCGTAAAAAGTGTTTCATTTTTTGGAAACGGACCAACTTATTGGGACAGTCCAAAAAGGAAAACATGTCAATAATAATGAGACGTATGGAGTATTTAATAATTCCTAGAATCTCACCAACAAACGCGTAACGTGACAGCCAACTATTCTAAGTACAAGAAAATCCATGAAAACCGACTACATATTAAAGACAAAACTTCTGAAAGTGAAATAAAAAAGCAACTTATATCATAAGTCGAACATTAACTCATTAATACATTAAAGGTCGTTTTTCAATTGTAGAAATTTATAAACCAATAGACAAGCCTCCACAAGTGAGGCCTCCGACTGTTACAGCAATAAAGACGCAGACTTCAGACTATTCCACATTCTAGATATTTATTTTATTCCTTTTTCGGAAAAGCTAATTTTTATTCATGAGAAATTAATTAACAAGCAAAATTCAATTTTGGTATTAATTGAAACTATAAGAAAAGAATTAGTGGCCCAAAAATTAGACGTCCATTATGTGTTTGGTCCATCCCACCGCAACAGCAGCACGCCTACTTCTTGAAAGATAATACTAAAAAAACGAGATACTTTTTGCGCCCAAAATAATCTTGATATATAGAAAGAGTCACACCCATATGTAATCAACAATTGCTACACAAACAAAATTCCAACAATTACTACGTAGCTAGGTACCAAAATCATTGTAACATTGGAACAAAATTTAGAAAATCCTATACATTATGGAATACGACGACTCCACATACTTCACACCCAACATGTTTACATGAATTGCAAGTTAATATATTTTAATTAACTCATACTCCCTCAGTCCCAAAAAATTATTCATGAGAATCTTCGATGAGAATTTTAATAAAAGTTGTGGAGTATTTTGTGAGTGGAGTAAGAATTTTATATATATAGTATTAAATTAATTAGTTGTAGATAGTGATGAGTCATAAATGATAAAAAATAAATAAATAATATTATTGATAATAAGAATGAGACATAGTGGTAAACTACATGTGATAAAAGGCGTAAATAAATAGTATCGTTGACGTTAAGTAAAAAGTATTTTGTGGAGCAGTCATAAATAGAAAGGGGACAAATTTAAGAGACGTAAAAACCAGAAAAACTAATAACAATCGTAAATTGGCAAGATCATATATCTCAAAACATGCTAAATTTTTTACCTAAAAGGATAAAGCCGCAAGTAATACCAGTTTGTCAACAACACGTATATGGTACCTCCAATGGTAGGTTTTTTCATTCTTAAGAGTTGAAAATCAACTTTTTTAGCATTGGAATGAAGTTGATGTGGTAAAAAGTTAAGAGCCAACTCCTTCAATAGTAGTCTTTTTCTTTTAAAAAGTTGCAGAAACCAGCTTTTTACCATTGTAGATGTGCTTACTTAGTATTTTCTACAAAACCAACTTCTGAAGATAAAAGTTGTCTTTTTGCTTTTTTGGGATCCCACAACAGTTTTTTTTTTTTTGTCCTTTTTCTAGTTCCATAACTATCTTATAGATATAATTATATGTATATTATAGTGGGATCCATTATGATTGGAGATAAATATGAAAAAAAATAAAAATTAACAACTGATGTAGCATCAAAAAAGCTGGAAGCTAAGTTCACACAGACACACATTGAAATTGAGGCGATATTGATCTGCGCTCGTCGTCGCCATTTCTCTGTGTCTGTACATGTATCACGTTTATAAATCCGGTAGAAATAGGAAAGAGGTCAAACTAAAGTGGCATTTTGAATTATATGTTTTTTAAGATATTTTAAAAATTATAATTTTATACAACATTTTAATATATCCAACCAAATAATGAGTTATACATTGCAAATATTATTATACCTATTAACAAACATAATATTGATACATTATATGATAAAAGATATCATAGTCAAACATATCACGTCTTATCATATTCTACTTACCAAACGACTCTAATGGTTTTAAACCTACGCCTTTACCAGCCATTTTTCCCCATATATTTAAATGATGTGGGTTTTGCTAGACTTGTTTGTTACTCTATATACGTAAGTTAGCAGACAGTGAGACAATATTCAAATTCCCAGCCAAATGCACCAACTTAAGATTCTAGGAGAGTTAATTTAGTCAAGACACTCTCGTTATTTTGACTCCACTTAAGTTTATTTGCTTGCATCAAAAGAAAGCAGCTGCATTGGTCCATGCTCTCAGCTTTTTTGAGATAAAGCCGCAAGTAATTACAGTCGGTCAACAACACGTATAATCAGTGCGTGCGTGTATGTGTGTGAGAGAGAGAGAGTGACCGCTGAAGGCGATGCCGGAGGAGGCGACGACGCAAGTCTGGATGACGGTGTTCTCCTGCCTAGTAAAAGGCTGCTTGAGAAACCCAGATTTCTCGAGGAATTTGGTCCACGTCTTGACGAAGAAGAATCCGAGGAGTCCAGCTGAGACGTTGAGCGACGGGATGATTCCGGTCGTCAGGTTGAGCTTCATCACGATGAAGGTGAACAGAATTGCGAGAATGAAGCTCACCACGAACGCCCTCAGGGTCAGCTGCCTCTGCCACGACGGCACCTCCGTGCTCTCAAAAATCTTCTCCACCGACTCATCCTCGCCGCCGTTCGCCCGCTCTTGTTGCGCCTCCGCGAGGTTCCTCTCGCCGTCTTCCCCGTCGGTCTTCTTCTTGACGCTGGAGGACCGATCCATGGCGTTTGAGTTTTCTAATTGAGGTTTCTTGATTATTGAAATTTGTGTGATAGAATTTTATAGAGAAGGGTGGGGGAGTGAAGCGTGTCAGTGCGTGTACTGCGTGGTCTATTTTTGGCGGATATTATTGGATTATGGAGTTTAAATGACTATATACTCGAGCTCGATTTTGATGATATAACTCTAATTTCTGGACTTAAGTTTTTGGTTCCAGACCAAACCTAATGGGCTTAGAGTTAGAATTTGATTATTGTCTATTTAATAGTCGTTTCTCCCTATAATGTGCATCCTAAAAATATAGTGAAATCTCTGGGTTGACATCGCCTCTAGATGTAGTCGCAAGACGAACTGGGTAAACAATTCTTATTTTCTTTATTTTCTGTCGTGATTGTAGTGTGTGTTTTTCCCAACAGATATTGCTTCGATGTGATCAACGCGATCACAAGATCTTGCATGACGGGAAATTCTATGGGGCATCTAAGTGTACTACCCCAACCCATATAATATGTGACAAGTGGACAGTGGGACCCCTTAAATATTCACCTCATTTCTCACTCTTTTCTACCTGATTTTGCACCATTTACGGTTGTAAAACATATCAAACTTTCACTCAAATTCTTAATGAAATTTTTAATTATAGAATATGGATCACGTAAAATATCAGATTAATAGATAAGGAATAATAGTAATAATTTCATGACTACGAGCCTCAAACTCCAATAAGGGATATTATATCATTATTATAACTCATATTAATTTAATAAAGTTCAATTTTTTCTTACAAATTTTTATTTAGCAAATGAAACCCTTCTCACATTTGCAATTAACTCTTTTAACAATGCCTAATTATCGTGAATTAAATTACCTACTAAATGTTACACAACTAAAATAAATAAATTTTGTAAACTTGAAATTGTAAATTATAACAAACGACTTTGAATATGCTAAATTAAAATTGTCTTTAAAATATTATTTTAGCCTAATCATTGTTTCACATCTGATACAAAAATTATATCTTCCAAAACTATGTGTTTCCTTCACAATTTGATAGGCATAAGATACAAAGGTCTTGTCTCTCGAAAATCATTTATAAAAATTGTCTTCCCAAAGTGCATGCCTTCTGAGATGCTTGACTGGTAAATCACCAAGACGATGCTTAAATTACCTGCACAATGTTACTTACAATACAAAACACTCATTTAGTGTGCGTGGATGTATATTTGTACATATAAGTGTGTATATATATTAGAGAGAAGACTACAAACTTTTGATGGATAAGGATGCTTAAATGGATAAGTTGATGGTCCAACATGAATGTTTCCACTATCTTTCATGAGATCTTGACAGATGCGAAATTGAGCAGAGTGGAGTTGATCCTTGAGGAGGGTTATATGACTTGCTCCTGTGAGTCTTGAATATGAGGCACTTCTTGTGAATGTAATCTTCTTTGGAGGCTTTTGCTTCTATATTTAAAAATAATAACAATTCAATAATCATATATATTTCAGAAGAGAATTTGACATGTAGAAAATGAAAATTGAGAAAACTTACTTGAAGAATTAACTTTTCCTTTTCCTCTTCCTCCTTTGCTTTTATCCCAATGGCGTACTATGCGAGAATTTGTAATACCTCTAGTCTTGGCACATTGAGGATTGCGTAGGGATGGCAATCGACCCACGGATACCGAAACCGCGGTATCTGCCCGATTATTCGTGGATTTGGTAGGCATTTCGTGCCGTGGGTATGTTCGTGGTTTAAAATTAGTACCGTTTAGTTCGCGGGTGCGAAATGATTGGCACTACCCGCACGCGAAACCCGTGTACCCGCAATTGTACCCGTGAAAATACCCACAATTACCCACGAACCCGTGAAACCCTCCCATCTAATAACTTATTTTATTAGTTAATTAATGACCAAATTCTGAAAATAGGTAGGAACCCTAGTTCCCACTTCCCACTCTTTCATTTCGCCGCTCTTATTCTCACGGTCTCGCGGGTTAGTGATATATGAATTTGTTAGTGATATTTTCGTGTTTTTAAAATGCTTGGTTTCACGGTCATGGTGGTCCATGGTGAAGGTTCGCGGGTAGTTTGCGGGTGGCGGTGGCGGATACCGTTGGGTGGCGGGTCGCGGTATCTCGCCAACCGCGGGTACCATGGTCACGGTATGGTAGGAATCTCCTACCGTCGCGGGTCGCGGGGATCATTTCGCAGTGCGGAAGTGGTTCGGCACTATCCGTGCCCGCTTGGGCCGATTGCCATCCCTAGGATTGCGTATGACAATATCATTACTAGTATCAACTAAAGATTCAGAAACAGAAACAACATTACACTGATTATTATTAATGCACAAATTTTCCAATAAACCATCCAATTGGTATCTTGCGGCTTCAAGATTTTCAGTCAATATATTTCTGCCATCCTTGTTTCCTTTGCACCTCATACAAAGATCATATGTTAACCTCATTATTTGATTCACAAACACCATATCAGATGCATCACTATCTTTACTCACAACCTAAATCACAGTGAAAATTTGAAGTTTTTAGGGTAAAGATTTGATGTGCTTTATAGTTGGAAATAGCGTAAAAAATTGGTAGAAAAGAGTGAGAAATGAGGTGAATATTTAAGGGGTCCCACTGTCCACTTGTCACATATTATATGGGTTGGGGTAGTACACTTACGTGCCCCATAGAATTTCCCGTGCGTGACTCTCTGTGTATGTGTGTGCGCCCACGTGCGTGTGACTGAAAATGTAGGCTGGGTTTCTTCTGCGTTGCTGTTTTCTTTTTTTGGAGTGAGGGGATAATGCGAGTCATCTAATGCCAGAATATATCGATGCAAATTTGCCCACAATAACCTTGACTTGATTTAAATATTTTATAAGTTGATTTGTGATCTATCTATGGATATGAATATGCAATAATTGTTATTTGTAAGGCCTTCTCAACTTGCAATATCATCAAGCTTTTTTATTTATTATTATATAGAATCTGACTTTAAACTAAATAAATATAACGACATATAGTTTCTTAGAAACTCTATTACAAAGATTTTTTTATGTATGTTATCAAATTATATTGTATTTACAAACTAAATAGAGAGGTAATAGTGAAGATCATACATATAATGAAAAAGTGTGAGAATTATATTTTAATTGAGATTCTACATTGATAACACATCTTAATTGAGAGATTTAGACTGTGTTCATACATCACCATGTGAGAATATTCTTATAAAGATCACCTCTCATTTAATTTGTCATAAAAAATACTCTCTTTGTCTCACTCTGCTTGTTTTCCTTTTTAGGTCGTCCCACTAAAAGTGGTTCATTCTAAAAAATGAATTATTTTTACAAACAAAAGTATCTCAAATTTTATGAGTCACACTACCTAACACATAAAAGTATCTCAAATTATTTGTGTGTGTGTGTTGGCCTAGTGGTAGAGTGGTTAATGCCCGACGCCAAAGGTCTCGGGTTTATGTTCACCGTGCCGCAGCCTTTAAATTTCTGCATTAAATTGACAAACAAAACACAACTATCATTATTCAACGTTCACAAAAGTAACGATTCACTTAGAGCGGGATGGAGGGAGTACAAATTATATGTACGTCTATGAAATATATAAAAATTGTGTTTTTTAGTTGAATGACCAAATTTATCCCTAATATAAAAAAAAATACATGTATGTATATAGATATTTTTCTTCAATACAAATGATAATTTTTAATTACAGGATAACACAAATGATATTTTTATTTATTCTCATGATTTTTGTTATTTCAAATTGGTGGACGAGAATTTTGTAAATTAAGAATAAGTAAGGTCACGATTTATGTACAATTTAAAATCTATTTAACTTCGAAACAATAAGCTTTTAATTTGTATGCCATTAATTTTCTCTCTCTTCATTTTTTCTTTCTTTCTTATAATTTCATTCTTTCCGAAATCGTGCTTTACCGTTCATCAAAATATATGTAACACACTTTTTGAATTAAATATCCCGACAAGCTGTTTAATTTGATATATGATATAAAAATTGGAACAAAAATGAATCAGTTATGAATACTTAAAGTCTCATAATTATACTTCTTTCGTTTCATCGAACTTGACTCGTATTTTTTTTCGTGTTATTTCATCGAACTTGGCTTATTTCTTTTTAAGAAATAATTATTTTTCAAAAGATATAAACCCTAACTATTTTTTATCTATTTAATCACTTTATGTTCTTCTCTTAAATAATCTTATCAAAAATAAATAAGTCACATTCGGCTGGACGAATGTAGTATTAATTTAGCACAAAATCAATTTGATAGAAAGAAAGAACCCAAACGAACAGACAAAAGATGATTTGAAGTTGCCATTTTAGATTGCAGCTAGCGTTGGGATAATTGCGCATGGCAGTTGGTGTTTTTGTACAATTCTTTTCTGCAAAGTGTGTACATACTAAATACAATAAAGTAGTCAAATGTATATCGGAAGTGCGTACATTATTGATTATAGAGTTATAGCTGAAATACGTAAGAATGTGAAGCTATAGTATTAAATAAATTTTCAAATATATTTAGTACTCTCTCTGTTTTTTATAAACGTTCCATTTTATTTTTCTCTTGTACTTTAATAAGTATCTAATTTCAAATTTTCAAAGTAAATTAGGCTATGTTTACAAGCGACTAGCCAACCATCCAACATTTTCAATACTTAATTAATTTCTCTTCTTTCATATCATCACTATTTCATCCAATCCAACCACATCAATTTTTGATGGTTTATCAATGACCACTCAATCATCCAACCACAACCTTATTTATATTATTTTAATCTAACTATAATTAATGATAATAAAAATAAATTCGTGTTATAGAAAAATACATAAAAACTCAAAAATCACAAATTCTTGGAGTTTTGAAAATTTTGGGAGTTTAAGAAAAAAATCATATTATGATCCATAGAAAAAGAGAGAAAAGAGTGCTTGAAAATGGAAATGAATATTATTTTTATATACGAAGATAGAGAATTGTATTGTGTATATAACTATAATTATATTGGTGTCTATTTATAGAGAATGAAAAAATAAAAATTTGGATTCTTTTTTATGATATACAAAAGATATAACATTTTATCTTAATATCCAAAAAAATTGGAGAACCAATGACATTGTGACAAATGTCATCTTATTATGGAGGAGAGAGAATGCGAGGGTTGATTGCAATCTCACCGTGATTCACGGTCCCAAAATTTTTCTCTTTATTTTTTAAGATCGACCATATGAAGATTGGATGCTGATATTCCAAGTCTTAATGATAATAAGTTGTGGTCCATTTTGTACCTCCTTTTCCACACCCGACATAGACTTTTTTGCCCCTTGAGTTTATTAGTCCCCTCCCCAAATTAAATGAGGAAATGAAGAAAGAAAGAAGCGGAATCTGTCAACTAATCCAATTTCCTAAATTTGATTGTGATGGAATCTAGTTTCTGTAATTTTTCTTGTTTTTAGACAACAACCGCTTGTATATTATCAATCGGTCCAAATTTGGAGTTTTGGTGTACAAATTAGAGTGGAAGTTTCTTAGATTGATATAACTATAAAAAGGACAAATATCAGTTTATATTCTAATATTTCACAATTTTTTAGTTAACGTACCTACATAATCATATTGTTATTTTAATTCCCAATGTTTTAAAAAAATTTATTAATGTCATTCGGTGGGATTTCGACGTTCATTGCAAATGCGTCAATTTTTAAGCGCGTTTTTGGCCACGCGGGTGATCGAATGACAACGGATCGCATACTATTGGAAAGTCATTTGAATGCAGAATACATTAGGTTTTGGTTTCGTGACATTTCGTCATATTTTCAGGTGTAATTTTGACGATAAATAAATATTACGATAGTATAACACAATAAACTTTCAAGTCCGAGTCCGATCACATCGGTGATTGGATATACTGTTGGAAAGCCCTCTGAATGTAGAATACATTGAGCTTTGATTTAGTTGCATTTAGTAATCTTTTCATATGTAATTTTGACGATGAACATATACTACCATATTAAAGTTTCAGGCACGAAAACTTTTTAGTACACTCCTCTGTTTTGATCACTTATGAAATAAAAACAAAAAAAAAGAGGGGGGAGGGAGGGAACTTTGAGATGCCTTTGCTATTGGGTATTGTTCGATGCCACTATAGTGGGCGGCAACGGCGATTGCCGTCGGCCGAAAGTAAAGAGAGGAACAAGCAAGAGCTGGGCTTGTTGCTGTTCATGTTCGCGACTTAGAGACAAAGAGGATGTTTGTTGGTGTTGGCTGCTGCAAAACTATAGACGGTGGCAGATGTTTGCTGTTGGTGTTGTTATGTGTTAATACGGATATGTAGAAATGCGAATATAACGTTTAAAGAGAATCTTTATATAATCTGAGGCAAGAGTTGGACTCTTTCTCAGTAAGATAATATTGCTCCGCCACAACATGCAGCTGGTTCAATGACAATTATTTCCAATCTGACGGTTTAACAAATACGAGTAGTTCACTACTAGACGTATTCAAACTAACTACTTGATATTCGGGACGAGAGGATTTTGAAGAATGAATGGATAGATTAATTATCTTCGTTTGGTGTGTTTAAATGTCAAGCAAATGAGTACTATTTATAGAGAGGAATGTGTTTTCGCGAAGATGACGTCTTAATTTCATGTGAAAGATACGACTTTTCATATGAAAAAGTTCGAATTAACCACCCATAATCAACTCTATTAAATAAATTCATATGAAAATAATAATTTCCGACATTATTCAAAACAAAAGGAAAAGGAATAGGAATAGGCGAGAGAGAGATGATCGGGGTCGAGGGAGACACAAGTGGCGATGGTGGCGGGCCTATCATTGTTGTTCTTTGGAAGAATGGAGTACGCAGCGAAGGCGGCAGTTGCTGCTGTAATTCGCCTAGGTGAGAAATCAAAGGGATGGTTGAGCGGCGATGCGGCTGTCGGCGGCGAGTCTGGTCGTTGCGATGCCAGTTGTCGATGGCGGCTTCGTCGAAGTCTAAGAGGAAATGTAATTGTATTTTTGAGGGGAGGGGGAGGCGGACAAGATGATGGAGGTGGAGATAGAGATTTCATTTTGGGCTCAAGTGTTGGACCTAGAGGATGTTTGATTAAGCTTATTTTAGAGAGTTTATATACTCAGAGAGCTTATAATATATAATATTTTAAGAGTTTATAAGTTGTCAAAGTATTTAGATAATTGAACTTATAAGCTAGAGAAAGAATCGTGAGTTAGAGAGAAAATTGATGATAGATGAAGTTGATACTATATATGTAGGAAATAACGAATCATAGTTAGGTCATTTTGATGAATTTATTGTTGCTTATAAGTTTATGAAAAAATAAGTTTTGCTCCATAGTTAAAATAATGTTTTTGTTCTGTTTTAGTCTTATAAGAGTCTCATTTATAGTTAAACTTTCAAATGAGATAATATAATAATAATAATTCAAATTGTATTAAATTTGTTGCATTAAGCTTTATGATTCTTGTAAGTTGTACATACAATATGGGTATTGTATGTGTACACAAGTTAAAAAGCTTGTTTTGGGGTATTCCAATTATTTGTTGTTGCAGAATAGTCCTTGTGAAAACACTACTGGTTAACTGGTATTTGGTATCAATTATTGAGGTCGAATTTGGATTGTTGATTGCCAAAAAAATCATGAAATTTGATATGATTTCACATGTTTTATAAATCGGTAATAATAACACTCTTTTCAATTTGTAGCAATATAGACACATCTAAATTTTTTTTACTACCGAAAAAGATGACGTGACACGATTTTTTTGCTCACTAGCAGTATGTATTCACCACTCAAGGAACGACAATTGTGTTTGTTTTACTACAAATCGAAAAATAATGTCATTATTGCTACAATTTATAAAACGTATTGAAAACTAAAATATGGTAAGAAGTTCATGAATTTTATAACAATTAATCCTAATAATAATAAATTTGGTTGCACTTACACTATATTTATAAATACATACCTATTTATTAGCATGTTTAATATTACATTTGGTATATTCTACAATCTGCATGGCTCTACATTAGTTTTGCCCACTGTTCACGAACCATTGATTTCTGAAAAAATACAATTAACTTAATAAATTTACTGAATAACAATGTTTTTAAAAAAATACAAAATTAAGAAAATAAAAAAGGGCTTGAGCTCGAATATTCAAAGTTACTTTTAATATTAAATTTGAGTAATTTGAAAATTAAAAAATATATGGAAACCAACGAAACCATCAGTTTTTTGCCCAAAACCCCATGCATGGGCCTGTAACTGGCCTTTCCATTGTCGGTTTTCATTGTCGGTTCCGCAATTCTGCCTAACAAAATAAAATAATATAAAATATTAAATAGTAATAGGCCCAAAAAGATGTGCTGGGCCTAAAACCCTTAAAATGGGCCACCGCAAGAGGCTACAAGATCGTCGTTGCTAACTCCAATACACATGGCGACGCTGAAAGAAATCCTAACACGACGTCCAGTGGCGGCGACGATTCGGCCGACGGTGCCGTCGTTGCTGTCCTTGGCACTATTATGATCAAGCTAGTTGATCATTTCCTAAAAGCTATCAAATTCTCCAAATGCTGAAGTGAATACAAAAGCTTTTGAAGAAGACAAACGAATAAGAATTTTATTGTAAATGTGCATGAGTTTGCCAAAAGCAATACATTCTAAGCTACGTACTTTACAAGGCTTTTCATTATTTATAGTAATATCTCTACTGCTATATTTGATATTATAACAGTTAACCCGATTTCTATTAACAAACTCAACTATTTTCTGTTACTCCTTGCCACGTGTCCTCCACTCATGCTTTGCGTCGTTACCTTCTTGTTGGAGCCGTTACCTTCAGTTGATCATTCCTAACTCCTTTCTGTTGGACTGTTGCTTTACGTTGTAGTCTGGTATCGTTCATAACCAACTCTATCTACTATGACAATGCCTCTCCTTCACACATGACTTGTCCTCAAGTCGCGAATAACGATGGATATTTGGTATGCATGGTTTGAAAGTCCTCCCCAAGTCGCTTCCACTTCCCGCAAATCGACCACCGTACTAACACTTCGAGCGGGTGTTGTTCTTCTTAACGATCCTTGGCGCTAAAATCTTCTTTGGAATGAGCATTACTTTCCCATCATTATCGAACTCGCAACGCGATGCGGTGACCGCATGATTGTCCTTAATGCCTCGTTTGAGAAGGCTAACATGAAACACCGGGTGTAATTTGGAAGTGGTCGGTAAACGGAGCTCATATGCAGCGAGCCCAATCTTCCGAGTAATCTGGAACGGACCTGCATACCGCGGGCTCAATTTCCATGCCTTGTGCAATCTGAGTGAGAGTTGGCGATAGGGTTTTAATTTGAGGTACACCCAATCATTGATCTGGAACTCCCTTGGCTTCCTTTTTCGATCAACCGAAGCCTTCATCCGATCTTGAGCTTTATGCAGATTGCGCTTGAGATACAACTGAATGTCCATTTTATCTCTTAGGGTGGCTTCAACACCAACCACTCGAGGTTCCGTGTAAGAGGCAAGGGCCATAGGTGTGGGTTTATATCCATACAGAGCCTCAAACGGAGTCAATTGTATTGCTGTGTGGTAGCATGTATTGTACCAGAACTCGGCCAAGTGTAACCACGAGGCCCATTTCTTAGGAGCTTGTCTATACATGCAGCGAAGATATGTTTCGAGACATTGATTCACCCTCTCGCTTTGCCCATCTATTTGAGGGTGGTAGGCTGTACTCAAGTGTTGCTTGACTCCCAACGACCTTGATAACTCCTTCCAGTGGCTAGTAAAATGCGATCTCGATCGAGATAATGTTGATAAGCAAACCATGAAGTCATATATAGAGTCGAGGAAAATCGTTGCGCCGTGAGGCAAGATATGGATGTTGTAGCGCCATAAAATGTGCATATTTAGTAAATCTATCCACGATTACCCAAATGGAGTTCTTCTTGGTGGATAGGAGCGGTCCTTCGGCGAAATCCATAGTAAGATGTTGCCATGCTTGTTACGGAATAGGGAGTGGTTGAAGCAATCCGTTGATCGAGAGGTTTCATGCTTACTTAACGAGGCATTGATGGCACTTAATTAGTTCTTGCACTTCATCCCGCAATGTTGGCCTGAGAATGTCGACCGTGCTCTTTGATAGGTAGCATTGATACCGAATGACCTCCGTAACTAGAGCTATGCATATATTCAATTATCCTTGTTCGTAGAGTACCACTCGTACCCACAAACAACTTTCCTCTATATCGTAGCGGTCCCCATTATAAGAAAATAATGATAGGTTGTAGGGGTTACCGTGCATCTTGCCATAGCGTCTTGAGCTCTTGCATCGCCGTTATAGCTATCAAGCGGCTCGCCCATCCAAGATGGAGAAGCGGTATGTCGCGTGACATTTGCTATGGGATTCCACCGCTTGTCTTGATAATGCATCGCCACCTTGTTGTCAGGCCCTTCTTGTATTCTATTCGGTAATCAAACCCAGCAGCTTCGTTAAGTATTTATCTTTGGACGGAGTGGATAATATTTGCTCAACAGTACTTTAGGCTTTGATGATCGGTTAGTATGACGAATTGAGCATGAAGCAAGTAAAACGCCACTTCTCGATTGCAATATGATAGCCAAAAATTCTTTCTCATATGTTGAAAGCCCTTTATTTTTCGGGGCTAAGGCTTGGTGATGAACGAATGGGATGGTTGTTTTGCATAAGAACCGCACCAATCCCGTTGTATGATGCCTCGGTTCTAGCACAAATATAGTCTTTGAAATCAAAGCTAGAACCGGGCGGAAGTCATAGCTTGTTTCAAAGGCGTGAATGCAATCTCACCTCTTCACACCATTTAAACAGCCTTTCTTCGTGAGATTGTTCAGTGGTTTAGCTATCGCTCCGTAGCTGCGTATGAACTTGCGTTAGTACCCGGTTAGACCAAGGAAACCGCGTAATGCTCTTAGATTTTTTGGCTTGGGCCACTCGGTCATGGCTTGGATTTTCTAGGGATCTGGAGCTACGCCTTTATCACTGATGATATGGCCCAAATACTCGATTTGAGTCTGTCCAAATACGCATTTTGAAGCTTTGGCAAATAGCTGATTTTCGTGGAGTTTGATGAAGACCAACTCCAAATGCTGCAGGTGCTCCTTTATAGATTTACTATACACCAAAATGTCATCAAAAAAGACAAGCACGAACTGACCGAGACGTGGTTTAAAAACCGAATTCATGAGAGCTTGAAATGTGGCGGGTGCGTTTGTGAGACCGAAGGGCATCACCTTAAACTCGTATAGGCCACTGGTAGTGACCAATGCTGTCTTATGTACGTCTTCGTCATTCATCCGTATCTGATGATAACCTGCTCGAAGGTCTATCTTTGAGAACACGATCACCCCTCCTAGTTCATCGAGAAGATGATCGATCAAGGGTATTGGAAAATTGTCCTTGATTGTGAGAGCGTTGAGTTTTCTGTAGTCAATGCAGAATCTCCAAGATCCGTTCTTCTTCTTGACTAGCAATACTAGGGAGGAGAAAGGACTCGTACTATGTTGAATGACTCCATTTTGTAGCATTTCTTGAACCAATTTCTCCACCTCCACGCGTTGTAGGTAAGGATATTTGTAAGCTCTTTGTTTGAATGGCATCGTGTCTGGTTTCAGCATGATCTTTTGGTTGTGACTCCGTTGTGGTGGTAGCTCAGGATGGGGTTTGAAGATTGATATGTACTTTGTAATTAGTGGAACTATCTTCTCGGTTAGTCGCATTCTTGGATCACCTTATCTGTACTTATCATGCAAAGGCAGACCAAACAAAGCTCATTTCCCTCTTGATAGTTCGTTGATATCGCATTTGAAACCATCCGTATCGACACTTCCTGCTGACTCCATGCAATATAATGCTTTTTCCCTTTCTTAAACGAAATACTTTGATTGTCAAGTCGAAAGTAATAGGCCCCATTTGTTTTAGTAAATCGACACCCACCACCATATCGCATCCTCCGAATTTGTAAAATTCTTAGTGGTGCGCTAAAATCTGCAGACTTCCATCTCCCACTCTAACTTGGGGCATCTTGTGTTACATTTGATTTGCCCTCCGTCGACACGATCACTAACAATGTATTAGTATGTTCTAAATCACATTTCATCCGTTGTCATTGCCAAGTCAAGAAGTGTGTGTGCTCCGGTGTCAATTAGTACTGTGATTGCGTGACTCTCACTTTTCCTTGAATTACGATTGTATCCGTAGCTACTTGGCGCCTAATGCACTCAACGAAATCTCTGATCTTCTCCTCGGCCTCCAAATCTTGTAGAATTAGTTCGCCTCTTCCTCCTCACTTTTGCAGATTATAGTGAATAATTTCTTGCATTTATGCCCCAGCTGATGTGGCTCATCGCAATTGAAATATAGTCGTTTCTTCCTCCGTTCTTCAATTTCTGCTGGAGACAACTTTTTGAAGGTGGTCGATTTCAACGGACCTTCGTTGGTTACAATACCAATATTACTCTCACTTGATCTTTTCCAACTATAGTCAGTTCCTTTATTGCTTTGTTTTGATCCATTTCCCAAACCGCCAACTGTAATTCTTGTTTTGTGGCTAGTTTGATAGCCTGCTCCAGTTTCTTCGGTTCAAACATCTCTACAACACTTGAGATTTCTTCTTTTAATCCCCCTACATAATATCGTATGAAGTATTCTTCATCCAAATTTCTATTACTTACCGCGATGAAGGCTTTGAGCTCCTCAAATTTACTGGTGTAAGTGGCTACGTCCGATCCTTGCCGAAGTTGGTTGAATTGAGAAATTAAATTTTTCCCTTTCACTTCTACAAATCTGTCGATCACCATTTCACTAAACTTTTTCCACAACAATTCCTCTATCCCTTCCACGTATTCTAAGTACCACAAGTCACTATACCTTCCATGTACATGGTCGCCGTGAAGATTTTTCATTTTCATGCATGGGGTTGATCGCAAAGTATTTACCACACTTTGAATCCATTGCATTGGATTTTCCCATGGAACTTTGGAAACTCGAGCTTTGGCATGCGATAATGAAAAGAATTCATTGACCGGTATTGTCTCTTCCTTTATTACGCCTTGGCGTATCCTCCTCCTTTCTTCTTTGGATGCCTTGGTTTCATCATCCCCATTCATCCGCTCATTGTTGTTTCTTGCTCGTGTTTCCTTCCTCATTTCTCGAACGCATTTGAATCATTGCTATCGGTGACTCTTCTTCTTCTTGGATTTTGCAACTTGTGTTTCCATATTTGATACTCTTGCTTCCATACTCGTTTTTCGGGCATGAATTGCGTCTATGCGGTTGGCGTGGCTTCTAGCTCGATACCACTTGTTATGATCAAGCTAGTTGATCATTTCCTAAAGCTATCAAATTCTCCAAATCTGAAGTGAATACAAAAGCTTTTGAAGAAGAAAAGCGAATGGAATTTTATTGTAAATGTGCATGAGTTTGCCAAAAGCAATACATTCTAAGCTACGTACTTTACAAGGTTTTTCATTATTTATAGTAATATCTCTACTGCTATATTTGATATTCTAACAGTTAACCCGATTTCTATTAACAAACTCAACTATTTTTTGTTACTCCTTGCCACGTGTCCTCCACTCATGCTTTGCGTCGTTACCTTCTTGTTGGAGCCGTTACCTTCAGTTGATCATTCGTAACTCCTTTCTGTTGGACTGTTGCTTTCTGTTGTAGTCTGGTATCGTTCATAACCAACTCTGCATACTATGACAGGCACAGAGTCTGCAAATGCAAAAGGACTATTCCTTGCGAACAGATTATCTGCATGAGGAGAGCTTAAGTTGTAAAGCGGCGTGCTTGGGACTGAATAAAAAAATGGTCCCTGTTCATTCATGTTGAAGTCCTTGTTCATTCGCAAATCTCAGAATTCCTTGGATGGGCTGACAACTGCATTACTTTCTGCTGGACTGTCAGATGGAGTTCTTGCTGTATGTTCTGAGTTCTTGGTCTCTGGCCTGTCATCCTCAGTTGCTCTCTCTCCAGAACTTGGCAACTCTGAGTTGTCATCAGCCTTAGAAGGTGATTTTCCAGTGGTGCTGTTATGAAACGAAGAATATTGATAAACAAAATATATTGATAAACCTGGACACGAGCTTAGCAGTTAAAATATTGATAAACAAAAATATATCTCATCAAGCATGAGAAACTCCATCATATCCTATTTGAATCAGCTTAATGCAGTCAATTTGTTGAGCTTCCATTCAATTAGCTTCTTTCCAGGTACAGAGTCTTGTGTGGCTTTAGTTAGCATGGATTTAGGCTTCCAAGAACAACAGCAGCATAATATTCATGAATCGTGTGAAAAGTATGACCAAATCAGCAGCACTTCTTTAAACCTATAATTGGTGGCAAGCATGCTGGGCACTTAATCCTATTGCACAGACAAAATGTAGATTATTTTCAACTAGCTTGACTCACTAATGCTAGTCAAGCATTTTTCTTAAATAAAAAAAATGAATTACCAACCAAATCAAAGTATGAAACGAAAGATCATCCTTAGTAACCAAAGAGAGGTCAACACTAAAATCATGTAGCATAAGAAAAACAAGAACTTGAACAATAGAGAACACTGGAGCTGTGCATTGCAGATTACGTGACAGGCAGATGATGGCATCTAGGCATATATTGTGCACGTAATCCATAAGTTTTGCACCGTTGATTCAAGGCTTTCACTAGTTACTCAAGATCTGATTGGACTTGATTAGCTCGATCCTGGTGGACAATGAACCTTCTTTACTCAGAAATTCAAACAAGTCTCCACTAAATCAGTTGGAGGTCGTACATACCAGAGCACCATCCCAATTCTCCTGGTCCAATCTTTAACAATTGCCCGATAGAGTTCCATTTTTTTCTCCTGTATACGAAGTGATCAAAATAGTATCATCTGACATCTGAAAAGTGCATCACACAATCCAACCATTGTTATAGATGACAGAGGAACCAAATATAATGGTTACCTGAATATCACGAAATGTGACTCTTCAATTATTAGTTTTGAAGCTACATCTCCAACCTCCATGTACTTCTCTTCGTACTTCTTCGCTAATAGTTCAGCCTGAGGAAGGACAGATCAGACAAATGAGTCAACAAATAGTAATTAAAAGTGAGATGAATGAGTCATATCCAAGAATATACCTCTCTCTTGTCGCCTACAACTTTTTCAGAGATCTCATTCAACCTATTATCGCCTCGACTTTTGTACGGGACCTGAAATCAAATGGTACATCAGGAATGCAGCAGACATGTCATAAGTTCACAAGAAATCAAGAGGGAATTTCATTTTATTAATATTATTCATGTATGGTGACTAAACATCGAGAAACTGAAAAAAAAAAAAAAAAAGTTTCTGGTGGAAAATACTTTTGCTCCATAGTTAAAATAGGAAATGGTGGAAAATTAGTAGCTTCTTGTATGAATTCGTGTAAGCATGCTTACAATACATATGATTGAAATACAACAAAAATAATTTTAATCGAATAAACACCTGATGTATTTTTCTAATTATTAATTATCGAACAAAACAAAGTTTAAATAATGCAATCACTCCATGTATTGTTCATTTATATATATAAAAAAAGCATTCTAATAGTTTACTAGATTTTTCGCATATATAATATATTAAGAGTGAGACAATAAAATAGCAATTTTATGATACTAAACATAAAATAATTTGACACTTTTGTAAACTATAATTATTCGATACGAGATTCCTTAATTCTGCAATAAATTCGACAAGAAGAAGAAAAAGCATTATTTTACAGATCATGACAGGTAACATGTTTCAAAAGATAATAACATCGGTTGCTAGTCTATAACATTTTAAGCAGTTAAGCAAATATATGCCTATATACACATTTCCTAGCTAGCGAGTGTAAGCAAATCGATCAAACTCAAAACAGAGACAGTATTCATGATCCCTAGCTAGCGACCTCCTACTAAGAAGTTGTCAACCCTCGCGTTCGCTTTTCTCGACAGAAACTTCATGCAAATAGGCGGCTTCACGCCGCCGAGCGCCAGCAGCGAGCTCGGAAGCGTCCATATCCCGTCACCGCATATCAACCCAGAAGCCACGGCAGGCGCGAATGCATCGGCCTTGACCTTGTCGATCCTCTCCCAAACGAAAAGAATCAAGCTCCCAACACACATATCAATGGTGAAATACGCCCCGAGATAGAATGGGATTGCCATCGCCATAGGAATGGGAATGAACCTCGCCCATTTGGGCCCCAACGCGTCCCGGATGCCGTTGATCACCACGGCCCCAACGAAGAACACGTAGCACAGCATGAGGCAGTTCTTGGGCAGGGACGAAACCCCGTCCACTCCCAAGATCGCGATGTTGCGGTAGATCGCTGCATAAGGCGCGGGATACTGCGAGCCACTCACACCGAGATCATCAAACGCCTTGTAGAAGAGCCAGAACACACAGGGCGAGATCACGCAGCCCATGGCAGTGCCAATGATCTGGCTCACGAACATGGACCGCGGAGACGCGAGGGTCAAGTAACCGGTCTTGAAGTCCTGCGAGAGGTCCGAGGCGGTCGTCACAATGTTCATCATCACCCCGCACGCAGCCAGCCCGGCCAGAACGCCTCCGTGCGCGGCTCCGGCCCAAGCACCGATCATGAATATCGCCAGCTTCCCGTAAGTCGAAGCCAGCGACCAATCAGTGAGGCCGCATCCATAGGCGTTGCAGAAGGCGAGCGCTGGCGCAAATATGTATATCACCACAATATAGTACCATTTTAGAGGGGGAAAGATGTGAGGAATGGTAGCAGCAGATATTACTGCAATGGTGATATAGCCGGCAACGGCGATCCAAGTCGGGATCTGGTCCTTGAGAAAAAGTTGGGTTCTACGCTGGTCATCGTAGGAGAGAGTGGGAGGCGAAGGGATGTGGCCGCCTATGGGAAGGGCTTGACCTGCGTTTTTGTTGCGGAGTTGGTGGTACAAGCCGAATAAGGTCCGGCTTAGGACCTTAACGAAGTTATAGAGGCCATCGCCAAGAATCATGGCTATGGCAATGAAGACCTGAAGAATCAAACCAAACTTTCAAAATGACCGCTAACTCGATCGAATTAGTTAAAGAAGAAAATACGAGAATTACGTACCCTGTAACCTTGCAAGCCGTGAAGGCTGCTGGATGAGTAGTCGGCAGAGTACCAGTCGCCCTTCCGGTTGTTTATGAGCGGCCACATTATGCCCCACGACAGGATAGCGCCAACGAGCAATGATATGTTGATGAGATAGGGGCATATCATGCCGACACCAACGTATGTTGCAGAGAAATCAAAGTAGAACCTGACAGAGATGCAATACAATTATGTTGCAATACATAAATTTTTCAGTAGATGTGAAACTGAGGAGGGAACTCACCTGTTTTCATATGCTTTAAGGCCAAATGTAGGGAAATTAACGAATCCGCAAGAATCCGCTGCAGTGAAAAACCATTGGAAGAAACCCCAGAGGAAGCTGAAGGAGAAGAACTTCCCCAAAGTTCTTACTTGTTTCCTGAACCACCCGAAATGTATTAGGAAATCCATCGAGATTGAAATATATCTATTTGGCGCAGAACAGCATCGAATCTGAAAAGTGACTCACTTGGCTAGCTTGGCTCCCTTAGGAGTATGAAAGCTGTTGATGAGATGAGCAGTTGCTGTACCACTTGGATAAGTAAGTTTGAAATCAATGATCATTATCTGAACCAATACAGGAAACGACGTTATTTATCTTGCAAAGTTGAATTTAAGTTGACAGAGGCTGTTGAGAGCTCGACAAGTGCATGATAAAAGAGACAAGCAGAATGAAGGCATACCTTCCGGAGAGGTACGACAGAGAAGAGTCCCAAGAAGCTAACAACGAACAGGAACCCAATCATCCATGACAGTTGAGGATTCTTAGTATTCTGAGGGTTATTAGCTTCAGTAGTTTGTTTGGCAATAACTTCACTCATACCAAAAAGGTAGCTTCCGAAGCCTCCTGAGATTTTGATCAGTTTGTGTTAAGAGTGTTCTGCTAAAAAACTCAGTGTAAAACTGTGAAAAGAGTTTCCTAGTTTTCTTGCAAGTGATCAAGTACCATCATTTAGTTTTGCAGTTTTGCTTTAGTCCAAATTCATGAAGTGAAAAACAATTTTGATGGATAAATAACCACAATAAAGTGAAGTACTAGCAGTTTATATAACAGTCTATTTCACCATCTTCTTCTTACTATATCCTGTAGTCCAGAGATATGCATCTTAGTAGACATTGAGAATAATGTGAAGAAAATCAAAGTCATAATCAACGATTAAGTGGAGATTTATTAGTGATATCACAGCACAGATGCATAAGAATCAAAGTCATCTCACACTCATGAAGATTACCTCATTTATATTAAGCTGCCACTTGTTAGGGAATTTATTTCATTGTCTTGGCTAATTTATTCACTCGTATATTAACCCTCAAACATGAATCTTGAACTATGACAATTTAATAGGTTTTATGATCTAAGTGATTAATTAATTTTGATTTAGTCAAGTTCTGCAACGAAGGTGGCGCAAGAAGTAACGGTGGAATCTCGTGAGAATCATAAATTCCACTTGAATCAGCCAACTTGCATAAGTATTTAATAATTCCAAGAATCTCACCAACAAACGCGTAACGTGACAGCCAACTATACAAGTCCAAGAAAATCCATGAAAACCGACTACATATTATAGACAAAACTTCTGAAAGTGAAATAAAAAAGCCACTTATATCATAAGTCGAACATTAAATCATGAATACGTTAAACGTCGTTTTTAATGTAGAAATTTATAAACCAATAGACAAGCCTCGACAAGTGAGGCCTCCAACTGTGACAGCAATAAAGACGCAGACTTCCGACTTTTCCACATTCTTGATATTTGTTTTATACCTTTTCCAAAAAAGCTAAGTTTATCCATGGGAAATTAATTAACAAGTAAAATTCAATTTTGGTATTAATTGAAATTATAAGAAAAGAATTAGTGGTCCAAAAATTAGACGTCCATTATGTATTTGGTCCATCCCACCGCAACAGCAGCACGCTTTACTCCTTGAAAGATAATACTAAAAAACGAGATACCTTTTCCGCCAAAAAAAATCTTGATATTTAGAAAGAGTCACACCCATATGTAAATCAATAATTGTTCTACAAACAAAATTCCAACAACTACTACATAGCTAGGTATCAAAATCATTGTAACATTGGACCAATATTTTATAGGGATCAGTTCACAAAATTTAGAAAATCCTATACATTATGAAATACAACGACTCCATGTACTTCACACCCGACATGTTTGCATGAATTTCAAGTTAACATATTTTAATTAACTTATACTCCCTTCGTCCCAAAAAATTATTCATCAAAATCTAATTTTCGATGCGAGTTTTAATAAAAATTATGAAGTGTTTTGGAGAGAGTAAGGATCTCACATTAGTGTAGTGATGGATCATGAATAATAAAAAATATAAATAAATAATATTATTGAAGATAAGAATCATAGATAATAGATCATATATGGTAAAATGTGTGAATAAATATTTCATTTGAGGTAATAAGTGGAGAGTATTTTATGGGATAACCATAAATGAAAAGTGAATAAATTTGGGAGACATCCCACAAGTAAAACTAAGATAATTTTTTTTCAATTCTTTCGAGTTTTAAAAATTAGAATCCAATTTTTATATCATTAGAAAAAATCAATAAAAGTTGAAAATAAGAAACCAATTTCTTTTTTAAATTAATTATTTTGTCTTTGTAAGTTGTCCACCAAAGCATATATTTAATTCCTTTTCGGTCCGTCCATCAAAAATACGACTTTCCTTTTTATAATTATTTTGTCTTTGTAAGTATCCACTTATTTTTTGTTTATATAATTATTAATATATTATTTATTATGACCTTTTTATAATTATACACTATATATTGTAATGAGATTCATGTATATAATTAGTTATATGATATAATTATTATATAAAAGATTCATGTAAAAGTTATGTGACAAAAAAAAATCAGATTTTTAAGATTTATGATTGAAGGCACTTAACAGAATATTATCTAATATCCTAAAGACCGTCAATTTGGGCAAGATCATACATCTTTAGGAAATAATTATCAAAAGCTAATTTATTTTTATCCTTTAAAGGATAAAAGCCAGATAAGAAATGAAGTAACTTCCGGAAGTATAAAGACCGTCAACTGGGCAAGATCATACATCTCAAAACATGCTAAATTTTTTACCTAAAAGGATAAAGCCGCAAGTAATTCCAGTATGTCAACAACACGTATAATCAATGCGTGCGCGTGTGTGTCTGTGTGTGTGTGTAAGAGAGAGAGAGAGTGACCGCTGAAGGCGATGCCGGAGGAGGCGACGACGCAAGTCTGAATGACGGTGTTCTCCTGCCTAGTAAAGGGCTGCTTGAGAAACCCAGATTTCTCGAGAAATTTGGTCCACGTCTTGACGAAGAAGAATCCGAGGAGTCCAGCTGAGACGTTGAGCGACGGGATGATTCCGGTCGTCAGGTTGAGCTTCATCACGATGAAGGTGAACAGAATTGCGAGAATTAAGCTCACCACGAACGCTCTCAGGGTCAGCTGCCTCTGCCACGACGGCACCTCCTTGCTCTCAAAAATCTTCTCCACCGACTCATCCTCGCCGCCGTTCGCCCGCTCTTGTTGCCCGTCGTCCCCGTCGGTCTTCTTCTTGACGCTAGAGGACCGATCCATGGCGTTTGAGTTTTCTAATTGAGGTTTCTTGATTATTGAAATTTGTGTGATTGGGTTTTATAGAGAGAGAAGGGTTGGGGAGTGAAGCGTGTCAGTGTGTGTGCTGCGTGGTCTATTTTGGGCGGATATTGCTTCGATGTGCTCAACGAGCAGTCACAGTACTGCGTGACTGTGTGTGTGTGTCTGTTAAAATGTAAGCTGTGCTGGGTTTCTCTGATGGGGGGAGGGGATAATCCGAGTCGTCTAATGCCAGAATATATAGATGCAAATTTGCCGACAATAACCTTGACTTAATTTAACTATTTTATAAGTTGATTTGTGATCTATATATGGATATGAATATGCAATAATTGTAATTTGAAAGGCCTTCTCCACTTGCAATATCATCACCCGGAGCTTTTGTATTTATTATTTTATAGAATCGACTTTATATTATGTCAATATAACGACATATAGTTTCTTAGAACTCTATTACAAAGATTTCTTTTATGTATGTTATCAAATTATATTGTGTTTACAAACTAAATCGAGAGGTAGCAGTGAAGATTACACATATGATGAAAAAGTTTTATACGAGAACGTGTGAGAATCATATTTTAATTGAGATTTTAGATTGATACCACACCTTAATAGAGAGATTTAGAATGTGATTCAAAAATCATCATGTGAGAATGTCCTAATAGAAGACCACATCTCGTTTAATTTGTCATAAAAAATTGCTCTCTCTGTTTCACTTTAAGTTGTTCTTTCTTTTTAAGTTGTCCCGTTAAAAGTGGTTCATTCTAAAAAATAAATCATTTTCATAAACAAAAGTGTTTCAAATTTCATGAGTCATTCTACTTTACACATAAAACACAACATCATTATTCAACATACCCAAAAGCAACGAGTCATTTAGAGTGGGATGAAGGGAGTACAAATTATATGTACGTCTATGAAAATATAAACAAATTGTGTTTTTCACTTGAATGACCAAATTTTATCCCTAATAAAAAAAAAAGATTGATCTTGCATACATAGTTGCGAAATGACCTAAATATATATTACTCCCTCCGTCGGTTCATTTATTTTCGGTACAGTTATTTAGAGAAAGATATAAAGTGGTTAAATGGATAAAAAATAGATAGAGTCCATATATTTTGAATAGATAATAATTTCTTAAAAATAAAATGAGCCAAATTGGATGAGAAAAATGAATATGGGTCAACGAGTCAATTTCGTTGGGATGGAAGAAGTATTATTTTTCCTAACCAGTTAACACTATTTATATATAAGAAAACACTTTTGATTTATTTGGCATTAGTATGTCAAAACACACATTTAAATGTAAGCAAGAATATATATATTTATACAGTGTGTGTGTATATATTATGTATGTCCAATTTATCTTCCTAATGGCAAGACTTTCAAATATAGTCTAGTTAACGTTTTAGTGGTGTGTATCGATGTCACTTTTGGACTTTTTGTAAGAAAATGTCGTAGTAATAGTATCTGTTAAAAAATAAATATATGATACAACGTTGTTATAAGGTGTCCACGTGGTTGGAATTCTTTTTGATATCGACTCCCTTCATTTTTAAATTAAAATTGTGATATGTTTCCAATCTTATTCTTATTTGATATTTTAAAATTTTAATAATTATATATGTATATCATGATAATTTAATAAAGTTATAAAAGTAAAATGTTTTTTTCCTTAATATGTATAATAAGAGCTAAAAACACTTATTGAAAAACAAATGAAGTGTGTTGTAATTGCAAAAAATCATCAAATATGGTTTGAAATTGCAAAACTGAATTACCATTATGATTTTTCTAACCATTTGCACACATATATATATATATATATATATATATATATATATATATATATATATATATGAGTTTGGTTCAAATGATAATTTTATCCTAAAACCATTTAAGTTGATGCATTGAGAAACACATTCAAAACATTTTTCACCCTGGTTCGAATCCCATGAGGCGAAAATATTTTTTGGATTATAACTTTATATTCATCAAATTTATGAATTCATATTTTTTGTTCTGTTCTCATAATAAAAATGTTAATCAAATAGTATCCGAGTCTGAGGTAGTATGTAATACTCAATCACATCCACTAATCTCATAGATACTATGGTGGAGATTTTTTTGGATTTTTAAGCTTAATTTCGTTGATTTCGTTACAATGAGGGTAGATTAATAATTTAATTTATTATGTGATTGTGAAAAATAAATCATGCATTTAGTTGAACTAACTTATGCATTTAAATAAACAAAAATGTATGCAGTTGATACAATAATGCATGTAGGTTGGAAGTGCACGCTGGACGACAATGCATTTTTACGTTGGCCAACATGCATTTTTATGTTTTATTAAATGCATGAACATGTTTTGTTAAATGTATATTTGTGTTTCTTCCCAACATCCACTTTTATGATTTTCGACAACAAATCTTTCATCCATCATTCTTCGTCTTACAACGTCTCTTCTCCTATTGTCGGTGAATTTTGTCGTGAACCACCGTCATAGCCATCATCTCTCTCAATTCTTGAGTCCTCTATCAAATTCATTTTCTATTTTTTCTCAAAATTCACCGTTTTATTCTCAATTTTTTTTCTTCTTTTTCTTACTTTCAAAATTTGTTGTTTGTTGTTGTTGATGTTGTCCGTGTATGTTTCTGCTGTTGTCCGTTGGTGCCGCCGCCGCCAAGGAGAAGAAAAAGACTGATTTGATTTCTTTTCATTTTGTCTCTTGTGAAAAAAAATTAAAAAAGAGAGGAAAATGAGTTATCACGTGTCAGCTTGTAATGGGTCAATGTTCAAAATGTACGGTCTAGATTGGGTACTGTATACTATCTGAGGATCATGTACTACGGAAACCTAATCCTATATATATATATATATATATATATATATATATATTACACTTTATATATATATATAAAAATATCTATATTACTCTCTCATTCCATCAAAAACTTGCATCTAATTCATTTTTGGTGAGTCCACCAAAAAAATTACATTTTTTTTAGATATCCTTTTACACTTTATAATGTGGGATCTCTTCTCCAATAACTACAATTTATTAAAATTTGTGTCATCAAAATTAATGGAAGCTTTAAGTGGATGGATGGAGTATATTAAAGCATAAATCTTCAATTTGGAATCAATTTTAAATGATGTGGTCTTGTTTGCATACATCTATATGTGTGAAAATAGATATTTTTTTTTAGTATAAATGATAATTTCTAATATAGGATAAAACATAAATGGTATTTTTATCCATCACATCATTTTTGTGATTTTAAATTGATGGACGAGAATTTTGTAAATTAGGAATAAGTAAGGTCACGATTTATGTATGATTTAATATCTATTTAACTTCGAAACCAAACGCTTTTAATTTGTATGCTACTAATTTTTCTCTAATCATTTATTTATTTTTATTTTTCTTATAATTCCTATTTCCAAAAATCGTGCTTTACCGTTCATCAAAATATATGCAACACACATTTTGAATTAAATATCTGGACAAGCGGTTTAATTTGATACATGATATAAAACTTGGAACAAAAATGAATCAGATATGAATACTTAAAAGTCTCATAATTATACTCTCTCCATCTCATCTAAGTTGGCTCATATATATTTCTTTTCGGATTATTCCATCCAATTTGGTTTATTTTCTTTTTAAGATTTAATTATTTCTTCAAAAGATATAGACATAATCTACTTTTTATTATTTTAATAATTTTATATTATTATCCTAGATAACTGTGTAAAAAAAATAAGTAATGTTTGGTGTACCATAAAGAGTATTCCTTTAGCACAAAATCAATTTGATAGAAAGAAAAAACACAAACGAACAGACAAAAGGTGATTTGAAGTTGCCATTGTAGACTGCAGCTAGCGTTGGGATAATTGCGCTTGACAGTTGGTGTTTTGTACAATTCTTTTCAGCAAAGTGTGTGCATATTTAAAACAATAAAGTAGTCAAATGTATATCGGAGGTGCGTACATTATTGATTATAGAGTCAAATGTATATCGGAAGTCCAAATATAGTTAGTACTCTCTATTTTATTATAAACGTTACATTTTATTTTTTTTCTTGTACTTTAATAAGTGCTTAATTTCAAAATTTGAAAGTAAATTAGACTAAGTTTATCAGTGACCAGCTAACCACCCAATCATCCAATCTTTTCAATATTTAATTAATTTCTTTCTTTTCCACATCATCACTATTCCATTCAACTCAACCACATCAATTTTTGATGGTTTATCAATTACCTCCCAACCATCCAATCACAATCTTATTCATAATTATTTATATTTTTAATCTAACTATAATTAATTATAATAAAAATAAATTTATATTACAAAATACATAAAAACTCAAAAATCATAAATTTTGGGAGTTTTGAAAAATTTGAGAGTTTAAGAAAAAATTAGGATTATGATCCATAGAAAAAAAGAGAAAAATAGAGTTTTTGAAAGTGGAAATGAATATTAGTTGTATATAAGAAGAGCGAATTGTATTGCGTGTATAACAATAACAATATTGATGTCTATTTATAGAGAATGAAAAACAAAAATTTGGATAATTTATTTTAATATAATATTCAAAAGAGATAACGATTTTATCTTGATATCCAATAAAAATATGAAGAACCAATGACATTGTGACAAATGTTATCTTATTGTGGATGAGAGAGAAGGTGGGTGTTGAAGGAAATAGAAGGTGAGGGTCGGTTGCAATCCCACCGTGGGCAGTCCTAATTTTTATTTTTATTTTTGGTCGATCATATGAAGATTGGGCGCTTGGGCACTGATATTCCAAGTCTTAATGATAATAAGTTTGTGTTCCATTTTGTACCTCTTTTTTCACACCCGACTTAGACTTTTTGCCACTTGAGTTTATCAGTCCCTCCCAAAATTAAATGAAAAAAAGAAAAAAGAAAAAAATAAAGAAGCAAAATTGGTCAACTAATCCAATTTCCTAAATTTTATTGTGATGGAATCTAGTTTCAATAATTTTGCTTGTTTTTAGACAACAATCACTTGTATATTATTGATTGGTCCAAATTTGGAGTTTTGGTTCCCAAATTAGTGTAGAAGTTTCTTAGATTGATATAACTATAAAAGGATAAATATCAATTTGTAACCTAATATTTCACGATTTTTAAGTTAATGTATCCACATAACCATATTGTCATTTTAATTCCCAATGTTTAAAAAAAATCTATTAATGTCCTTCCGGTGGGATTCCGACGTTACATTTGCACATTGCAAATGTAACGACCTTTAAGCGCGTTTTTGGCCACATGGGTGATCGAGTGATAACGGACCACCTACTGTTGAAAAGCCATTTGAATGTAAAATATATTAGGTTTTGGTTTTGTGATATTTCGTCACATTTTCAGGTGTAATTTTGGTGATGAATACATATTGCTATAGTACAACACAATAAACTTTCAATATAGAATACAATGGGCTTTGGTTTGGTAGCATTTAGTAATCTTTTCATGTGTAATTTTGGCGATGAACATATATAATTGCATTAACGTTTCAGGCACGATTTCACCGTTAATCGAGGCCCTAAGTAGAGTTGGCAAAAGTAATCGGTCGGTCCGGTCGGCTGGGCAAGCTTTTAGGTAATATACGGGTCAGGTAGGGCCGCCCACACAGTGCTATCGAGCCTAAATTTAAGAGCCCAGCCCAACCCCATTCGAGCTACCTGACCATAGGGCTAAGCCCGCCCATAAGATCATATGACATTTGTATACGTCCTATTAGGTATATGAAAAAACTTTTTTAGTACACTTGTATACGTCTTATTAGGTATTATACTATAATACATATATTATGTAACAAGACATTAATAAGCATCTTATAAGTGTCTTATTAGGTATTATGTGAACAGCCATGGGGTGGGCTTTTTAGCTCGAAAAACCCGTGCTTTATAGCCCCAAAGTCGGATGGGCCTATCGAGCTATGTGGGCGGGCTTTTTAGGCCTTATTTTTTTCGGACCACTATTTTTACAAGCCCAACCCGACCTCAATTCCAGGTACCTTGGGCCAGCCTTTCGGGCCGGGTAACTTTTGCTGGCTCTAGTCCTAAGAAGTTGTGGCATCGAGGATTGACATCATTTGGTCATTTTCAAAAGAAAGTCTTTACCTAGTAGCAGACATACGTGGCTCTCTGGTCAGCCACAAATACATTACATTAATAAAAATTTTGAAACACTCGAGACTAAAATGATAATATGTTTAAGCTAAGACATTATATGAAGATATTATAAATATTGGACCATAAACTGATATTCAACAAAAAAAGGAAAAAACTCCAAACATATGATATGAATCATAAATCATAGAGATAGTGACAAAATACTTGGTTTCTTTCTATTGAATACTCTCTCCATCCATCAAATACATACATTTAATTATATTTTATCCATAAAAAAATATTCAATTTCCTTTTTTAAAAACATAAACTTCATATTTTTATCCTAATCCTATCCACTTATTTGCACACATTCTTACACCTACTATTTATTAATATATATTCATTTATTGTATATATGACCCATCTTTTAATTTCAATATATATTAAATTATTCATTTATTATTTTTACTTATTTTATATTTATTATAATTTGTTAATACATGTGTTGCCAAAATTAAGGAAAGAACATTGTATAGGAAGGGAATATAATTTTATTACAAAGTTTTAAGTAGTACAAGAAATTTCGGTAGTGGAAATTAATCATGTAAATTCCATCACATGTCATGTGATGTAGCCTTAAAGTCAAATCTGTACAGTAGGTCAAATTTGGAATCACAATACAAACGGGAACTCAAAATCCTTCATCATAAGTGTGTTGTCGTTTACTTCATTTTCAAATTCAATAATCAATTTGTGTGAAAGCCTTAAATCAATTCGTCCCAATTAATACTCATGCGGTGCGGAACCCCACATTCTCGTCAGAAGCCAAATGTTAGAAATTGAGCGAGAATTATCATATTAACAAAATAAACGAACCTTAAATTTTCTTTCACATTTTGTGTTGCTAATGATGTAATCTTTAGTAATAATATGGGAGTCCTATAATGATCAAATTAATTTTTTTCTTTACATATTATTGACAAAAGAAAAATAGACAAAAAGACTATATGTTCACGAAATTTGTTTACAGACTTTAATGACACAAATTTTAATAAATTGTAATGAATATAGAGTTAGTAGAGAAGGAGACCCATAATTGTAAGAAGTATTAGGTAAAAAATGAGTAAATTAAAATTAAGTAAAATTAAAAAAGTAGGTCATAACAAGTTTTTTTATAAATAAGTGGATAGTATAGGGTAAAGTTAGAAAGATTATGTGGGATCTATGTTTATAAAAGGAAAATAAGTATTTTTTATGGATGATCTAAAAAGAAAATAAATAAATAAATTTTGTGGATGGTATGAGTATAATATATGTAAATATATGAAAATAAGGAAGGAAGACAATGATCACATGAGATTCTTTATTTCAGTGTTTTGTATGTCACTAGTGTCATTGTTAATTTTATTTTTATATATATATATCTTTACAAAGTGTAGTCATGGAAATCCGAAGTTACGGGGACAATATTAAAGGATAGTAAAGATAAAAACGCAGTCATATCTCATAATTATGCACGTTGACATTTGGCAGTTCCCACAACTTGTTTTCCAATTGCCATATCTACAATTCTGCCAGTTGTTCTCACGCAGCGTGCCGCTTGTATTTCCACGGTAAGTTCCATCCTGAGAGGGGGTGCATTGCACACCCATCCTCTCTGCATAATAGCGTGTCTTATGTTTTATTCACATTTAATTAAATGTTCGAATAAATCAACCCAACCATGGTTAATCCGGATAGGCCTACTAGCGAAACAAGTCATGGAGAAGCTATCCATGAGTGTCGACATTCATTTTATCGTCGGCATTCCAAACATGTATCGGCATTTCGGATATGTATCGGCATTTCGGTTTTGAATGAGAATTTTGAATATCTTGCGGAGAAGCTATCCGTGAGTGCCGACATTCATTTTATCGTCGGTATCCCAAAACACGTATCGGCATTTCGGACATGTATCGGCATTTCGGTTTTGAATTAGAATTTTGAATTATTAACCGATAAGCTTAATAAATCTTCCGCCAATGTTTACAATTATCTTAAAATGCCTAAATTTATTATATTATGTGGATAAATAATTTATAAAGTAATAATTTATCCCCAAAAAATTCAAATATTAAATAGATGCTTATAAACTGTTAATAAAAATATTAAAATAACGATCTATAATAATTTTGTTATTCTTGTTCATAAAAAAGCAGATAATTATAAACTGAAAAATCGTTATTAACATAAAAATATTATAAATCACTCATTGTTAATTTTGAAATATTGAAATTTACCTTTGAGCCCTCACTATTTCGAGTCTTGCAAGGGTAAATATGTAAATGCATAAGGAAATTAAAAAATTCTCCCATTTCATCAAGCGCTTCTCATTCATTTGGCGCCCACTCACACACTGATCACTCTGAGAAGAACAGAGAGACGAGAGACGACGACAACAAGAGAGAGTTGCAATTGATCAGAGAGACGCGACGCGGCCAGAGACGAGAGCACCCGAAACGCAGGTATTGTTCCATTTACAATGACCCCGATTTTTTCCGCGCCCTAAGTAGTGGTGTAATGCCTTCGTCTTCGTCCATCCTCATTCCCGTCGTCTTTTTCATCTTTGTCTTCGTCCATCGGCTTAGCCTTCGTATTCTTCGTCTTTGCACCGAAACCTAGGCAATGTCTCGAATTCATCCAAATATGTTTGATAATTTATGGATTTTCAGTCTTGGTTGATTGGTATGCTTCCATTTTGTATGCTTGTTTGTTTACTTGTTGAAGATGCTTGTCATTCTTCGATTTATTGCATTTTCACATCTCTTTGCAATTTGTTCTGTAGTGGTGAGTTGAAGTGCTTTCTCGATGGATATTGGCATATTCTTGTTGCGTGGATTTATAAATTTATTTAACACTCTTTATTATATTTTATTTTCTAATTTTGAAGATATAATTATGTGATCTGTTTTGGTGCGTTGAGATAGATGATTTGTCCACATAGAGTTGTTGTGGTGGAGTTGATTGTTGTATAAGGGAGTGTTGTGGTAGAGTTGTTGATGAATTTATAATTATCATAGATGGATTTATAAATTTCTGTATCATCTCTGCTGAGTACAAGTTGTGGTGGAGTTGGCTGTTGTATTATGGATATCTTAGGTATTGTTGTTGATGCATATACGTTATCATATTAGATGGTGCATTACAATCCTATCTCACATCATGCATTGGTCTTCAAGTATCTATGATGTTACATTCATCGACACATATGATATTGTGGTTCTATCTGAGAATAGTAGCTAGATGTCATTCAAACTTGTTCTTCCAATGTGCTTGTGAACCTTAGTTTATATGTCATTCATTTCTATTAAGCAAACCGTTTTGAGTTTATTTACCGATGAACTTCATTCACGAACTCGATTTCTTCTATATTCTTGAGCTCTTGAAAGAGATGAGTAGGTGATCCTTGGAGCCTCGATTCTTGCAAATGGCGGTCTGGTGGTTTATCAACTATCCGGAAACCTACTTCCCAACTTTGAATGCTTCTTCCTCCTTTTGCGACTCGTGCGTTATAAATCGAGAATGACAAGTAGTAATATAGCATTTCCTTTTGTCCTTGCAAAGGTCCGGTATTACAACACTAGATTTGTTCCTCTATGCATTCTCGGATAATCTGAATCGGTTGGGGATGATAGGACTATAATCCTTTTATTTCTTAAGAAGTTGAAGATGCTTTTGTAGTCTTGGCGTATATTTAATGGTTTCGATTTTCAGTCCATTGGGGTAGTCTTGGTTAACGGTTAATGGTTTTCACCTTTCTATATGTTGTATCACGATCGTTCTTTGTATGAAATAGGAAAATGTAGTTAATGCATGTCATAGAATTATATGTCTCATTTCTTCGCAATGGTGGAGAGGGCAACTATATGGTGTGCACACATTTGGTTGTGCACACATTATCTTTGTTAATAGAGTACTCATGATCATATAAAAGTAGTGCACAAATTGATAAGGGCGCTTTGAAATGGGACCGGAGAGGAAGTAGTAATTTTCGACGTGGGACGGTTTGGACTCGAAATGGATAGACATTTCATTGATTTAATGTTGCGACAAGTTGGCAAAGAAAATAGGACATATGGGATGTGTAGTTGTTCATCCGGTTTGTTTTCTCCAATCAATGAAAATTATCAATTATCATCATTTTGCGGTCAATCTAGTAAATTCAATAGTAATCGAAACTTGCAAACAAAGCGAGACTCGTGAATAGTGTAATGGACATCCTAATGCCATAGGCGATCTTGAGTGTCGCTAAGTCATATGCAATTCTAGTGCAATTGTCCTCGGAAAAAGCACATTACCAATTCGCTAGGAAATGAAACATTTAAATGCATGGGAGAGCTGGTTCAAAACCTCTAACTTGATCTGAGATCGATAAAGGAACCGACATCACGACGGATGTATAGCCTACTACAAAATTAAATAAAATTTTAAGTTTATTTTAATGGGAAATACAAATGCTCAATCGGAAAATCACCGATTCACTAAGATCCTAGGACTTGAATAGTTACTGAAATAACATCACAACCCATCCCTTCACGGTTCTACATCTATAACTCAAAATCTAAAGAATAAGATATGAAGATCTTGCTACCATGTAACAATGACAAAATCGTTTTACTCATAATGAAGAAATTCGATGCAAACTGCGGTGACATGGATGAGTAAACAACTAAGGGCAAAAACATTCCCTGGTAAGTTTCACTTTAATTTCACATAAATGCACGAGAGTAATCTTTGTTAATGGTTATGCGCATGTTGTATGCTTGTTCCTCCGATTTTCTCTACTTGTAATATGTTTGTGATTCTTCTAATCATTGCATTTTCACATAATTAGCCAAAATTATGGTTGTGTACAACCTTTGTTGGAGTTGTTTTGTTGTTCATTATGATGAACAACACGACTTTGTAATGAAGATTACGCAAACTTTTAATGAAGATTGTTGTTCATTATGCATGTCTACAACCGACTTGTAATGAAGCTCGTATTCAATATGAAAATTCGAATATTCAACCATGTTTCAATTAACTTTAATTGTGTCTGTTATTCATTTTACTTTGACAATGCCAATTTAAAGTGAAAACCCTCTCATAATCTTGATGGGTTAAATGAGATATCGGCCACTAGTTTTCAAAGTTCCAACGGGAGGCGAGACAAGCTCCTCTATATAAGCCCGGGGTTTGAAATAGACTCGCGCTTAACTGGTATGTCTCATTTGCTCTCTGTAGCTCAAGCATGAGTGCTTACAATAAATGCAGCCATCGTATTCCAGAGCATTAAAATTTACTTTCCCTTTTCAACAGTGTAGAAATTTAAGACTCCAAATGTACAGAATAAAATGGAGGAGCATGTACAATATAGAAATTTAAGACTGCAAATGTACTGCATCAAAATTTGATGCAGTGATATATGATATTAATTACCGTAACCCAATGGGTTACGGTAATTAATGCTTAAGAGAGTATAGAATGGAGGAGGATGTTGATGAGAGAGGGTGAGAGTTAGCCCAGTAAATTTGTAGCCATGGAAAGTTAACTAAGCCTTTTAATTATGAAATCTCCAAACACACCTTAACTATGGAGCTAAATACGGCTTGAGATCAGCTTGAGCTCATAGATCGATTGAGCTGAATTCAATTATAATTATGTCCAGCCAACAAGTCTTGTTATTGGCATAGTATTATCCCCAGCCAACAAGTCTTTTATGATTTGTTTTTATTTTTTCTTTGGATTATAATGAGATTCTATACTTATGGGCTAAATGAGATATACGACCACTAGTAGTTTAGCAACCTTCCTTTTGTCAAACATGAGACATATTTCATTGAGAATTTGGAACTGGTCGCGTTTAATTATAGAGATTTCATTGTCAAGAGAATTATGTAATAATAATAATAATAATAATAATAATAATAATAATAATAATAATAATAATAATAATAGTTGGTGGTTTTTTAGAAATTTTGTTTTACAAATGTGCTAGCTTTTACATTAGTTGCCAAATTTTGCATGGGATGGTGAACAACACGACTTTTGTAATGAACATTATGCTAACTTTTAATGAAGATTGTTGTTCATTATGCCTGACCGACTTGTAATGAAGCCTGTGTACAACCGACTTGTAATTAAGTTTTTTGTTCATTATTTTGTTGTTCATTAATGATCAACAACACGAAATTACGCAAGATTTTCATGAGGACATTAATTAAGTCTCACTCTAATATGAAAATTCGTAATATTCAACCATGTTTCAATTAACTTTCGTGTTATTTGAAATTTAATTATAATCCATATATTATTATTGAAAATATCTTGGAGGCTTTAGTATGTTTCCAAAGATAGTTATGGTTGTGATTCTTCTAACCTGTTTTATGATTGCTTAATTACCCAAAATTATGTTTGTTTGCATTTTGTATGCTTGTTCTTTTTGTTGTTCGAAAAACTTGACTTTTGAACTCTCTATTTCCTGAAATGATACAAAATTCCTTATTTTTTGATAAGAGCCTGCACATCTTTGCACTTGGTATGACTGCCTGTGTCAATGGATTGCTCCATTTGTGGTACGTAGTAGTGATTTGCCATGTTTGATCTTGCATTGTTTTCTCAGAGAAGTACCCCCACATTACAATGACCAAGCTTTAGCTAGTGAGTAAGAAAAGCAAGTTGTGACAAGATTATATATTTGCATTTTGTGGACTCTCACAATTATCCCTTAAAATTGTGTTTTTAGTGACTCATTTAATATGATCGACCGTTATTAAAGAGTGATTTCGATTAGATTTATATTCTGCTTTAAGCGATCCATTTGTAATTTTACATTGAAATATAAATCCAACATCCCTTATGTTTTCAATAACAACTATTTTCACGCCATACACACACTTATTAAAGGATAGACGAGAAGAGAGCAGAAGCATCGAGAGATAATTAATTTTTTGTTGTGTTACTGATTGGATGGATTAACTGAGGAATACTTATCCTCTTCCACGGTGTGCATGCTTTCATTTTTGCTCATTTTTGTGTGTTTTCGAAGTTGCTTGGTATTATTATGTTGTCTGCCATTAACATACCAAATGACGAACAATTTTAATGTTAGTGAAGTGGTATGCTTTATCTTCTAATCCTTCTATATTTTAATGAAGTGATATAATTTGGAATGTATTTTGGCACCTGGTAAATATTTTATTGGTTCATTTATTTCTAAACACTATCCACAGTGAGTTATGGCGTGTTAGTGAAGTGATATAATTTAGAATTGATTTTGCACGTTGGTAACCAATTTATTGGTTCAACTCTTCAAAATTTTAGCACTACTTTAGTAGCTAATATATATAAACCAAACTATTAACCATTTTATTCGCCTGTACTTTAGTAACTAATATATATAAACCAAACTATGACCTATTAAAGGGGAAAGATGATACAAGAAGATAAACCAACAGTCTACGTTCACCTTAAGTCAACTCATTGACCCCAACAATGTGCTTATATCAGTTGTGATTTAACTTACAACATACCAAATTAGGTAAATAAAAACACCTTATAAAATAAGTGTTTAATTAATTTGGTTTTCCTTGTCTTGGTGGTGGCTGTTTCTCTCTCGCCGTACACACACTTATAAAAGGATAGACGAGAAGACAGCAGAAGCATCGAGAGATAATAAAGGGTTGTGTTACTGAAATTGTTCCAAACCATAACCTCTGGAATACTTATTCTCTAGCCTTACGACGTAGTAGTTATTTTATTGTTTGATCTTCCGTCACAATAGAAGTCCAAGTGTTATGAATTTGAACTTGCGCATTATTTTACAATAACTGCAAGTTCACGCTATAATCATAAACCATCCCCGGTGTCTAGTCTATCTAAGATCTTCATCTTTTACCGAAAAAGCAATTAAGAAAAGATGCATACATGCTATAAGATGTTGTCTTATTGACGTATATTTATTTTTACAAGTACAGTATGGAATTTTTTACCCCAAATACATGTCCTACCCTTGCCTTTTCATCGGCTCACTCACTTGTATTCATTATGAGTTGAAGTAAGGAAAATTTTATGATTTGAAGTAAGAAAAATATATTATATGAGAACGTTTATCCTGAATAGAAAATCACTGTTAAATAACATCTCGACATAGTCAATTTTGAACAATTAAAATACAAATGAGAACATATTTTTTATGAGTTTGTATGGATATATATATATGTATATATGTATGTATAAATTGGTTTATGTTAGCACTAGTTAGTAGTTATTTTATTGATTTATGTTTATTATTTGTGCAGTAAAGGTTTTATTTGTTATCTGGAAGCTCACTATGTCGAAAACAGGTAATGCGAATATGTCTGCATGTGGTGACCATAGTTGTACTGGTTTGTTTTATATTGATTTACTCGGTTTATGCATATTAAAATGTAATTATTATGTGTTTGAAACTTGGCATATCATTGCGCACAGCGTGATGAATATTTCGATCGTATGTGATAAGAGCAGATAACAATCAAACGGAACTCGCTGTTGCCCAAAATCCACCAGTGAAATTCTCCAATAAAAACGATAATCCATAATAAAATCCTAATTAACCCTTAAATACTCCTACTAATCACCTACTAATGATAAATCAATAATACTAACAAAGCCCACTAAGAAAAACATAACAGTAATAATTAAATAATTAAAAGCCCAACACCAAAACTAGAACCTCCTCGCGGACAAATAGGCTATGCACGTCCCTCGCCGCTTATACACGAGCAACGGTCTCACAAGACCGCTCCTCCTCTTCAAGCCGCTCATCTTGCTCATCTTCTTCTCTCTCTCTATCAAGATGCCATGGATGTTACGCGGGCTGCCGTTAAGGCTTTATGATATAGCGATATTATTCCATACTTCACGCCATGTTTTGCATTTCATGTGGTAAGAATGAAACTTTAAATTAAACTTGCATTTTTTGTATATTTCCTCTTATTAATCCATTGATATCTTGATCCTTATACTGATTTTTTCTTTATAGAAACCTATTGTTGTCATCCCGTCGGAGAAAGCATTGGTCGAAATGAAGACAATCGTCGGATCTTTCAAGAGGAAGGGACCGCAAGTGGCTGAGGAAGCAGACACTCCTGTTGGTGCAGATGCGCCGACGAGGAGAAGACGAGGAAAAGCTCCGTGTTTGTGAGAGAAGGATTTGTACGAGCAAGCCGATGATCTAGACGAAGAAGGCGACGATGAACAAGTCGTAGTAAAACCCCAAGACCAACACGCTCAACGCAATAGAAGTTCAACATCACACGTAACAAAGCCGTGCAACGTCTAAAGATAAAGCTCCTTTGCAAGATTTTGACCCTCTTCATTGACTACGAAATCACGGATGGATGAGGTAATACAATTCATACACAAACTTTGTCTATGTGATCCAATTTGAAATATATTTTTCATGTAATCTGACACATGATTTCTTGATTAGGTGATCTCTGTAGCACGTGATATTATGTTGAGGATTACAATGTTGGAAAAAATCCAAAGAAGAAATGTTGAAGCAGAAAGTACAAGACAGACTTTCGAGGCGATCGATACACATGATCCCTCTATTGAGCTGCAATATGTCAATCGACGACCATATACGCAGCAACACAAAAATTCCTTTGACTTATCCAAAGTATGTCAGCTTAAAGGGACAATCGAAGTAGATAACACGTTACTGACTGATGCCGAAATCGATAAACCAACAAGTGATTGTAAAGATATTTCTCCACAAACAGATTGGCACCTCCAGAAAGAAGAGAAGGATAGGGAACTAGCGGATTCCGACATCGAGTTTATTGGAGAATCTTCTTCAAAACCACTTTTCCGGAGGCCAAGGGCTAGAACTACTCGTAGCATGGTTAAAAAGTTTTTACAACCACTTACAAACCGCAGCACAGTTATTTCTAAACAGAAAAATTCAGCTAGACGAAAACTTCCACCCAAACCACTGGTGGATGGTGATGATTCTGGGCCGTATCCTTTACGCCTTATAAAAACTGATTGGATCGAGAAGTTTGAAGGTTGGTACCAAACGAATCGGATAAATCCAAGGTATGTTCTACCGATCATCGGTTTACAATGTAGTTATATAAAATTTTCATGTGTATAACGTATTGTTAGTTTCGCTCTCTTAATTATAGCTCCACACCTTTAATTGGGTTGCCCTATTTGGGGAAACGCCACGCCACTTGGTTTGATGAAATCTGGAATGACAATGGTTGGTTGATGGGAGAGGTATTCATTACATTTTTCCTAAATGATTCGTATTTGGAACGCCTATGAGCATTTGTTGAAATACTATGATTCTTAAATACATTTGCTCGTTTTTAATTCAGCACATTGATGCATGGGTCAATTTGCATATTTCCCGTTATTTGGATAACCCAAATGAATATGTATCGAATCGACGGTGGTGGAGCAAGAGGATGGGTAAGAACCGGTCGTTATGTGTTCCTAACATGTTAAATTATGTAATTATGACAATAAATAATTAGCTTCATTATAATTTTACGTTATGTAGACTGCCATGTGTTCTGAGATGCATGGTGTCCTTCATGCGCAATTGAAACCATATGTCAACGGTTTATGGCCAAACCAACTAAGCATGCCGTGGTCTGAAGCTGATTTGGTGATTGGAATTGCCCCTATAAGCCAGAACCATTGGGTTTGTTACGAGATCGTGATTGAGGCCCAAACTGTAATCGTCTACGACTCTCTCTCCAAGTCCAGGGATCCACTTAAAGCGAAGACTTCATTCGCAAATGTGCTGAAGAATCTATCATGGATTTGCCGGGATTGCGATATTTGGGAAAAGCGGTCTCCTACTAGTAAGTTGAAAGATGTGTGGAATTTGACGATTTATCGAGATCCACCTCATCAAGGAAATACTTGGAATTGCAGTATCATGGCGTTGAAGTACATGGAGTGTTTGATTACAGGTCAGCCCGTATCAATTCTACACGGTCAATATGCTCCAGAATTTCGCAAGTCGTTTTGTGGTCAACTTTACCATTTCGCCATTGAAGAACAATCTATTTGAAGGTTGCCATCATCTATCTTCGTGTATACAGGTCATTCTTGTACTTTCTTACATTTTTTATCTCTGGTCATCATATCCAAATATTTGTTGATCCTACTGTTAATTATTTACAATTTGTTTGCTGAATGAAGGATTGGATTGATTAGTGTACTTAGGGCCCGTTCGGTTAATTAGATAAAAACTCATATATAGTTAAGTCCATATTCGGATAACAAGATAAAAAATGATAAACAATTCTAGTTTCTATCTAGGGTGGCTAATCTCCAGTTTTCCATTCGGATATGTAATTGTGTACCATAAATGCATGCCATTTTATGTACCATAAATCCATGTAATTGTGTACCAAAAAATGATAAACAATTCTAGTTTCTATCTAGGGTCAATAAAAAATTGATCGTAGCCACTGATTAATTTTCTGTACCATTTTATCCTTTGCTTTTTTCTTGTCAGCATCTAACCTTATAATAACACACATCTTCCATACCATCTTCTCTCATCTTTGTAATTGTGCAGTTCAAGATTGTGAAGAGGCGAGAAGAAAAATTCTACCAAACTCCAACACAGGTAATTTTACATTTCTACACATCCTTATGTTTGTAATGAGTTGTTTAAAATTTGGTGGAAAAATCATAAGACTTAACCTTTTACTAAGGTTTGAACTGATTTCATAAATCGTTGAAGATGGAGTGTAGTATCGAGAGTATGTTCTGGAATATTTTGTTAAAAGTAATTCATATCTCTATTTAAGTTTTTGACTTGAAATGTTTAGTCATATTTTGAGATTCTGTTCCTTTTTGTAGTTTCGCTGAAGTTTTTTTTTTTTTTGAAACCTTCAATTATTAGTTTTTGGTTGGAATGAACTTAGAGTTTGTCTATGCGTGCTTATTTAGTTAATGGTCATATAGATTAGATAGTTAGTTTCTTGTTGGATGGAAATCATTCATCTTGAATTATATATACTCTTATCATAATGATCTCAATTACTTATAGGTTTTCTAGGTAGTAGTTCATTTAGCTTTTTAGTTCTTCTATTGATTATGATATTTGTAACATGTGTAGGGTTCCAAGTGCAATACATGTACCGAACGAAACCTATAATATGTTGCCGCCATTGTTATGGGTTAAGTCGATTCCACTCAAATCAAGAAAAGACAACAATGAGAGAAATGAAAGCCATTCCAGATTCGAGTCCTCAAATGGTCCAACGTTGGATTTTATTGTTTATTTATTTGTTTGTTTTGTATTTCAAGATGGGAGTGCCCTCGACATGTTAGATGGCTTCCTTTTTTATTCATTTAGTTGTGAAGGTTGTTTCGTAACAAGATCATCGAACCATAAATATACTTAGTAAATGTTTCCTCCCAAACTTGTAATTTCGACCTTTGTTCTTCCTTTCTTCGTTGAATTTGCTAATTCGACCTTGACAGAGACCGAGTATAAAACCCACGCGAGACTTATCAGTGTCGTCGCAGATTTATATGCATGTATTTTTTTGACAACCTCATTAAACGATGCTAGACTAAGCGCAACATAGCAAACCGATTTTAATCCACATAGCAAACCTATGTGAGACTTATATTGTGTACTACAGATAGGTTTGTGTAATAAGGTTTTGGTTGAAAATCTAAAAGGGCTTTATGAGTTTTTTAATAGCTATACGACCTTAAACTTAAATAGTCGATTTTACGTGATACAACTTAGACGTTTATCCACAAAGATGAAGATTGGGAGATTGAAAGTAATCTTAAAAATTTAAGGCCAAATAAATTTGTTACGAAAGATCCATTCCTCAAAATAACAATTAATTATACAAACAATGACCATTGACTCATAATAGATTCAAAATAATAGATTGGGCGACGTGACATAGCACAAAATGCATCGGCAGAAATGCATGCCGACATTAGTAGCTTTCCCACCGATGAGACATGGCATGCCGATGTGACATAGCACAAAATGCATCGGCATAAATGCATGCCGACATTAGTAGCTTTCCCACCGATGAGACATGGCATGCCGACGTGACATAGCACAAAATGCATCGGCAGAAATGCATGCCGACATTAGTAGCACCACAACATGCATTGGTTCATCGCAACACATCAATCAATCAATTACGAATCGATATATTAACAATATTTGCCAAGAAAAACAAAAGAACTGGATAAGTGTAATAATATCTTTAATAATATTAAAAAAAACATTTGATACCTACATTTATAACTATCACACTAGTAGTACCGTTGCCTTGAGGTTACGTATATATATATATACAACGTTGCATATACATTAAAAGCAGACTTACCTTGAGTGTAACCTATTGCAATTTGTGCTCTAAATCAAGAATACACCCAGTACTATTACGTGTAATAATGGATAACAACCCTACACCTATCCCTCAAGACACTGTATTCTACAAAGATCCATGGTCTAGGACCCGGGAGACTCTTGTGTTGATGAAGTTGTATCAGGAATTACATGAGCAACGATGGATACTAGGCAATTCATTGGTTAATAAAGTGTGCGTAGATGAGGTGCACGATGAAATGTCCGGCCATCCTTATTATATTGACATCCCGCGTAGGAACTATCACTACAAGGTGGCGGAGTGGGAACGTCACCATTTTTATTTTCATTTCCTCATGCAGGATGAACGTGTTTGGTATGACGACACAACCAATACCGTTTATGCAAGTGCGGCAACCTGGGCTGCGATTCATGAGGTTTGGCATTTTACTTGTGTGTAAACATTGTATTATATCATTTCGACAAGTGTGGTTCTAATAATATTATGAATTTATATCTCAATATTTAATTGATGTTTTACATGTTACAATTTTCAGGAAAAACCCCATCTCTTATGCTACTGGCCAGAAGGTGAACAAAACTTTTTTTACTTGCACCAATTGTTCCGGTGGGATTATGATAGCAGTGATAGTGATACAAACGACGATGAATTGATTTTGGACGAGTAACAACAAATCCGGAATAAAATAGTTTTTGTGGCTATGTCTATCGAACGTTTATATTTCCCAACTACTTTGGTGTAATGTATGTATCTCTTTAGTATCCTATGTATTAGTTAGTGTATAGGTACAATCGGTGACACCTCATGTGGGGTCCATGGGGTGATCGAGCGGATACTGCAAGCTCGACATTGATTAGTAAAGGTGTTAACGTCTATCTAAGTCATTGCAGACTTAGTTTTTTTATAAAATATGTGCCACTATTTTTCACTCTTGTCTATTGTAAGAACAATGAAGTTATGTATTGACGTTGTTGGTTGACCACTTACAAGCCGTGACTATTGTGTCCAATAAATTAATAATGTTAGACATTCCATATATACCATACGAAAATTTCGATTTATTTATTTTTGTATCAATTTTCATTGTATTATGTTTGTATTTATGAGGCACGGATAAATTGGTCAATAGCTACCTTGTGCTGCAACTATAAATAACTCCAAAATCCTCAGATATACACACCTCCTTACCGTAAGTTTGAAGGTCGCCTACCATTCTTCTTCAATTGTGGCTTCAAAATTTTGTTACACAACACCCATGAATCTGTTAGAAACTATTGACGACCACCAACGGAGTCTTTGGTACAATACAGCCTGGAAGCGCGAGATGGAGTACCAATTGGTTGGACTTCTGCTCAAGTACTGCGACTTGGGCGTGTGGGACGGACAACAACACACCTTAACCGGCACAATTATTCATGATGCAGCGGATAAGGTTAACCGTGAGCATGTCCGTGATCTTCGGTATGGTTTCTACTACCGAAAGATCGTTGAACTGCATCACCGATTTGCTCGTTTCTGTCGACTTATTGCTGACTTGAGGGTTAAGTGGGATGTGCTCCGCAACAAGATCTCTATTTGCCGATGTAACTTGGAAGAGTACGTTGAGGTATGTATTGATCAATCCATTACTTTTTCTGTATATTTAAATTTGGCCCTCCATAGGCTACAAAAAATAATCATGTTTGGAGATTTTTTGTTCTTATCAAGTAGGCCGATCCATTGATTGCGGTGTACAAGGAACATGGAGATCCACTATTCTTCCAGTTGCGAGGAGTGTTTTACATAGAGGAATGAAGGTTGTCGACGCGGTTCGGTTGCACGTTCCTAACAACTATGGCGACTATCTATTAGCATCTAGCGTTGGGTTTAATTTACTGTTACAATAGTATTATTAGCTCGCCCCATCGTTTTGTTCATCGGATGAGTTAGTATTTTAATGTCATGTTTTATGTATTCTAATCCCGTGTAAACTCATGTTATAAATATAAATCTTGCCATCTCACGCCATGTTGAGGAACATATTTGTGTTTATTATCCAACACGTGTATTCTAATCCACACTCTTGTTGGTGTATATTTGTAAACCAAAAAATGCAACCATAAGTTGGACTGGTTTACACTTGTTGTGTGAAAGAAATGTTTATATGACAATAAGAATAAGATCTTTGAGGTATGAATTTACAGATTGGATGGATATTATGACAAGAAAATTGATAAAGATATCTGCACTTACTTCAATTGACAAATGTAAAGCTTCAACTATTCACAAAAATATAAAGCTGGAAATATTCACAACCAAAAATTCACAAAAATATAAAGCTGCTAATTCGACCTTCACAAATGTAAAGGTAGTACTAGTATTATTCGGAAGCAGAAAGTTTGAAATATTGACAAAACAAACCGCAATCGGTTGTCAAATGTAAAGCTTCAACTAGAGACTTGACGGCTTCACCGAGTTGTCAAGTAAAAGTCGCAGATGCCAACAACAAGGTACCGTGGTCTCCTCACATATTTGCCGATAATGCATTATATGCCCACAAAATTGCATGCCGACCCACAATTGCCGACAAGATTAAATATATGTAGGAGACGATCAATCGCATTACAAAGAATACAAGTTTTACCAATCATCACTTCACAACAGAGGAATCAAGGAGCAAGCAATGTAGCAATTTTATTATCAAGTTAAACATATATATACATATCATAGGAAAGCATTATAAATAATTTCAGAGATATTATATGCATAAAATTTTATCATCCAACACGTGCTTGGACCATGTACTAGTCACTAAATTCAAAGATGATCACAACAGAGAATAAAATGGGTATTATTAAAATGTCAAGAATTAGTTATTTACATAACGCTAATTTTGTCCAAAATGACATATTCATGCTATGAATATGTCAATAATACAACTAATAGTTTAATGTACATATCGGTTGACACAAAAAACTCCTTATAAATAAAAAACATATTCATGTAAGATAGTTATAGTCTAAAAGATCTGATGGGTATTCAAGATCTAATGAGGTTTCACTAAGGTCAGCAAATCGGTTGAGACAAAAAACTATAAGCAAAACATATAATATAAACTCCTTATAAATAAAAAGCAACCAATTGAACACTAATATCATGTACACAAAACATAAAAGATAATGCGTTAAAAAAAAATAAGAATTACCTGGAATTAACTTTCTCTGAATGTCCTGCCAAGCTTTAGATAGATTGTCGTTGGATGGCGAAACGGTAGAGTTGACCACAAAACGACTTGCGAAAATCTCGTGCATAATCACCATGTAGAATGGATAGTGGCTGGCCCGTAATCAAGCACTCCAGGTACTTCAAGGCCATGATGCCGCAATTCTAATTATTTCCTTGCTGGGGAGGGTCTCGGTATATTGTCAAATCCCAAACATCTTTGAACTCACTAGTAGGAGACCGACTTTTCCAAACATCTGATGCACGACATATCCATGATAGATTGCGTAAGACATTATGGAATGAAGTCTTCACTCTATCTGGATCCCGAGACTTGGAGAGAGAGTCATAGACGATTACACGTTGATCTTCAATGTTGATCTCGTAACAAACCCAATGGTTTAGGTTTATGTGCAATTCCGACCACCTTCTCGCCTGGACCATGGCATGCAAAGTCGATTCGCCATAACCCTTCGATATAGGGCTTCATTTGCGACAAACCATGGCATGTATCTCGAACACATGGCATTCTGCAAAATAACGAGATTAACAAGTGAATTTATTAACAAAATAACTAGGTACTATCGGTATGTTTCATAGTTCTTACCCATCCCTGCTGCTCCACCACTGTCCAATTCCTTACATATTCATGTGGCTTATCCAAGAAACGAAATCGATAATTCACCAATGAATCGACATGTCGCATTACAAAGAATAAAACATGTCGAAAATATAAAACTAAAGTAAATTCATTGTCGTCCAACCCAAAACACAATGCATTTACCTCTGGCATCAACCAACCATTGCGGTTCCATAGTTCGTCAAACCAAGTGGCATGACGACTACCAACATATGGCATCCCACTCAGAGGCAAGGATCTACAATTAAGACAATGAAAGTACATATATTACTCGTCATATAAATATAATATATAAACAAAACAATGACCATTAAGGATGCACATTACATACTTTGATTATTGCGATTTGTCGCGCACCATGCTTCAAACTTATTAATCCACCCGCATCAATAAGTAGAGGAAATGGACCACCAATAGTACCATACACTAGGGCGGGGTTGGAGGTTTTCGCCTTCCACTCTTTCATTGCTCGGGGAGTTCGTGCTTATGGTATCAAGTTGTTGTAGCAGCTTGTTTTGCATGACTACGTAGTCCGAGCCATAGCCTTCTAAAACCCGATTTCGTGAGATGTCGAATACATTACGCTTCCAAAGGTGGTGATTCGACATCCTCGGCTACTTTCTCAATATTGCAATCTTCATCCGAATATCTATAAAATCGTCCTTTCCGAAATTCCAAGATCCGTCCTCGACCAATTCCAAGATCACTCCCGACATATCACCAAATTGAACAACCTCCTTCACCGTAAATACTTGGACAAGTCGAAAGAGTTTACGCATGGCTGCATATGAACATCTCGGTTGACGATTGCAGCTCACAAGAGGGTCATGTGTATCACGGATGTGATGTTCGTCATATTTTCGACATTCTGACACTACTTATCCGAATGTCACCCATCTTTGTAATCCTAAATGTAACATCGCATATAGATAATACCTGTAAGGTGAATGTGTTATTGTGAAGATAAAATTTTAATGAGCACAAATGAGAAGAAAAAAACGAAAACTAAATAAATCAAAATCATTGCTTTCAACCGACATCGCTCTACTTTATCATATAAGTGTCTTTCTTAGCATTTAATATGCCCGATCATGAGCTCAAGTTTTCACAAGATAAAGTGCGCTTTTCCTAATTTTTGTTGACATTGAGTTTTCATGGTATCTCGATCCGATTATAGTTGTCCCGACTTAGATGTCTTGCTATAAAAACTTAAAGAACTGCAATTTTTCTTATTTGCGCATCATGGGAAAGATTTGGAAGAGTTTTTGAGTCAACTGCACTAGTGCACCCTATTTCCCATATATATATATATATATTTTTCAAAATTCACCAAGCATTCTCAACTATGTGTACATATGTGTAATGTGTGTATGTAGCAGCTTCACGCATTTAATGCTTTTATAGACTAGTAATTTATACGGCACCCATCTTTGTAATCCTAAACGTAACATCGCGTGCTATAGATAATACACCGTAAGGTGAATGTGTTATTGTGAAGATAAAATTGTAGCAAATGCATTTACGACCACAGTGTTGTATATAAATTTAATTACCTCATCCATCCGCGATTTGGTAGCCAACGAGGACAGTCAATTCCATGCATAGCTGTTGTGCTTTGTTCTCCGGATGTGTTGGGCGCCGTGTTGAACTTCTATGGACGTATTTAACGTGGAACGCCTTGGTCTTGAGGTTCTTGTACAGCTTGTTCATCGCCTCCTTCTTCGCTCAGATCATCGGCTTGCTCGCATAAATCCTCCTCTCGCAAACACGGAGCTTTTCCTCTTCTTCTCCTCGTCGGCGCATCAGTGTCAGCTTCAAGCTCGTCTGCTTCCTCAGCCACTTGCGGTCTCTTCCTCTTGAAGGATCCGATGGTGGTCTTCACTTGCTTGAGGAGTGCTTCCACGGGCACTCCGCTTTGAAAATCACCGACAGCCGCTCATTTCGACCAATGCATTCTCAGGGGCTTACAACAATAGGTTTCTATAAAGAAAAATCGGTATAAGGATGAAGATATCAACGGATTAACGGATTAATAAGAGGAAATATACAAAAAATGCAAAATTAATTTAAAGTTTCATACTTACCACATGGAATGCAAAACGTGGCATGAAGTACGGAACAATATCACCGTATCGAAAAGACTTCACCGCAAGATCCCATCGTAACATCCTAGGCATACGATCTAAATATTCATCTCGACAGCCCCACAATGATATGCAACCTTTCATGCACCTCGATGCAAACACTTGCATAGCAAATGAAAAGCCTTGCACATCAAAGCTCACGACTTCACCAATACTCTCTTTGTTTGCTATGTGATACCTAGCATTGTAAGCTACTGTGACGAGGAACTCGTGACGCTACCAAGCCCCAAGCAAAACGATTAAACCTATCTAGGTCGTCGACTAAGTGCATGAAAGAGTCCTCAATTCTTTTATTAGTCGATGTCAATCAAAAGAATCTCATACAAAACCACGAGCAATGCAAACTTCAATGCATCGTCGCCCTTTCCTCCAACAACTTGAATGGTCTTGAAAACCCCGATAAATATTTGGAAAAATAAAATTTTTCGTCCATTAAAATATTTTCTCTCGAAGGTGAAGTGGTCGGAGGTTCATCCCATTGGCCAAACGATAAACCGGTTATCAAAAAGAATTCTTGAGGACCCAACTCAACCTCCACATCATTAAAATGAAGGTAAGTCTTCTTCTTTGAGTGAGTGCGGATTGAGGCGGCGTGAAGTTTATACATTAGTTGTCCTTGGAACCGCATATCAGACATATCCAAGAAAGCAGCAAAACAAGACTTTCTAAACTTCGTCAGATTTTCCGCATCCAATAAAGAACGTATGGTCGATATATATGAGGCGGGCTGACATCGTTGTGATACATGCGCACCTATTAAAAAAGAGATTGCTATATGCATAAGAATACAAAATTACATCCGGCAAATGAAAATCTAACAAAATCAAAAGCAACCAACCATATCTAATCTTGTCACCGCTTGCCTTCTTATTCACTTTTGAAGACTTGGTCATTGTAATGTTGGCCTAGTTCACTGAGAAAACAATGGAATATCAAAAAAGATTTGTCAAAATACTCATTGCCTCTGTGAGTACAGAATACTAATGTATAAACTGCCATGTTACTACAATATTTGTTTTATTGAGAAAGTTACTAAGTGTTGATTATCATTATATGTTGGGCACTTTATTGAACCACCTACAATAATCCCAAAGCCTACAAGTTGTTATCTTACCTTTCTATTGCATTTTCAAAAGATTGCTCTTTTTTCTATCATGTTCAGCCTTTCGTCAATTCTCATTCCTATTTTATTAGTAACGATTATATGTTGTATCCAACATAACGCCTTATCATTTCTAGTCCCGGATGATAACTAAAATTATGCGAGAGTTTTATTTATTGCACCATCGCCGCATTGTTCAAGATGTTGTCCGCCTACTACTCATTTTACCTCCTTATTTACACTTATTTTGATTGGTAAACAAAATTCGGTGTTTCAACTAAAGGTATCGAAACTTTTAACGAGTTGCTTGTGCATTGCTCATGGATCTTGAGCAACATCGAGCGATAAAAGATGTGCTTAATAGTATGGGAATTATGGGAATATACTTTCAACTACACTATCTTAGCTCTGCACTATCTTTCTCGCTGTGTTCGTAGTCCTTGTTGTAATAACAAACAACGGCTTAGTTAATTGCGTTCTATTAATTCATCGTGTGCTAGATTTGATTGGAACAGATATTGCAGATTTCAAATGTTCGTGGCTGGTATGTTAATGGCGCATAATATAATAATACCAAACAACTTCGAAAACACACAAAAATGAGCAAAAATGAAAGCATGCACACTTGTGGAAGATAATAAGTATTCCTCTCGTTAATCCATCCAATCAAGAACACAAAGAAAAATTAATTATCTCTCGATGCTTATGCTCTTCTCGCTATCCTTTTATAAGTGTGTGTACGACGCGAATATTTCGTAATTGAAAACATAAGGGTGTGGGCTTTATATTTCAATGTAAAATTTATCGCCCACTTAAAACATAATATAAATCTAATCAAAATGACTCTTGTGATTAGAGAACTTAAAGAGATAATTGGGGGGTGAATCTGAAAAGAGAGAGTCCACAAAATGCAAATATATAAAGATTTGGTGGTCACACTGCTTTCTTACTCCACCGGATAAAGCTTGGTCATTGTAATGTGAGTACTAACTACCGAGAAAACAATGCAAGATCAAACATGGCAAATCAATACTATATACCACAAATGGAGTAACACAATTGACACATGAAGTCATACCAAGTGCTTTGATGAGCGTGCTCTTATCAAAAACAAGGAATTTTCTTTCATTTCATAAATAGAGATAGTCAAGATGAAAGCGGTGGTGCAAATGTCAAGTGCAAAGATGAGCAAGCAATTTTCACCATTTCACTTCCACACCCAACCTCTATCATATTTTCACCCAAACTTGGCGAAATGTCTAATATATTACTACAAAGCTTCGATCAACAAAAATTGCCGGTAATTGAAAACATAAGGGTGTGGGCTTTATATTTCAATGTAAAATTTATTGGCCCACTTAAACAGAATATAAATCTAATCAAATGACTCTTTTGATTAGAGAACTTAAAGAGATAATTGTGGGGGTGAATCTGAAAAAAGAGAGTCCACAAAATGCAAATATATAAAGATTTGGTGGTCATGACTTGCTTTTCTTACTCATCGGATAAAGCTTGGTCATTGTAATGTGGAGTACTAAGCGCTAAGAAAACAATGCAAGATCAAACATCTTATAATCACTACTACGCACCACAAATGGAGCAACCCAATTGAGACAGCGGTCATACAAGTGCAAAGATGAGCGTGCTCTTATCAAAAACAAGAAATTTTCTATCATTTCATAAATAGAGAGTGTCAAGATAAGCAGCAGAGGTGCAATGTGTCAAGTGCAAAGATGAGCAAGCAATTTTCTACCATTTCACTTCCACAACCAACCTCTATCACATTTTCACCCAAACTTGGCGAAATTTCTAATATATTAATGCAAAGTCAGATCAACCACTTCCTATCCGCAAACAACATATCTACATCACCTCCAAAGCCTATGTGACCCATACGACCACCTCATTGAGGAATACTCCAAATAATTGGTTAGCTCCTCAAATTTTCCGTTATATTTAAATTCCAAATTCTCACACTCACTTTGTGCGTGTGTTCATATACTTTGTATTTGTGGCTCCTTAGTAGTGGATTGATCATAGGTATTTGAGTTTATGTAGTCTCTCGGACCTTTATTGGTGAGATAGGTTTCCACACTATAGATAATTATCGCTTAGCGTTATTTTCTCAAGTGCTATAGAGGATTTTGTTAGCTAAAACACGAAGATGAACAAGTAAACTACGAGTGGTGTGCGTGCGTGTTGGAGTCTTCGTACTCAGATTTTAGATTGTGTTAGAAATGTGGTGTTACTTATCGGTTCACCTTGTATGTGTTTAAGGAATGCCATTGCCACTGCAATCACCACTATACTTTAGATTGTGTTATTAGAAATGTGGTGTTATTTATCGGTTATCCCTCGCATGTGTTTAAGGGGCGCACAAGATATCCGTTGCCACCGCAATCACCACTATATGCGCCTCCTATTCAGTTTAGGGCCAAAGATTTCTATGTCTAGCTCTTTAAACTATGCTCGTCCATTTTGGATATATGTGTTCACAATTAAGGCAAGACAAGATATCGACCCACACCATAATCACCACTATATGCACCTCCTATTCGGTTTAGGGCCAAAGATTTCTATGTCTAGCTCTTTAAACTATGCTGTCCATTTTGGATATATGTGTCACAATTAATACCAAAGCTCTATATATAAATCGAGTCCTGTCTCACCTCTGAACCAATTTGCTGTTATAGAGTTCTAAGTCGCTTAATCACTTCGAGGACTTGTAGAAGTGCTGCATTGTGTAAGTTACTAAACTAAGTATCCTCAACTGATTGTCACACTAGTCTTTCTCACGGTGAAGTCATGCATTTTCGGAATATAAACTAAGTATGCTCAACCGATTCTTCAACACATCTTTTCATACTCAGCATTGAACTTAGCATTGAACATTTTGTTATATGATTCCATGAGACATATAATGCTCAACCGATTCTTCAACCGGTTTCCTATCCAAACTCACATGAGACATATAATTCTATGGCATGCATTAACTACATTTTTCTATTTCATAAAGCAACGATCGTGATACAACATATATAAATGTGAAAATGCGTTGGGTGATCCAATTCCAAACATATTATACAACCACAATTGTGCAAGGTTCAAATTCCCATGCAAAAGCCATTTCGTTCATCCAAATAATCATCCTAATACAAAAGTATCTTCAACTTCTTCGAAACCATTAAATATACGCCAAGACTACCAAAAGCATCTTCAACTTCTTAAGAAATAAAAGGATTATAGTCCTATCATCCCCAACCGCCTGATTATCCGAGAATGCAGAAGAGGAAAAATCTAGTGTTGTAATACCGCACTTTGCAAAGGACAAAAGGAAATGCTATATTACTTCATATATAAAATGTAATACGAGTGTTAAATAAATTTATAAATCCACTCAACAAGAATATGCCAATATCCAACGAAAGCACTTCATAAACTCACCACTACGTAACAAATTGCAAACAGATGTGAAAATGCAACATAATCGAAAAATCACAAGCAAAATAGCAGAAAAATAAACAAAACATACAAATGCAGTATACAAAATGGAGGCATACCCATTAACAATGGACTGAAAATCGCAAAATTACAAACATATTTGGGTATTTCAAGAAATTACCTAGTTTTCGGTGCAAGACGAAGAATCTGACGGGGCTTGTCGATGGACGAAGACAAAGATGAAAAGACGACGGAATGAGGATGGACGAAGACGAAGGCATTACACCACTACTTAGGCGCGGAAAAATCGGGTCATTGTAAATGGAACAATACTGCGTTTGGTGCTCTCGTCTCGTCGCGTCGCGTCTCTCTGATCAATTGCAGCTCTCTCTTGTTGTCGTCGTCTCTCGTCTCTCTGTTCTTCTCAGAGTGATCAGTGTGTGAGTGGGCGCCAAATGAATGAGAAGGCAGTTGATGAAATGGGAGAATTTTTTAAATTTCCCTTATGCATTTACATATTTACCCTTGCAAGACTCGAAATAGTGAGGGCTCAAAGGTAAATTTCAATATTTCAAAATTAACAATGAGTGACGATAATATTTTTATGTTAATAACGATTTTTCAGTTTATAATTATCTGTTTTTTTATGAACAGTAAATAACAAAATTATTATAGACTGTTATTTTAATATTTTTTTATTAACAGCTTATAAGCATCTATTTAATATTTGAATTTTTGGGGATAAATTATTACTTTATAAATTATTTATCCACATAATATAATAAATTTAGGCATTTTAAGATAATTGTAAACATTGGCGGGAAGATTTATTAAGCTTATCGGTTAATAATTCAAAATTCTAATTCAAAAAATGAAATGCCGATACATGTCTGAAATGCCGATACATGTTTTGGGATACCGACGTATAAAATGAATGTCGGCACTCACGGATAGCTTCTCCGCGAAGATATTCAAAATTCTCATTCAAAACCGAAATGCCGATACATGTCCGAAATGCCGATACATGTTTGGGATGCCGACGATAAAATGAATGTCGACACTGTGGATAGCTTCTCATGAAGCTTGTTTCGCTAGTGGGCCTATCCGGATTAACCATGGTTGGGTTGATTTATTCGAACATTTAATTAAATGTGAATAAAAACATAAGACACGTGTCATGCGGAGAGGATGGGTGTGCAATGCACCCCCTCTCAGGATGGAACTTACCTATTTCCACCATTATCTATACAATAATTGCAAATATTATTAGATTTTGCTAAATACTCCCTCCGTCCTTAAATGTAATCCTAAGAATATTAAATACGAATTTTAATAGAAATTATTAAATATATTATGGGTAAAGTAATGATTTCATAATAATATAATATTAAATTAGTTAGTGGTGGGTCATAGATGGTAAAAATGTATAAATAAATAAGTTATTGAGAGTAAAAAATAGAAATAGTGGTGGACCATTCGTGATAAAAGTTGTAAATAAAGAATATTATTGATGGTAAAATTGAGAAAATAGTTACCATAAATAGATAGAAAGAAAATTAGGGGATATCCCAAAAAGAAAAACTATGAAGGAAATTAGGGGACGGAGGGAGTAGCATATTGATACTTTCTTTGTTATTCTTTAAGTGTCTTTAACTATCAAATTATATATATTAAGAAATAATTTTTTATTTTTATAACCTTATTAATTATCATGATAAATATATTTATATGATTAATTGTCAAATTCCAATAATATTAAATAAGGATAGATGAGAAATATATATTAAAATTTTACTCTTAAATACGAATTAGAATACTTATTAAAAAAAATGCTTACAGGGCATTTAGAAAAGGAGGGATGGATTATTTCATTTGTTTCTCTCAGTTTGAGATTTTATTATGTTATACTCGGCACAAGCTTTTAGTGCGTGTGAATTAATATACTTTTAATTGTTATCATTCTAATAATAATCACTTATGACGTTATAAATACGTAATTATGCACTCTGAAAATTATGAAGAAGCTAAAAGAATTTCTAAATAAAAATTATCGGGCCTAATAGGGAAAAAATTAATGGTTAGGGGGAAAATGCATTTTGCCAAAGAATACATTACACGCGTTACAACGAGTCAACGACTATGAAAAAAGTTGTAGCCGCTATCACAGTTCTAGTTAAATAATGATTATGGATAATAATCCACAAATTATACCCGACTTCCGGATTGACTACCGATCCCACGATCAACACGAGACTTTTCAACAGATTTTGTCTCATTCACACACCTCTCGAGAAAACTTTTAGAGTTTTATGAGATGGACCTTAGAAAAGAAGATGCATCTTGTTGGTATGGTGAGAAGACATATCAAATCATTTAGTTCTCCTCGAATATGCGCCTCATACCGCATATTCTCGAAATCCTCTCATTCCGATGCGTTCAGGTTCATTCATGTAACCTCCGCTTTGAAGCCTTAATCGAGCCGCTCTTTGTCTATCGCCCAGATCGGCGATCACTCCGTCTTTTTGCCTGGCATCACATGCCCACTGCCCGTTTGGTTAGTCGCCCCCAACCATACCGCATGGGAGAGGTTCGACTCTGATACCATCTAACCTACACAATCGTTTGTGAAATTCAAATTTATGATTTTTAATTATAATTATTCATATTATACAAGTAGGCAACCTAAGAAAGTTAAATATTTACCCCATTTAGGGGCTGAGGCAGACCTAGGAAGGGGCAATTAGTAATTCTCAAGTACAATACACAAATTTCACTTTTTGTAAATTGCGCATGTTGTTGAATATCTGAACACAAATATATTAACTGTAAGTTGGAGTATTGCTGAAGTTTTAAATACATATATATGATCGTTGTTGTATATTTAAAGCAAAAATAACTTAATTAGTCATGTAAATATGGAACTGAATAACGATAAATATATACGGACACTATGCATAACTGACAAACACGATTTTTGCATGTCTTTTAGGATACTTTTGATGTCATCTCACTAAAGAAAATCATGTTTGTAAGGAGTTGTAATGCAAAGTTGTGTTTTATAAAAACTTGATAGGAATTTGTAAGAAACTTAAGATTAATCTAGGAGAAAGGATCATAGAAAAGAAAAAAACAAAACAAAGAACAATTCAAAGACCGAACAAAAGATAACAAGCCGAAACGACAAAACTGCACACTCGGAGTATGTGGCCCGCGGCCACGGGGCAAAAATTAAACTTTCTGAAGCGGCCCGCGGTGTAGCCCGTGACCCACCCCGCGTCTATGGGTGCACGAGATATAAGCAATCGATTAAGATATAAAGCAATCCATCACAAATTCACGTAGTCTAATCCTTAAAAAAAGAGATTTTAACCAAGTATATATTCATCATCAAAACATATCTCAAATCATAAGAAAATAGAGATCAAAAAACAAATCTTATGATCTTGATCTTCAATTATGTAGTCATGATGAGCTCATTTTCATGTCTTTCCCTTCTTTTCTTAGTTGATGTTTTGTTCTTGAGATAAATGGATTGGAAGAGAGAGAAAGAAATGGATGGTCTCTTGTGGAGGCTAGGATCTCAAGATCCTTTCAAATGAGAGAACTTAAGTGGTGTTTACTTTGCATGATTAGGTTGGATAGACTTGGTGGTTCATGGACTTGAAGTGGACATAAAATGACTCAATATAGAAGAATAAAGACCCAAAATTGAAAAAAAAAATCCGAAACTCCGTAAGTTCTAGGATACCCGCGGTCGTGTCTTTGATCGCAGGACATGAACATGAAATTGGTCCTCTAGACCTCGTGCACCCATAGACGCGGGGTGGGACGGTGGGTCACGGGCTATTTTTATCAAATATTAATATTTGATAAAAATAGGTGGGTCGGGCCCCACCTCCACTCTGCTTAATGGACCGGGCTAGGGATGTCAATCGGGCCAACCCGCCGGGTCGGGCTATTCGGTCGGGCTATTCGGTTGACATTTTTTCTGTTAGAAAAATTCAACCCTAACCCTAAACTCTCGTTTCGCTAACCCATCAGCCGTAAAGCTTAAAATATATATATATATATATATATATATATATATATATATCAAATATTTTATATTAAGCGTTGGAGTAAAACAAATAATTGAAAAATAAATATAATACATTCCACAAGTTCTTTTTTAATCTTATTATACTAACTTTGAATAGCAAACAATAAAAATTAAAAATAGTGCTCATAATTAAATTCTTTTTTTCTAATATGCTTTAATGTCCGCATTCCATGTAACTAAATGATCTCTAATAATATAATAAAATTATAGCGAATTAAAACTAATATCTAGAAAAATTTAATAAGTTAATTCAATATAATACTATTTAAAACATATTACAATATCAAAATTAGAAAATAATGCTCACAACTAAATTATTTTTAATATATCCGAATATTCATATTCCATAATAGCTAATTCACTATTTTTTGTAACTTTTAATAACACTATGAATATCTTCTATAATTTCTTGTATAGTTATAGGGATGTTAATCGGGCCAACCCGCTCAGTTCGGGCTAACCCACTCGGGTTGTCATGTTATTCGGTTCGCTATTCGGGTTGACGTTTTTTGGTTATAAAATCCAACCCTAACCTCTAATTTTATCATTATTCGGCCACCGTGGGCTTCACCCATATTGACATCCCTACGGCAGCCATCCCCCCTCACGTTCTATACAGATTGCTGAGGTTTTTTGAAATTTTATTTATAGAAGACTTATACACATTATACTAATACAATGTTTGATTTGAATCTATTGAGTGGATTTTACTCATATTACGAGATTTTTTAATTTATTAAGTAATTTATATTCTTCACTCACATCAGCAAGTGTTTCAACATTAATCTGAAAATATATTAATCAATTTTCATTTGAAATTAGACCTTGGAAAACCATGAAATTCAAATATTCTCCTATATTACACTCTCGGGAATTCGATACTGGGCCCTGGCCCATATTCTTTTTTGCTGTTTGTTTTGAAAAATCAATGAAGGGTAATGACACTTTAATTACAAAGTTTGCATCAAATTTGCAAGTATTCCCACATTTCTTATTTTTGAACGATGTCATTTCATTTTACAGGTGGCGATTTTTTTTTAAAAATGGTTTCAAAAGTAAATGAAGAAGTTTAGAGTAATTAAAACATTATTCATGGTTATTAATTAATAGTTTACCTGTCACGGGGCAACTTGATTTCCATTAATGGAAATTGATACAACCTTAATTCCTACATAAAAAGCGTTCTAATCTTAGATACAAAATAGGGCAGCAATAAACATAATTTCAGAAAAGTAATATCCAACTTTCTCTTTTGGAGAGAAGCAAATATCTCTACTTCATCAACAGATAGCATCACGTAACGATACTAAATTGCAAACCGTCCCTTTGTGGTGTCGATAAATGGGAAATATTTATAGCGACTCCTAACATTTTTTATTTTTTTTGGTCAATTAATACAGAAATTTTAAAGGTTGCGTCACGGTGAACTCGAACCCGAGACCTTTAGCCTCGGGCATTAACCACTCTACCACTAGGCCAACACACACACACGACTCCTAACTTTCTATGTACTGCCAAAATTAATGATCTTCAATCACATATTTTCATGGGTTACAAAATATATTCACTTTCTGATTCTCATCTATAATATACAATACTAGATTTACAAAGATATATAAATCTCGGTGGTATTTATCAAATTATTTCTCTTTTTCCCGTTCTTAATCATATAATATAAATCACACAAAATTGATAAACATACTAAAATTACTGGTGTGACAAGTTCGACCTATAAGATGTAGATGGGATCCAAACTCTAAGTTTTGGTCACAAATAAACCTACTTGACTACTCACTAATAGGTCATCCCATCCCCCGGGGGGATGATAATCATTATTTTGAATTAATAGTATTATTTAATTTCTTTTTGTTCATATATTACATGCGAAATATCTAATTATCCTCAGTTAGATTTGTCAATGTATTAGTTTTATTCGAACCATGAACTAAAAAATAAGTTTGGTTCGGTTCTAAAACCGACTCATTAGATACCGGACCCGAACCATCAAACTTGGATCTGGGTCGGGTAATTACCTAAATACTAAAATGATTATCAATTTATATGATTTTTTCATAACTTAATAAAAAATGACAATTAATTAGTAACAAAATATCTAAAACATATTAGACAAACTCATAATACACAAAATAATAAAACAAAAAATGTCGGATCCATCGGACCAAGAACAATCAAATCGAATCTGGACCGGTTTGTGTCTGAGCCGATCTGGAACCGAAACAGAAACCGTTACTAATGAACTATGCATACTTCCATATCAGTTTGAATAAAACCCGTCCATTTAAAATTCTATCATCAACTATCTTTACAGATATGCAGGAATATAATGCATTTAAAACAGAGCTAGTAGCTGCACGTTAGATTTTGGGGAGCTGTGCCATTTGGATTTTCTGCAGACATAAGATCTTATGTTGAAGTAGCGGCTCATTGAAAGTTTTGATAGTAAATTGATTCGAGGTTGAGTTCAATAAAAATAATTGAATTTGACTATTCATATAGGATTCCTCTAAAGCTCGTTAAGGATGAGTAGCAATAGATGTTTGATGGTTTCCTTTTATGTAGGATTCCAATTGATGAAGACTTATTTTTGAAGGAATTGATAAAGTCTTCTTAAAATGGTTGATGTGGGATTAGTGACTAATAAGATTGAAAAAACTTCAATCCAAATTCCCCAATATAATTTATGCGGGTATTACTATTGATGATAAAGTCACCTAGATGATTGATTATTAATATTGAAACTCACCTACATCTAAGTTTCAATAGAATTAACTACTCATTCCAGGATGTGTGAACCTTTGGAATTTATAATAAAATTTTATAAATTTATTCTTGTTCTTTTCGTTTTAATTCACTCATTTTAATATATGGTCCAATAGGAGATGACAAATTTTATAGCCTGAAGATGATTTTTGTTTGTTTCTCTAATCTATCATTTTAGTAGAGGAAACAGCGGTGTAACCTTTTAAGCATAAAGTTTCTTTTAAAATATAGTATCTCATTTCAGGACTTGTACTATATAATCATAATGTGGTCTTCTATACATCTCTCTGTATATGTGGACTTTGATACTTATTGACTTTGATACTTTTTTCAATATAAATGATACTTTCTAATTATAGAGTTAAAAATAAATAATAATTTTTTTAATACAAATGATACTTTTTATTAATAATAAATAATACTTTTATGAGTCCAAAATCAATTTTTTTACGCGCGTAAGAGTTGTCAGATTTTCTTAATTAATAACACTGCTAACGATAAGACCTTACAAATATTATATTTCACGTAAAACATTAATATTATAAAATACAAGTAAGTTAGCTTAAAAAAGGTTTATCTTATGTTTAGATAAATATCTTCCCCAAATCTCTGGCCATGTTTCTAAGCTGAAACTTTTGAACTTTGCCGGTGGAGGTCTTGGGCAGCTCCCCCTTGAACACGACGGTTCTGGGCACCATATACAGCGGCAGCCTCGCCTTGCAGAACTCCCTAACCTCCTTCTCCGTCGGCTTCTCCAACGCCCCCTCCTTGAAGCTGACAAAAGCGCACGGCGTCTCCCCCCAGAAAGCATCCGGGCGCGCCACCACCGCTGCCTCGTTTACCGCCGGGTGCGCGTAGAGGACGGCCTCGACCTCGACGCTGCTGAGATTCTCTCCGCCGCAGATGATGATGTCCTTGGACCTGTCCTTCACCTCCAAGTAGCCGTCACGGTGCATGACGCCGACGTCGCCCGTGTAGAACCACCCGTTCTCTCTCATGCACTTGCTCGTCCCGTCCTTGTCTTCGAGGTACCCGAGCATGACGCTGCCGCCGCGCAGCACGATTTCCCCCATCGTCACCCCGTCCCTCGCCACGCTCTCACCGGAATCAGGATCCACCACGTCCATTTCCCCGAACGCCAACGTCCGCACTCCCTGCCGCGCCTTCAGCTTCGCCCTCTCCACCCCTGTCAATTTTCGTACCATTCATAAAAAAACTTAATGATAGTCGATCATAGGAACAACGATTATAATTGTTGGGTTTTATGGATTTCCAGTTAAAATCGATGAACTGAAAACAACTATTATAGGGTTTTATGGATTTCCAGTTAAAGTAATGAAATGAAACAACTATTATAGTTGTTGGGTTTTATGGAATTTCCACCTACCAGACAGATTGTTCCACTCCTGTTTCCAAGCGCAGGTTACCACCAGCCCGCCGGTCTCGGTCAGCCCGTAGCCGTGGCTGACGACAAAGCCGAGCGACTCGGCGCGGCCGAGGACCGCTGCAGGAGGCGGCGCCCCGGCGGTCATGATGTGGACGGGATTCTTCAACGGTTTTGTCCCAGGGTGGTTGGTAAGCATGTTGAGCACGACCGGTGCGCCGCACATGTGCGTGACGCTGTATTTTTCTATGGCCTGGTAGATGGAGGGTGCGTCGACGCGGCGGAGGCAGACGTTGACGCCGCCGACCGCCGCCATTCCCCAGGCGTAGCTCCACCCGTTGGCGTGGAACATCGGCAGCGTCCAGAGGTAGACCGGCTGCTTGGGGACGGACCAGTCAAGCAGCGAGTCCACCGACATCAAGAACGCGCCGCGGTGGGTGTGCATCACCCCCTTCGGGAAGGAGGTGGTGCCCGAGGTGTAGTTCAGCGTGATAGGATCCCACTCACTATGGGGCCGGAGCCACTCAAACGCCGCGTCGCCGCTCTCCACCATGTTCTCGTAGTCAATACAGCAATCCACAGAACAGTTTTCACACGCATCATCACCTATGACTACTAGAACCGGGCGGTGCAAATGCTGTGGGAATAGAGAAACGGCCTCGTGAACGAGCGACTCCGACTGGCAGTCGGCGAAGATGAGCTTGGAGCCGCTGTGCTGGAGCAAGTTTGAAATGGCGTTGGCGTCGAGGCGGAGGTTGATCGTGTTCAGCACCGCGCCGGCCATGGGGACGGCGAAGTGGAGCTCGGACATGGCGGGGACGTTGGGGGCGATGACAGAGACGACGTCGCCCCGCTTGATACCGAGTGCGACAATGGACGACGCGAGCTTCAGGCATCTGGTGTGTGTCTCCGACCAGGTGCGGACGGTGTCGTTGTAGATAATGGCGGGGCAGTCCCCGTAGACGACGGCGGCTCGTTCCAGATAATTGAGAGGCGTGAGAGCGATTGCGTTTGCCGCCGGTCGACGTCTCGGTTGTACCTTTTCGGCGGTTTTAGTTTCAGGGGGAGTACGGCGGTGTTGGGAGGGTTGGAGAGGGAGTATGACAGTGAGGCTTTGATGGTTGTACCTACTATTAATTTAGTTGAACCTGGCACTATACAGCACTGTTTCTGCCATTTAAGAGCTTGGAAGAGAGAGGAGGAAGAAGAAGAAATGGAATGTGTATGGGAGAGAGTGTTCATGATTTCTGTTTTGGACAAGTTGTGTGGGCATACAGTTTATTAATAGCCCATGTAAAGGAGGAGTCAGGGGTAGAAATGTAATATTACCAACATAAGGCATTGAATTCTGATGGTTGGAGGTTCCCAAGTGCTATGCAAATGCTACAGTAAGACGACCAAATCAAATTACATATTTTGTCCACGAGATCGTGATATGATATTAGAAAGTGGCCGTATCATATGGGTAAAATAGTCATTTTCGAATCAAAAATTTGGTTTTAGTCACAAATTGTACTTTTCTTGCTCTTTTTTAAGACTGTTTGACAAATTAAAAGCTTCTAATTTTATATTCGGACAAAATAAGTCTTATCGTCTCAATTAATAGTTCGGATTACTCTTCAACTCATGTCGTATCTTAAACTTAGAATATTTCATTTTCTTTTTCTCCTCTTCCATGTCCAAAGACTTCACCTTGTACCCCAAAATGTCGAAAGAATTCGTCATTGGCGTCGATCGCACGAACACATCTTAGCTTTGCAGGACGCTGCTCGAGATATTCTCTTAATTCAAATTCATAGGCTCCCATTCCATCTTCTTTCTCAACTTATATCACCTATATTTCTTTTGTTCATTTTCGGCGGTCAAGAGATTTATTGGGTTGTAGATAAAAAGAAGTTGTGAAGAAGAGAAAGAAGAAGATTTGGGGAGTGGAGAAAGAGAGAAAAGTGTGTGGTTCAGTTGAGGGTGTATGTCTCTCCAACTCCCACTTTCTTAACATGTACTTAGGACTTCCAAAAAAAAATGGAATTTTTTGGGACCGCGTGAGTTGAAAGGAGAATCTACACTATTAATTAAGACAATAATGATTATTTTGCGCCAAACATAGCTATAAGAATATTGACATTTCTTCTTATAAATCCATCAATTGTTAATCAATTGAACTAAATTCGTGGGGATATTGACATTCCTTTCAGGGCCTTGTTTTTGCCTTTGTCCCCTAAGGACAACCCAATGGTTAAGGTGGGTTCCTGTGGCCGAGAAGTCATAAGTTCGAATCTCACCAAACGCCTCTATGGGTTTGAGTCTGTCACACCTGGTTTTCCAAGTGTGATTTACCTGTCTGTGTATATTTTCAAAAAAAAAGAAAGTGGACATTTTTCGTGAACGGACCAAAACGGAATTAAATGCACGAATTTAGTGGACGGAGGGAGTAACACTCAATAACGAAACAAATGTAACCCTGAGGTCCCATGGGGTGGGGGCACCATTATATCCTTTAGCAACTACTCACGTACTAATATTCTTCCCACACAAAAAAGGGAGAGAAAAAGAATTAAATGTTCATTAACATATTATTAATAACATATATAACAAAATATAATGAATTCTTATAGTACAAAAAAAATGAAAGTTGGTCACTAGCATGTCGTGATATGAGCTAACAACTAACAAGATAACACTTTAGTTCACATAGTAAAAATCAATTTATAATTGAGATATATCATTGAGAAAGAAACTAAAACAAACAATCCATTACATAGAACAACCTAAAGATTTCAATATAAAAAAATTTGCAATGAATATAAAACTCAAATCTTTAATTTTATTTAGTCCACTACTAATAATTTTAAATTCAAACTCACACATTAGATAGAGAGAAAAAAAACAGCAACATGAAACAACCACAAAGTTACAGTAGAAAATATAATGAGGATTTTGTTGTAGAAAAAAAAATGAAATAAATCTTTATTTAAAATATATATATATAAATTTTTTCAGAAATTTCAGAGGACCACCACTAAATTTGTGATTTAGTACGTGCAAGCAGACTTGCATTAACTTTCGTTGTTTAGAAAAAAGGAAAAACAACACTCAGATGGACATATGAGAATTATGACCCTTTAAGATTCCACAAACGATGAAACGAATACATTCTATAAATTGAAGGTGTTTGAGCCTTTAAAATTCTACTAAACGAGAACTGCATCAATTAATATGTAATGTTTAATTCAAAAATTATTTTTAAAAAGGGATGATTGTGATTCAGTTCTCAAATTATTGATTGTTTAACAAAAATATCATGGACTATATATAATTACAATTAAATACGCGTGACATTTTTAATAAGAATATCACGAACTATATATAATTATAATTTAATACCTAAAATGTCACAAAACTCATGAAAATGTCTCATAATTCAATTTTTCCAAGTATTTATCTATAATACTAAATATAAATAATTTTAATAATTAATTATAATTATGTATAATTAGAATATTTTATGATTTGAGTATTCAAACGTCGTTTCTGTCGCCAGTCCCATGGCTCTGAACACGTCACAGACTCACAAACTTTGAAAGGAGTCCTAGCATCGAGGATATAATGCATACGGAAAAGTATAGGTGAAATTTGGAAAAATATATAATTTTAGTTTAATAAATTGAATTTTTGATAATTTTAAGTTAATCAATCAATAATATCTTAATCAAGTCTAATGAATTGATTTTGTGATAATTTTAATATATAAATAATTTTTCGGCATTGAAAAACACAATTTGTATTGAAAATAATAAATAACCTTAAATTATTTCCTACTACGATTCTAATTTGTTATTTCCATATACCGACTGTGTTTTTTGGTGTAAAAAATCACTTACGGATTAAAATTATCACAAAATCAATTCATGGGACTTGATTGATGTATTAGGCTAAAATTATGATAAAGTCAATTTATTAGGTTAAATTTGTGTGTTTTCCAAGAAATTTTACAAGATTTAAACTTAAAGAAATATCTAGAAACAGCGAACACTAAACTGTGATGGCTATATTTGTAATCTGATAGAACTATTAGTTCATATATATTATTATGAAAATATTGTTTTATAATCCAAGAAACATATTACTAAATAACTAATTAACTAAAAGAATTGGCCCAAAAGTAAAGATCGTGTAAAATTAAGACATCAAATTATTGTTTTAATATAATAATATTTTTTAAAAATAGATGTGTGATAATGAAATGGCCCCCTTGAATTTACATAAACTAGACGGTTACAAGGTAAAACGCATCTAAAAGTTCCTCCTACTTTGATTTTTACTTGAATAAATCCTTCTACAATATTTTCGTCTTATTAGGTCCTTCTAATTCTATTATGCATATCATTAGTTCTTTTTAATGGATCTATAAAATGCATTAACTTTTTTGTCAATCATATTCCACATCATCAATTATTATTAAAGTAAACTACACATAAGATTAGAATTATTATAAATTGGGGAGAATCGAAAATTGAAATTGAACCGACTTTGTGAAGAAGAAGAAGAAAATATCGTAGTTCTTGAGAAAATATTGTGGAAGATATTTGGCGCTGGTGAATGGAAGAATGGATATCTTTCACTTACAACAAGCAAGCCCGCCCACGTAATGGCTATGGGTGGGTGTAGAGTTTTGTAATGAAACACAATCTCATATTGCACAATTTGTGTAGTTCTTGGTTACAGTTGTAATGAAATATGGTATTATTCTAGAAAGAAACAAAGAAAAAGAGGTCGCCTCTCACACCATAAATGGAAGCATTTTGAGTCACAACTAGGGGAATCAAATTCGTCATGCCCTCACTGGCTTAACTCAGTTGGTTAAGAGCTAGCAGATTTGGAACAAGGATCGAGTCCCAGCTATCGCGATGTAGGAGTTTCACCTCTTAAGGTGACTCAAGACTAAGAAAGTCCTCATAGCTTCTTAACCGCTGAATCACCATGATTTATCTCCTTGTATTCTCGTAATGCTGGGGTATGAGGTTCCTTCCCTGAGTTGAGCTTCTCATTTTCAAACAAGAGTATATATAATGATATGATTATATTAGTAATCAGCCCTACATAAGAAGAAAAAGATATGGAATGAGTCTTTATGAGGTAAATGAGTTGGTGGCCTTAGATAGAGCTAAGGGAGATTAATCTAATTCATAACTTCTTTCCTCAAAATATATATACTATATTCCACAACTTCAATGCTGCATGGGCAAAAAAAGAAATAAAAGAGAGAGAGAGAATTGAAGTCGGTTGAGTAGATATCCATACTTAAAAATCTGTTGCCATCTCAATAAATTCACTCGGTGGAATGGACTGTCATATCCATGCCCAAATTTATCGCTCATTACCTGTAACATTCATCTATCTATCTATTATCTTTCCGATTGTTTCAATTGCTTTCCTACGTTATTTTGCTTTTCCCATTAAGAGAAATATCCTGCACTCGGGAAAAAGAAATAAAAATCAATGTACTATTAAGTTGATCTATGTTTTCTGCATATGCACTGCAAGATATATATTAGTCTGAATTTATAAATATATTACATTAATTATTTATTTTTTATTAGTAATTGCTGTTAAAGGTATTAAATTTGAGAAATAAGTACGAGCACAAACGTCACATGCAAAAATTAATTGCGTTGAAATGTCTCTTTTCCAAAAGATAGAATTGCCCCAAATTATGTGGTACGACTCCAGCGAACTGAATAAGGTTCGAAAAGGGACGGCTCAAATTTAAAGAGAACTGTTAACACGAAATTTATGTATTTTAAATTGATGGCAATACTTAGAAAATTATTTTAGGGAATTCTTTCCAAAACAAAATTGTTTTAGGTCATTTATCTGTAATAACTTATCACAAGATTAGATGTAAAGTGTTAGACATGGATTGTGTGTGTTGGCCTAGTGGTAAAGTGGTTAATGTCCGAGGTCAAAAGTGTAATATCTCGCAGAATTAGATGCCTAATTACGGTATTTAAAACCCGTAAATTAGAAATTCGCTGAGATGATTCAATCAGTAGGATATCGAATAATGATTTCGATTATTTACGAAGGAATGAATTCTATTTTAACATTCACCGAGAATTGTGAATTTAAAATAGAAGTTTATAAAGCGTATCGATAGTATTATTTTAACGTCGATCATGATCGATAGTTAAAATTTCATGAAAATTTCTAAGCAATTAAGCTTAGAATTAAATTCCATTATTAATGGAATAATTTAATAAAGTGATTGCAACTTTATTACGACCATTTCGAGATGAGTCGATAATTAACGTTTTGTAACGTTTCAAACGTTAACGTTTAGAGACGAAATGGAAAGTGAGTTTAATGATCAAGGAATTATAGCAATTAATTTCCTATGATTATTATATGTAATTACAGTATTATTTAGCATTAAATCAATGCTAGATCATTAAGGAATTATTGATCAAATTCCTCAATTTCGAAAACCCTAGTTTCGAATTTTAGGGTTTTATCGCATAAAATGATGTCATTAATTTATCCTATGATATTAATTATCATCTAAACTATATGTTATAACATATATCAATGTTTGGTATGGAAAATAAAATTTGACCCATTGGCATAATGTAATAGCCGAAAACTATACACTTATGTATACAAGTTTATCTTGTTGATTTTCCTATTACATGTATCTAAGTGACATTGGATTAATTAAATAGCATAACTAATCAATTAAAATCAGATATATACATATATATATATATATATATATAAAACATGCATGTGAGTGTATAGAGAGAGTGTGACAAGTGTAGAGGTGCATGGGAGGTAGTGACAGTGTAGAGGTGCATGGGAGGAAGTGACAGTGTTGATATGCATGTGAGTATAGTGACAAGTGTCACACATGCATATCACCCCACACCCCATACCTCTCTTCCCTTTGGATCAGCCATTTCTCTCTCTCCCAAAATTTTCAGACCCTCCCTCTCTCTCTCTCTCTTCTTCTTCTCCTACACCATTTCCACCATGGAAGAGAAGCTCAAGCTCCATCTCTCATTCATCTTCAAATTGTATTGAGGTATAACTACCTCCTATGACTCTTAGACATGACTAAATTATACTTGCATGCTTAGATTGATGATCTTGGTGGTGATTTGGGTGATAGATTCACCATTTTCGTGGTTATATGAAATGCATACAAGAAGAATAAGCTTAAAATTGAAAACTGGAAGTAGGTTAAAACAGTAACTTAATAAAACATTTTGACTAAGTTACAGTGGTCAGATGAATGTGAAATTTTACTATGTTGAATTGAAATTAAACTTGTCTATTACGTCTCTGTAAAATTTCAAGTCAATCCAACTTGATTTGCTATTTTAATTCTATTTTTCAAAAACACTGCACAAATCTGAAAAATTTCGGTGTTCATCACCCACGGTCCGTGGCTTTCGTTTCAAGTTTGGCTAATGTTAAAACTCTACAAATTGGCATAAACATAACTTATCATGTCTAGAAGATTTATGTAAATTTTCAGAATTTTCTAAAAAATTTTACTATTTATCCCAGATTTTACAATCTAACTGCACAAAACTGTCACGGGAGTGATAGCTTGTGGTAAAATATTTTTATCTCCCAATCTATTTTGAATCATTGAGTTAGGCTTTTTCTGGATTACACTAGACTTAAGTGGCTTTTCAATATGATAGGTTGCATTATTAGATTCGTTTTAATAAGCCCTCAGTGAATTTTTAAAGTTGACGCATTACAGTAGGTGTTTTTGTCAAAACTGCCTTAGTCTAATTCCTTTGTTAATGAACCCTACGAGTCCGACTTTTGCGTGAGATGTTCAAGCCGTTTGTAATCCGAATTTGACTTGGGTTTCTTCATAAGAAATGTTCCTTACCATTTCTAGTGTTGATCTGGAAAGTTTTATCCCAAACCAAGCCTTATAAGTATACTGTTCATTGACCCAAAGTCACCTACTGGAAATTTGTCCATTCCAACTAGGCAACTTTGAACCTACGTATTTCTCGATGCATCAAGTATCTTCCAGTATGGTCTTCATGAAACATGTAGTTCTTATTACAAGGTTTCGAAAATGGTATCTTGCAGTCATTTTGGTATTGTGAGTCAAAAGTTACGAGCCTCGCAAAATCCCTTGTCGTTAAGCTAAATCTGAAAATCCTGAAAAATATTCTAAGTATAGAAGTCAGTTCGAGTTGCCCACTTTGAGACCCTATATATCCAGAACCACAACTCTTTTGGATCGACTTCCTTCTTAGAACTTATAGTACATGTTTAGAGGTATTCAGAATGTATCCTTGTATGGTCATACGTATTTTGAGTCGAGAGTTATAAATCGTCAAAGTATGACACTTGGGTTGTTTTAAGCTGTTTTGCCAAAAAATTAAATACTTGAAATTTGACTAAGTGTTGGAACTCCCCTAGGTGAAATATACCTTATGTGATTATGGTGATGATCGATTGTTATATGGAGGATATTAATACATATTAATGACCATAAGTGTATAATACTACACTATATGATTTAGAAAAATTCTTAGAAATCATTGGTAATTTTAAGAATTTCCGAAAGCATTAAAGGAACTATAAGGATTTTAAATCCTTTTTAATTAGGAGTGATAATATATTATATGTCTAAATATTATTTTAGACATACTGAGAATTTATAAAATTTTATAAACATGGATCACTATGTTATAACGAAACGTTTTATTTAATAAACGTTATAATTGAATAATAAGGATTATGGATAAATGGATTAATGTTTAATAAAAATATTAATAAAGTTCATCGATTTACGTGACAAATCGAGAAATAGGACTTTATTTAAAAGAAATCGATTGAAATCGATTTATAACATGAATTAGTAAGAAATTACTATTAAAAATCAGATGTCGAGAAACGATAACACGTTGAACGCTTAAACCGGAAGGTTAAACGATATAATTGAACGTGTCTCAAGAACGAGAACGGTTCAATTGAAATACGTAATTGAAAAGCGTATTGAATTCGTTAAGGAATTCGCTTTATATCAATATAGAATATCAAGTTTATTCTCGACTTTGAGAGTCTCGAGAAACGAGAACGACGTACTAAAACATCGCTTTTACGTAAAGGTGTGGACGCGGACGCGACGACCGGGCGTTGACGAGAAATCAAACTTAAGAACTCAAGTTAGGACGAACCATAGTCCAGGTGGGCTTCTTATCTTCAATAATGTGGGCCCCTTTTCTTACCTCACTAATGAGGGCTTACTTTTCAAACAAGATATGACTTTATCGTTATTCCAAAATGAGTTATTTACAATGTTTATTCTACAACTGCTGACAAATGTTTATCAGACACCGCAAAAATATTCTGCTTGTGTATGGATCCTATCTGTTATGCACGGGTAGTATTGTGGCGATGGTTGGAACTATATTATGACAGTTATGTCATTTGGGTCGCGCCAACCTTTTATTAATGTCGGGTCCCGTCTCGGATGATAAATGCCTGGCTAGGATTGGCGTGAAGGTTGGAACTATTGCTATGTTAACATATGCTTGTGAGAGTGACTGTGTGCTGTACGGGATTACGGCCGGTCACGGCGTCGTAGAAGGGAGGCCTCCCTCTCGACGTTTGATTTTTGATACTGTTATGAATTGTGACTATGAGATACGGACCATACACACCAAGAAAATGCTCGGCCGAGCGATGTTTACGAACTGAAAATGATTTAGTAAGCACAAGGCATTTTTAACTAAAACCCTTGTGACTTACCTTGATATTGGCAGCGTAATTCAAATGTTATCAAATGTTTTTGGCATGAGTCCACTGAGTGCATTCTTGTACTCTCACCGCATGTTTGTTTTAAATGTGCGAGTTGAGCAGATGATGGATGGAGCAAAGTGTTGAGCAATAGGAATATTGTCACGAAAGTTTTATACCTTGATAGACATCGTCATACGTACATATCACATGTTTTCCGCAAGAACTTAAGTTATGTACTAAAGTCCAAGAACATGCTTGTCATATGAATTACGGCATTTGTTAAGGAGAATTTCTGCTTAATTATACATGTTTAGAGTTACAATCCTTCTAAATCCTACTTAGGATTGAGGGGATGTGACAAAAAGTTTCGGGTTTGAGTCCACCGTGACGCAGCTTTTAAAATTTCTTTATTAAATTGACCAAAAAAAAGTGTTAGACATGGATTGATGATTAGTAAAAGCATACATATATTAATATTTTTTTATGTTTATATTTTTGACAAAGCCTTTTGTTAGTGTAGTCATCCTGTGGGAACAACGTTAAATTAGGGTTCACTAATCCTAAGTAGGTGTACTACTTTCAATTAGGATTTATTGTTGTGTTATCCATGCATCCTCACACGAGGACGTCCTCACTGGTGACTACTTAGTATTTTTTTTATATATATTACATTACTGTTTTATTTTTGTGACAATTGCAAGTCATATATGGCCCATATAAGTTTTTATTTAATGTATTTGAGATTTTGATAAATTTCAAATAAGTAATTTATAAATATATGTAGTGCATTGCGTTGGTGCAACACTAATTAGATATTAAGGGAGATTAAAAAAACCTTATGAAAAGTTACTACCAATATCATCATAATAAATTACATATTCTGTTTTTCCTCATCTCGTAAGGTTACATGTTTATTGGGCCTGTTGGTTTGTGGTCGCTGAAATCAATATCATTACTTGTCTTTTATAGGACATTATATAGTACGACATAGGGATGCCAACCACGCTTTATCAGGATCGAATTAATAAATTAAGACGGTTTGGTTCAAACCGCCCAAGAAACATCGGATTCGAACCGGATCCGACCATCGTTATGGTTCCGGATCGAGTATTACCCATTGTTAACTCCATATCGTTGGCCGCTACACTCAAATCCCCAAAATTTTCAATTTCATATTTCAAATTTCAATAAAGGAAAAATCTTTATTGACTAAAATATAAAATATATTATAAATAAATATAAACGTATTTTGAATATAGTCGTATTTTGATTTTTGAAAAATTAACGTATTTTCGTCCTTGTATCGTATCGTATTTCGTCGGCTAGTAAGGTGTATAAAATATTTGCATTATTTTAAAGATATCTTTCTCCACACCAGTTGCCTTCTTTTCTCCATCATTCTTATCTGCGGTTGAGTTACATAGAGCTGGAGGTGGCAGTGGCATTACAAACTCAAAGTTTCAAAAAAAAAAAAATATGCCTACAGCTGCTACTTTTATTTATTTTGGATAAATTCCACTCTTACGCAATAACTTACAGATCATATCTTAAAAATTAATTACGACTGATTGAAAATTATAAAAGTGATTTGAATATAAGATGTTTAGCTTTAAAAATACCGACTCTTTTACTAGGCCATCTCTAAAAAGACGTCTTAAATGCTACATTAGTAAACGATAATATGTTTTCATGTCTATAATTTTCAAAAGAATACATCAAATATTTTGTCATTTAACTAAAAAGAAATGAATTAGGTGTGGCCCTCATATGATTTCTATTGGTTGAAGGTCTCTTTATTTGCTGTTTCCTTTTCTTTTATGTTTTCTGTTTTCCTCTTTAATTACATTTGGGGAATTGCATAAGTTTGATTTTATATCGTACCGTATCCTTGAAAAAAAAAACTAACCGGCCGGACCGTAACCTGATAAAATGGGCCGGGTCCAAACGGTTCTGTAACCGTAACCGAACCATTACTTTAAAATTTAACGGCTTTAAGCGGCTCCGGATCGGCCCCAGAAAGCACCACCGCCGACATCCCTAAGACGACATATAGGGCATATGCATTTTTGCATATGACTATTATCAAATTTCATATCATATTTTATGCAGGGTGGAAGATTTTCATGATATAAAAATATTTAAGCTTCAAAGTGGGCTTAAAGGTTAATTCATGGAGAAACTGTTGGGCTTTCGAGAAGTAAATATCATGTTTTTAAGAATTAAAAATAATAGTATTTTTACAAAAAATCTTCAACTATTGATAATATTAATTAAACGCATGAATTATCTGAAAATAAAAATTGTCCTGGGAGTTAGTTTCGAGCACCGGAAAGCCAACGTGAATTACTGGATGCTTATATGTTTTGTTTTGTTTTGTTTTAATAAAAGGCATGTATCAAAAAATAGAAAACTCATTAACTAAAAATTTAAACTTTTAATAATAAATAAACTACACCAATATAATATTCCAACATCTCAAATTCAAAGAAATTATACTTTCTTCCACAAAACCCTTCAAAATATCTCTGCAACTTATCCTTTTGCATGTAGATTAAGAAGAGTTATGTTTTATATGTAAAGTAGTGTATGATACAAAATTCGAGGTATTTTTTAGTATAAAATTATTTCATTTTTTGGAAAGGACCAACAATAGTGGGACAACCCAAAAAGATAACGAGTCAACAATAATGAGATAAATGAAGTAATATCTTTTCAAAAATCTAATAATTTAGAGTTTAAAGTTTAACTTACCTAAATATTTATATATATGTGTGTGCACATGTGCGTATCTTTTCAGATTTTCCACACTTCCATTATTATCTATTAATCAAATTACAACGCATACAATTTGTTAAATGTGGTTGCAGCTGAATCAGATACTGAGTCAACTAATTGATAGTAATGACATTGCTATATTAGACTTTATATATTATATTTATGATGTTTGTTGAGATGTACGTGTAACTATCATGTGTTATTATAATTGCTAAATAATATATGTGTTTTATTAGTTATATGTTAGAATTAAGTGAGATATATCGCATAATTTAATGGAAAAATAAGATGTATTTTATTGTTAAACTACTAGCTATCAAACATTAGATTATTGCATTGTATTCATTTTTCCATTTTAATTGATTTGACTAATTATATTAAAGTTATGAATGACTAATCCATTAAAAATGACTAATTATGTTTTATTCATATATATCATATCAGCTACGCTTTAAACCTTGTCAAATCAATTTGATATAAGAGTACTCCAAAATTTTGTTAGAAATACCTTATTAACCTTCATGCAAAATTAGTTAATATTCTTAACACAAAAGCCTTGTCGAATTTGTTTGGCATAAGAGCACATATTTTTTTTAGCATTATCTAACCTTTTACCGGTGCAAAACTAGTTATTAGTCTTAACACTAAAACCTTGTCACATCGATTTGTCATAAGATTAATCCTAATTTTCGTTAGCAATAGGATATCCATAAACTTTTGTTTTTGCAAATCAACATGAGAGTCGGATTTCTTACAAATTTATTTGTTGCGTACACACAGATAGAGATGTCAATGAGTGAGTTTTACCCGGATCAGAACCAATAAATAAGTAATGGTTCTGATTCTGGAACCGACCCATTAGACACTGATTCGGACCGGAACCGGACCATCAACTATGGGTCTTAAGCGGTCCGGATCTGAAACCAGAACCGAACAAGAATCAGAAATGAAATCGAAATCGTTGCTTTATAATTTAATGGGTTATGAGTGATTTCTAATCGATATGGATAAAATTAGCTAATTGACAAGCCTATTTAAACTTAGGTTTGTCAATATACGGATTTTACTCGCATCAAATCAATAAATAAGTATTGGTTCGATTCAAATCGAATCGATCCGCACCGGACCGACCATCAAACTATGGATCTAAACGGTCCGTGTCAAAGCGGTCTCGAACTGTAACCGAACTGCTTTTAAAATTTAATGGATTTTGAGCGCTTCCGGATCGATCCGGGTAAAACTCATCCATTGACATCCCTACACACGGACTATTTCACTTCGATTTTGTAAATGACCTAATTATATTCTAAAATGATATTCCTTTCATCCTCCAATTTTCTTCATAGAAATCTTTGGCACGAGTTTTAATAAAAATTATTGGATGTATTGTGAGTGGAGTAAGAGTCTCACATTAGTATAATATTAAATTAATTAGTATTGGACCATGAGTGGTAAAAAAAATATAAATAAGTGGCATTGTTAAGGATTAGAATGAGAGATATTGGTGTGTCATGAGTGATAAAATATGTATAAATAATATTATTGAGAGTGATAAGTAGAAAGTATTTTATAGGATAGTTTTTCATAAACTGAATAGGAAAAAGTTTGGAGATATACTAAAAAGAAAATTAGGAACAGAGGAAATACTAATAAGAATCGACGAATGGGGTGTTTTGCTAAGCTTATTTTAGAGAGCTTATAAGCTCCAAAGCTTATAAGATGTTTTAAGAACTTATAAGAGATAATGTCCCAAGTGCTTATAAGTTGTTAAAGTGTTTGGATAATTGATTTATAAGCTAGAGAAAGAATCGTGAGTTAGAGAGAGAAAATCATAATTAGAGAAATAAAATTGACGAGATGTGAAGTTGATAGTGTATGTGTAACAAATAACGACTATAATAAGGTTATTTTTGTAAATTCATGGTTGTTTATAAGTTTATAAAAAAATAAATTATGGTTGACCAACTTATTTTTAGAGGAGCTTATAAGCTGTTGGAACTTATTTTCACAGCTTATAAGTTGTTTAGGAGTTTATTTTACCAAACACTTTGCAACGATTTATAAGTTCCTAAACAACTTATAAGCTATTTTAAAGAGCTTATAAGCTCAGCCAAACACCCTCGAAGTCTTAATAGGATTCCAAACTCGTGGTCTTTGTTATATGCAAAATTTCAGGCAACTGCATTAATTAGATGCCATCCAAAATAAATCATGTTGTAATATAATATACTCTATATAACATGTACAAAGCATATAACAAATGAAATGAAAGTGAAGGTCAAATGCAAATATGAAAATAAAAATAAAAATAAAGTCCGTGTTGGAACGAGGCGCATTAGGTGGAGGAACATAACATAAACCTCATCACTTACAAGATCATCATCCCATTGACTTGAAACTTTTTTAACCAAAATAACAAACACTTTCTGCAGAAGATCTATCCTCCAAAATGGATCAACTGAAACCAAGTCCGGCCAACTCGAGGCCGCTGACGCCGATCAGCTTCATTGAGCGAGCCGCCACCGTCTACGCCGACTGCCCCTCCATCGTCTACGGCTCCGCCACCTACACGTGGTCGGAGACCTATCTTCGCTGCCGCAAGATCGCGTCCACTCTATCATCCTTTGGCATCAGGCGCGGCGACGTCGCCAGCGTCGTCGCCCCCAACATCCCCGCAATGTACGAGCTCCACTTCGCCATCCCCATGGCCGGCGCCGTCCTCAACACCGTCAACCTCCGCCTCAACGCTCACACTGTCTCCGTCATCCTCCGCCACGCCGAGTCCAAGCTCGTCTTCGTAGATTACCACTCGGAATCGCTAGTCCTCGAAGCGATCGGTCTGTTCCCGCCGACCACGCCGCGCCCTAGGCTCGTCCTCATCCGAGAGGGCGGCGAGCCGAGAGCTTTGAAGCCAGGAGTCGTCGCGGAATACGACACTGTTTTGGCGAACGGCGATAAGAACTTCGAGTGGGTACGTCCGGAGAGCGAATTAGATCCGTTGACTCTGAGTTACACCTCCGGCACCACCTCAGCGCCGAAAGGCGTTGTCCACAGCCACCGCGGCACCTTCCTCGTCGCAGTTGATTCTTTGATCTCTTGGTCGGTGCCGACGGAGCCGGTCTATCTGTGGACACTGCCGATGTTCCATGTAAACGGCTGGAGCTACACATGGGGCATGGCGGCCGCCGGCGGAACCAACGTCTGCCTCCGTAAATTCGACGCGGCCGCGATCTACGCCGCCATCCACAAGTACCACGTGACTCACATGTGCGGCGCGCCGGTGATCCTAAACATGCTCAGCAATGCCCCCGACGTGAAGCCTTTAGAAAAGCCTGTTGAAATCCTGACAGCCGGAGCGCCGCCTCCTGCAGCGGTGCTGCTCCGGACTGAATTGCTCGGGTTCGCCGTGAGCCACGGGTACGGTCTGACGGAGACAGGAGGGGTCGTGGTTTCCTGCACGTGGAAGAAGAAATGGAACAAGTTCCCGGCGGCGGAAAGGGCGAGATTGAAAGCCAGGCAGGGGGTGAGGACCCCTGCGATGGCGGAGATCGACGTGATCGACGTGGAAACTGGAATGAGCGTGAAGCGCGACGGCAAGACATTAGGAGAAGTGGTTCTCAACGGGGGCTGCGTAATGCTAGGCTACCTCAAAGACGCCGGTGGCACGGCCCAGGCGATGAAAAATGGGTGGTTTTTTACCGGCGATGTCGGGGTGATGCATCCCGACGGCTACCTGGAGATCAAGGACAGGTCCAAGGACGTGATCATCAGCGGTGGGGAGAATTTGAGTAGCGTGGAGGTCGAAACAGTGCTGTATAGCCACCCAGCGGTAAATGAGGCGGCGGTGGTGGGGCGGCCGGACGAGTTCTGGGGGGAGACGCCGTGCGCGTTCGTGAGCTTGAAGGAGGGGGTGAGGGAGAAGCCGACGGAGAAGGAGGTAATGGAGTATTGCAGGGGGAGGATGCCGCGGTATATGGTGCCGCGGACGGTGGTGCTCAAGGCGGAGCTGCCCAAAACCTCTACCGGCAAAATACAGAAGTCTGTGCTCAGAGAGGCCGCCAAGGCGATGGGACCGTCCAATATCAGTAAGCTTTAGTGGACATTGGAAACCACCTTTTCTCTTACTTTCTCTTCTTGTATGCTTTTTCTTTTTTTGGACAAAAATGTATTAACATTTGTATCGTTTCATTCATACCAAGTGTCTTTGTTTTTGTTTTTTTTTTGTCAATTAATACATAAATTTTTAAAGACTGCGTCACGATGGACTCGAATCCGAGACCTTTAGCATCGGACATTAACCACTCTACCACTATGCCAACACACACACCAAGTGTCTTTGTATTATGTACCATTGTACCATTCACAAAATGTATTATTGATTTCATTATTCGCTCCTGCCGACTCAAAATAAATAAATTTGTTACTGGGCTTTATTTCATATTTGGGCTTTTGGATTATTAGGTAGCCAAGTATGTTTGTTAAAAGAAAATATGAAAAAGGCAAGGGAGTTAATTCGTTATATAGGACGGACTCTCTCAGTCCACCAATAATATGTCATAATTACCTTATTCAGCATCCACAAAGAAATTATCACTTTTCTTTTTGGAACATTTAATTCTCATAATTCGATATCACAATCACGCATTATTTACCCAAAAACCATCATCTGACTCTCCCACCACTCATTTCTTATATAATGAGATTATTTCTTCACTCAAATAATTTATCAAATATTTAACTAAAATTTTTGTTGTCCACCAAGTGATCAACTTTTAGTGGATGGAAAGAGTATTATGTAATATTCAACAAAAGCAGATGGGAACTTCTAGTTTTTATTAAAAAAATAAAATAAGAAGCGGACAACATCCTCTATTATTCAATTTGTTTGGCAAGGATTATGTCCTGAAAAAATAATCAGATTTCGTAATTTTAAATTCTTGTATTTGATTTGATTTCTACAAAACAGTTAGTAATTAAATCCAATTTGTGTATTTGATTTGATTTCTACAAAACAGTTAGTAATTAAAATCCAATTTGTTCGGCAGGATTATGTCCTGAAAAAATAACTAGATTCCGTAATTTTAGATTCTTGTATTTGATTGGATTTTTACAAAACAATGAAGTAATTAAAATCCTAAAAGCAATGTAGTTGAGTATTATATAAATATAATTGGTTGGGTCGTGCCTCCGGTACTGTTACTTTGAAGAAATTAGAGTGTGCAAAGCAAAGGAAAAGAATCAGTTGAAAAAAAGAGGGAGAGTGTAAAACATGTTTGAACCAAAATAAAAATAAATATCCAATCATCAGATCATATAAACCACATATTATTCACAATTTGGTGAATTGCATTTTAAACCGCGACATTTGATCAAAATTACAAATTCAATAGTCGTAATACTAATGGCATGGTTTGGACTATTTTGCAACTCAAAAAAAGATCAAATATTATTTGGTGACTTAAGTGTTAATTCGTTACATGTTGAATGATAATTGATATTGTTTCTGGGTCATTGCATTGCTTACCTAGATTACGCCTGATAATTCGAACTGGAAATATTATGAAAATTTATATCATTAAAATCCTAATTTTAAATTATTGTCTTAAATGTCATTATTTAGAATGCGGTTAGTTAATTCAGTACATTTGGATCGACGTACCAAACTGTATATAGCCCCTATCTAGTTTTGGTACAGTAATAGTTTTCACATAAGTCTCAAATTACATTAAACTAGTGGCCAGAATCCGACCGGAGAAAAATTCCATTGATGCCCATAACCCCATTAGATCTCAACCCTTGAAATAAAAGTTATTATGTGATGCATAATATTATAATAAATTTACTTTTATAAAAAATATTATTAAAATAATAGATATAATAGTGGGACACGGTGATCCATCTCTGATTTTGAAAGCTTCATGGTCTTTTTTTAATTTATCCACAGTTCACCAAAATACATTTTTTTAAAAATAATTTTCTTGACCTATCATTATCAACAGTTTCCTTTAATTAGGATTGACTGTATCCAATTAGAATACATAATTATTTTTAATTCTGCATTTAATTTCGATATTTTAAGTTAAAAAATAAGTATTAGGGTTGATTACTCTATAAGTAGAGTATATGATTTTATGAAACTGCAAACTTTAGTAATAATTTTTTTGTTAAAAATTATTATATTAAATTAATAATTTAGTAATGTGAAAAGGGACACAAAAATATTAGTACAGATGACTGGAACTTTTAAATTTGACAAATTAGGTGGGAACTTAACATGCAAACCTCATCACTTTGAAAAGTATCCCACTAAACCAAAATAACAAACACATTTCCACAATTTATCCACCAAAATGGATCAACTGAAGCCAAGTCCGGCCAACTCAAGGCCGCTGACGCCAATTAGCTTCATTGAGCGAGCCGCCACCGTCTACACCGACTGCCCCTCCATCGTCTATAGCTCCACGTGGTCGGAGACCTATCTCTGCTGCCGCAAGATCGCGTCCACTCTTTCATCCTTTGGCATCAGGCGCGGCGACGTCATTTGCCGGCAATGTACGAGCTCCACCACGCCATCCCCATGGTCGGCGCCGTCTTCAACACCGCCAACCTCCACCTCAACGCCACATCGTCTCCGCCGCCCTCCGCCACGCTGAGTCCAAGCTCGCTTCGCCGATTACCACCCGAATCGCTAGTCCTCGGCGATCGGTCTGTTCCCGCCGACCACGCCGGCCCCAGCTCGCCCTCATCCGTGAGGCGGCGAGCCGAGAGATCCGCCGTGATTCGTCAGAATAGGACTGCTGCTGATCGGCGATACGAACTCGATTGGGTCAGCCGGAGAGCGAAATCGATTCGCCGACTCAATTACACCTCCCAAGACCACCGACGCCGAAGGCGTTGTCCATACCACCGCGCACCTTCCTCGTCGCGGTTGATTCGCTGATTTTATGGTCGCGTCAAGGATCCAATCTATGTATGTGATAAATTTAGTTAGGCGAGTGTGCGAGATTTATGAAAGCAATAAAGAACACCCGCGCTTTTACGTGGTTCGATCGTTAATGAGATCTACGTCCGGGAGGAGTGTTTCCTCAATACTTTCACTATAATGCGGTGTGGTTACAAGCTCTTAGTATTCGATAAGTTGTCAACCCTTCTAATGTCGGTTTTCCTTCTATTTATACTGCCCGAAGTCTCAGAATCAAGCGCGCCCAACCTCCATTGGTCGTGGCGCGACTCTTCCTCCGCATGCCCTCCATCGCCGGAGCAGGACCTTCGCTTTATGTGCGCCACGTGAGGGTGGCGCCCGACCTGGTTCCGGGGCGTCTTCTCCATCGCCGAGGGTGGCGCTCACTTCGCTCTGGGGCCCGCCTTCCATCGCCGAGGGTGGCGGTTCGGGGCTGTGGTTTTCGCACCGACAGGCTCGCCTTGGGCTCAACAACAGGCCCGCTATCAACGTTAGGCCCGGCTGTTTGGGCTGTTAGTGGGCCTAGTCGGTTGGGCCATATCCCATCATAGCCCCCGAATAGCCGGGGACAATGAGGCCGAGGTGGAGTGGAGAAAGCGCCGAGGTGAGGCGTGGCGTGAAGCCGCTTTGTCAATGTGTTGTCTTTTTAATGTGAGGTTTATTTGGCGATGTGGTGCCGAATCGAGTTGGGTGGTGGGTTGTCCATCGCCGGAAAAGATGTGGCACCAAAGGAAGTCAAGTCCGACCGATATCGCGCTCTGCGTAGGTTACGCCGAGGTGCGATCCGAGTGGTGTTACTCCGTGGTGGGTGCCAATGTCCGACCCGAGACCGCCTTTTGGATGTCGGGCGTGCCGGCCGCACCGAAACTGGGGCCCGGTTAGCCGAGGTCCGATCTGGATCTCTGGTATTTGTGGGAAGGACGGGCGCGACTGAGGTGCCGCTTATCCGGAGGACGCCGGGTCCGTATGATGATTGCTAGGTCGATGGCGGTCCATCTTATCTGGCGTACGTCATACGCCGCCGCCAGCGTAGGGCACTCGAACCGCGGCTTGTGTACCCCACATCCAATCACGCAGTGGCGCGTGTCGAATTTGAAACGGCAATTTGCGCGCGCCCCAGTCTTATAAATAGCGCAAAGAGGCAACTGCTCACTTTCTCTTCGACGCTTAAAAATTCGAGAGTAAAATTTCGAGAAATTCTCCGAGTTGATCCCGATCTTCACCGAAGGAGCCATATACTACTTTGAAAAGTAAGTATGTTTTCTTCATCTTCTTCTCGCTCCGAAAGTTCCCTTCCGCCTCGGGTTCCGCCGTGAGTTCCCCGAAGAGATTATATGTGCTACAATGGTTTGGGTAGGTCTATAGGTCGAGCTCTAGGGTTCCGCCGGTATCCTCTGTATGGGACGGGTTGAGGTGGGCGTGCGAGGTCGGGTTCGACCTGGAGGAACTTTTGAAGTTGTGAGGGAATACCGGATCCCGGAGGAGGCGTGGTGGTGTCTCGCCGATCCGGATGATGGCGATGGCGGTCTCAGGAGGGTTTGTTACTGCTTTATGTAGATAGTTTGAGGCGGTCTTAGGTACCCTCGTCCCGCTTATCTTAGCCTTCAAGAGTATTTCCGGATCCCTATTTGTCAATCGACCTCGAATTCCATTAGGTCGTTGGTGGGGTGGGGCTCTCTTGTTATGGCATTGCCGGCGAGTTGTCCTTCGAGGTCTTGCGCGCTTTTAGCGTGAAGACCATAGGAGGGTGTACTATTTGTCACCCCGGCTGAAATTTAAGGTAGCCGCCCTCCAAGGTGTCCCATGGCGTAATATGTATTTTTTCTCGGCCGAGGGGCACCGAGGTACGAGTGGGGTATCGCACGATGGCGGACCCGAAAATCAAGCCCTTGGGCCATATGGAGGAGGTGCAGGCCTTGGTGAGATCTTATCCATAAGTTACACCGAGGACGACTGAAGCAGCCGGCCGAGTGTTTACTGGTCGGAAGCGTCGGACCGGTCCTGACGGGTGAGGGCATCCCCATCTTCTTAGTCCTTATACGCTCGATTTCTTTGTGCTAATGTGTCTTTCTCTTGTGATGCGGTGAAGTTGAGGGAAGAGCGGGCTCACAATCGCCGAAAGCGAGGCCGTGAAAAAGAAGGTGGCTGGCCGACCTACTAGGGGCAGAAAGGTCGATAGCATGGGCCACCGATGAGTGGGCCTCAAAGTGGTCCAGCCCAAGATCGAGTCTCGGCCTCGTGGCCGCTTTGAGTACGGGTACCGCTCCCAAGTTTGGCCGCATCCTCCCCGAGGTATATAGTTCCTTCATATTTAGATTTGTTTGCTTCAGCGATCCGTTATCGACTTGTGCTTCTTTTTCGTGGTGGGAGCTCGATGATGGGGCCTGCAGCGTGCCGCTGGGAGGCAGAGTCATCGCCGGCTTGCCGAGAGCTCGGCCCAGACGAGGCGCCGGAATGGGAGCTTGCCGGCTGGCGAAGCCGAGACCGCCATGTCCGCCGCGAGGCGGAAGCCGAGGCCGCCAGGCTTCGAGGCCGGGAGGGCCGCCGAGGCCGCCCGAAGAAGAGGCACTGGCACCGGAGGCCGCCTGGGAGGTCAAGAGCTTAAGGAGGAGCTGGCCGGGCGGGCAGGACCTCGCGGACGAGAGGAGTGCGTGGCCGACTGTGGACCCTTGTTGAGGGCCTTTGCCGGCGAGGCTCATCGAGTCGGAGAGCTTCTCGCTTTTATTGCCGATCTCGCCGTCTTTGAAGCTAAGGTGGTGTCGACCACACTGGGAAGTCATGGTCGCCATGCCCGACTTTGATAAGGTCAAGCATGGGTGGACCGAGGTCGACCCAAGAGAGTGGACAAAGCTTACGCCCGGTGATCTACGGGCCGACTCCTTCCCATCTTGAGGCTCGCATCCAGCTCTACCCTCCCGACCGCCGAGGTCGTCGCCCGGTGCTGAGGAGGACGAGCATCGCGAGCCGTGAGCTCCTGCCGAGGTACGGGCGGGCCGGCGAGGGAGGAGGAGGCGGAGCGGGAGGAGGCGGGTTGGAGCTCCCGGTGGAGGTGGCCACCGCAGGAGCATCGAGGAGGTCGTCGAGACCGCCATAGCCCGAGGTCGTGGACCGATGTAATAGCTTGAATCGCCGGGGTCGATAGACCCGGTCCTTGTAATAATTTCTCTTTTTGAGTAATAAACGCAACATTTTTTAAAATTTGTGTTGTCTTGCTTATTTACGATCTCCACACCGAATGGCTCGGACTTGATCATGAATTGTCGACCAAGTTAAAAGAGGTCCGAGGCGCCTGGCCGAGAAGGACGAATAGGTGCTTTTCCGGAGGAGCCGGTGCCGAAATGACCCAAGTTTTGGCCACTATGGAAGTCGGCCGGCTTCGTCACGACCAAGAGAAGTGGACGAGGCTGATCGGGAAGTGGCCCGCCTCCCGGCCGAGAACGAGGCCACGAAGTTGAGGGTCACGCAGACGAGTCCGTGGGCGGACTTATCCGCCGACGCTATCCAAGGGCGTTTGATGCGGTGTGAGGCGACTCAATCGACCGCGAGAGGCTAGCTCGGGTGTCGGAGGAGCATGCGAGACGAGAGGCGATCCACCGAGTGGTGGGACTACCATATCGGTCGACGACCGAGTTCGAGCTTCTTTGGCGGAGGCATGGTGCCGAGGGATGAGGAGGGCCCAACAAAGAAAAGTTCAAAGTACGCCAACTCCGTCGTGAAGTATATGGAGATGTATGATATCGTCCGCAAACGACGCATGCCCGCCCGGCAAGAGGAGCCGCTGGTGGGCTCCGACCCGATCATAAAGAACCCGCAGAGGAGGCGGCACATCTCGATCATGCCGGTGCTCGGTTGATGGGTCCGGTGGGAGCGGATCATTCGGGCGATCCTCGGGAGCGGACGGCGACCGAGACCTCAGTCGGCAGGAAGAAGGGGGGGGGCGAGGTCGCACTCCCGGCCCGTGTCCGGCCGGGGGTCGGGTGTGACCTCGGTGCATCCCCACTCCCGGAATGCGTCTTGGCGGCGCCGCACCACTTGAAGTGTCCTGTGAGGGTGAAGAGACGACTCGAGTCGCCGCTCGCTCGGGCCGCCCGAGCCCGCCGAGCGCCGGGAGCAGCCGTGGTGATTCCGCCTTATCGACCGGGTTGAAGGCACCGAGTTCGCTCGCACATACACCGTCGGCCCGGAGATTTTGTAGAAAATTGGTGCAACTTCAGTGTCCCGGGCGGTGAGCCCTAAGCCCGAATGAGGCTATGTATAGTGTAGAACTTTGATGTAGATATAAATGTATTTAGACTCGTTTCAAGTGTATATTTCCTTGAGAGGTATAAACATAGCTTAGGACTTCGCTTTGGTCGTAAATGCATTTACACCGTGATACGTATGTGTATTTTCCCAAATAAAGGGGTATAAACGAGCTCTAAGCCCTGGTTGATTTGTATATGGCTCGGTACTGGTTTATAGTCGTTAATGCATTTAGACTTTGTACCGAGTGCATATCTTCCCAAATAAAGGGGTATGAGATGGCGAGATCGGTCTCGATGTCGCGTGCATGTAGACGCCCAACTTAATGGTAATCAGATGCTTCGCATGTAGACGCCCAACTTAATGGGTAATCAGATGCTGCGTGTAGACGCCCAACTTAATGGGTAATCAGACGCTTTGCATGTAGATGTCCAACTTAATGGGTAATCTGTATCGCACTCTACTTGGTGGGATTTTCATCTTCGTAAGGCGCCCCTCGTGAAGGTTTAAATATGGTGTATCCGAACAGATGTTCACATATGTATGAGACGAAGTGAAATATTCATTAGAAAAACAGGTGTTTTATTGAACATGTAATCAACATCGTACTTTGGCAAAACAATTAAGGAACTAACATGATGCCGACCTTAAATCGAAGCTATGTAAAATACCTCCTTAAATGCGTAATGTGCCAAGTTCGGGGGATAAGTGCACCGGACAAGTGAGCCAGCTTGTAAGCCCCTTTGCCGAGGTCCTCGTGAACGCGGTATGGGCCTTCCCATGTCGATCCAGCTTGTTAAGACGCCGCCCCACCGGGCTTCATTATTTCGTAGGACGAGGTCGCCCACATGGAGCGCGGAGGCTTTGACCCTTTTGTTGTGGTACCGTGCGACCTGGGCCTTGCACTTGGCTTCGTTTATGAAGGCGAGCTCGCTCTCCTCGAGGCGTCAAGGTTAGCCCGCAGTCTTCCTCGTTCCCGGCCCGGTCGAGTAAAGAGTGCGCGGGCTTGGCGCCGATCTCACCGGTATGACGGCCTCGCATCACAGACCGGGCTAAAGGGTCTCCCGTGCGCCGCTCGAGGTGTGGTCTGTGGGACCAGAGGACTTGAGGAGATTTTCAGCCCGGTCGCTTTAGCTCGGTCCGGCCTCTTCTTCAATCCAGACGATCGTGCGGTTCGTCACCCGGCCCCGACCATTCGCTTGCGGGTGTGCGAATCGAGGTGAAGCGCTGATCGATCCAAGCTCTTCGCACCACCTGAAGTTTTTGTCGACGAATTGTGTGCCGTTGTCCGAGACCGTGATGTGCGGTATGCCGCGGCGGACTATATTTTTCCACACGGTCCGAATCCTTCCGCCGTGAGGCTCGAAAGTGGCTCGGCTTCGACCCATTTTGTGAAGTAGTCTATGGCTACGACTAAGTATCGGTCGACCGGTGCTCTATCGAACGGACCAATGATGTCGATCCCCACCGCATGAAAGGCCATGGACTCGCAGTCGCTCAACCGCCCGAGGCGCCTTTTGACCGTGGAGTGAATCGCACTTTGGGCACTTCTCGACGAGCTCGGCCGAATCTTGCGAGGTGGGCCAAGAATATCCCGACCTCGGCGTCTTCTTTGAGAGAGCTCATGACCCGATGTGGCTTTCACAAGACCCCGGTGAATTTCGTTGAGCACGTGCCTGGTCTTCCTTTCCGCCCGAGGCACCTCGGGGAGGGTCAAGGTAAGACTTCCCAGAGCGCCTCACGCATGAGATACTTCGGGATTTCACCATCATCTTTTCGCTTCGAGCCGGTCTTGAGGTAGTGCGCCGTGTTCGTGTAGGCCTCGGGAGACATCCATTCGGCTCTATCTCGGTGATGATGCCGACGTGGGACCCCCGATGCTTCGGAATGAACCTCCTCCACGGTGGACTTGTTGACGACGCAGCCTAACTTGTCGAGGATGTCACCACTGTTTTCCCCTGGGATTCGGTGGATCTTGAAGTACCGAACGAGGTCAAGATCTCCTTGCCTTCTCGAGATATTGTTTCATTCGGTCCTCCTCGACCTCGTGCTTGCCTAACACCGGTTCACCACGACAGGAATCGCCAAGATTTGGATCTTGTCCACCTCGGCCCGTGGCGAGACGGAGTCCGAGATTAGGGCCTCGTACTCCACCTCGTTGTTGGTGGTGGGAAGGTAAACCGGGCGAGGGTGACTTTCGCTTATCCGGGCCGGAGGAGGAGGATGCCCGCCCGTTGTCCGCTTTGCACGAGGCTCCGCCCACGCACATCCGCCAAAGAACCATCCGGTGGTGCTAGACGCTTCCTCCGCCGTGGGGGCGGAGTGGAGTTACCTTGCCGGGCGAGCCTACCTCGGTGAATTTGGCCTCAACCAGAAGTCGGCGAGAGCTTGCCCTTTATGGCCGGCCGGATGAGTACGAGATGTCGTGCTCGCCGAGCCCAAAGTGCCCACTTAGCTATACGTCCGGATGACTCAGTTTTAACAAGACTTGTCTCAAGGTAAGTCGCTTAGCACCGGACGGAGTGAGCTTGGAAGTAGGGTCTGAGGCGCCGTCATGCTCACTGGGGCTGCTACTTTTTCGAGGCGGTGTACCTTGTCTCCGGTCCTTTGAGAGCTCGGCCGATAAAATAGATGGGAGTTGTCGTCCCACCTCATCTCGCATCAATATCACATGATGGCCTCGTCAGGAGGCCGACATATAGAGAGATTCACCTTGCCGGGCGGGACAGGTCGGCAGGTCGGCAAGGTACTCCTTCACCTTGGCGGCCGGTGTTCTTCCCGCCAGCGAAGTCCGGAGCTCTCCTCAGATCTTCAAGAATGGAGGCTGCTCTCGGCTCGAGATGCAATCACTGAGGCGGCTAGCACCGGTGAGTTTGTGGATCTCACGGATGGTCCTCGCACCGCATGTCGAACACCGCTTCACCTTGGTGGATGGCCTTCAGCCATCCCGAGAAACCCAAAGATCCCAAGAACTTGCGGTCTTCACCATAAATGTACATTTCGGGGTTGAGTTTGAGGTTGGCCGACCGAGGAGTTGGAGGATGGTGCCGAGGTCATCGGCGCAGCCTCCGCTTTCGACTTTTGATTACGATGTCGCCGACGAGACCTCGACGATCTCCCGATGTGGTCTTTGAATGTTGCGCCCACCATCCTCCGGTAAGTAGCCCGGCGTTTTGAGGCCGAAGGCATCTTTCGACGCAAAGACGCCAAGTCGGTGATGAACGCGGTCTTGATGCGGCCCTCCCGCTCATCAGATTTGGTGGTACCCTTTGTATAGATCCGTGAAGTGAACATCTCGTGGCCCACCAATGCCTCCACCTTCTTGTCGATATCGGGAGGGTAGCAATCTTTGGGCGGTGCTTGTTGAGGTCGGTATAATCGACGCACACGCGCCACCCTCCTCCTCAAGCTTCGGACCACGATCGGATTAGCCATCCAGTCGGGTATTCGACCTCGAACAAGATCTTCGCCTCGAAGTTGAGTCACCTCGTCCCTTATGACCGGCCGCTCCGTCGCGAATATCCTTTTCTTTCACGGATGGCTTGGTAGCGGGTCGATGTTGAGTGCGGTGAGTTATAAGCTCGGGCGACACTCGGTCATATCGAGCGGGACCGTGCAAACACGTCCCTATATTCTCTCGAAGTTGTATGACATGCCGCGGACGTCACCGGTGGGCCCCGGTGCCGACCGACGACCTTCGAGGATCGTCGTCAGATAGTTGGAGGCCCCGGTCGTCATCCCGGTGTCGGTCTCAGGGCTCGGTAATTGCTATGCACGGGCGAGGCCGCATCTTGGGTTGAGAGTCGTAGGCATTCTTTGCCGCCGTTTGGTCCCCTCGGATGCTAAGCACTCCCACCGGGTGGGAATCTTGACGGTGAGGTGGTAGACCGAACAGACGGCCTTGGTGGCGCATGACCAATCTCTCCCTGTGATGATGTTATGCGGAGAGGAGCTCGGACCGGGAAGAATCGGATGGCCTTGGTGACCGACACAGGAGCTCGCCCCACCGCGACCGGAAGCGGTAATGACCCCTCGGCCGGATGCCGCTTGAGTGAAGCTCACAACCGGGAGGGCGGAAGTACCAATACCTCCGACCTCAAGCTTATCCAGACAGCTACGGAAGATGATCTCGACGGAGGCTCCGTTGTCGATATAGACCCGGTGGGCGTTTTGTTGCCCACCACGGCCTGTATGGTGATGGCGCCCCGTGCGGCATGATCTTGGGCACGGGTCCTCCTCGAGAACGTTATGTTCTCACCATCCCGAGTCGCTTGTTCTTGGCTCTTGAGGGCCGACCTCCGGCATCGTTCTTGTGGACGACCTCGTCGTCCGAGGCGCCTGTAACAACATAGACCGCTTCATAGCGTTGGGACCTTCGTCCTCGTCGTCTTGGGTTGGGTGCCGCCGGGTCGGCCCGCGATTGTTCGCCGCCCATTCCTTCGCGCTTCGCATTTCTCGCCCACCGGCCGAGGTATTTCTTGAGGGCTCCACCTTAACGAGCTCGTCGATCCGCGAGCCCAAGTTTCTGCAATCCTCGGTATCATGACCATGCCCTTGGTGATAGTCACAATACTGCCTGTGGACCTCTTCGATCCTCCTTTCATAGGGCGGGCTTTGGGAAGAGCTCGCGTGGAGCTCGAATATTTCCGCCCTTGATTTGAGCAGTGAGGCGCTCTGCCTGTGGTTGGGCCGAGGTCCGAGCCTGAGACTCAGTGGCCCTCTTTTGATTACGTCAAGGCGCCGCGATCAACGCCGACTTGGTCATCCGGTTTTCTCTCTGACCGCCGTCCTGCATTTCCCGCTTCTTCCGATCCGACTCGTCTCCCTCGACGAAGTTGTCCACCGTGTTCCAAAGCTTACTCGCCGTCTTTGGTTTCTCACGGTGATTTCTTTATTCAGGCCGGTCGGATCCGTTTTGAACGCGCTGATGATGTGAGGTCGTTGATGTCGCCAATTTTGAGCGACTCTTTGATGAACCTCTAGGCGAAGTTTGACATCGCCTCGCCCCGCCTTCGCGGATTGTGAGCGGTCGGAGGAAGGCTGCTGGGCGGCATCTTCGATAGAAGCGCCATTTAAACCGATCCATGAGGTCACGAGGCGAAGTAGGCTGCTCATGAGCGAGGTGAACCAGCGCCGGCGTTGGAGATCAAGACCTGGGAAGATTTTGCACATGTGAAAATCTTCCATTCCTTGATTCGCCATGTTGGTAGTGTAGGCGAAAAGGAAGTCTGAGGGTCTCCGAGGCCATCGTAGGCCGCTATATTGGGTGCTCGGTACCGCTGGGGCAGGGGCGTGTCTAGAATCTCCCTGGAGAAAGGGGAGATGATTCTCCGCACGGTCGAACCCCGGAGATCGTTGCCATCTCTTTCGGAGGGTGGGGATCGATAGCGACGCCCATCGCCCCTCTCAGGGGAGTTCGACCGCCTTTCTTCCCTCCCTGCTTTGCTCGGCTCTGCGGTCGGCATGACGAGGTGGAGAGCGGCTCCGCGAATGGCGAGGGGCGGCGGTGGTGGCGGCTCGCCTGCGGTGGCGGCTCCGCGAATGAGGGCGGTGGCTCGGCCGCGGTGGCGGCTCCGCGTCAGGCGTGATCGCGTTCTCGGCTATCACGCCGAAAGTAGCGCCTGTTCGGATGGGAGGCGGCCTCGGGGCCGTGGTGTTCGATCAAGGGGCCTCGAGGACCCGCTCCTTTGGTCCTCCGTTGAGAAGCTTTGGAATTCGCCAAGATTGGCGTGGAGGAACTCGGTCGGCCGGCCGAGGACCTCGTGGGACGAATGAGCTGTTTGCTCGTCCTCGTTGAGGTCGACATCTTCCCCTACGTTGGGGAGGCGGTCCTGAGGGTGTATGGAGACATTTTCCATGTTGCCCTCAGGAGTGTGAGCGCTCGTGGCGTCTGCGATCTCCTTCCCGCGACGCTGAGTGACCACCTGGTCGTCCTCAGCACGGTTGTTGCCAGCGTGGGCGGCGGTTGTGCGTGTTCTTGCCATTTAGTTGTAGAGGGAAACGAAGCTTTCTTGTTCGAATGTTCCCACAGACGGCGCCAATGATAAATTTAGTTAGGTGAGTGTGTAGATTTATGAAAAGCAATAAAGAACACGAGGCTTTTACGTGGTTCGATCGTTAATGAGATCTCGTCCACGGAAGAGTGTTTCCTCAATACTTTCACTATAATGCGATTGTGGTTACAAGCTCTTAGTATTCGATAAGTTGTCAACCCTTCTAATGTTAGTTTTCCTTCTATTTATACAGCCCGAGTCTCAGAATCAAGCGCACCCAACCTCTCCATTGGTCGTGGCGTGACTCTTCCTCCGGCATGCCTCCATTGGCGGGCGGGGACCTTCGCCTTATATGCGCCACGTGGAGGTGGCGCCCGACCTGCTCCGGGCGTCTTCTCCATCGCCGAGGTGGCGCCTCACTTGGCTCTGGGCCTGTCTTCCATTGGCCGGGTGGCGGTTCAGGCTAGGGTTTTGCACCGATTAAGGCTCGCCTTGGGCTCAACCGCGTGGGCCCGCTACCAAAGTTGGGCCCAGCTCGTTTGAGCCTGTTAGTGGGCTTAGTCGGTTGGGCCATATCCCATCAGTATGGACACTGCCAATGTTCCACGCCAATGCCAGGAGCTACACTGGGAATGGCGCGCCGGCGGAACCAATATCTACCTCCACAAATTCGACGCCGCCACCATCTACAATGGAATCGAACTCAAGACTTTTGACCTCGGACATTAACATCTCTACCACTAGGTCACACGCACATATTTTGATAAAAAAAAATGGTCAATTAAATATAAAAATTTAAAGACCGCGTCACGCCGGACTCAAACCTGAAACTTTTGGTCTTGAATATTAACCACTCTATCACTATGTCAACACACGCACATGTTTTGATAATTTTTTACTTACCCTTTGAAGACACTAGCTGGTTGCCCGTGCAATTATAATAGAACGTCTTAAAATTATTGCTACTTATTAGTTAATGATTTTTAGAAAATTATTTTCTTTGATTCCAACTTTGGCCCTATACATAAGTTAATAATTTTTCAGAAGATCGTTATATAAATTTATATAAGGTTATTGGCACATAAATACACTAATTTTGGGATAATTTAGATTTTTTTCACGAATTTTAAAAATTGTCACAAAATACACAAACTTAATGGTTAGTAATTTTACCACAATTTCAAATTTAAACCAAATTATATCTGACTTGATATCTCAAATTTACCATGGACAAAACGGTCAGTGATATAAACGACATCGTAGAGAGAGGATATCGATTGTTTTGATCTCAACTATAACCAGACACTGAAGCAAACGAGAAGACTTGATTTTTGTAATTAGGGTTGACGCGATGAATCCTAGAAATAAAAAAATCTGATTTATTTTGATGGAACGACGATGTTTTATGTCATCTCTCTACGATGTCGTTTATATCACTAATCGTTTAGTTTATAATAAATTTTCGAGATGTCAAGTCAGATCTAATTTGGTCTGAATTTGAAATCGTGGTAAAAACTCTAAAGTCATTATGTTTGTTTATTTTTTGATAATTTTAAAGTTAATGAAAATTGACCCAAAGTTTGTGTATTTATGCGCTAATAACTCATTTATATATGATCTCATCAACATTCAAATATCTTATTATTAATTCAAGTTCGTTGAATTTCTTATTATTAAAAATTAAAGTTTGTAGAATTCCTATATAATTTAAATTCTCTGAGTATTAAATATCACATTTAATTCATAAATATTAATTTATCGATTAATTAATATCTTTTAAAAATAAAAAGATCACAAACCCAACAGTATTAAATATTAATTGTTAGAGATTCTACTGTAAGTTGTTGTCGAACTAACATAATGAAAGCTTAAATCAATACACAATTAAATATACTTCATCTATAGTACATTCACTTTTCACACAAATTAATAAAATATTTTTAATGTTCTTTGAAAAACATAATTTATATACAATTATTCTATTTTACCGCTCCACAATCTTTTCACAAATATTAAATAAGGTTATTTTAGTAAAAAAAATAGCTTCAATATAATCCAAGTTGACTATATTTTGAGAACATCCAAAAATAAATAGACTAATTTTATAGGATGGACTAAGGGAGTATCAAAGTACTGCAATTAAAATCCAATGAACACATTTACATGAAAATCAACCAATACAAAATCAGATAGTTGCCGGTACCACTGAATAAAAATCAAACCGAAAACCTTCATCTTAGCAGTCAAACAAGGTCTTATCTAATCTTACATGAAGTAAAATGGGAATACAATGGGATACAATAGCACAACACAACTGTAGCTGCAACAAGTAATGAAGGTTCTTGACAAGATGGATCAATATATATTTAGGTGATTGCAGTTCATCATATCATATCAACTTGATACTACTTTTCTTTGGGAATTCGAGTTTCTGCTTCAGGCTCGTCAAGGACCTCACGGCTGACAAGGCTTTCAGCTTCAGGCTCATCGAGGCCCGGATGACAAACAAGCCTCTCGACCGGGATCTTCATCACATCACGTCGTACCCCAATATCAGACACAATTCGACTGATGCAGTAAATGCCACAGCCCATTGCTGTAAAACCAGCAAAGCTCGTAGTCATGAAGCGAAGTGGTGATGATACGATGGCACTGGCTGCGGCTATGAACGACGTTGCTTGACCACTCCGTCCCACGCTGACAGTCGTAAAGATGAGCAGGCCCGTCTTGCAGTAGATTGCGAAATCCTCGCAGTTGTTCTTGAAGATGTTGTAGCCGCCAAAACCATTTTGAAGGAGGTATTCAGCACGGTGGATGACGTCTTCGGGTGGGTCAGCACGGGCAAGGGTACACGTGCCACCACGAGCTTTAGCAAGAAAGACGGCTGGTGTGACACCGTACTGAAACTGATAGAGCTCTCCATCAGAAAGAAAGCATTCAAGGCAAGAAGATATGACGCCGTCATCTTTGGACTGGTCACCGCATCTTGGGCAGGGAGAGTCGGAGGGTTTAGATGGAGATGAGCTAAAAATGAATTTGTCTAACACTGTCCCTGTCCCAATCTCTTGCACTTTTTCATTCCCGCATGTCAGGAAACCACAAAATTTAATGATCTCCAAGTGAAATGGATCACTTTTCCGTTCCCAACATATATTCCTGAAGTTTAAATGTTGAAGAGAGCATGTCAGGAAACTTGCCTATGTTGTAAATGCCAAAATTTAATGATCTCCAAGAATAAGATAAATAATTGCATATTCAGAAGGAAAACGAATGTCCAAGAGAAGGTATCTATCAAGAATAAACAGCCAAATAACTAATTTTATTCTTTAGCCATGAACTTTAGCAATAAGCGGTATAGGAATTTGGGACAACTACCTTAAGAAAAACTATAGATTCCAAAGAAATTCACAATAAAGCCCAAAAAGTGGAAGGTAGAAAAAGAATGCCAATCAATCTTCTTCATTCATAGATATTCATTTCCATGAGGTCGAGGAAAACTCTTGACAAAGAGCAGATGTTTAGTCATCAAGTACCCTAAAAACATATAAGAGTAAACAGCAATTAAGTAAATAAAAGACGAACAACTGAAAGTTAATAGTGAAGGAAACTGATAGAAGTAAAAAGAGATAGTAACAAACCGGGAGTGTTCCCATCAGATCAGAGATCTGCCCAGCTCAAAGTAATAACTTAGCAAATTATTAAGCTGCCTAACCTCCTTGCATCAGCCACTTATTAGCTATATATACATTCTGGATCCCTAAATCCACATCTATCCTATTACATAAAGCTTCAAAATATGCAGTGACTAAAATGGAAAATTCTCAAACTCCACTATCAAGAACCAAATTCTGTTTGATAGTTGATACTAAATAAGTATAAACAAATGAGGAACTGTAACTTAGAACTATTTCAAGAAAACTCATAAAAAGAAAGAACAAAAATTGTAGTTTATACAGCAAGTGTCACATTGTCAACAAAAAGGAAGCACAGGGAGCATCTGGGTGCTTCTCCTATGTGGCTATGTGCCAAAACATTCTACAGAATCTGTTAAACTAGAAGAAGCTTTGGGTTCTTGACTCACTTCCTTCACCACTAATACAAGAGTGAGGCGAAAGTAATGGGTTGCACGAATCAGGCCAAGACAGTCAGCTTCTCAGGTGATCAGCAGTGTGGATATTCGTTTATTAGGTTAAGCCTAGAATGACTAATAATCCATTATAGCACAGTTGACCTATATACACGAAGTATTAGAACAACCTTTGCTACCTGAAATTGGTTCGACTTCATACACCCGACTAACACATACTCTCTAGAATGCAACTTTTTAAATATACCAGCAATCTGATTTCAGAAACAGGAGAACGTGCAAGAAGTGTAGAATGGGCGATCAACAAATTACTGGCGAATAACACTTGATTATGAGCAATTCAAGACTTATCTTATCAGTTTGCAAGCAAGGATCAACCATCTGAGATGACCATATGCTAAAATTATACTTTTCCAGTATCCTTATAAAACATAAACAATAACATTGCAAGATTTTGAGCCTCTCACAAAAAAATTCCAACAAAATCCCTTTCCTACCACCAATCCCCAAATATATAAAAACATAAATAAATAAATAAAAAAGGATAAAATTGGCATTCTGCCTCCAAATTTGTGAAATACCAATACGATCGACTAATAAGACAGAATAAAACACCCAGAATCACATGGAAAACATAAAATTGAGAGCTGCGCGAACTGAAATTGAGATTGCACCCACAAAATCGCACATATAAAATATGCATAATTGTAGAGAGAAAGAGAGGGGAAATGACCGTGGTGGGCGTAGAGATAAGAGTGCCTCCAAGAATAGATATGGTCGCCGGGTTTGAGTTCATCCCTCACGATCTTATTGGAGAAAAGTGCCACCATTGTTGCTTAAGAATGAAGCTTTGCTCTTTAGAGGAGTTGATCTTTTTTAATCGGAGAAGAAAAGCAGAACCCTCTACCCGCTAGATCCTGGTTTCATTTTTTCAAAATTAAATATAGCATCTGGATTAGAGCGTTTCTTCTTTTAATTACAAAAGAAGAAAAGGATCATTTTTCAGAATATGCCATTTTTAAAAGTTGTTAATCATTTTTTGGGTCAATTTCAGTCTCTTGTGTGTTAATTTATTTTCAAATTATCAATTAAGGTGCACTTATTCAATTAGGTTTAATAATTATCTTTTATTTAAATTGTAATTTTTAATTAATAATATGTATATTTGTGTGAAGCATGTGGGGTGGTGGGAACTTCACATTTTTTTGGGAATAATAATAATAATAATAATAATAATAATAATACAGAATTGACAAAAAAAACTTGTATGATATTGTTGGTCGCATTAAATTTTATAAGATGATACTCATATTTATGTGAAAAGGCTCGTAATTCATATTAAATAATATATTTATAATTTCGTTAGTATTGGATTATATCTTGATCCAAATAATTATACTATCTTAGAAAACTTGACCCATGGAACAGTCTCATACGAAGACTGTCCTAGAATTAAAAGAACTAAATAAAAGACATAAAATTAAGAAGATAATATAATCGATAAAATATATGTTTTGGAAGAGCATGCAAAAATATAATTTAAAATGAAAATTTATAAAATTGATAAACTGCCGGGATATAAATTATTATATAAGAAGCATGTATTAAATAAAGATGAATATAATTAGACCATCATAACTTTCTAGGATATTAAATTTTTTTTTTTTGTCATTTAACAAAGTTTAGGATGGATTTACACTATTTATTTAACATCAAAAACATTTTCATATCTAAACTTAAGTAGAGCGTATGATGTGGTCCATGACCTTGGACTGGAAAGGGAGGACCATTTAATTAAACTAGAGGAGCTCTATTTTTTTTTTTTCCAACTTTAGCTCGAATGTGAACTCAAACACCCCTGGCAAAAGCATTATCTTTTTAATACTAAGATTTTGATATTTTTTAGATTTTTTTGTATTGGCACCCTTATAATCTACTCCCACTATCCGAGTATTATTGGTACATTTCTTTTTGCATATAAATTAAAGAGAGTTATATTTTGTGTATAAAGTAATGTGTGATACAAAATTCGATTAGTGTAAAAAAAATGTAACAAACCAATAATAATGAAACAACCCAAAATGAAAAACAAACCAACAATAACGACGGAGAGAGTTTTTTTCAACTTTAGCTCCCTTCGAGCTATATTTCTAGCTCCGTCCATGATCCCTACCATGGGTGACTCGGACGTGTGGAAATTGAAATCATAATCTCTAGTAATATAAAAAAAGTCATATTAACAATCGCGTAATATAATATATTATATGTATCTATCTATTAGACTATTACTATTATATCCCTCTACTTTTTTAAATAAAAAATAATCATGTAGTATTATAGTATAACATATTCAGTCATAAATTTATCATGACAGGTTACATCTGCAGCACGGGATACTCCCTTCTAGTGGCAACAAAACGACCTAATGCGAGTAAGGTAGAAATATAGCTAGACATGTTTATGAGAAGGAGATTGAATGCAGAGGAGCAAAAATTTAGGGTGATGATGTACACAAAATGAAAGACAAGTAGGCCGGTGACAACGGCATCGACACGACGACAACAACAGATACGACGATGAAGACAAGTTCCAACGTTACATAACCCGAGTCGGAAATCTGCGTTCGCAGCAGAATCTCTAGTCCTAGATTATATCATCTATCAATCACTCTGAAAAATGCTTCAATAATTAGTAGTAAAAGACAACTTCAGCAATGCTAAATGGGAAAGCAAAAAAGTCCAACTCTTTTTCTAAGAGCATGCTACATGGTTACCTTCACTTCGAAGTTGGTCGAGCACAGAATCTACTCCCTGCAGCTGCACAACTTCTTACAAACGTCGTATGCTGTCCATAAATGACGAGATTTGAGATACTCGTAGGAAACAGTTGGAGCGAGTTGCACAAGGCATTCAAGCCATCCTAGAGATGGGAGTCCACAGACAGTTTTGGGCATCGTCAACATTGCCCATCCTGTCGTCTGATCTTCTGCTCAAGGACTCAGCCTCTTGTTTTCCCAGATTCAACACGTCTTCGGGAGAAAGGATCTTGATATACCACACGTTATTAACAAATGCCCTGTCCACATATAACAGTCAGTTCACCCACATGCAAAATTTCTGCAAGATAAATAATAAATGTTCAGCGTTTCTGAGCTACCTCGTGAGATTTTGATTCTTGAATAATGTCAAATATGGAGTTTCCATGAGAAAAAAGAACATGAAGATATTATGTGGTTCGTCCAAGGAGAAAATGCTCCACCATATTAAATCACTTTTATCACAATTATCAATTAGAGAAAATATTATGATCTTATGTTTATGTGAAAAAATAAATTCTTGATTCCCAACAGAGCACACGAAAGAAAAAAAGTTTAAGAGGAATTATCGATTGAAGGAAAATTCCTATTGCATATCATATCCCCTGAATTTTAGGAGCCAGAAAACTGCAGATAATAAAAACCAAGAACTCGCTCTAAAAAAGATAAACGAAAACGCAGAAGGTGTTTCATCAAATACTCACTCCCACGGATCGTCTCCAAGGAGAAGCACGTCATTCTCCCTGTCGACAAATACAAGCTGCCAGCCTGATCTTTGAGGTTCTTCAAGCAACCCTTCGACCCCGAACATCTGCCCCAGCTCCTGTCTCAGCTCTTGATAGCTGTTGTACTGGGTGATGTCCAGTGACCTACCCACGGATCCTGTTTTGTACACCTACAATAGACAAGGTAATCACTTGCAGCAAACTACTATTAAGGCTCGCAGCTATGGAATAAAAATTTCTAACAAGCACCTTTACAAAAGCACGGGCATGTGTAGGTTGGTCGAGTTCTCCTGTAGTTTGCAACACATCGGAAGAATCCTGAACACATCCATAGAGAGGACTCTGATACCCCGACGGTCCCGACTGAGTGTCAGCATGGACAGTACCAACAATGGATGCAGTGGTCGGCATTACGAGGGCAGAAGAGTCGATATTAGCACCAAAAAGGGCGTGAGTTTGCATGTCCAAGCTACAACTTTCCAGCTCTGCAGAAGCATCTTTTCCAGAAAACGGTGCACAAGTTTTCGAACTGGAACAACAGTTGGCTGGTGACTCAGTAAATTTCGCCATCCAGGATTGTTGCGGCGACTGCTCATTGAGAATTGGTTCACCAATTCTCGAGAAATTTAAAAGATTACCACTGCCTTCAGGAGAGAGAGAACTCAACAGATTTTGCATGGTGGAATGAGCCATGGATGCTGAGAATTTATGGTTTGAAGTTGCAAGATCTGATTTTGAGATTGAGGACGATTGAATGTCAAAAATGGGCCTTTGTTGGAGCTGGTCGTGTTGGGCGTAGTACGCTTCCTGATAAGAATGTTCCTGCTCGTGTTTCTCAGCTTCATTGTTTATTTGCTGTCCAGGTCGTCTCTGCAGATTATCAGGCAGCAGTTGGGACTGAGTAGGAAGCATATGAGGAGAAACCAATGACTGGGGCCGTGCGGCAGCTGCAAGGCAGGATTATGGCTGCCTGTGCTTGAAAGGTAATGAATGGGCTGCTGGAATTGCATTAGTTGGTTTTTCAGCAGCTCCCCGCTCCCAAAGTTTTGCAGCCCTCCTGCCAGCATTGCCTGGTACTGCTGAGTCAAATCGTTCCTCGAGCCAATTGGATCGAATCTTTGTTGCATCAACGGAATCATTCCGACTGACTGAAAATTCAAAGAATTGAATCCTTGTGCACCAGCTTCACCTCTTAACCATGCCATGCTGTTGATAGCTTCATTACCAGCATCTGAGATAGGAGACGAGGAATACTTGGTAAAATCATACAAGGAGCATAAACTTGCAACTGTTTTCAAGACTTAATCCAACATGGTAAGGGTAGAGTAATTTAACTAAAGCAAGGGCGGATTCATTTTTAGATGTGGCGTGCTAAAAGTAGTATAAAGATATAAGGTGTGACATGCAAGAATATCATTGCTCTAACAATGTAGGTATATCATAAGTTCTAGCATTCCTTTCTTGAATTCAAAGACGATATCAACATGAAGCAGTTAGCTTTCTCAGAGTATGGTTCAACCAAATTAGATATAAGAGGCATGTAATGCCCCAATTTACATGTGTTTCATAAATTATTTGATTAGAAAACTAGGGTGTGACAAGGCAACTATCAAATTAAACATGCAGTAGCTAAAACACAGCTATAGCCAGAGAATCGGAGTTGAAGAAAAACAAGGGAGTTGAAACGAACAGGGAAAAAAAATAATCATACCGTAGCCCAAGAAACAAGAAAAGCAAATTTCGTTTTGGTCATATACCTTGGGAAGATGATGTCCCAGGGTACCATGGCCGTTTCAGCCTCAGAGGAAATAACGAGGGGTACATGGGAAATGTTGTCAAAGGCTCGATTTCCCACAATGACACCCTTGGCTGCCTGTCACCTGCTGTTGATTCATCCCAACCAACCTACAAATTTTGAGAAAAAGTGTAATAAGTAATCATTGGATTATCCAAGTCAAGAAGAGTACCATTATAAATATCAGATATAATACCCAACCCCAACACTATGTAATTAATAATAATGATAATATTCACGTTATCAGTATTTATTATATATGATAGTGTGTTCACATAAATAAAATATATTAATAGTTAGTGGAGGTAATATAACAATATGGAATACTTGGTGAAGACATTGTTTCTAAATTAGTAGTAGTAGGTACAGTTAGGCAGGAAACTTCTGTGATGCATTTCACCCCACCGTAGCTATTATAAGAGATATAGTTAATAAAGATATTTATCGATTCACTAAACAGATTCACTAAACAGTACACACTACCTAGGTTCTAGATCCTGGAGAATAAATCAGAATTTTTAGTTGCAGGCATAATCATAAATTTCGATGACAGAAAGTTCAGCAATGAAAATGGCAAGTGTATCTAAGACCTTATAGCATGTAATAAAAACAGACGGTGAATCAGATCATGAACAGAATGAAAACGAGAAAAAGAGTGGGCAGCAAAGTGTGAGCACCGCATCCTTCAAAATAAAATAAAATAATATAAATGTTGTTTACCTTTACGGAGCGCCAGTGAGAGTTCGGCCAGCGAACAGGATCTAAGTCACCAATGCCGGTAATCGTGCCCATGTATCTGCATTATTTGTGATTGATGCGTAAGAAGACCAAGAATTCATTAAAGAAAGTTCTGTTAAACCCATCTTCTAAGTCAGGTAAAGTCAGATTTTGATCTAAAAAGCAGTTTCAGATTTTCTGCAGCACTATTACTAAAATACCTGCGGACACTGGATTCTTCAGTTTCAAACAGCATCCGAAACGCATTCCAACAGAGACGCGTGTGTGGTACACGGCTTGGACATACTTCGAAAAAGGAATTACAAACTCGGATGGACTAGCCCTGAAGAGAAATGGTATCGTCAGTGATGCTAAAACAAAATTTTAACTAATACACTACTACCACCTCGGGTTATAGAAAACAGTGAAGCAGCTATTAGTAGCAGCAGCATGGGCGGCAGCAGCAAGCAGTCCAATGTGCATACTGTCACTCGAGAGAACAGAAGACGGCATCACAGTCTGGGGTCTAGTAGCACGACGGATACCCAGAAGAAGCTGATTTTTATCATTCCTAGAACCAGGTTGGGCGAAGCATAAGTATTAAGCTTCTTTAGTGCAAATTTTGAAAATTGGAATTGCAAATCAACAATGTAAATCTTACCATATAAAAAGAACAGAATCTCCAGCAACAAGACGTTTGGCACTGACAAAGACACTCCAGCCAGTAGTTAGCAAATGACGCTTCGGTTGACCTGAGAGAAGCAGAACTGCATTATAAATTGTAGAGTTTCCTTCGATATTGAGTTGACTGAAGAGTGAGCTGAGGTTCAGTTAAAGAGCACAAATACCATGTAAAACCACACGTCGTCATGACATCAACCAATAAATTACAAATAGTTTGAACTTCGACTAACATGTTTACTTGACATCATGGTGTAGTTTCCAAAAATCATGATAACAGAGCAATATGAAGGAAAAAATGCCAATAATTTTTTAGATTTTCCTCGATTCCCTAATTTGTTGAAACCAAGAGGTGTTTCTTTTGCAATCCCTGAAAATAATGGGATATCTGATCTATGTTTCTTTTTGTAGTGTGATTAAGGGCTCTACAGAATGCTACTGACCACTCCTCTTCAAACCCAGCGATCATTTCATTTGAAAATAATTCTCATCAGTCATCACACATGACCGTATCTACTAACACTACCAACTAGATGATCAAATCATGTGAACACACTGGAAAGATCTTTCAAAAGCAGGAGAGAACAAAACAGGTCAATACTTCATCATCTATAGATATCCAAGTTAGAAATACGCCTCTGAATGATATGTTAAGAAGAACTTGTATTGATATCAGTTTCCATATCAGGAATTAGTAAAGCTTATCATTTAAGTTAAGCAAAATTCTTGTGGAGAGATTTTAGTAACAAAACATTATTTCAGGCATTCCAAAAACAAGAGGCAGACTTCAACAGTTGAAGGAGGATATGGACAAATACAAAGCGACGAGTACAGTGAGAGTCCTTTCACAATCCAAGTCGGACTTACTCCTAATCATTTGAAGAACTAAGAGTCATCTTAAACTTTAGAAGACAACAGCCACTTCATTCCTACTACCAATAGATTATGGACAACCCTAAAATTAGAATTAAACAACAAATTAGAGTTAGGCAGACATATCAATACTGTTCAACCAATTGTTTCCATATAAATCTCAACAGTGAAACTATATCTAGAAGTAAAAGTAAGCAAATAAAGGGAGACCTTAAATATCCATATTTATATTCACCAGCCAACAGCGATAGACACTTAATTCATCACCTAGCCATCAATATTAGTAATTGTCGGTCAAATATTTAAATTTTCAAATCAACTGTACCACCTAGTGTCAACACCCCAAATTCGGGATCCTGAGCTCTTCCCCATGCTAATTTTATACTACCATCCGTCTTAATTCAATCTTGACAAATAACAGTAATAGCACCAAACATTCTTAAAATATTTCTTTATTAGATAAGAGTGATTAGTACTTCATAAACAAAGCATGGTCCCCTGTACAAAATTATCCACAAAAATATTGATTGTCGAATTGATAAAAAAGCTGGAAAAAGGTTAACCTCAATTGATCAGAGAATGGCATATTATTGCTTTTGACATGTTATAAACATATATTTTGAGTAGGGAAAAAGTGATTAACTGAAACACCCCAGCATACTTGTATGACACTATGGAGAGCTGTGAATGATAAACTCTAAACTGCTTCATAAATTGTTTTGTAATTCTCTAATGCAGTTCTCATTCCAACATACAGAATGAAGGATAAAGGTCAAATTGCAAAAGCAATGCTAAGGAATGGTTGCAATTGCATTTCACACTAAATCTCAAAGCCTTAAATTCAAGCAGTAAGCCCGTTTAACAAGTTAATGGTTGATATTTACCCCGAAAAATATGCCTAAATTTCCATTCCGCATCATGGAGATCCCTGGCAATAAGTTCTTGTGCAGGTGGTGTCTGCGAGAAATCCTGAAACACCAGCGAAATTATGAACAATTAAATGCCAGATTCCGTATCAGAACAATCAGACCATGAGATATGGTACCAGAGGTGGAAAAACTTTCTCTGCAGCACGACGAGGAACAGAGAAGCCTCCATGTGTGCTAGTATCACTTGCAGTCAGAGTCTTGCAGAAGTAATTAGTTGGTTGTCTGCTGGGGATTCCCAGCTCCACCGGAAGATATGCATCTTTCTGTTCTTTCTGTATCCAAGCAATACATATTATGTTTACAAATTCTGAGTCAACAAGTCGAGTTGAGCTATCAAGCATTCTATTATAGTTTGAAATTTGAAAATACCGGAGTCAAGGGCTGCAATGTCATCTGGGCATATACTTCATCTGTTTCAATGTCTGCCTGAAAATTAAACAAATAAAACAACTTCTAAATTTCCAATTAAGGCTTATAAATGAGTTAGTTAACAAGATGGAAACACAAAAATCTACTGAAGGGAACCTACATGCATTGTAACATTATGGAGTTGACAAATCAATTGGGGGGGCAAGCTCGGGTAATTGGGGAAATGGGCATCAACTTCTTTATTAGTCGTTGCAGCAACCTGCACAGCATTTCCAGTAAATATCCACTAAATTTAACCTGAACCAAGCATTTGATGACAAACAAACATTCAAAGAAAGAAGGTTGCAGTAGAACAATTCAAAGAAACCTGCTCGCTGTGTCCCTGAGGGAAGTAAACCACGCGGCTGCATACGGTTGGCAGGGACACCAGCGGACCAGCACACGCATGCCATAACTCCGAGTTTAAGCACTTATTCTCCTCTTCCACTACCAGCAATCAATAATCACATTTCAATCAAACTAATCTGCTTAAAGCAAGAGTACCTTAATCTTGGACACAAGCACTAAAACACAGAGACCTTCCAGGAAAGAAGACCTCTTCCACTACCAGCAATCAATAATCAAAATTCAAAATCAAGCTGGTCTGCTTAAATAGAGAACTTTATCTTGGACACAAGCACTAAAAACATAGTCCTTCGAAGAAAATAACACCTCTTACACTACTAGCAAGTAGCAATCAATAATCACAATTCAATCAAGCTAATTTGCCGAAAGCAAGAAAACTTTATCTTGGACATAAGCACTAAAAAATAGACCTAATTTCAAGCATAAACAACTCAGAACGAGACAAAAATGATATGCCTGTCGAAAAGTATAGTTTCAAAAGAAAAGGCACAAAAAGGAAATGAAAAGTAAGCACGAGAAAGAGAAGAACAATAGGCAAACCTTCATGGCCATGCTGACCCATCCCTGATGTTGAAAGCTTCATAGTTTTATCCGAGACTTCACTCATAGAAAAAAACTTTCAACAATCTTTTGTTACGATAAAACTAAAATCTTTCTACTCATCAACATAATCATCCCTTAAAAACTGCTCAAACAAAACCCTCAATATCTCAGCGTCTAAAAATTCAATCTTCTCGAGCTCCAACACCCCCATGCTCCCAATTCCACTCTTCCCCATCTGAAACAAACCCAAAACCACATAAAACAAACGCACAAATTCCTACTAATCATCAAACCTCAACCATGAAGAACAACAGTAAACCAGCGAGAAAATGTGAAATTCCCTCATATTCTAGTTCTGGGTCCTGCAGCTAGACTAAGTAGGAGCTAAGAAGTGGGTAACTTTTGATGGTCAATCGCTATCTCGCAACTTTCTCCGAGAGGCATCTAGAGAGAGAAAACCGAAAGACTGTTGCAGATTTGCTGCGTTATATAGGCCGCCCGACCGAGGTCGACCTGGTAGCAGTAGTACCGATAGAGAAGAGATGCAATTCGTGTATCTAAAATGCTAGATACTGCTTATACCATGCAATTTGGCTCAGTCACTGTCCCCTCCCTCTCTCTCCTCTCTTTCTCTAGCCAAAAAACAATGAAGAAAAGGAGAAAGGGAGGAAATGTCAGTGGTTGATTGAACCGTACGGCGGATCGTGGCCGTGGGATGGAAAAATGATGGTGACAGGAGCATGTGGCATCACTGGTCGGTGGGACCATGGTCGCTCTCAGAGTACGGACATTAAAATATGGTGTAGTGAAAGTGAAAGGTAGTAGACCCACCCTCCTCGCCATCTTTTTATTTTTTGCACTTCACCCATCCGTATTTGAATTTCTCATCGAATTCTTTCACACTTGATCCAAGTACGGTGTAGCTGCGAGTATTTGCTCATATTTTCATTTCCTCATATATAAAGTTCCATCGGTGGAGAAGAAAGACTATACAAGTCTCTTTGGAGATGTGATGATGGCGGTGGAGTGCGTATTTTGAGGTTTAAAGATTTTAAATTTGAATTCTATCATTGTCTTTATTGTATATGAAGGAAGTTTTCGATAAATGATAATTTGAGTTGAATTTCATTTGAAGATTTTATTATTTTATTACTTTATAAGTAGATTTTAGTGTGGTATGTGAAATATGTTACACAATTAATTCACATGTTGATTCCATTGATGATAACTTCAACTTCCAAAATAAACATGGAAAATAATGTGGTACATGCAATTAATCTCGATCAATTTTAATATATATTTTTTTGGATAAATCATGGTAGACTAAAATATCGATATTTATATTTTTGGACAATTGAAGTTATTCTTTATTCTTTTTCCCCTTAAAAAATGAAAATTTACCTAATAGCAGTATGGTTTTATGATAGTTGTAACCAATAAACTATTAATAAAGTATTTCAATAAATCGAATTTGTGTCAATTTTAGCATGGAAGTGATGTCCGACATCATAAAACACACTTGGCAACCGAAGATGCTACATGTATGTCAATGTGGACAAAACAACTACATTTCCAATTTGAGGTTAATAAATTTGATTAAAAGAAGAAGAAAATTGTTACTTTTACAAAAAATATTATTAGGCTAAACCCGTGTATGTACCTCAAACACGAAATAATTTCGTTTCGTCCACAGCTTGCAATATTTATCATCTCTAATTTGGTTTTAATTTAATGAGGCATAAATTTAAAGGTAATTTATTCAACTTCAATTATAAAACAATAAATGACAAGCAGGCATTAATTAATTTCAATTAGTAAATAAAATACACGCACACATGTTTGCACTATTTGTCATCTATAATTGTGGTTTCCTGAAATTTACATGAGGCTAAAATTGATACAAAAATAATTTATTCAACTTCAATTATGAACCAATAAATAAACAAACTTAGAAGGTGAGACAATGTCATGAAACAACTAATTTAGCAATACCACACTAAGCAGATGCCCGTAGCCACAATCTTCTTACTGCTATTAACCACAACAAGATAGCATTGAAAATACCACCTTCAATTCATATTGTTTCAAAATAACAAATCCATCTTCCATTATTGGTCTTTTTATGAATGAAAACCATCATTTCATTCCTCGTTTTTCTTTTCTTTTACCTTTAAAATAAAATAAAAATCCAAACATACAAATATTCAAATTTATATAACGTCGCATGTAAGATCGGTGAAATGGCCCATGCCGCTAGACTAGTTAGGGGGACCAATTTATAAACAAATATAGAGAATATCATCATAGGCCAATTTTTGTGATAGGCATTGCTATTGTTTAATAAGTTATGTTCTTGAATAATCAATTTGGTTATGATTTTTAATTAACAAATGTGTCCTTCCCATCCTATCTCAGTCATATATGTACTTAACAATTACCCTTTTTTTATTGCCTGAAAAATCTCAAATTTCGACCCATTTTGTACTCAAAACACGCTTTTAAATTATATTGCCAACACGAAGTCATCATTTTGGCTAAGTGCGTCGCAACAATGACGCCTTTTGAACAAAAATAATCTACATTAACATTATATTGATACATAAAGCATTAGAATGGAATCTTAAAAAACAAAATAATCCACATTAACATTATATTAAGATATAAAACATTAGAACATAATTTTTAAAAGTTAATAGGTTTTGTAAGACACTACTCTTCCCCTCCAACTAATAGGTCGGAGATTCGGGTCATCTTGTGTGTGACAGTGTGAGTATGTGTAAGTTGTAACTATAAAAATAAAAGGACTAATTTTTTTTAAAAAATATATATTAAACTGTATAATTTACATTAAAATGTATAATTTAATTTTAATCTTTAAAAATACTGTAAATATTAATGAAACTCAAGTTTTAGTTTATCTTGAGACAATTAATAAACCAAACAGCCGATGATAATCAAACCTGGCTGCTTAAAACCTTAATTAGTATGAAAATGGAACACTCTGCACCTGTGGTTCTAGTCTAAGCTCACATCAACCAACTCAGAATCAACACAACGGGCGGGCCTCAGGCGGCCACGGCAGATATGAGGACTGTGAAATGGGAGATCACCTACACGGAGTACCTCGGAAGATGATTGTCATGACGGTTGGAGCATTTATCTTATAAACTCTTGATATATCTTATAAGCTCCTGAAGCTTATGAGCTCTCTAATAAGCTTAGCCAAACACCCTCTAAATCGTCCATATGGAAAATTTCACATGCCACTATCTGCAAAAAAAACAACAAAAATTCACATGCCATTTTCGTTGAAGTTAAAAACATGCAACTTTCTTTTAAATTAAAGCCCAAGGCCGATATCTCAGTCGATAAAGCTTGACCACCATTTGGGCCTATTGGGCTTCTATAATAGTTATAAGGCCGGACATTAGTGCTGTCCAAATAGGAAAAGTCATGTAAATGTAACCCCTCCTAACAACCCTTATTTATTTATTTAAATCCAATTAAATTAATTATAAATTATAAATTTTAAAATAGAGTTAAGAAATTTTAATTGATTTTAATTAGAATAGGTGTAAACGAAATTTTACCAAAATAGTAAGAGGATGCACCATTTTAGCATAAGTTGCTATATTTAAACATGGTACGTGACAATGTTTGTAGAAATTTATATCACAGATTTTGTAGGTGGTGTGGCCATGCAACTATATAAGTAAACTGTACATTAGACAACATAGAAGTGTAAACAATGTATCGGTTGGAATTGGAGGTGGTTGAGGCAAACTCTGGAATTTTAGTAGGGGTGCTCAACCAACCGGAGTCATCGGGTCGGAACGAAAAAACACCCGTGGGTCAGTAGTTTCGGTCTTGAACTGCACCGTAATCTAGGTAGACCTATTCGGTTCATCATTTCACAAATCGTGGAATCGACGGTTCAAGCAAATTTTATTTTTACTTTTAGTTCTCCTAAAATGTGTTTTATGTTGATAAATACATTAATTTGATGCATAGATTGTAAGTAAAATGTACGAAATGAGGCAAAAATTTAAAATCAAAGTTAAAAAATTCAAATTTTGAATTATTCGAACAGCCTTAAATTCGATAATCTAGATTTAATCTTTTGAATCGATAGATAAAATTGTATTGTTTTTTACACTAATTCACCTATAAATACCTCTTACCTCAATAATTTTAACACATCAATCCATGCTCTTTCTCATTTTTGATAATCTTTAAATATTGTGTTGTATTTCGTATTCTAACGTCATGGATTGTTATTTCCCAAAACATAAGTGATTGAAATGTTTTGTTATATTGCAAAATAAAGGCAGACATACATATGATCCGTTGTTCAAAAAGTTCAAAAACTAAATCAATGTTCTCCTTCTCTTTGGCAAGAGTCAAAGACTCAACACACATTATTAAAATATGGATTCATTCATTTATTTATTTCGAGTATATTACAACCATTTATAGGTAACAGCTTGGGTATGTCACTAATTCGTTTCTTAATTAGTCGCTATTATTTCAACAAAATTTGAAAATAACAAATCATCCCTTAATTAGTGGCAAGATCACCAACAAAGCTTATATATATATAAAAAAAAAAAAACTATATACATTCAAGTAAGCTTGTGGCGTAGTGGGAACTGCACATTATTTGGGGAATAAAATAAAATAATAATAAAATTACATAAATGACACAAAAACTTGTGTGATATTTTTTGTCGCATTAAATTTTGTAAGATGATAATAATATTTATGTTAAAAGGCTCAAAACTCATATCAAATGATACATTTGTAATTCTGTCGATATCGAATTAGATTTGATCTGAATATTTACACTTAGGGTGTTTGATTTGAGTGATTAGGTTTGACTGATAAAATAATCATATTTTATCACATGTTTTATTTGCATGATTAAGCTCGTAATGGATAACTAGGCTCATGCTCTAATCATCAATTTTGATGAAAATTTATCACCCAAAGTTTAGGTTGATTATTTAATTCTCATTCACTTCATAATGTAAAATTCCAAAAACACAATTATCAAAATTATTTTTTGATCATCTTTGCCTCAATATTTTGTACTTTTGCTATATTAAAGGTTAATTTCGGTATTATACTATATTTTAGTTATAATTATTCAATTTATCTTACACTATAATCAATAAATCCAAACACAAGATTAAATATTCCAAATAATATAATCCTACTCTATCCTATCAATTTATCAATTTTATATATCTCATCCATCAAACCAAATGGTTGGTTAGAGAACTTGACCGATAGCGGTTTCATACGAAGATTGCGCTAGGGGTGAGCATTCGGATTTCGGTTCGGATTTTTGCCTAATCCGAACCGATCCAAAATCAATTTATGAAAAAAATCCGATCCAACAGAATATCCGAAAATCAGAAAATCCGATTTTTTATACAAAATCCGAACCAACCGAAAAATCAATTTTGAAAAACCGAAAATCAAAACCAATTTTTATTAATTCTCATATATATTTATATTAAATTTAAACTTATTTAAATAAAATATTGTTTTTATATATAAATTATATATATTTCGGATTTTCGGATTTTTTCGGATGTAAAAAATCCAATCCGATCCGATCCGAAAATCCGAAATTTTAAAAAAATTAAATCCGATCCGATCCGAAAATCCGAAAAATCCGAACCGAATTTTAAATTTCGGTTTGGTTCGGATCGGATATTCAGTTTTTGAATTTTTTGCTGCGCACTAAAATTAGAAGAGTTAAATAAGAGACATAAAATTAAGAATAAAATATATGTTTTGGAAGAGTAAAATAATGGACATAGAATTAATAATGTGGTCCATATGATGTGGTCCATGGCCTTGGACCGGAAAGGGAGGACCATTTAATTGAACTTTTGTGTGTCAAAATCTATGCCTCAATTCTTTGATTGAGACTATAATGACAAGGAATTTGGGAAATCAATGTAGCTATACAGGAAAAGGGGCGGAAATTTCGCAACACCTTTTCTTTATCAAGAAAATGAATCCAACCCATTCTATTACTCTTTTTACATGTATTTTTGAAATACATGCACATATTTTGTAGGATCAACCAATTCTCTATTTTATATGTGTGTAGCAAGGAATGACAATGAATCGAGTATTCACCAATTAAGTATTTCTCAAATCCAAAACGTTTAAAATGTAACTACCTATACCCGTTCTAAACCCATCATGAGTAATAATTTTACTATCCATACATATACAAAACTCAGATAATGAGATCCGCTAACTCATTTAAATTAATAAAATATCTAAATAAATAAATACTCCCTCCATGAATCAAAAGCTTGCATTTAATTCATTTTTGGGACGTCCACCAAAAACTTTTATTTTTCAATTTTTGAAAACATCAACTATCTTCAATCTACCACTTATTTACAAAAAAATCACACATGATCCATCTTGTTTACTCTCACTACCAATTAATATATTCATTTATTATCTACACTCACTTTACATTCATTACAATTTATTAAAATTCATACCATAAAAATAATACAAATTTTTGATGAACGAATGAAGTATAAGTTATTATAATAGCTACATTTTTGCCCCAATAAAAAGTCAAAAACTACAAAGTAAATATTAATAACTATTAGAAATAGTAAAAGATTAAAAATCAAATTTTCAATTATAAAATAAAAAATTATACTCTCTCCATCCACGATAATGTATCACAATTATCTTATTCGATGTCCACAAAAATATATCACTTTTTTTTTATGACACTACTCCTTATTATTCAAGCTCACAACCACTCATTATTTACAAAAAACTATTTCTACCATGTGTGTTTGTTATTCTAGTGATATAGTTAACATCTAATGCCAAAGGTCTCGGATTCGAGTCATGACGTGACCTTTAAAATTTATGTATTAATTCACCCAAAATAAATAAAAAATTATTTCTAACTCACAACCTAAAACATGATGCGACATTTTTTTCACTCAAATAACATACATCAATAATTTTATTAAAACACATATCATCCACAAGTAATACACTTATAAGTACAATTTACCTTTAATATATTTTAAATCCAAAATAATATTCTAAATCATCAAAATAAACAGATAGATGATATTTTAACTTCACAATCTTCTCATATAATCTTGCGTGACTACATTAAAAAAAGAAAATTATACTCCCACGGACGTAATTCAATTGGTTAAGAACCAATAAATTTAAAGCAAGAACAACAAAAATTACAATGAATAAGTATCATAGAAAATATTAAAAAATCATAATAAGATTCAAGTAGTGAATACTCGTAGATGATTTGATTTCCCAACCCATCACAAGTACTTGCTTTATTACCCTAATCCATCCCAAACCCTTTGAATACTTATCCAAACCTGTCTTAATAGGATTTGATAAATACTGGAACCCACAAAAACCATTCCATTACCATCCCTACATGTGACATAAAATAAACAAATAAAACTCTATTCAAAATCAAATGAGCTTGATGGACTTAAAATGAACTTTGAAACCCTAGTCCAAATCCATCCAAAAACTGCATGCAGTTATATAATATTTACTCATCAACTTGTATCCTCTTATTTTATTAATTTAAAAATAATCATGTAGTATTATAAATGTATTCAATTATAAATTTATCATGATAGGTTACATGTGCAGCGCACGGGACACTCCCTTCTAGTGGCAACAAAACGGCCTAATGCGAGTGAGGTAGAAACATAGCTCCACCTGTTTATGAGAAGGAAATTGAATGCAAAGGAGCAAAAATTTAGGGTGACAAGATGCAAGACAAGTAGGCCAATGACAACGGAATCAACACGACAACAACAACAGATACGACGACGAAGACAAGTTCCAACGTTACATAACCCGAGTCGGAAGTCTGCGTTCACAACAGAATCTAATATTATATCATCTATCAATCACTCTGAAAAATGCTTCAATAGTTATTAGAAAAAGACAGCTTCAGCAATGCTAAATGGAAACGCAAAGTTCAACTCTATTTCTAAGAGCCTGCTACATTATTACCTTCACTTCTAAGTTGGTCGAGCACAGAATCTACACCCTGCAGCTGCACAACTTCTTACAAACATCGTATGCTGTCCATAAATGACGATATTTGAGGTACTCGTAGGAAACAGTTGGAGCTGAGTTGCACAAAGCATTCAAGCCATCCTAGAGATGGGAGTCCACAGACAGTTTTGGGCATCATCAACGTTGCCCATCCTGTCGTCTGAGCTTCTGCTCAAGGACTCAGCCTCTTGTTTTCCCAGCTTCAACACGTCTTCGGGAGAAAGGATCTTGATATACCACACGTTATTAACAAACGCCCTGTCCACAGATTTATAACAGTCAGTTCACCCACATGCAATACTTCTGCAAGATAGACGAACACAAATAAATGTTTAGCGTTTCTGTGCATACTCCTGAGATTTTGATTCTGGAATAATGTTAAATATTGAGTTTTCTTGAGAATAATGAACATGAAGATATTATGTGGTTCGTCCAAGGAGAAAATGCTCCACCATATTAAATCTCTTGTATCACAATTATCAATTAGAGAAAATATTATGATCCTATGCCTATGTGAAAGAATGATTTCTTGATTCAAAACAGAGTACACGAAAGAAAAATAATTTAAGAGGAATTATAGGATCGAAGGAAAACTCCTATTGCATATCGTATCCCCTGAATTTGAGGAGCCAGAAAACCGCAGATAATAAAAACCAAGAACTCAGCTCAGAAAATGATTAATGCAAACGCAGGTGTTTCATCAAATACTCACTCCCACGGATCGTCTCCAAGGAGAAGCACGTCATTCTCCCTGTCGACAAATACAAGCTGCCAGCCTGATCTTTGAGGGTCTTCAAGCAACCCTTCGACCCCGAACATCTGCCCCAGTTCCTGTCTCAGCTCTTGATAGCTGTTGAACTGGGTGATGTCTAGTGACCTACCCACGGATCCTGTTTTGTAGACCTACAATAAAGAAGGAAATCACTTGCAGCAAACTACTATTAAGGCTCACAGCTACGGAATAAAAATTTCTAACAAGCACCTTCACAAAAGCACGGGCATGTGTAGGTTGGTCGATTTCTCCTGTAGTTTGTAACAGATCCGAAGAATCCTGAACACATCCATATAGAGGACTCTGATAGCTCGACGGTCCCGACTGAGGGTCAGCATGAACAGTACCAACAACGGACACAGTGGTCGGCATTAGGAGGGCAGAAGAATCGATATTAGCACCAAAAAGGTCGTGAGTTTGCACGTCCAAGCTACAACTTTCCAGCTCTGCAGAAGCATCTTTTCCAGAAAACGGTGCACAAGTTTTCGAACTGGAACCACCGTTCGCTGGTGACTGAGTAAATTTCGTCATCCAGGATTGTTGCGGCGACTGCTCATTGAGTAGAGGCTCACCAATTCTTGAAAAATTTAAAAGATTACCACTGCCTTCAGGAGAGAGAGAACTCAACAGATTTTGCATGGTGGAATGAGCCATGGATGCTGAGAATTTATTGTTTGAAGTTGCAAAATCTGATTTTGAGATTGATGACGATGGAATGTCGAACATGGGCCTTTGTTGGAGCTGATCATGTTGGGCGAAGTACGCTTCCTGATAAGTATGTTCCTGCTCATGTTTCTCAGCTTGATTGTCGATTGGCTGTTCGAGTGGTCTCTGCAGATTATCAGGCAGCAGTTGGTACTGAGTAGGAAGCATATGAGGAGAAACCAACAACTGGGGGCTGTGCTGCAGCTGCGCAGCAGGATTATGGCTGCCTGTACTTGAAAAGTAATGAACGGGCTGCTGGAATTGCATTTGTTGGTTTTTCAGCAGCTCCCCACTCCCAAAGTTTTGCAGCCCTCCTGCCAGCATTGTCTGATACTGCTGAGTCAAATCGTTCCTCGAGCCAATTGGATCGAATCTTTGCTGCATCAACGGAATCATTCCAACTGACTGAAAATTCAAAGAATTGAATCCTTGCGAATCAGCTTCACCTCTAAACCATGACATGCCGTTGATACCTTCATTACCAGCATCTAAGATAGGAGAGAAGGAATACTCGGTAAAATCATACGAGGAGCATAAACTTGCAACTGTTTTCAAGACTTAATCCAACATGGTAACTGCAGAGTAATTCATTTTTAGATGTGGCAGGCAAGAATATTGTTGCTCCAATAATAGGTATCTCATAATTTCTAGCATTCCTTTCTTGAATTCAAAGACGATATCAACATGAAGCAGTTAGCTTTCTCAAAGGTATGGTACAACTAGATTAGAAATAAGGGGCATTTAATGCCCCAGTTTACATGTGTTATATAAATTATTTGATTAGAAAACTAAGGGTGACAAGGCAACTATCAAATTAAATATGCAGTAGCTGAAACAACACAGCTATCACCGGAGAATCAGAGATAAAGAAAACAAGGGAGTTGAAACGAACAGGGAAAAAAATTAATCACACCATTGCCCAAGATACAAGAAAAGCAAATTTCGTTTTGGTCATATACCTTGGGAAGATGATGCCCCAGGGTACCATGGCCGTTTCAGCCTTAGAGGAAATAACGAGGGGTACATGGGAAATGTTGTCAAAGGCTCGATTTCCCATAATGATACCCTTGGCTGCCTGTCACCTGCTGTTGATTCATCCCAACCAACCTACAAATTTTCAGAAAAAATGTAACAAGTAATTATTGGATTATCCAAGTCAAGAAAAGTACCATCATAAATACAATATTTTACTAGTTAGTGGAGATAATAAAACAATATGATAATACTTGGTGAAGACATTATTTCTAAATTATTAGTGGTAGTAGGTGCATTTAGGCAGGAAACTTCTGGCTCTGTATTTCACCCCAGCTCAGTTATTATATAGATATAGTTACAGATGAATACTAATAAATATATTTATTGATTCACTAAACATTACATGCTATACTATCTAGGTTCTACATCCTGAACAATAAATCAGAGTTTTTAGTGGCAAACTTGCGAGCATAATCATAATATAGATGACATAAAGTTCAGCAATGAAAATAGCAAGTGTATATAAGACCTTATAGCATTTAATACAAAACAGGAAGTGAATCAGATCGCGAACAGAATGAAAACTAGAAAAGGAGGGGGGGCAGCAAAGTGTGAGCACTGCATCCTTCAAAACAAAATAAAATAAATGTTGTTTACCTTTACGGAGCGCCAGTAAGAGTTCGGCCAACGAACAGGATCTAAGTCACCAATGCCAGTGATTGTGCCCATGTATCTGCATTTTTTGTGATTGATGCGTAAGAAGACCAGGAATTTATAAAAGAAATTTCCACTAAACCCATCTTAGCTAAGGCTGGTAAAGTCAGATTTAGGTCTAACAAGAAGTTTCAGATTTTCTGCAGCACTCGTATTAAAATACCTGCGGACACTGGATTCTTCAGTTTCAAACAGCATCCGGAAACGCATTCCAACAGATACGCGTGTGTGGTACACGGCTTGGACATACTTAGAACAAGGAATTACAAACTCAGACGGACTAGCCCTGGTGAGAAATGGTATCATCAGCAGTGCTAAAACAAAATTTTAACAAATACACTACTATCACCTCGGGTTATAGAAAACAGTGAAGCAGCTATTAGTAGCAGCAGCATGGGCGGCAGCAGCGAGCAGTCCAATGTGCATACTGTCACTCGAGAGAACAGAAGACGGCATCACAGTCTGGGGTCTAGTGGCACGACGGATACCCAGAAGAAGCTGATTTTTATCATTCCTAGAACCAGGTTGGGTGAAGCATAAGCATTAAGGTTCTTTAGTGCAAATTGTGAAAATTGGAATTGGAAATCAACACTGTAAATCTTACCATATAAACAGAACAGAATCTCCAGCAACAAGATGTTTGGCACTGACAAAGACACTCCAGCCAGTGGTTAACAAATGACGCTTTGGTTGACCTGAGAGAAGCAGAACTTAATTATCAATAGTAGAATTTCCTTGATATTGAGTTGACTGCAGAGTGAGGTTCAGGTTATAGAGCACAAATACCATGTAAAACCTCACATCGTCATGACATCAACCAATAAATTACAAATAGTTTGAACTTCGACTAACATGTTTACTGGAAATCATGGTGTAGTTTCCAGAAATCATGAAAACAGAGCAATATGAAGCAAAAAATGCCAATAATCTTTAGATATTTCCTTGGCTTCCTTAATTTGTTGAAACCAAGAGGTGTTTCTTTTGCAATTCATGAAAAATAATGGGATATCTGATCTAAGTCTCTTTTTGTAGTGTGATTAAGGGCTGTACAGAATGCTATTTACCACTCCTCTTCAAACCCTGCGATCATTTCATTTGAAAATATTTCTCATCATACATGATCATACCTACTAACACTAATAAAATTTCTACCAACTAGATGATCAAATCTCTGTGAACACACTGGAAAAGATCTTTAAAAAACAGGAGAAAACAAAACAGGTTAACACTTCATCTATAGATATCCAAGTTAGAAATATGTTAAGAAGAACTTGTATTGATTTTAGTTTCCATATGATGATTTCAAGTTAAGCAAAAGCCTCGTGGAGAAATTTTAGTAAAAAACATTATTTCAGGCATTCCAAAAACAAGAGGCAGACATCAACAGTTGCAGGAGGATATGGACAAATACAAAGCGACAAGTACAGTGAGAGTCCTTTCACAATCCAAGTCGGAGTGAACATACCCTAATCATTTGAACTACTAAGTCCTCTTAAACTTTAGAAGACAATCATTCCTACCTACCAATAGATTATGGACAACCCTACAATTAGAATTAGACACCAAATTAGAATTAGGAAGACATATTAATATTTGTCAACCAAATGTTTTCATATAAATATCAACAGTGACACTATATCTAGAAGTAAAAGTAAGCAAATAAAGAGACACCTTAAAATATCCATTTATATTCACCAGCCAAAAGTGACAGACACTTAATTTGTCACCTAGCAGTCAATATTAGTACTTGTCGGCCTAATATTCACATTTTCATATCAACTGTACCACCTAGTGTCAACACTCCAAAGTCAGGATCCTGAGCTCTTGCCCCATACTAATTTTATACTACCGTCCGTCTTAATTCAATTCTTACAAGTACCAGTAATAGCACCAAACATTCTTAAAATGTTCCTTTATTGGATAGGGTGATTTGTACTTCAGAAACAAAGCACAGTCCCCTGGACAAATTTTACACTAAAATATTGACAGCCAAATTGATCAAAAACCTGGAAAAGGTTAACCTCCCTTGATCAGGTTGAAACCAATATTTTTTTGGCATACCATTGACCAATCTTGAAACGAGAAGATGTTTAAAAACTTAAGACCAGTTCCTCCAGCACTGGTGTATCGTGCATGGTGTCCTAGTAGATCCTGACATGGAAACATTTCTGTAGTGATTAAGGAGTACCATTAGTTACGCTTATTTCTAGTTTTCATCAGTAAATTTTTTGAAATTAGTGACTTTAAACCATGTTACCATGCACAGAGAGTTGATATTACCTTGTGGTGAAAATTTTTGTATAAGCTTATTGTTAGTTCGTAAGACTCTAATTCTGGTTAAGCTGGATTTCAAGACATGTGTGTCTCTGAGAATGATTGCAAATACCACAATTTCTAAATATCAGCCAAAGCAATGCTACATACAGAGAGAACTATAGAACACAAAGGTAATACAAATATGGCTCTATTGCTTCCCACTGTTTCCATCACCCACAAATCGAAGTATCAAAAGCAGACATATAGCCAGATGAGAATTACATCCATGTGGATTAATTCCCATTACTTCTACGGATTCTATTTAGTTTGACCACCAACTAAATTGCAAGTTCCCATATCACCAACCTTATTCTGATGATTGATGAATCTCATCACCAAGTAGGGCTGACTTGTTATGCATCCATTATATCCAAATATATCTTATTCTCTTGCATAAGCAAGAGAATGACATATCATTGCTTTTGACATGTCATAAACATATAATTTGAGTAGGGAAAAACTGATCAAATGAAATACCCCAGCATACTTGTATGACACTATGGAGAGCTGTGAATGATAAACTCTAAACTGCTTCTAATTGTTTTATAATTCTCTAATGCAATTCTCTTTCCAACATAAAGAATGAGGGATAAAGGTCAAATTGCAAAACCAATGCTAATTTATGGTTGCAATTGCATATCACACTAAATCTCAAAGCCTTAAATTCAAGCAGTACGACAGTTTAACAAGTCAATGACTGATATTTACCCCGAAAAATATGCCTAAACTTCCATTCCGCGTCATGGAGATCCCTGGCAATAAGTTCTTGTGCAGGTGGCGACTGCGAGAAATCCTGAAGCACAAACGAAATTATGAACAGTTCAATGCCAGATTTCCTATCAGAACAATCAGACCATGAGATATGGGTACCAGAGGTGGAAAAACTTTCTCTGCAGCACGACGAGGAACAGAAAAGCCTCCATGTGTGCTAGTATCGCTTGCGGTCAGAGTCTTGCAGAAGTAATTAGTTGGTTGTCTGCTGGGGATTCCAGGCTCCAGAGGAAGATATGCATCTTTCTGTTCTTTCTGTATCCAAGCAATATATATTATGCTTACAAATTCTGAGTCAACAAGTCGAGGACAACAATCTTGAGCTATCAAGCATTCTATTATAGATTGAAATTTGAACATACCGGAGTCAAGGGCTGTAATGTCATCTGGGCATATACTTCATCTGTTTCAATGTCTGCCTGAAAATTAAACAAATAAACCGACTTCTAAATTTCTAACTAAGGCTTATAAATGAGTTAGTTAACAAGATGAGTACACAAAAATCTACTGAAGGGAACCTACATGCATTGTAACATTATGGAGTTGACAAATCAATTGGGGGTGCAAGCTCGGGTAATTGGGGAAATGAGCATCAACTTCTTTATTAGTCGTCGCAGCAACCTGCACAGCATTTCCAGTAAATACCCACTATATCTGACCTGAACCGAGCATTTGATGAAAAACAAACATTCAAAGAAAGAAGGTTGTAGTAGAACAATTCAAAGAAACCTGCTCGCTGTGACCCTGAGGGAAGTAAACCACACGGCTGCCTACCGTAGGCAGGGACACCAGCGGACCAGCACACGCATGCCATAACTCCGAGTTTAAGCACTTCTTCTCCTCTTCCACTACCAGCAATCAATATCACATTTCAATCAAACTAATCTGCTTAAAGCAAGAGTACCTTAATCTTGGACACAAGCACTAAAACACATAGACCTTCCAGGAAAAGAAGACCTCTTCCACTACCAGCAATCAATAATCACAATTCAAAATCAAGCTGATTTGCTTAAATCAAGAAAACTTTATCTTGGACACAAGCACTAAAAACATAGAGCCCTTCCAAGAAAAGAACACCTCTACCACTATTAGCAATAAATAATCACAGTTCAATCAAGCTAATCTGTCTAAAGCAAGACAACTTTATCTTGGACACAAGCACACAAATAAATAGAGTCCTTCCAGGAAAAGAACAACCTAATTTTCATGCATAAACAACTCAGAACGAAACGAAAATGATATGCCTGTCGAAAAATTTAGTTTCAAAAGAAAAAGCACAAAAAGGAAATGAAAAGTAAGCACGAGAAAGAGAAGAACAATAGGCAAACCTTCATGGCCATGCTGACCCATCCCTGATGTTGAAAGCTTCATAGTTTTATCCGGGACTTCACTCACAGAAAAAACTTTCAACAATCTCTAGTTACAATAAACCTACAATCCTTCTACTCATGAACATAATCATCCCTTAAAACTGCTCAAACAAAACCCTCACTTCCAACCCTCAATATATCAGCTTCTAAAATTCAATCTTCTCGAGCTGCAATACTCCCATGCTCCCAATATCACTCTTCCCATCTCAAATCTTCCTCACATTCCACTTCACCCACCACCACCAAATTCACAACAAACCCGCTAAAACAAACCCAAAACCACATAAACAAGCGCACAAATTCCTCCTAATCATCAAACCTCAACCATGAAGTACAACAATAGACCATCGAGAAAATTGGGAATTCCCCTCTTTTTTCATATTCTGGTTCTGGGTCCTGCGCTAGACTAAGTAGGAGCTAGAAAGTGGGTAACTTTTGATGGTCAATCGCTATCTAGCAACGAGAGGCATCTAGAGAGAGAAAATCGAAAGACTGTTGCAGAATTGCTTCGTTATATAGCCCGCCCGACCGAGGTCGACATGGTAGCAGTAGTACCGAGAGAGTGAGAGATGGAGCGTGTATTTGTGTATCTAAAATGCTAGATATTGTGCTGCTGATAGTATGCAATTTGGCTCAGTCACTGTCCCTCCCTCTCTCTATCTCTTTCTCTCTAGCCGAAAAACAACGAAAAAGGGCGAAAGGGGGGAAAATATGAGCGGTTGATTGAACCATGCGGCGGATCGTGGCCGTCGGATGGGAAAATGATGGTGACAATAGCATGTGGCGTCACCGATGGGTGGGACCATGGTCGCTCTCAGAGTACGGACATTAAAATATGTAATGAAAGTGAAAGGTAGTAAACCCACTCGCATCGCCATCTTTTTATTTTATTATGGACTGCACCCATCCGTATTTCTCATCGAATTCTTTCACAGTTGATCCAAATATGGTGCAGCTGTGAGTATTTGCTCATATTTTCATTTCCTCATATGCAAAGTTACATCGGTGAAGAAGAAAGACGACATGAGTCTCTTTGGGGATCTGATGACGGTGGTGGAGTGTGTACTATTGAGGTCTAAAGAATTTAAATTTGAATTACGCTATTCTTTCTAATTCTAATATTCAAATTGAATAATTGATAAATGATATTTTTTGAGTTGAATTCATTAGAAGACTTTATTATTTTATTACTTTATAAAGTAGAGTTTAGAGTGATAGGTGAAATATGTTACGCACTTAATTCATATGTTGATTCAATTGATGATAACTTCAACATCCAAAAAAAAGAGATAGAAAATTATGTGCTACATGCAATTAATCTCGGTAAAAAAATTTGGATACAAAGTTTTTCTTATAATGTTTGCGGTTATTATATATGAATACGTAGCTTCCCAACACGCATCGAATATAACAGTTACACGTTCCGCGTGATATAAAAAAAATTGAAGTTGAGGTATTGTATGATTGAATTTCTACAAATGCACTTTTATTCTCCCAATATGTAAACTTTGACTGATTGTACTCCTACAAATAAAAGTATTATTCCCAATCGCATGTGGAAAACGTTGTGCTTCATAGTAAATATTAAGTACCCCTCCATCCAATTTAAAATAAATGTATAAAGTAGTTAAAATGATAAAAAGTGGATATGATCCACACTTTTTGAATGAATAATTACTTCCTAAAATGAAATGTGACATTTGTAATGAGACAATCTAAAAAGAAAAGTGAGACGGTTTAAATGAGAGATAGTATTTGTGATTGGATTGTCGAATTGTAATTATTATTTTGAGAAGTCACCTCCATAACATTTACCGTATTAATGAAGGTATATATTGGACATCAAATGATAATTAGTGTAAGGGTTAATGATCATATTAGTTATCACATGTATATAATTAGCTAGATATAGAAATGAACGTTCAATTACTCATTGATAAGCACGTTATATAGTTTCAGATAATTAAAAAAAACTCTAAATTAGAAGGCGAGCCATTGTCATGAAACAACTAATTTAGCAATACCACACTTTACTTTTTTTTTCTTTGTTAAAGAAAGATAAAAATTTGATTTAACAATGTTAGATACGGTTATCTAAGTAGGTGTCTATGGCTAGGGATGTCGATGGGTGGGGTTTTACCTGCACCAAAACTAATAAATAAGTAATGGTTACGGTTACGGATCTACCCATTAGACATTGGATTCGGACCGACGGAGACCATTAACTATGGGTCTTAAACGGTCCGGATCTGAGCGGATCTGGAACCAGAACCGGACAAGAACCAGAATTAGAACTGAAACCGTTGCTTTATAATTTAATTTGTTATGAGTGATTTTGAATCGATATGGATAAAATCAGTTCATTGATAAGCCTATTTAAACTTAGACTTGTCAATAGACGAGTTTTACTCGCACTGTAACCAATAAATAAGTATTGGTTCGATTCTAACAGATCTGAACAGGACCATCAAACTATGGATCTAAACGATTAAGTTCAAAAAGATCTGGAACCCAACCGAACTTAAGGCGATCTTTAAAATTTAATGGATTTTAAACGGTTCCGAATCGATCCGGATAAAACACACTCATTGACATCACTATCTATGGCCACAATCTTCTTACTATTATTAACCACAACAAGATAGCATTGAAAATACAACCTTCAATTGATATTGTTTTAAAATAACAAATCCATCTCTATTATTGGTCTTTTGTGAATGAAAACCACCATTTCATTCTTCATTTTTTTATTTTTAAAAAAAGAAAAGAAAATTCCAAACATATAAGTATTGAAATATTAAAATTTAGTCGCATGTGAGATCGATGAAATGGCCCATGTCGCTAGACTAGAGAGGGGGACCATTTTATAAACAAATATATAGAATATCATCATGGGCCAATTTCTGTGATAGGCATTACTATTGTTTAATAAGTTTCTGAACCCATGTTCTTGGATACTCAATTTGGTTATGATTTTTAATTAACAAATGTGTCATTAGGGTCCAATCTCAGTCATATATACCTAACAGTTTCCATTTATTTTGTTGCCTGAAAAATCTAAAATTTCGACCGACTTTATACTCAAACACGACTTTTAATTTATAGAGAGTGTTTGGCTGAGCTTATAAGCTCTTTAAAACAGTTTATAAGATATTTAGGAGTTTATGTTCATTCAGAGTGTTTGCAAAATAAGCTCTAAGCATGAATTTTATAATTTGTGAAAATAAGCCCAACAAATTATAAGCCCCTAAAAATAAGTTAGTCAATCCTAACTTATTTTTCATAAACTTATAATGAATCATTAATTTACCAAAATAACTTTATTATCTTGGTTATTTCCTATACATACACTATCAACTTCACCTCTCGTTAATTTTCTTTCTCTAACTATGATTTTCTCTCTCTAACTCACGATTATTTCTCTATCTTATAAGATCAATTATCCAAACACTTTAACAACTTATAAGCACTTGAGACATTACCTCTTATAAGCTCTTGAAACATCTTATGTTTCTTGGAGCTTATAAGCTCTCTAAAATAAGCTTAGCCAAACACCCCATAATACCAACACGGAGTCATCATTCATTTTGGCTGAGTGCATCGCAGCAAATGGCGCCATTTGAACTAAGTTTGCCATAAATATTGTCGTTTTAGCTGAATTTAGAAGTTAATATGTTGAGTTTCAATTAATTAGATAATAAATATGAGATGAATGTGGATTTTTGAAATAATTCACCAAACATTGAGAAAAAAACGAAAACAATTAACCAAATCATAATTATTTTTTCAACATCTTTAGATATTCAGTAACTGCGTGGGTTTAGTCGAATATCGGATCAAAAATTAAGTAGTAGTAATCTTTGGATAATAGATGTTCAGCAATATGTTAAAAGTGCTTCAAACATAAGTAACTTTTATAGGGGGGAAGTGTAAGAAAATTTTTACAAATACTAAACAATTCAAAAAATAAAAAAAATTAGTATATTTCTTAGATTGAATTTTCCGAGTAGCATTCCAGACAGGCCACTTTCTTTGTTCATGTAATTATGGTGGTAGACCATTAATGGCATCACTTCAACACAAATAACAATATGACCATTGTGCTCAACCTCTGTTGATCTGACTATTGCGCTCCAACATTTATACTGATTAATTTTTTTAATAATTAGTAAATAAGTTAGTGTAGTATTTATGTATAAATTATTATTATTTTATTTCCTAACCCATTCTAACATTATGGTAACCATATTGGATGGGACTTACTGACTTATTGGAAAGCATTCCTTGTCATAGGATTTGAAAAATTATCTGGGTCTGCTTTTGAGTCTAGCCTTGTTCTTCGATAACAGATGGACGATTTAAAGTGTCTGCATATAAATAGAGATGATCTTGATCATATATCAGATAATCTCAGCAAACTTTGTTGGAGTCGAACTGATAAATCCGGTTAAGTGAGTGTGCGAGATTTATGAAAAGCAATAAAGAACACCAAGCGCTTTACGTGGTTCGATCGTTAATGAGATCTACGTCCACGGAGGAGTGTTTCCTCAATACTTTCACTATAATGCATGTGGTTACAAGCTCTTAGTATTCGATAAGTTGTCAACCCTCTAATGTCGGTTTTCCTCCTATTTATATAGCTCGAATCGAATCGAAGGCGCTACCGACCTCTCCATTGGTCGTGGCGTGACTCTTCCTCCGCATGCCTTCCATTGGCGGGAGCAGGACCTTCGCTTTATGTACGCCACGTGGAGGTGGCGCCGACCTGGTTACGGGCGCCTTCTCCATCGCCGAGGGTAGCGCGAGCTGGCTCGGGCCTGCCTTCCATCGCCGAGGGTGGAGGTTCGGAGGCTGTGGTTTTAGGCAATGATTAGGGCTCGCTTGGGCTCACCGCGTGGGCCCGCATTGAACGTTAGGCCCAACTCGTTTGGGCTGCTTGTGGGCCTAGTCGGTTGGGCCATATCCCATCATAGCCCCCGAATAGCCGAGGGACGGTGAGGAGGTGGAGTGAAAGCGCTTGAGGGTGAGGTGTGGCTTGGTCAAGTTGTTCTTGGAGTTGTTGTCTTTTTAATGCGAGGTCTTCGGTGCCGAATCGAGTTGGGTGGTCTATTGTCCGTCGCCGGAAAAGATGTAGCAGAAGGAAGTCGAGGTCCGACACGGATATCGCGCCTCTGCGTTGGTTACGCCGAGTGCGGTCGGGTGATGTTACTTGTTGTGGTGGGTGCCGATGTCCGACCTGAGAGACCGCCCCGGGGATGTCGTGGTGCGCCCCGGGCCGCACCGAATCTGCGGCCTGGTTAGCCGAGGTCCGATCTGGATGTAGGCTTTCCCGTAAAGGGCGAAGCCCGTTGACTGGACGCCGAGGTCCGATGTGGATTTCCTTGGTATTTGTGGGAAGGGCGGGTGCGACACGAGGCGCCTTATCCGGAGGACGCCGGGTCCGTATGATGATTGCTAGGTCAGACTGGCGGTCCATCTTATCCTGGCGTACGTCATACGCGCCAGGCGGTAGTTGGGCACTCGAACGAGCGTCTTGCGCGTGTAACGCATATCAATCACGTGTGGTAGCGTGTTGAATTTGAAACGGCAATTTGCGGCGCCTAGTCTTATAAATAGGCGCAAAGAGACAACTGATTCACTTTCTTCTTGACGCTTAAAAATTCGAGAGAGAAAATTTCGAGAAATTCTCCGAGTTGATCCCGATCTTCCTTGAAGGAGCCGTATACTACTTTGAAAAGTAAGTATGTTTCTTCATCTTCTTCTCGCTCGAAAGTTCCCTTTCCGCCTCGGGTTACGGGCGTGAGTTCCCACAGAAGAGATTATATGTGCTACAATGGTTTGGGTAGGTCTATAGGTCGAGCTCAGGGTTCCGCCGGTATCCTCTGTATGGGATGGATTGAGGGTGGGCGTGGCGGTCGGGTTTGACCTGCAGAACTTTTGAAGTTGTGAGGAACACCGGATCCCGGAGGCGTGGTGGTGTGCGCATCCGGATGATAGAGGCGATGGCCCTCCGGAGGGTTTATTCGTTTATGTAGATAGTTTGAGGCGGTCTTAGGTACCCTCCGGCCCCGCTTATCTTAGCCTTCAAGAGTATTTCCGGATCCCTATTTGTCAATTGACCCCGAATCTGTTAGGTCGTTGGTGGGCTGGGGCTCTCTTGTTATGGCATTGCCGAGAGTTGTCCTCGAGTCTTGATGCGCTTTTTAGCGTGAAGACCATAGGAGGGTGTACTATCCGTCACCCCGCTGAAATTTAAGGTAGTCGTCCCTCCAAGGTGTCCCATGGCGGAATAGGTATTTCTTCTGGTGGGAGGGCGGTACCGAGGTATGAGTGGGGTATCGCACGATGGCGGACCGAAAACGAAGCCCTGGGCCATATGGAGGAGGTGTTGAGCAGCCTTGGTGAGATCTTATCCATAAGTTACACCGCGGACGAAGAAGGCCGGTGAGTGTTTACTGGTCGGAAGCGTCGGGACCGGGGTCTGGACGGGGTGAGGGCATCCCCTTCTTCTTAGTCCTTATTCGTTCGATTTTGCTGTGCTAATGTGTCTTTCTCTTGTGATGCAGTGAAGTTGAGGGATGAGGCGGGCTCACCATCGCCGAGCAAGTGAGGCGAAGAAGCAGGCGGAATTTGGACCTAGTAGGGGCCGAAGAAGGTGGACGGCATGGGCCGGTGATGAGTGGGCTGAGGCGGGTCCAGCCAGCATCGAGTCTCGGCCTGTGGCAGCTGAGTACGGGTACCGCCCCAAGTTTGGCCGCATCCTCCCCGAGGCGTGAGGTTTCTTCATATTTAGATTTGTTTGCTTCAACTGTTATCGACTGTGCCTCTCCTTTTCGTGGTGGGAGCTCGATGATGGGGGCCTGCGGTAGCTTCTGGGAGCGCAGAGTCGCCGGCTTGCTTGCCGAGAGCTCGGCCCGGCAAGAAGCTGAACGGGAGCAGGCTGCTGGTGAAGCTGAGACCGCTGGCGTCCGCTGCGAGGACAAGCCGAGGCCGACCGGGCTTCGAGGCGGGAGGGCTCAAGCCGCCCGAAGAAGAGGCAGGCACGGGAGGCCGCCTGTGAGGTCGAGGAGCAAGGAGGAGCTGATCGGGCGGGAAGGACCTCATGGACGAGAGGTGCTGGTGGCCGACGTGGACCCTTGTTGAGGGCTCACGGCCAGCTCATCGAGTCGGAGAGCTTCTCGGCTTTATTGCCGATCTCGCCGCCGTCTTGGCCGAAGGTGGTGTCGGATCACTGGGGAAGTGGCGGCCGCCATGCCCGACTTTGATAAGGTCAAGCATGGGTGGACCGAGGTCGACCCAAGAGAGGTGGACAAAGCTACGCCCGGGTGATCTATGGGCCGACTCTTCCCTGGTGTTGGAGGCTCGCATCCGCCACCGCCCCGATCGCCGAGGTCGTCGCCCGGTCTGAGGAGGACGAAGATCGCGAGCTCAGGAGCTCCTGCCGAGGTACGGCCGGGCGGCGAGGAGGAGGAGGCGAGGAGGAGGAGGCGGGTTGGAGCTCCCGGTGGAGGTGGCCGGCCAGGAGCATCGAGGTCGTCGAGACCGGCCATAGCCCGAGGTCGATGGACCCGATGTAATAGCAGAATCGCCGGATCGATGGGACCACGGTCTTTGTAATAATTTTCCTTTTGAGTAATAAACGCAACATTTTTAAGATTTGTGTTGTCTTGTTTATTCTGATTACTCCACACCGAATGGCTCGGACTTGATCATGAATTGTTGACCAAGTTAAAAGAGGTCCGAGGCGCCTGGTCGGAAGGACGAAGAGGTGCTTTCTGGAGGAGCGGTGTGCCGTGACCCAAGTTTGGCCACTATGGAAGTCGGCTCGGCCGTCTCACGACCAAGAGGAAGTTGGACGAGGTCGATCGGAAGTGGCCCGCCTCTGGCCGAGAACGAGGCCCAAGTTGAGGGTCACGCAGGCGGAGTCCGGGCGAACTTATCTCGCCGACGCTATCCAAGGACGTTTGATGCGGTGTGAGGAGCAACTGAATCGACCGCAGAGGCTCGCTCGGGTGTCGGAGGAGCATGCGAGTCTGAGAGGCGATCCGCCGGTGGTGGGACTACCATATCCGAAGTCGACGACCGAGTTCGGAGCTTCTTGGCGGAGGGCATGGTCTTGAGAGATGAGGAGGGCCCAACAGCAGAAGTTCAAAGCTGCGTCAACTCAGTCGTGAAGTTTATGGAGATGTATGATATCGTCCATAAGCGTCGCATGCCCGGTGGCAGCGAGGCCTGGCAGGCTCCGTGACCCGATCATAGAAGAACCCGCAGAGGAGGCGGCCATCCGATCATGCCAAGTGCTCGGGTTGATGGGTCCTACTGGCGGATCATCTGAGGGCCGATCCTCCGGGAGCGGGCGGCCGAGGACCTCAGTCGGCAAGGGAGGCGGCGGGTGGGGTCGAGGTCGTACTCGGCCGGTGTCCGGTCGGGGTCGGGCGTGACCTCGGTGCATCCCCACCCGGAATGCCGTGTTGGCGCCACGCCACTTGAAGTGTCGGGGCGGGTGAAGATGACCACAGGTCGCCGCTCGCTCGGCCGCCCGAGCCGCGCCGAGCGCCGGAGCAGGCCGTGGTGATTCCGACCTTATCGACCGGGTTGAAGGCACTGGTCGTTCGAGCATACATCGTCGGCCCGAGATTTTGCGAAAATTGGTGCACTTCAAGCAGTCCGGCGAGGCGAGCCCTAAGCCCGAATGAGGCTATGTATAGTGTAGAACTTTGTATGTAGATATAAATGTATTTAGACTCATTTGAAGTGTATATTTCCTCTTGAGAGGTATAAACATAGCTTAGGACTTCGTTTTGGTCGTAAATGCATTTACATCAGATCTGTAATGTGTATTTTCCCAAATAAAGAGGTATAAACGAGCTCAAGCCGGTTGATTTGTATATGGCTTGGTACTTGGTTTATAGTCGTTAATGCATTTAGACTTTGTACCGAGTGCATATCTTCCCAAATAAAGGGGTATGAGATGGCGAGATCGGTCCGGATGTCGCGTGCATGTATGGGCGTCCAACTTAATGGGTAATCTGATGTTTCGCATGTAGGCGCCCAACTTAATGGGTAATCAGATATGCTGCGTGTAGACGCCCAACTTAATGGGTAATCAGACGCTGCGTGTAGACGCCCAACTTAATGGGTAATCAGACGCTTGCATGTAGACGCCCAACTTAATGGGTAATCTGATCGTGCACCTACTTGGTGGGATTTTCATCTTCGTAAGGCGTCCCTGTGAAGGTTTAAATGTGGTGTATCCAAACAGATGTTCACATATGTATGAGACAGTGAAATATTCATTATAAAAATGGGCATTTTATTTAACACGTAATCAACATCGTACTTTGGCAAAACAATTAAGGAACTAACATGATGTCGACCTTAAATCGAAGCTATGTAAAATACCTCCTTAAATGCATAATGTGCAAGTTCGGGATAAGCGCCGGACAAGTGAGCCGACTTGTAAGCCCTTTGCCGAGGTCCTCGTGAGCGCGGTATGGGCCTTCCCATGTTGGATCCACTTGTTAAGACGCCGACCTCTTGGCTTCATTATTTCTTAGGACGAGGTCGCCACATGGAGTCCGGAGGCTTTGACCCTTTATTGTGGTACCGTGCGACTGGGCCTCAGATTGGCTTCATTTATGAAGGCGAGTTCATGCTTCTCCTCGAGGCGTCAAGGTTGGCCCGCAGGTCTTCCTCGTCCCGGCCTGGTCGAAGTGAAGAGGCGCTGGCTTGGCGCCGATCTCGATCAGTATGACGGCCCCGCATGCAGTAGACCAAGCTAAAAGGGTCTCCCGCACCGTCCGGGGTGTGGTCCCAGGACCGGAGGACTTGAGGAGATTTTCGGTGATCGCCTTTAGCTCGGTCCACCTCTTCAATCCTTGTACGATCGTGCGGTTCGTCACCTCGGTCGACCATTCGCTATGCGGTGTGCGAATCGGGTGAAGCGATGATCGATCCAAGCTCTTCGCACCACTCGCGAAGTTTTGTCGACGAACGGGCGCCGTTTTCGAGACCAGGATGTGCGGTATGCCGAAGCGGCAGACTATATTTTTCCACACGAAGGTCTGAATCCTTCTGCTCGTGAGGCTCGAAAGTGGCTCGGCTTCGACCCATTTTGTGAAGTAGTCTATGGCTACGACTAAGTATCGGTCGACACGGTGCTCGATCGAACGGACCAATGATGTCGATCCCCATTGCATGAAAGGCCATGGACTCGCAGTGCTCAAATCGCCCGAGGCGCCTGACCGTGGAGTGAATCCGCACTGGGCACTTCGACGAGCTCCGAATTCTTTCACAGTTGATCCAAATATGGTGCAGCTGTGAGTATTTGCTCATATTTTCATTTCCTCATATGCAAAGTTACATCGGTGAAGAAGAAAGACGACATGAGTCTCTTTGGGGATCTGATGACGGTGGTGGAGTGTGTACTATTGAGGTCTAAAGAATTTAAATTTGAATTACGCTATTCTTTCTAATTCTAATATTCAAATTGAATAATTGATAAATGATATTTTTGAGTTGAATTCATTAGAAGACTTTATTATTTTATTACTTTATAAAGTAGAGTTTAGAGTGATAGGTGAAATATGTTACGCACTTAATTCATATGTTGATTCAATTGATGATAACTTCAACATCCAAAAAAAGAGATAGAAAATTATGTGCTACATGCAATTAATCTCGGTAAAAAAATTTGGATACAAAGTTTTTCTTATAATGTTTGCTATTATATATAGAAACGTAGTCACCCATACGATCGAATATAACAGCTAACGCGCGTGATATAAAAAAATTGAAGTTGAGGTATTGTATGATTGAATTTCTACAAATGCACTTTTATTCTCCCAATATGTAAACTTTGACTGATTGTACTCCTACAAATAAAAGTATTATTCCCAATCGCATGTGGAAAACGTTGTGCTTCATAGTAAATATTAAGTACCCTCCATCCAATTTAAAATAAATGTATAAAGTAGTTAAAATGATAAAAAGTGATATGATCCACACTTTTGAATGAATAATTACTTCTAAAGAAATGGACATTTGTAATGCAAATCTAAAAGAAAAGAGACGGTTTAAAGAGAGATAGTATTTGTGATTGGATTGTCGAATTGTAATTATTATTTTGAGAAGTCACCTCCATAACATTTACCGTATTAATGAAGGTATATATTGGACATCAAATGATAATTAGTGTAAGGGTTAATGATCATATTAGTTATCACATGTATATAATTAGCTAGATATAGAAATGAACGTTCAATTACTCATTGATAAGCACGTTATATAGTTTCAGATAATTAAAAAACTCTAAATTAGAAGGCGAGCCATTGTCATGAAACAACTAATTTAGCAATACCACACTTTACTTTTTTTTTCTTGTTAAAGAAAGATAAAATTTGATTTAACAATGTTAGATACGGTTATCTAAGTAGGTGTCATGAGGATGTCAAGTGGGTTTTACCTGCACAAAACTAATAAATAAGTAATTGTGGTCGGATTCACCCATTAGACATTGATTCGACCGACGAGACCATTAACTATGGGTCTTAAACGGTCCGGATCCGGATCAACCGAACCGACAAGAACCGAATTAGAACCGAAACCGTGTTTATAATTTAATTTGAGTGATTTTGAATCGATATGGATAAAATCGTCATTGATAAGTTCTATTTAAACTTAGATCATAGAGCGAGTTTACTCGCACGAACCAATAAATAAGTATTGGTTCGATTCTAACAGACCGAACCCACCATCAAACTATGGATCTAAACGCGGTTCAAAGCATCTAACCGCAACCGAACAACGACGCTTTAAAATTTAATGGATTTTAAACGGCGAATCGATCCGATAAAACACACCATCGACATCACTATCTATGCCACAATCTTCTTACTATTATTAACCACAACAAGATAGCATTGAAAATACAACCTTCAATTGATATTGTTTTAAAATAACAAATCCATCTCTATTATTGGTCTTTTGTGAATGAAAACCACCATTTCATTCTTCATTTTTATTTTTAAAAAGAAAAGAAAATTCCAAACATATAAGTATTGAAATATTAAAATTTAGTCGCATGTGAGATCGATGAAATGGCCCATGTCGCTAGACTAGAGAGGGGACCATTTTATAAACAAATATATAGAATATCATCATGGGCCAATTTCTGTGATAGGCATTACTATTGTTTAATAAGTTTCTGAACCCATGTTCTTGGATACTCAATTTGGTTATGATTTTTAATTAACAAATGTGTCATTAGGGTCCAATCTCAGTCATATATACCTAACAGTTTCCATTTATTTTGTTGCCTGAAAATCTAAAATTTCGACCGACTTTATACTCAAACACGACTTTTAATTTATAGAGAGTGTTTGAAATTATGTTTAAAACAGTTTATAAGATATTTAGGAGTTTATATTCGAGTGTTTTAGAAAATAGCCTAAACAAATTTATAATGTGAAAATAGCCAACAAATTATAGCCCCTAAAAATAAGTTAGTCAATCCTAACTTATTTTTCATAAACTTATAAGAATCTAATTTACAAAATAACTTTATTATACTTGTATTTCTATACATACACTATCAACTTCACCTCTCGTTAATTTTCTTTCTAACTATGATTTTCTCTCTAACTCACGATTATTTCTCTATCTTATAAGATCAATTATCCAAACACTTTAACAACTTATAAGACGAGACATTACCTTATGTTCTCTGAAACATCTTATTCTCTGAGCTTATGTCTCTCTAAAATAACAGCCAAACAACCATAATACCAACACGGAGTCATCATTCATTTTGAGTGCATCGCACAAATGGCGCCATTTGAACTAAGTTTGCCATAAATATTGTCGTTTTAGCTGAATTTAGAAGTTAATATGTTGAGTTTCAATTAATTAGATAATAAATATGAGATGAATGTGGATTTTGAAATAATTCACCAAACATTGAGAAAAAACGAAAACAATTAACCAAATCATAATTATTTTTCAACATCTTTAGATATTCAAGAATCGTGGGTTTAGTCGAATATCGGATCAAAATTAAGTAGTAGTAATCTTTGGATAATAGATGTTCAGCAATATGTTAAAAGTGCTTCAAACATAAGTAACTTTTATAGGGGAAGTGTAAGAAAATTTTACAAATACTAAACAATTCAAAAAATAAAAAAAATTAGTATATTTCTTAGATTGAATTTTCCGAGTAGCATTCCAGACAGGCCACTTTCTTTGTTCATGTAATTATGGTGGTAGACCATTAATGGCATCACTTCAACACAAATAACAATATGACCATTGTGCTCAACCTCTGTTGATCTGACTATTGCGCTCCAACATTTATACTGATTAATTTTTTAATAATTAGTAAATAAGTTAGTGTAGTATTTATGTATAAATTATTATTATTTTATTTCCTAACCCATTCTAACATTATGGTAACCATATTGGATGGGACTTACTGACTTATTGGAAAGCATTCCTTGTCATAGGATTTGAAAAATTATCTGGGTCTGCTTTTGAGTCTAGCCTTGTTCTTCGATAACAGATGGACGATTTAAAGTGTCTGCATATAAATAGAGATGATCTTGATCATATATCAGATAATCTCAGCAAACTTTGTTGAGTCGAACGATAACCGGTTAAGTGAGTGTGCGAGATTTATGAAAGCAATAAAGAACACCGCGCTTTTCGTGGTTCGATCGTTAATGAGATCATCCCCGAGGAGTGTTTCCTCAATACTTTCACTATAATGCATGTGGTTACAAGCTCTTAGTATTCGATAAGTTGTCAACCCCCAATGTCGGCTCCTATTTATATAGCTCGAATCGAATCGAAGGCGCCGACCTCCATTGGTCGTGGCGTGACTCTTCCTCCGCATGCCTTCCATTGGCGGAGCGGACCTTCGCTTATGTCGCCACGTGGAGGTGGCGCCGACCTGGTTCGGGCGCTCTCCATGCCGAGGTAGCGCAGCTGCTGGGGCTCTTCCATCGCCGAGGTGGAGTTGGAGGCTGGGTTTTAGGCAATGATTAGGGCTCGCTTGCTCACCGGCGGCCTGCCATGACGTTAGGCCCAACTCGTTTGGGCCTGCTTGCGGGTTTGGCCATATCCCATCATACCCAATAGCCGGGGACATGGGCGGGCGGAGTGTGAGAAAGGGCTTGGGGTTGCGTGAAGTGTTCGGTTGTCTTTTAATGCGAGGTCTTCGTGCCGAACGAGTGTGGTCTATGTCCGTCGCCTGAAAAGATGTAGCACCGGCGAAGTCGAGGTCCGACTCGATATCGCGCTCTGCGCTGGTTACGCCGAGCGGTCGTGATGTTCTGTGTGGTGGCTGATGTCCGACCGAGACCGCCTCGGAGTCGGCGCGCTGGCCGCGATCAACTGCTACCGTTAGCGAGGTCCGATCGAGAAGCTTCCGTAGGCGGCTCGCCGATGACGCCGAGGTCCGATGGGATTTCTTGGTATTTGTGGGAAGGACGGGCGCGACTAGCCGCTATCCGGAGGATGCCGGTCCGTATGATGATTGCTAGGTCGTCGGTCCATCTTATCTCGCTATACGCGCCAGCGGTAGTGCACTGAACCGTGCTGCGGTAACGCATATCCAATCACGCGGTGCGTGTTGAATTTGAAACGGCATTTGCGCGCGCCTTGGTCTTATAAATAGCAAAGAGACAAGTCACTTCTTCTTGACGCTTAAAAATTGAGAAAAATTTCGAGAAATTCTCGAGTTGATCGATCCACCAGGAGCCTATACTACCTGAAAAGTAAGTATGTTTCTTCATCTTCCCTCGAAAGTTCCCTTCCTGCCTCGGGGCGTGAGTTCCCGAAGAGATTATATGTACAATGGTTTGGGTAGGTCTATGGTCGAGCTCTGGGTTCCACTTGTCACTGGGATGGATTGAGGTGGGCGTGGCGAGGTCGGGTTTGACCTGCAGAACTTTTGAAGTTGAGGAACACGGATCCGAGGAGGCGTGGTGGTGCGCATCCGAGATAGATGGCCCTCCAGGGTTTATTCGCTTATGTAGATAGTTTGAGGCGGGTCTTAGGTACCTCCGCCCCGCTTATCTTAGCCTTCAAGAGTATTTCGGATCCCTATTTGTCAATTGACCCCGAATTGTTAGGTCTTGGTGTGGGGCTCTCTTGTTATGGCATTCAGAGTTGTCCTCGAGGTCTTGATGCGCTTTTTAGCGTGAAGACCATAGGAGGGTGTACTATCGTCACCCGCTGAAATTTAAGGTAGTCGCCTCCAAGGTGTCCCATGGCGATAGGTATTTTTCTTCTGGGGAGGGCACGAGGTATGGAGGGGTATCGACGATGGCGGACCGAAAGAAGCCCTGGGCCATATGGAGGAGGTGTTGAGCGCCTGGTGAGATCTTATCCATAAGTTACAGAGGACGACCGAAGGCCGGCGAGTGTTTACTTGCAAGTCCGACCGGTCCGACGTGAGGCATCCCCTTCTTAGTCCTTATTCTTCGATTTTGTCGTGCTAATGTGTCTTTCTCTTGTGATGCGGTGAAGTTGAGGGAGAGGCGGCTCACCATCCGAAAGCAAGAGCGACGGCACAGGGGCCGGACCAGTAGGCCAAGGCGGATGGCCACAGAGGGGCCTGAGGGGTCCAGCTCGATCGAGTCTCTACTGGGTCAGCTGAGTACGGTACCGCCCAAGTTTGGCCGCATCCTCCCCGAGGTCGGGTTTCTTCATATTTAGATTTGTTTGCTCAACTGTTATGACGGCCTCTTTTCGGTGGGAGCTCGATGATGGCCCTGTGCGCGCTGGGACGAGGTGGCCGGCCCGGAGCTCCCAGAAGAGGCTGACGGGAGCTCAGGCTGCGGCGAATGAGACCGGCCGCCGCCGCGAGGACAAGCCGAGGCCGACCGCTCGAGGCGGAGGGCACTGCCGCCCGGCAGAGCACCGGCACAGGAGCGCCGGAGGTCGGGAGCAGGGAGCGATCGGGCGAAGGACCTCGCGACGAGAGGAGGCGTGGCCGACGGGACCCTTGTTGAGGGCTCAGCCAGGCTCATCGGCTGGAGAGCTTCTCGCTTTATTGCCGATCTCGCCGCCGTCAAGCCGGGGTGTCGATCACTGGAAGTGCGGCCGCCATGCCCGACTTTGATAAGGTCAAGGGTGACCGAGGTCGACCCAAGAGGGACAAAGCTACGCCGGGTGATCTAGCGACTCTTCCTGTGGAGGCTCGCATCCCTCACCCCCGATCGCCGAGGTCGTCGCCGCGCGAGGACGAAGATCGCGAGCCGGAGCTCGCCGAGGTCGGGCGGCGGCGAGGAGGGAGCAGGGAGGCGGGTTGGAGCTCCCACGTGAGGCCAGGCAGGAGCATCGAGGTCGTCGAGACCGCCATAGCCCGAGGTCGCGGACGATGTAATAGCATGGCACGGATCGAAGGACCCGGTCTTTGTAATAATTTTCCTTTTGAGTAATAAACGCAACATTTTTAAGATTGTGTTGCTCTTTATTTACGACTACTACTCCGACTGCTGGACTTGATCATGAATTGTTGACCGTTAAAAGAGGTCCGAGGCGCCTGGCGGAAGGACGAAGAGCTCTCGGAGGAATGGCAGCCGAAACAACATAAAGAATGAGGATAAAGGTCAAATTGCAAAACCAATGCTAAGTTATGGTTGCAATTGCATATCACACTAAATCTCAAAGCCTTAAATTCAAGCGATGACGACAGTTTAACAAGTCGATGACTGATATTTACCCCAAAAATATGCTAAACTTCCATTCCGCGTCATGGAGATCCACAGGCAATAAGTTCTTGTGCAGGTGGCGACTGCGAGAAATCTGAAGCACAAAGCGAAATTATGAACAGTTCAATGCCAGATTTCCTATCGAACAATCAGACCATGAGATATGGTACCAGAGGTGGAAAAACTTTCTCTGCACCGACGAGGAACAGAAAAGCCTCCATGTGTGCTAGTATCGCTTGCGGTCAGAGTCTTGCAGAAGTAATTAGTTGGTTGTCTGCTGGGATTCCAGGCTCCAGAGGAAGATATGCATCTTTCTGTTCTTTCTGTATCCAAGCAATATATATTATGCTTACAAATTCTGAGTCAACAAGTCGAGGACAACAATCTTGAGCTATCAAGCATTCTATTATAGATTGAAATTTGAACATACCGGAGTCAAGGGCTGTAATGTCATCTGGGCATATACTTCATCTGTTTCAATGTCTGCCTGAAAATTAAACAAATAAACCGACTTCTAAATTTCTAACTAAGGCTTATAAATGAGTTAGTCAACAAGATGAGTAAACAAAAATCTACTGAAGGGAACCTACATGCATTGTAACATTATGGAGTTGACAAATCAATTGGGGGTGCAAGCTCGGGTAATTGGGGAAATGAGCATCAACTTCTTTATTAGTCGTCGCAGCAACCTGCACAGCATTTCCAGTAAATACCCACTATATCTGACCTGAACCGAGCATTTGATGAAAAACAAACATTCAAAGAAAGAAGGTTGTAGTAGAACAATTCAAAGAAACCTGCTCGCTGTGACCCTGAGGGAAGTAAACCACACGGCTGCCTACCGTAGGCAGGGACACCAGCGGACCAGCACACGCATGCCATAACTCCGAGTTTAAGCACTTCTTCTCCTCTTCCACTACCAGCAATCAATATCACATTTCAATCAAACTAATCTGCTTAAAGCAAGAGTACCTTAATCTTGGACACAAGCACTAAAACACATAGACCTTCCAGGAAAAGAAGACCTCTTCCACTACCAGCAATCAATAATCACAATTCAAAATCAAGCTGATTTGCTTAAATCAAGAAAACTTTATCTTTGGACACAAGCACTAAAAACATAGAGCCCTTCCAAGAAAAGAACACCTCTACCACTACTAGCAATCAATAATCACAGTTCAATCAAGCTAATCTGTCTAAAGCAAGACAACTTTATCTTGGACACAAGCACACAAATAAATAGAGTCCTTCCAGGAAAAGAACAACCTAATTTTCATGCATAAACAACTCAGAACGAAACGAAAATGATATGCCTGTCGAAAAATTTAGTTTCAAAAGAAAAAGCACAAAAAGGAAATGAAAAGTAAGCACGAGAAAGAGAAGAACAATAGGCAAACCTTCATGGCCATGCTGACCCATCCCTGATGTTGAAAGCTTCATAGTTTTATCCGGGACTTCACTCACAGAAAAAAACTTTCAACAATCTCTAGTTACAATAAACCTACAATCCTTCTACTCATGAACATAATCATCCCTTAAAAACTACTCAAACAAAACCCTCACTTCCAACCCTCAATATATCAGCTTCTAAAAATTCAATCTTCTCGAGCTCCAATACTCCCATGCTCCCAATATCACTCTTCCCCATCTCAAATCTTCCCTCACATTCCACTTCACCCACCACCACCAAATTCACAACAAACCCGCTAAAACAAACCCAAAACCACATAAACAAGCGCACAAATTCCTCCTAATCATCAAACCTCAACCATGAAGTACAACAATAGACCATCGAGAAAATTGGGAATTCCCGTCTTTTTTCATATTCTGGTTCTGGGTCCTGCGCTAGACTAAGTAGGAGCTAGAAAGTGGGTAACTTTTGATGGTCAATCGCTATCTAGCAACGAGAGGCATCTAGAGAGAGAAAATCGAAAGACTGTTGCAGAATTGCTTCGTTATATAGCCCGCCCGACCGAGGTCGACATGGTAGCAGTAGTACCGAGAGAGTGAGAGATGGAGCGTGTATTTGTGTATCTAAAATGCTAGATATTGTGCTGCTGATAGTATGCAATTTGGCTCAGTCACTGTCCCCTCCCTCTCTCTCCTATCTCTTTCTCTCTCTAGCCGAAAAAACAACGAAAAAGGGCGAAAGGGGGGAAAATGTGAGCGGTTGATTGAACCATGCGGCGGATCGTGGCCGTCGGATGGGAAAATGATGGTGACAATAGCATGTGGCGTCACCGATGGGTGGGACCATGGTCGCTCTCAGAGTACGGACATTAAAATATGGTGTAATGAAAGTGAAAGGTAGTAAACCCACTCGCATCGCCATCTTTTTATTTTATTATGGACTGCACCCATCCGTATTTCTCATCGAATTCTTTCACAGTTGATCCAAATATGGTGCAGCTGTGAGTATTTGCTCATATTTTCATTTCCTCATATGCAAAGTTACATCGGTGAAGAAGAAAGACGACATGAGTCTCTTTGGGGATCTGATGACGGTGGTGGAGTGTGTACTATTGAGGTCTAAAGAATTTAAATTTGAATTACGCTATTCTTTCTAATTCTAATATTCAAATTGAATAATTGATAAATGATATTTTTTGAGTTGAATTCATTAGAAGACTTTATTATTTTATTACTTTATAAAGTAGAGTTTAGAGTGATAGGTGAAATATGTTACGCACTTAATTCATATGTTGATTCAATTGATGATAACTTCAACATCCAAAAAAAAAGAGATAGAAAATTATGTGCTACATGCAATTAATCTCGGTAAAAAAAAATTGGATACAAAGTTTTTCTTATAATGTTTGCAGTTATTATATATGAACATGTAGTTCACCCAATACGCATCGAATATAACAGTTACAGGTTCCGCGTGATATAAAAAAAATTGAAGTTGAGGTATTGTATGATTGAATTTCTACAAATGCACTTTTATTCTCCCAATATGTAAACTTTGACTGATTGTACTCCTACAAATAAAAGTATTATTCCCAATCGCATGTGGAAAACGTTGTGCTTCATAGTAAATATTAAGTACCCTCCATCCAATTTAAAATAAATGTATAAAGTAGTTAAAATGATAAAAAAGTATGTAGGATCCACACTTTTTGAATGAATAATTACTTCCTAAAATAAAATGTGACATTTGTAATGAGACAATCTATAAAGAAAAGTGAGACGGTTTAAATGAGAGATAGTATTTGTGATTGGATTGTCGAATTGTAATTATTATTTTGAGAAGTCACCTCCATAACATTTACCGTAATAATGAAGGTATATATTGGACATCAAATGATAATTAGTGTAAGGGTTAATGATCATATTAGTTATCACATGTATATAATTAGCTAGATATAGAAATGAACGTTCAATTACTCATTGATAAGCACGTTATATAGTTTCAGATAATTAAAAAAAAAAACTCTAAATTAGAAGGCGAGCCATTGTCATGAAACAACTAATTTAGCAATACCACACTTTACTTTTTTTTCTTTCTTAAAGAAAGATAAAAATTTGATTTAACAATGTTAGATACGGTTATCTAAGTAGGTGCCTATGGTTAGGGATGTCAATTGGTGAGTTTTACCCGGACCAAAACTAATAAATAAGTAATGGTTCTGGTTCTGGATCCGACCCATTAGACACTGGATTCGGACCCGACCAGGACCATCAACTATGGGTCTTAAACGGTCCGGATCTGGAACCAGAACCGGACAAGAACCAGAATTAGAACTGAAACCGTTGCTTTATAATTTAATTTGTTATGAGTGATTTTGAATCGATATGGATAAAACCAGGTTCATTGATAAGCTTATTTAAACTTAGACTTGTCGATAGAGCGAGTTTTAATCGCACCGAACCAATAAATAAGTATTGGTTCGATTCGAACAGATCCGAACCGGACCATCAAACTATGGATCTAAGCGATTAGGTCTAAAGCGGATCTGAACCGGAACGCAACCAAATAACGCTTAAAATTTAATGGGTTTTAAGCGATTAGAATCGATCCGGATAAAACACACTCATTGACATCCCTATCTATGGCCACAATCTTCTTACTATTATTAACCACAACAAGATAGGATTGAAAATACCACCTTCAATTGATATTGTTTTAAAATAACAAATCCATCTCTATTATTGGTCTTTTGTGAATGAAAACCACCATTTCATTCTTCATTTTTTTATTTTTAAAAAAAGAAAAGAAAAATCCAAACATATAAGTATTGAAATATTAAAATTTAGTCGCATGTGAGATCGATGAAATGGCCCATGTCGCTAGACTAGAGAGGGGGACCATTTTATAAACAAATATATAGAATATCATCATGGGCCAATTTCTGTGATAGGCATTACTATTGTTTAATAAGTTTCTGAACCCATGTTCTTGGATACTCAATTTGGTTATGATTTTAATTAACAAATGTGTCATTAGGGTCCAATCTCAGTCATATGTACCTAACAGTTTCCATTTATTTTGTTGCCTGAAAATCTAAAATTTCGACTGACTTTATACTCAAACACGACTTTTAATTTATAGAGAGTGTTTGGTGAAACTATAATTCTTTAAAACATTTATAAGATATTTAGGAGTTTATAATTTGTTGCAGTGTTTAGCAAAATAAGCTCCTAAACAAAACATAATTTGTGAAAATAAGCTCAACGAATTATAAGCTCCCTAAAAATAAGTTAGTCAATCCTAACTTATTTTTTCATAAACTATAATGATCGTGAATTTACCAAAATAACTTTATTATCTTCGTTATTTCTATCATCACTATCAACTTTACCTCTCGTTAATTTTCTCTCTAACTATGATTTTCTCTCTAACTCACGATTATTTCTCTATCTTATAAGATCAATTATCCAAACACTTTAACAACTTATAAGACTTGGACATTCATCTTATAAAGTTCTTGAAACATCTTATAAGCTCTTGAACATAAGCTCTCTAAAATAAACAGCCAAACACCCCATAATACCAACACGGGTCATCATTCATTTTGGCTGAGTGCATCGCAGCAAATGGTGCCATTTGAACTAAGTTTGCCATAAATATTGTCGTTTTAGCTGAATTTAGAAGTTAATATGTTGAGTTTCAATTAATTAGATAATAAATATGAGATGAATGTGGATTTTTGAAATAATTCACCAAACATTGAGAAAAAAACGAAAACAATTAACCAAATCATAATTAATTTTTCAACATCTTTAGATATTCAGTAACTGCGTGGGTTTAGTCGAATATCGGATCAGAAATTAAGTAGTAGTAATCTTTGGATAATAGATGTTCAGCAATATGTTAAAAGTGCTTCAAACATAAGTAACTTTTATAGGGGGGAAGTGTAAGAAAATTTTTACAAATACTAAACAATTCAAAAAAAATAAAAAAAATTTAGTATATTTCTTAGATTGAATTTTCCGAGTAGCATTCCAGACAGGCCACTTTCTTTGTTCATGTAATTATGGTGGTAGACCATTAATGGCATCACTTCAACACAAATAACAATATGACCATTGTGCTCAACCTCTGTTGATCTGACTATTGCGCTCCAACATTTATACTGATTAATTTTTTTAATAATTAGTAAATAAGTTAGTGTAGTATTTATGTATAAATTATTATTATTTTATTTCCCTAACCCATTCTAACATTATGGTAACCATATTGGATGGGACTTACTGACTTATTGGAAAGCATTCCTTGTCATAGGATTTGAAAAATTATCTGGGTCTGCTTTTGAGTCTAGCCTTGTTCTTCGATAACAGATGGACGATTTAAAGTGTCTGCATATAAATAGAGACAGGGGCGGATCCAAAAGTTGATGATGGGGTGGGCTAAAAAATAATAATTTCGGCGTATTAAATATCATAAATGCTAAAATATTTATATGTTTTCATAAGTTGTCTTGTGAGATTTCAATACACAAAATTCGTCAATAATTATGTTTATATCTATATTTTTAATAAAATTTCTTTAAATATAAACCCTTCCTTAGCGTAAATTTTAGGGAATCCATCAGCCAAACACTGGCAAAACTTGGTTGCGACTGAACTTGAACTTTGACTGCTTCGAATGGGCAGATAGCAACATCAATAAACACTTGAGCAGATGCAATGCTGATGAAGAATATGACACCTTTGTTTGGTTAATTTTTCCGACTCGTATGAACATTTGAGGATGCAGACAAATAGGTATTCTAAAAGCACCAATATACGTCACTCAAAACAGTAGGCACACAACAATAAGAGACATAAAATTTTAGTTTGGAAAACCTCTCAAAACGAAAGAGATGAAAAAACCACGGGACTACTAAAGCCGAATCCACTATCATCAATAATAGAGCAGTACACAATTTTCTATAGATTATACTAGAGGCATACAAACCATCATACACTCAAAAATAAGCATATCAAGATGTATAGAATCAAAATCGAGCAAAGATCAAGAAAAATATCACCAGAAATTCTTTTCTATTCAGATCAATGAAACCTGACCTCCGAAACTCAAAATCCGATCTCCACTAACCAAAACATTGGCCCAGATGTTATGAAGCTGCTGTCCAAAAATCACGGTGATCAAACGGTTCAATCTCCGGGAAACGAAATTTGTCTGAAGCTGCACACTGAAAATCCGAGAGGAGAAAAAAAGGCTACGAATTTTTTTGTTTTGGCTGCTCCAATTTCTCCCTTCAAAAATGGTGGCTGACTATTTTCACTCTTATAACCTTCTTATGGGCTTTTCTCATGGGTCAAAAATATAAGAAAACCCAACAATAACAACTTTGTTTTAATTTTTTAATTATTTTGGACGAGACTAATTTTGAATTGAGTTTAATATAATATATAGACAGAAGAAAAAGTTTGGGGGTTGCACCGTCTCTCACCTTGCTAGAATGCAGAAAAATTTTGGGTACACAGGAACTATATAGAGTTTTGAATTCTTGAATATTTTTTAGTGAGTTGCGTAGCTTGGACACTCTAAGGTTATCTATAAGGGTGAACATTGGAGGTTGGAGCTGCAGAATTACCTTCAATTGCTTGAAGGGAGGCTGCATAATATTAAATCCATGTCCTGAGTAAAACTCTTTTAGGATACAGAACTAAAGGCTTGGGTAAGGCCGATTTCCAGTAAGTTCTCATGGTTCTTATCAAGAACTTCTGTTGGCACCATACACTTTAGAAGTTGACCACTACTGTTATAGTTGTGTCTGTTGTTTATCGTAGTAGCTCTTCCAGAAATGTATATGATTGCCCATCATGATTCACTAATTCTTTTTGAAGTAGTTGAATGTATAATGATTTAGCATTTTGCAGGTTATGCCTGAGAACTATATGTTTGGTAGAAGGCCTCCTTTCCCTTTGTGGAGCAAGGATGTTCGAATACATATAGGCGAGCCGATTGTGTTTGACGTCCCAAAACTGAAGCAGGAGGCGGTAGACATGTCGAGGGATTTATCATTTTCTCACTCTGGATGGCCAACGACCATGTGTGGACTGGACGAATCTACAGACCACGGATTATTTTTCGGTTCCGACCCGATGGCTCCGTCATGCAGCATGCGTGCGTGGATAAACAAGAAGAACAATATCAAAATTCGTTGATTCCACATAATGCCGAAGATTGACAGATTTGAGGAAACCTCGGTTTTTATTAACATCAAAAGTTTCGTCCAAAAGACAACTAACAACGCTTAAATAATAAACCCTAACCGACCAAAAGAAAGAAAAAAACGAAAAGGTCCAAAACTAAAACGAAATTATTAAAAACCCCGGAAAAACTGATAAATTGCAAATTTGACCCTCCAGACGAAGGAATTTGCCCGAAATCCGCCATCGGCCATATAGTTATGAGTATTGCTCAGAAGACCGTTTCTGCTTTAAAAACACTAGGTCTTCATCGAAATCTGACATTTGTATGAATTCTTCGAATGATTCACGCGCCGCATGTAATTTAACTCAATTTGCGCCGCATCACTCCGGTTGGTTGAGCACCTCTAGGTACGAAACTACTGACCACAGATTATAAATTTCTACAAACATTATCACATAGCACGTTTAAAAATATCAACTTATGCTAAAATGGCGCATCCAGTTAAATGTGCTATTATTTTTATTTTTATTTTTTATATCATGGGAACCCATGACCTGAATCAATTATCAGATAAAATCGAAAACCCCACGGTCTGGTTCCGGTTTTAATCGAATTAAAATTAAAATTAATAAATACAAATATTATAATACAAACCACGGATATAGAAACCATACTTGAAAACCAGGTGTGAAAATATATCAAACCCATAGAGGCGTTTGGTGGGGTTGAAACCTACGATCTCTACCATGTGAACCCACCTTAATTTATCGTCATCCGGTTTGACTAAATGTGCTATTTAGTTTTTGGCAAAAAGTCGTGTACATCTACCATAATTAAACTCAATCAAACTCGTGACACCACTAAGGTTCGGCCTTACAACTACTATAGAAGCCCAATGGGCCCAAATGGTGATCAAGCTTTTTTGTTTAAGATATCAACCTTGGGCTTTACTCTAAAGAAAGTTGCATGTTTTAACTTCAACGAAAGTGGCATGTGAATTTATTTTATTTATTTTTTTGCAGATAGTGGCATGTGAAATTTTCTATATAAATAATGTGTTGTATTTCGTATTCTAACATCATAGATTGTTATTTCCCAATACATAAGTGATAGAAACGCTGTCTTTCTATTGCAAAATAAAGGCAGACAGACATATTATCCGTTGTTCAAAAACTAAATCAATGTTCTCCGTCACGAGTCAACATCAACCACGCGACATTATAATTACACACATTAAAATATTGATTCATTCATTTACTTATTTATTTATTTCGAGTATAATACAACCATTCAGAGGTAACAGCTTCGGTATGTCACTAATTCGTTGGTTAATTAGTCGCTAATTACTCCAACAAAAATTGAAAATAACAAGTCGTCCCTTAATTAGTGGCACAATCACCGAGCAGAGCTTAATAATATTTTAATCTGTATCAAACTTCGTTTACTATACATTTAAGGAAAATACATAATTTTATTTTATTTTTAGTTAGGTGACGGGGACTGCGATTCATACAATAACATATATTATGAAGTAAACATGTTATAATACAAAATATAAATAAAGCATCAATAATTAATGTAGTTAGACACTGAATTAACAAAACATATTAACCAAATTCAAATTATTAAAATATTACAATTGACTGAGTTTGTCACAACCTTCTTTTATATATTTAGACCACTTTTGGTAGGTTAGTTAGGTTTCGTCTAGTTAAAATGAACTGTTCAAATGGATTTTGTAACCCACCACTTTTGTGGTTAAAATCCTAAAAATAGTCTGAAAACAGAGCTACCAAAAAAAAAATCCACCAAGCCGTCATTAAAACACGGTAGTAAGTATCTGAAACAGAGCTACCAAACAGACGCATGATATTAATATGGGTTACCAAACAGACGCATAATTTTGTTATCCTGACGAAACAAGGCTATCAAACGAGGCCTTAGTCTATTCGCTAAGTTATTTAATGTAGTTGGTGAGTTGGACACTTGGCAACTCCCATAATAAAGAAAACAAAAAAGGGGAAAGAAGTTGGACATTTGGGAATATAAGGGCAAACTATACTGATTTTGGCAATGTGGGTAAATCTTTTAATTGAAAGGTGATATGTGGCATATGATTTCTCTTTTAATATATTTATGCATTCATTTATGCTCAGTTTTACATGATTTAATGCAAAATGTTCGTCATTGATCTTTAATGGTTAATGTCTGAGGCCAAAGGTATCGGGTTCGAATCCACCATGACAAGATCTTTAAATTTCTGTATTAAATTGATCCTAAAAAATGTCAATGTGATGTGGGATCCTATTTTAATTAAAATTTAAATATACCTCAATATTTAGGGCAATACCAAAAAAAATGTATATATTTTGGAAGGACATACTACAAATGATTTTGCCTTGGTTTTTAATTTTAGTAATTGGTGGTTGTGATATGCAGCCACTTTCTATGAATTGACTGTCACAAATCAAGTAATAAATTATGTTTACAAAATGGTTGAAGATGTGAATCAACCGAGTCGTGGCCCATTTCTCGTGACTTAATTCATTCGCCTAATCATTATTCATTTTTATTTAATTTCTTCCACATGTCCATATTTTGAAGCCTCTTATTTTGCTCTTCTAGCCGGCATGGCCGGCCTTTCAATTATAATTACAAAATAAATATTTTTCTCACAAAAATATGAAATGAATATCCAAGTTAGTTTAATTAAGTCTACATTAATTCCACATATGATTTGAGATAATAAATTTAGAACTGTCATTGTTACAAATGTAGTGACAGGTATACTAGAAAAGTGACCATAATTTTTTCTTAATTTTTTTATTTGATGAGGTGGACCTTAAACATATAAAACAATCTTTATATTAGTAAAATCGCATCACTCAAAATTAGTTTTCAAATGATGAAACTGATTTTCTTTATAAGAAAGACTCGTAGCTACCTACCACTCAATAATGGACTATGGTTTTTTTTTTTTAAAGGTATATTCATTTAACTAATATATTAATTGAACTTTTTCTTTGTGCCCAATCAATCTGGAAGAGTCGATAATTCCAGTCTTAGTTAGGAGACCAAACGGCAGGTGCCTTTTATTTGATTCGGAAATAATTTATTATCATTTACTATTACGCACAGTCGCATACTTTAAATTATTCCACTAAAATAGGAATTTTATAATTTTACATGAACTAACACATGATTTAAATAAATTATTAGGACATTGTTCTCACATGCGAGTAACAAAAACGCAATAGCATATTTCATTAAGAGTATCTCCAACTGTTCACTCTATTATAAAGTGAACTTTACACCATTATAGAGTAAAATATAGAGTAATCATATATTCATCTCTAATAGTCAACTCTATATTTAACTCTAAGTATTGAGTAATTTTTTTTAGAGAGATGAATAATGTCACTTTAGATGTAGAGTAATACTATACTCCCTCCGTCCCGGTATTCTTGGCTCGTTTCTTTTGGACACGGGATTTTAGGAGGGAGTGTTTAGGGAATAAAATGGTGTGGCCCACTTGTTTTAGTGTTTTTAATCACTTTATCCAGCTTTTGACCAAACACACACATGCACACACACGGACGCACACACACACACATATCAAACATGATTCAAACTACAAGTCAGAAAAAATCGATTTCACATAAAAATAGTTTCAAACTCCATAGTCAATACATCAAATTTTTCGCACCAAAAAATTTGAGTTTAAAATGTTTCAAACTACATCAGATTTCCCTCTAAAACTATCTATAAATACAACCCTTCCATTCAAAAAAAAAAACTGAAGCAAGAAACAAAAAACTGAAACTTCTCCACTGCATCTTCAAAAAAAATCTTCATCTTCACCATGGGAAGGCAGAATGATCTCAGCCATGAAGTTCGAACAAGATCGTCCAATTCTTACTCCGCAATGCCAAGAATGGAAAGTCATTCGAGGCAAAATGTTGGAGGCACAGAGGAAGTGGTGTTCAAGTAGAAGAACAATTTCGGACTTTGGTCAAGCAAGAAAGCAACAACAAAGAGGTGAAGTTATACTTTCACAAAGTTTAAAAGCATCAACATAGAAGGAAGAAAATTACAATTGACATGGAATTGGTGCAAAGCATTGAGCTCTTCAAAAGAGCCACCATTCGTAAGTTGGCAGCAAGCATAAACTGCTCCAAGTCCACAGTTGGGAGGTGGGTAAGTGAAGGCCTTCTTAGACCTCATACTAGTGCAATAAAACCAGACCTTACAGCCCCAAACAAGCTGTTAAGGCTCCAGTTTTCACTGGATGCACTATTGTATGATCACATATTGAAGGTTTTAAAGTTTAAAACCATGGAAAACATTGTACACATAGATGAGAAATGGTTCTATATAACTAAGACCTCACATAGGTTTTATTTAACACCGGAGAAGAAGAACCTCATAGAACATGTCAAAACAAAAATTCATCACAAAGGTCATGTTTATGTGTGTTTGTTTGTAGACCTACATTTGCGAAAATGGAAGTGTTGTTTTTGATGGAAAGATAGGTATCTTTCCATTCACCAAACTATGCCAAAGAAAGAGATCAAGTAAACATAGCTCGCCGGCACATTGGTTACAAAACCAATAGAATCGGTGACCAAAGATGTGATCGAGGGGTGTTTGATCAATGAGGTAAGGAGGCATAGCGAGTTATGTATGAAATGTAAGAATCCTTTATGTTGGATTCAACTAGTGTCTTACTAAGACTAGTTGAATCCAACTTATTCTAATTTAATGTATGCATTCAAAAATAAATGTGTCAATGTATCATTCTTTATTTATTCGTAAAATAAATAGTGAATGCAAAGTGGATGCGATGTATCTGTTCTTATCAATTTTGGATATTTGGATGCATGATCATTCCAAAGAATAAAAGCTAAGTGGCCACCAAGTGCAAGTAAAGTCATATATATACAAAGCAGATAATGCAAAGCCCCATATAAAGGATAATGATCCAGATTTCAGAATTGCAGCAAGCAGTGATAGGTTTGACATTAGGTTAGTACACCAGCCTCCCAATTCTCCAGATTTAAATGTGAATGATTTGGGATGATTTAGGCAATCTGAGCATACAAATTGAGCATGCATGCTACAATGTTGACCAATCACTCAATGCGGTGAAGTTGTCATTTGAACAACTATCACCTGTAACATTGAACAATGTTTTTCTAAGTTTACAAGGCTGCATGCTTGAGATAATGAAGCACAGGGGACAGAACAATTATAAGATTCCACACATGAAAAAGGCTGCTCTTATAAGACAGCAAACACTTCCCACAGACTTGGAAGCGCCAGATGAATTAGTAAAAGGGTGCATATTATATATGCTTGAAGTTGGAAGGGAAGAGGAGGCTGGAATGATAATGAATGCCTTAGGCATTCATCACCCAGAAGAACCTTAGGGAATGGATGAAAACAACCAACTTTTTTGATGTAAAGCCACTGACATTTTTGTAAATCAGAAGGAATGTAAAGAACATGCTCTGTTTTGTAAATGAGGCTGCTATTTTTTGTAAAGCAGTTTGGATGAAAAATAGTGATGTTACGAAATCATCGACATGATTTATGCATCGAAAAATATGGTCTGAATTATTTCGTGTTTCATCACATGCATCATAAATAGCGACCATTACAACCAACAAACATGCATCAAAACATTCCAACCAATTCACAAATCATCGAAACCCAACACCATCATCGATAACCATCACGAAAACCAATGACCATCGAAAAACCAATGGACCATCGAAAATCACGACTCATCGAAAACCAAGAAAACCAATGACAACCCAACATCAATGAAAATCCAACACCATCATCGATCATCACGGATCATCGAAACCAAGAAAACCAACAGACAACCCAACATCAACAAAAATCCAACACCATCATCGATCATCACGGATCATCGAAAATCCCAAAATTTCGCAAACCATCCACACGCATCGAAAATCACGATATTTCATCACACGCATCGAAAATCACGATATTTCATCACACGCATCACAAAATCATAGATGTTTCATCACATCGAAAGATCTCACAGTTGGAAGTATGAAGCGCACGAAATCTTCAACATATGTAGTATTCGAGCTCGGTCACCCTTCCACCTTGTAGCCTTGCTATCTCTTCGAGATCTCCGTCTTCCACCTCACTTCCAGCCTCCAGGTCTCCCATCTTGGGCATCCTTCCAACCTTCAGATCTCCGTCTTCCACCCTTCTAGCCTCCGGATCTCTCGCCTGAGCACCCATCCACCTCCGGATCCCAAATCCTGTGGGTCTCCTCGACAAAGACCCCGTCTCGGACTGAGATCCGAGAGAACGCCACGACGGCAGCGTATGGAGAACTCCAGTCGTCGAGATCACGGCTCGGTCCTCGGTGTCAACGGATCTGTTTCATGGTGAAAGTATGGGAAGGAATTTTTGGGGTTTCGGTGAAGGGTTGATGCCCAAGAAGCAGAGAGAAGGGTAGAGGATGAGTTACAGAGAGAGAGAGAGAAGACGAAACCGGAGGGTCGACGGTGGAGTATGAAGAAGTTAGGGTTTCGGTGAAGGGTAGATGCTAGAAGACGAGAGGAGAGGGGAGAGGAGTTACAGAGAGAGAAGAGCAAAACCAGGAGGATCGACGGTGTGATTTTGTGAGCTAGGGTTTGAGTGAAGGGTTGATGCCCAAGACGAGAGAGAGAAGGGGTGAGAGGATGATAGAGATAGATCTCGAAATGAGTGAGGCGGAGGAATAGACGGGGAGGGTAGTTAATTTTAGGATTAGGGTTTTAATGGGCCACCCAATTAGTGAGTAATAGGTTTAGTGCCTAATTTTTATCCCAAAAGGAAGCGAGCCATGAATGCCGGACGTCCCAAAAGGAATACGGGCCATGAATCTTGGACGGAGGAGTATTTATTTTCTCTAATGTAGAATAAAGTGAAGTATATTGTTGGAGATGCTCTAATCTATATGGTAGGCGATCATTACCCACAAACAACGTAATAAACTTTATTTGAATGAAAACTTTCTATATATACATATATATATATATATATATATATAGAGAGAGAGAGAAAGAAAGAGATGGGTAAGTTATCGTGAGAACATATTTATCGTAAGAATGTACGAACGTTGCATTGAATATATGAAGTTGTTGTATTGAATGTATAAATTTATTGTACTAAATTCAATGCAATAACTTTATTCGTTTTATACAACTTTCTCACGGTTCGCACATATTTGCATTTTTATATGATTCAAAACCTATATATATATATATATATATATATATATATATATATATATAGGGGTTGGATCTATTGAAACTCATCTTTTTGAGAACTTGAGAACCATGATAAGGCGTTGAAGATAATGCACAAAGCAAGATAAAGTTATGCATAACGAAAACTTTCTAAAATTGTTGCACAACAAAATAATTTTAGAAAGTTTTCACATATCAACTTTATACCGCTTTATCATCATCTTCAACGTCTTATCATCAGTTCGCAGTTCGCAAAAAGATGTGATTCTCATTGATCCACTTCCTATATATATATATATATATATATATATATATATATATATATATATATGTTATTCTCAGTATGCGAATGATTACCAATTTTATTTTTGTACGGCAATTTATAATATGGAAAACTTGTTAGTTGTTATAAATTGGTGTATGGAATTAACTAAAGAAACAATCATGTGTGACGTAACACTATCCGAGGACCCATAATTCTATCAAGAGTTATGACCATTAAATTGAGAAAAATCACATAAAGATTTTGGCTTAACCACTTCATTGTATGAAACATGTGACCTCAATAAATGCTCTACACAATCTAAAAAAAAAGTGCTCTACACAATCTAAAAAAAAAGTGCTTTGCACAAATAGCCAAACCATTAAAAGATACAAAAAAACGCATGTACATCTGTTCGTATCGGACGAACAAACAAAAATATCATTTGTATTGAATAAATGTATCATTTATTTTTATACCCTGTAATTAACAATAATCATTTATATTGAATAAGAGTATCATTTGCATTGAAAAAGTATCAATGCACGCACATACAGACGTTCGTATATGAGACCATCTCTAAAAAATAAAGTATGACAAATTGTAATAAAACATTTGCTCAAAATAACGAATTGACCTTATTTTTAGATTAAATATTGACCATTTTTTTAGAAGGACAAATTGATATTTTTGAATAACAATACAAAATGTTTATACAAAACTACATAATTAACTGAGCCAAATCAGTATTTGATATTTGAAAATAGGGTTGGTTTCATGTGCGCTCCGTTGTAATATGCACACACATGAGACCAAAATTTCAAATGATATTACGATAAATTAAGAGTATAGTACGAGTGTCTGATTTTCTTATATTTCATTAAAATAATCTCGAATCCATCATCTATATATGGTCAAGAAAAATGGAGGGATTGTCTCGTCATAATTGTTTTCCTAAATTATGACACTATTATTATTCTTCTCTTTTCGAGGAATAATATTTTGTTTCTAAAAATAATAATTGAGTTGAAGACATGTGGTTGCCAAATAATGGTGTCCAACTAACAATCCAAACATTTTATTTTGACTCAAAACTATAGAGACGTTAATAAAATTCAAACATGTGATTTAAATAATCATTTGTTTTCGGTCAAATGTCTCTCATAATTTTATTTTAATGCCGATCTCTGACGAACCTTTTTCCGTAGCTCAATTTATATATCAACGTAATTATCCTATTATCAAGCACAGACTGCAATTTAACAAGAATATATCCAAAAATAATGGATTTAATAATAAATAATAATAGTTGTACAATAAGCTAATGTAGTTGTTGTAATTAGTTGTAGCTGTTTGTAAGTAACTGTACTTTGTCTTAATTTTATAGATACGGCTGTAACTATTACATATGAGCAATTCATGTTATCTTTGACTAATATTTTCTTCATATGACGTACGCAAATTAATATTTTTATATAATGATAAATTATTAATTGTTATCTAAAGTTTTTTATAATGATAAATTCGTAGCAAAGACACAATGTGGAAATTTTATTTTGTTTGCAATAATACACTAATTAATTGTATATGTTACTATGTTATACAAAAAATGATACCTTAAAAGAAAAAATGTTATACAGTAAGGGGATGTTTACTTGGAATAATAGGATGGATAGATAAAAATGCTCTCAGTTAATTCACTATTTATTTTGAGTAATTGATGATGGATTGTTTAATTTTTAACTTGTTTTACCATTTTATATTTCAAATACTTAATCATATATTTTATTAATTCATCTTATCATGAAAAATAAATATCTTATAAAAGAAAAGTTTAAAAAAATATGTAATATATCCTTCCAGGATCATATGAATCTCTCAAGCTTTTCTTCTTGGGAAGGAAAAAAAAGCTATTTTTGTTCCAAATCCGAATATAAAATATCTAGAAACTATGAACTTTTAATAATACCCATTGATGATAAACATTCCCCTCGTAGTATTGCTACGTGCATAAACTTTTCTATTCAATTTACATTTTGAAGCAACAATTTTTATCTCGTCTCTCTATATTTTCTATAAAAATGTCAAAAGAAATAATAATAATAATAATAATAATAATAATAATAATAATAATAATAATAATAATAATAATAACTCCAAAGTAGCTACGTGCATAATTTTTTCTATTCATTTTACATTTGAAGCAACCAATTTTCTCTCTCGTGTCTCTATATTTTTCTGTAGAAAATGTCAAAAGAAATAATAATAATAATAATAATAATAATAATAATAATAATATAGCAACAACAATTAATGTCCAGTGAAAAATAATAAAAGATCGTAATTACTTCGCAACCTTCCCTAAAAATATTGACCGGCCAGTATTTAATCATTGAAGCCCAAACTCGTGAAAATATCCAAAAACTCCATTTTTTATTTTGCATTTTGTCAAACTCATTATGATTAAATTATCTAATAAATATGATTTCTGATTGTATTTGGTCCATCACTTAACAGTGATATAATTTTTTTGGACTGGTATATTAATTTTATTTATGTTTTTAGATGATTATATACTTACACATATGATGGAATATTCAATAGTTAATACTAAAGTGATGGTTGATACACATGAATGAAATTAGATAATAATGAATTAGATTTGGTAATGGAATGATGATATTAATGGAATAAGATAAATATGAGATTCGTATAGTTGATGTGTATAGAGAATGAAACAAATAAAAATGAAATGAATGAAATAATCATTATTCATGTAATTTATGATACAACATCATCATCATCATCATCATCATCATCATCATTATTATTATTATTATTATTATTATTATTATTGTTGTTGTTGTTGTTGTTGTTGTTGTTGTTGTTTCATATTTCTCATTATCATTATTAATTAGTATTAACATTGTCAATTACCATTACTATTACAATTTTTTTTTTATTAATTTTGTTTGTTAGAGGATAAATATCACTCTATATCTTAAACTTTTTTGACTACTATCAATTATATCATGAACTATCATAAATATTTTTTTTAAAAATTTGACGTGGCTCGTCGAATTGCCACAATGTATTTAAAACTTTTAAAAACTTACATGACATAAACAACATCGTCGATTGTTAAATGCACCATATCAATTAGGCGAGCCACGCAATTTTCCAATGCAAAAAAATGGATAGAGGCGTAATTGATACAAAATCGACAGTTCATTACTTAAAAAACATTTATTATGGTTTAAAACGATATTTCTCCTATGTTAGAAAAAGAAAAGTAAAATTTAAATCTAGCTAATATCATATTCATGGGAATAACTTATAACAATACCATAAACGAGAAGAGAGATGGCTAACCCCATATTTATGAAAATGAACATTAAAAAAAATGGCAATGTACTATACTTTTTTACCAATAATAAAATTGAGAATGAATGTAAGAACGAGAATCAAACAATCCATGTTCCCATTACATTACTATATTACTATATATTGTACTTATAGAAATCTTCCATCATTGTGGAATGATTTAAATGCTAGATGACACCCACGTATCAAATTACGCCCTAGTTTTAGGTATATAATATCCCTATGAGCTTTTTAAACTACTTCATAGTTATTATATGATAATAATAATAACAATAATAGGTTCAATATGAAGCTACAACTAAATTATACAGACTCTCATTAATCTATATGTCGTGTAATTTTAGCATTTCATTTATATTACGTGCATAATACTTTGTATTGACTATTTTCTATTTTTTCGGAAGGTGGGGAAAATAATTTTAGACTAAAAATCTTTGGAGCGTTAAGGGTTAAAATGACAGACCAAATTGTAAGAATCAGACATACAAGAAAATACAAACGAGTTTTTTTTTTAATTAATAAGAAAGGTAATACTAATAGTAATAATTTGAAATCATAAGAAAAAAAAAAACGGGACAAATGTTATCGTAGCACAAAAGAAAATTTTAAAAAATCCTCTCGTGACCCTCACCACCTTCTTTCTCCCTCCTTCACTCCTCCTCCTCCTCCTCTCTCTCTCTCTCTAGCTGGGTCCGGGCAAGAGAGACATTCCTTCATCAGACATTGATTAGTTCCCGCGGTACATGCTGTGCTCTGATTTACTTCTTGCTATTACTTGTTTCCGTAGATTTGCTTAGTGCATTTAGTTTACATTCTTGAATTTGGGCGTTTGCCGAGTGTTTTCCGCGACTTTCTGCTGCCATTATTGGAGCTTACTGTCGTCTATCCGTACTTTCTTCTGGTTAGTTTCTTATGATCTAAAATTTTCTGTTAATTCATTATGTCTCTTGAGCTGCAGTTTTCGAAGTTAGATGCTGTTAATCCACTGTTTTTTTCTGGGATTTGTGCCGGATCTCAGGGATTGGGGTTTATCGCTTCTGATCTTAAATACGATACTCTTTAATGAAAATGGGATTTTTAGTTCTGCTTAGTTCTATTCTGGGCCTAATTTCTGGTCTATGTTTTTAATTTTTTGGGTAGCTTTTATTATTTATTTTCTCGGGGTATTGGCCTATTGTGCAGCTAACTGTTAAAGTTCTCAGTTTAGTTTGTTTTGGGACTCATATGCTGATTGTTTAATGCCTCTGTTCTACAGAAAACTTTCCACGAGAGAGCCAAAGGGCTTGATTGAATCAATTGTGATAGAGAAATAGAAAAGAGGAACAATTTTGAGGGAAAGAGATGGTTTTGAATTGATTTCTTGGGCATTCGTGCTTCTTAGTTAGAAGTAATGACAACTGATATGACACACAGTTTGAGATCAAGCAGGTCTTCGTTTGGCTCTGGCAATGGGTTTGAAACCCCTTCACACAACTCTTTTGCCACCTCAAACGGTGACGATTATGACTCTGATGGTTCCAACTTCGCTCCACAGTAAGTTATTGAATTTCATCGTGAGTGCTACTTGTGGATTGCCTTTATCCTTTTTTGGTGATTAGTGAGAGTTTGAATTGATTCTAATTTTTTTTAACACTAAGTAGCAATTCTGCCAACTTTACTAACTTTATTATGCCATTTGTGTTGCAGTACACCGAATACTCTGTCTTCAACTATGCCACCTGAACTTGCGGGTGCTATACCGTTGATTGACAAGTTCCAGGTGAATATCCAAAATTTCCTATTTCAGAGATTGCAATGATTAATATCCATTCTATTCCTAACTTCCGAATGCCACACATGTTTTTAGGAATGATTGGAAATTTGTTGGGGTGTGGATATTCAGCTCTTTAGTTTGTGATGCTTTTTTTTTCTTTTAGGTGGAGGGATTCTTGAGGGCTATGCAGAAGCAGCTAAGTTCAGCTGGAAAACGTGGTTTCTTCTCTAAAAGGACAGTTGGAATACAAGTTCAAGAAAAGTTCACCTTTGAGGATATGCTATGTTTCCAAAAGGTCTTGAGTGAAAAAGTTTGTATATTACTGTTCCTCTTTCACATTGTGTATGCTAAATATAGATGTTACCTTTTGACAGGAACCTATCCCAACTTCGCTGCTTAAAATAAACAGCGATCTTATTAGTAGAGCAGTTAAGCTGTTCCAAGTTATCCTGAAGTATATCGGGGTCGATTCCTCTGATCGAGTTTCTCCAATGAGCTTAGATGAACGCATCGAGCTTGTTAGCAAACTATACAAGCATTCTTTGAAGCGTTCCGAACTCCGAGATGAACTATTTATGCAAGTCTCGAAGCAGACAAGAAATAATCCTGATAGGTTTGTTTTTAGGTTCTCAATTTGAAGTTCTCAAATTCTTAATCTAGTTGTTGTTACTTGTTACTTATTGCCCTATAACTTTGATCTAGGTACCGAGACTGGTTGGTCCGTTTTCCTTTAATCCCCCTTGCTCCATTATTGCTTGCTGATTTGTGCTTGGTCTTGTGCTGTGCTGTAAACAGGCACTCATTAATTAGGGCATGGGAGTTGATGTATTTATGTGCATCCTGCATGCCGCCTTGCAAGGAAATCGGTGGGTATTTGTCCGAGTATGTACGTATTGTGGTACACAGTCTCAGTAATGATTCTGAGGTCCAAGTCCTTGCCATGAACACATTGAATGCACTAAAGCGTTCTGTTAAGGCTGGACCGAGGCATATAATACCTGGATGCGAGGAGATTGATGCTGTGTTGACCGGTAAAAAGCTCACAACTATAGTGTTTTTCTTGGATGAGACATTTGAAGAGATTACATATGACATGACCACAACTGTAGCTGATGCTGTTGAGGTACTGATAATACTTCTCATGTGTACGCATACGTTGCAATTTTGTGCGTGCAGTAATTACAGGAAATTTGGTATAGTAGCAAGACTTTGGTTGAAGTTATTTATATTGTTTAGATGAAACAGCCAGTTTCTTTATGGAGGCTTGAGATTGTGATCGGATGATTACTTAGCTACTGTGATCTCTCATGAGGGTTATTTAAGGATCTTCTGTGCCTAATCTGTTATTTCCAACTTGGCAATTCACTGTCTCATTATTAACCTATTTGTTACCTTTGAATAGATAACCCATTTTTTTTCGAATCTAGATGGTAAGTTTCATTATTGTTTGAAACAGTCATTCAACTTCTCTCTGCACTTTTGTTGCAAATTTGAAGCTTGCTGTCACTATGCAAGCTCTTCTAGGTCTCTGCCTCCTTTACCTTCATCATTCTCCTATGTCACTAGGGAGTTGTTTTGAAAGATGTAGTTAATCACATAAATGTTCCTCTATTTCTGGTGGAGAATGGAAAGTTGTTTTGCATACTAAGTGATTTTATCAACGATGAAGCATGGGATGACACAATAAATACACGAGTAACAGAAGATTGCGGGGTGTGCTAAAGAAGAGCATAATATGGAGTAACAACCACATTACTAGTTGTTCTCTTATTGGTATGGCAACTCTCTATAGGGAGTAATTAAGATGGTTTGGTCACATTTAATCAAGGCCTTTTGATGGAACTCCTAACAAAACTAATTGGACTAAGAAATGTATAACCTCAGTGAGGATCAAATTACATCAGATTAGGTAATCAATGGGATTTAAGAACCTTTCACATAAATAACATTAATCCAATAGAATAGCTCAAGATAAGTGATAGTATGCTGCTCGGTGTATGTCCTTTGTGGCCAGATTGCACAGAATATTCAAACTTTTAATGCAGGATGCTTATTGTCTAGCTACAATATAATGATTTATGAGTCTCTCTATCTCTCTCCCCCTCTCTCTCTCTCACACACACACACACACAGAGAGAGAGAGAGAGAATTGGTGCTTGGAATACAACTTGAATGTACATATATTAGTTGTTGCGTTAATTTTTTTTTGAACTTAATATTCTATCAAGCCAAGTGCATGTTTCCAATGCATTGGAAGCTGGCTCATTTTGTTGTGAATTAGAGGTGGAGAGGTGTTTATTTACTAATTATGATCAAAATGCATTCTTTATTGACCTTTTGTTCGTTGGTTTAAACTTCAGGAACTTGCTGGAATAATCAAATTATCAGCATATTCTAGCTTCAGTTTGTTTGAGTGTCGCAAGGCTGTTGTTTCAAAATCACCAGACCCTGGAAATGGTACTTACACAGATCTAATTTTTTGAAGTTATCAAGGAAAAACGTGCTTCCAAATATTAGTTCCAATTATCCATCATATTGTACTAATAATTCATTCTCATATGTTCTGTAGAGGAGTATATTGGTTTGGATGATAATAAGTATATTGGGGATCTACTTGCTGACTTTAAGGCTTCAAAGGACCGAAGTAAGGGGGAAATTTTGCAGTACAAACTCATATTCAAGAAGAAGCTATTTCGGGAGTCAGATGAAGCTGTTGTAGACCAAATGTTTGTGCAATTATCATATGTCCAAGTATGTCTCCTCTCCTCGGTTGCTGTCTTTCTAAATTTCATTTTATTTAATTTTTTACTGCCAATTCACTTGCTTCTATTGTTAAATCTTTGATATAACTATTTCTTGGCAGCCTCTCACATCCTTTGTTCTTTCTACAGCTACAACATGATTATGTATTAGGCAATTATCCTGTGGGAAGGGATGATGCTGCACAGCTATCTGCTTTGCAAATTCTTGTTGAAATTGGATATGTTGTTTCTCCCGAAACATGCACGTTAGTTGCCTGACTCTGTTTCTCTTTCTTTTGGACATTTTTTTTTCTTAATGTTTCTTCATTTAGTTTCAACTTGTTTATCTATTGCTGGTTAACTTGTTATCGTGGGAATTATGGTGAGATTTGTTGCTTATTTTTGAATTGGCATGTTCATTCACATATCCAGAGATTGGACATCACTTTTGGAAAGATTCCTTCCAAGGCAACTTGCCATTACTCGAGCCAAGAGAGATTGGGAGCTAGATGTTATATCCCGTTATCGTTCCATGGTGATTAATTTTAATTTTCATTTTTTTCTTGACTTCCAGTATTAATATTGTCTTTCCATAAACATCATTATGCTTATTCTATAGCCATAACGAATTGAGTAACATTATGCATTTATAGTATAACATAACATGCATATTTGATAATTTGCTTATAACTTGTACTACTTATCCATAGCTTGCGTAACTTCAATCCCTGCCAAGTAGTATGTCCTTAGCATTCAAATCCTTTACAATCTTCTTTAATTAATTTCATTTAGATACAGTCTGTAGGTTTTCTTTAGGATAAAAGAGTCATGATAAATAATATGTAAATGAGCTTATTTGTTGTAAATTGTTTTGAACTTCAGGAAAATTTGACGAAAGATGATGCTAGACAACAGTTTTTGCGGATCTTGCGAACACTTCCTTATGGGAACTCAGTGTTCTTTGCTGTCCGCAAGATTGATGATCCCATCGGGCTTCTGCCAGGGAAAATTATTCTAGGCATTAATAAGCGTGGGGTAAGTCTGATTCCTATCTGCAATTTACAAAATGACATTTAAAACCACAAGACTATCTCATGCCTAACTATGATTGCTTGTTTACCCCAAAGGTTCATTTCTTCCGCCCAGTGCCAAAGGAGTATCTACACTCCGCTGAGTTAAGGGATATAATGCAGTTTGGCAGCAGTAACACTGCTGTATTTTTTAAGATGAGAGTTGCTGGTGTCCTCCATATATTTCAGTTTGAAACTAAGCAGGTTAGCTATTTTGTGATTTTTTTTTTCATAATTTTGTTCTCGTATTCCTTTGCGCTGTTGGTCAATTACCACTTACAATCTTCCTGAATCAGGGGGAGGAAATTTGTGTCGCCCTTCAAACACATATAAATGATGTAATGCTTCGTCGCTACTCCAAAGCACGGGCAGTTGCTAATGGTTCAGTTAATGAAAGTCCTTCTGATACTTTTCAACCTCCTTTGGATGCGAATGAGAAGCGTGTTCTGGAATTGTCAAAATCTCTTGAAGAATCAGAGAATAAAGTCAATCAAGTGAGTGAGTGAATTCCTAAAGTAATTGCTAATCACCTCTAAAATATTATTGATGGTAAATTGCTCCCACGACTGACTTTTTTTAGTTTCTTCTTGCAACTTCACGTCTCTGCTTAGCTATTAAGAGTTAGTCATTGTTGCCATATTTGTACAAAATATCCTCTTCAACCTTCTCAGCCAGTTCTTAATTTTGGTTATTCAGCTGCAAGAGGATCTGCATGAAAAACAGAAGCAAGAATTGGAAATGAATGAAGACTTGGAGGGTTTGAAAGGCAGGCTAAGGTCTGAGAAAAAATATTTAGAAGAAATCATCTGTGAACGCGACAAACTGAGAAACTTGTGTGATGAAAAAGATTCAGCAATTCAGGTAATCATCATTGAAAAAGAATACTCTCAATCTTCAGTGGTGTTTGCCTAGCCTCTCTCATCATCGACTGCCTGTAGGCTGCATTATTGGAGAAACAGAACATTGAGGTGAAGTTTGCGAAGCTGAATAGCCAAGGGTTGGAGAATAATATGAGGAAAGAGTTGGTTGAAACAAATAATCAGGTATATATGTGTGGATTTTCAATATCTTTTTTCCCATGTAAGTGTTACTGTGATTTACAAGTGATCGTATTCTCTGCTTGAAACAATTTAGGAATTGTTCTGGTTAATTGTGTCCAATTTGTCGCCTTTGATTTATTGTTAATTACCGACTTTTCTTCTTTAATCTTATGTGAAAAGGTCTTGCATAAGATTCAAGATGATTTGAAAGCACGCACAGCTGAGTTGCATGATATGGAAGAAACCAATAGAAAACTTGCGAGTGAGAGAGCATCTCTTGAAGAGAAGCTTTTAAGGCTTCAGAGGAAGAATTCTGATGAGGTAAGAACACCATATTTTCTTATTTGGACACCTCTATAGAGCTTAAATTACCTAAAAACTGCTGTGACACTTTGAGTGCAGATTGCTATTGTTGAGGGAAACTTTGAACAAGAAAGAAAGAGCTTGAAGCTTCGTGTTTCAGAACTTGAAAGGAAACTGGAAGAGGCCACACGAAATTTGGTTGCTGCAAAGTCAGCTATTGCCCTTAAGGACACAGAGATATCTACATTGCAAAATAATCTCAGGGAATTGGAAGAACTTAGAGAAATGAAAGAGGTGGGATCGTTATTCTATGATGTTTCTCCTTTTTTTGGTTGTGAGACTCATTTTGTGTGCATGAGAGAGAGACTCTGATCAGACTTTAGTGTTGCATTGTTCAAAAGAGAGATATTCTATATTCAAATAGACTATTTAATGTTATACTGTACAAAATTTTAACTGATGGTTCCTTAAGCAGGATATCGACCGCAAAAATGAGCAGACTGCTGCAATTTTGAAGATGCAAGGAGCTCAATTGGCTGAGATGGAGGCCCTTTACAAGGAAGAACAAATAATGAGAAAAAGATATTTCAACACAATTGAAGGTACCATTGACACTCTCGCTATGTCTGGCTGACGGTTGTTATTTGTAAGGCAATTTGGTTCTCAATTGACTTTGCAGAAGACTTAATCATAACATAAATCATGTTCACTGATGCATCGCACTTTTCCAGAATTATCATTCTTGATTCTATCCTCTGGCATATTCTCATTAGATACCAAATATGCATCCAGACACACCCTTCTATTCCCCCTATTTAAGTATATTCCTATCCCAATCCGAATTGGCATGGATTTTAAATAAAACTTGGAAAAGTATATTATTGAGTGTCATTACACTTCCGCCTGTAAGTCTGAGATTTTAGAATTAATCGGTTTGATGCATTAGTTAATGATACAAAATTTTCAAAGGGGAAATTGCTACATCTTAGATGAAACTGTAACATTTCAAAACCAAAAAGGAACTGGAGCATATTAATTTAATATAAAAGATGTCTAGTTTTCTTTCAAAGTTTAGTGGTCCTTCTTTGGGGACAAAGTATCTATGATATTAGGAATGTCTTTTTCCATTTCCCTTATTTTCTCAACGACTGCTTTGAGACTTTCTTTATTATGCAGACATGAAAGGCAAGATTAGGGTCTATTGTCGACTGAGGCCTCTCAGTAATAAGGAAATATCTGAGAGAGAAAGAAATGTTCTGAGAAATGCTGACGAGTTCACTGTAGAGCATACGTGGAAAGATGATAGGCTGAAACAACACTTGTATGATCGTGTTTTTGATGGCTATGCCACTCAAGATGATGTTTTTGAGGACACCAAGGCAAGTCTAATAGAATTTTGTGTGGTTGATTTTAAGTATCATGGCTGTATTCTCACTAATTTTAAGTATCATGTCTGTCTTCTCCTTTAATGCAGTACTTAATACAATCTGCTGTTGATGGATATAACGTCTGTATATTTGCATACGGACAAACTGGTTCTGGGAAGACATTTACAATATATGGATCTGAAGACAATCCTGGGCTAACTCCACGTGCTATATCTGAACTTTTTAGAATCATGAAGCGGGATTGTAAAAAGTTCTCTTTTACTCTGAAGGTAATAAATTTTGTGCTTGTAGATCAAGTTGACCATTCAACATAATCTTTTGTCCTTATATAGAACTAAAAGTAGTGATTTTCTTATGTCTGAATAATCTTTTTGTGTTTGTTTTCCTCTTTACATTTTACTTTTCAAGCAAAAAAATCAAAAGCAAGAAGCATGAATTACCAAACTATTTGTTGTTACTCTCCTTGACTAATTATTTTATGAACATATGCAGGCATACATGGTCGAATTATACCAAGATACCCTAATAGACCTCCTGCTCCCAAAGAATGCAAAACGTTCGAAATTGGAAATTAAAAAAGATGCAAAGGTATTGCTTTAATATGCAGAAACTAATTTAAAATTGATTCCTTAAGTTTTGGCATTTATGATTTTCATTTATGCTACATTTTGTTATGTTTGCCTGATTCATATCTAGAAGTTTTCAAATGACAGTTTCCATGTTTAACTGCTATTTATTTATAGGGAATGGTGGTTGTCGAAAATGTTACGGTCTTATCAATTTCATCGTATGATGAGTTAAGAAATATTATTGACAGAGGATCCGAACAACGTCATACAACTGGGACTATGATGAACGAACAAAGTTCAAGATCGCATTTGATACTCTCCATTATTATAGACAGTACCAACCTTCAAAGTCAGTCAGTTTCCAGAGGGAAGGTATTATATCATTCTCAGTTTGGTCTATTCTTGTTTCCTCTGTCATATTAAATTAACAGTAACCACTTAGGATCTTTGAGCATGCTCGAATTCAACTCATAGAAAAAGAATGTACTATTTCCCAGACTATAACTTTTGATATTAGTGTAGACTTAAGAGTGTTGGGAGATAAATATTAAGTATCACCTTATAGTTCATAGCTCAAGGTGACCACTATTCTAATTTCTTAATGTTGCTACTTCTTTTACTAACTACAATGTCTTCAAATTTTTTTAAGATGAGCTTTTGACTGTTAGCATAGACTTAGAGTGTCAGGGAGATAATATTAAGTGTCACCTTCTAGTTCAGAGCTCAAGCTGATCACTACTTTGATTTCTCCAAAATTTCTTAGCTCGAGCTTATATAACACTATTCTAATTTCTTCATGTTGTTACTTCTTTTACCAACTTTAATATTTCTTCAAAATTACATAGATCAAGCTGATCCCTAGTCTAAATTTCTTAATATTTTGTATCTCGTGCAGCTAAGTTTTGTTGATCTTGCTGGATCTGAACGAGTGAAGAAATCGGGCTCTTCCGGTGACCAATTGAAAGAAGCTCAAAGCATAAACAAATCACTTTCAGCCCTTGGGGATGTTATTGGTGCTTTATCTTCCAGCAACCAACACATTCCTTACAGAAACCACAAATTGACCATGTTGATGAGCGATTCACTTGGCGGTAATGCCAAAACGTTGATGTTTGTCAACGTATCCTCGGCCCAGTCCAATCTGGACGAGACCTACAACTCTTTATCGTAAGCTAGCTCTCCCCCTACTTCTCTCTGCACTCTACATATCCTAGAACTAGGACAATATCATGAAGTAAAAGAAGCAATCTGCATAGTCATTCTTGCTTATTTTAATGGAGTTGAGTTTTGACAATAGATTCCTTCTACTTCAGGTACGCATCTAGAGTTCGTTCAATTGTGAACGACCCTAGTAAAAATGTGTCGTCCAAGGAGGTAGCTCGATTGAAGAAGATGGTGGCTTATTGGAAGGAGCAAGCGGGTCAAAGAGGCGAAGACGAGGAGCTAGAAGAGATCCAAGAGGAACCAACCCCCAAAAACAAGTCAGATAATCGCCATTCCATGTGATGGAGGTATATAAGTCTTGCCAAAGTTGCGCCACCCCATCGGCTAAGGACATGGTATTCTTGGAAAATACAGCAAGGGATATATATATGGTAGCGTAGCGTAGCTTGTCAAATACTTGTTTGCATTGCTCCCTTGCTGGAATCTACGTCCACAAATTTTGTTGTGGCAAGAATGCTTTGTGTAGGGATATGATCTTCCTATTGTATAGTAGAGATGTATATTATTGAGATCGTTGGGACTTTGCTTTCCTCTCTCATTTTTCTTGCAGTCAAAAGTTGTAAATATCCTACAATTATTTGTTTGACCTACTCAAGTTCGTTTAATTCCCTCAAATTATCCATCATGAATATTCCGCTTCTGTAAGGATTAAGGCACGGTTCGATTCTTGGATAGCATTTATTGCTTCTTTGCTTTGAATTCATCAAAATTAAATTCTGATTTATCGTAAATCCATTAAGTTCGAAACAGATCACTTCTTACAAATATCAATAATTTTAAATAAATAAAGTATATCTTTAGTAGTGCAATCATACCAATATATAGGTATGTTAATTGAGACCGAAGCTCATGGATTAGAGAATAGATCGAGAAAAGAGATGAGAAAAATGTTAAAGGCAAGAAATTGTTGTTCGAAACAGATTCAAACTTTTCAGGCTAAACAATTGAAATGGACTTGACAGTCGGTGGTGGACCTAGATTTTTTGTCTATGGGGTTAATTTCTTTGCTCTTTCTCACATCTCTTTATTAGATACTCACAAACATACTCCCTTATACTCTCTCAAAATTGCCGCCTCCATCTTCTCTAATTCTTGGCGCCAGGATCAAAATCGTCGCTTTCGCCTCCTCTAATTCCTGACGCCAGGACCGGATTAAGAATTTCTGACGCCAAGATCGAATTAAGAAAATCGGGGCCTTAGACTATATAGAAAAAACTTTATAAAATTAATGATCCAAAAATCAATTTCAACTTTCGTGCTTTCTCAACATCCAAATTATTTATTATTTTTTGACAATATATTTAATCTATCTTGCTACATAGTTTATTTTAACGAACTTATTTAACCATCTTTTTTATTATCTTTAATGAAACCAAGTGCTCTATATTTCATGATCACTTTCATAATTTCTATTATATAGTAAAATAATTCAAAAAAGCCTTCTTGACATTAATCACAACAACAATATAATTATATAAAAAAAACTAAAGAGAAGAGTTTTGTTTTGAGAAGCTGATACTTCAACTTAATTTACAGATTTTTTTGTAAATTTATTTTGTATTAGTAAGTATAGAGATATGGAAGATAAATTTGATAATAGAAACTAGTTAAAAATTAAAAATAATAATATAGATATATACAAGAAAAGCTAGATATATATAAATTCTACTACATAACTAATTATAAAAAAATTAAAATTAAAATAAAAAGACCAATCTCAATTTTGGAAAAACTAGTTAAGGAAAATAAATCTATGCAACATAAGTTACATAACTAATTAATACAAAAACTTAAAAGTATAACAAAAGGAAAAAAAACTTCTACAAGATTACAATATAACTAATTAATACAAAAACTTAAAATTATAACAAAAAAGCCTAAGTTATGAATTAAACCCATGCCCTTTAAGTATGCTAAGAGTGCTTTTACCACTGTACCACCATGTTCTTCTATAAAATAAATAGCATATATATATATACAAAACTAATAATATACCCCTAGTATTTTCTAAAAATCCAGGAGGCCCAGTCCCCCCCTCCCCCGGGCGCTGACAGCCTTCAATGTTTGAGTCGTTAACCTTCTCTAATTATATGCGATTGTCTCTAGATATTTAGATAGATCATTGTAATATATTACTAGATCCAATTATCTATAGACTTTATTAATATTTTGGCCTGCCAATTGCGAAATATCTTTTGGGCTTTGGGATGTAACTACTTTGCTATTTTACTCTCTCTCTCTCTCTCTCTCTCTCTCTCTCTCTCTCTCTCTCTCTCTCTCTCTCTCTCTCTCTGGTGGGGCCCGGTGATTAGCAGTTAATGTATATCTTCATTCTTGTGCTCTGGTTTATATTGGTATAATACTTCGGCATGCATGGCTAAAAAGTTTGAAGGATCAAATATCTACATCATAATCATATTCAATAATATATCCATAATTTTGACCCTTTAGATTTCACTTAAGACTCTGTTTCAAAATAATGGACCGAAGTTTTCAAAAATGCATCATGAAATCTATCCATGAAAGATTCATGTATAAATGTAGTTAAGTACATGTGACAACGGTTTTAACCAACTCACAAGTATATACTCAAACAATTGTGGGACGGGACCCATCCTAGATCATAGTATTATTGCTCAATTACAAAATCATCCCCATGTTAGAACCGACAAAATTGGCTCAGCCCGAGCTACCTAGAATTGGGACTGGATTGGGCTCGTAAAAAAGAGGTTGTAAAAAAATTGAACCTAAAAAGCTCGTTCAGATAGCCAGTCTGGCCTACCAGGCTTCGGGCCATACAAACCTGGGGTTTTCGAGCTAGAAAACAGGCTAGTTGTTTGTTAGTATAATACTTATGGGGAGCTTAGCCCGGTGGCCTGGTGAGTCGAATGAGGTTGGATTGGACTTGAAATTTGCAACCCAATAGCACTGTGCGGGGAACTCAGTCTGATCCACCTATTTTGACACCTCTAGTCCATGTGGTATTTGTCATAAAAATTCATCAAAAATATATGTGACAACAATTACATTACGGGATAGACTGCACAATCCAAACTTTTGACTGCTTCTATCAAGACAAATTATACTAGAACAATTTTGTATCGTAAACAGTATCTTTAAGAATAAGAAAAGAAAATAAGAGATGAGAGAGAGAATGCACATTGATGATAGCTTTTCCACAACAAGAAACTACACCAAGGAGTCAGGTTAGCTCTCCCTGCTAAGGTACTGCCTACTCCACTCCGATCCAAAACGTGAGGTGGTGGTCTCGTCGGTGGAGTCAGTGTCCAGACCTGCCGGCCCCACAGAGGGCCACACAAATGCCGGCTTAAACGGCGGGACCACGGGCACGGGCACTGTCCCCGATATGATCTGGACGATCGCCTGGGTCTTCGGCCTCTCGGCCGCAGTTGGGTGCGAGCACGCCAGTCCCAGCAGCAGCAGCCGCTCCGCTTCCAGAGCCACGAAGTCCTCGCCCAGCCTCGGGTCGACAGCCTCCAGCAGCCGCCCGTCGCGGTGCAAGTACCAGACCCAATCCACCAGCAGCTGGAACCCGCTGATCCGGGCCCCGGCCGCTTCCCGCATACTAGCTCCAGCACCACCGCGCCGAACGCGTACACATCTGACTGCTGCGTGGCCTTGCCCATGTGGAAGCACTCGGGCGCGATGTACCCCATCGTGCCCATTACACCCTCTGCTTCCGCATAGGACGTTTTCCCATTGTCGAGCGCCCGGGCCAGGCCGAAGTCGCCCAGGCGGGCGTTGAAGTTGGAGTCAAGCATGATGTTGCTGGCCTTGAGGTCGCGGTGCACCACCCTCTGGTCGTACTCGTTGTGCAAGTACTGCAGGGCCGAGGCCACGCCCGATATGATCTTGTACCGGACGTTCCACCCGAGGGCCTCGATGTGCGGACCCACAAACAGATGCTTATCTAGACTGCCGTTGGGCATGTACTCGTACACCAGCAGCAGCTTCCCATACTTGTGGCACCACCCTAGCAAAAAGAGAAAAGAAAACAAGCACAAAATTATTTACTTTCATGGTAAATTGTGTAAATTGGTTAGCATTTCGCCATCAAACGTGACTCACCACTCATAAAACCACAATATTTATTGACTTTGCTCTTAATCAACTTGTGAGATAAGACAATATCTAAGTTGAAATGTTTTAGGCAGATGCACGTATTGAAAACAAAATCGAATCTCTCTATCAATAGCTACTTGTTGGTTGAATATGCGAAAGAGTGAGAGAAAATAGTCGCTAGTCGCTATCGATGTTCACCAAGAGCTGCGTTTCAATAATTTGGTTTAGACTATAAGGAAGCTTCATCAAAATTGGATGAGGTCAGAGAATTTGGTCACCATGACAACGGCTGCACCTTATCGGATAGCTTTGTCAACTTTTGTCCTAGGATTACAGCTTGGTTTTCTTCATACTAATATGCTGTGAAGAGAATAAGAAAATTTATAACTTATTTATGACCTTATAACTTCTTAAAAGTATTTCATAAAATAAGATTTTAAATAACTTATAAAATTTGAAAATAAGCTTAAAAAAAAATTATTTTATTTTTCATGATCTTAAAAGCAATATTATTTCTATCGAATTTACGATTTTACTTTAATTTACAATTCTTTCTTTAACCTATAAACCAAATTATCCAAACATTTTAATAGCTGATAATTTAAGATCTTAAGACATGTTATAAGCTATCTAAATTAAGATTGGCCAAGAACCCCCTTTCCTCTGGAAGAGACGACGGCAGGAGCTTTTTCGTAAGTTTTAGGACTGAACACACGTCGGAATGGACTGTCCTTTGCGCTAGACATTGAAGACACTCGTAACGTTAACCACTTAACATCTCAAGTACAGATTCTCACACGAGGAACATTCCTGCATTTATGGCTGCAGAAATTACTTGTCCCTACAAATATGTCGTCTCTGTTTTGGGAAAAAAATCGGAGAGCATTGAATAAACATCATCTCTCTTTCACTTCTAATCCTATTCCATAGTTGGACCTCACACACAAAATTAAGTTGCAGAGCGATGTTCATCCCATCAAATTTGACCTAAAGAAACATGATCTTTGAAGAATAAATACGTACCGAGTAACTTGACAAGATGGCGGTGGCGGAGACGATTGATGATGGTGAGCTCCGCCAAGAAATCGTCCTGCCCTTGAAGACTTTCCCTCGAGAACCTCTTGACGGCGATGTCCAAATTCTCCTTCACCAAAACCCCTCTGAAAACCTCGCCGTAGCCGCCGTGGCCGAGCTTGTTCCTCTCATCGAAGCTGTTGGTGGCCTTCTTCAAGTCCTTGAACTCGAACTCTCGAGGCGTCCCGGGCAGGCTTCGTAGGGCTCCATCCAGATTCGGATTCGAAAATGCCGCCCGCCGCTTGAGGGAGTAGTACCACAACCCCAACGCCCCCAACACCACCAACAACGCCGCCGGAATCCCCGCCCCCAGCCCGATCACGAGCCAATTCGGATCCTCATCGAAGTGGTGGACGGTCAGGTTCCACCTTAGCACGCAGTTCAGCTGCACGGTGTTCCCCGTCGACGCGGAGAAGCCGAAATACGAGTCCTGGTTCACATGATCCGTCAGATTCAGATCGTACCACAGTATCGGCTCGCGCGGCTTCGGCGGTGTGGCGCCTAATTGCTCCGCCTGCTCAGCGATGTAGACTTCGATGCGCCTGTTCTTGCCGCCGTAGTCGACCCAGACGTTGTAGAACCTTGGTGTCTCTGAAGCGAGGTGGATGTTGTAGGGCGCCAGACGTTCAAACGCCACAGATCTGACGTCGTTGAGGTCGAGGCCGATGTGGTTGTCGTCGGGGTCGAAGTCCTGCTTGACGGTGTCGAGCTCGACGGCGATTATCTTGTTGGAGGAGTTGCCATTGGTGGAGGCGTTGGTGAGGCCGAGGTACTGGCCGAAGCTGTTCAGCGGCAGGTCGTAGAGGTGGGGGACGATGACGAACGCGAGACCTTCACCGGGGGTTCCGTTTCCGATCGGGCTAATATTGACGAGGAAGGAGGTGTTGAATGAAGCTTGGCGAGCTTGAATGGAGTTGCGGCGGCCTTGCCATAGGCGAAAGCGCTTTTTGAGGAGGATGCGGCCATACGCGTGGGAGAGATTTAAACCAGGATTTGCCGAATCCAAGGTTACCTGCAGAGCTTCATTGTTCATAGTTGCATTACCTTCCTCGATAAGGATGTGGCTGTATGTTGCCTCTTTGAAAGCCTCATAAGTTTCGTTGAAGATTTTCACCTTTGCACCTTCTGCAAAGACGGCGACGAAGCAGATGAGGAGAAGGGCGGCGGCGGCGGTTGAAGGGTAAGATTTGGGGTTCCCCATATCATGCGCAGGAAATTGGAAGGGATCAAATGGCAGGTTTGTGTTAGGAATACACTATGATACTATAATAATGTTGAATGGTGGGGTTTGCAGTTTAGTTTGATTAGTTTTAATCTGGCGTTGTTTTTTAATTTGTAAAGCTGAGTTTCCTATATATTTCGCAAGAGAAGGAAATTGTTTGATGGTGGAAAAATATTTCTTCGCGAAATATAAAAATTTGATTAGAAAATTTATATAAAGTCAAAGTAGGCCGGGTTTGGATCTGGGTTAACAGGCTCCAACCCAAACTCCACTTGAATCATAAACGTTTATTAATTTGGTTCACGGTAGGGTTTTGAAACGGTTTTGGTTATCGGTTATCACCGAACCGAACCGAAACCGCTTATATTCGGTTAACCGTATACCGTATATTCTATTTGCGGTTCGGTTTATGAGATAATATTTTATTTTATTTCGGTTTCGGTTAACTGATAACCGAACGTTATTAACCTAAAACCGAAAATCTTTTCTATTTTATTAATTATTTTAATTTTTATAAATCTATAAAACTAATTACTAATATTAATTAAATTTAAACCCTATTACTCTAATGTATCAAATTACTCTAATGTATCAAATTATCATTGCATGAACATGATAGTTTGTTGATGGATTGATGTTGATTGCTTTGATTTATTGATGGATATTGGATGAAATTTTTTATGGACATTAAAATTTGAAAAGTTTACACATATGATTGCAAAGTTGTATCTTATGACATGTCGTTTCTTATAAATTCATATAATCTCAAAGCAATTTTTCGGTTTTTCGGTTAACCGAAAACCGAACCGCACTAACCGATGCGGTTTTTGGTTAACCGAACTTAATAAACGGTTCGGTTTCGGTTATTAAATTTATGAAAATTTCGGTTCGGTTAATCAGAAAAAAGCAGTGCGGTTAACCGAATCCGAACCGTTTCCCACCCCTATTCACGGCAAAGTTTATTAATTGGTAAATAAGATATATATGTAAAATATAATTTCCCACCTTTTTTTAGATATAATGGAGAACTTGCAGTTGTTACCTACGATGCTCACTATGTAAATTCCACGTTCATTTGCAATATCATGCAAACCACACATAACAAGTAAATCACATTTAAAAAATCAGATGTGACAGACTTAAATCTATAAAAACATTTGACGGGATTCAAATCTATGACCTCTCAGACTACAAGAACCCACACTTTTGTTTGTTTTGTTTGAGCCGGGTAAAGGAATCAGGGTCACAGTCAAACCTTAGGCCTTTCCTTCATAAAGATAGAGAAATACTCCATATGTCCTTTCGAAGACGTATTTCTTTTCGGTATGGTTATTTGACAGAAGGTATAAAGTGGTGCTCCACATGTTTAGCTCAATTGGTTAAGAGATAATAGATTTGAGAGAATGATATAAAATAGTTAAATGGATAAAAAAGTAGATAGGATAATGATATAAAATAATTAAAGTGATAAAAAATATGTATGTTCATACATTTTGAAGAAATAATTATTCTCTAAAAAGAAAACAGACCAAATTGAATTGGACAACCCGAAAAGAAAGACAAGCCATCTTTGATAGTTATCAAGCTACAAAATTCATGATATCAAATATTAAGAATCTCATAATATATAATTTTTTATGTATAAATAATTTGCAAATCCTTCAAGAAGACAATTATAATATTAATTAGTTGGTATATTTCTGAGGTGAAAACAACATATATAGTAAAATAATTTACTATAAAATAAGACCAACCATTTCTACATTTAAATACAGTTTAGCAGCGACAGGTCCTAAGAGATAGTATAAATACATTAGTCAAGCACCCTTTTTGTTTGATTTCAAATTCCTACATCGCCATCAGTAACGTATAATTTAATTTTGCTTCACTTGCAATGCATAATCTTCTTAGCTAATTAAATATTTAGCACATCATAAAACCTATAAAATACTTTGGAAAAGCTTATCTTTACACCTCATAACTACCAATGTTATATAAAAAATTCTTGAACACTAGTGAAGACCAGGCACTGATAATGACATAAATTATTGCACATTACTTCAGAAAAATAATATATATCTCATATATATATATATATATATATATATATATATATTCTCTTTTTACCAAAAGCTTGTATTTAATTCTTTTTTGTGACGTCTATCAAAAACTTGCATTTTCCATTTTTAGAAATATGAACAACCATTAATCTAACACTTATTTACAAAAAAACTACACATGATCTACTTTTTTACTCCCACTATCTATTAATAAATTCATTTATTATCTCTTCACTTTACACTTATTACAATTTATTAAAACTCGTACCTCAAAAACAATCTAAGCTTTTAGTGGACGAAATGAGTACTATTTTTGGAGGATGGAGAGGTTGCTTGTTTCTGCATCAGGCGTGTGTAGAGAACGAAAAGTCATTGTTATTGTAAAAAAATAATTAGTTTTGTTATCAGTGAATGACTTAAAAATTAATGTTACATAAAGGCACGTAGTGTTTAGCCCATATTTTCCGCCACTGCCACTATCCGAGATACTAAATCCCTAAATCACATCTCATTCTACTAATTAATTACAGTAATTGATAATCACGTTTTTTTTTAATCATGGGTAACCCGCAATGCTATCTTGGCAAGACCGAGTAAATCCCATCTCTCGCAATAGCCGCAAACCACATGAGACAAGTAAACCCACACTTGAAAAATCGATATGATGACTCAAACTCATAGAGACGTTTGGTGGGTTCGAACCTGTGACCTCTCGACCACATGAATCCACCTTAACCATTTGGACATCCTTGGGACAATAATCACGTTTTATACATGCATTTGGCAGTCATGATTGCAATATAAAACACAATGAAACATCATTTTTTAGTATCTATTTTCTTTATGATGCCATTACCACTATTCGAGGTATGTACTAAATCTCTGAATCTATACAATAGTTTATAAAATACACATGAAAAGTAAATCACATTTGAAAAATTCAATGTAATCACAAACTCCAACTATAAGGTATTAGTAGGATTTGAGTTTCTTATTTTTGATATACAAAATACTCACTTCTTCAGTTGATCATTCCCTAAGAAACAACACATAAATTAATTTGATTAATCGGTGCCTTGCCCTTATTGAACTTGTAGTCGTGAAGGGTTAAAAATCTAATAGCCACAATAATAACACAGTTCTTTTTTTTTTATCAATTTAATACAGAAATTTAAAGATCGTTTCATTGTGGATTCAAACCTAAGACCTTTGATCTCAGACATTAACCACTCTGCCACTAGGTCAAAACAAGCACATTATAATACATTTTCTAGATAGATACATTATTATACGTAATATATTTTTATCAAGTGTAGCATTTAATATATATACATATTCACCAAAATGACAAGTCATATCACCATAGTTGTTACCAAGAAAAAAAGGGAAAAGAAAAAGAAATTTAATACAGAAATTTAAAGACTTTTCATCATTGATTCAAATCTAAAACCTTTGATCTCAGACATTATATTATAATATATTTTCTAGATAGATACATTATTATACGTAATATATTTTTATCAAGTATAGCATTTAATATATACGTATTCACCAAAATGACAAGTCATATCACCATAGTTGTTACCAAGAAAAAAAGGGGAAAGAAAAAGAAAGTCGCACAAATCAACTCATCGAGACCGGAAAATCAATTCCAGATTACTAGTCAATTAATTTGTAAACTGCCAGATTGTATATTGTGATGAGTATATTTAATTGAAAATATATATTGCCACACTACAATTTCCCACGCGTTTAAAAAGAAAATTATGTGTAATATTTTAATTTTTCGCGTTTTATAAATACTCATATGACTAAAATAATACTACTTCATCCCACCAAAATCTTTCTTTGATTTTGGTGGTACGAGTTTTAATAAATTGTAATGAATATAAAGTAAGTAAATATAAAAATATGAGCCATAGGTGGTTTTTTTTAAATAAGTAAATAGATTTAGGATAAAAATGTAAAGTTGATGTTTCCAAAAAAGAAAAGTGAACATTTTTGTGGACTGATCAAAATAGAATTAAATTAACGTATCTGGTGGATGGATGGAGTATATACATTGTGAGCACTGCCAGAAGTATGCTACATGATTGATCTAAGCCCAAAACAAGGAGTTCTAGTTTTCTTGTTGTGAGACAATTTAAAGTCGACAAAAACTTGGTTGAGCTTCGTCTCATCATGAGCTCATTCTTATTTTTTATTAAAATAATTATATATTAATTATAGTGAGTAAGGATCATTAGATTTTATTGATTTTTAATTGTAATTTATTAATTCATAATTAAGGTTTATTAATTCACAATTAAGATTTATTAATTCATAATTAAGGTTTATTATTCAAAATTAGAGTTTATTAATTCAAAATTAGGGTTTATTAATTCACAATTAGAATTTATTAATTCAAAATTATAGTTATAATTCAAATTAGGGTTTATTAACTCACAATTAGGGTTTATTAATTTACGATTAAAGTTTAGTAATTCATAAATAGGGTTTATTAATTCACAATTAGGTTTTAGTAATTCAAAATTAAGATTTATTAATTTATGATTAGAGTTTATTAATTTGAAATTATTATTTATTAGTTCATAATTACGATTTATTAATTTATAATTAAAATTTATTAAATTAATTAATTAATTAATTAATTAATTAAAAAATTAATTAGGGGTCTCAGTGTTCCACGGGAGACCACCCCTTTAAAGTCAGTGAAACTCTGAATATATTCTTCTATACTTTATTTGACGACGAGGCTGTAATTTATGTATATAGAAATTATTGAACTATATTGAAGATAATATCTACACCATTCGCACACATTGGAATTACACATGCACGAGACACAAATATCTCACATAACAATTTATAGGATCGAAAAAACAACTGATTCCAATTTCCAAGCATGAAATCACCGAAAAGGGTATATCGCATGAGTGCATGATACACATCGGTGCTCGGGCTCAGTGCATTTCTCCATCTGAGTCAGAATAAATATATTTTCGAACTTTCTCTTTAAAATTCAAAGTGAATGTTCCTGCGCGAATCTCAGCAATCACTTGTTATGATTCTACATATTGATCTTTTTGAACTAAAAGAAAACTTTGGATTGGAATATTTACATTATGTCGACTATCTTCACTTTCAATAGTTACATACAAGTTTATGGAACAGAGAAAGGCGGGATGTCCATGGTAAAATCCATATCTGTACAAGGAAAAAGGGGAATTTTTTATGGTAAAAAATTCAATAATTTCGATTATTTATCAAAAAGAAAACGAAGAAAATAAGGGTTCCGTTGAATTTCAAGTATTCAGTTTCACCACTAAGATAAGGGTACTTACTTCACATTTAGAATTGCACAAAAATACTTTTCATCTCAGAGATATTTGCGAAAATTTTGGGAAAACGTCAAGGATTTCTAGACTTATTTGTCAAAAATTAGTATATTATTTATTTGCGAAGATTTTAGTCAAATTTTAGTTAAAAGTTTTCTAGAAATGTTGCTGGGTGTTTTCACCTTTTGACGAGAAAAAATGACATTTGGATAAAAGTACTGAATCGTTTTAATTTATTGTTATTAGTAAGATTAAAATTGTTACCTAGACCTGGGACCAGCATCGTATATCAACATTAGTGTCGCAGGGAAACATGAAGCCGGGGCATATAAACCAAAATTAAAAGACAAAAATTTGGGCGTGAGTTCACCTTATTTTTTTGTTAAAATAATTATATATTAATTATGATGAGTAAAGATAATTTGATTTAATTAATTTATATTTATGATTTATTAATTCATAATTAAGGTTTATTAATTTAAAATTAGGGTTTATTATTCAAAATTAGGATTTATTAATTTATAATTAGGATTTATTAATTAAAAATTAAGGTTTATTATTCAAAATTAGGGTTTGTTAATTCATAATTAGAGTTTATTAATTCATGATTAGGGTTTATTAATTCACAGTTAGAGTTTATTAATTCCATCTAGACTTTATTAATTCAAAATTAAGATTTATTAATTCATGATTAGGGTTTACTAATTAAAAATTATTATTTATTAATTCATAATTATAACTTATTAATTTACAATTAAAATTTATTAAATTAATTAATTTTAATTAGAATTAATTAAAAAATAAATTAGGGGTATCAGGGACCACCCCAAATTGAAAAAGAAAAAAAGAAAGTGTGGTATTGACTATTGAGTGTCAGAGTTGGTGGTATTAATAAACAATCATGATCACATATTAAAATAAATAAAAATCTTGATTATAAAATACGAATCATCTTTATATTCATTTACAGTGTTTTCATTTTTTTAATACAAAATTCGTGTTGGTAAAAATAGTACAAAAGGATGAGTATCATGAAATAGAAAGAGAGAAAGTTTTCACATAAAGATACCACTTTTCTTTAGCTCAGTGAATTATTGAAAGCAATAATTAGTGGAATCTATCATATTAGATATTTAATTGTTACTTTTATAAAAGTATTCCATCCAGCCAGTTTTCACATGTCAATTTATAATCATTTCTTTGCTGCAAATCCAATCTTTCCAATTTGTCTTCTGATTGAATGAAAAAGGAGAACTTTAATTTCATTTTAATTTATTTCAAAAGGGACGGATAAAGCAAGGATTTGCATATTTCATAAAATAAGCCATGATATGGTTTATTATATGGATATATTCTGCATGTTGATACTGTACTATACTTTCGCTAAGTCGTACTAATTGAAAATCTTTATTTAATTTCGTTTTAGTTCGTACATAAAAATGTTTACTTTTTTTGAAACATCAACTCTATAATTTTACTATAAATCTACAACTTATTTATAAAAATTACTAATGATCTACCTTTTACTCCCACTAATCCATTAATATATATATATATATATATATATATATATATATATATTATTTCCACTCATTTTATATTAATTATAATTTATTAAAATTCAAGAATGAATATAGTGTAAAGAGGGAGTACAGTATAGAGTGTTATATCACGTCACTTATTAGAACACCCAATATGGGGCATGATAGCAATAAATTAAACATGTCATATCGTATATTAATATTATGAAATATATAGTCAATCTATGTATTCGTGAGTGTGCAAAGTAATTATTACTTCTATATATAGGAATTTTAGATTTGGATATATATTTTAAGTTCATTGCAAATTAAATTTAAAATTTTAATATTTTTTCTTAGAAATGTTCAACCCTAACTCTAAATTCTCGGTTTTGGGCTAACCTATCGGATCAATCGGACCAAAAGCTTAAGAATATATATATATATATATATTGTGAGTCTGTGACAATGCTATATTTATAACAAATATTTTATAGAAAGCGTTGGAGAAAAAAAATAAAATATATATATATATATATATATATATATATATATATATATATTGATAATGATATATTTATAACAACTATTTTATATTAAGCGTAAGAATACAAAGAAGTGAAAAATAAGTATAACTTTTGAATATTAAATCATTATACATTCCACAAGTTTTTTTAATCTTATTATACTAACTTTCAAGATAAAATAATGAAATTTGAAAATAATGCTTATAACTAATTTTTTTAATATGCTTTAATATTCATATTCCATATAACTAAATGATCTTTAATAATATAATACAATTATAACGGAGTTAAAACTTATATCCTTGAAAAATTTAATAAGTTAATACAATATAATACCATTTTAATTATATTACAATATTAAAAATAGAAAATAATGCTTACAACTAAATTCTTTTTAATATGTCTGAATATTCATATTCCATAATAGCTAATTCACTATTTAATAAGTTAATTCACTATAATACCAATTAAAATTTACAACTTGAAAAATTAATAATTTAATTCACTATAAATAACTAAATAAACAATCTATAATTGCTATAAAGTTTTGTATAATTAAACATGAAAAGTAAATTATATCAATGTAAATAATATTAACATAAATATCTAAAAAAATAACAAAAGTCAAATATTTATTCTCAATATTGATCCATCATGAATTTCAAATTTAAATTCAACCTAAATTGTGAAATAAAATACAATCTCAAATAAGATTAATAACAAGACTTAAATTTTTGAAATGAAGAATTTTGAATTTGTAACTATTAGACAAATGAAAAAATAAAGAAAGAAAATGAGTTTTTTCCGGCCTGCTGGGCTGACCCGCAACCCGAATAGGCCAGCCCGATTAACCCGTCGACCTGAATGGGTTGGCCCGAATAGCCCGATTTTATATGCGATGTACGATTTTATAACCCAACCCTATAATTTTATCGGGTTATTCGGATCAGCCCGTGGGTTTCAAACCATATTGATATCCCTACATGTTCTCAAGGAACGAAGGATATAATGGAAAATGCTACAACACAACTTCACATAAATCCATCCCTTCGATCTTGTTCCTCTGCCTCTTTATTAGCAGCTTCAACGGATTTGTACCAAAGAAACGCCTGGATTGATTCCAATCAAAGTGAACTTCGAAAAACTTAGACTTTCATTTCCCAACACAAGAAAACTAGATGATCAGTCGATCATTATAAAACTAGCTAAATGATAAATCAATCAATTTTCAGAAAGCAGAAGCTCTCTTTAGTTTTCTGATACACTTAACTATAATTAAGATACTTCAGAAGCGCAAGGAAAGCAACGAAACAACCAACTTTTACCATTGCTTTTCGTGTTTATCAACTGGTTTCGTTGAAATCAAAGATCAATGTGGATGCCACCTAAAGTTATCATGAAGTTGAAAGTGTAGATGCTCCATAGTTATCTCACATTCATATTAATGGGAATCTCATTGACAAGAACAAAAACAGCAGGATAAATTAAACTTACAGAAGAAGGGATGCCAGTGAATGCAAAGAATCCGAGCAGAGGACCATAAAATATACTGTCCGAACTCAAAACTCCAAAAACAGGCTTCTGGTTCACGTACTCAAAACAGATCCAATCTGTACAATCACCCTCAAAACTGAGTAAAAAAACCCTTAACAATAAGCTCGACAGAGTTAAATGCACTGAGTTTCTAATTCTAACTTAGACTCCACTAAAAAAGCAATCTTGATTCGATCCCTAGCAGAATTCTAACAGCAGCATGAAGCAATAATAAGTGAAAATGTGATTACTGCAGCAATGGCGGTGATGCTGGATGCCATCAAGTAGACGTAGAAGGGAACCTCGAAGCCCGAGGTGTCCTTTTGGGCTTCTTGGCGGGCCCACGGAGGAGGCTCGTCCGAACCGGGCCGGGCCCAAGGAGGAACTGAAGGTTCTTCGCCGCTGCCATCTTTGGACTTGCTAGGATTTTTAGCAGAGCCCTCGGTGGCAGCCGTCAATGTGAGCCGACGGCGGTGAATTTGCTTCTGCTTGTTTGGATGAGCTTTCGCCTGGGTAGCTAAAGGTGATGAGTTGAATAGTGGTGCTGATAAATGGATAGAAGAGGGTAATGCGGCCATGGTGGCAGTTTGAGGTTGGAAGAGGAGGAGGACGGGAAAACCGAAGAGAGGGGAGCTTTCAGATATTTTCCATTTCCAGTTGCGCCTCACATCTCATGTATTGTTGATAGTAAGAATATAAAAAATGGCCCTTCACGTAGTTACTCGTTGTGATCGTTTTCGATACCAAAAGTCACGGGTTCAAAATTTATTAAAATTTCTAATATAAATTTGAGCTCGTCATCCTTGGATTTGCCTATTTAATATGCACACATGGGATTAACTTGGTGCTTATAATTTACCCGTCTTATATGATTTAGAATGTAGATTTAACTCAATCACTACCTTTGGTTTGAGACAATTGCATATGAACATGATTCAGTGTGCACCGAAAGTAGTAATTATAGGTTTTCCATAAAAGAAAAGGAATGTAACAAAATTTGAAATGAGATTATGATAGGAATTAAATTGTTACCTAGACCTGGGACCAGCATCGTATATCAACATTAGTGTCGCAGGGAAACATGAAGCCGGGGCATATAAACCAAAATTAAAAGACAAAAATTTGGGCGTGAGTTCACCTTATTTTTTTTGTTAAAATAATTATATATTAATTATGATGAGTAAAGATAATTTGATTTAATTAATTTATATTTATGATTTATTAATTCATAATTAAGGTTTATTAATTTAAAATTAGGGTTTATTATTCAAAATTAGGATTTATTAATTTATAATTAGGATTTATTAATTAAAAATTAAGGTTTATTATTCAAAATTAGGGTTTGTTAATTCATAATTAGAGTTTATTAATTCATGATTAGGGTTTATTAATTCACAGTTAGAGTTTATTAATTCCATCTAGACTTTATTAATTCAAAATTAAGATTTATTAATTCATGATTAGGGTTTACTAATTAAAAATTATTATTTATTAATTCATAATTATAACTTATTAATTTACAATTAAAATTTATTAAATTAATTAATTTTAATTAGAATTAATTAAAAAATAAATTAGGGGTATCAGGGACCACCCCAAATTGAAAAAGAAAAAAAGAAAGTGTGGTATTGACTATTGAGTGTCAGAGTTGGTGGTATTAATAAACAATCATGATCACATATTAAAATAAATAAAAAATCTTGATTATAAAATACGAATCATCTTTATATTCATTTACAGTGTTTTCATTTTTTTAATACAAAATTCGTGTTGGTAAAAATAGTACAAAAGGATGAGTATCATGAAATAGAAAGAGAGAAAAGTTTTCACATAAAGATACCACTTTTCTTTAGCTCAGTGAATTATTGAAAGCAATAATTAGTGGAATCTATCATATTAGATATTTAATTGTTACTTTTATAAAAGTATTCCATCCAGCCAGTTTTCACATGTCAATTTATAATCATTTCTTTGCTGCAAATCCAATCTTTCCAATTTGTCTTCTGATTGAATGAAAAAGGAGAACTTTAATTTCATTTTAATTTATTTCAAAAGGGACGGATAAAGCAAGGATTTGCATATTTCATAAAATAAGCCATGATATGGTTTATTATATGGATATATTCTGCATGTTGATACTGTACTATACTTTCGCTAAGTCGTACTAATTGAAAATCTTTATTTAATTTCGTTTTAGTTCGTACATAAAAAATGTTTACTTTTTTTGAAACATCAACTCTATAATTTTTACTATAAATCTACAACTTATTTATAAAAATTACTAATGATCTACCTTTTTACTCCCACTAATCCATTAATATATATATATATATATATATATATATATATATATATTTCCACTCATTTTATATTAATTATAATTTATTAAAATTCAAGAATGAATATAGTGTAAAGAGGGAGTACAGTATAGAGTGTTATATCACGTCACTTATTAGAACACCCAATATGGGGCATGATAGCAATAAATTAAACATGTCATATCGTATATTAATATTATGAAATATATAGTCAATCTATGTATTCGTGAGTGTGCAAAGTAATTATTACTTCTATATATAGGAATTTTAGATTTGGATATATATTTTTAAGTTCATTGCAAATTAAATTTAAAATTTTTAATATTTTTTTCGGGTTAGAAATGTTCAACCCTAACTCTAAATTCTCGGGTTTCGGGCTAACCTATCGGATCAATCGGACCAAAAAGCTTAAGAATATATATATATATATATATTGTGAGTCTGTGACAATGCTATATTTATAACAAATATTTTATAGAAAGCGTTGGAGAAAAAAAAAAATATATATATATATATATATATATATATATATATATATTGATAATGATATATTTATAACAACTATTTTATATTAAGCGTAAGAATACAAAGAAGTGAAAAATAAGTATAACTTTTGAATATTAAATCATTATACATTCCACAAGTTTTTTTAATCTTATTATACTAACTTTCAAGATAAAATAATGAAATTTGAAAATAATGCTTATAACTAATTTTTTTTAATATGCTTTAATATTCATATTCCATATAACTAAATGATCTTTAATAATATAATACAATTATAACGGAGTTAAAACTTATATCCTTGAAAAATTTAATAAGTTAATACAATATAATACCATTTTAATTATATTACAATATTAAAAATAGAAAATAATGCTTACAACTAAATTCTTTTTTAATATGTCTGAATATTCATATTCCATAATAGCTAATTCACTATTTAATAAGTTAATTCACTATAATACCAATTAAAATTTACAACTTGAAAAAATTAATAATTTAATTCACTATAAATAACTAAATAAACAATCTATAATTGCTATAAAGTTTTGTATAATTAAACATGAAAAGTAAATTATATCAATGTAAATAATATTAACATAAATATCTAAAAAAATAACAAAAGTCAAATATTTATTCTCAATATTGATCCATCATGAATTTCAAATTTAAATTCAACCTAAATTGTGAAATAAAATACAATCTCAAATAAGATTAATAACAAGACTTAAATTTTTGAAATGAAGAATTTTGAATTTGTAACTATTAGACAAATGAAAAAATAAAGAAAGAAAATGAGTTTTTCCGATCACTGGTGACCAAGAACCCGAATAGGCCAGCCCGATTAACCCGTCGACTGAATGGGTTGGCCGAATAGCCCGATTTTATATGCGATGTACGATTTTATAACCCAACCCTATAATTTTATCGGGTTATTCGGATCACCATGGGTTTCAAACCATATTGATATCCCTACATGTTCTCAAGGAACGAAGGATATAATGGAAAATGCTACAACACAACTTCACATAAATCCATCCCTTCGATCTTGTTCCTCTGCCTCTTTATTAGCAGCTTCAACGGATTTGTACCAAAGAAACGCCTGGATTGATTCCAATCAAAGTGAACTTCGAAAAACTTAGACTTTCATTTCCCAACACAAGAAAACTAGATGATCAGTCGATCATTATAAAACTAGCTAAATGATAAATCAATCAATTTTCAGAAAGCAGAAGCTCTCTTTAGTTTTCTGATACACTTAACTATAATTAAGATACTTCAGAAGCGCAAGGAAAGCAACGAAACAACCAACTTTTACCATTGCTTTTCGTGTTTATCAACTGGTTTCGTTGAAATCAAAGATCAATGTGGATGCCACCTAAAGTTATCATGAAGTTGAAAGTGTAGATGCTCCATAGTTATCTCACATTCATATTAATGGGAATCTCATTGACAAGAACAAAAACAGCAGGATAAATTAAACTTACAGAAGAAGGGATGCCAGTGAATGCAAAGAATCCGAGCAGAGGACCATAAAATATACTGTCCGAACTCAAAACTCCAAAAAACAGGCTTCTGGTTCACGTACTCAAAAACAGATCCAATCTGTACAATCACCCTCAAAACTGAGTAAAAAAAAAACCCTTAACAATAAGCTCGACAGAGTTAAATGCACTGAGTTTCTAATTCTAACTTAGACTCCACTAAAAAAGCAATCTTGATTCGATCCCTAGCAGAATTCTAACAGCAGCATGAAGCAATAATAAGTGAAAATGTGATTACTGCAGCAATGGCGGTGATGCTGGATGCCATCAAGTAGACGTAGAAGGAACCTCGAAGCCCGAGGTGTCCTTTTGGGCTTCTTGGCGGGCCCACGGAGGAGGCTCGTCCGAACCGGGCCGGGCCCAAGGAGGAACTGAAGGTTCTTCGCCGCTGCCATCTTTGGACTTGCTAGGATTTTAGCAGAGCCCTCGGTGGCAGCCGTCAATGTGAGCCGACGGCGGTGAATTTGCTTCTGCTTGTTTGGATGAGCTTTGGGTAGCTAAAGGTGATGAGTTGAATAGTGGTGCTGATAAATGGATAGAAGAGGGTAATGCGGCCATGGTGGCAGTTTGAGGTTGGAAGAGGAGGAGGACGGATAACCGAAAACCGAAGAGAGGTGTGAAAAGCTGATCAGATATTTTCCATTTCCAGTTGCGCCTCACATCTCATGTATTGTTGATAGTAAGAATATAAAAATGGCCCTTCACGTAGTTACTCGTTGTGATCGTTTTCGATACCAAAAGTCACTGGTTCAAAATTTACTAAAATTTCTAGTATACATTTGAGCTCGTCGTCCTTGGATTTTGCCTACTTAATATGCACACATGGGATTAATCTGTGCTTGTAATTTACCCATCTTATATGATTTAGAATGTAGATTTAACTCAATCACTACCTTTGGTTTGAGACAATTGCATAGGAACGTGATTCAACGTACACCACAAGTAGTGATTATAGGTTTCCATAAAAGAAAAGCAATGTAACAAAATTTGAAATGAGATTATGATAGGAATTAAATCAAATAAATACATTGAAATGGTAATTTCTTAATCTGTATTTGTTATTAATTACAATTAATAATGTATAATTTTAAATGCAGATATTGAATAAGATTTATCTCAGATAGTCAAATACGATTTGAGATATATTATTGCTATTATTAAAATAATTTGATTCAATATCTTGTGATTTTTGTCTTTTTGCACTTTGATAAAATCAAATATTCTTCCAATAGATTGTACATACTCTGACCATAGATTTTTTAATTATTGTTGAATTTTATGAACATGTATAAGTTATTGATGAGCTTTACAAAAAATATATTCAAAAAATATTCTATGCTTTATGTATTTTACACTAAAGTAACCTTTAAATTCGGAAAGTACCAATTTTACAACAAAAAGATATCACTTTTTACACCACCTATCTCAAGAACTTGAGTATATATTCACAGTTTCACAACAGACTTTTTCTTCCCTTGTATTCTAATATAATTAGTACTTTTCAAAGATATAACTAAACATCAACACATAATACTCACTACTAAAATGAGATGATACTTCAACAACATTTGTAATACAAGAAACCCCACTGCAATAATCTCCTACTCTTTTCCTACTCCTAAGTTCTAAACGACGAATACCAACTCTATTGACCAATCAAAACTTGCACACAAAATTTCAATCTTCATATTCTATGGCTTCTATGTATCTAAGTCGAGCGGCGCAGCCTACATCCGTAAACCAAACCTCGAATGGACGACACGGACAACCAACGGCATGGTCACCCACGACCTCCTGCTCCTCCACGACAACGACCCGAATACATAATCTTTGGTCGGAGCAGTCGCCTCAAACTTCACGGTGAAGTTGATCTTCTGGCCATACCTATTAAAGGCCAGCCTTTTAGGCACCACAGTGACATTGACGCCGGCTGGAGAATACACCACTACTTTGTAGACGCTCCGCGGCCTCCCAACATTCGTCACTGTCCTTGACACTGAAAATGAGCCTTTCAGATTCGGGACAGTGATGGACGGATAGTTGAGGGCGGATGATGATGCTTTACTACTACAAGTGCTGTTGTCTCTTGTGATCATCTGCAGTTTCCTGTTGCTGTAGCCAATCGAGCAGAGAAAAGCTTCGTAATCAGAGGGTGTTGCGTCGTACACCAGACCGGGATTGAGGACTTGCTTTGGCCTCACGAAGCCTGAGCCAAGGTCAAATGGATTCGCCTTCCGACCATCGGGCCTGCCTTAATTGGTTTCTTGTGCTTGTTCCATGTTGTAGCTGCATCGAACTTTATAAAATTAGGATCTTTAATAGAAGAACTCTATCTGACCCTAAAACATGTTTGAGGCATACACCGGATGCATCCATCCTAATTAAATCCTAATTGTGATTCATGAACCCTAATTGGGGTGGATGCACAACATTGTTTCTAGTGGAGCCATTAAGCATAATCAGATTAAATTTTAGCAAAATACATACACTATGATCAGAAACTAACTTAGAAGTTGAAACTCTAGTGTTCTTATACCGGTTGTCATGATAGCAGACTTGATGGCAGACGGGGACCAAGAAGGGTGCACGGATTTTATCAAGGCTACAATTCCTGTTACGTGAGGGCAAGCCATGGAAGTTCCTGAGAGTATGTTGAAGTTCATATTCACGGTTGCTGGAGACCACGCAGCCAGGATATTGAGTCCCGGTGCTAGAACATCTGGCTACAAATTCATCACATAGGCCAGAAACACGCCAGTTATGACCAAATACTAGACAAGCAACAAAAAGGGCAGCCAAAATGAAGCAAAAGAATCTATCTTTTCACCTTGAGGATTTTGGGAGTTAATGCATTCGGGCCCTTAGAAGAAAACGGAGCAACTTGAGGAGCCGATTGAAATCCTAGAACAGTCTTGGCAGACAGAATTCTTGATGTAGGTTTGCTGTTTAAACAGATAATACGGTTACAAATCCTAGAAAATTATGAAGAGGATTAAGTAGAGAGAGCAAGCAAACCTTGAGTTTTTTATGTAAGATAAGATCTTATATCCTACTCTATTTCCAACAATGGCTGCTGGTATTGCAAAAGGAATGGCTACATCTTTATCAGCTTCATCTATGAGGATCATCCCGACTCCACCGGCATCTTTCACCACAGCACTTTTTGTAAGCTTCGACTCTGTGGAGCTGCCAGCATGACGGCAAACCACAACTTTACCTTTTGCCTTTGTGATATTCAACGAACTCTCCAAACAGTAACTGACACAAAAGACTAAGAAAACCTGAGATTCTACGTGGAAAATCGATATGCTGATATGTACTTGCAACAAACTACCTTTCTTCTTCACCTGGATTGGTAAGGAGTGAAGTATCCTCCGTAGGCTTCAGCAGCGGACATGATCGTAGCTGGGGCTTTCATCTTCGAAATACTCAGACTCTCACCCTGTCGAATAAACAGCCTTATCTAAGATGAATGAATTACTTGAAAGTGCTTGGAATTTCAGGAGATTATGATTTACCGAAAAATGAGCTCCGTTTCCAAGAATGATCTCAGATGTTAAGTCTCTGTCTGTTGAGCTAGCCGCCACAGTGATGATCCAAGGCGCAAGATTTGTTGCAGACCCCGGAGTCCCTTCGTTTCCAGCTGAAGCAACCACCACCACTCCGCGGCTGACAGTGTGGAAGGCTCCGATGGAAATGGCATCGTTGAAATAATCTTCCTGTGGCGAATCACCGCCCAAGGACAGGGATATGATATTTACCCCGTCTCTAACGGCATCATCGAATGCAGCCAGCAAGTCGACGTCGTAGCAAGCGGATCTCCAACAGGTCTTGTATACGGCAATCCTGGCCATCGGAGCACCTCCTCTGGCCCCACCCGCTGCCAACCCTCTGTAGTTCATGTTATCAACTAAACGGCCTGCAGCTGTTGAAGCGGTGTGGCTCCCATGTCCAATGCTATCCCTTGCAGATCTATATGATACTATCTTCTCTTGCTCTTCTTCGGCTTGATAGCCGTTTAGGTAGTACCTTGCACCAATCACTTTCCTAGAAGGAAGAGACATATATATCCCACACATTTCAGTACAGTTTTCATTATTTTCTTGAAAATAAATGTACTGATTGGTGAAGAAGAAGTGTGATGTTTTCAACCTGTTGCACGTGGAAGAGTTGAATCCTTCCCCCGGTTGGCAACGTCCCTTCCATCCAGGTGGCACGGGGGGCATGCCCGCATCACTAAAACTCGGGGACTCTGGCCAAATACCTGTGATAAGCTTTTTACATGAATGCCAAGATCCATTATTTGAGAGGAAAGGTGAGACGAGAAGAAGGAGAGGCCGTCTAGCAGCAATGTGATCAAGATACTTAACACGTTCCTTCTTGTTCTCATAATGCAAAAAAATCCAATCATGTAAAACTATATATCCATCTTTTGGTGCTAACTAACATTGAAAGCAAGTAAGGCATGGAGATTTCGAATTCTACTACACATCAAGTCAGCAAATGCAGCAGAGAAAAAAGCATAGGACAACAATAATTCAAACAGATTAGTCTAAACAGATGAAGTCACCAACTTTTGATGAGTATGCTGCTTTTTTCATCTAAAGAGAGAGGGGCAAAAGGCCATAAGAAGATAACAAAAAATCTTCTGAATTTGAACTTTTGTCGATGAAGTGTTTGAACAGTTACCTGTATCAATGAAACCAATGATGACATTAACTTGGTTCGTGGTGGAATATCCAGGAATCTCCATAGTTTCTTGACGAAGGAGGCCCATGAAATCCCAAGAATGAGTGGTGTGGAGACTCTTCCTAGTGTTGGGGAAAACCGACACAACTCCCGGAATTTCTGAGTTTCATTAATTCATCCCAACCACACCAACATTATAAGCACAGAGTCAATAGGCACTAAATTTTAGAAACAAGAAAGAGTACAATTTCAATAAATCAGTTTTGATATTAGGTTGATCCCAAATCATGTAGCATTTAAGCAGAATTTGAGTACTTGCCTGCAGCTTGAGAAGCTTGCTCTTCAGTCAACCTGGCTGCAAACCCTCTGAAAGCATGCCTATAACTATACACATGAGAAGCCTTGGCCTCTTCCACACTGCATTTATATCACAACAGTATGGTGTAAAAGCAAAAGCAATCAATTTATACACACACACGAGAGAGAAATCAAATTGAACAGGAAAAAGTCATAACACAGACCCACACACAAGCAATCAGTTGTTCAAGACACACATACTGAGGCACACAAACACACAAAAGAGGCCCAAAAGGCAGAAGAAATGAGGGGATGAAGAAGCAACCTTCCACTATGAAGATCATTAAGAATTTGCTGATTCTGCTTCAAAATCTCATCTGGACCATCGCCACCTCTGCTGCCCATATACACCACATACAACTAAACAACAAAAGGCTCCAAATTTTATCCATCAAAATCAGAAACAATCCCATAACATACACAATCAGACTCAAAACGAAGGCGTTACCTTGGAAGAAAATGATGGGCCAATCACTGCAAGAAAAACACAGAGACAAATATAGAGATACAGAAACGGTTTCTGAGCATTTCTGATAGAATCCATATGAAATCTCCTCGCTCAAAGACGAATGGTTTTGATTAGAGACAGACGAAGAGAGAAGCATCCAAAATAAAAGCATAAGGGATTGGACAGTTGAAAATGGAAACCCCACTGAGACATGAAACATGAGGAGTAAATAGATGAAGTTGGCACTTTAATCGTTTAAAGTTAAACTGAAAAGAAACAGAGCCCACGACGCACCCCACTTCACTTTTTGCAACGCAGTAATTCTCTCACGCCTGCAGATTAAATATTCTCCTTCCATATGGTTTGTGCAGCATCATTAACTTAATCCTCTGCTTTCCACCATCATGTTAGTCGATGTTTCGTGCATAAATTTTTAAATAGTTTTGGTCCTGAAACATGGCATCATTTCTGGTGAAACTGAGGCACATGAATGTGGGGATTCTTGTTCTTGTCTTGGGTTTTGAGAGGAATGTGGTGGTCGCATTATCATTCTGTCAATTTATAAATAAAAAAAATAGATAAATACTGCCCACTTGTAAGAAATTTGTTCATTTATTTTCTAATAAGATTTATCTATAATATTATAAATAAATAATTCCTCAAAACAAATATAATTATTACAGACATATCACTATTCATTAATTTATTTACTTATTATCTTCGTTCACTTTATACACATTTCAATTTATTAAAACTTATATCACTAAAAATACTCCCTCCGTCCCACCCAAGATGATTTCAGATTTATCCCTAAAATTTAATTAAGGTATCACTAAAAACGCCTATGGGTTTGAGCGCATCACACCTGGTTTTCAAGTTTTTTTGCGATGAGGTAGGGTTTACCCAGACTAAGATAGCGGTTTGATTAAAAAAAAAAAAAAAATGACCGATTAGCTTGAAGTTTCCACCCAAGATGACTCCTTTCTTTTTACCAAAAGTTGTGGACTTACTTACTTTTATCACTTTATTCACTTTATATCATTTTCTTAAATAACCTGTCGAAAAAAATGAACTGTCTAGAGTGAGACGGATGGAGTTTTAATTTTTGACGAGGGGAAGAAGGTTTTTTTACCGTTAGCTAAGGTAGGGGACCTCCCTTTTCACCGGCACCATAATTAAGTGAGATGCTAATGCATGTAATGATTTGGTAACGGATAATCCACATCACATATTTACGTTTGGAAAATAAGTACCATCATTATTATTTCGAGCCAGGTTGTAGGTTTGGTTCAAATAACATTAATTGGGTCATGTAATTTTGCAATCACCTTTTAAAATAATTTGGTGTGATTGGGATATCAATCAAACCAACTTGTTCAGTTTCAGACTATATCAAGCCGTTATATCAAGTCGTTGAGCTTTTTTTGTTAGAAATTATTCGAGCCAACCTAAAATTTGACCTTGAACTATTTGCAATTAGGGATTCATTCATCCAGATCGATCCGAATCGCTCAAAACCTATTTTTTAAAATAGAGTTAAAAACCGCTTTTCATGTTTGAGCCAACCTATAGGGAAATATGTTTGTCAATGACCTAGTTTTATCCATATTGTTTATGAATATTTTTTTGAGATCCGTTCGGATCCGATATATATATATATATATATATATATATTACTTATTTATTGCATCCGGGACAAAACAATTTGCAACAAACAATTACATATAAAAGTAAATGTCATTTCAATTTCAACCAACATAATAAATAATAAGGTTTATATACACATTTTTTAAATAATTATAAATTTATTTAATTGTAAATTAAGTCGAATTCAAACAAACTTTACATGGATTAGACTTCAATGGTTCAATGAAACTCTAAATAGTTTGACATTTTTCAAACAAAAATCATCATTTTTTTTACTTCCCCTTGTTAGCCATAGTTTAATTGAAGTATGATTTTATCGAAAGATACGTTAAACTTGTTTTTTTTAATGAAAAGGAATCACAATTCAATTAGTCAGAAGTTTATGTTCCGATTAGTTGATCAGACATTCGAATCACATAAATAGAATGATTTTAGAGAGTTTATAAGCTCCAAGAGCTTATAAGATGTTTCATTTCTTAAGTGCTTACCAAAAAATATGTTCAAACTTATATGTTATTTGAGATTATATGAATATTAAGTGATACATCTCGACCAAAAAATTGTTAGGAGTTCATATTTGGCATAACATAAATATAGGGCAAAGGGATAAATATTTGTTATACTCCATCCATTCAACAAAAGTTTGCATTTAATTCTTTTTCGATTCGTCCGTTAAAAGTTTGTATTTTCTATTTTTGGAAACATCAACCTATAATTTTGACCCCAATATATCAATTTATTTACAAAAAAATCATACATGATCCATTTTTTAATTTAACTATTTATTAATATATTTATTTATTATTTCCAATTAGAAGATGAACCTATTGGAATATAAATAAAATAATAATCCATATGTCCTATTATTGTTGACACGTTTTCTTTTTTTTTTGTCCCATTAAGTTGGCCGCTTCAAAAATGAAACACTTTTTACACTAAAAAGTGTCTCGAATTTTGTATCATCCACTACTTTACACAAAAACATAATTTTCCTTAATCTACGTGTAAAAAAGAAAGGAGCCATTATTATTGGGACGAAGTGAGTATATCTTTGTATATATTTTTGACATATGAGTAGGAGCTTAAGCAAATTGAGTTCAACTATACCAACTGTCGCGAGTGAGGCATCGGTATTTGCACTGGTTGATGCATCAAATTGGAACTTGTCATCTCTGCAAAACGAATTCAGTTTAATCTTTTTTATGTTTCAAAATTATTGGAGATAGTGCACGATGACATTGTCAACCCTCGATCCATGGTAGTAGAAATAATACTGAATAGTGGAATATGGAATATGTCAATAATTTTGATTTTTTTAATTTAATACAGAAATTTAAAGGTTATATCACGGTGTACTTGAACCCGAAACCTTTGGCCTCAGATATTAACCACTTTACTACTAGGCCAACACACGCACATAATTTTGATTTTCTTATTATGTTTCTATGTCATACTTAGTTTGTCAGTCAGCAATTCCATAAAAAAGGATGAATGTTAAATTTACATAACAAATTTAATAGTTCATATCATTATCGATGGTTATTGTATGTCCATTTTTAGAAACTGTTTATTACTATATATGTAGAGAGAGAAGTGATCTCTTGTGAAGATATCTATACCTACAATATTGAAAATTTTCTTTAATGTAAATAATTTTTTTTAATATAAATGACAATTTTAAATAATAGCATAAAAAATAAATGACACATGATATTTTTACATCATAATTCTTATACACATTAATTATATCAAGTATTGATACCTACTATGTATCCTATTAGCACCTAAAATCTAGAATTCTTTGGATAGACCTAGAGGTATGTAAATATTGGCAAAATATTTCCGGTTCTCAATAATACTCCAAGACAATAATTACTAGGGGTGGTCTCATGGGCGCAAAGTGAGATCACCCCTAATTTTAATTAATTATTTATTTATATAAAAATTATTTATTTATTTAGTTAGTTAGTTAATTAATTATTATAAAATTAATAATTAGTAATCTCTAATTAGATTTAATAAACCCTAATTAAAGTTAATGAATCCTAATTATGAAATAATAAACTCTAATTTTGAATTAATAAAATCTAATTAGAATTATTAAAACCTAATTTAGAATTAGTAAATCTTAATTTTGATTTAATAAACCATAATTGGTAAAATCCTAAATTTGAATTAATAAATCCTAATTTTGAATAATAAACTTTAATTTTGAATTAATAAAACTAATTATTTATTAATAAACTCTAATTTTAAATTAATAAACCATAATTATGAATTAACAAATCATGATTATGAATTAATAAATTCCAATTTAGAATTAATAAATTATAATTGAAAAATTAATAAATCTAATTATAAATTAATAAAATCTAATTATCTCTACTCACCATAATTAATATATAATTATTTTAACAAAAATAAGGGTGAGCGTATGGTAGAGCCGACAAAGTGAGCCCGGTCCGAAAAGTCCGCCCGGGGTACCCGGGGTTTGGGTCGGTTTGGGCTTTAAATTTAAAGGCCCGAAAAACACCGGGCCTAAAAAGCCCGCCCGAAAAATAACCCGGGCCTACCGAGCTTCGGACCAAAAAAGCCCGAGGTTTTGGGCTAAAAATGTCCGCCCAATTTCTATTAAATATATATATTTATAATATTATTTAATATACATATCTATAATTTTTTAATAATATTAATTATATTTTATATAATTATTTATTTATTATAGTAACAATTTTCTTACTAATTCACTACTGGTCATGAAAATAATTCTAGAAAAAATAATAACCTCATAAATGATTCAAAAATAATTCCTAAGATAAATTATCTCCAAAAATATATACATTGATGATTAATGAACTTATAGTATGTAAAATCTATTTTGAATCATAGATCTTAAATACATACTATATAATTAATTTATTTTCTTCTATTATTTTATGCGTATAAGTGGGATTGACGTTTAATAATATCATTTATCTTTGATTTGTAATTAATAATTTTTCTCCTTAAATTAAATAATTAAAATTATACTGCATTACAACATCATCGCATGAATACATAAATAAGTCAAGATATACAAGAAGCATTATCATAAGAATAAGTAAGCTCAAAATATTCTCATCACTGATTATTTATTTAAGTTAATGAATTATGAGATCTTAATTAAGTAATTAATTTTTTTTAAAATTTAAAATATTAATTTTATATATTAAAAAAAATTAAAAAAATATCTAAAAAAGCCCGCCCGCCCGAAAACCCACTCGGGGTTGGTTTGGGCTTCATATTTTTAGGCCCGAAAAATTTCGGCCCGATCCGGGCCGACCCAAAAAATTAAAAGCCCGACGAGCCCGGGGTCGGCCCGGTACTTTGCCAGCTCTAGCGTATGGTGAGGCTGCGCTCACCCAAGTTTTTATCTAATTACTAATTAGTGAGTCATTTCAAGATGTTTAATGTTATGCATTAGAGGATGTTGGACTAAGCTTATTTTAGAGAGGTTATAAGCTCTTTGAGCTTACAAGATATTTTAAGAGCTTATAAAAGGTAATGTCTCGAGAGCTTATAAATTATCAAAGTGTTTGGATAATTGAGATTATAAGCTAGAGAAAGAATCGGAAGTTAGAGAGAGAAAAACATAGTAAAAGAGAGAAAATTATCGAGATGTGAAGTTGATAGAGTATATATAGAAAATAATGAATCATAGTAAGATTATTTTAGTAAATTCATCATTGCTTATAAGCTTATATAAAACTAAATTGGGATTAAGAAACTTATTTTTGGAGGAATTTATAAGTTGTTGGAACTTATTTTCACAGCTTATAAGTTGTTTATGAGCTGTTTAGGAGTTTATTCGCCAAATATTTCACAAGAACTTCTAAAATCTTAAACAACTTATAAAACTTTTAGCCAAACACCCTCTTAATCTTACAAAATAATTTGATTATCGTACTAATTTCCTGAATCTGAATCACGTGACAAAATGGTCAAACCTTTGGTTGAATCGCAAAGCTTTAATGATCTACCACTTTAAGGCATCCTATTATGTATGCTATAATAATGGCACCGTCAACAAGATCAGAAAAAAGATTGCTAAAAACAAAAGTAATAACAAATGTCAACGGAAACCATGTCTGGTTTATTATGACACAATATTCACAACACAGTAATCACAATTGCCTTAATTTTGAAAGTATATAGAACAGATACTTCAAGAAATATTACCAATATATTTATTGGTTGGTATAATTAATAAAATTATCTAAATATAGATATGTGCTATATTTTTCTTCAACAAGATATGTTTTTATACGATTGATTGATAAATCAAGGAAACTACTATTTTGATCTACAAATTTGAAAATAGGAAAAAAAATGTTATGATAAATATGAAAGCAGTAACCCATTGATGCATCTCAGTCCATCACTAGTCTTTTAATATTGGTTTTCACAGGTAAAGCTGCTTTTACAATTTAATAATGATAATTATAAAATGATCATTATAGTTGGGTACTTGAGACCTCTTAAGATGATGATGATTATTGCATATTGATCCTCATTAATGATAATGAAGATGTAATTAACTCTATTATACATTTATGATATCTGTGGCACACCACTGCAAATATTAGGTGGTATGAGTAGGACGCTACATTGAAAGCATTTGGATATTTGTTAAAGAAAAGTGAGCATTTGAACAATTTCTGCAGACAGATCAAAACGTAATTAAATGAACGTATTTGGTGGACAGAAAGAGTAGTAATTCCTTGTATACAAGAAACTAATATTTTCCAATATTATTAAAACTAATACTTTTCAGTTAAGATGCTAAAACTTTTCTACCAAACCCTATATTTAATTTTGAGCATGGATAAATATCACTTTTTTGAACCCAGACATTTGTAGACAAGAGTTCGGCAAGAAGAAATACACGTCAACAATTTGATTCATCTTATTTTGTACGTACTTTATACATATACATGCAATTAATTTTCACTCAAGTGTCCAAATTCTGACATTCCTTGAAGGAAAGTAAAAGGAAAGGGGAAAGCATCGGCACTACCCCCAAGTGTTTTCCACCTTAGATGTCAAATAATGTTAAACTTTCAAATAGGCAAATGATATATACTGGAATTGGGAGTTCAGACTTCTGATTTAAGTTCCCTAACAAATACTATTCCGAATCTAGCAGTTCATCATGCAGTCCAACTCGAGCTTTTGTCTCAAAACTTTTGAAATTTTACAATGAGACAAAGCTCGACTTACTACCAACAAAAATAACTAAGCTTTTCCGGAACTGTGAGTTTCAAAGGAAGAAAATGTTTTTTTCTAGTAGCAAGAAGGCACCACCCAGATTATCAACAAAAGACAGAAATCATGGCTCTGGCTGAGGGCCTGAGGCAGAGCTCGGAACAGGTAGAGGAGCCTCGAGTCGGAAACATGCCTAGTTACAAAAGAGAGCCAAGCAGAAGAAGATAACGACTATGATGATCGGAATTATGGAACGATGAAGCTGCTGGTTACTTGTACAAATTTCTTACTATATACCATCTCAGAGATCTATTCTCCTCATCTGCAGTCAGTTTTTCTCTTCTAAATTCGAAATATCTAGCTAAAATAAAAGACCTCAGATCAGGCTAAAAGTCATTACAAAGTTGTGGTTCGCAGTTAAGTTTCCAATGATCCTACTGAGACAGCAATATAAGCTCCTAAGCAGCTGCAGCTACAACTGAACTAAGCTACTCCTAAAGATCCAAACTGGATCACTTAACATGAATGCTGGCACAAGAATATGCAGCATTCGCACGTCCAATACTCCACTCTTCGCCCGAAAAACTACTCTCTTTAACTTCATCACTACCAAATCCTATCTCTAGCATATTAATAGTCAGAAAGAACCTGATTTAACCCCAATTGGACTAGAGTTCTCAACAGCAATACATGCCCAAAACTCCTTTCTTCACCAAAACACTACTCTCTTAACTTCCTCATTACCAAATCCGATCTCTAGCAGCATAATAGTCAGCAAAAATCTAACTTGATCTCAATTGGACTATAATTCACAGCAGCAGCACATGTTCAAGATTCCTTTATTCACCCAAAATTACTATCTTAACTTCCTCATTACCAAATCCTATCTCTCTAGCATCATAATAGCCAGCAAAAAATCTAACTTGCTCTCAGATGCATTTAAGCAAACACATGACACGCATTCCCATTTTCCAATTGATATATATTACTAATAACTTCAAATTTTCATTCGATATACATAGTAAATTGAGAGCAAAGAAACGATCATATACCAAATCAGCGATCGATCATTGAAGAAAGTATCCAGACAAGAACAGAGCAAACCCTAGAAGCAAACCGCCATAGATTAGCAGAAGTTTCTGACCAGACGTCAGCGCGTTGCCGCCCAATCCGAACTGCTGATTCTGCTCGAAACCGGCAATCTCCATCCTCTTACTCTCGAAGAAGCTCTGCGACGCGCCGCAGGTAGGGCACCTCCAATCTTCTGGAAGCTTATCGAAGGGCAGCCCCGGCGGAACCGGGTACGACGGGTCTCCGGCGGATTCGTCGTATTTATACCCGCAGGATCTACATTCGTAGATTCCAGTGTTCACGACGGCGAATTTCTCCTCCAACCGCCGCGCGCCGATATTCGCCTCCGGCGCCCCATCTTCTTCCGACGGAGCCGGCAGGTCTTGGTCTTGCTTGTCTTCTTTGGAGACGTCGATGGATTTGATGGAGGTGAGGGTTTTCGCGCGGTGCAGAGGCGTGGGGAATGCGGTCGGGGTTTGAAGAGCAGCCGCGGCGGTGGCGGCGGTGGACAAGGGGCAGATATGGTGAAGAGTGTGAAGGAAGGTCTGGTGGTGGAGGAAGACATTATCATAATCTTTTTGTGTTATTTTTGGTGGCTCTTTTTTTTTTTTGTTTTCTTTAATGATCGAAAAAAGAGAGGAAAATAGTTCATTTCTTCTAGTGCGAGTGGCCCCAAATTCGCCAGGAAATTGAAGATGAATTTTCTAAATAGTATAAAGTATATGCCTTGTTTTATGGTGTGTTAAAATGAGAAGTTGATAAGGCAACTTATACAGCTCCCAAATGTTGAGCTTAATTATATGGGATTTAGTTGAATAAAGTTTATTACTTATGATTTAGTTGAATAAAGTTTATTACTTTTTCTTAAATAATTTAGTTTCATCAGTTCGATTGTTAAAAAGATATGAAGACAATAAATAATACTCTCTCTGTCCCATTATTGTTGGCACGTTTTCCTTTTTGAGCTGTCCCATTAAGTTGGCTCGTTTCCAAAAAAAGGAAACTAATTTTACACTAAAAAATATCTCGAATTTCGTGTCACCCACTATTTTACAAACAAAACACAACTCTCTTTAATCTACGTATAAAAAAGAAATGAGTCATCATTATTGGGACGGAAGGAGTATAAGAGACTTTGGGATGTAAAATTATTTATCTACTTGTAATTTGTAAAGAGTAGGAATTGCATAGGTTTACATGTCCACTAATTATGATCGAAAATAGACAGTCCAAGGAATTTTTTTTTTTTATGAGATTTGAACTCGAATGTTGTCACGACCCGACTACTTAATCAGGTAATTAAGCCGTGACAAGGGGTTAAGAAGAAAATTCTGATAATTAATAATGTCAACAATTATTAGAATTATCTCAAGAGACATATAGGATGTCGGTTTTTCACAAGAAGGTTTTAAATGTTTATAATCCAAAGAAGTAGAATGGGGTTTAACAAAGGATAATTCTAGGTCCTCAACCTCAATAAAGGATCAAAATGAGAAAAACAAAGTTGAGGACAGGTAATCCCAAGGAAATATCCTATACGAAGGATATACTTGATCAAGAGAATCCAATTGATGATTCAAGAATAAACTAGATTATGGTTAACAGCCTGAAGAATTATGAACTTTTCAACTAACAAACTTGTGAAATCCTTGTTTACAGATGCAAATCAATATTATAATGAAAATGTTGTGTTCATAACAACAGTATAAAATTTCTTATCAAAGGATATGATCATTTCGACATAGCATAACCCATAAGCATGTAAAGGTCAAAGTTCGCAACGAAACGAGGTGAGAATTATGTGTGAAGACATAACTCTCGGGCAACAAACATATTAACGCCAGTGAATAACCTTATCAAATGAACAATTCATCATGAATCGATTCATCTAGAGAAGCTCCTCATGCAAAGATTCGATTTCAAAGATCCTCTCGAGCTCAACCTCGCATATTTAGAAATATATGCGGGCGTGAGTACAAAATGCACCTCGATGGTGGCACGAAAACATAAAATAACTTTGCCTTAGGGCTATATACTGACTTGCCATAAAATAAACTTATGCGTGGTTTTATTGAAATTACCCGCATAAAACTTCTCAAACTGCTCATACATTTCATATCATCATAACGTATGTATATGCACATCATATGCTTGCATGCAACTTTTCTTTTCTTTCCCATATCCACGGTTTCTTTCGTGTGTTGGTATATAAGTGAGTGTCAATCATTTCCCTATAACCATGGTTTTGGGAGAGTTAGGGCTCCTTGCTTGTATCCCTAACAATGGTCCGACCTCGCCGGATCGTGCGTGCGTGGGAAGGCGACCGACCGTGATTGGCCGGAAACCGGGTGGGCCGGGAATAGTTCCGGATGGGCCGGGACCGTATCACAATGAATGGAGTCGTGGGTGGGCCAGCAAGTGGGTGGGCCCCACCGCGACCCACCCGTGGGTGGGGAGGACTTCGAGTTGGCCGTCCGTGGACGTCGGTTTCGAAGGAAGGTATTGTTATGATGTGGGATATCCCACATCGATTACACGCAAGTGTGGAGTGGTATATAAGTGAGTGTCAATCCTTTCCCTATAACCAAGTAGCCTCCTCAAACACCTTATCATCACATACCCGAGTTGGACCAAGGTTCTCAACTACGGTCATACCCGACGTCGGTAAATTCTTTCTTTCTTTTCTTTCTTTCTTTCCGTGGATAGGTAGTGCATCATGCTTATGCTCATGTTCATGCTCAAACTTAGGCAAGTCAATCAACTTTGAAACTTTGCAAACAATGCAATTCATTTCATTTCATCTTCTATGCAAAAGCATATCATATCATTTGAAATTATATAAAAGCATAAGCATATCATTATATAAAATACTTATACCCACTGACGACGATCACTTGTGGATCGCCTTTTCGCCTTCCACTTCATTCTTCTTCCCATTTGGTCCATCAATCCACATAGAACGACATAAGAGCCTATCAAGAATCAACAAAGAACATGACTTATCTTAGCCGTCGCTATGACTATATTCTCGATATCAAGACGATATGGTCTATTAATACTTGAGTCATTGCTTCCTCTATCATCTTAAACATATAATGAGACATCACAAGCCTCAAAACATTTATTATCAAACAAATTCTACCGAAAAATCGGCAGAGTAACGTTTATAAAACGTATCGCCATATCAATACCAATTCAACCAAACTTATCCCAAACTCCACTAATTCATTACCATATGCCTCAATACACATTTAATAACTTAAAACAAATGCAAATTCCTTCATTTACACCATGATCATAACATGCCCTTCAACCACCATTTTATGTAATTTCATGAATTTCACAATCTATAATCCATTTAATATCAACAAACTCACATTTATACTTATTCATCATCAATGATCATAAATTCATGATTAAATCAAACCACAATCAAGTTCATCATATAATCTATCAACTTTAACATAAACTTTAATTTTCTAACTTTCACATTTAAATTCCATAAAATCCCATAAATTCTACTTAAGCATTATTTTATCATATATCTCAAATATCATATCAAATACATCAATTAAAAACAAGAGATCAAAGTTCATCCATGCCCTTCATTTTCGAAAATTTAGGATCATGCATACATTTCATATTTCAATTCCATAAAATCTAATAAATTCAATTTAAACATTATTTATACTCTAGATCTCAAAATCCATATCAAATATATCATGTAAAATCAACAACTCCAAGATCATTCAACCTTAGTATTTTCGAAAATTTAGGGTTTATATATATACTTTCAATTTCTTTCAATTTCTTTTATCAAATCATGTTTATATCAACTTAATTACACATATTTACACTCAATTTAATCAAATCATAACACATGATTCACATACAAAATCAGGGTTTATGATGCTTACTTTAATTTATCAACTTCATAAATTTAAGGAATTAAAACCATAGAATATGTTATTTAAGCATCATAAACATAATTAAATCAACAAACCTAACAAAATTTAAACAAATCAACCTTAAATTAAATCTTCCAATTTTCGAAAATCAGCACATGTGAGAAGATCATATTCTTCCAATTAAATCACAAAAACTTGGATTAAATGAGGTGTTTACCTTCTTTGGAGTGATTTTCCTTTAATTCCATACTTAAACATGGATTAAAATTGAAAATCAAATTTTTGTATGTGTTTGTGTGTGAAGTGCCGTGAACTTGGGGGGAGAAAGAAGGTGGGAGATGGTTTTTAAAATGAAAATAATTCTAGAAGATTCATATGTATATAGCTTAATTAAATTTCCATTCATTTTCTTTTCTTTTTTGATAATTTTCGAAAATTAATAACATTTCTTTAAAAATATTGCTAACATTGGAAATTAACATTCTTTAATAGTAAAACTCAATTTTCTTATTAATATAATGATCCAAAATAATTAAATCCATTGTTGGTTTGCAAACCATAAAATATAGATTTAATGCTTTCATATTCAAATAATCAAATAAATATTCCCTTTATTCATAAATTTCAAAAATTGCAAAGAATAATTTCTTTGTCACAAGATATAAATAAAATAAATTTATTTAAGCCATTTAATAGCTTAATCAATATTTCATTTCATTTTGTAACTAAATCTCACATTAACAATAATTAATGCACTTCTTTGAAATAATTTCTATTTAATAGAAATTTTCATCCAAACACACAATATAAACCATATATCTCTTATTTAATCATAATAAAACTTGTTTCTAAATAATCTCTACTTCTTTCAAATTTTATTCCTTCGATTGAAATTAATCAATTCTTATCGCTTTCTAACTTATCAATCACTTCCTTATCAATCTTTAAGGATGCAATGCCCTTAAGTCTCTAATTAAAACTTAATTAAGCTCTAATTAGGATCATAAGATTTTCGGTTACTACAAATGTGTTTCTACATAAAGGTTAAAATAAGCTGTAGCAAAAAATCCTTTTAATGCACGAGTATATATAAAAATTGATCTTGCATTAGAGTTGGAGCTCAGTGCAGCCCTTCAATAAATCCATCATTAATGGCAGGCTACTTTCCAATAAATGTACATTCGCGTTTAATAACATTTAAACAGTTCCAATTGGATTTTGATTTTTCATTAAACTAATTTGTACTTCCGAATTAAACTGAACCAAAAGTCATTACAAAAATTTATGTAAGATGAGACTAATAAAAATATCATTTATTGGTAAGAAAAATATTATTTATATTAAAAAAATATCATTTGATCTTTACATTATAATTTAGAAAGTATCATTTATATTTAAGAAAAATACCATTTATAATGAAAAAAATAGCAAAATCCTTATATACGGACAGATTTACATAAAACTACTTCAAAAGTTATTTAATGTATTTCAGAATTTGTTGAATAAAAATTAATCAATGAGCTTATAAAATTAGCATTTCAGTTTCGGATTTATCAACTAATTTCTTTAGAAATATCGAAACCTATGCCATGATGGCTCTCGCTACTTCCTAATAAATATACATGCGTGTTTAATAAAGTCCCAACCGGTCCAATTGAATTTTGCATTTTCAATAAACTAAATCTTATTTTAGAGCGAGTTTGGTAAAAGTTGTTGTATGAACATATTAATAATATGAACAAACAAAATAACATATGTAGCCGTTTCGTTTTAATAACTATTAACCTATCTCTTCATATTTTATACCCATGGGCTACAAGCGCCACCAACAAAATGTCTTTTTCAAAACATGCAAACGGTGAGATCTAATTTGCATAAGAGGGAGGTATAAAAAAATCTCACCGCTCCATTTTCTCCAATTCAAAAAAAAATAAAAAAATCAACAAAATAAGATATAATTTCAAAACAAAAATATAAAGGATTATTGGCGTATAAATACATCAACTTTTGACCAATTTTGATTTTTTTCACGAATTTTAAAAATTATCACAAAATATACAAACTTAATGATTTTAGTGTTTTTACCACAATTTCAAATTCAAACCAAATTAAATCTGATTTGGCATCTCAAAAATTTATTATAGATTAAACGGTTAGTGATATAGAGGACATCGTAGAGAGATGACATAAAATATCATCGTTCCATCAAAATAAATCAGAATTTTTGATTTATATGATTCATCGTGCCAACTCTCATTACAAAAATAAAATCTTCTCGTTTGTCTCATCGTCTAGTTCTAGTTGGGATAAAAACAATCAATATCTTCTCTCTATGATGTTGTTTATATCACATACCATTTTGTCTATGGTCAAATTTTCGAGATGTCAAGTCAAAGATCGGACCAAAATCTCACCACACAGACAAAGATTGGGCAAAATTGAATATTAACTTTTTCGATTTTTGTCAAAAAAGTAAAAATTGTGGCCTTTTGTCTATTTCAAATCTTTTTATCTCAAAAATGAAAATTTAATGGAATTAATCAAAGCATAAGAGCTACAAACTAAATTTTTTCAATATTATTTAAAATTATAAATATTTTTAATTTCTAAATTATCAAACATCTTTAATTTAAAAAAATGTCAATCTTTTTTCATAATATAGTGACAAGGTAAACTGAATGTTGATGAGAATTCATGAGATTACTTTAATTTCTACCAAACCAACAGTAAAATCTTTAATTTTGATCATTTTGTCAAAAAATCATGTAAATCCGAATATAAGACATCCATCTTTAATTACAATTTATTATTTATTAATTAAATTTTTTAGATATTATTATAATTTAATTAAGTCGAACGAATGCACCTACATGCGTCTGAATAAATTTTAAAAATGGACTGTAACAAATTGATACGAACATTTGGATTTTGTTTTTATCTAAAAGTAAAAATATGAAAATTGAAACTTCGAAAGGCACGTGTTTACGCTGACATGTGATAACTTTTAAGCAGCATCCAGAAAGTGTTCGACGAAAGTCGCTCACAGATAATATATTCATTACTAATTCTGAACTGGCGTTGTTTCCACACGCCATTTCCAGCTCTCTCCCATTTGTCTGCTGCCATCAATCGCCTTCTTCTTCTCCTCCAAACCGGGCCCTTCTTTCTCCGCTCGCTTGCTGCTACTTCAATGGCGTCTGAGCCCAACGGCGACGTCAGGCGGCGGAAATCGCCGTCGTCAGAGTCAGAGGCGGAGGCTTCCCTACCGCGGCCGAGTTCAAGGGCACTCCTGGATGGATAATTCATTCGATCATTGCAATTGTTCTGTGGCTGGGCTCGGTCCATCTCATCGTTTTGATCGTCCTCGCCTCGTTTATCTTCCTCCCGTTTCCCAAATCACTCGGGTTCGTAACTCCTGCTATCATTTTATGTTTCTCAAGACTCAATGCGTGTGTTTGGTTCCGCCTTTCTGAGTTATAATGAATCTGTCGTGGCGTTGGTTTCAGAGGAATTGTGATGCTCTTGATATTTATGGTGATTCCAATCAATGAGCGCAGCAAATGGGGCCGGAATTTGTCCAGGTTACACAAACTCTTTGCTGTTGTTGAGTGAATAATCTATTGATTATATGCGTTTTGGGGGTTGAATGTGTCGTTAAATGATTGATCAGGTATATATGCAAGCACGCAGTTGGTTATTTTCCGGTGTCGTTGTATGTGGAGGACATCAAAGCTTTTGATCCCAATGAGGCATATGGTATAGCTACTTCTTTTGAATATCATTTTGTCCCTTTTCTTTTTATAAGTAGCATTATTACTTGTGAGTTACTTACCTAATTAAAATAAAAGGTTTTATTCTGAGGGTTAATAACTCCATTAACTGTAATGAAGATGTCTATGGATCATTCATTCTAGTTCAGAATATTCAACTTCTCGAAATTTGCTGTTCTTGAGGTGTTAATTTAGGTTTCATCCTTGAGTTAATAAGCTTGGCAAGGTAGGATTTGGAGTGGGTGTGGTTGATGGTCAGTCGCATACTGTTGATCTGAGTTTGACAAAGTTGAGATTGGCCAGTCAAGGGAGTGATGCTAATGAGCATGGGGAGCTCAAGTTGATTTCCTACTTGAATTTTAGGGAAGACAACAAGGTGTTAGTACCAAGATCCAGTCCCTTGGCAGCTTCATCTTTGAGATAATTAAATTTTATCAAATTGGTTGAAATGTCTTGTAGCATGGCTGAGATAATTCTTGAAAGAGGATAATCATGCTTCTTGACCCCCCACAAAAAAACAAAAAATTGATATTTTTCGTTTTGAACAATATTTATCCTATTTTAAAGGGTAGGCAACCACTTCCTTAAGATTTATGAATCTGTATTTACCGAGTCCAAATCCTTTGATCTTTATGAATAATATACTACAGTTTAGACTCCCCAATTTTTGTTTGGTAGGTTACTGTATTATTTACCTTACTTAAATGTTACTAGTGAAGCAGGAAGTTCGTAACTTGTCTAGCTAAATTTTCATGGCATGAACGTTCAGACAAGAGAATCCTTCGCTTCCTGAAAAGTCTGACCTCCATCTCTTGCAGTTTTCGGTTATGAACCTCATTCAGTTTGGCCTATCGGAGTAGTGTCGCTAGCAGACCATACTGGTTTCATGCCTCTACCGAAGATCAAGGTTCTCGCGAGTACTGCTGTAAGAATCACATGTGTTTACATATCCTGAGCACATAATACTGATTTTCCATAACCAAAATTTGACTATGGATAACTTTTCAGGTGTTCTACACTCCATTCATGCGACATATATGGTCGTGGTTGGGACTTTCATCCGCCACAAGGAAAAATTTTACTGCGCTTTTGTCAACTGGTTATAGCTGCATTATAGTGCCAGGGGGAGTCCAGGAGGCCTGCTATATGGAGCATGGCTCTGAGGTGATCCTTCGCAACTCTGAAATTTTCTGTTATGTAAATGTAGAGTATATTGTTTGTCTAGTAATTAATCACATAATTTGTTGTCCTTCGACCATATTGTTTGCCTGTCGCACCGAATGTTGTATGTTAATGCACATACAACGTTCGATGCACTATCATAGTGCATTAACATTCAACGTTCAGTGCATTCTTCACACAGTTCCACGATAAGAAGGTTTTTATTCGATCCATTACCTATATATGTGTGTGTGGTTATTTTGTTTATTATAAAAGAAAGATGTGAAAAGATCCCAGAAGCTTCCGTTTGTGGGTTTATCGCAATACTTGCAAGCGAGACTTTTATACTTTGACTAGTTTTACGTAGTCTTATGCATGTGTGCAGCTTTCATTGTGCTCAGATTGTACCGACTAATGGGAGACAGGAGAAGTATTTGACTGTAGTGTAGTATACAATTCATGTCTCTTGATTGTTGAAGAGTGGGAGGTGTGACTGTTGGTAGTGGTGGATTTCATTGCTAAAACACAGTTAGTTAAAACGATCTAGTTACCCTGTTTTCGTACTTTAAGCTGCAGTTAACTAGCTGATAGTCTAAATTTTCTTATCTTTCATGACAGGTTGCCTTTCTTCAAAGTAGAAAAGGATTTGTGCGAATTGCTATGGAGACCGGCAAACCTCTGGTTCCTGTTTTCTGCTTTGGTCAGGTGTGTCAATTTTCATTCTCCCTTGTCATTTGGATGACAATAATATTATAGATGTGGAGAGTAACCCATGTGTTGCTTGGAAAAACCATCGTCTACTATGTATATATGTGACAATAAGTGACATACATTGCATATTCATGACTACACACTTTCCGAATGGAATACTGCTAGCAAGCGGCTTTTTGCGCTTTTACTCAGATTTCTTATGAATTTGTTCACATATTTGTCTCGGTTAAGGTTATATCTGACCAGAATTAGTTGGTTGAATATAAATTAGGTCAGAGTTGATCTAAGTAAGAAAATAAAAAAAGAAATTGATAGGAAATGTAATGAAGCCAATTAATAACCAGAAACTGGAGTGAAATAGGCTTGCGTTTTTATGTAAGTGGTTTCAGTATGCCTCTGCAGCTGTTGCTTGCACGGACACTAATGTTGGATTACATTTTCAACGTTGTAAATATTCCGTCATTTTGTAATGGTTTATATCCCTTTACAGGAACTCAAAACATTACTTACTCATTGATTGTTTGATTGTTCTGCAGACTGATGTATATAAGTGGTGGAAACCAGGGGGGAAGCTTTTCAGGGAATTCTCTAGAGCCATAAAGTTCACACCCATTGTGTTCTGGGGCGTATTGTGGTATGTTCTATTTTGGAAAATTGTGCTACTCAATGTTAGATATTGCTGACGTTCCTTCTTCTTAGAGCGCAATTTAGAGCTTGTTCAAAGTCTCACTGGTTACTTCAGAAATACCGAGTCATTGATATTTTAGACCTCTAATGGATTAAGCTAGTAGAGAACAAGAACTAGGAAGGATTCAAAGGAATATAGAATTTAGATGAGCTGCGTGATTTAGAATAGAATGTAACTGAGGGGTTCTCTGTGGACGTGACAAGACTTATTTTCATTCTATCATATTTTACGCGTAACAGGTGTCCTTTTCTCTTCATGATATTCATATTTTATATGATATGGTGAAAGTTCTAGGGCCAGAGGTTCCATTTGATCATTCATACAATGTGAGCAAACATGGACAGACCCAGGTTCTTAAGAATCTATCTTCAATGATGGAGCTTAGATCAAGATTTTCTATAGCCATTAAAGCTCAATGCTGACATCCGAGATCTTAGTGAGGGAATTTTAGTTTTTTTCTTTAAATAACCCTTTTGTCCTTTTTAAAATTGAGGAGCATATGATACTACCTATTGGGAAAAATGAATTGATGCATATACAAACAAAAATAGGTAGCATACATCATCATATCAAGATCTACCAGAAAGCCGTTAAATTGAGAAACAATTTCAATGGTGCTCTGTCACTGGACTATACATGCTCCAATCATTGGAAAGTATTGGTTGATCGTGGAGGACATTTTATGTGATGTTTTGTTGTTCTAGGATCTATGTTGATATTTGTTAATGATTCTCATCTCTATGATCATGAATGTAAAACTGACTTATTTATATGCCATGCTGGGCCTGGAGATTCTTTTAAATGACTGTCTTTACATAATTTTGTTTTGCTCTTGTGCTATCTGCTGAATTTCAATGACAATTCTCTTGCAGTTCGCCTCTGCCTTTTAGAAAGCCGATCCATGTGGTGGTTGGTGAACCGATTCGGTGAAGAAAAACCCACAACCTACTAAAGAAGAGGTATACCCTGTACACCTTCTATGCATATATGCTATAACTACATGTGTACAAATACCTTCTATGCATATATGCTATAACTATATGTTGTGAAGTAGATCATCCGTATTTGTGTCAACTGTCCGAATTTCAAATGTGAATGTGAATCTGTACTAGTGATGAGAATTAATGTACAATCAGCTTGAACTTGAGATTAAGATAGGCAACAGCGGAAGCATTTCAATAGACATACAGTGCATTAGGAAAGGCTTATATGTATGATTCTGCAATAAATAATGGTAGTTCTGTGATCTGATTCGGGTACTACACATACAAGGTTGCGGAGGTACATGCCCGGTTCGTGGTAGCTCTTCAAGATCTTTTCGAAAGACACAAAGCTAGGGTTGGTCATCCGGACTTACAGCTGAGGATTCTGTAATATTAATATAGATGGAAGCTTTGTATCATCAATCTCCGTTGTTGTATATTCCTAGCTGACTTGTTATTTTTAGCCCACTTGCATCTGCCCTAACCATCCATTTTATTAATAATATTGTTTAGATCACAACATCACTGTGGCAACAAGACTCTCCCAAACAATCATGGATCAATTGTCCGATTCTGCACCCACAGTCACATACTGACATTGCAATTGTGTTATGTTTTTATTACCCTTTCCGTCTCATTATTGTTGACTAGATTCTTCTTTGGACTGTTCCATTATTGTTGGCACATATCATAAATGGAACGAATTTTATATTAGAAAGTGTGTCAATTTCATATCATATACTATTTTACACATAAAATATATCTTTTTTAATCTAAGTATCTAAAAAGTAATGAACCAAGAATAACAGAACGAAGTGAATTTTTATTTCTATTTTCGCCCTGTATTTGAAGGAGAAAATACAGATACAAAGAATTATGGATGGGAAACCCAGGAAAGTTCTGTTAGAAAGAAACTTCTCTTCTTCAAGGCAAGTGCGCCAATGGGAAACCCAGAAAGTTCTGTCAGAAAGAAATTTGTCTCTTCTTCAAGTCACGTGCGCCAGTATATTGTGCACACCGCTATAATTACAAGAATCGTAACCTAGATATATTAGAGTATATGTATATTTGGTATATTACAAAAATGAAAATAGGTAAGGGTGGTTTTGTTTTTTTATAGTGTTAACGGCCACATCAACATCGTTACCTAACTGGAATGTATTTGTGATAAAGGTGCAAATGTTGAGCTATAATTGATGATTTTAGATTTTCATGTCATAAAGTAAGTTAAGTAACTACACGTACCATAGTAAAACCATAAGTGAAATTAGCCCTTAATTTTTGTTATAATAATAATAGTATCCACTTTGAATGTGTGATAATATGAAGAGATGAACATATAAATAGTTCCAACAAAAAATAAAGAATACTTTTAGTTTAAAAACATTAATACTTAGGGGTGTTTGGCTAAGTTTATTTTAGAGAAATTATGTTCCAAGAAACATAAGATGTTTCAAGAAATTATAAGAGGAATGTCCAAGTCTTTATAAGTTGTTAAAGTGTTTGGATAATTGATCTTATAAGATAGAACAATAATCGTGAGTTAGAGATAAAATTGACGAGGCGTGAAGTTGATAGTGTATGATAGGAAATAACTAACTATAATAAGATCATTTTGGTAAATTTATTGTCATTATAAGTTTATAAAAAATAAGTTATGGTTGACCAACTTATTTTTAGGGGAAACTATAAGTTGTTGGGCTTATTTTATACATATAAAATTCGCTTGAAACTTTTATTTTGTCAAACGCTTTCTGACAATTCATAAAAGTTCTAAACATCTTCTAAGTTGTTTTAAAGGATAATTTAAATATGAACACAAATTTAAACGCTTCCAATGTATCATTCAAAATAAAATGTCATAGTTTTGATAGGATAGAATTACACACTTACCTCCAAAATCGTAAAAGAATCATTTAAATAACCTCCAAAATCGTAAAAGAATAATTTAAATATGAACACAAATTTAAAAGCAAAACCCTAGTTCAAAACCTTGACCCGCGCAATTCCAATTGAAATCCCAATTCTCAAAACCCCCATTTAGTATTATTACACCCAAATGACCTACAACTGTTTCTCCAAATTCTTCAACACTCTCAAGAAAGCCCGCAACCTTATCGGCGTCGCCGCCCTCTCCACCACTACGACCGCCGCCGCCGCCGCCGCAGTAGCTGCCCCCAAGTTCTCAGCCATGGAAGGCGACCTTCAGACCCTCAAAACCCGTGTTTGCATCGTCGGCAGCGGTCCCGCCGCGCACACCGCCGCTATCTACGCCGCCCGCGCCGAGCTCAAGCCCATCCTCTTCGAGGGCTGGATGGCCAACGACATAGCCCCCGGTGGCCAGCTCACCACCACATCCGAGGTGGAGAACTTCCCCGGTTTCCCCGAAGGGATCGGAGGAATTGACCTGATGGACAAGTGCCGCGCACAGTCTGTTAAATTTGGCACGCAGATTTTCACTGAGACTGTTTCGAAGGTCGATTTTTCCGGCTTTCCATTTAAGATTTTTAGTGATTCCAGGACTGTTCTCGCTGATTCTGTGATCCTCGCAACTGGCGCTGTTGCGAAACGCCTCAATTTCCCCGGCTCCGATACCTTTTGGAACCGAGGTATTTCCGCCTGCGCCGTGTGCGACGGCGCGGCTCCTATTTTCCGCAATAAACCGCTGGCGGTTATCGGTGGTGGTGATTCTGCTATGGAGGAAGCTAACTTTTTAACCAAGTATGGCTCCAAGGTCTATATTATTCATCGGAGGAATGAGTTTAGGGCTTCGAAGATTATGCAGAACAGAGCACAAACGAATCCGAAGATTGAAGTGTTGTGGAATTCTGTTGTGACTGAGGCGTATGGAGAGAGAACTTTGGGGGGATTGAAGGTTAAGAACTTGCAGAGCGGGGAGGTATTGGATTTGGCAGTTTCTGGTTTGTTCTTTGCGATTGGGCATGAGCCTGCAACCAAGTTTCTGGATGGGCAGCTGGAATTGGATTCGGACGGATACGTGATCACGAAGCCTGGCACCACATATACCAGCGTTAAGGGTGTGTTTGCTTCTGGTGATGTTCAGGATAAGAAATACCGGCAAGCTATTACTGCCGCTGGCAGCGGTAAGTTTGCTATAAGGAAACTGCTCTCTGTTGAATTTACTCTTTATTATCTTTTGTTTTGTTATTAATACTTGAAACTTATGTCCTGCAGATCGTTTCAGTTTAAGTTTATGTAATTTAATATTCTTTTCGGTGTTTGCTGAGTTTCACATCGACAAATCATGAATCGCCTTAATAACTATTGAAGAATAAAAAAAGATATCTACAATAGAATATAGTTGATGCCTTGTGGTTGATGGATTACTATTTTGGTGGAAACCTTTTAAGCAAGACAAGAATTTGGCTCAAGATTTAGCTGTTTCTCCAGCATGTATTTAGCTATTGTCATATGTGAAAAGTTAAAAAAATGTATGGTATTAGGAGTATTTGTGAAATAGAGATTAAGTTTTGTAAACGCTGATACAAAAGGATCACAGTGAAGTTAAACAGTGTGACCCCCTGCTTTACATAGTATCTTGTTACAAGCCCCTTACCGTTAGTCTCTAAACTTTATTTGTTTGGATTTTTAAGGAAATTAGATGATCTTCAATCTTTGGGATGGGATATAGTTCTATTTGTTGGTTCTGCACCTAAAAATATGCCGTCGATGATGATGATGAGCAATGAAAACAAAAGAATAGTTTTGACTTTTGAGTCCATGACTTTAATAATCCATTAGGCATCATTCTTGAGTGCATGACTTTTATAATCCATTAGGCATCATTCTTGAGTGCATCAAGTTTTCTCAAGAAACGTTGATGAAAAGATTTTGAGAGAATAAGGTTACCCTTGTTTGGTGAAGAGTACAAGTCACTTGGATTCTACTAGCACGAGTTACTCATCTCTCTTTTTATGAATAAAAAAAGGTTGTATAAACTAAAAAGTAAATTATTAATTATCCCTAACTTATTCACCTAAAAAAATTAAACTTGCTCTAGAAGAAATGTGCAGTAGGATATTAATGAGATACCTCTAGTGTCATCCTCTAGCTATCTTCCTAATTCTTAAATTGGTATATTGGAACACTTGTTAACTTTTTTGTAAACTTATTTAACTTTTAGTAACTCTATAATTACTCCAATTTCAGATTTCTGTCGAATAGTCAATGAATTAGCATAGAAGTTAGTGAAAAGATTTAGAAGCTTGACAAGACAACATAATTTAAATGATAGAGCTTTTACTTCAAGAAATAAGTATGTGTAAGTTACCAATTGAGGTGCCACTCAGCAACATATAGGAGTATACTATGCAGATTTTGAGAGTGATTGCTACCAAAGTTAAGTTATATAAAAAGGGCCAAATCAGTAATGACCGTTTAACAACAGTAGATCGTATAGTCCTCATTATACATAGGTAATCTTGTCTTGAATTATTTTATGTGTTTGTGATTTTCTCCAAGTGAGACCGGTAATTCTCTCTTAAATCTTAAATCATTTTATGTGTTTACTGGATATATGCTACTCGGTATTGTATTTACTATTTGGAAGATACTTATTAGTAATATTTAATAATATACCCACAATATGGAATAATGTAACAAAGAGATAATTACCTTCCACCATTGTCTTTCCAACTGTAATCGAAGGGAAATGCAAGGCTCTTTCAGTCAACTAACATCAATATTTGGAATGTTGTATGAAACCAGTCTTTCTTTACCCATTGAAGAGGAGTTACTTCATAGCAGTTGGGACCAATTTTAGGGCCTATGTGTATTTCTTTCATTGCATCCTTTTGATTTTGCAAGACATAGTACGGGGTGGCAAAGTTATCAAATTGCCATGGCGGATGGCGATGGCGGGTTTTCTAGGTTTCGCCATGAGGTGCTCATGGCATGGCACATTTCCTTGGCGCGCCATGGCGTCCGCCATGGACATGGCGGTCATGGCGGATATGGCGTTCGTGGCGCAAATGGCGTAATAATTAGAAAGAAAAAAAGGTCATCGGCCCAATCCGACAAATTTCAACCTCACGTAAATTTAGGATTTCACCTTATAAACCAATTCGCAGCTTTTGCTCTACTTAGTTTAAAACAGAATCGTCATCCTCTCTCACATCGGCGACCACCCATGACGACCGCGACATGAGGTTAATTTTGCAATTTTTTTTTTCGATTCTATCAAACATTTATCTATTCTACTCTGTAAACATTTATCTAGCTGCAACTTCCAGATCAAAAGATAATGTTGTTGAAGATGATGTAGAAGTTGAAGATCAACATTATTTGATTAATGAGTCATCTGAAGGAGATGAGGAAGAAGGATTTGCTCCATTGGGTGATGAGGAAGAAGATGATTATGTTGGTGTTCATCAGGAGGATTAGACCTTAATATTAGACATATTTATATTTATGAGTTTATGTTTTAATGTTTGTGTTGAACTTGAAACTTATGCTTTATCAATTTCTAGAATTTTAAGTTATTAATTATGGTATATATATATATATATATAGAGGATAGATCATATAGTACCCAAGCCCCAGATAGTATGTAGTACTCAATCTCATCCACTCATCTAATAGATCCTATGGTTCGATTTTTTCGAATTTTTAAGTTTAATTTCGCTAATTTTCGCCCATTAAGGGTAGATTAGTAATTTGATTTGTTATGTGATTGCGAAAACAAACAATGCATTTAGTCAACAGGATAATGCATTAAATGAACAAAACCGCATGCGTTTGAAGAGAATAATGCATGTGATTAGAGCTCGCGCCCGCGTGCGTGGCGCGCCTAACGTGCGCTCGCTCGCCAAAACACACTCCGGCACAGCGCCGCGTCGTCGCCCGACGTTCGCTTCGCCGCGCTTGGCTGCATTTTTACGTTTTGTTAAATGCATCGACATGTTTGATCAATGCATGGACGTGCTTTGTTCAATGCATGGACATGCTTTGTTCAACGATGCTTGTGTTTTGTGGCAATGCGCTTTTATGTTTTGTTTAATGCATTGTCATGTTTTGTTCAATACATTTCACGCTTTGTTCAATGCATTTTATGGTTTCGACGTAAAATCTCTCATTCATCCTTCTATGTCAATTCCGCTGCCTCTTTCACCGACATCGACGAATTCGCCGTGAACCACCGCCATAGCCATCATATTTCTCGATTCTTCAATCATCTATCAAATTTATCTTCTATTTTTTCTCAAAATCCATCAATTTTGTTCTCAAATTTTTTTTCTTTTTCTTTCTTTCAAAATCTATTGTTTGTTGTTGTTTGTTTATATTGTTGATGTTCGCCGGCGGCCATTGTCGTCGTCGCCGTCGTCGTCCGCCGCTGTCGCCGCCGCCGTCTCCGCGTCGTCCGCTGCCACCAGGAGGAGAAGAAGAAGGTTGATTTGATTTATTCCCATTTTGCCCCTTGCGAAAATTAAAAAGAAAAAGAAAAGAAAAGGAGTTGCCACGTGTCATCTTGTGGTGCGGCCACGTGTTCAAAATGTGTGGTCTAGAATGAGTACTACATACTATCTGGGATTGGTACTACGGAACCCAACCCTATATATATATATAGGGAGGTTAACGTAAAACCATTTTATTGTACGAACGTGAGAATCGAATATCTTATAAAGTAAATGAATACATGAAAGTTAATGAATAAAAAATAGAATTTTCGCCTCCCATGGGATTCGAACCACGTGAAAATTCAATTTTGGATTCATTAACTTTCGCAGTAGTATCATTAACTTTCATAACATATTCATTTTGTTTTCGTAGTTCTTAGTTCTCACGTTAAAATTGGTTCTTATTTGAACCTCACTCATATATATATATATATATATATATATATATATATATATATATATATCATCCGCCGTAAGCTTCCGCCATAACGCGCCACGGCATCCGCCATAATCTTGTGGCGGGTTTTGGCCATCCGCCATGACCCGCCATCCGCCATCGATAACTTTACGGGGTGGTTGATAAGAGCAGAAATTGAGAAGAAGATAATCAAACGGGAAAAACTTCCGTCTGCCAAGCCAAGCGGCTCCTAATCGATTAATTCCAAAGATCCTCCCAAAACCCTAATAACAACTTAAATACTAGATAAACCTTCCTACCAAAAATTGCAATCTAATAATTAAAAGTAATCGAAATAACAAGGCCCATGACAAGACCT